>CM029635.1:22168722-23537472 GCA_017311315.1 Dendrocalamus latiflorus
TATCTGCAGATTTCGATGTTGCAGTCCATCAAAGGAATTGCTAAACAATTCAGGTTCCACATCAAACTCCCAAGAATGGTATTTATTTTCATTTCCCTCATCTAGAGGCCTTGCTCTTGCATCTGAAAACCTGACATTTCTGATCCGATGATCTAACCTTATGTGCTCCATCCATCCTTCGTTTGCAGACGCGATTTTTTGAATGGCTAGCAATTGCCTCCTCGTCGTCTTTTCTGAATCACCTAATGCAGCTACAAGGATGAGAGACCTGTGCCCTGTGGTCCCTTGCCTCCTTGATCCTAGTGAGTTCAGTCCAAATCTTGGCCTTTTCCCTTGTTTTTCAAATGGCTAGCAATTGGGGTTGGTTGGCACTAAATTGCATCTTGGCATGGGACGATGCGTGTAGGACTGGCACTGTTTCGGTACTCCAAAACATTGGCCCTTGAATTGTGCGTTCTGTTCGCTGTCCGCCATTTCTAACGTCGTCTCATGTGAGCTCATAGATGTGCATATATTTATCATGTTTATATATGCATATTTGTTGTGCCCCCACTATTAATTACTTCTGGATGTAGTAAGATAGCGACTTTGCAGACAGCTTATCCTAGTTCACGAGCAAGAAAATGTGTATTGACACTGCAAGATTAATTCCATGGTAAAAAAAATATAGCTGTGATTTTGCTTGCACAAGGTTGAATCTGTCAAGTGTTGGGGTTAATTGTGAAGTTTGTCAGTAGGCAGCATTATGTATGAGATGCTATGGAGTAGCTGCATGGTTCTTGAGTAGATACCACGGTGTGTCTGAATTATATCCCTGCTCAGTCACAAATGACTTTGTTCTTCTGATGGATTTGGAGACCCGGGCCCACAAGGATTAGTGGCCTAATCAGATGGTCTCACCCTAAGTACAATCTGCAGAAGAAATGTAGCATTTTCTTGGCTGCATTAAGAACTTTAGGGGGGATGATGCATGCTAGGAGGTAGTTGAGATTACCCTCTCAACAAATTCTTTTTTATATGTAGCCTGCAGCATGCCTTTTCCGAGATTACTAGATTCTAGGGTTTGCCAACCATCTAATAATAGCTAGATGCACAAGCGCAGCGCCACGCCATGCTAGCTACCATATGAATATCGAAGTAAAAGAGTTGCTAGCTATCATGTGAATATCAAAGTAAAAGAGTTGCTGCGACACAGAGATTTATATGCGAAAAACTGAAAGCAAGAACTAGTACGTATTTATGGAAAAAGGAGGGATTTTTTTTAAAAAAATAAGAACCTATACATAAGTAGATAAGGTAGCGCACTACATTACGTTGAACAAAAATATATAGTTTAATGTGTTCGATCAAGCGAGAAATATTAGTCTCTGTAAGTGCCGACCATAGTTGAAGGGTCGGCCGTGGTCGAAGTGCCGGCCATGGTCGAAGGCGGGCCATGGTCGAAGGGCCGGCCGTGTCGAAGCGCCTGCTGTGGTTGAAGGAGGGCCGTGGTCGAAGAGCCGTCCGTGGTTAAAGTGACGGCGATGGTCGAAGGAGGGTCGCGATCGAAGGGGTGGTCGAAGGAGGGTCGCGATGGTCGAAGTGTGGTCATAAGAGGGTCATGGTGGAAGGAGGGCTATGGTCGAAGTGGTGGCTGTGGTCAAAGCGTGGTCGAAGGAGCACCGTGGTCGAAGGGTTGGCCGTGGTCAAAGGGTTGGCCTTGGTCGCAGGAGAGCATTGGTCAAAGGAGGTTTGTGGTTGAAGGGCCAGCCGTGGTCAAAGTGTCGATTGTGGTTAAACGCAGGCCATGGTTGAGGGCCGACCGTGGTTGAAGGACGGCGGTAGTCGAAGGGTCGGCCATGGTCGAAGCATGGTTGAATGCCCGGGGTGGTTGAAAGGTCAGGCATGGTCGAAGGAGGGCGATGGTCGACGGGCCAGCCGTGGTCGAAGCGAGAGTGAGTGGGCGGGTGAATGGCCAGAGTGACGGCATGGTCAAAGTACCGCCCGTGGTCAATGTGCTAGCCGTGGTCAAAGGAGCGCCGTGGTCGAAGGAGGGCCATGGTCGAAGTGCCGGTCGTGGTCGAAGGGCTAGTTGTGGTCAAAAATGGTCGAAGGGCAGGGCGTGGTTGGAAAAAACATCATGGTCGAAGGAAGGTCGTGGTCAAAGTGTTGGCTGTGTTCGAAGGTGGGCCATGTTCGAGGGCCAACCGTGGTCGAGAGAGGGCATTGGTCGAAGGAGAGCCATGGTCGAAGTGTCGACTGTTGTCGAAGCATGGTTGAAGGAGCACTGTGGTCGAAGGAGGGCTGTGGTCGAAGGGCCAGCTATAGTCAAAGTATGGTTGAAGGGTCGGCCTTGGTCGAAGAAGAGCATTGGTCAAAGGAGGTCTATAGTTGAAGGGCCAGCCGTAGTCCAAGGAGATCTGTGGTCGAAGGAGGGTTGTGGTCGAGGGCTGGCCATGGTCGAAGGACGACCATCGTTGAAGAAGGGACGCGGTCAAAGTGTTGTCGATGGTCAAAGGGCTAGTCATAGTCACAGGGCCGACGACCGTGGTCGAAGCGTGTTCAAAGGGCTAGCCGTGGTCAAAAATGGTCGAAGGATAGGGCATGGTCTAAGGGCAGCGTGGTTAAAGCGTGGTCGAAGGGCCAGCTGTGGTTGAAAATAGTCGAAGGGCTGGGCCTGGTCGAATAGCACGGCGTGGTCGAAGGAGGGCAGTGGTCGAAGTGTCAGCCGTGTTCGAAGGAGGGCCATGGTCGAAGAATGGTTGGAGGGCCGACCGTGGTCGATGGAGGGTATCGGTTGAAGGAGGTCTGTGGTCAAAAAGGCCGGTCGTGGTCGACAGAGAGCCATGGTCGAAGGGCCAGCCGTGGTCGACAAAGGGCCATGGTCGAAGGGCCAATCGTGGTTGACAGAAGGCCGTGGTCGAAGAGCCGACCGTGGTCGAAGTTCCAGTCATGGTCGAAGGAGAGCCATGTTTAGAGTGCCAGCTATGGTCGAAGGAGGGCCATGGTCAGAGTGCTGGTCGTGGTCAAAGGAGGGCCATGGTCAGCAATGTCGAACGTGGTCGAAGAAGGGCCGTGGTCAGGAGTGCTGAACGTGGTCGAAGGAGGGCCAAATGTGGTCGAAGGTTAGGTCTTCTTAAGAACCTCCAACGGAAACCGGAAGGCATGTGGAGGAGGAACAGAGAGGAGTTCGATTGCTGAAGGCAGAGCAAAGTCTTGCCAAGAACCTCTAACGAAAACCATAAGGCATACGGAGGAGGAAGGGGGAGGAGGAGCAGCAAGAGTAGATATGAGAGAGGGATTGAGATGGCGACCACTGTGAGGGAATCGGGAGAAGACATAGGGCACAGACCTAGGACACGCAGATGGAAGGATGGATCTATTCGACCGGAAAGCACGAGGATGAGGAAGGGGGGCAGTTCGACTGGCGGAGGCGAAGCAAGCGACGCCAGTGGAGAGCGGGAGGAGTAGATCTAGAGCAGGGAGTGAGACGGGTGTTGCAGAGAAGCTAGCTACGGTGTGCCACGAGGAAAGCGACGCGAAAATTCACGAGATTACTGTTAGCGCTAATCAAACACGCCTAACGCAGCGCTGCATAGCACAACAGCAATGATGCGCGCAGCTAACCGGTGGGCGGAGCGCACATGCGTCAGCGCGGGGGGAATTCAATTCCACATGGATGCAAGCGTTGGCTAGAGTTTCCCCCATCCCTAATATACGGGCGGAGCACACACGCGTCAGCGCGAGGGGAATTCAATTCCACGTGGATGCAAGCGTTGGCCAGAGTTTTCCCATCTCTAATATACAGAGTATTTCTTTTGTGTGAAAAATGTTAGGAGCAAGCATGCCTTGTCAGGTGAGTGCATGGATGCATAGGACATACTGTTAACTAATGTTCTAAAAAATGATTGGCATTAGCGATTACAAGGTTGGGTGATTATGCCGCCTAGCCGGCCGATTATATGGTAACACGAAAGGCACACATTCCTCGGCTTAGTAGACCTGTTTTTATAGCATTGTTGTAAGGAATAAGTCTACATAACCCCTCCACGTATTGTTGCTTGATTACTTAACCCCCTGACCTAGTAAACCAGGTGTTTAACCCCTTAGCCTTACAAATACCGTTTACTTAACCCCCTAAGGTGGTTTTGCAATCTGGTTTTGCCTTGTTGGCGTGCCACGCTGGACAACAATACATAGGGGGTTATGTAGACTTCCTGGCTATTATGCAGCTGCGGGGAGTACATGCCGCCGCCGCCGGAGAAGTCCTCCGGCCGCGGCGGCGTCTCCAACCCGGCCCGCGCGACGTGGTGCCACGCGGCAGGCACGGCGTGGTACGGCAGCGCGAGCTGCGGCAATGGCGTGGGCACGGAAGGGAGGAAAGCCTGGAGCGCGGCGTGGTGCGTCCCGTGTGGCGGCGGCGGCGGGCGGAAGAAGACGGGCGTGCACGCCCCGGGCCCGCCGGCCGCCGCGGCGCGGCGGTGGAAGCTGCGGTGGCAGCCGCGTGCGGCGCACTTGAGCGAGCCCGGCGACGCCGGCATGTACTCCCTGCAGCCGCATAATAGTCAGGAAGTCTACATAACCCCCTATGTATTGTTGTCCAACGTGGCACACCAACAAGGCAAAACCAGATTGCAAAACCACCTTAGGGGGTTAAGTAAACGGTATTTGTAAGACTAAGGAGTTAAACACCTGGTTTACTAGGTCAGGGGGTTAAGTAATCAAGCAACAATACGTGGAGGGGTTATGTAGACTTATTCCTTGTTGTAATTTGGCATTACAACAGAAACCCTTTTGGTACCGAGCCTAACTCAGCTGCAAGTCTGGAACCTACGTAGTTACCGATTTAATGTAGCGTTTTTTACATCACATCAGGCGTACTTATGGCAGCTAGGAGCACGAAGGGCACTCCAATGCTTCAAGACAATGCTTATAAAATTAATTAGCTATCCGGATGTAATATGATATGATAAAAAGTTAAAGAAATAAAGGAAGAAAAGTAGTATCTTATATAAGATATTGTATGAACATAAAATCCAACAAAAAGATATGGTTAAAACATGTATTGAGAAGGAGAGTAGTGTCCATAGCATTAAACCTACTAATAGATATTTGTGAGAGGGAGAGAAGAAGAAGATTAAGATATTGTCTAAGCTCACTAATATATATTATACATTAAAAGTCTATGTCTAATGTTATTTCTAAGTAATGTGAAACTCATAAACATTGCTTGGCAATATCGCCGTTGGGGGTGCCCCATGTGTAAGCTCTATCTTGGCTGAGTAAATTCTTGACGGATGCATAGATTCATTGATGCACTTCAGGCACGCCGAGACGTACCGGCGTACTAGTCTCAGTAGGATTTAGCCACCCAAGGCAAGAATTTACCAGAACTGTCAATAGGCACGTAAATGGCAAGATGTAAAGAAAAAAAAAGAGCAGTAAAAAAGGGAAATTTAATGAAACGAGAGCCACTTAAAGAGGGGAGAGGAGGCTCTCTTGCGTTCTCAGTCTCGCTCCCACTCACCCACTCTGGCCGCCGCCGTCCACCGTGCCATCAGAGCACGCGCCTCTCGCTCATGGTTACTGCTTGATGCACCGGTAGCGCTGTAATTAACTGACACTAATAACGAGAGGCGAAGCAAGAAGATGCCGATGGAGGAAGCAGAGGACTGCTCGGCGTGCGCCTTCTCGCTAACCTGCCAAGAAGACGGCGCCGATCTTGGGGACGGCGTCGTCGACGACGGCGACCTCTTTTTGTTCTACACCTGCGCCACCGTCGATGATGAGGATGACGACAACGAGTACATGGAGCAGCTGGTCTCCAAGGAGACCAGCTTCTGCTCCTCCTCCGACTCCGGCGCCGACGGCGATGACGGCGACTACTCATCGGCCGCCTCCGAGGACTGGTTCCGGCAAGCGCGCCTCGCCGCCGTCAAATGGATCCTTGAAGTGAGCACTGAGCACACCATACATAGCTAGAGCATATGCTTCTCTCTCGATTAGTTCTTTGATGCAAGGATCGATCGATCACTCACGCCGTTAGATTGACATTCGATTTGCATTTGCAGACGCGCGGATGCTTCGGGTTCGACCACCGCACGGCGTACCTGGCCATCGCCTACTTCGACCGCTTCTGCCTCCGGCGACGCGTCGATGTAATCATCACACCACCGTAAAAAATCACGCCTTTTTGTAGTCTCTATTTCTTGGGAACGCGCGGATGATGTGCTTTTGTGCGTGAATGGTGTCCAGAGGGCGGCGATGCCGTGGGCGGCGCGGCTGCTGTCCATCGCCTGCGTGTCCGTCGCGGCCAAGATGGAGGAGTACCGCGCGCCGGCGCTGTCGGAGTTCGACGCCGGCGGCGGCTACGAGTTCTGCTCCGCCTCCATCCGCCGGATGGAGCTGCTCGTGCTGTCCACGCTCGGCTGGCGCATGGGCGCCGTCACGCCCTTCGATTACCTCCCCTGCTTCTCCTCCCGGCTTCACCGGCACGACGACGGAGGCGGCGGTCACGACGCCGCTCGCGTCGCCCTCAAGGCCGTCGGGTTCATCTTTGCCACGGCTGAAGGTCCATTCATAGCTGTCTACACTCTACCCATCAAAATCACTTATTTATTCTTTCTTTCTCTGGTATCTAGTGATCTTTCTTTCATTGCTCTGATATTTTTGTTGTTTTTATGCAGCTGGCAGTGTGCTGGATTACAGGCCATCCACTGTGGCTGCAGCAGCAATCTTGGCTGCATCCTATGGAGCTCTACTGACCAAAGAAGCATTGGAGTCCAAGATGACAAATCTATCCCCATCTTCTCTTATTGAGAAGGTTAGTCGCTTGCATAGATTAATACTTATTAGCATTTTGATCATATTAATGTTCTATTTGGATGAATTGAGCATTAGGTGTGATCAACTTTGGCATATTAATTGGCGTGGTTTTTTTCTTTGACCAGGAGCATGTACATGACTGCTACAGTACGTTGGTTGGGGACTTGAACAGGAGGAACAACAAGAGATCATTGCCATGTTCAGGCTCCAATGAAATTGCCACTAGTACATATGATTCTGTTCTTGTTGATGATGTTACTGACACCGCCACCTTCACGGCGGCAGAGCGGCGAGGAATAAGCGGATCAGGCTGGAGCTGCCGGGCATCCGTTCAGAAGCTAGCACCACCGGGGACACACAATTTTTAGCCAGATGTCTAGGGGGGCTTGGTTTGGATCTTCCTTTCCCCCCCCCCCCCCTTCTTTTCATCCTTTTTTTTTTATCTTACATGTTTCCAAAAAAAATTTAGGTTCTTTGAGCCATTGCCATGGTTGGCATTGGCAATGCTGTTGGATTGGATTGGTTTGGTTTGTGAGAGGGGAAAGAAATGAACAAAGAAAAGGGCTGAGCTTTCCTAAGGAGAGGAGAGCTTGAGTTGAGCCCTAATGCCAGTGCCCAAATGGAGCACATTTCCTGTGAACTTTACTCCAAAGTTGCACTATTTGATATGATGCCATTGTGGATGCCATGTTGCATTGCACTGCACTGCATATGGTGAGATGCTGTTGCATGCAGAGAAGTTGCAAAACAAGTAGTAACACTGAAAGGTTGAGGGTTTGGCCATTGTTTATAGAGCCATTTTTTTCTGCAAGTGGACATGTGATCACTGATCAGTGGGGAGTGGTGTTTCACTCAGCTGCACTGCACTTGCATGGGTTAATTGGTTTGTAGCAAACCTTGTGGAGTGGTTGTAACTTCTGTAACCTCTTCTTCTGTTCTTGAGAAATGGAATGAGATTGCAATTTGTGTATGCATGCCTGAGTGTGCCCTGTGGGTTTCTTGATCAGTTCTGCTGGAAGCCTGAACCGCAAACTTTCAGTGCCATTCATTCAGTTCTGGGCCAATGTTTTTTTTCTCAAGAATTAGGGCAACTTTTCCTGACACATTGCAACCAGCTTAGCACTTGCTTGATTCCACAAAGGCACACCCTGTGATGAATTAGGGCAATCCCCACTGCCACAGTGCTTCCATTATTAGTGAACAAACAAGAACATGGCATTGTTTTGGGCTGGGTTTCATTGCATTCAACAGTAATGTAAAAGAAGAGATGATCTGTAGAGAAAGCTCTTGTCAACCATGATTGATAAGTACATTGTATCCTTTTGGTAATAATTGTGCACGTTGAGGAGGAAAACATGCATCACTGTGTGCTGTTGGAAGAGCGACAAGTGTTGCATATGGATGGTATTAATGTACAAGGTACATGAGATTAGTACTTTATATCAATAATTGCCGAAAGATTAGCACTGGGAATGTGACTTTTAACCAGTGTATTTAGTTGGGGGAGAACTACTTGAGCTTGATATTTCTAACACTTAGTGGAGCACACCACCAAGGAAGGTTCAATTGAAGAACCAAACAAAAGGCCAGTGTTAGCAAGTAAAGGTTCAATTGACAATTGTTGCAAGTTCTTAAGGAGCGAGTTATCTAAAAGTTGTGGCATGCGAATATTTTTTTTTCAGCAAATGATATAGTTAACGCTTCCTAAAATGACAATTCTTGACAAAAGCATAAACTTCACTATGAAGTGCATTTAGATTAGTAGAACACTTATCATTCCTTGATAGACTAAGATTTTGTGATTGGATGGTTAATGTAAGAATCTTAGTACAATGCCATATTTAGCACTTGTGAATTATAATAGATTCACTCACTACTTGCATGCAGACCAAGTTTCCTTGAAAAGTAATAACCATTAATTCCATGTTATTCTTCAATGAAGGCAACTCTGACAAATACTAACCCCATTGATTCTTGGGGTAAGAACTACTAGAAGGTAACAACAAATGTGCCATGATGCTCCTGCAGGAAAGATGAAGAAACACATGCTAAAATATTATTACTATAAGACTATGTACTGATCACCTCATGGTGTGTGATGAGTATTTTACTTTGATTTATAAGTTTTGTTGTAGTTTGAGTTTGGTTTGAAGTTTTTTAGTTTCCATAATTGTTATCAGGTTGTAACCAGTCTGGCAATGACGATCAGACCGGGTCTGGGCATTTCTTCAGACTCTATGAAGAGCGGTCTGATCGATGACTACAGAGCGGTCTAACCAGCCATATGAGATTTTGAAGATTGGACACCAAACACTTGTGTAGGCGTGTTTAGGGATGTGTTTACACCAGGTGCCATTGAAAATGAAATTCTGAGCTGAAACTAGATAGAGTTGAACCAAAATTTCAGAGAGTGTGTTTTCTGATGCTCTTAAACGATCAATCTAGCCAAACCATGGCGGTCTGGCCACCGTTAGGCCAACGGTCAAACTGGTCCCTTGTTACCAAGGTGAGTTTGAGGGCTATTGGATGGTCAGACCAGCCTGTGGTTAGCGATCAGACCGGCCCTGTAGGTTCAAAGTGAGATTTGGGTTGAGCTGAGTTGGTTTGAGTGTGTGCATAGCATGGGTGCTATTGGTTGGTTGTGTTGTATTGTATGATGCATGATTTAGCTAATGTGAGTTAAGTGTATGAAATTTGTGTTCAAAATAAGATTGCTTTGTCTTTGGATGTGCATATTGCTTAGAAAGCGATGTCGATCAATGGCAAAGAACTGGGACTAAGCGAGAGAACTGAGGTCCACTCGGTCGGGTAAATCTAAGTGAGGCTACATGGCTTAAGCGGGAAGCACAGAAGAGATGAGGATCACGATAAGGTGAGTTGGTGCATGTTGTGCGCCAAGTGACAAAACTGATGCACGTGGAGACGATTCAGAGGAGACCGAATGTGTGAAGACGTGACAGCTAGTCATGGGCACTATAGACTACGTGTCAAAGCATGCAGAGATGTTTTGATGGATTGGATTAGTGTTTTAGGCTATCAGAGCTTTTTGGATAAGCCGCTTTGAAAAACGTGCATGTGTATAAAACCTAGTATGATGTTGGCTTAACGGGTTAGCCCATGTAAATGGACGAAATCCAACTAGAGGTGTTGGTTAAGATTTCTTGTAAGTCACCACTATAAAAGAAGAGGTAGAAGTGGCTTAAGGTTTGAGGTTTTTTTTTTTTGCTAAGCTTTGGAGAGTTTTGCCTAAGCCTTTGGAGGAGGTTAGTATTCTTAGAGAGAACTCTTAGAGATGAGTTGTGACTCTTATGCTTAACTTTTTATTATCCTTAAGTTTTGTGAATGGCTGTAAATATTCATATCTAAGTATCAATAGATATCCAAAATTTGTCTAAATTTTTCTCCTCTTTGCTCAAGTGTAGTCTTGATTTGGCTTGGTTTTTGGCGTTGCTTTATTCTCCCTTGATCTTGCTTTTGTGTCAAGGACGTGTGAGTAATAGTGATATCTCTTGGAGACCAGATCCCACCCATCTAGGTATTTGTTCTTTGCAAATTCTTGGTTTTGCCCATTTGGTGAAACAAATGGTGATTTTGGGGATTTTGCTAGGACGTGTGGGAAATCATCTATAGTCATCTCAGTTTGGTTTCTCCTATGAGCTCCTTCCAATCATCATTTTCCTCTTTGACCCGGTTTTGATGTAATCTGTATTGTTTTGGGCAAAGGTCAAAACTTTGTTGAGTAACTTATTGATCCATTGATAGAATAGGTTCATAGGATCTTGAGGAAGCTACGTTTTAAGTTTCAAGTTCTTTGGTTAAGTAGATTAGAAGTTAGGCCTATTTGAGTTCTTGGCCACGCCTTGTTTTCCGTTTTTGAATGGCGGACGGTCAAACTGCCATGACCCGAGTGGTCAGACCACCCAGGCCCAGTCAGACCGGTGTGATGTCTGCGGTCAGACCGGCCACTTGATGTTAAAGCCCATTCGTTGGTCCTTTTGTTCTCTTGTCTTGTTGACTTCTGTTTTTATGCTTGTGTTCATTGTACATCTGATCTTATTAGTTTCTCATACCTAATTCAGTGAAAAGACCAAAGGAAGTTGATTTAGTTGGAGTAGAAAAGGAGGTAAAAATAATTCACACCCTCTGATCTCCTACAATTACTTTCAGGAATCAATCATGATGACATCTTTACATGCACCGCCTAAACCCTAAAGTTGGTCTTCTGGCCTCATCCACTAACTAATGCAGGTCTTACATTGCACGCTCTGCCCTACAGGCTTACAGCTGGTAAAAAGAGCTTTTTTTCTCTTTCCCTCTTGCACCTGCAATGCATGCACTCAGGCAATGAAAATGCCCCATGGGCAATATATAGTGACTTTCTGAGGCACCACCATCTCTGCATGCCTGCTGCCTGCTAGCTGCTGCAATGCATTGCATTGCAACCCCCTCTTTCTTTCTCTCTCTCTTTCATGTGGCCTCATTGCTTAGTTTTCTTACTTCGATGTTGCTATAAAAAGGAAAGGGATCCTTTCTTTGCATTGAATCATGGCCACAGATGTTGCTATTCTCAAACAGTGTTCCCCCCCCCCCCCCCCCATTTTCCCTGAAGTTCAGGCTAGATCATTTGGGCTTCAGCTTCTAGCTTCCGGCTTATTTTTCACTATTCATAAATTTCGTCTTTTTTTTTAAATTTTTGGCTTTTTGTTGAGCTTTTTTGCCGGTTCTTTTTTTCCGTATGTGTTTGTATTATACGTAATGGGCTAACATATTTTTTATATTTTTTAAATTTAATTATGCTAAATAAGCCTCTGTCAGCTGCAGTGTTTTTTCAGTCAGCTACAGTGCTTTTCAACCATAAGCCAAAAAAAGCCGAAATGATCACCACATGCATGGAATATGGAACTCAAACCAGTACAACTGTACAAATTGAAAGGTTTTAGGCATGTTTGGCTGGTTCAGTTGGGTAAAATTAAAGCACCTGTTGTTACATTTGAATAATTCAGCGGTAGACCATGCATGGTCCCAATATCGAGAGGAATTGGGTTTAGAGCATCTTGACAGTCCATGTTGTAGGCCTGATCGAAAGTAAGTTCCGAATAATAAAAAATGTTGGAGTATCTATGAACATGAATTTTACCATTTCCCATCGACTGCTATGAGTACAGGTAGCTAAGTACAAATTAATAATCCCCTAAGCTATAAAATTCTTAAATATCTAGGAAAATGTTGTTTTATCTTAGAAAAGCATCTGGACCCCTCCATGTTCTCCCAATGGCATTGGCATGTTAGACTTCATGGTTTGGATTATGGCAGTAGCTTACCAATACGCCTACTATGTTTGTTCATTAGGATCCTACGATCTAGAGCTTATAATGTTTAGAATCATAATTGTGTAGCTGAGAATCCTATTATATATGATCCTACGATCCTACCAACCCGAAAACGGTTCTACCTAAGATCAATCCTGACAACCTCGTTGTGTAAAATACACCATACACGAATATAACAGTAGTTATGACATTACTAGGATTCAGGCACCTCTTCCAGATTTGATTCCTAGAGTCAGCATACATTGATTAATTTTCATTGGGTCCAATTCTTTTATCACTTATAAGACCTCAGCAATCGAGCTCGTCAAGAAGAATGGAGCAAACATATTGCAAGTCCATCTGAGCAGATCAAACCAAAATGTTTAGAAGAATTTCTTGGACTAATTAATCAACTGTAGAATGTTAAGGTGACCAATAAAAGATAGCCTATTATACATGTGGTTCAACCAATGGACGTTCAACTGGCCGGTAACTTACATATAAAGTGTACAGAGAATATACTATTGCCTGCCTGCCTTCTGAATCTAGATAGCTCATGACTCGTTGTTGGATGAATAGAGATCAGAATCCAGAAAGGGGTTTTAAAAAACTGCATAGCTTCTCAGTCACCAATGCAGTCAAAAACAGGCTTGGAGACAAAGCTTGGTTAAATTTTTGTTGGTTTAAACTTTAAAGGACTACCACCTAGAAGTGAGTGGGCACCTCACTGGCTGGCCGGCTGCTTGCCCCTAGCAAAGCACCATTTTTTTAGAACAAGCATTATAAACAGCAACGAAAAGTCGACCATGCAGGAATTTCATACAAAAAAACATCGATTTTGAGTTAATGTAATGTTTCCCCTGTTCCAAAACAGAGTCTTAGAATTTCTCAATCATCTCCAACTTCCGACTCATTTTTTAATATGTACTAGCAGGGGCGGATCCACACCCCGGGCAGGGTAGGTTTCAGCCTGAGGTGTAGGAAAAAATATCTAGTGTATAGCTCGGGTAAATTTAGTTCAGCCTAGGTAATGTTCTAGCCCAGATAGCCTAGATCATTCCAGCACCGAGCCCGGTGCGTAATCAAATCCTGACTCCGCCACTGTGTACTAGTATGATAACCACACTTAATGTAAATGGTGCACATGGAAAAGAAAGCCTTACAAAGGGACAGGGATGAGGGAATGGCAGTTGGAATGTGTACAGCTGCGAGTCTCAACTGAAAGCCTGAAACAAAGATGGCCTGCTTGCATCAATGGCAGGGTGTGGCCCTAAGCTAGCTCACAGGCAGCACTGCACTGCACAAGCAGACCAAGTATTTGCTGGGGCGGTGGTCTAAAGACTACAAACAGGCCTGCACCAAAGACAAAGAAGCCAACACAAAGATATCTTCCTATGCACCACACAACACACAGTAGCAACACAGGCACACACACACAGCCCCTGATCTGGTCAAAGAAACATATATGGTTTTGTTTTCTACTGCTTGTTTTGGTCTTTTATGCTGGCACTGCTGGTGAATGTGATGAACTGTCTCCTGTGTGTAGCTGGGAAATCTTGTATTATGCATGCAGAGATGGGGAAAATATTGTGTGTGTGTGAGCTTTGTCCCATTCTCAATCACCCTACCCTGATGTTAAATGTGTGCATAATTATTCGTAGGTTCTTTTCTCATGTACTTTTCATCTTGGCCAGTTCATGGTAAGTTCCAGTCGAGGGAAGTGCTCCAATGTTCTTCCTGAGTGTGAAAAGGCACAGATTTTATATCACGTCAAGGGCAGGAGATTTGAGATTTGCAACTGCCCACTACTGCAGCACTAACTATACTGCTTTGAGATTTGTGGTTTGTTTTTCTCAGTCAAGCATGGAAGCACTACTCTAAATTACAAGGGCCTTGGAATTACAAGACCAGCCTTTTAATTTCTGATCAAATTGTAAGGTAGAGGCACATTAAGCAACATCCTTTGTCACTCGAACCAACCATGGAGGATTAACTATGGGCGTTTATAATGGCTATAATTGATGTCTTTTGGTTGTGGCCGATGGTTTTTAACTAAAAGAAGTAGTTTCTAGAAAGAGAAGACGAATAGTGTAAAAAAATGAGTGAGAGGTACACGCACGAGATAATAGCAAGATGAGTAGGGTGTACGATGCATCGACCCTCCTGTCTTATCTCTGAAGTGAGACAGGAGTGAATAAAGTAAGAAAACTGTTTTATAAAGCGAGAATGTTCATACAACTTTTCTAAACAAAAAACCAAAATTAAACTAATATCAACGTACCCTTAGCATTAATTTTCAGCATCATACGGAAATCACCAGACTGCAAAAAGGTGAATTGGTCTGAAGCTAGCAACAGTGAAGCTAGACAAGAGAGTAAATTAAATACAGAGGAAAGTGTCACATGCTAGCTCGCAGAGGAGGGTAAGTTAGAGCGCGTGGGTATTTGATTTTTGCTATGGTTTTTATTAAAAATAAATAGTAGTGATCAGAAGAAACAGTTTTTAAAAAGAAAGATTGGCAGTGAAAAAAATAATAAAGAGATATATGCACATGATGGGAGCGAGAGAAGTGGTATGGGTGATATACCCGTTGTTGGCCCAGTCTATTTCAAATGTACGCTTTCACGGTGTACTGACGCACACAAGTCATTTGCTGGAGTTGGAAACAAAATGACAGAACTAATAACAAGATTGAACACAAAAGAACTAAGGCATGGGGTTACGATGCTACCCGCTTGCACCTTTTCTGTGTTTACTCTATTATTCTCTGACAGAAATGCTCAGCAAATTACATGGTTTAAATAGATATAAACCGGCCACACATGCATGCCACTCAACTACGACTACCTCTGATCCGGTTTTCCCAGCCACAATCACTACTATTCGCGCACACTGCGCATTACCCGCTAGATTCGGTCTCGCTGAGACCAACTCAGACACCTACGACCACACAAACAGGCTTCAAATCCTTTGAGCGTGGCACTTCGACCACATAGATCTTCCGAGCACCGATCGCTTTAGTAGGCCTCCGACTGCTATAGAGATCAAACGACCATGACGCTACGACTGCTACAGTGACTCTACGACCATAACACTACGACTACTACAATAACCTTACGACCATGTCGGACCTCGGGTTAGCAAACCCAGATCCTCTGTGGTTCCACCGCACTATTCCCTGGATCAGTAGATAGTGCTCACAGATACATTACTGTATATCAAAAACATACCACGCGGAAGCGTAAATAATACAGTAGTACTTACTCATGGGCCGATTGGGCCGAAAACAATAAAATGCAGCAGCGGAAACTTCACACAGGTGGGACCCGCAGGACTTGCCCACAGGCAGCCAACTGGGGTTCGCGACCTAGTCCATGGCCTCATCGTCTTTCAGCTCTGTCGACCCTTTTTAGGCATCGCAGGGCTTGACTTTATTCTTTATTTCCTTTCTGACTGAATGATGGCAATTAAGCCAGAATGAGTACGATGATACTCAGCAAGTCACCACACAGGATGCAGTAATAATAGATGCAAGCTATCAAGGGAGGCTTGAGTTTCTTTTATTTGCTAAAAGCATTGTTTTGGAATTACAGTAAGTAGGAAAATCTCCTGAGACGTAGCAAATTTAACTGAAACACGTTTTATGAAATTGATAGTGAGAATGCGATTATAATTGTAGTGTAGGTTACATCCACCTTTTAAAGTGCATGGCTACCTCCACCAATGCTAGTTTTCGCCGCTGGAGTACATCTCTCCAGGAAAAGTTCCAAATCAGAGTACATCTCTTCTGATAGGTTTTTATCCCACCCACAAATATCTTTGGAAATAGAACTAACTCGAGGAGAATCCCATGTCCGCCCTTGACCGTGGGCACGGCTATTCGAATAGTTTTGACTCTGCAGAGTTTGTACACTTTCACCACAAGAGACGATCCGCTCGTTGCCCCCACACGATTCCTTAGTCATGCGGTTGAGTAGATCATCACAATAACTATTCAAAATATCGAGCCCCTTTTGTCATCTCACTTTATGGGCTGCTCCCACTTGCGGTGGGTCCCATACTTTGCACGGGATGTAACCACGGCAACTAGCGCATTCGGACTGCAACTCTCCACAACGCTAGCACGGCTGGAAACTTCACCCTGCACTCGGTGTCCCTTTAGGCCTTCTCTTGCCCTTATAGCATCCTCCTTTCCCCTACCAGTGAGATGAGTTCCGGGGGTCCAATAGATTTACTTAGCCAAGTTGCACTTTGCAGACTTGTGGCTGTACTGTTTTACACGAAGAAGTCATCACAGGATTAAGTCCTTAATGCGTCCGGGCGGTTCATTCCACAATCCAATGTGCTACTTCCACACCCACCACTCTTACCACCCGCCCAGACAGGTATAGCATGTTTTGAGGGTTTTGAGAAGCATTAAGCAGTTGTAGCAAAATACTCAGCCACGTACATCCCATGACTGTCCCAAAACAAATTCTTATGTTTTAAAGATTGATGATCTGGGCAACTAGTGCCCGGGATTTTGACAAGACTAGCATGGCATTTTAATTCGACTTATAGCTAGTAAAGTTATCATTAAAATCTATGGCGACAAGGATAAGGTGATTCAAGTATCAAGGGATGGCATAATAAATTAATACAACATCAAGTGGGCATGTAGCTACCTTAATCTTTGACATATATTTGCATAGTAAATTAAGCATGCAAGTTGATAGTTTAAAAGAACATAATTTTGCATAAAATGTAGGATCAATATGATCAAAGTGATGACTTGCCTTGCTTGGTGTACCATGGCCTTGATTGATCTAAGTCAAAGCCTACTCAGTCAGTGCTTATAATTTGCTGAGCTTCGCGTTTGCCCGAGTCTCGATCCTGTTCGAATCCGTCGCCTCGTCGAGTCTTTCGATTCTAATACGCGGCAAAGAAAAGAAAGACCAAATAAATCCAAACACCTTAAATGCCCGATTAAATTTAGATTATAAATTCATTACGATTTGAGAATAGAAGGACGATTCGGATTAGTGTGCTGTAAACACAGCAGGAGATGAATTGGGCGAAGAAATGAGGTGGCAGAATAGCTTTACCGTGAGGGAAAATTAAGATAAGAAGGGATTCGAGATGGAGGAGTATTTTACAGGAATATACCCCCTTTTGAAAAGGTAGAGGTCAAAACATAGCCGATCGGGGCAATGCGAGGTTCTACCATTTATTTGATAACTTTCTCATTATTAATTTTATATTTATCAAGGAAGTCCCGTGAGTCAGGCAAGACGTACGGACAGATAAAAAGGGTTAGCGAAGATAGTAAAGAGGAATAGAACTTTGTAATATTAGGATGTGGAAGCTTTACAGGAGATGAGTATAATTTCAATTACTCGGTGTAACTTCGATATTTCATGTGGCAATACTAATTTGAGATTGCGACTGCCAACTTAATGAACCCATCTTTTAATAGTTTTATTGAAGTATGGAGTTGGTCATTTTAGCCCAATTTACAAGGTTGATTATTCTGCTTAATTAACAAGGTTATTAGAAATGGTCGTCGATTGTGATTTGCTGGAGGGGGGTGTTATGAATCAATATGGATCTTCTTAATAAAGCTATTTCTTTCATTGGTAATTATTCTCAACCATTAGATTTAGACCCTGAGATAATGGTTAGAGATTTGGGTGTGAGAAGAAAATTAACAATGGCTCTTTCTAGTTCAAGAGTTCTTAATCGTAAACATCTGTTATTTTAAATCTTAGTATTTTAAGATAAACGTTGAAGTTTGTGCCACAATTATTTTAAGCACTTTTGAAAAGATAGCTTCCATGATTTTAGAGACGAGTAAACCACACTTGATATTTTATGTGGCATGCAATTGACTTTTGAGAGGTAAACTTAGTAAGCAGGGTAGGTTTTAAGTTCTCACTATTTGAAATGTTATACTTGATGTTACATTCTTTCTGATGATGCTACTACTTGTTCTGGGCTGCCATTTTATTAGTTGTTACGGCCTTAGACAAGATGAAATGGGTACGAATATACTATCAAATGTCATAACTAAATATTCTAGCAATGATATTGTTATTATTGTATTAACTTCATGTTAATTTCTTGATAATAGAAAGAGAGTTCATGGAATAAACTTATTTTAGTTAAGCTTCTCCACAAGGGTAAATGTATTAATCTTGAGGGGCATATAAATGAACAATGTTAATTTGAGTGCATAAATCTTTTTATTATGGATTTATAAGTGATTCTTTTATCCTTGTTACTTATCCCCAATTTATTTCAATATATGCTTGATCAGAGCACAGAGATTCACCATTTAGCCAAGGTAAAACTTTATAGCTTTTCCCAGTTGGGCCCACATGACAGCCACCGAGAGGGCTGCTCTTGGCTAGCTCGAGACAGAGCAGGGCAGCAATGGAGGGAAACAGGGAAGGGGGAAGCGCCGAGCTTGGCAACGGTGGCATCGGTGGGGAAAGGCCGGGGAGGTGGCGGCGAACAGTGAAACGGGATGCCCAGGCGATGAGGAGGCCCACAGTGGCAGCAGCTCCCGCCGGGGTGGTGTCCAGGCAGGCTGGCGGCGGCCTTAGGTGGTCGACGGTGAGGGAGAAACGAGGCGCCGGCGACCGGGGAGAAGAGGGGAGAAATGGGAGCGCGCAGAAGCATGAGCGGGAGTACAGGAGCTCACCTGGGTGACCGATGCGACCGGAGGGAGATGGAGGCGAGCCGGCGACGTGCACGAGCGGCGGCGCGGGGAGGCGACCGTGGCGAGAGGGCTCGGGTGGCGGAGGGTGCCGGCCGACGGTCGGAGGAGCTTCGGGTGGTGGAGGTGCGGCTCTCACCGCGATGAATTGGTCGGGGACCGACCGAGGGGGATGCGGCGGCGAAAACAGCGGTGGCTGGCCGGAGGCGGAGAAGAAGCGCATGCGGCCTGCTCGGGCGTCGGCTTTCCGATTAACGGTGAGGGGAGGCGGGAGACGACTGGAGGCTTGAGGCGACGCGGTCGATTGGTGGAGGGAGTGGCCGGAGCAGCGGAATCGGTGCGAAGTGGCAGCGGCCGGCGTGAGCTCGGACAGCTCGAACGAGCTCCAATGGGGAGAAGGAAGAGGAGGCGAGCTAGGGGCCCCTTTATAAGCGAGCGCGCGTACGGCGGCGGCATGGGTGGCGCGTCCGGAAGCATGGGCGAGGCGTACCGTCGGCATGGCTACGCGTCCGGCGGCCTGGGTAGCGGCATGGAGTAGGGGGATGGCGCCAAGGGTAGGCCGGTGGTAGGGTACTGGCGCGGAGGTGACGGGGGGGGATCCGGGGGCGGCGCGAGCTGGGGGCGGGGCGGGAGGCGCGGGCCGGGCCGGCTTGGCGCGACGGAAGGAGAGGGAGGAGGAGGAAGGAAGAAGAAGCAGGGAGGAAGGGGATGCGCGCGGTCGGGTGGGCCAGAGGCCAGAGAAAGGGAGAGCGGGCCGGACGGCCCGGAGGAAAAGGAAAAGAAAAAGGGAGCAGGCCGAGGGAAAAAAAAGAAAGGGGCCGGGCCCCAAAAGGGATTTTGGTATTTTCTAGAATTCCCGAATTTTGGGATTTAAGATTTGGTTTTGGGAGTCCAGATTTCAAATTTTAAATATGAGAGCAATACTTCCAAGGGGGATTGTATCTCTCTCATTTTGATTTTCAAACTTGGTTCTTGATCCCAAGATTTCGAATTTTATTAATTGGGCTTTCGGCAAGAAAATCCAATTCGAGAGATTTGAACTTTGGCAAAACTTTTTGAGAAGCACTAGGAAAAAAAATGATTAAAGGATTTTAAGATTTTTTTTTAAATTACACTAGCTCCCTATTTGGGATGTTACAGACCATGACGTCTACAGTACTCCTCTGAGTATGATGTCTACAGTACTCCTTTAAGTATGACGTCTACAGTACTCCTTTAAGTATGACGTCTTCAGTACTGCTCCAAGTATAATGTCTATAGTACTTACGATTATGGCCGCTCCGAGTATAATGTCTATAGTACTTACGATTATGGCCGCTCCGACTACTTCGACCACGACTATGACCGCTGCGACTACTTCGACCACGACTGCTTTTTCGACCACGCCTTCGACTGCAGCTTCGATCACGCCGCCACAACTTCTACACATACTCGTACACACGAGTACTCGACACACACTTCTACAATACACACATGCAACAAGATTAATCCAACACACATGACCCCCTGCCTTATCTTTGGAGTGAGATGGTAGTGAAGGAATGGAGAAGCTGCTTCGAGAAATTGAGTGTTTATATCAACTTTTCGTTTTTCAAAGTAGAAATTAGAAATAGAACCCAATATAAGCATAGCTTTAATCAATTGAGATGAACACATGTAGAACTAATCATGTAGTAAGCATGCGTGCAGCAATGGAGATTCAAAAGAATGAGTTGGAACACTAAGTGGTCGTCAGGTCAATCAAAGGTAGCTTCTTGGAATTCTTTGGTAGGGTACAGGCTACAGAGAAGATGATAGAATGATAGAAGAGCACACGCTACCAACTGTTGGTGAAATGCTAGTGAGAGTGACTAGTCGTGTCCCATGCAATGGTGTGTGCTATACTAGTGATTCAGTACTGGTACTGGTACTAAATCAATGTGCATGGCATGTATGTGAACTGTGTGTGCAGAACTGTTGTTTTCATGGAGAAGGCGTCCCTTCTTGATCGGGCGTTCTGCAACAGCTAGCGTATATCTTAGCTTATGCTCTCGCTTGCATTGGAACATACTGCAAACTTCTAAATCATAGTACTCCCTCCCAGCACAAACACATACCATTTTAGGCATCTACATAGTCTCTAAAAGCACATTTGACCACTAATTTATATTATAATATATTTATAAAACCTAATGGAATTACAATATTAGAAAAGAACTTCTCAAGACAAATTTATACATATAATTTTCATATATCCAATCCAAAAATTTAAAAAGATGTTGACTGTTAAAGTTTTGAAATTTTGACTGAACACGTTCCAAACGATATGTACTGTGACTGAAGGGATGCCTCTTCTTTTTAGTTTCTAAAAACTGTTTTTCTGCTTTTTCTATAATAACTAGCTTTCAAACGAAGCGTTTTTTCAAGACGGGATTTACAAGTTGGTTGCAGTATACATTATAATGACTTTATTTATATTGGTCAAAACTGCATGTAAATTTCTGTTACTCTATACTCTCTCTCTCACTCACGAATAGTCTAAAAGTCATAAACCGTATTAATAAACTGTAAGCTAAATCCGAAAAGAACAAATCTAAATATATATGATATAGATGTGAGGAAAGAGGTTCAATGCTGTGTACTAATGTTTTGTTCGTTCGTCAGTTCAGCTGCAGTCTCTTTCTTTTCCTCTTGTTTGTGTGAGCGTCTTGTCCACGGAAATCGGTAGGCCCATGGGCCATTTGGTCGCCCATGACCATGGCCCATCCGAATGGATCACGCACCGTACGGACCCTGTTTCTCTTGAGCTCAATCATAAATGCGATGATACATGGACTCAATAATTAAGCCGATGAAACATTGGTACGAGTTCTGGAGCTGTAACAAGTAATCTTGCCAATTGCATGGGCCGGATGGATCCATACGTATAGCAGTGGTAACTTGTAGGATCGAAATGTAACAGCGAGGTGGAATGGCGCCGATCAATTTTTTTCAAAATATTCTTGATTATTTACTTAATTAATTATAGAGTTACTGGGATCACGATCAACAGCTAAAACCCAAATTAAATTGCTCAAGAGATCAAACTCCAGAAAAATCCTAAACCCTGGAGGTATGATCGGTTAGCTAGGCAGGCTGAACTCTTTGGTAGTTAGACCACTAACTCAAAGTCTATCAGACTGGTGGAGGCGGTTGGACCGGCCTCCCTGTCTAGATAGTCCGACACAATCTAATTTTGGTGCAACTCATAAAATACAAATCCAAATAACATGAAATTTCGCACGTACCTTACTTAAGATCTCATAAACCTATTCCAACCAAGGGTCATAAGAATCCATGTCAAAATTCATATCCTTTTCAAAATTAAGTAAGATTGCACCAAAACCAGGCCAAAATTGAAAACGGTGAATATGACTTGCTTGTGAGTAGAAGATGGCTTTAGATGATTTTTTATATGTCACAGCAAGTAAGAACACCAAAGAAATCAAGCCAAAAATATTTGGTTCAAGAAATCACTCTTGACGATCAAATCCAAGCAAAACCAGGTTTCTTCAAGAAGTTGCTGACCAGGTGTTTAAATGGATGAGGATTGATTTACAGGGGTCATCTATATCTCTTATACGTCTTTGGCACAACAAGATCAACAAGGGGAGAGAGGAGCAAAAAACCAACTAAATCAATAGCAAATCAATTAATACAAGATAAATCCATGTGAGATAAACAAGTATTTGTATTACTACTTGAGGTTGATGGTTTTATAACCACTCCACTTAGAGGATACGAGAGCATACCACAATACTCAACTTTTCTCAAACCCTAACTCTAGAACACTTAGTCTTAATGTAAGAGAGCGGTTAAATGGTTAACTGGCAAATCTCCATCCCAACCCGTTTAATAGATAAAATAACTAGCACTAATCTAAATATTAGTGGATACTATCCACTTAGCATATAAGAGAAAGATCCGATAACCCAACACACACGTGTTTTAATTCACATATTACATTTATGCACTTTTTATCAAAGCGCATCAACCCGAATCCGCTAAGTCTTTAGCCATGATTCAACTTGATCTTCTCAGCTTCTCCTTAATCTAAACAACTCTCCCAAGTGTTGTGATTTTCTTCCAAGCTAGTTTCCAATATTTTAGTCAACTTACCAAAATACCTTTTCTTGACAAAATTGCATTTCAAAATATTCATTATCAAATTACAATAGTTTATCACAACATCATTCTAAACCTTCTCACATTGTCCTTCATAACTGCTCACCCATGTTCAGCTAACACCTTCACAAAGTAAATCAACTACTAGAGAAATTGAAAAAAGAGATATGCTGGGTTTAATCCCTTCCACATGGAGAAAATGTGGCTAGCCCTGAGATGAAGGGTAGCGATGCCTCCTAGTGCAAGAGTTGCTATTGTTGTTGTAAAGTGGTTATGGTTCTTTGCGCAACTAACAGCGTCATTGCGCGACACGCGCGCGCCTTTTATCCCCGCGCCAAATGAGTGTCTAGTTTTGGGCCCACTGGAACAGAGCCCTGGTAAATGGCTAGCTCACTGCCACAAGGGACATGTAAATCCCCCCGCTGAGCCGCAGCAACTCCTCGTGCCGCCCTTGCTTGGCGATGACACCGTCCTAGAGGTGGCAACCAGGCATAGGGTCCCAAAGGAGGTCCTCGTAGCCCCGCCTCGACCCCTGTCAGCATGCCCACGCCCCGCCAAGCCTACCGATGGGAGATGTCTCAGTCTCCCCATCCTTGGTCCCCGCGGGGTCCGGACCCCCACGGGGACCTCCATGGGGGATAAAAAATAGGGTAAATATTTTTATAAAATAATAATATGACTTTGTTTATTATTTTATAATTATTTAGGCATACTTTTTGTTTTACAAAATATAGCTTCAAAATATATATTTTAATATATAGATTCAAGTTTTAATCAAATAATAAGGAAATAATACAATCTCTCATATTAAAAAACTATATTATTTTAAAAGCATTTTTATATTTACCGAGTCCCTGTGGGCCCCGCGGGGGGAGGGCGACCCTTGTTCCCCCTATGGGGGAGATCAGGCAGTGGCGATAGATCGCATGACAAGTCACATGTCAAGTGTTTTGAATCTGACAAATTTGGTCACTACACATTAGAGTACTACAGCCACATAAAGTGTTTCAACTGCAACAAGTACGAATACTATGCTTTGGATTACTGAAGCGAGAAGGAAAAAGAGGAGGTAAACCTCACCCAAGCCGGTGAGGACGATGCGCCGACACTGCTTCTCTCCTTATGTGTCAAAGAGGTGCCGGGCATGGTGATGTTAAACGAGGAGAATGTAATTCATAAACTACTCACAGAGGAAAGCAGCCATGATCATACTGATCAATGGTATTTGGACAATGAAGCATGCAATCACATGACGGGAGATTGCTCCATGTTCTATGAGCTCCATGAGAAGATTTTGAGCAAAATAAAGTTTGGTGACAGCTCCGCAGTGCAGATAAGATGCAAAGATCGATGTTGTTGCAATACAAGAACAACAATCAGAAGTTGATGTCTGATATTTACTTTATACCTAGTCTATGCAACAATATACTCGTTCTCATTCAGTTGACAGAAAAAGAGTGTAGGGTGGTAATGCAGGATGAGTTCTTACATCTCTATGCAAAGAATGATGATCTATTTATGAAGGTGAAAAGATCCTTGAACCGATTGTACAAAGTTTTCCTAAAAACTTGTAAGTCGGTTTGTCTAAAAATAGTCTAGAGGAGCCAGGTATGAGACAAGACAAACAAAATTGGTTATCTGTTCTAGGCTCAAGCACTACAGGCGGTAGTTCAGCTGGAGATCAAGGTGACTCAACCCACGCCCATGCAGGTGCTGCAGGTGGCAGCCCCGGTGGTCAGGAGCCATTCTATCGGCATGCAGAGGGCTACTGCTCGGGTGTTCCAGTTGGTGGGTCCCACGCGCAGCAGAACGAAGTAAAAGTAGCAAAAAGATGGTGGACCCCATGCAGTAGAAGAAAGTGGTGGTCGGCGACACTGAGGAAGCCGAGCTCATATTATCAACATTGCATGTGGAAGACATGGGCTGCCTTTCTTAGCAATTCAAATGATTCCTCGGGTAAACTCAACAGGATACAATACACTGATCTAAACAAAACCAACCTTAAAGGCCGTGAATACAAGTCTTATATATCCCCTTGTGATGTCCACAAGGTCCCTAAACTAAATATAACTCAACCCTACATTGTATTAAACTCAAAATCACACAAAAAAAAAGGAAACCCTAATTTTCCATCATCATATTGTTTTGAATATTGCAGCATGACTAGAAGGGTTCTAAGGCTGGAGCCTTACACATTGGATGGTACTTGGAATAAGCTTTCAAACAAGCCCAAGAACACCCGAATCAGAATCCGTTTGTGAAAGTTATGGCCATTTTTATTACGGCATGTTGGGTTGTCCTGAACTGAATCCAAATTGAGTTCTGAGTTGATTCTGAGTTTGATTTCGGTTGGACTTGAAAAAATTCTGAATTGGAATTGGAAACCTCATCCAAAACTTAAAGTCAGCTTCTCTTTAGGTGGACCCCAACCATGAACGCTTAGTATTGATGTAATCCTCCTTATATAGCTGTACAAATATATATTTTTATCATTAGGTAGTATCGTATTCTCAGTTAAAATAAATTAAAGCTGAAGGAATCAATCTTAAGAGCTACGGTCATATGCGTTTTTGGCATGGTCACATCAAAACATGAGCATACAGGGTCATAGGGCGGCAAAAGAAAAGGAAAAAAGAACGATTGTATTGGATTTCATTGAATATACACCATACAAATGGGTCAACAGATACAACATCGTCAATGGCGATTGCTGGATTCCCATCCCCGCAATTCGACTATACTAGGAGATGCATGAAACCTATAGATAGGTGTTAGCTGATGGCTAACGAGTAACAAACTACACGTATTATGTACACTTGTTTCGCCTGCATCGGCTCAGCTGTGTCATCGGAAAGACGAAATGCTCGGAGACCTGCACCGACTTGGCGATCTGGAGCCCTCCTTAACCCCTGAGCTCAGAGAGGACGAATCGCTCCGGAGCTCGGATAATCGGGCTTTCTCATGCAATAGTTTGCACTGCAGAAGTTGCATTTTTCAGCATCAGTAAGATAAAAGTTGAAAACACAAATTACATATATTTGCCACTTTGATGAAACAACAAAAAAAGCAACGGTTACTTAAAACTACATATGCTGCTGTGTTCGTATCAAGTGGATCAGAACACGAAGCGGATAATTCACAAAAAAAAGAAGAGAAAAAAAATTTGCTGCTGATTTCTCATCCTAGTAAATAAGAAGATTCAGTTAGCTCAATTTAAAAATGGCTTCCGCACGTTGTTACCTTTAACTTAAGATCCTCAACTTCACTCTCCAAAGAAGCGATACGACGTTGGAGTTGATTCGAGGCTTCCAATGCTTTCAGAAGACTCGCATCAGATCCATGGTTTCCAACTCCAGCTACCTGTAGCAGAAGTAGGATTCATGTTTGGTCAATTAATCTGGCAAACTCACATCAACCACCACATGATAATGTTGCTTCCAAGTAAAAATATTCATACCTTCAGAACGCTGGTACATAAACTCGATAGATTTTCTGCAAGCTTGCTTCTATCTTGTTCGCTTGCCTGTTGACACGTAAACAAACAAAATATCAATGCCTTCGGACCTGCCATAACTCTTGACAGATAGTGTTATGGTCGGTGGTGGTTGCGTACGGATCTAAGGACTAAGGGTATGGGTCCGAGAACCAAGGGTAGGACACTCGCCCTTGAACGGCCAGCTATGCCGCCGCAAGGCTCTAAGGTCTGTTGGAGAAGAGCGGAAGACTAGAGAACTTTATTTATTTCTTTTATGATGATAATAGGTACACTGCTGTCTCTTTTGTAAGGATGACTAAACTTGACCCTAAAGAAACATATCACTATATTGAGAAAACTGTAGAGAGGTAGAGAAATAGGGAAATATCACACACCCTCTTAGGGGGGGTGACCTTTCATATATATAGCCCAATGTGGCTTGGAGTACAAGATGTACAGATACAGCGTATACAAGGACTATACATGTCTAATACCCGCCCGCAGTTGCAGCGGGAGGATCTCGGACGCAAAGACTGGACCGAAAGTCAGTGAACAACTGTACAGGTAAGCCTTTGGTCATGATATCCGCGAACAGATGAGTCGAAGGAACATGGAGCACCCGAACCTGTCCCAAGGCAACCTTGTCGCGAACGAAATGAATGTCGATCTCGATGTGCTTTGTGCGACGATGGTGGACAGGGTTAGCGGTCATATAGACGGCGCTAACATTGTCACAATACACGACGGTCACAGAAGCAACGGGCACGTGAAGCTCTTGGAGAAGCTGACGAAGCCAGCAGCACTCAGCCACGGCGTGAGCAACCGCGCGGTACTCAGCTTCAGCACTGGAACGAGACACCATCGGCTGGCGCTTGGAGGACCAAGAGACCAGCTTGTCGCCGAGGAAGACGCAGTGACCGGACGTAGAGCGCCTGGAGTCTGGACAGCCTGCCCAGTCCGCATCGGAGTATGCGGTGAGAGAGTCAACCGGCCCGGAGCTGAGGTGGAGGCCGGTGGACAATGTACCCTTCACGTAGCGTAGGATGCGCTTGATCAACGCGAGATGAGGCTCGCGGGGATCGTGCATGAAGAGGCACACCTGCTGAACGGCGTAGGCGAGCTCGGGACGGGTGAGCGTTAAGTACTGCAGGGCGCTGGCAATACTTCGATACTGTGAAGGGTCGGCAACTGGAGAGCCTTCGGTGGCGGAGAGCTTGGCACGAGCGTCAACCGGTGTGGCTGTAGGGTGACACTCGGCCATGCCCGCCCGCTATAGGAGATCCACAGCGTACTGGCGCTAGGAGAGGAACAGTCCCTCTGGCGAGCGCGTGACAGAGATGCCAAGGAAGTGGTGTAGGTCGCCGAGGTCCGTCATGGCGAACTCGGAGTGAAGGCGCGCCAGGATGCGCTGCAGGAGTGCAGTCGAGGACGTCGTAAGGATGATGTCGTCGACGTACAGGAGCAGGTAGGCAGTGGCGTCCCCCTCGTGGAGCACAAAGAGGGACGTGTCGGAGACAGAGGCGACGAAGCCGAGCTGCCGGAGGTAGGTGGCGAAACGCTGGTACCAGGCCCGAGGAGCCTGTTTCAGGCCATAGAGAGAGCGCTGCAGAAGACAGACATCGTTAGGGCGAGCAAGGTCGACGAAGCCTGGAGGCTGCTGGCAGTACACGGTCTCCGCCAGATTGCCATGAAGAAAAGCATTCTGCACGTCAAGCTGGTGAATCGGCCAGGAGCGCGAAGTAGCAATGCTGAGGATGACTCGGGGCTGAACGTCTCGTCATAGTCGATGCCGTGGCGTTGAGAGAACCCGCGAACCACCCATCGCGCCTTGTGGCAGGCAAGGGAACCGTCCGAGTGGAATTTATGTTTAAAAATCCACTTGCCCGTCACAATGTTGGCGCCGGGAGGACGAGGAACGAGGCGCCATGTCCCGTTGTCAACAAGCGCCTTGTACTCGTCAGCCATGGCAGCACGCCACTGAGGATCGGCCAAGGCACTCCGGTAATTCGCCGGTACCGGCGAGACGACTAAGTGGGTGGCGGAGAAGTCGTAGCGCTGAGCTGGACGAAGAGTCCCGGTTTGTGACCGGGTGACCATCCAGGAGGCCGGCGGCACAGGGGCTGGCGCTGCAGCAGGCTGCTCGGGCAGCGGTGGTGCAGACTGCTCGGCCGCCGACGTCGGTACCCGGGGACGGTGATTGTACGTCAGGTGGAAGTCCCGGGCTGCTGGGGCTGGGGCGAATGCTGCTGGTGGAGGTGGTGCAGCCTTCGGAGGAACAGGAGCGGCAGCCACCACAGGCCGAATAGGGGCGGCTGCCACCACAGGACCGCGAAATAGGATCGCGGAGTCGTCCTGCAGCTCCTCGAGGACCGCCTGAGTAGGGCGCGGTTGCTCAACGTCGGCATACGACGGAGCGGCCGCGTGGAGGCGTGTCGGCACGGTAGATCCTGCAAGCAAAAAATCCAGGTCGCTGGGCGAGGACCCAGAAGTGTAAAGCCCGAAGGGAAAACAAGTCTCGTCAAAAACAACGTGGCGCGAGATGATGATGCGCCGGGTTGATAGATCAAGACAGCGGTACCCCTTATGCGAGGAGGGATAGCCGAGAAAGACACAAGCCGTCGAACGAGGAGCGAGCTTGTGGCGAGTCGTGGCAGTCGGGTTGGGGTAGCAGAGACACCCAAAAACACGAAGATGAGAGTAATCGGGTGTTTTATTGTATAGTAGAGCATATGGAATGGCATTGTGAACGGCGGAGCACGGGCGCCGGTCCAGCAGGTATGTTGCTGTGGCGAGCGCTTCAGCCCAGTAAGATGCAGGCATGTGCGCATGGATGAGCATGGTGCGGCTGATATTGTTTAGTGTGCGAAGAATGCGTTCGGCCTTGCCATTTTGTGGGGAAGTGTAGGGACACGAGAGGCGTAAATGAATACCACGAGAGGCAAAAAGAGTGTGGAGGGTATTGTTTACGAACTCAGTGCCGTTATCGGCCTGGATGGCTTTGGTGGCGAGGCTGAACTGCGTGGAAGCATAGATGCAAAAATTAGTGATGTGGGCTGCAACCTCATATTTGCGAACGAGGGGAAAAGTTCAACAAAAATGAGAAAAATCATCGAGTAAAACAAGATAGTATTGATAACCCGAGATACTAGCAACAGGGGACGTCCACACGTCACAATGAACGAGTTCAAAAGGCATAGAGCTAAACGAACTAGATTTTGAAAATGGAAGCCGCACATGTTTGCCAAGCTGACACGAATGACATAGAGTATGTACTACTTTATTACAATTTATAGATGCACTATGGCGAAGGATGTCGATGGTGGTGGAACTGGGATGACCGAGACGGTGATGCCATAGGTTGGTGGAGGTGGCGATGCTGTCGTGTGGAGCGGGAGGTGCTACGGGGATGGTGTAAAGGTCGCCAGCACTATTGCAGCGAAGCATCACGCGCTGGGTCGGGATATCCTTGACAGAAAAACCAAGAGCGTCAAATTCGATAGAACAGTTGTTGTCTCTAGTGAACTGACGAACTGAGAGCAAGTTGTGCACTAGAGATGGAACAACTAAAACATGATGAAGTGGAAATTTTGACACGGGTGTGTGAAGGATAGACTCGCCACGACATGAAATAGGAAGAGTTTGACCATTGCCAACGGTAATGTAGGAATGAGAGGAAGGATGGCGAGAAAGGAGTATACCATCCGAGGAGCTCATGTGAGAGGAAGCGCCGGAGTCCAACACCCAGGGATTCTGATCCTGGACGTTGAGCTGGTTGAGGGCGACGACGAGGCCAGCCTGGTTCCACATAGGAGCCGGCTGGGAGACCTGGAGCGGCGCGAAGGTCGTGCGGGGCTGCACAGGCACGAAGGCCGTGTGAGCCTGAGGGGGCGCGCCGAGTAGACCTGGGCGCCAACCGCTGGGACCTTGTTGAGTCGGAGGGGGGCCTGTGGAGCCCACGGGTTGTAGCAGATCCAGGGACCCATGGGCCTGTACTGGCCGGCCTGCTGGTACTGGCCGGCCTGCTGAGGGGCGCCAGCAGCACCGCCGCGCGGCTGGCCGCCGCCCGATCCGCGCTTGCGCTTGCCCTTGCCTTTCCCGTTGCCGCCGCCGCCCTTGTTGCCGTAGCCGCTGATGTGGGGGTTGTAGGAGCCGCCAGAGTTGGTCCCGGCGGTGGTGGAGCGACACCCGCCCGGACTGGTGCAGCCAGAGCCGGCCGTAGTGAGAAGGGCGGTGTTAACGACGGTCTTCTCGTCGTTGGCCAAGCGGAGTTCTTTTAGAACCAGCATGTCGTGGGCTCTGGCGAACGTGGGAAGAACGGCGGAGTTGGCGATGTCGTCGGCGGTGTTGGAGAAGCGAGGGTTGAGGCCACGCAGTAGGGCGAGGACGAGCTGCGAGTCTTCCACAGGATGGCCGACGTCGCGAAGAGCGGCGGCCTTGGTCTTCAGGCGTTGGCAGTACGCCGAGATGGTGGAGTCGCCTTGCACCATGGAATGGAACTTGTTGAGGAGGAAGATGGCGCGCGGTTCGCTGTTGGCGTGGAAGATCCCCTCGATGGCCACCCACAGATCGCGGGCGGTCGGATCGGCGTCGTCCATGGCGAGGTCGAGGACGGAGTCGTCGACGGAACCGGAGAGCCAGCTGCGGACGCAGCACTCCGCGGCGTCCCATTAAGGGTCATCGGGTTGGGGAGGAGCGGAGCCGTCGATGTGCGAGCGAAGTCCGAATTTGCCGCACAGCGACTTGAAGAAGAACGCCCACTTCGAGTAGTTGGAGTGAAGGCCCAACGTGATCGGAATGTGGGACTTGACGTTGACTGTGGCGTAGGGGTGAGCCACGATCGGAGGCGGCGGTGCGGCAGGGCTGGCGCCCATGGCCCCCATGGTGGCAGGATCGATGGCAGGCAGAGTGGCGGCGCCCACGGCTGGCACCGTGGCCATCGGAAGGGAGGGGAGGCGAGCCGCCGGGGAGGAGGTCGCGACGCGAGGGAATCGTGCGCGGGTGGGGTGGCGGCGGCCGCGAAGGGAGGGAAGGCGAGCCGCCGGGGAGGAGGTCGCGTCGTGAGGGAATCGCGCGCGGTTGGGTTGGTGGCGGCCGCGCGGTGAGGGAGGCCCGCCGGGGAGGTCGCGACGCGGGTGGGGTGGCGGCTCCGCGCGGTGATGCGATCGGGAGGGAGAGGCGGAAGCGATTAATTAGGATCTAATTGTCTGATACCATGTAGAGAGGTAGAGAAATAGGGAAATATCACACACCCTCTTAGGGGGGGTGACCTTTCATATATATAGCCCAATGTGGCTTGGAGTACAAGATGTACAGATACATCGTATACAAGGATTATACATGTCTAATAAAAACTAATCCCTAATAATATGAAATTTATCTCGAATATATGAAAATAATCTAAAAGGAAATAAGCCTAAACAATAAGAAAACTAATTATTATATTTCTAATCCGCGATATATCGACGAACCACCCAATTTCGCATGTTGCTACAGTACCCGCGTGGTACTGTTCATGGTTGCTGCAGTGTTGGTGGTACTGTTGCATGTACGCTGAGATCCTAAGCCATAACATCACACCCCTCGTGACAAGACAGCTCGTCCTCGAGTTGTTAGGTGGCAGCCATGGTTGAAATCCTTCATAACTCCATGTTGACGAAAGGGCACGATGACATCGTATCGCATGGAAGATCCGTGAAGCCTTGGTAAGCAACAATGAGGATAGCAACCCTTCAACGTCGGTTGACGTCGTAGTAGTGCCAGTGGCAAGGTCAACCAACACGAGGTAACAACATCCTTCTTGCCCCCGGATGCAACGGTTGCGGGAGGGATATGACGACGTCGCTGGACCCCACCTAGCAACCGTTGTGCTCCACACTTGCGGAGGCACAGTGTTGGCTGGTCACGTGGAGATGACCGCCGTTGGATAGCGACAACTTTCTTCTTTGGCAATGGTACCAAAGGTGAAGCCTAAAGACGAGTCGTCGTTGGTGACATAGCCATTACCAACGCCAGCGCCGAGGAAGATGATGCCAGCGCAGCCATTGCAATGGTATGTGATGCCTCTTCTTGCTCCTTCAGTTTGTTCACCAACTCCATAGCGTTCTCCAAATTGGCCATCATATTGTCAAGTAAGGACCCTATTTTCTCGTTGCTAGCCATCAACATGTCCAAAGGAGATAATTCAGCATCAGAAGCCGTGGTGAGTGCCTCTAATACCAAGTATTGTGGTCGGTGGTGGTTGGGTACAGGTCCGAGGACCAAGGGTAGGACACTCGCTCTTGAATGGCCAGCCATGCCGCCGCTAAGGCTTTGAGGCCTGTTGAAGAAGAGAGGAAAACTAGAGAACTTTGTTTATTTTTTTTGCCTGATGATAATAGGTACAATGTTGTCCCTTTCATAGGGATGGTTAAACTTGACCCCTAAGAAACATATCTCTATATTGAGGAAACTAATCTTTAACTTGTTGAGTTCCCGTGTGTTGCTACGGAACAAAAACATTCAATAGACATGGATATGTAGGGAAAACACATGTCTAACAATTCATAAAATATTAACAAAGAAAAACATTTGATGATGGACCGATTTTTAAGAAACGAAAAAAACATTGCTGTAGCCTCCTAATTTTTTTATTAAAAGAAGATAGAGGTACGTCATCACTTCAGTATGTTCATCCTAACTATTTTAACATGTATACCTTACTCTGAAAATGCTAGTTCACAGCATACTCCAGAGGAAACGAAACAAATATAGATAGCAACAACAGCAGCAAAAAAAAGTCAATGGAACTGGAGGTGCTCAGCATATTATGATACAAATAAATGTCATATCATCATCATACGTAGCAATATTCACGTAACAAGAAGCTGTCATTGCCAATACTGAGATTCTGAGTACTTGAGTGTATGAGTATATGCATGCATGTGTGTGAGCAGCATATCGCCTCCCACATAAACCAATGGAGAGAAAGGTGGTCCTTGTAAAAGTACTTAGATTTGATAGAATCATCACAGTAACCTCCAGTTCCTATGTGTGCACATATGAATGTATGAATAGACGTATTGTTTCCTAGCAGACAGGTGGGAATCACATCAAGAAACAAAAAAACATTGTTGTAGACTAGGCTACGACCACTGTCTTCGACCACTGGCATATAAGAACGCTGACTCAAACCGTGTACTGGTCTGTTCGTGAGCGTGGTCGTATATGCCGTGGTCGTAAGGCATGGTCGTAAGCCGTGTTCGTGAGCATGGTCGTATAAGCCGTGGTCGTAAGCCATGGTTTACGACCACGCTCACAACCACGGTTTGAGTCATGCGCTCCCTCCGACCGCACGGCTTGAGTCATGCACTCCCCGACCACACCACTGCACACGTGTCGCGCTCGTATAATCCCGCGCTCGAGGAGGGGGCTAAAAATGAAATTACGGTGATTCGGGAGCTAAATTTGGTATTCGCGTAACAAACAGTGCTACAACCAGTGTTCGAGCACTGGCTATGGCCACCGTCTTCAACAACAGGCTACGACCACAGGCTTTGACCATAGGCTACGACCACGGATAACAACTAGAGGCTACAACCACGAGCTATGACCACTAGCTGCGACCACAATGTTCGACCACGGGTTATGACCACAGGCTACGACTACGAGCTACGACCACAGTGTTCAACCACTGGCTACGACCACCGGCTACGACTACAGGCTACGACCACCGTCTTTGACCACAGGCTATGACCACCGGCTACAACCACATGCTACGACCACTAGCTATGACCGCACAGGCTACGACCACAGTGTTCGACCACAGACTACGACCACTGGCTACGACCGCAGTGTTCGACCACTGGCTACAACCACCGGCTACAACTACGAGCTACGACCACGGGCTACGACCATTGGCTACAACCACTGGCTACGATCACTACCTATGATCACAGGCTACGACCACTGGCTATGACTACAGGCTACGACAACCATCTTCGATCATAGGCTATGACCACAGGCTATGACTATGAGGTACGACCACTGACTACGACCACCATCTGGGACCATAGGCTACGACCACTAGCTACAACCACAGGCTACGACCACCGTCTTCAACCATGGGTTACGACCACCATCTTGAACCACAGGCTACGACCACTGGATACGACCACGGGCTACGTCCACGGCCTACTACCACGGGCTACGACCATGGGCTAGGACCACAGGCTACGACCATGAGCTACGACCACTGGCTGCGACTACGGTGTTCGACCACTAGCTTCGACCACGTGCTACGACCACTGCCTACGACCACTTGCTACAACCACTGGCTACAACTACAGTCTACGACCACTGGTTACGATCGCAGTGTTCCACCACTAGCTACGACCACCATCTATGACCACAAGCTACGACACAGTCTTCGACCACTCGCTATGACCACAGTCTTCGACTACTGGCTACGACCGTGGGCTACAACCATAGGCTACGACCACAGGCTACAATCACAGGCTACAACCACGAGCTACGATCACTGGCTACGACTACAGTGTTCGACCACAGACTACGACCACAGTGTTCGACCAATGGCTACGACCACAGGCTACGACCACCGTCTTCGACCACATGCTACAACCACAGGCTACGACCACGAGCTACGGTCACGGGCTACGACCATGGTGTTCGACCACAGGCTACGACCTAGACAAAGAAGCACGGGAATCAAGCTCCATCTGGTGGTTGCTGCACTAGTCGCAAGTGACGCAGGGCACGTAGGTGAGGGTGCTCCTAGAGTCCACGATCAGCGCGAACTCCTGCAGCGGCGTCCCGATGTACAGCCTCATCATGTAATACCTAACCAAAACAAGTACAAACCTCCACACCTCAGATCCAATAGAGCAACAAAACAACGAGAGGGAGGTTGAGCTGTACCGACCTGTTAGTGAGGAGATCATCATGGAGGCGCATGCAAGCGTTAGGGCGAACACCGTCGCCGATTCCACGCCGAGCCGAGGCGAGCTGGTTTGGCATTGGGGTAGGAGAGCGTGAGTGGGAGCACCAGCGGTGGTTGCTGCGGCGGCGGCGAGGAAGATATCAGTAGCGAGGGCCAGCGACGACTCGCCATGGTCGCGCCACACGAGGAATGGGAGGGTGGAGCCATGGAGGCCGTCGTGCCGAGGGGAGGACTCCAGCGGTGACTCGCCATGGTTGCACTTCTTGCGGTGACACGGCACCATCGTGGAAGCATCACTCGGCAGGGAGTGGTTGTGTCAGAGAGAGAGGGGGGATTGGGATTTTAGGGGAAAGAGGAGCGCGTCTGAGAGGGAGTGGAGTTGAGATGGGGAGGTTCTCTGGTCATGGGGAGCAGTTGGGGAGCCGCGTACTTGTGGAAAGGGAGATCGTGAGATCCAACGGCTATGGAGAGTCGAGGAAGAACAAACAACTATTGAGAGTCAAGGGAGAATGGACATACTACCACCAACTCAAATTTTTAAGGAGTAGAGATAATAGGAAATTTATCTCTAATACATAGAAATAATCTAAAAAGAAATAAACCCAAATAATAAGAAAACTAATTATTATATTTCTAATCCGCGATATACCGGCGAACCATCCAATTTCGCATGTGCTACAGTACCCACGGATATTATTTACGCGGTACTGTTCGCGGTTGCTACAGTGTTGGTAGTACTGTTCGCTCGCTTGTTGTATGTACGATGAGATCCTAGGCCATAACTGATGGAAAGGAAGTAGACGCACCTCTAATTTCTTCCTCAAAAGTTCTTCCTCTTCTATCTGCTCATATGGATCTTTTCCATCTGAGACCCTGTAGCGGGCAAGCTCTTCCTTTGTACGGGCAACAATGGCCCCTAGCTGCTGCAGCTTTGCACTTAGCTCTTCGTTTTGCTTTTTCAGCAGGATATTCTCTTCCTATTGATTAGTGGAAAATGCATGAAAGATGATCTGACAAGAAAACACTAATGTTCAGAAACACCAAGGAAGTTTGAGAAGTAACCAATACCTTTGTTTTGACGTGGTGATTAATTCGCAGCTGAAGATTCTGTTGTCTGGTAAGCTTCTTTACTTCATTTTCAAGATTAAGAATGATTGTTTTGTAGTTTGCATTCTCAGCCTACAATATTTTAGATGGTTAATATAAGAAAACTAATATTTACCATAAAAAGTGGGAAAGAAACATGCTGTTTCTTTTCCAACAGAAAAGTGATTTGACATACCTTCAGCAAGTCAATTTCAGCTACCATAAAATGTTCTTTTTGTCGTAATTTTTCTATAGTTATGCGAGCAGCTCCAAGTTCTGATTGTCTGTGGTTTATCTCATCAAGCCAGCTGTAGAACAAAAACATTGTTGTGCATGTCATATCACCTATTATTGAGATTTTAAAGATGCCATAGAAGGCAAAGTATCTACCTCTGCCTCTCTTCAATGAATTCATCAAGCTGCTTCTTCATCAGCTCATTGGACTGCCGAACACTTGGGGTATTAAATGCAATCCGAGAGGAAAGATAAATTGCAGAAAAACTGTTACTACTGTGGAACTTGCCTCTTTAGATTCTTGAGCTTGAGAAATAGCTGGCTCTTTTGTGTCCATCTTTTGCTGGTTGTCCACTAGTGCCTACAAAATGATACAATAGGCAAATTTTCACCAAAATATTATTGGCCTAGACACATAATTGGCAATATTTATGAATGCGTGAAGTAAGGGAATTTGTATTACTACCGCCCAAGTTGTCATGTTCATCTTAACCCCTAACATATCACGAATCACATCGTGTGTCATACTCTCTGTTGTAGCTAATCTCGCATTCAACATGAATATCTTCAAACATAAGAGAAAAGATAGGTTGGTAAAATTATCAACAGATGAAACAAAAATATGGAAAGTTTTGAAAAATCATACCTCCCTTTGCCGACTAGCTGCTATGCCCTCGAGTTCCACGATACGTTGCTTTGCAGCACTAAGTTCCTCATCTTTCTCAGAATTCATTTGTTGGACAAAACCCAATCCAATACATTTGAATGGGGAACCTGAACCCCGGGGTTTCAAGCTAATCTTCTCTGGTTTTGTGGAGCAAGCATTTGTGGATATATTGTCAGTCTTAACCTGTTGTGCCATGGCCTCTAGCTCCATGAACTAGTCAGATCATATTTCATTAGTGTTCTTGAAAACTGTTGATAACTTCAGCTTTTGAAAATAAATCACAAAAGAAAATTTGCTTACCTTCTGCTTATATTCTTGTGCTGCTGCCTCAGCATGTATGTTTAGCTCTGAGATATGCACCTTGCACTGAACAATCTATAGAGAAAAGACAGGTAATACTGAAACCAACAATATTTGGATAAAACTTTTACAACAGTAAAATTACAGTCAGAACAATTGAATAATTAAGCACTTGTATTTGAAGTGACAAATGGTTAGAAAATATATCGTTACCTCTGAATCCTTCTCAGCAACCTCCTTTTGAAGTATTCTTATACTCTCCTGAGCAGCCCGTAGCTCATTATGTATCTCTCTTGAGTGCCTACAAGAGAAAGTCAAGGTGAGTGCTATCCTTACAGCTGTGAATTTGATAACTGGTAACAAAATTCATAACCATGCAAACCTGGATGAGTCAGTTAAATCAACCATTCCATCTTCCACGGAGCTCCTTGCTTTCCCAGAGGATGGTACAGCTAGCATTTGTTGCCTAACTTTCTGCAGCTCCACTTCTAATTCTTCTCTTTGCATTCTTTGCCGTTCTGCTTCTACCTTGATGATGTCCACCTTGTTTTCCAAAGCACATACAGTACTTTCGAGCTCCTCAATTGACCTCTCCAATAGCTTCACTTCTTCATCCTTCTCTTCAGCATATGACTTCCTTTCCTCTGCTATCTGTAAAAGAGCAATAGAAGGGTTATACAGGAAATATAACGCAAGCAGTATTAAGGGAGAAAAACAATAATCAAGTAAGTTTCTGAGCAGGTTTCAGAAAAGAAAGAAAAAAAGTTTCTGAGCACCTGTCGGGCTTCTGTAGCAATTACTTCACTTTCTTCTGCCAGTGCCTGAGCCATCTCCAGCTTCTCGTTCAAGATAAACACCTGAGAGTCACAGCATTGCTTTTCATCTGAAAGCTTGGAGAATTCGTCTTGCAAACTTTGAAAATAGCTATTCTTATCATCAAGTAAACTTCTCAGCTCAATCAACTCTTCTTCCAATCTTTCAGTGGCTTTACTTTTATCAGCTAACTCCTCCTCCATAGCATAACTGATTTCTTCAACATGGTTCAGCTGAGATCTCATTTCAGTATTTTGCATATAAAGTACCTTTAGTTCATCAATCTTATTTGCTAGCTGCTCCTCTAGGGCGAAAACCTTTTCATTACTCTTCAAGAATTCAGCCTCTAGTAGTTGCCTTCCAGAAACTGCATCATCAAGTTCATGCGATTTAGAAGTAAGCGCTTGTTCTAATGATTCTATTGCTTCAGCCAACTTAATAAGTTCATCTGCTCGATCTTTTGCAACAGATGCTGACTCCTGTAATAGGCTAATATCAAATGACAAGCCCTTTGCCAATTCATCTTTCCTAGCTAATTCAGACTTTAGAAAAGAATTATGGGTGCTCAACTCCTCAACGGACATTTGAATGGAATCGAACTCATTGGAGAACTTCATCACCATGTTTAATTGATCATTAATGCACTTTTGTACTTTATCAGTAACTTGTTCCAAACGACCTTGAATGGTGACAAATAACTTCTCAGCGTCAATATTAGCTACCAGTTCAACCATCCTCTGTTCTCTGCACACGATATCCAGATTTTCATGTCTCAGTGAATCATTCTCGGACCTCAAATCATTTTCTCTTGAGATTCCGAGTTCAACAGCTTCAGCTTTCAACTCAAGCTCCTTACATACGGCTGCATGGGAGCATTGCAACTCCATCAAAGCTTTGTTTTTTCCATCTAGATCTGTTTGCAAGGATCTAATGTTGGATTCCAAGGAGCCAACTACATATCGAAGTTTTGGGGTTTCCTCACTCATTACATGTAGACTTTCCATAACTTCATCCTTGTTCCGCTTTAAGTCCTCCAAATCAATCCTTATCTTATTGTTCTCCTCATGTAAAACATAAATTGCAACACTATCCAAATCTTGGTCAACTTTCCACAAAGTTGCTTCTGTCTTCAATCCTTCAAGGGTTTCAGTAAATATAAGTCTTTGTTTTTGCAGATGTACTTTATAGTGCTCCAATTCTGAAGCCAAAACAATAGACTCGATATCCTTTGCAAATGTATTGATCATAACCAATTCATTGTGACAATCTGCAAGCCAACTGCACAACTCAAATTCATTGCAACCTTTCATATCATTTAGAGGTATGGCATGGTTCACTTGAAGCAGACTCAAATCTTCAAGCATTTTGTCCTTTAACATTCCGTTGAGAAGCAAAGCTTCATCCAATTGGTGGCGCAGCTCTTCCTTTTCTTTGGATTCAGCTGCCAAGGCACTCCTGTTGGTAGCATCAATCTCTTCAATCAAAACGGACAGTTCACTATACATGGAATTTGACCGAGCCAGCATTGCTTCTTCTTGTGCTTGCAAATGCAGAATAGTCTTCTCGAAAGAATCTAATCTTGAGTTCAATTCAGTTGCTTCTTGTTCCTTCTTTGCAATATGACTGAAACTGTGGTTGATGTCGAGTAGTAACTTTCCTTTGAGAATACTACATATTTCCAGTTCATTCTTTGCTTTATCATTGTGCTCTCGCAGGTTAGATATCAAAGAATTAGATTCACAGAGGCCACGCTGAAGGAAACCATTTTCTGCATTCAGCCCAGTAATTCTCTCCAATAAAATCTCCACATGGCAAAGGTGCAACACTGAAACAGCACAATCTTTTCCGATTATCTCTAACCAGTTCTCCTCTAACCAAGTTCTTGCCAACTCTGCAAACTGCTGAAGCTTTGACTTCATCCATTCAACATCAGAAGAAACAAACTCAAGCTTCTCCAATAGCAAATTCTGCAGATGTCTAATGCCATCTTCCAGTTCAAGAGCTAGCTCATTTGCTTCAAGCAGGCTTGACCAGAAATTCTTTTCCATAACTTCGTAACTTTGTTCCTTCATATCCAGCAGCATCTTCAAACTACTGATCTCACTTAGCAAGCCATCCTTTTCAGCAATAAACGAAGCTTCCTTTTCTTTGTACCTTTCTACTTGAAGTTTTGCACTTTCATTCACTTCCACCAGTGCCTTGACCGTAGTGTCCGCGTCACTTATGGTTGCCTGCGCTTCTTCAAACTTGGCTATAAGAGTAGAAGCCTCAAATGATTTCTGGACTGCAAGATCTTTTGCCTCTGAAACCTCAAGTTCTAGTGCCTGAAAGAATAACATAGTTATGATGTTTAAACATCTAGATTTTCATTCTTGCATCAAATATGTAAAGGTAATTGGCACAAAAGATAGCAAAGAATCAAGATCAACCAACTCAAGAAAATGAATATAATTTTCCATCCTCAAATGCAAACTTTTTGCAGTTGTTATATATACAATAAAACAACAAAAAATAATTGACCCCATCAGTCTTACAGGGCCAAAGCATAGTAGTGCATTATGTCAACCAGACCCACATCTACATAATCCACTTTTGTCATTGGTTAAAAAATTATTGGAACTCAGGGAAAGTCACCAAAGAAAGCTGAACTACGCCATAGGTCCCCATGGGTTCTTTAATATTTTTTAATATGTTTATATAAACATCTAAATAATAAACCAAAATTTCTTGAAAGATACACCTGGCAATGGTGAGATATAGCTAAGTTTTAGTATCAAGCGACAATGCCATCAAAAGAAGGCAGGCAGCACTTTACTACAAATTCTGTAAAGCGCCATAAATCAGTCTCCTATTAACTATTACTTCTTGCTCATCAGAACCACATCCCTACATGTGAAAGATAAGTATACAGCACTATAGATTTTTTTTCTAGTGAAATCCTTCTTACTGGAAAGAGAAGCAACTCTACTTTATTCTAGGACAAGGAAAATACAAGTCTAATGTGAATATTCTAAGTTACAAATCCAATTAAAAAATAAGAATAAGATAGTTTGTTGTTCAGAACAAAAATTTTAAAAAAAAATCACCAAAACATTGGGGGGGTGGGGGGGAACTTCAACGGAACCCAATGGCCTTTCAAATGTTACCTCTTTTTCTTTATGCCATGAAATAAGTGATGCTGAAGCATCATTATCCTTCTGTTGCATCTTTATCTCCAATTCCTTCAATCTAGCTTCATAGCATTTTTCTTTATCGATTATCTCTGACTTCAATTGAAGGACCTCAGCACTTAGATCTTTAATGGTTCTTTCACTCTGGAAGTGGTATTCTTGCGCATTTTCTTTTTCTTGCAGAAGCTTGGCCATTTGAGACTGCAGCATCTGCAATCCGTGAACTGCAGACTCCATTTCCTTGCTAAGTTGGCAAAGGACCCCAGCATTGCGCTGGTCGCCAGCTTCAAAGGCTCCAAGCGTTTTAAGGTCAGCCTGCAGCATGCAGTAAAATATGGTCATGCCACGAATGTTTAAAAAACGCCACTCTTAATTGATACAGATTGATTTCTGTAAGGAACTTACTGACATAAAGAGTGGACTGTACGGTTCACCTTGATACCAAATAACAAGAGCATTAGCTTACCCGATCCTCTAAGTTCAAGTCTGAATTTTGACAAACGACCTCATCAGGGTCCACAGAAAGGCTTGACTGCAATGTATTGAATCCAACTCCAAACTCATGTATAAGACCCTTTGCCTTCAGAACATCTGACAACATTCTTAACAAAACAGTACTTTCTTCATTTTTGAGCTTCTCAAAAGCCTGCTCCTTGTCCTGGGTCTGACTCAATAAATAAGCTAAATGTCTCTTTGACTGGTCTAATTGTGACTCCAGCTGATGAATCTCTTCTTGCATCCCCCTTTGTAAAGATACATAGTTTTGTTCAAGAACCTCCTTGTGCACAAATGTTTCAATGGATTCATCCAACAGAAGTTCTAATCTATGAAGTTCTTCAAGTTGTTGCTGGTTCACATGCCCCTGATCAGATACTTGTGATCTTAAAAGAAAATTATCTTTTTCTTGATCATTCTTTTCCTGTTGATGCACTTCATTTATGGCCTGCATTGCTCCTCTTAAGGACCTCAACTTCAAGTCCAAGTCATATCTTATATCATCTGCCACTTTTAACCGGCTTTGAAGCTCCCCAAGTAACTCATCTCTTTCAGATATACCCCGGCACATCCTCTGGAATTGATCCTCAATCCATCTTCTTTGAGAAAAGGACTCAGAGATAAATGCAACCTGGTCAGAAGCTTCCTCAAGTGCTGCATTCCCATCCACAAGAAAGCTTCCAATGTCACTAGCTAGTCTGTCCCAGTCATTGGTCAAGAGCCCAATTTCCTTTTCTTTTTCCACAATTAGTGCAGAAATGGTTTCATTCTTTTTCATCACCTCAATTAGCCTATCATTCAACTGTTCTCTTTCCAGTTGACACTCATCTAGGCTTTGTTTGGCCAACAACTCATTTTTGTTACTAGCATCTAACTGCTGTTGGAGTGATATAAGTTCTTCTTGTAAGCACATAATCACCTCAGCTGTTTCAACCTCAACCTGTCTACGGACTTCATCCATTTCTTGTTCAGCAGAACTGTGAGATGCCTGATCTCTCTGGTACCTTGTATTTAAGTTGTGTGCCTTCTCAAGTGAAGCTTGCATTCTTTTCATCTTTATCTGCAAGGGTGAATCTTCATTTTCAAAACACTTCAAGAGTTGCATTTTGGGCTCTTCATTAGCCAAGCATTCCTGTCTACGGTGGAGGTCAAGCTCATTATTTAGCCTTGAGATTTCCACATCCCTCTTCTTTAGAAGCTCTATGTTCTGTTGATTATTCTCCTTAAGCCCATTTAGTTCATTTATCAACATAATCTGCTGCAAGTCAAGAGCTTCAATAACAGATCTAGCATCATTTGGCTCATTTTCTATGGCCTCACTCTGACTACAAGCTTGAAGGATACGTAAATTTGCTGCTTTCAGCTCATCACCTAAACCGGTAGCTCTTTCCTCAACTTCTGCACGGGCTGTCCGCTCTTCCACAAGAATTGTTTTAAGTATGTCCAACTCCAGCTGCAGATTTAATATATCTTCTGTGTTCCTCATGAAAACCTCATCAGAACAATCTTCTTTCGTTGCAGGTGCATGGGAAACACGTTGGTGCAATGTTGATGAAAAATTCTGTCCATATGATACAAAGCATAATGTCAGATTATCATTTTCTCCATTGCCGCAATGGATAGCCTGATTGATGTAGAACATAAGAACATAGATCATTTCAGAAGCTATTGTACATACCTCAAATACATTAGAATATTCCTCCCTTTTTGAGCTTTTGATGGTACTTAATGCTTTTTGTAGATCAGCTATTTCCCTGTGAAAGAAACGTCCTTGCTTAAAGAACAGAATTTTCAACAGAGAAAAACTCATGTTAATGCTATTTATGCAATTACCTTGTTAGTTTTTTATTTGATTCTAAGCAAACTTGCAGCTCAGTCCGACAGGTTTCCAATTCTTGGTTGGCCCTTTTCAACTGGAGGGGGTGAGCAACATCAGTTAGTGAATGACACCCACATGGCGTGGTTGGTGGTTGTTATTTTAGTCGATATAACTATACTCAACGGGATAAAACGATTCTCTGGAGGGCAACAAGATACCTCCACACGTAAAGTTTCAGCATCACTTGCTAAACCAGAGCAGTGCTGTTCTGTGTCCTGTAAATATCAAAAAAAATAACAGAGTTATAGGAAAAATAAAAGTGGGCAAAAAAATAAACAGGAATTCAACCTCAAACTTGGCCGAAACAGTATTTCTTTGCACATTTTCTATCCTCCCTTCAAGAATTTGCGAGACCTGTCAGCGCAAGGAATGCTGATTAAACCAAACCGGGGAGACTAGATTTATTAGAATTACAAAATGAAGGTTAATTACCTGATTTCGAAGGTTGGAAACTTCGTTCAACAGAAGCTCCCTCTCCCCTTCATTATAAAAGTGGTGGTACCTATAAATACACCAAAAACATTTTACTACAGTGCAACATATATTTGTACATGTTGACCTAGACTAGATATACCTCTTGAGTTCGTTTGAAAGACGAATATTTTCTAGCGCAAAACGAATTACTTCTGGATTTTTGTCAGCTCTTGCATGAAGCAACTCAATTTCTTGTGACAACGTTTTGTTTTCTTCCAGTAGATATGATTCTGCTGGCAATTTATCTCGAACAAGAGCCTCCATCCGGTGAATCTTCTCATCTCGAAACTTCAGTGTCATCTTAGCGCACCTTGTATCCTCCTCTCTTTGACAAACCTAAGAATACATACCAAAAATCATTGCAGGATGTTCTCTTATAAAATTTTACAGATAGGTTTTACAGAAGTTGTTTGTTATCCACAGAAAGTTACCAGTCGTTTCAACTGCTCAATTTCAGCTTCAAGTTGCTTGATAGTAGTTTCTGCCATCGATTCTCTCCGCAATGCTCCTGCTAGTGTTTCTTCCAGTGACCTCAGCTGCAAAAAAAAAAAGGAAACAGAGTCTAATCGATGGCTTCAAATATGGAAACAAACTTCCCTGATATTTAAAAACAATTGAACAAAGTCATGCAATCAAAGATGTTTGTCTTCATGTTGAACAATATTGAAAACTGATTTGTATTTGGTAAATGTTGATAATTTAACTGTCTAAAAAATAAAATAGGTTAACTTGATGGGCATATAACGTGTGAAACTACATGTTATGGGGTAACATTTGAAGAAATCCCAATGAAGATGGGTTACCTGCTTATTTGAAATTCTTAAATCTTGCAGAGATCTGTTCTCAGCATTATTATCATTCTCTTCATCCACACTCATGTTTTCAGTACAATCGTCGACATCACCTCCAGATCTTTCAAACATGCCACCAGTGAATGATAAAGATCTAGTAACATGCTGACGCTTGAGAACAGCGAGCTCCTCCTGATATAAGGACATTCTTTTAGTTTAGGATGATGTTACAGAACGAAAAGTAGGGACTAAAATTCTCCATGCATCACCTTTAGGAGACATATCTGATGTTGCAAAGCTAGCACATCTCCTGAAGCGTCTTCATTCACAACCGCCTTTGAATTTCAAGAGGCAAGAATTGCAAGTGGTTAGCAGCCTAAGATATTTTGTAAAGAAAACAAACTGACTTAAGAGGTAAATACTTACATTGTTCTGAATGAGCCTTGCACGCTGAACAAACTTGAGGGTACTAAGTGTTTCATTAGCGGAACTATGTAAAACAAATAGAAAGGAAATATTAGGATACCTAACAAGATCCCATGCTCTGTTCAAGTTAGAGTGTATATAACTCCAGAAAATCATTACCACATCGAAGGGCTGACATTTGCAATGATCATTGTTTTTGAGTTTCCACCAAGTGAATCCTGTATGTAAAAAAGGAAGTAAGATGAATACTAGACATCAAGGGAACACAGTAAGAACACAATAATATGATATTTCAAGGTTGTTACTTGGAGAAGAAACGTCAATCTTGAATCCCTATAAGGAACATGCCTTTGCTTCCCATGTGTTAGATCAACTAAACTCATTATCACAAGACTGCAATGCACAATTCAGGAAAGTACTCATGGCTGAGCAATAGCACAGAGTAAATTATTGTCGTATAAAATGAAGTCATCTAAAGTGTTAGATACGAACCCCAGTGTTGATAATGATTTGTTAATATTAGCAGCTTCCTTCAGACGCTCACCTTCAGCACCAGATGTCCTCTGCCTGTTTCAGGTGGATGTCTCAAGGAATTGGGATTTCACTAGGCACAATGAACTGTGAGACAAGTGAAAAATATTGTATATCTACCTTTCTGAACCAGCAAGATCGACTAGATTCAGTCTTGCAAACCGAAAGTTAGAAGTCGAATCTTTCTCCCAACTACTCTCAATGATACATGTGAAAACACTGTGGGAGCGGCTGCTCTCACGATTCATATGTGTAGCAGCCACTTTCCTATTTGCAGAACCCTGAAGTATGTTTCGGGAAGCATGATTGGTTAAACTACGATAACAGTCTGCCAGAGGATATTCACAAGAAAAATGATCCTAGAGCAAATGTGTTTACCTGCAGCAAAAGTTTTATGATGTCACTGACACAGCCAACTTCGAGTTCAGTCAAATTTTCTACGTAGACTCCCTTCCTTATATCTTCCCGGAGCTGCACATTAGTTCTTTCATGCTTAGTATAAATAATGGTATCGCGCTGAAAAGTTGTATTCACTTGAAGCAACAGCATCAAAGCTTAGCTTACTGGAAGATTTGTGTATGAAGGATCCAGAAGATCTGTAATTTGTTCATTGTAAATCTCCAGGAAAGAACACTTGCATTTGTACTTAAGCTTCTCATCCCTCCTGCTCTCTTCTTCCTGCAATTTTGGGTTGCACACATACAAATTTGAGATTTGTAGCATTATGAGATACTTGATCATCTAATCAGCAAGAACTAATGTGTTATGTACGAAATAAAAAACTAAAAAAGAGCAAAATAGTTTTTCTTTTTACCGCTCTGATTCTCGCAAACAAGAACTCAAAAATACGTGGTGTCATCCCACGGTCTGGACTAGGCCTCACTTCCAGCTCACTGATTTCACCGAGCATTGTGTACGTCTTTCCACTTCCAGTCTGCAAACAATTAAGGAGTTCAAGAGCATGAAAATAGTTCTTCATGATGAACTAGTAAAACAAAAATGAAGTTGAAAAAAAATACCTGTCCATAAGCAAAGATGCAGCTGTTGTATCCAGCCATACAGTTCTCAACCATTGGTAAACCAGCAACTCGGAAAAGCACTTCCTGCAAATGCAAATTCAGCAGTTAATCACAAGACAAGAATTAGAATCAGGTCATGAATCAAATTGTTTTCAAGCTGACCTGATTCACTGCTTCACAAGCAACATGGTCGAATGTAAAACGGGTTTCTGGCTGTCCAATCCATGTGATACTCTGCGCACCTTCTTGTTTCAAGCATCGATTATAACCATTCAGGTTTTTCTCGGTGTTATTTAGAGGGCGCACACGGATAACAACCTGGAGAATAAATCAACCGCAAATGTAAAGAATGTGTATGATGTATTTGACTCTCCAACTTGTGCATCGATTCAAAATTCAAAGCTTAAATGCATCCTGACCTAGTTATAAATGCAAAAGGAAATAAATGAAAAGGAAAAAAACTCAACCAACTCATGTCTGCATAATCATCAACTGAGGAACATTTCTAGTGATACGCTACCTTACCAGAATAAAATTAGCACAAGAGCCCATTTCCCATTTGATACTATGATAATTACTATTTAGTGTGCAAGATGAAATTCTGGAATGGTCAGTCATTACCCACAAACCTGTAATCTGTCACCAGAGTAAACTATATACTCATGCTTTACATTTTTCACCGTTTCATACGACGATATTTTCTATTTTCCAAACAATCAAAAATTTCACAAAACAGCAGCAAAATTGGCAGTAGATCCAATTCACACCTGCACATTGTTCTCCATCCAGAACGAGGGGTCCTCCCGGAGCTCAAAATGCGGCACCTCCGCGGAATTCACCACCGTCGCCGGCATAAACGACGCCGGCGTCCCCCTCGCCGCCATCGAGAATCCCAACCCCAACCCTGCTCCCCGGACACCACCGCTCATCGGCGGCCTCGACCCGCTCATCCCGAGGCTGTATGCCGGCTTCGTCACGCTCTTCGTCGGCGTGCTCTGCGTTGATCCGCCCTCGGAGGAGACCGCCGCCGCGGCCTTCGCGCGATGCGCACGGGGAGTAGTCACCATGCTGCAGGGGGTCGCGCCGCTCACCCGTGGCGGCAGCTCCTCACCGCGGGGCGGGACCCACCCGAACCGGCTTCGCGCCGCCGCCTTCTCGGGAGTCCGGAACGGGAGCTTCGAGGGCGTCGGCGCCGGCGACTCCGGCTTCCTCTTCAACCCGGACGCCGGCGGCTGGATGGCGAGGAGAGGAGACCGGGAGGCCGCCGCGTCAGAACCCGCGGCGGCGGCATTGATGACTGCGGCATCCGAGGAGTCGGCCGGCGCGTTCTCGTCGTTGCCGGCTTCCGAGGCGGAAGCCCTCGCCCGAGTACGGCGCAGAGCGCTGAGATCCCTCACCATTCTGCACAGACACCAAAACCTCAAAATTTCGAACCAAAAAAAAAGGTCCCAAAAAACGAAGCTTTTCAGGGAGCTGGAGGAGGCACCTGAGCGCGGAGGGGGTGGAGGTGGAGGTGGTGGTGGCGGTGAGGAGGAGGATGGCGAGGCGGCGAATGGTGTGATGCTGTCGCCGCCGCTTCTAGAAGCTTCTTCTGGAGCACAGATCTGTGTCAAGACAGCAGAACATTTCAAGTTTCCGGGAGAAAAAATTTAAAAATCGATACTTCTGCGCAGATCGGGTCGCATCCGAATCACCTGGTGGAGGAGCGGGGGGATCGAACCTAGGGTAGCCCGGCGAGCAGGCGGATCGCCCGAGCTGCTTCCGGTAGTATTAGTTCCAGAAGGTTCTAGAACTCTCGCTCAGCCTCTCTCTCTCTCTCTCTCACTCTCTCACTGGAGGAGGAAGCTAGGGGGAGAAGGGAGAGAGGGCTATGTCCCGTTCGGTGCTCGAGGGTGTGGGGCAGCAAGTTTTAACGGGATTTGAATCGGGGCGGAGGCATTCGAAATGGACGGCTAGGATCGGATCGATCACGGCGGGGGCGGCCCCGCGAGGACGGTTCGAATTTTGGAGGGCGTTCCGGGGAGCAGTGCACTCGATGCCGCCGCCGGTCGCCCGTCTTGGACGCTTGAGGTGCCTCTTCTCGCCGGACCGGAATAGTTGAATCTCAGTACTTCATTTTTTTTTAGTTGGGAGTCGTTGTAAACGATTGGTAGAAAGATCCGTATCAGTTGAGCATCTCCAGCGTGTGGTTTTAACCGGCACCAAAATGAGAGAGAATGAGTTGGTACTGCCCATAGGTACCACATAGGGTATTGATAAACATCATTCGGATGTTTTCTTTCTAATTATCATCCAGATTTGTGTCCGTTGGATTAGAGATCCAACGGTCATAAATTCTCTCCGCCCCCTCCAAAAAAACAATCTCCCCCCTCCAAAAAAAATCTCCCCCTCCAAAAATAAGAGGCCGTTGGATCTCTAATCCAACGAAATCCAACGGTCCGAGATTTGGATGATTGTTAGGAATAAAACATCCAGATGATACCTATACACACCCTACCACATATTGGAGCAAAATTTGGTACCAATACCAAGAGAGGTATCGACGTCAACTTAGGTGCACCACTTGTCAGCGCGCACCAGTCATTGTCACCCGTGCCCATGGTCGCCGCCTCCTTCGATCACTTCCTTCGCTCCTACCACCGCCGCCTCCTTAGTCTCTTCGCCCGCCTTGCCATCTGCTGCTCAAGTTGAAAATGGAGTCCATTCAGCGATGCTGAATTTGTTCGACGATTCGCCCCTAACCCTCATATCCCATTTTCTATGCCCCCGAAGTGAAATTTAGACCAGCAAGATTGTTGTATGTACTATGTATTAAGTGAGAAGGTTTTTTGGGAGTGTTGTACTATCCTTCTTTTTTTGGTTGCAAGGATGCCTTATGTAGTTTTGGATATGGTGTTGTTGGTGCTACTATGGTTCTATTCATTTCTACAACCGGGCAATGATTTTGTGACTGCTTGTTTCTTGAATGAATTCAAGTGTTTTGTAGAACTTGCAGCTAGGTTTTTTTTTTTGTCAATGGTGCTTATTTTATCAATGGTAGCAGGCAATGATTTTGTGACACAATCTCAGTTCCTGGAAGCAAGCAATAATTTTGTCAATGCTGCTTATTTTGTGAATGCTAGCAGGCAATGACTTTGTGATACAATCTCAGCTCTTGGAAACAAGCAATAATTTTGTCAATGCTTGCAGGCTATTATTTTGTGACTGCTTGTTTCTTGAATGAAGCAAGCATGGTGATTCATAATAAAAAAAAAGCTCATGGGAATCATGAAGTACTAACAAAAGCTCCTGAGAATAATGAAGTAGTAACAAAAGCTCCTGGGCACTGGACTAACGAAAGCAATAGCTGCTGCTTATTTTGTCATTACTATTGTCGGACTGATATTGTTCAAACATTCTCAGCTAACTGAATTTGACTGATAGTGCCACAACAGCCAACCACAAGCAGCATGCAAGCAAGGCAATTGATAACACAAAAATGCTCCTGGGAATCATGAAGTACTAACAAAAGCTCCTGGGCACTGGAGTAATGAAAGTAGGATTCTAACAGAAGTTATAACAAAAGCTCCTGGACGCTGGAGTAGCCATGAAGTTCTAACAGAATGCCTACTCCCTGGATGTTGTAGGATTCACTACATCAAAATCCAATCTTCGGCCAATGGACTGTTGTGCGGCATGTTGACCAATTGCAAATAAAAGATTTGTAAACTCTCGTTGGATCAACGGAACCAACATAGTTGTAGAATATACATGAAACATGTTAGTAGCACTTTTGTTTCCATCAGATGCCCCATGTCAAAATTAAAAGGAATAGTTTGCAAGAGAATAAATGCAAGTAATTGAATTGCTGGAAGGTAATAATGATCTCACAATGAATTGTTTTGGATCTTCTCCAGCAGGACTTGTTTGTAACTTTCTCTTGATAGAACGTGCATAAAAAGCCCAAGCATTACTACCCATATTACAATGATAGGAGGGAAGTAATGGTGAATGGGTAGTACTACCTTTTTTTCCCCAGTGTTAGTCTTCTATCCTTTCTTTTTGTTAAGTACATTTCTTAATCTTTTAGTCTTTGGACCTTTTATCACTTGCGGAACTCTAAATAATGTTTTTCCTTTTGTTATGTCCTCACCACACTAATTAGAACTTTGAGAAACCCCACGATGTTTGACAAGTCGTTGGGTTAGTAAATTATCAGCTTCCAAATCCAATGCATCTATACCTTTCTCCGAATTTTCAAGAGGTTCTTTCGAAACTTAACACTTCAGTGCAATAGTTGTTGCCTTTCGAGAGATAGGTGCAGTGTGTATTTGAAAGTTTCCTTTTCACTTCCATGTATCTAAAAAAAAGGCTCTTTTTGCATACGTTGTCCATCTATGTAGTATATACCAAGATGGCAAGATGAAAACTTTGTTGATATTAAAGAACCGGATAGCACGCTTGCAAAGCCAACCTATAAGATAGAAAAAGCACTTTTAGAACCAATTTGTATTATGAAGCATGAACAAGTGTAATGTTAAAATGTTATTTTGTACCTATAGATTCATACTTTCTACAAGAACATGATATGCTAACATCCTCATGGTTAAAGACAACTACTGCCTCATTTTTAAATTATTTTGCCATCACCTTGTAAGTTGTGACTGACCCCTCACTACATAACAACTTGTACGATAAAAAAATTGCTCTTTAAATTGCTCTTCAAAATCAGAATAAAGCCTCCTTTTGTATGATTGAGCTACAGTCTTCAACATAGCTAAATATGGGATATAAGTAATTATGTCCAAGTGTCGTGACTTGTAGTCTGCATCCAATTCATTTTCACAGAGACCAGTGGCACACTTTTCATATTCTTATGGAACTTCTGAAAGAGAGAGTTTCATGCAAAACCTTTTCTTGAACGCATTGTTCATACCTTCGCTTCTTTGAGTAGATGTCATGTCCGCAAAAATTGGATCATGGTGGAACACAATAACCCACTTCTTACACAAATCATATAGGCTTTTTAGCCATGAGTTCCCCTCAAGGTGGTAAGCACTCAACAATTATCCCATTTCCTGTCAAAGTATGCCATTGACCGTTCTTCGTACACACATCTCTTAAAGTCAGAAAGAAATCGAGGATGGTTACAAATTACATGACTAAGATGTTTAGCAATATTTTGATAAATGTGCCACAAGCAAAGACGATGTCTTGTACTTGGGAATGCAATGCTAATTGCTTTTGACACGGTAGCACATTGATCTGTAAAAATTATATCAGGTTGCTTGCCACGCATTGCTATTAGAAACGTGTTAATAGCCAAACAAATGATTCGATGATTTTATCATATAACAATGCAGCTCTGAAAAAGAATTGTCTGCTTATGATGGTTGGTTCCAAGGAGTGAAGCAAAAGGCATTTCAAACTTATTTGTTTGAAACGTGACGTCAAATGACACAGCATCACCAAAGCAACCATAATCCATGATAGCTTGACCATCTGCCCAAAAGAAATTAGCTATCCGGCCATCCTCCTCATCTAATTGTATGGCATAAAAAAGAAGGATCTTCTTTCTGCTTATTCTTTAAGTATTTCAATAGTGTTTGTGCATCATTGACTTTCAAATAGTTTTTGCGCTCACAACCGACATGATTTCTGCAATCCACCCATAAGAAGGTACATTCTCAACTCCTCCATACCACTGCTTGAAAAGGTTGTACATTTCAGTAGGCTTTGTTCTAGCTTCACGCATCTAGCTAATCATAAGTTTATCAACCTTTACCAGACGACGTTGTGACATCAGCATGTGTTTTTTATCCGGACTTGCAGTATAATGATTTTGTGCAAATACAACCTTTTTACGCTCTCCAAATGTCCTTTCGACAAATACTAAACTGAACACGGGCATCGCAAGATGACCTTGTAGTAGCACTTTCCTTCATGGTGTCATGTGATGAATGAGTACCTCATTCTCCTTCATTAATGCAAACTATATGTTTTTGGTACACAATCCCATCTCATCGCAACTTTGAGTGGCTCTTTTGAATACTAAACCTAGTCTTTCCAGCATAGAAGTTATAAAAATCGTATGCGTCTTTCTCTGATTTGAAAGTCATTCCAAATTTAGAAACAAGTGTAGATTCATCATTTTTATCCTCCACCTGTGGTACAAATGACATAAATTGAATTGGTCTAACTACATTAAGGAAATTTTATTACACTAGACATAGATTGTACAAGCATCAATTTCATATCCCGTATTACCTCCACAAGGGGTGTTGATGTACTTGAAGCCGACAATTGTTGAAGGCTGTGCTACCACCACTTACGACATTTCTAAAGTCGGCAGCCATGTGCTTTGCTTCGCTCCACCTCGCTCCAAGCCAGGGCCATCAGCCAGGGTGGTGATGGGGTTCGACGGAGGGGCCAGGGCCGATGCCAGCTTCAAGTCCGACTGTAATACCCCAAATTGCATAAAGGGAAACATTAGAGGTAAATAAAGGGGAGAGTAAAGTTTTGCCGTCAGACCCATTGACTTTTAGAGAGTCGATTTAGTATCGCTCGCAGAGGTTCCCAGACCACCCCAGGACAGTCGGCACCGTCTAGAGAGCCGAGTAGCGCCCTCAGAGGTTCCCAGACCGCCTAGGGGTAGTCGGCATCATCTCGCGACATGGGTTTTCTTCATCCGGCAATTCCAACCTTACCTTTTATCGACTTACCGTTGCAGTAAAGGAAATCCCAAAGCTAGCTCAGTATCAGACCAAAATGCCCCTGAGCAATCAATTGTATGGGAAAGGAAGGGAAGGGCATGCCAGTCATTTCAGTGCAAAGGGCAGCCCAACCCTGCCTTATAAAGCCAATGCACCGTATCAAGCCTCATCTCCTCAACTCTTTCTCAGTTAGGATAAGAACGAAGCCAGTAGAGCACACTCCACTCCTCACGGCCAAACCGAGAAAACCAAGTTCCTTCATCAACCAAGATTAAGCCAGCCAAATAAGAGCCTAAGGAGAGGAGCGTGAAGACGAGGGAGTCAAGCGACGGCCATCGACATGGAGCCCGAAGGAGAGGGAGCTCAGAAGGCTTGAACGTGAGGACGGCGCCTACGACGATCAAGGACGTCGGCGATCTCCGAGCGCGCGCCAAGCCATCACTGAGTATGTCCATCCCCCAACCCCATGGCACCACACGAACACAGAGAGAAAAAGTCGGGGTGGCGCTCGGTGGCCATGGCTATGACCATGGTCGGTCGGAGCAGCCACCTTGGATGGCGAGCCAGAGGGACGAACGGGAGGCATGGCACCGGCCGGCTTTGAGCCGCGGCCGGTGAGCCCGAGGAGGCCCGTACCGAGGGGAGCCCGGGGTGGCCGGCGCCGCCGACTATCGGCGCTAGCCAGGGCCAGACCCGAGGCAAGGGGGCGCGGAGAGGAGCAGAGCCGCAGAGGGGCTGGAGGGGAAGCACCGCCGACGTCGTGGGGACGGCCGACCGGCCCGGCCGGCTTGGGAGGAGCCGCCGGTGGCGCTCCGGATCCACGGGCCGAGGCCCTTCGTGCCGCTAGCCACCGAGAGGGAGAGAGGGGAGGCGAGTGGAGGGGGCCGATGAGCTGTGCCGCCGGCGAGCCGTCTCGTCGCCGCGGCCGGCCGCGTGCCGCCGCGCAGCAGGGGAGGTCGCCCGCGCGCGAGAGGGGAGGAAAGTAGAGGGGGGCGGCAGGAGGAGCCGCCGGCGGTGAGGGGGTCGCCGGCCGGCCCTGCGCCGCCCCTGGTGAGGCCGGCGGGAGGAGAGGCCCGTTCGGCCAGGTGGGGTATGGGGAGAGAGAGAGAGCCAGGTGAGGTGGGGAGAAAAGAAAGGGAAGGGAGAAGGAAAAGGAAAAAAAGGCCAGTTCGGCCGCAAGGAATGAAAGAAAAGAGGAGAAAAAAAGGGGAAAAAAAGGGGTTTGGCGCCTGCGTGTCGGGTCCTTGACTCCGTACATTCTACGCTCGAGTCGAGTCAGCGCGTAGGATCGTTGATATTTATTTAAGCTCTGGATTTTTGTTTTGCCGTTGAGTCGGGGTAACATGTACGCAGGTGGAGTTCCCGGGTCGGAGCCGTCCATGCGACATCCCTGAGGTTAACCAGGCAAGTGCATTGTAAAGCGGTAAATTCGGGTAGTGATTTCGGTTAAATTGAATGTTGATGCACTGATTACCCTGTTGGGGTCAATTTAATATTTCCGAAATCTGTTTTACTTACCAAGTTGGGGTAAGTTAAATATTTTCGGAATGCATACTGAGAAATGCTGCATGGTAAATGTTGAGACATGTCATGTTGATATGCGTAGTCGGAGAACTTGCATTGCATGCATGTCATGAAAAGAGATAGCATTGGTCCACGTTGAGTGGACGCTCCATGGGAGTGGAGTTGAGGTCCCCGTATGAGAATTACGGGCTACTGAGGTCCCCGTATGAAACAGGACGGGCTTGAGGTCCCCGCATGAAATAGGGCGGGCCTGAGTGAGTATCGACGGGTGCTCACTCTGCTATACCGGTATAGGCTAAAGAGTTGAGAAAGAAATGCATGAGCATGTGCATGTGCATGATGAATAGTTCATCGGAACTTAAAGTGGTTAAATGGAAAAGTGGATAATGAGACTGGAATGATTATGGTCTAATGAATGTACCTGTTATTTGCTGTTTTGCTTTGTGCTTGCTGAGTCGGTGGACTCAGCCTTGCTTTGTTGATATTTTTTTAGGTGACCGTTGAAGACGTCAGGCGGGCGGGATTAGCACATGAATGATCAGCACAAACCAGTAGCACTTTTGGATCACCTTTTGTTATTGTACTTTAGCTTTACTAAGCTAGAGTATCCACTAGAAATGCTATGATGTAACTGAACGCAGAAATAAATAAATTTGTGTTGGTTTTAAATTCTCCTGTGTTGATGAAATGGTAAGAGTTGCAGAGGTGGTAGCATCTTGGCCCAAAGAGTGGGCGGGGTGTTACAGTTGGTATCAGAGCGGGCGTTAGGTCCGTGGTAAAGAAAATTTGATAACTTAGGTTAATTATTCAACTAAAATTTGACTTAGGCCTAAATAAAAATAATTAAAATTAAAATTTGACACACTGGTGCACCATAGGTTGGGAATGGGTCTTGCAATGTATCTACGTTTCGCTAGCGTTGATATTAATTCGTGCTGTGAAATAAATGTTTGGTTGGCTGTCTGTCGTGAACAGATATGCCGAGAGGTAGAGGACGTGGACGTGGCCGTGGAGGCCGGGGCCGTGGCCGTGGCCGTGGTCATGCCCAAGCGGAGCCATCGCTAGAGGTTCAGCAGGAGGCATCTGATGCCGAGGTTGCCTCTGCTGAACATTCTGTAGCTAGAGATTCGGCAAGGTCTTCAGCCTTGCTGCAAGAGTTCATAGATGAAGTCCGTGCGCTTCGTCATCAAATGCCGGCAGCCGCTGCTGCGGCTGTACCCGCTGTTGCCCCTGTTGCCGTTTCGGTCGTACAGGAGGCAAGGATGGGCCTTCGTGAGTGGTTGGCCCTGCGACTAGACACCTTTGATGGTTCGGGCACACCAGTCCAAGCTGCGGATTGGTTGCGCTACATGGAGAGGCAGTTTGAAGCCCTTGAGATGAGCTCTCAGTTGAAAGCTCGCTTTGTGGCTTTCCAATTGAAGGGTCAGGCGGACATCTGGTGGGAAGGGGTTCTTTCAGCTAGGACTACTACCGAGGGTCCCGCTACATGGGAAGTCTTCAAAGAACAATTTAAGGCGAAGTATTACCCAGATTCTTTTGTGGAGAGTATGGAGGTCGCTTTGTCAACCTTCGTACAGGGAAAGATGACCGTGGCTGAGTACGAGGCAGCATTCAACAACCTGATCCGCTTCGTACCATCGGTCGCGAATAACGACCTTGAGAAGGCCAAAAGGTTCCGCCGAGGGCTCAACGCTGAGTTTCGGCATGTGATGGGAGCTACTGCACCGCGCGACTTTAGGTCCGTGGTGGAGCAGGCCAGAGGGATGGAGCTGGAGATGCAGCTCACTAAAGGGCTGCAACCCTCTGGTGGTCCGAGCGCTTCTGGTGGTGACCAGAAGAGGAGCTACACTGAAGGGGGTGGGTCGTCGCAACGGCCCGCTTCCAAGAAGTCCAAGTGGGGCCAGCGTCCCCCACAATCGTCCAAGTCCAAGACTTCGAGGCTGTCTTCTTCAGCGCCTCGTTCTTCATCGGCGACTCCAGCCTTGCGTCCTGTTCCAGGGCAAGGCATGATCTGTTTCAAGTGCGGTGAGGGGCACCGTGCTGCTGAGTGTTCCTGGACGGGGAACTGTCGACATTGTGGCTTGGCGGGCCACAAGATGTCAGTTTGCCGTCAGAATCCTGCCAGCATCATCAAGTGGGAGCCAGTATCTTCATCTTCGTCGAATTCTACACCGCGGGGTTCAGTCCAGATGATGGCGGCTGCTCCTGTGCTGCAGCCTCCTCTATCTTGGGCTCCACCTGCCGGGTATTATTGGCATCCTGCACCGACTCCTCCATTTCAGCATGCTACATCACCTCCAGTTCTGTTGCCGCCACAACAGAGCATTGGGGCTCTTGTCGCCCCAACACCACCCGGAGTCTACTCATTGCCTGCTGCTGAGTCCGCGAGTCGACCTGACGTGGTGACAGGTACCCTGCTAGTGGACTCATGTGAAGCCCTTATTCTTTTCGATTCCGGTGCTACCTATTCTTTTGTGTCTCGGGAGTTTGTTGGAAAGGCCAAATTGAGTGTCCAACAAATTTCTCAATCAGTTGTGGTTAGTACCCCGAGGGGTATCCTAGCGAGCTCTACAGTATGCCCTGGCTGTGTGGTTGCAATAGATGGCGAGGAATTTGTTGCCAACCTCATGGTTATTCAGTTAGAGCCATTTGATGTTATCCTTGGCATGGATTGGTTGCATCGCTACCACGCCATGATTTCCTGCTTCTGGAGGACAGTCACTTTGCAAGCTCCTTCGGGGAAGGAGATAATCTTTCAGGGGAATGCACCTATGTGTTCCCTCTTGGTGTTGGCCAGCCTGTTCCCTGGTCGACGCACATTGAAGTCTAGGTTATTTCTAGCCCTTACGGAGAAGCCAAGTGCGCGATTGCACATTGAGGATATCCCTGTGGTGCGTGAGTATCCCGATGTGTTTCCTGAAGAGCTTCCGGGTATGCCACCCAAGAGAGATGTGGAGTTCAGAATTGATCTTGTTCCTGGCACAAGACCTATCTCCATGTCTCCCTACCGTTTGGCACGACCCTTGCAAGAGGAGTTGAAAAAGCAGTTGGACGAGTTGTTATCCAAAGGTTTGATTCGTCGAAGTGTGTCACCTTGGGGAGCCCCTGTCCTATTCACTGAGAAAAAGGATGGGAGTTGGCGCATGTGTATAGATTACCGTGCTCTCAATCAGGTGACCATCAAGAATAAATACCCATTACCTCGCATCGAGGATCTGTTTGATCAACTGAAAGGGGCCAAGGTGTTCTCAAAAATTGATCTACAGTCTGGGTATAATCAAATCCGAGTGCGCGAGCAAGATATTGAAAAGACAGCTTTCTCCACAAGATATGGGCACTATGAGTTTACAGTTATGTCCTTTGGACTGACGAATGCCCCTGCTATCTTCATGGAGACGATGAACAGTATGCTACACAAGTATTTGGATGACTTTGTAGTGGTGTTCATCGATGATATCTTGATTTATTCCAAGACGGAGGAAGAGCATGAGCAGCATCTGAGACTCGTGCTTGAGACTCTGAGGAAGAATCAATTCTTTGCCAAATTGAAGAAGTGCGAGTTTTGGATTTCTGAAGTGAGCTTCCTGGGACATGTAATTAACCAGGAAGGCGTTTCAGTTGATCCAAGCAAGATTTCCACTATCGTGGAGTGGCAGAGGCCATCTAGTGTTAAAGAAGTGAGGAGTTTTCTTGGCCTAGCTGGTTATTACCGGCGTTTCGTGAAAGACTTCTCTCTCATTGCCAAGCCAATGTCTCAACTCACACGGAAAGGTGTGAAATTCCAGTGGACCGATGAATGTGAGCGCAGCTTTAAAACTCTGAAAGAGAAGTTGGTAACTGCTCCTGTTCTCACACTTCATGAGCCGGGGAAGCGTTTCACGGTCTACTCGGATGCGTCTCGAGTGGGTCTGGGTTGCGTGCTTATGCAAGACAATAAAGTGATCACGTATGCTTCGCGACAGTTGAAGAAGCATGAGCAGAATTACCCTACCCATGATTTAGAGCTTGCCGCAGTGGTTTTCGCTCTAAAAATTTGGAGGCATCATTTGTATGGAGAGTCTTGTGATATTTTCACTGACCACAAAAGCCTCAAATACATTTTCACTCAGAAGGAGCTGAATTTGAGGCAGCGGAGGTGGTTGGAGTTGATTAAAGATTACGATCTTACCCTTCAGTACCATCCGGGCAAAGCAAATGTGGTTGCTGATGCCCTTAGTCGCAAGATGACACCCTCCACTCTGGATTGTCTCGTTGCTGACTTTGAACGGATGGGAATTTCTTATTGTTTTGCTGGCACAGCACAGGCTGAGATGCAGCTGTCGCTGGAATCAGCAATCCCAGAGCGAGTAAAAGAGGCGCAACAGCATGATCGATTGCTACAGCAAGTGAGAAAGCGGCTTGATGAAGGAAGGACGGGGGATTTCAGCCTTGATGAGTCAGGCGCATTGCGGTTTAAAGGCCGCCTTTGCGTGCCGCAGAAGGCTCAGGTCAAGGACGATATTTTGAGAGAGGCTCATCGTACCCCGTACACGGTGCATCCTGGTGAGACCAAGATGTATCATGATCTCAAAAAGGACTTCTGGTGGAAAAGGATGAAAGTGGATATCGCCAAGTATGTGGCATCTTGCGGGGTTTGCCAGCAAGTGAAGGCTGAGCACAAGCGTCCCGCTGGGCTATTGCAGCCTTTGAAGGTTCCTCAGTGGCCATGGGATGATATCACCATGGATTTCGTAGTCGGCTTACCTCGTACCCAACGAGGTAAAGATGCGATTTGGGTAGTGGTGGACCGATTCAGTAAGTCCGCGCACTTCATCCCCATTTGCACCACGAACTCAGCGAGTGAGTTGGCACCCATTTATGTGCGAGAAATAGTGAGGTTGCATGGTGTGCCTAAGACCATAGTTTCGGACAGAGACGCCAAGTTTGTCTCCAAGTTTTGGGAGAGCTTGCAGGGCGCTCTGGGCACGAAACTCCAGTTCAGCACTGCTTTCCACCCACAGACGGATGGACAGTCTGAACGCACTATTCAGACACTAGAGGACATGTTGAGGTCCTGTGTTCTGTCCTGGAAGGGTAGCTGGGAGGATCATTTGGCACTCGCGGAGTTTGCCTATAACAACAGCTACCACTCCAGTGTTCAAGCAGCGCCGTTTGAGGTTTTGTATGGGCGAAAATGTAGATCGCCACTGTGTTGGGATGCAGTGGGCGAGAAGGCTGTTTTGGGGCCAGATTGGGTCCAGCAAACAGTAGAGCGTGTAGCAGAGATTAGACAGAATCTGCTAGCTGCCCAGAGTAGGCAGAAGAGCTATGCAGATGTCAGAAGGCGAGAACTAGAATTCAAAGTGGGGGATCGGGTGCTTTTGAGGGTGTCTCCCACTAAAGGCATAGTACGATTTGGTACCAAAGGGAAGCTTAGCCCGAGGTACATTGGGCCATTTCTAATTCGGGAACGGATTGGAAAGTTGGCATATCGTTTGGATCTCCCTGACTCCATGCGAGGAGTGCATGATGTGTTTCATGTGTCGATGTTGAGAAAGTATTTGCGAGATCCAGAGCATGAGCTTGTGTTAGAACCGGTGTCTATAAAGCAAGACCTCACCTTCGAGTCCCGTCCAGTTCGGATTCTGGAGGAATCAGAGAAGGTGTTGAGGCATAAATCGATAAAGTATGTTAAAGTGCTTTGGACACATCAGTCTGAGCGAGAAGCAACATGGGAGTTGGAATCTCGCATGCGCGAGAAGTACCCGGACTTGTTCTCCATGGGTACGAGTTAATGTTATATTATGTGCAGTTTATTATATTTTGTTCATTCGTGTATTTTGTTGAATGCCAGAATTCGGGGTCGAATTCTGTTAAGGGGGGTAGAATGTAATACCCCAAATTGCATAAAGGGAAACATTAGAGGTAAATAAAGGGGAGAGTAAAGTTTTGCCGTCAGACCCATTGACTTTTAGAGAGTCGATTTAGTATCGCTCGCAGAGGTTCCCAGACCACCCCAGGACAGTCGGCACCGTCTAGAGAGCCGAGTAGCGCCCTCAGAGGTTCCCAGACCGCCTAGGGGTAGTCGGCATCATCTCGCGACATGGGTTTTCTTCATCCGGCAATTCCAACCTTACCTTTTATCGACTTACCGTTGCAGTAAAGGAAATCCCAAAGCTAGCTCAGTATCAGACCAAAATGCCCCTGAGCAATCAATTGTATGGGAAAGGAAGGGAAGGGCATGCCAGTCATTTCAGTGCAAAGGGCAGCCCAACCCTGCCTTATAAAGCCAATGCACCGTATCAAGCCTCATCTCCTCAACTCTTTCTCAGTTAGGATAAGAACGAAGCCAGTAGAGCACACTCCACTCCTCACGGCCAAACCGAGAAAACCAAGTTCCTTCATCAACCAAGATTAAGCCAGCCAAATAAGAGCCTAAGGAGAGGAGCGTGAAGACGAGGGAGTCAAGCGACGGCCATCGACATGGAGCCCGAAGGAGAGGGAGCTCAGAAGGCTTGAACGTGAGGACGGCGCCTACGACGATCAAGGACGTCGGCGATCTCCGAGCGCGCGCCAAGCCATCACTGAGTATGTCCATCCCCCAACCCCATGGCACCACACGAACACAGAGAGAAAAAGTCGGGGTGGCGCTCGGTGGCCATGGCTATGACCATGGTCGGTCGGAGCAGCCACCTTGGATGGCGAGCCAGAGGGACGAACGGGAGGCATGGCACCGGCCGGCTTTGAGCCGCGGCCGGTGAGCCCGAGGAGGCCCGTACCGAGGGGAGCCCGGGGTGGCCGGCGCCGCCGACTATCGGCGCTAGCCAGGGCCAGACCCGAGGCAAGGGGGCGCGGAGAGGAGCAGAGCCGCAGAGGGGCTGGAGGGGAAGCACCGCCGACGTCGTGGGGACGGCCGACCGGCCCGGCCGGCTTGGGAGGAGCCGCCGGTGGCGCTCCGGATCCACGGGCCGAGGCCCTTCGTGCCGCTAGCCACCGAGAGGGAGAGAGGGGAGGCGAGTGGAGGGGGCCGACGAGCTGTGCCACCGGTGAGCCGTCTCGTCGCCGCGGCCGGCCGCGTGCCGCCGCGCAGCAGGGGAGGTCGCCCGCGCGCGAGAGGGGAGGAAAGTAGAGGGGGGCGGCAGGAGGAGCCGCCGGCGGTGAGGGGGTCGCCGGCCGGCCCTGCGCCGCCCCTGGTGAGGCCGGCGGGAGGAGAGGCCCGTTCGGCCAGGTGGGGTATGGGGAGAGAGAGAGAGCCAGGTGAGGTGGGGAGAAAAGAAAGGGAAGGGAGAAGGAAAAGGAAAAAAAGGCCAGTTCGGCCGCAAGGAATGAAAGAAAAGAGGAGAAAAAAAGGAAAAAAAAGGGTTTGGCGCCTGCGTGTCGGGTCCTTGACTCCGTACATTCTACGCTCGAGTCGAGTCAGCGCGTAGGATCGTTGATATTTATTTAAGCTCTGGATTTTTGTTTTGCCGTTGAGTCGGGGTAACATGTAGGCAGGTGGAGTTCCCGGGTCGGAGCCGTCCATGCGACATCCCTGAGGTTAACCAGGCAAGTGCATTGTAAAGCGGTAAATTCGGGTAGTGATTTCGGTTAAATTGAATGTTGATGCACTGATTACCCTGTTGGGGTCAATTTAATATTTCCGAAATCTGTTTTACTTACCAAGTTGGGGTAAGTTAAATATTTTCGGAATGCATACTGAGAAATGCTGCATGGTAAATGTTGAGACATGTCATGTTGATATGCGTAGTCGGAGAACTTGCATTGCATGCATGTCATGAAAAGAGATAGCATTGGTCCACGTTGAGTGGACGCTCCATGGGAGTGGAGTTGAGGTCCCCGTATGAGAATTACGGGCTACTGAGGTCCCCGTATGAAACAGGACGGGCTTGAGGTCCCCGCATGAAATAGGGCGGGCCTGAGTGAGTATCGACGGGTGCTCACTCTGCTATACCGGTATAGGCTAAAGAGTTGAGAAAGAAATGCATGAGCATGTGCATGATGAATAGTTCATCGGAACTTAAAGTGGTTAAATGGAAAAGTGGATAATGAGACTGGAATGATTATGGTCTAATGAATGTACCTGTTATTTGCTGTTTTGCTTTGTGCTTGCTGAGTCGGTGGACTCAGCCTTGCTTTGTTGATATTTTTTTTAGGTGACCGTTGAAGACGTCAGGCGGGCGGGATTAGCACATGAATGATCAGCACAAACCAGTAGCACTTTTGGATCACCTTTTGTTATTGTACTTTAGCTTTACTAAGCTAGAGTATCCACTAGAAATGCTATGATGTAACTGAACGCAGAAATAAATAAATTTGTGTTGGTTTTAAATTCTCCTGTGTTGATGAAATGGTAAGAGTTGCAGAGGTGGTAGCATCTTGACCCAAAGAGTGGGCGGGGTGTTACACCGACATCTACGACTCTTGATGGCAAGGCCGGAGAGGGAGAAGTCGGAGAGGCCGTCGACCACCTACTCCAGCTCCTTCCTCTTGATCGGATTGGGAGTGTGGCGGGAAGACGAGACGAGACGAGACGAGGGAATGCACGAGACGAGACGCTTTGAGATTGGAGGAGTGCGAAGGATGGGATAGGTGTCAGAAATCGGGATGGGGTCCTAGAAGGTGGGTTTCAAGGCCCAGTCACATAGAAATGTTTCTCCTTGCTAAGGACCCAACTTAGTATTCCAAGTGGTACTCCATACTGGTAATGCCCCTATATTCATGCCTCAACAAACAAAGGTGCAGTGTCACGCATTGTTAATGACTTAATATCCAAAGGGCCTATACTAAGAATTTTGGCGAGAACTCCACATGGAAATCCATCCCTTATCAAAGTCCCGTGCCCAAACAAGCCCTAAATGTGTTGTTTAACCCAAAGCATCACAATTTTGACGGTGGATCGGACGAACTAGGAGGGGGAATGTATAGCAAAGTTTACTTAACGACGAGCAAGGACTGTCGAAAGCTTCTTACACCTATATATTCTGCCTGCAATTACTCAAACGTAGTATTAGGTCTCGTTCTAAACGATTTCAACTTCTGACTTTTTAATTTCGTCTTTTTTTTTGTTTTTAGCTTTTTTGGGTCTTTTGTTTTTCCCTTTATTCCTTTGTATTATTCGTGTTGATATAAAATTTTTTATTTTTTTTAAATTTAATTACTTATAAAAACTAACAATAGCTATAGTATATTTTAGCCGCTACAAGTAAAAAAGTCAGAATTCATAAAGAGGTTGAAACACACATTGGTATGACCTTAGCGCAATGGCGCGCCCCTTCCTAAGCTAGCTTAACCGCCACATATGGGTTCCGATCTCACCACCTGCGAGAGTACTCTGCGTTCAGTTCTTGGCTGTAGCAGTGCTGGTTGGTGTTACATTCTTATTGATATGATGAGAGAAGAATATACATGTGCGTCGTCATGGATGCTGCGTTGGTCCTATGTGTTGAGCCGAGCGGAGATCATCCGAGGGAGTTGAGCAATGGCCTTGTTTTTTTTACTATGACTGATAGTTTTTCACTATGATTGATGTTTTTGTCTATGTTTTTTGAAACATCAGTTGATAGTGGAGACGTCGATACAGATGTCACCCATGATTTTAGGTCCAAAAAACCGTTAAGGGAATTTACTTTTAGAATCTGTCTTATTTATTTTGAATTTTAGAAAAACAAAAGCAAAAGGATAAAATAACAGAGCCATTATCATGCTGTGCACATGCACTGCGCAGTGGCACATTGACCCGTTAGGGGTCCTAAGGGCATCTGTAGTGTATGAAAAGAGGAGGTCTTAAGCCACCTTAAGGTCAACCTTATACACTACAGGGGTGACCTTAAGCAGACCCTAAGCAAAAAAAAGCTTAAGGCTGGTCCTCAAGCTAAAGACCTGGCTATAAGCATTAAAATACAATTTTTCTTTATCTGCCAAGTGGGACCGTCTTAAGGCCCCTTGGGTTATATACACTATAGAGTTGGTCTTAAGGTTTAGATGGGACCCACCTTAAGACCCTTTCGGTTATATACACTACAGATGCCCTAATGGGGATTGCAGCAAATGCTAGCAAACTAGTGTGGGTTGGTCTGTAGCCCCTACGTCCCTAGCAGCACGAGGAGATGGTGCTGCCGCTGCTGTTTGAAAATTCAATGGTGCCAAGCCCAACGGATACGTCCCGTGGATTTGAACTTCTGCTTGGGTGGGCCTCGGCCACTCGTGATGGTTTTCAACTCATCTTCGTATCGTTTCTCTTTTTCTTTTTTTCCTTTTTTTTTTTTGCTTGAGGAACTTTTCCCCCCTTCTTTTCATACGGATTTCCTTTTGATTCCATGGTCCATGGCCCATGAGACGGGCGTTAATTCTTCCTTTCTCGAATATATAGAGAAATAATTTCATACTCCTGAAAGTACATACTATCAATTCTCGTTATCGCTTTAATGGTGTTATTATATCTCTTTATCTATTTAAGTATATTCTAATAATAATTATAAAATACTCCAAAGTGAGTTTTATGAAAAATTTCATAAAAATCTATTTTTTATATCATGATTTGTGTATATACTTCTTTTATGTATGAAAAAGGATATATATATATATAGCAAAATGAAGAGTTCTAATATATATACACACGCGCGCGCGGGGTAGCGCTATTCTGCGCCTGCGTGTTCTGTGTGAGTAAAGTTATCACCGGCCGTGAGAAAAGCTACCATCGGTTGTGTACTGCGAGCGTTTGGCAGTAACTTCACTCGCTACTGTTGGTAACTTTCCGACACTTTGAAGGTTTGGCAACAACTTCATTCAGAACCGACATTCAGAAATGTCAGTAACTTCCCCGCGTATTTTACACCTGCGCGCTGGTTAGTATATATATATACGCGCTAACGAGTGTGTGCGCGCACGCTACGCGCGTTTCGCAGGGCGCGCGCAACCTGGCTTGCAGTAGCGATTCATGCGTAACTGTGGGATCGGTAGTAAATTTTCATAGCATTGCAATATGAAAGGTATCCTCCAAATTTTCATGCCCATAATTTTGGGATTCCGTATTGTGAATTGATTGGGGCACGTTTCTTTCGGTTAGAACTACTGATTATGTATCATCGGCAGTAGCTTTCATAGGTCCAGTGAATATGCATCTTATTATCATTGCCATAACCTGTATGGGACGATTGAGTTGTAGATGATAAATTTGTGAGTGACTTCATGAATTACATATGATAACTTATTGTATACATGATAGTAACTTTAATAGATGATAACTTCATTACTTATAGATGATAACTTTTTGAGCTACCGAAAATAACTTTGACCACGGCTGCTAATGAGGTAGCATTCGATAATGGCAACTGAGAGGGAGTGAATGATGCATTTTTAAAATTTTCTCTAAATATCTAAAATCTTTTCACTTCTGTAGCTAAAGAGTTAAGAAAATCGGATTTGACAGCCTAAATCCAAACAAAACAAAACAGCAAGGTCTTATAGATTTAGCACCTAACCGGTCTGACCATCACTGGAGGTGCGGTCTGACCGGTGGTCGGTCAACAAGCAGCACCGTTTGTTTGATAGGGGCTAGGAGTAGTCTGACCACTACCCTGTTCCTAAAGCAGAAAATCAACTCGTGTCAAAACTAAATTTGGTGCAAAATTCAAAATCCATGACCAAATATATGAAACTTTGCACATACCTTGTTGAGGGTCTCAGGAACTCCAACATTTCATCAAAACAAGCAAAGTTGCAACAAAAAAAGAACAAATATAAAAAACTTGACATACAACTAATTAATTTGGGTCGACCTCACACATGCATACTGAAGTTGACCGGCAACTAATTAATTCCTTAATGATTTTAGCAATACCATTTCAGGCAGCTGACCCGGATAATATAGTAGTAAATTAATTGCACGTCTACTCCATATCGACCAAACAGATTTGTGATCATTTTTTTTTTGTTTGCACTCGAGCTTGAAATTTCACAGATCTGTTGTAGTTGTTTGGTTGCCAGCCACACTTTGCCACATGTTGCCATGCCTAAGGTTAGGCAAATTTGACCAACTTGGCAGCTGTTTGGTTGCAGCCACAGTTATGGCAAGATTCCCTTCCAGCAAACTAGGTCCCACGCGTCAGTGACTCAAAAAAGTGTGGCAAGATTCCCTTAGGCTTGCTAAGGTGTGGCAAAGAATTTGAGCACCTCAACTTAGGCAAGTGTGGCAATTTTTGTTGGCAAATGGTGGCAAAGTGTGGCTAGCAACCTGGCAGGGGCAGAGCTCTTGACGGTGCCATGGGGCTGCAGCGGAAGCTTGATCTAGCCAGAGCCACTTTCAAAATTGTTTTATTCGGTTTCCAATTCCTGAAAGCCCCGAAGCTGTTTCAAACGCCGGTGGATTGGTGAGGGATGGTGGGGTTTGACCGTCGTGGGCTCGTGGCGGCGGGGGTGGGGCCGCGTGGCCAACAGTGCGCGGTGGCGCGGAGAAGGGCGAGGTAGTGGTGGGCATGGCGTCGCCTTGGGATCCGAGATTTGTTGTGGCTGCGGCACTGCGGTCCGCGCGCACGGCAGCCAGCACGGTGCGATGCGAATATGCGACTGGGTGATTCGGCTGGCTCCAGCCAGGAAATCTCGAAGAAATTTTGGGGTGGTGATTCCGTGCTCCGGTTTTGCTTCTTTCTGGTGCTCACCCCCTTCAGCGCCGGCGGCTGGCCAAACCAGACCAGATTCACGAATGTGGAAGAGGCGTATGCATGGACGCCTAGAGTTGTAGTCTTTGTTGTTTTAAAAGGTTTTCTGATTCGACGACTTCTTCATTCTGGGTAAAAAAGAAAGATGTAGAAAAGAACAAACAAGAAATTATGTGCGTAGAAAACAAGCAAGCTATGCGGCTGGCACATGCATGGGTTTAATTTCTTGGCACCAGCATATATGTCACATCGTCTTGGAGTCTCTGATACGAATCTTATCTATCATGCCTCCCTCATCCTGAATAATTTTGCTTGCTGTAAATGGGAGCGTTAAGTTGCTACTTTCGCTCATTTCGGTTTAAGCTTCTGGCTTCTGACTTATTTTTCACTATTAATAAATTTCATCTTTTTCTGAACTTTTGACTTTTTTAGCTTTTTTGTCGGTTCTTTTTTTCCTGTATTTGTTTGCACTGTCCGTGATGAGCTAACATATTTTTTTTCTATTTTTAAAATTTAATTACGCCAAATAAGTCACCTTCAGCTACAATGCAATTTCAGCCATAAGCAACTATTTTTCAGCCCAATCGAGTAGAGCCTTTATATTAGAACAATTGTGGATGCCTCCCTCGTTTGGGCTTTTTTAAGGCTTATAGCTTATTTTTCACTGTTTGGTACTGTAGCTGATTTATTTTACACTTCAGTTGCTGGTGTTTTTTAACATAATTAAAATTAAAAAAATTTAAATAAAAAACAGGTTAGTCTATCACAGACAATGCAAAGAAATACAGAAAAAAGGCAAAAAAGGCATAACAACCAAAAAAACTAAAAAAAAGACGAAATTAAGAAACTACAAGTTAGAAGCTAAAAACCCCAACGAAGAAGCCGAAATTAGCAGGGTTACTGAAACCAAGCAAAGTTCTTTTAGCTGTAACCACACTCATTACGACGTCTCGCGTGATGCACACACTCACTCAAAAATAACACATAGAAAAAAAACTAACGATCCATATAGTAGTGACTAGTGACCACTAAATCTCAAGTAATTTTCCTGTATTTCTACTATGTGTTGTTTGTTGTTTATCCCCCTTCACTTGACCTCATCGTGTAAATTGTAATGGCTTTTGCATTTATTTACTGTCAGATTCAGACATTTGGCTTTGGTACACCTCCGATCCTTTTGAATGCTGCATGTAGTATTAATTCGAGGGAATGGATAAGGTCAGTATCTCAGTTTTTAACATATCCATATTTTGGAAACAGTGCAGAAGAGTTTCATCCCCATGAAACTCTCTCTACTCCCATGAAACTTTTATCATCCCTCTCTTCATCAATACAGTGTCATGTCAGCGTATTTAATGCCCATAAAACTCCATGAAACCCCCACTGAGACTGGCCTAATATACCGTCTACTTAGATGATAACCTAGTTTATGCCCCTCTTCCTAAGGTAATTGATAATATACCCCTTTTAGATGGAATCCTCGATTGTACCGCTTTGAATTTTTAATCAATTTACTTGCTTTCCCAGGTGAAGGGACGAAATTGCCCCTTACCTAGGTGAATTCTCCTCCATCGGGCACTCTCCTCGTTGACATGAGGCAACCTGTGCTGTGCAGTGATGAAACGACTTGTAAGAGGTATGCCTAGTAGGGCACAGGGATAAAACAGTGTGCGTTGATGCAAGTGCGGCGATGACATGGGGAGGAAGATATGGATGGAGAGGGAGGAGTTGGGGTCAATGTGGATGTCGTCGATGCCCGACATGGCTTACCAACCCCACCCTCTCCTGGATTTGCACTTTATATGACCAAATCCTTCCGACGTGACCACTGCTTGGATCTGGAAATCCTAGCGCGACTACATCCCCCCTTCCTCAATCTGACCATTTGGCACGAGCGGTCGTGTGGAGGGCAGATCAAAGCGTGTCATGGAGGTGAGCGTGGCGTAGGTGGGCCTTGACGAGGAGGCTCGAGAGGGTAGGGCTGGACTTGGTGGCGGATGACAGGAGGAGCATGGGGAGTACGTTGTGAATGGGATGGAGGCGGAGGATGTGGGAGAGTGCGTCGAGTGCGTGGGAGAAGAGGCAAAAAGGAGGCGAGGGAGTGCGTGAAGAAGGCGAGGGTTGGAATAGGTGCGGGAGCGGGAGAAGGAAGTGGAGGGTGGGGAGCCGGTGGGAGTGGTGGCGTGAAGCACGATGGAGGTGATATTTTCATGGCTAGTGGGAGAGGTTGAGGGGCTTGACTGCATCATCGCCACCTGAATCATATGGATGCATCGAGTTGCGCTAGACTAGAGTAAGGGCAAAATCATCCCTTCGCTTTGCTAAAACAGAAGAAAACAAAGGAAAATGGTAAAATAATGCAAATGTGGTATTTAATCAAGGGTTCCATCTAAAGAGGGGGTATATTATCAATTACCTCATGAAGAAAGATATATGCTAGATTTCAAGGGTGTACAAATCGATTTCTTCTTTTAATTCTAGGAAAAAGATTAAAAAAACAGAAAAGAAAAGTGCCAGACAGACTCAGCATATTGTACACACGCTGATCAGTGGGCCTAAGATTTCGGCCATTGTGTCTCCCTCTTTGAGCGGGCCTGTATTGGGCAAGTGGCTAACACAAGGAATATCGGCCCGGTCCAATAATCCAATGGGCATGACAAGTCAAGGGCGAATTGCCCAACTTTTTCTCGGCACAGAAGGTCAGCCGGCCAGAAGCGCTTTCCCCCTCTTAATCCGCTGTTGATCCGGTCGATCTCACGTTAAATCAGTGATCCAATGAGTCTCACATCAGATCAATGGTTAGGGGTGAAAACGGATCGGATTCAGACGGATATTGCTGTTGCCATATCCTAACCCATATTTTTTCTTCGGATTCGGTATCAATCGGATTCGGTACCAATCGGATTCGGTGTCGGATCGGTCGGGATTAACCCAATTCGTTTGCACCCCTACTTGTTTGTAAGGAATGCATACAGTGCAGTAAATGGAGTAGGACGCACTGACTTGATGTTACTATTTAATAACTGATGTGGAAGATTTTATTTTACCATTACAAAAGAAAATGAAACGCCAAATAGTAGCACTAACCTGAAATCATACTTGAAGACATATCGGATTCGGACGGATATTCGGATTCGGACGGATATTGCTGTTACCATATCCTAACCCATATTTTTTTCTCTGGATTCGGTACTAGTCGGATTCGGTACCAATCGGATTCGGTGCCGGATCGGTCGGGATTAACCCAACCCGTTTTCACCCCTATCAATGATAGATGGAGAGGGTCATGGGATTAAAAAAGTTAGACACATTTACCAATGGGGTTTGGGCTCAAGATCACGAAATTAAAGGCCAGCACCAAATGGTAAATGAACTAGACAATCAATACGTCCTGTTCTTTTCAGTTTCTAAAAGCTGTTTTTCAACTTTTCTACAGTAACTAACTTTTAAACAGAGTATCTTTTCAAAATAGGATCTACTAATTAATTGTAGTACATACTATACTGACTTCATTTATATCTGTAAAAACCGCACGTGAGTTTCTGTTACTCTGTAATCTCTCGCACGAACAACCAAAAGTCACAAGCTGCAGCTAAAATCCATAAGCTGAAGCTAAAAACCATAAACCGCAACCGAAAAGAATAGACCCATAGATGGCCCAAATGCTACCGGTTATGTCTCAGCCGAATGAAAAATTTTGGCAAGTCGGTCGAACTTCAAACTCTGGGATAGATTCGTATCGCCGTCTGTCTACTTCGACTCCGGCAACATAGGCCGCACATGGACGCCGTGGACGTGCCCAGTGAAGCCAAGCGCGCGCTAGCACTGCCATCCAAGCCGTGTGAGAGCGTCGTTGCCTGCCCCCTCCAACGAGCAGGTGCTCCGTCGTATGCCCCTTCTTTTCCTTGTATCAAGGCGATACGCATGAGCCGCCGTATCCTGCCGTCGGAGGCGACGATAAGGAAGAGGAGAAGGTGTGGAGAAGGACGCCAGAGGAGGTGGAGTGGAGAAGAAGACGCGTAGGAGGAGCAGCGGTGCGAGAGGAGGAGAGGCGGTGCTGGGAGAGATCCCGGTGGCCGCTTGGTGGCGATGCTTTGGGGTGATTATTTGGGCTTTTTTTGATGGCTTATGGCTGAAAAGCACTGTAGCTGGCTGAAAAAACACTGTAGTTGACAGAGAATTATTTAGCATAATTAAATCTAAAAAATAAAAAATATGTTAGCCCATTACGTATAATACAAACAAATACGGGGAAAAAAAGAACCGGCAAAAAAACTCAACAAAAAGCCAAAAGTTCAGAAAAAATAAAATTTATGAATAGTAAAAAATAATCTGGAAGCCAGAAGCTAAAGCTCTTTGGATCACCATCTTGATAGGGTTGGCATTGGGTGTTGCACTGATGTCGGCTTCTAAAGCAGTCTGGGGGACGAGCATGGACGCTCAAAACATCGACTGTTTTTGGTTGAAAAAAACCTCGATTCATGGGTAGTCGTTAGTAACAAAAATATTCTACAATCCTGCTCATTTTGGCTTTTTTTTATGGTTTATCATTTTTTTTACTGTAGTTAACTTATTTTGCATTACAGTTATTGGTAGTTTATTTACATAATTAAATTTAAAATTTAAAAATAAAATAATATGTCAGTTCATTACAGACAATACAAAGGAATATGAGAAAAAAAAGAAAAGGCAAATAGCCTAAAAAAGCTAAAAAATGACGAAATTAAGAAATAGTAAACTAAAAACCAAAATTTAGAAACTAAATCTGAAATAACCTCGTGGAAGTAAGACATTGCTGATGGCGACCTTACATGTCTTGTCCCCGTTTTTTTTTTATCAAAATATGCCTCGTGCAAAGCTTAGGATAGCCCCATGAAAATTTTGTTAGAAAGTCTTGGACGTAAAGAAAGAAAAAACTTCTTTTTTTCCTATGCGAGGCATTCTCAAAATTGGACGGAATCGAGGCAAATCGAGTCGTGCCTACTGCCTACTTAGTTTTTACGCCAAGTTACCAACCAAACAAAGCAGCAACTCCATGAAGTATTACGAAACATTGATTTGATTAAAGGGATAACTGAATATATGGATTATGATTTTTGGGCAATAAAAGGAGATGGATGAAACAACCCACACTAATAACTAACATAAACAGAAAATTACTTTAGATGAAAATAATCAGGGTACAATTAAGCTAATTACAACACAGTGAATACAACGCAGTAGATACAACTCATTTGAGGAAGATCAAATTATTTCAAAAACTAAATAATTACAGGACATAAATTTACAACTTAAAGATAGAAGCATTAATTGCAACCATTTCAGAATGGTAGAAACAACAAAATTACATTTTGCATCATTTTTCATATTACATTTTCCCAGTCATATGCATACATGAGTAGTTACGCTCGGGTAGTCAAGTCGAAGCCATATTTATCGCCAATAGAGCAATACCGAAAGCCCTGCAATGTCCTTTATAATCCACTGCCTAGACCAAAAACATCCCAAGGGATAATAAAAAGAGATAAATTCAGTTGCCGTAAGATCCCATTTGACCTTAGAATGTCGAATCAAATAGTGCTCATTGAGGTTCCTAGACTGTCTCGGACCAACTGACGCCTCTCGCATAAGTAGGCCTTATCATTCGGCGGAAAAAGAAACCCAACGCTCATATTTTTACCGACTTACCTTCCGCCGTAGAAAATCATAAGCATAGTACCAAGCTCACCCTATGAACCACCTGTCCAAGAGCAAACAACAAACCGAGAGAGCCAAGAAGATAAGAGAGGGTCAACATCGTCAATAAACAGGCCAGACGAGAGGCAACAGCCAAGCACCCTCTCCCTCAAAAACAAGCGCTAGCATCCACCCCCACCTCACTTCATTTCTTAGCTGAGAGACCACCCAAGACCAAGCTAAGCAAGAAGCCAACCTCATTGCCACACTCGGCAAACCCCAAAGCCCAAGCCAACCACCACCATCCCCCACAAGCCAATCACAAAGGGGAGACGAGGAAGAGAGAAACAAAGAAGAGGAGTTAAGGAAGTAGAGGAAGACAAAGAAGAGGAACAAGGGCCATGGACGACACCTTCAGGCTAGCCACAACAACGAAATGACACCATCGGCAATGACACGAAAAGGTCATCCCCATCGCTGAGCACGTGCAGACCACAACACGACCATCACAGAAGCCACCCATGGCTTGATTGTTGTTTTCAGGCCAACAATAAGTAGGCCCCCATAAATGCCCCAATCTTTTTCTTCTTTTCTTAGCACAACAACACCACATAACCCACACATCACACACAAGCATGACTGGCTGAGCAAGGTGGCCAAGGAAGAGGAGACCACCCAACCATAGGCAACACAGCTACCATGCCACCGGCAACGAGCCCATAGACACAACCGTGCACCCTCGAAGAGGAAGATGTACTCTCTAGCGCACGCATTCCCTAGCAAGTTCCGTCGCGACGATGACCATGAGCATTCCCAAAATTGTTCATGGTAAAGGATTAAGCAAAGCAAAAATAGTAGCTAAAACAAAATACATAGAGTAAAGCAAAAAAAAGGGAGTGGACAGTCCCAGATAGAAATGGAAGCAGAGGTGAACTGGTGGAGCCGAGGAGCCAAGGAAGGAGTAGCTGAGCCGATTGCATGGTGCTCGCCCATGAACAAGCTAAACCCTAAGGCCCAAATTGCCGGAGACCGAGGCCAAGAGCCAAGGTAGAGCTGAAGCCCAGAGTCGAAGGGGGAGAGTTTGAGGCCATCGGCGAGTAACCACCAACGGGGCATGTGGGTGTGTTGTGTGTTGCGGCGTGTGGGAGTTGTGTGCGTTGTGGCCGTGTGTGTTGTGTGTTGTGTTCGAGTGTGTGTTGTGCATGCGTGCTTGTAGGTGGGTCATGTGTGTGAGTTGGGCTGGCTAGCATGAAAATTAATATCAGGGAAAAACATTGACTTAGCAAGCAACCAAAAAGTTTAAAACAAAATCTACCAAAGCCCTCAAGATTAGCAGAGGCTGACTTTATAAACTTATAGATTACCCAAATAATTATGTATTTCCCTAATTCGTGCGTCTGCTTATTAAATGCAGAAAATAAACTGGCACAGACAGAGGTAGTAGATCTAGTCACAGTTGATGCCGAGAGTTACTATGACTACACAAACAAGCTTGTTCTTGATCATTCACATAGTTATTTTAAATGATAAAAACTACATTCTTGTACCATTTAAATTGTATGTGCATCAAAACTGTATTTCAAAATCAAATCTGATAAAAGAAATGAAAGAAAGAGACATAAGAACAGAGCAGTCCAGCTAAAAGGAGCAGTTGGGCTGTAAGAGTAACTATTAGGATAATAAAGGGGGCACTGGTCAGGAAAGAGAGGGAAGGTGGGACCCTTTACATATGGCTAGAATATAAGGACCAACAAACTCTCACTCGGAAAGGGGGCTATATTTAAGTGCCATCCATATTCCTGTTTTTGAGATGCAAAAAATGCTACCTTGTTACGTTACTATTCTCTCCGCAATGGGTAAGTAATATAATGAGTGGAGGAACCCAAGATCGGTAGCCCAAGTCTAGAAGTGGGGGATCCGAGGCGCATATATTAGTGCAGTTGGAGTATTGGATGAAGGGATAACCGACGCAACCAATATCTATTTGAGGTCGGTGGGAGCCGAATGAGGGCGAGAAACTGCCCTGGGTCTCTGATAGAAAATATTTGGGGTGGAGATTTAGAGCATCTCCAAGAGAGGCTCAATATTTTGTCCTCTAAAATCTCATATTGGGAGTCTTCTTAAAAAAATTGTCCTCTAAATCTTTCCCCTCCTTCAGCAGCTCCTTTAAACTTGGATCCCTAAAATTACTATCTAGGCACTGTATATTTGATGGTGATCCACCTCAATTTTAGAGTACCAAACTTATTGGGTGTGTTTTAGAGTATCTGTTGGAGTTTGTTTTTAGTTTTCATACCCAATATTTTAAGATAGGGGGTGAGAAAGAGCATCTCTTGGAGATGCTCTTACTAACATAACATGAGAAAATGTTCCATACTCTGAACTTGGTACCGCATCTAAGAAAATGTGGGATACCTAATTTCAAGGGAGCTCAGAATAGCTATGGGTACAGTGGCACAAGCCTACGCAGTGCTATATATAAAATAATGAATTCACATCTGTCTACTGAATTGGAGGCTACGGAGACCATTGGAGTTTTTCTTCTCACCGGGTGGCTAGCAGTCTCTTTATTAATTAAAATTTGTAACTTAATTTGATAAGGTAATTTCCAAAAAAGATATGATTCTAAAACTTGTGATAAAGAAATAGAGAGGAGTCATACAGTGCATCTTTGATATTATTGCTTGCTGAGTACACTAGTATTCATCATTGCTATTACTTTTCTTTGTTAGACCCCCAATCCGACCAGGGAGTACCCCGAGTGGGATACGGGATACGCAGGTGCAGATGAGGCTGCGTGGGATGAGGGCGATCACGTCGAGGACCAGGGTGAGGTAAACACCTTATACGGCGGTTGGGACGAGTAGACATCCCGTGGAGTAATATCGTCAGGGGATATGGTATAAACCCTATCTCTCCTTTGTAATTAAATAAATTATAGCTGAGGCCATAGCCCTTCATGACTAGCAATTCTATAAGAGCAAGTTTAATAAGGCTGATTGTGCTAGCTATAAGGGAATCCATGTCAGCATAGTCCTATGTGGAGGGGAGAGAAAAGGAGAGAGAGAGCCAAGCCGGCTCCCATGCAAGAGTCAGGCTATAGCACAGGAAAAGAGGCGTTATCCATGCATGTACCAATAGAACTAACTGCTATACACATGCATGTATTAAATGACCAATACCCATGTATGTATTAAATGATTGAGAGCTCTTGTAGAGACAACTTATAGCCAGCTTATTGTATGAGTTGGCTGCATCTTACCTTTTGATGACATGGAAATGTATTGGAGGTAGCAGCTATCTATACTATTAAACTTGCTCTAAGGGCGTCTCCAACAGCTGGCTATTTAGAGCAAGTTTAATAGTATAGATAGCTGCTACCTCCAATACATTTCCATGTCATTAAAAGATAATGATGCAGCTAACTCATACAATAAGCTGGCTATAAGTTGTCTCCACAAGAGCTCTCAATCATTTAATACATACATGTATATTGATAATTTAATTCATGCATGGGTATAGCAGTTAGTTCTATTGGTACATGCATGGATAACGCCTCTTTTCCTGTGCTATAGCCTGACTTTTGCATGGGAGCCGGCTTGGCTCTCTCTCTCCTTTTCTCTCCCCTCCACATAGGACTATGCTGATATGGATTCCCTTATAGCTAGCACAGTCAGCCTTATTAAACTTGCTCTTAGCTAGCTAGATCTGATGTGGCAAGGAAAAAGTAGGAGAGAGAGTAGTCACTAGTGACAAGCAAATAGCTGATCTATTTCACGTAGTCCAAGAACATGAGAGAGGAGCATGTGGGTCCAACAGTATAAAATAGTCTTTGCTTTTGTCTCTCACCTCCACGTCAGCTGACTATATAGCTAGTACTAGCTATTACCATTGGAGATGGCCTAAGTGCACAGTTTCTATTTATTGTTTCGCTGCATGACTCTGGTAAGATTTGCTATTCGTTAAAGCGATATTCTACCAAACAAATAAATAGTAATTTATTACTTAAGTGTTATTACTCTCGAGTTAATGGCTACACGAGGCGCCACAATGAACCATACCATGGTACGCTCCATCGATCACAGAATATGGCATGACATGCATGGACACCACCATGCATATGCATGCACTGATCGATGCACGTTAGTACGAACAAATCACACGTACGTACACAGACGCAGAGAATAGACGACGCGCGCAGATGGCAAACGCCTCCACCGATCGATCGGCTCGGCTCCGGCATATATGTCACAGCAGCTGTGGGGCCCCGTGGTGCAGCCCGCCGGCCTCCACCGGCGCCGCCGCAGCGAGCTCCTGCCACACCGAGGCCGGGGACACGTCCACGCCCTTCCACGTGTCTGCGTTGTCGCCCTCTAGGATCCTAGCAGGCCACAGCAGCGGCGCGGCACCGAAGCAGAATGGCCCCAGCTCGCCGGCGCCAGGCTGCCTGAGGCCTAGGTCGAACCCGAGCCGCCCGTCCAGCAATGGCGCCGCGCCGAGCGCGAGCAGCGGCGCTGAGCCGAGCAGCGAGCCGAGGAGGGCGCTCTGGGCCGGCGCTGCCACCGGCGAGGAGGCGAAGGGGCTGCAGGAGGATGTCGTCGTCGTCGTCGTTGTAACGGCACCGGCGGCTGCGGCTGCGGCGGCGACGACGGCGCGGGTGGGACGCGAGGGGCGCGGCCGCTTGCGGGTGGAGCCGCCTATGGGGACGTTGCGGAGGGACCCCCCGAGCGTCCAGTAGCGGCGGCACGCGCGACAGAAGTGCCGCGGCTGCGCCGTGTTGTAGTTGTTGTAGTAGCAGAACTTGGTATCGCGCGACGCGCACCGCGGGCACTGCTCCCTCCCCGCCACCACCGCCACCTGCTGCTGCGGCTGCTGCAGGCCGGCCACGTCCGCCGCCGCGGCGCCGTGCGGCGGCGGGGGCAGCGGCAGGTGCGACTGGTGCAGCGGCGCCTCCATGATCGAGGTCGCTTATCGCTAGCTTCTCGAATTGGTCGCGTCGGTGGTATGCTTCGGTTGGCGTTGGTGAGGCCGATCGATCGAGAGGTTTGGTTATATAAAAGCGGGCGGGGGTAAGCTGGTGGATGGACGCTGGACTGCTGCTGGCTGCGCTGCCGCATATACGACGCGTACACTAGCTTTTGTCGAGAGGCTGGCTGCGCTGCGCTGCGCTGCAGAGAGGGACTTTTCGAACCGCCGCTGATGGTACGGAGGCGACACTAGTGTCACGTTGCTTTCTTTTGCAGGGCAGAGGAATTCCAGTGCTACTGCCTGACTGGCTCTACTCGTATCCATCGATGCATGGAGACGTGACGCCGTTGCGGTTTGATGGTGCGGAGAATCTACCAAAATAAAATCAGTTTTGCTATTGCACAGGCGACTGAAATTTTTTTATCTTCCAGTCACATGAAATTGCACTCTCAATCAACTGAAATTGCAGCCCCCCTAAAAAAACAGATTCAGAGTGCAACTTCAGGTGACCTGAAATTGCACTCTCAATCAACTGAAATTGCAGTCCCCCTCCAAAAAAAAAACACCTGCAATTTTAGGTGATTCAGAGTGCAACTTCAGGTGACTGAAAGATAAAAAAATTTCAGTCGCCTATGCAATAGTCAGTTAGTCACTCCCAAATAAAATTTATCAAGAAAGCGTTTGGTCGACGAGGTTTATTAGCTAGTTTAGTCTTATATTGAAAAGCCACCCCACCTTGTTCTATGTAAGGAGAGGAAGAGATTTACATGTTATACACACGGGCCTATGGGTAAAAAAATCAATAAGGAGAGAGACTGTCTAGGACTACATCTTTATGTTTTTGTTTTTCCTAAATATTTATTCTACGTCAGTATCGTAATAATTGTCACGGAGTGCTAATATACAATATGTTATCAGGATGAGTTTGCTCGAATGACGTTGATTCGGATATGTCGTTCTATATTCTTTGTAATTAGATCAATCTTCCTTTTCTGATTCTAATAACAGATTGATCTGTTACCTGTTCCCGTGGCACACGGACGTACGATTCCTTCGCCGAGCTCGCGCGTCAACAGCGAGCCTATGGAAAAGAAGGGATCGCACATGGCTTCCAACATCGATCATGCGCGGCAAGGAGGCTTAGATCAAACGAATTTTACTTGTACTGTGAGTAGCATGCACTATCTAATTAGTAGATTAACTTTACATGCCATAGAGTAGATTGATTTGTAAATCAATCTACCATTCTCTCTACCAGAGGGCTTCGCCTGCGTGATGCTTTTCTCGATCGGTCGCCTCCGCGTCCGTACTCGGTACCGTCCGTATTGTTGGAACTGAACTTATAAACCTCTAATTGCTTACAAGAAGTATATGGCTTAAATAGGCTTTATGCACACACACGACTCTCTGTGATTCAGTTTGGCCGCCACGATTCCGTACGACTCGGTGCACACCACGCACTAATCGAAAGACTCGCTCCACTAACCAACTAATACAGCTAATGGATATGACTAGTGTAGACACACTGCTACCTGACCAAGTCTACGACCAAACATAGACCTGACAAACTTCGAGTCCTTCAAGTCTTTCGACCATGGCACTCCAAACCGACACTGTATCACTCGGACTCATTGACTACTACAGTACTCGGACATACCGACTACATAGTATTCGAACACACCGAGTACTCGACACACGATTACAGTACTCAAACACATGAGTACACACAATTTGGACACACCGACTATACAGTACTCGAACATTGGATGACATTCATATGAGTTTGGCATTGATGTCAGTAGATTACAAAGGATATAAGTTATGTAGATAATTACTTGAAAGATGGTAAGAATAACATCTACATAAAAATCAAGTGGATCATGTTGGATCACTTGAAATACCTATCATTGCACCTGCAGATGATTGCAGAGGAGGATTAATAGAAGATTAACCTCGTTGCTAAAGACACAAATGATCATTTATATCTTGTATGCAAACTTGATATATTGGCAAGATATGATGCTATGCCGTTGAATGGTTTTAAGCATATTCTCAAAGAAAAGGATAAGACCATATGTGCTTAGATGGCACATAAGGCCACTACTATATTTCATGAATTATATACAGGTTTTATATATATATATTCATGATTGTTTTACTGGTACTATATAGTGCATCATTGGTGGTACTATATAATTCATACCCTTTGGTATGAAAAGGATGATCATTTGTATTTTCTAAAGTTCTTTGAAGGAATTGATTACATTGGTGGTCATATGAGATTTTGGCAAATTACTGTAATCTTCACTATACCAAAACATAGGTTGGTTATACTCTGAGATGGTATATCCATTATAGGTCTATTGGATAGATCTTGGATGTTTCCATGGAAGAACCACTCAGAGATAATTGCAAAAGGTAAATCTTTCGATGGTTAAGAAACTGGATAGATTATCCAGCAAATGATGAGGTACTATAACTATATTACCCTATGGTCCTCTAGGAGGATAGTACTTGCCATTGTACTAGATCAAAAAGTGGTTATGTCAGAGGACAACTATAAGAAAGAATATCGTTCATGAATTCTGCATACTCATGATTTCTATAAGGACAGTGAGTTGTGAAGGCAGAAAGAAACTTGTGGATATGACTCACAAGGTCCATATCTACATTATTCAAAATGATAGTTACATGGCAATGGAATAAAAAGAAGACTTCAATGGTTGTCGCTTTGAGGGGAGCGAATATCTTATATAGTTTCTCATGCTATAGACTTTAGGTCTTAGCACCAATGAGGTCTGAAAGTTTTAGACTTAGCACCCTATGGCTCCTAAGTTAAGGGGGAGCAGTTAAACTCTCTTAAACTTTGTAAAGTTTTATGTGAAGATATACCACTTAATTGTTCTGATACTAGGGATCAGAACATTAGGGTTGTGTAAGTCACAATTAAATCCGGGAAGGATTAATGTTGTACTCTTTTTCGTTAGTTGATTTTTGTCCCACTAGATTTTTTTAATTGAAGGTTTTTAATGAGGCAACATGTGTAATGGCAAAAGCGCAAACTATGTATTCTTTTCTTTTTACTGTTTTTCCCACTGAATTTTTGAAAGGAGTTTTTAATGAAGCATGAGCATGGTATTGACAAAGTGTCTAAAGAAGAGTGTTGTATATCGGCCCGTTCTAGATGGTCCAATGATGTTGACGCTTTACATAAACGAATCCCATTAAGGGAGCAGTTGGCCCAATAGGCCAATTAGTTAGTTTAGTCTTATGTTGCTTATTCCATTGAAAGAGACACCCCACCTCTCCTTATATAAGGAGGGGCAGAGGTTGCATATTGTATACACAAGTCTACAAGCAAAAAATCAATAACGAGAAAGGTTGTCTGGGATTGTATCTTTGTGTTATTGTTCTTTCTTAATATTTATTCAACGTAAGCATCATGGTGACTATCTTGAAGTGCTTGATATACAGTAGTCGTTTGTCATTTCGTATGAAAATTACCAATTAATCTGACCATTTACGTGGAGTATGGAAGAAGTACAGCAGGATATAAGAGCAGGTACAATAAGGCTTAGTCAGCAGGCTATAGCAAATATAATATCAACCAAATCTTACGTGGCAGAGAGAGAAAGGAAGAGAGAGAAGGAAACTGGCTACTAAATTACAGCTAGCTATAACACGTAAAAATATGCATTTCACTCTCTTACATGTGGGGCCAAATAGTTATTGTAATAGCTACCTTATTGTATGAACTATTTTTTTGAAGACTATAGATGAAATAGACAAGTATTATAGCCACTAGTTGGCTATACTATTGTACTTGCTCTAATGGATATGCATGGCCTTGACAAACGCAACATGTTAATCTTTTTCCTAGGTGATCTAGGCGTCCTAGTTTTTGGTAGGTTTTGGTGATTTTTGGCTTTCCGTGGTGTTGATGGGCCTCTTCTTTGCGATTTTTAAAAGCAAATTTTGATTTTTACTATAGTATTTAACTTTCAAACGGAATATTTTATTAAGTCGGAATCTACAAATTAATTGTAGTACACGTTACAAGGCCAACATATGTATCAGCCAAAATTATAAGCGGGTATCTCTCTTTGTAATATATATCGTGAACAGTTCAACATTCAAAAATTTCAACAAAAAACTGTAAGACACAATTATAATAAAAAAAAGAATAGGCCCAATGAATTGTTTGTTTGTGTGGTGTTTGTATCATGTTAGATCCACAAAAAAGTATTGCCACATACACTATTCCACAAATAATAGACACCAATAAGAAGATGCGGGCATGCCACCAGTGTGTGGAGAAAATTTTAGGCCCCATTTGAAACGCATTCTTGATTGCTGCGCAAATTGGAAAGTCCTGCGAAATTGTTGAGTTGCAAAGGCGATAAATACTCCACAGCACCCCGGAGGAGACAAGCAGGCGCTCCAACCGAGGAGGAGAGGAACCAAATATCATGCACACCACCCCCTGCATGACGTGTAGCTCTCCCACAGCACCCCGGCCAAGCATGCTCTGCAGCCTGCACATATAGCAGCACATGCCGTCGTCGCGCGCCCGGCCGCATCTCCTCTCCCACGCCACGCCGCGCCACGCCGTCGCCAATGCCGATGCGGCGCGCAGGCAGGCAGGCAGACAAGGCGCGCTGCTGCCATCGGCCGCGCGCGTTCGTCCAACGCGCGTTGCCTTGCCCCTCCCGCCCGCGCGCGGCCCGGCCCCGACCCGGCCGCCGGCCGGCGACGACGACGCAACTATATATTCCGCCTCGCGCGCGCTGCATGCGTATGTCATGTCTGCATCTACGCAGGCATGCGTCCACGGCGCCGCTTTGGATGCTTGCGCTTGGAACTGCATTGCACCACTGCATATGCCTCCTCTCCGCCAGGCTCAACGCGCGGCCTGATCGACGGATCCATTATGCGTTAGGAGCTAACGACGATTGGGCATCCATTGATCGGTCCCTAGCTTGTTTGAGTACATCGATCCATGCAGCATGCATGTGTATGTGTGCCATACTACTGCCATGCGCCGTGCACTGAGATAAATATTAACCGCCGTCGAACTACGTGACCACATGCGAACCACAGGAACACCAACGTACGTTGCAAATCAACAGGTTTTTTTTTCTCTTCAAAAAAGACTAAATTCAAGTATGCAACAAATCAGCAGATCCTAGCTATTAACTTGTCGTTAGAATAAACTCACAGAGATGCTAAAAATTTGTCGCTTGATTTTTTTAAAGCAATCGATTTTCTAACGTGGCGACCCACTTGGAAACTCCTTCCTCCTCATATCCAGGGAGCATCACCGCCGGCGAAGCCATGTACGAGCGCGCGCAAGCTCCACCGCCCGTGAATGCCCCTTCAATGAATGCATGCTCTGACAAATAGCCTCTTTCTTTTTCTAATATTAATAAGATGCACCGAAGGCGCCGCCACCCATTACTAGAGGCGATGGCAATGGAGGGAGGGAGGAGAGGCATGAGGAAGACGTTGGCGAGACAACAATAGCAGTGTGCTTATGGACTCGATGATCCAAGGGGCCCGAGGAGGGAGGAGGCACCGTGGAGAAGGAAACGGAGGAAGCGGTGGCGCTAGGGTTCAAAGTGATCGCTAGGGGCTGCATGGAAGAGGTGGGAGGTGATCCATGGGTACTAGAAATGGGGACGAAAGTAAGCCGTTGGATTTTGATCCAACAGACCAAAAATCGACTAATTTGAAAAAGAAAAAACATGTGACTGTTAAATAGTGCTCATCCATCCCAGATTAAACATGTGACTGTTATACTCTCTCGGCCATCGAACAAAACTGTTGCCGCCAGATTTTAGCGGAGAAAATAGTCGGTAAAAATATTTTTGACAATTCATATGATTTTTAGAAAAGGTTAGGATTTGCCAAAAATCAGGCTAAAGCATCGGCCATACTAAAAAGCATCTAGAATATGTCAACTAAGAAGAGGTAGATGCAAAAAATAAATTGGAAACCAGATGATTTAAAGATGGACAAGAACTCTATCTAAGAAAAGGTTAAGCCAACACAAAGAAAAAGGCTTGAAACATTGAGTCGGTTATTTTAGGGTATAAACACTCGGTACGGTTGATGGAAAAACTCTCAGTCGCCAACTATTACTACCTTTTGCATCTAATTTTTCTGTACCCTAGAAGTATGTTGTAGTTAGTATAATCTTACTTTCGTAATTTGACTTTGATCAATATTACTTCACATCAACGTGTTGATCAATCTGTGAGTTACACCTATTCTCTGTTTTAAGATTTTGTTCATGTTTGTTATTACTTCGCGTCAACGCATCGTCCATCATCAAATTTTGTCTAGATTCACCTATCGTCGACCTCGGCAATTTACTAGAAAAATTAGCTAGCATCAAATTTTGTTTAGATTTATCTATCATTAACTTTGTCGATTTACTAAAAAAAATCAGATGACACATCACATACACTGCTACAAAGTATCATTCGTAACATATGTGTGTTAAATTTTTTTGACGGCAAAAGAAAACATGCACATATGTGTGTTAACGTGTATTCATATCATGGATGACACATCGCTTTAGAGCACTCCGTTCGATCAATTCGTCTGCAGATAGCAGCTGGTGGCGACCGCTCGACAGTGAGCCTTCTCTTTCTTTGTCCCTCTTTCTGAAACATTCCTAGCTATACAACCTGCGCGCGTCCGATGCTAGCTTTTTTTTTCATATGGAAAATTTGTCCCTCATTTTGGCAGGGCAATTATATTTTGATTCGTAATTGAGCCGTATCGCAGTCGACGTCGGAGAAACAGCTCGATCGATTAGCGTCGACCTCGCTGGTCATACATATAGGATCATGAAATTAATATACCAGCTGGTAATTAATCCCACAGTGGCGGACTCAGGATTTGAATCCAGGGTATGCCTAACTAAAAAAATATTATCCAATGTTGGTATAATCTAATACAAAAATTCGGTAAACGGTTCGGTAAAAAACATAATATATCTAAAAGATCTCATAATACCTTAAATTCAACAAATAAGTTCGAAATTTGCATAACTGATGTAAAATATTTAGTCTAACAATGCAAGACTATAGCCTAAATTAATGCAGACCGCAGCTTACCAGCTCTTCCCCTACCAGAGGCCGGCTCGGAGGCGGAGGGAGCCGGCCAAATTGCGGAGGCGGAGGCGGAGAGAGCCTGGCGGAGCCGGTTTACCATCTGATCTGATGTAAGAAAACCACGTATAAGTGTCATCTGATTTAAGCAAAGAAAGCTCATTTCAAGATAAGGTGGTAAACTCTCGGTCAGTCATTAGGAATGCAGAACAATTACTCTTAAGGCAGCTATGGACATTTCAGTATAAACCATCAGCCTCTTATCATTCAGCAAACAAGTTGTATGGCTACAAGGAAAACTAAAGTCGCCACATTTTCAATCCTCAACCTGATGTTTCAGAACTACAATTTATTGTGCAATTTTTTTTTGCATTGTCCCAAACAAGTATTAGATTGATTCATGCATTTACCAGCCCATAGAAGTAGATTGCTGCAAGGTAATCTCCCTTTGCAAATGCTTCCTTTCCTTGCGACTCCAAATCAGCTATTCGTTCTTCCACAGAAACTCCATCCTAAACACAGTAGCATGCAGTGGCGGACACAATCACACAGAGCACAGCAAGCCGGGAGCAACCGAGAGCAAGGCCACCAGGACGGGACGGCGGAGGCCACCAGGACTCACCCGGCTAGCGCCGGTGCCGCCGCCCTCGCGCCCTGGCGGAGGCGGAGGCGCCGCCGAGGAGAGGCGGAGGCGCCGCCGAGGCGAGGCAGAGGCGCCGCCGAGGCGAGGCGGAGGCGGAGGCGCCGAGGCGAGGCGGAGGCGGAGGCGCCGAAGCCTGGCGGAGTGGAGGCGGAGGCGCCGATTCGCCGAAGCCTGGCGGAGTGGAGGCACGGGATTTGTTTTTGGGCTAAATTGTACTGTTGCAGGGTAGTCCTGGGCCTATATGGACTACCCGCTGGGCCCACCCCTGATCCCACTCTATCGCACGTAATAGTGTAATACATTGGGTAGGTTCTTTTTTACAGATAATGGTTTATGGTTGTGGATGATAATTTTTGGTTCTATAGAATGTTTATGTGAACGAATTAAATACCAATAAACCGATAAATCACTTTGAAAAGGTTATCTAAATAAGTCGTTTTAAAAAAATAACGGAGAATTCATTCTGTTTGTTTGTTCGAGAAAAATTATAAACCAAAAAGAAGACGTTTGCTCGTAGCGTAATATACCCAGTTATACTGACCTTAGGTGTTAATTAGTACATATCTTAATTAGTGAGCCGTTACGTAAGATTTGGATCACACTCTGCAGGTTCTACTTACACAGCGATCTATCTCGTTAAGTTGTTTTCAGATGGACCCATGATCTGATCCGTTGACCGCCTGATCCGACGGTCCGAAACATGTGATGTGCGTACCCGTCTGCTGCGATTGGATTATTATAGCTGGACATCTACAGTGCACGCGATCCTATTCATGGACATGGACAGTTCAATGTGTGGTGAGTTCCTGTGCAGCTGACTAGCTGCATGCACCTATGCGCTGCATGTACGTACAACGTACTTGGCTGTGCTTGTTTGCTGGATGCATCGTCTTGCATGGGTCCTACATGTTAGCTAGCTTGCTTGAAGTCTTGAACATGGTACAAACAAGTCCCGCTCATTTCGGTTTAAACTTTTGGTTTATTTTGTATTATTTATAAATTTGATTATTTTTTATACTTTTGGCTTTTTAGCTTTTTTGCCGGTTCTTTTTTCTCATATTTGTTTGTATTATACGTGATGGGATAACATATTTTTTCTATTTTAATTTTTTTAAATTTAATTATGCTAATAAACTTCCGTCAGCTACAGTGTTTTTTCAGCCAGATACAGTGCTTTTCAGCCAAAAAAACTTTTTTGAGCAGGGCCCAAAGCTTGGTACTATATGTTGAAGTACGAGCATATTATTAGTATTTTTCGTCGGTTTAAGTTAAAAGAAATAAAAGATTTCGAATTCAAAGTCCCAACCAACGAAAAATAATTATACCTCATTTCTATTCTATATCTTACATATGAGAGAACCTAGATGTGGCAGAGAGTGGGTGCAAATATATTACCCATTTTTTATCAATTTAAAATTTTAAATAAATTAATCGATTGATACATGTAACTAAATACTCGATATCATCTACCCGTCTGTCTCTCCTCTTATGTACGTCGGGTCGGGACACAATGCAGAGAGAGATATACAGACATGATAAGGCAGGGTTGCAGCAGGGTGCAGCTAGCTAGCTACCTTTGCACAGTGACATAGCTGTTGTGGCCTCTCTGTGTGTCGTGTCACTCCCTGATCAACGGACGTCGGAGTGGGGCATGTATGCATTGCACGACCTAGCCATGCACTAGGAGAGAGCGATTGTACATGCACAATAACACAAACATGAATAAGTTTGCAAAAAATCATTCTACCCATATTTTTTCAAATTTAAACAGTGCTCTAAACGGTTTTGGCCTTGTTCCAAATGACTTCACTTTCTGGCTTTTTTGGCTTTCGGCTTATTTAAATCAGAAGACATTTATAGCACATCAGCTTCTAATTTCAACTTATTTTGGCCTTTTTGGTTTTCTTTTTACCGTTTTCTTTTATATTGTCCATGATGATATAATAGTTTTCATTTTTCTTCTTATTTTTTAATTTCTTTTAATTGAATGATTCAGAAAAAACTAACAGCTATTCAATTTTTGTCAAAAGCCAAAGCTAGAAAACCATAAGCTTAAACTCCTTGGAGTAGGTCCTTAAAAGCCATTGCTTTTTAGCTTCTGCTATAGACTTTTGGCTGCAATTGTATTGTAGCGACAGCTAGCTTTTTCTGGGTCAAAAAAAGAAATAATGATAAAAAATTGAAAAACATTAAGATATCTTTTGGAACAATGTAAAAGAATATAGGGAAAAAGAAAAACAAGAAGTCGACAAATAATTGTAGCTTGTTTCTATTCTATCTCTTTATCAAATCAAGGGATCTGAAACTCTTCCTAACATGAGTTTTATTCAATTCTCTATCTTTTCCATGTTACGGACTCTATCCATAACTCTCTCAATTTTCTCAATTATGGGCTCCATCCACAACTCCTAATTCACCACTTGACAAAGCCTCCGGAACAACACGTCTTGTATCTTCATCATGCACCATCACCTTCGTGTCGAAGCCTCCTGGACTGCATCGCCTGTAGCTTCTCCATGAATCACCACCTTCGATCTCCACATGCTCCAGCAAGAGCCCGACCACTTCACGTGACATCCTTGACCACTTGGACTTTAGACTTCCCCATCCTAGCCCTAGTCCTCCTCGTCACCGACCATGAACACCTCCACACCAATTTGCACATGCAAAGATCAAAGAATATTTTTCACCGTCACAAAGTTCTCCACAACTTGATTGACAACAGCACACAACTACTGGAAACACAACTTTAACCATCCACCAGCAACACACAGGTCTTCCATGACCACACATCCCATGCTATCCAGAAATCACCCTCAAATTACTCATTATGACTGCTAACACCCGGTGACCTGGAGCTAGAGCAAGAAGGAGAGTGCGAACAGCGAGGACCTCGACATCTGCGATGGGCGGTGGGCGTACACACTTACGAGCCGTAAGCCTAGTGCGGGGTCCCAAGCAAAGTGTTGGTGTTGCTCCATGGGCGATTGGAGTGGGCAGAGGCAGAAGACGGGTAGCCGGTGCTGGGTGAAAGATCAAGCTCCATTTAAGTTGGTTTTGGTGTTAATGACAAATGCAATTATGACATTATGATATTAATGACATATACTTTATAATGTTTTGGTGAAAATGATAAATGAATTTATGAGACTAATATGTTTATTTGAGTTTATCTTTGGTTAGTCTCATTTGGATGAAAAGGTGAAATCAAAGAGGTATGCATTCGAAATCGCTTTCTCATTTACAAATGCATTCCTTAGATCCAAAATATAGATTGAAATCCTCAATTAGTCTAAAATGAATATGTGCATATGTCTTCGCTATATACACTTGTATGCACACATTTAGGGGGAGCTCTCTCTATATTTTGGAGTTTCATAAGTATTGATCCATGCTTCTTTCATATGCATATTTGGGATCTTTACTTTGAAATACATACTTGAGTATATATAGCTTGTGCAATATATATATATATATATATATATATATATATATATATATATATATATATATATATATATATATATATATATATATATATATATATACTCATGTCCAATCGGGTTGTCGTCTAACTTCTCCATTATGTGTTAATGGTTGGATGACTAATGACAACCGGATAAGTAAGCTTTATTTAAAGCTTATCTTAGAGTATACATTTGTTGTGTACATATTGTATACTCGCAAATCAATTTCATATCTCATCATTTGTTGAGATTGTCATGAATTACCAAAATGGTGAAGTTTGGTAATCGATGACAATTATTTTGTGGACTAACATTTTCCATGAGTTGGATGAATAGGTTAGGTTCCACAAATGAGAACGACTTGGGATGACTTCATGTGTTGAAGGTCATCAAGTCAAGATCGAGAAGAAGATGGATTCATGTGTTGAAGGCCATCAAACAAGAAGACGCATCATGATTTGATGCATGAGGAGATGATCATGTGTTGATCATCAAGTCAAGGAAGACCATCATGTGTTGATGGTGTTGATAAAAAGAAAGCATCATGAGTTGATGCCTATCAAGACGATGACCCAAGGCAAAGGTATGACTAGCTAGGGCTAAGGATGTGTTCCTAGTCTTTTACCGGTCTTGGTGTTTGGTGGGAAGATCGGATTGCTAGTGTAGGTTGCCGTACTATTAAGAGGGGTCATGTCCAGTAGTTTGAGTCTCATCATGTGTTAATAGCTCAAACCTCACTTGCTCTAGCTCATATCGACATGAGGCTTATATTTGCGAATGTGTTTTGCAAATAGTTGAAGCTCATGTGATGAATCTTTGCAACATGGGACTATGCATTGCGAATGTGTTTTGCAAGTGCTTGAAGTCCATGTTTTCATTCTTTGTGACATGATGCCATTATTTGCGAATGTGTTTTGCAAATAGTTGAGGCTCATGTATCTAATCCTTGCGGCATGTGACTTAGGTTTGCGAATGTGTTTTGCAAATGTGAGAAGTCCATGTACCTAATCCTTGTAGCATGATCTAAGTTTGCAAATGTGTTTTGCAAAAGTTGGAGATCATGCATTATCCCTTGGCATGGTCTAAAATTGTTTGTCGCTATTTCCTTTGATATTAGACCGTGATAGTGACTCTTTGGATGTCTTATGATTTCTGCATTGATCTAATGTGTTTGAGATCATGCAAATAGGTGGGTTGTGTAGCCCTCTGAATAAGCTTTCCATAGAGTCCAAGATCACTCAATTCCGACATCGGAGTCAAAAGTTATGACCGTTTTTCCGAGTGTCGTCTGTGCTGAAAAACCGGAAAACGGAAGTACCGCGATTTGTACTGCGGTAGTTCCGGATTTTGCGGAAGTTCCGCGATTTGTACTGCGGTAGTTCCGATTTTTCCGGTAGTTCCGCGATTCCGGAAGTTCCGGATTCCGAGCGGAATGTTTTTCCAGAGAGCGATTTTTTGAATGACTTAGCCTCGGGAAAAACGGTAGTTCCGCGATTTGTACTCCGGTAGTTCCGGTTTTGCTGAGAAACGGCTAGTTTTCTGACCGCTGGCGAGGAAAGCGGAAGTACCGCGATTTGTACTGCGGTAGTTCCGTTTTTCCTGTTTTTTCAGAGATTTGGCTCCAACGACTAGTTTTCTTGTGTGGGGTATAAATACCCCCCTTGTGGCCGGCTGGAGATGTTGTTGCTTGACCCATTCTTGTATTCTTGAGCTAGAGTGAGGCTCTCCACTCAATTGTGCATGTGTTGCACTTTGTGAGAGAGGAGAGGTGTTCTAGAGTGCATGTGTTGCATCTAGAGGAGGACTTTGTGTCCGGAGTTGAGCTTGTGCATTCGTTGCACGTGGTGAGAGTCAAGTGAGGGACTTGACTTGTTACTTTTGGAGTTTGCCGACTCCTAGACGGCGTTGGAGGCGTCGTGCGCGGTGATCTTCTCAAGAAGGTTGTGAGAAGACCCGGCGAATTTGTGAAGGTTGGAGCTCACCTACCCGGAGCGGGAAAGAGCTACCACTAGTGGATACGAGGTGTTTCGGCTTAATTCGTGGAGCCGGTCCGATTTGTTCGGGCTAACCTCAACGTAGATTAGGGGAGACCGGCAAGTCTCCGAACACCACGGTAAAACATCGTTGTGTCAATTGTGGTTTGTTTCCTTGTACTTAATTTATATTCAAGCAATTTACATTCATAGAATTAAATTGATTGCTTGTATATCTAGGATTGCAAACCTTGACCTAGGCTAGAACGATTAGTGCACTTAGGCGAATTTAATTGTTGTAGGCGCTATTTGAGCTAAACCAACTTGAATTTAGCTTCCGCATTGTATACTTGGTTTAGGCAAATAGAAAAGGTCTTGAATTGATTAGTATTAATTTGTAGAGAATTTTTTAAACCGCCTATTCACCCCCCCTCTAGTCGGCCTCCTCGATCTTACACTGGGGCCACTGTAGCCCAACGGTGCTCCAACTCGGTCTCTGCTACGATCCACACTTGCTCAAGGAAAGTGAGAGCAGTCTCCACTGCAGCTAGCCAAGCCCGGAGGATGTTCAAGTGCTGGTAACTAGAAGTTAACAACATCTGGAGCTACCCTATCTCCAGAAGAGCTCGGGAGTAGGAGTCCACCAGGACCTGCGTAAGCTGTACCTGGTGGGAATGTCGAGGGTCGTCCACTAGAGCGGTCTAGAGATCGGGGTAGGGAGCACCGGTACGGACGATGGGGAAAGCAATAGGGAGACTGTAGTACCTCACTCCTGTGCAGTCAACAAAGCTGAGCTGAAGCAAAGTGTGCTGCGTCCTGTATGGCATTAGAACGGTCACTTCTAGTGTGTGTTAGGGATGGTGAGGGGATCATATCCTCCATCTCTAGCATACACAAAGGCCTCCATGGTCATGACATCACGGTCTAGGACCCTCGTCCTCCACCCCCTAAAGATGGGCGGCTGGCTGTAACCGAAATACTGCATTAGCTGATGCAGTAGTCCCACGAACTTGCCCTCTGCCTCAGCATGAGCGAAGTAGTCCCAGGAACACCCACTGGTGGGTGAGCATGGCGCCCCCACTGGTTGCCCGATGTGCACAACGTGCTCCGTCGAATGGCCATAGCTCTGGTTGTCCACTATTTTTTGGTCTGCTTTAGGATGTACTTCAAATAATTCTGCAAGGCTAGTGGTATGTCCGGGCTGCTGATGACAGTCTCGGACGCACTTGCGATGCGCTGCACCGGCTCCAACTAAAATGACATATGAAACAGGTTTAGTAATGACCACTATGAATTTTTTCAATGAAACAATTAGAAATTGCAATGGTTTTACGCTATCATGGAGCCGCGAAGCACAGTGGTGATCGATCAAGCGTTGTAGATAGAGATGGCAACGGGCATAAACCCGCTGGATTTTGCTATCCCAAACCCGTGCCCATGAAAGTTGGACGTGCCCGCTAAAAACCCATGCCCGTGACGGGTGCAAAATTTTGCCCAGACCCATGCCCACTGGGTTAACGGGTATCCATGGGTCGCCCGTCGGGTCAGTAATGCGAGCTGCAACAATGGTTAATGGAGAGGAGGAACAAGTTCACCGGCCATCTTCGTTCGAGCTGGAGGGAAGTGCCATGGCCAAGGGCCTACTGCTGTGATGCGCGTTGGCTGTGGCGTGGGGGGGGGCGGGCTGAACTGGAAGGTGAGGCGACGGCGAGGGCGTGCGGAAGGACGAGCGTGCTGCGAGAGTGGCGGGAGCAGGAGCTGCGGGACGGGAGGGCGAGCGTGGAGACTGCTGAAGACCGAGTGCGGAGCGCCAGATGCGCCGTCTCTGCGGCGGCTGTTAAATCGGGGTGGGGACTGGGGAGGAGTGAGTAGTGACTGTGGTGAGTGCTAGTTAGGGTTAGCCGTATGGGTAATGGAGCATTGCCGCATTGGATTTGGGGGCTTGGGGCTAAATGGCTAATGGGCTATGGGCTGGGCTGGTTTGCCTGGGAGGCTGGGAGCCTGGGTTTATAACTCCTATGGATCGGGTTTATATTACCCATGGGTTTACGGGTTTGGGTACTATAGGAACGTACCCGAACCCGGCAGACTCGATGGGTTGGGCTTTTTGCCCATTAAGAGACCCATGGGTTAGAAAATTGAATCAGACCCATGCCCTAATAGAGTAAAATCCATCGGGTATCGGGTTTCGGGTACCCATTGCCACCTCTAGTTGTAGACTATCATCCTGCGTGACCTGCTCAGGGCGATCTGATGGAGGAACGATGAGTCTGCTACGTGATGGGGTGTGTACCACTGTAGGTACTCATCGTACGTTTGGACGTCATACGTACGCTGCTCCATGATGACATCTACTAGTGCCCTATCCATTCATGTCGTCATCCACTCCTCCTGCAGTGGTTGTCAGTTCGTACCATGCCGGCCCGCCCTCGATTGCCTACATTTTCAGAATGATCGATATTATAGAGCAAGACATACAAAGTGTAAACATTACTTAGAGGGATTTTGACTCACCGGTGTACGGCTCATGGTAGGAACTTACCGTCTGGAGGGGGCATGAACGGGTGTAAACCGAACTGTCGCATTACAAGCTACAGTGTGTAAGCCTCCACCATGTACAAGAACACCAGATGGCATGTCATCGCCCATAGCTCCGCGTCTTGTAGGCGTTGTAAGGACAGCCCGTACGGCGATACACACTCCACAAAGTCTACAGTCCATGGACCCAGATAATGTCACTATCGTGCAATGACTTAAACTCGGTGTGCCACAACAAGTAGCACCTCGACGGTCTACCCTTAGCCCAGCGCAGACAGGCACCAGTCCACCAGAAGCCCATAGTGGGCCCATCTATCAAGTCGGTAAACTCACTGAACAGGTGCACTGGCGTAAGGATGGTCGGACGCTCGACAAGGAGGTGCTTCCAACTCCACAGCTGCAAGAGCACATAGTAGACGGGCAGGCTAGAGGTATCACCAATGTTGCATTGGTAAGCGTCACACAATCCCCGATATGTGATGCATAGGACGGCTGATCCCCAGCTGTACTGAGGCATCGCCCCAAGCTCCGCGTCAACCAAAGACTCAGCGAGACCGATGAACTTAGTGTTGCAAATATCATTATGTGTGGCTGCAAACATAGTCCAACCAAAGAGCTGAATGAGGTACATGATGAGGTGTATCCTGACGACCTTGACCAGTGCATTCTTCAGGCACACACTGAAATTCCTCAGCCAAGTGCCTGGGACGCCACGAGCACCCTCCGGGGTAGCCAGGCCAAACCGGTACATCAGCCTCTCCTTCCAGTTCACCGGTACAGGGGTTGAAACAAGTGTGTAACCCGGAGAGGGAGACCGGTGTTGGACCCCGAGCAATAACTCTCAGATCCTATGTGTAAATCACACTAATCTAGGATTAGGTAGTGCACACAGTGGGAAATAAAGATAAATATCAACCATAATGATATTTATTAGGTAAATATGGACATGATGGCCATAGTTTACATCCATGGCCTATAGACCAAATTTAAATAATAGCAGCGAAAGAAAAAACTAAAACGAAAGAAACCCAACATGCCTGCCCATAGACAAACGAAAGGCAAATTTAAAAACGGAAGGCTGCGTATAAAATTTTGTAATTTTTCAAGCTATTTTGTTATATTTAAAATTTTGAACAAATAGTAGTCAAAAAAATTTTAGGCATGTAATTAAGTCGGCTAACCTGCCTCCTAGTGGCAGGGTGGCATGCCTTGGCCGCCAGATGGCCGGGCGACAGGTTGCCGACCACCCGGTGGCTGGGCTCCAAGTCACACGCGTTAGCTCTCCAGCACCACCATTCGGTCATCGGGTGGCAAAAATGCTATTTTTGCCAATATAGCACATATACTGTTATTTTCGTAATTACGATGTAAACAATACTATATATGCCAAAAAAAAACTCCTGAATTCCCTGTAGTACCAATAGTGTATTTACGCCCATGCATGCATGCGTGCGTAGGTTTCATTATCACGATAGAAATGGATGATCATGCATGGATCAACCTTTTGTTTGTTTTATTTATTTATTTACTTATTGAGAAGTAGATGGATGATCGACTAACCCCATGCATCATGATGATGGACTTAATTTTTGGTAGGACGATAAACTCTTGTTGGGCGTTGGTAGACAGGGAGGCCATCGTGCCGGCCCGGCCCGATTCCTTCTGCTATAAAACGGGCCGAAAAGCCAAGCATAGACCCGGCTAGCCTCGAGTCTAGTCGGCCCAGGATCGATTCTACTCACTGCCTCCCGAGTCCTGACACGTGACAAGTAGGAACAACCATGCATCCTAATGCATTCAGGCACGTGCGCTAGTAGTACGCAAAAGAGGAAGAAGAAATTGCATTTGCACGCAATCTTCACGTGCCCTAACCACGTATGGATGGGTCATTTCAAACGGAACGTAAAAGGAGAGATCTTGGTTGGTATATCGCTGACGCTTTTGTACCATTTACACGGAGCCATGTAGATAGGGAAAAAAATACCGGCCTTTTCACATAATCTAATCTAAGTACAGAAGATACGGAATACAATTTATATCTAACTCTCTCACGTATTTATCAAATTGCAATGATGTACAAATTCAATTAAAATCTATCGCTAGTAAGGGTATATATATAATTGTCAAACCTTTTGAGGATACCTATGCATACCAGGCATCATAGCCGGCTCTGCCCTGCGGCAGGAGAAAATTTATTGTGCAACCGGAGCACAAACCAGTTTGTATCACGGGCTAATCGGGCGCTGACACGTGGCAGTAAGTATTAAAAAATTAATTATTTTTACTGTTCTGCACTGTAGCACACCAATAAATTTTTACTGTTTTCTACTGTAGCAAACAGTAAAAAAAATTATTGCTTTGCTGCAGTACAAAACAGTAAAAATATTAATTTTTGTTTCTTGACTACCATGTGTCACCACCGGGTTGGCCTGTGATATAAGCTGGTTTGTGCCACCGTTGCACAATAGATTTTCTCCTGCGGCAGAGGGTAAATTGTCTATTTACAAGATGCTTTGCAGGCGAAGGTAAATGGCAAGTGTGCACGCTCGATCTCATCTTAGTTCATGGTATAAGCGGTCCAGATCGAGGGAATACGGAGAGGAACATCGCGCGGGGACAGGGAAGCCGTTTTCGTGGTATAGGTAGAGTGATTCTAAAAGGGGATACAATTAATCTCCGATCTGCACTGAAAGATAAACAAGAGTGCACCGAATGGTGTTATCTTCAGAGAAGCTAATTACGGAGCTCATTCGGTTGATTTTTCATAACGTTTTGGTCCATTTTTGTTGTAGAGAATGTAACTGTGTAGCGCACACGAACTGTCTAAGTTTGGGGCGTCACTGGAATCCTCGGATTTGCGTATTTTGTTCGAGAAATTCCCGGAGTTTAATTGTGAGCTCCTGTGCATGGAGCGATTGGCGCGCCGTCGGCGTCTTCGCATGGTCCGGCTCCGGCGAGGTATCTCTTCCTCTCCCTCCGTATGTAGATGTATTTCTTTCTCATTTGTGTTGTAGTTGGCGGCTTGGCGTCGGAGATGGCGAGTCGGCGAGCCGTTAGACGGGCGCGGTGTCGAGCCAGGATCATGCTGATTGCTGCCATGTCCACGGCGCTCCACGCCGGCGCCGACTACGGCGTCCCACACCGTGGGCACGTCTCCTGCTTCCACGAGGCGAGTCTGTCCATCGACCAGGAACAGATGGGCGACTCGGCGGGCACGGCTGACTTCCTCTCGTGGACCACTATGTGGCGCCCCGTATCATTATCTTGAGATAATAATACTTAAGCAATAGATTGCTACTCATTTACTTAGTAAAACACTGTTTTAATGAATAGTAATTCTTACCAGAGTTACACAACAAAGCAATAAATAGAAACTATGCACTCATACTGGTTAAGCTATGATATTAATTACAATTTATTTAAATACGAAGAAGATATGGGAATTTATACCCTATCTCCTGACGACCCTACTCCACTGCACATCTACTCGTCCCAACTGTTGTATAAGATGTTCATCTCACCCTAATCCTTGGCGTGATCGCCCTCGTCCAATGTGGCCTTATCAGCGCCAGCGTATTCCGTATCCCACTCAGGGTATTTCTCGATCGGACTAAGATCTAACGAAGCAAAGTAATAGTAAGGGTGAGTACTAGTGTGCTTAGCAAGCAATAATACCAAAAATGCATTGTATGGCTTTTTTCTTTTTCTTTATCACAGGTTCTAGATTCACCTCTTTTCTGAAAATTAATTTATCAAATTAACTTGTAGATTTTAATTAATGAAAAGACTACTAGCCATCTGGTGAGAAGAAATATCCTTAGTGGTCTCCGTAGCCTCCAATCCATGAGATAGATATGAATTCATGACTTTTCATTTAGCACTGCACATACTTGTGCCATCGTACCCATAGCTACTCTGAGCTCTCTTGAAACTAGGAATCCTGTATTTCCTTAGATGTGATGCCAAATTCAGAGTACGAAACGGTTTTCTATGTTAAGTTATTAAATCTCCACCCAAATATGGTTGGATCGGTTATTCTTTCACCCAACACTCCACCTATACTGGACAAGGGACTTGTTCTTTATCGCTTGCGCTCCCTATTGAACCCCTACGGCTCCTCTGACCATACTCTTCTCTCCTGCACTGACGTGTAGCAAATCACCGCGACGTTGCCCAGGGCGTCGTCCCTATTGGTCGCAACGATGACGACGCATGTGCCTAGGCTCTTTAGAAGGCCGTGAAGACCATGTCGGGGTGGGATAAGACCTTCACCGACCGACAACCTAGCATTGTAGCTCCGAGTACTTCGTGGTTGTAACGTCGTGCTCATGGTTGATAGTCAATGGTCAATAGTCTATGGTCATAGTCGATAGTCATGGTCGATAGTCGATATATAGTCGTGGTCGGTAGTCGTCAGTGTATACTCGGAGGAGTATTGTGGGCGTCATACTTGGAGGGGTACTGTGGATGTCATACTCGGAGGAATACTATGGATGTCATACTCTGAGGAGTACCAAAGCACCCAGAGGACTCGAAGCATGTGTGTGGTCATAGCGCCATGGTCGTGATGCCTATGTGCGTGGTCAGTTACGACCACATTATGTGTGGTCGTAATGACCAGGGTCATAGTGCCCGTGTGCATGATCAGTTACGACCACATTGTGTGTGGTCGTAACGACCAGAGTTGTAGTGGTTGGCATTGCGGTCGTAGCTCCTGCGTGTCCGTGGTCGAAGCTCCAGCGCAGTGGTCGAAGATAAGCCAAGGATGAAGCCAGCGGTCGTGGTCGTACATCCATCACTGTAGCAGTTGGTAGCAGGTGTCAGCATGAGTGGTTGTGGGTGACGCAGGTCGTCCTCGGTAAGCGTCTGGTCACTGTAGCAGTCGACATGGGCTGATCACTGAAACACTCTCAGGTAGCTAAGCGAAGCAGCCTGGGCAGACAGCTGGTCCCTGTAGCAGTTGTGGGAGGCTGAGCTGAGCGGCAGAGATAGGAGTTGTAGTGAGTGAGTAGCCTGAGTGGCTGGCTGTGTCTGTATATACTCTGTAAGACGTTGAGAGAATTGACCAAGTGTATAGCAGAGAAAATACAGAGAAAAAGGCGCGTTAGTTTGCATCGCATAATCGTGCCTTAGTTCTTGTGTTGAGTCCTATTATCAGCTCTATCTTGTCGTTCCCATCTCCAGCAAGTAGTCCACGACCATGTGTATTAGAGTCCATAGCCAAAGCGTACGTTTGAGAGAGTCAGAACCAACCTCAGGTGAGCAGTCGTAAACTAGTTACGTCTACTGACGGCGAACGGGTTACGACCACTGAGAGCGATGCTTCGAGTAGTCAAAATACGCCACTCTCAATATCTGATGACTACTAAGATCAGTATTCCGAGTGTGTCCCTCCCACAGGTTCTTGGCTACGCCGCGCGCCACCCCGAGGAGCCAGATACGAGCTGGACGGTGTCTGCGGCGTGACAAGCAACGCGGACACGTCGCGACGCACAACGCTCTACCAAGTCAACTTCATGGCGAGCACGTACTACTACGACGGCGCCGGCACCGGCGCCAACGATGGCGGGTTACCTCGGCGCAGCCTCTTCTTCGCGGAGTTCTGGGCTTACCACAAGATCGACGAGACGAGACTGGCAATCTGCTTCCCGGTGCGACTGCCTTCAGACCTTGGTCGTTGCTCCACGTGCGAGGGTCGTGCGGTCGGGATCGTGCACCCGGCCGGCGAGAAGTTCCTCCTCGGGCACGGCGGCGGCAAATCCGTGGACTCCTTATGCCGCTCCGCTGTGCACGACGCGGTTGACCTTACGCTGAAGTCGGACCTCGACTACTTCCACGCCGCGTGGGGCGCCGACCTCGGCAAGTCCCTGAACGAGAGCTGCGCCGCGGCGAGGAGTCGGCATGGTCCCACGTTCAACTAGGCGCAAGGTTCTGGGATTCAAAAGGCTAAAAATTTTGGTGGCCACCGAATTTGACGAATTTCGGAAATTTCGGACCGGTTTTCAGCTACGTTGATCAGTCAAACATTTCGTATTTACCCGAATTTTGACCGAATTTTGACAAATTTAGTCCGAAATTTTGAGAGAAAAAAAGAACAGCACAGAAATAAATTAAAAACGATCAAACAATATACCATACTTCGATCAAGGCTTAAGAACAATAAATACTTCAATAGTTTTCAAACAACACACATTAGACTGCAGCCAGCACAAATTTAATTGCACACATGTGCCCACAAGGCCACAACATAATTAGAGGCAATATTTAGACAGTCCAGTCCAAAGGAGTTTGTTCATCCCTCCACCATAAATAGTTCAGAGTCCAAATTAAGTACACAACATAGTCCAAATCCAAGCCCCCTTGAAGTCTAGTTCATCACTCCACAAATAGTCCAAAGGAGTTGAACATAGTTACAGTCCAACCAGCCATATGTACACTAAGAGAATTAAGTTGCCCAAAAGTGAGTCACCCAAAAGAAACTGTGAGTTAGCATATTGTCAATTGCCACTGGCACCATTTGTGTTTCATGGCATCGCCCAACCATCACCATATACACACCAAAAAATTACTCCAGAACTGCTGCTGGACTGTACCTATACAACATGCATGAAACAACAATTTGTAAGTTAACTTCAATTAACCAGCAAGCCACTTCATCACTACATGATTTTCGGATGGTTCTATTGGTGAAATATATTGCAGTTCTATTAGTAAAATGTATTGCAGAGAATTGACTATTTGTAAGTTAACTTCAAATGGAAAAGAGAACTATAAAACAACTATGTATTTTCGGATGGTATTTTCGTCCAACCATCACCATATACACACCAAAAAATTGCTCCAGAACTGTTGCTGGACTGTACCTATACAACATGCATGAAACAACAATTTGTAAGTTAACTTCAATTAACCAGCAAGCCACTTCATCACTACATGATTTTTGGATAGTTCTATTGGTAAAATATATTGCAGTTCTATTAGTAAAATGTATTGCAGAGAATTGACTATTTGTAAGTTAACTTTAAATGGAAAAGAGAACTATAAAACAACTATGTATTTTCGGATGGTATTTTCGTCCAACCATCACCATATACACACCAAAAAATTGCTCCAGAACCCTAGGAGGAAAAATGAAACCCTAGGGTTTTCAGAGTTGTGCTTGTGTTTTTATAGCTGTAGAAGGCATTCGTGGGCTGGGCTGGACCTCGGGTTGGGCTAAAAATTCAAATTGGGCCGAAATAATTTGTCCGGTTTAATTTTTTCTCGGGCCTGTCCGAAATGGACGATTCACACCGAAATTCGGCTCTTTCGGGTCGAATCCCAGAACCTTGACTAGGCGCCGGCCGCTGCGGAACTCGCAGTTCACGTCGTCGTCATCATCTTGTGCTCGCTTCTCTCATCAGTGTTGCATGCCATTGATCGACGAACATGTGTGGCTGTGCCGTCGCTGCGCAATCTTAGATGGTCTGATGGTCAAGTATTCATTCATGATCATATAGCCGGAGCATGAATCTTCAAGGAAATCACAAGGTCATAAATTCGATTATTTTCCTAAAAAAAGGTAGCTGTTTACCAATTCCGTTCATTCATTAGGGATTCAAGAAAACCAGATAATTTGAAGCACTATCTGAAAGCAGCACTGCCTGAAACTCAGAGTTCAGTCTTTCAGAAAAAAAGGGAGGCGAAAAAATGGAATTCAGAGCTATAGCTATCCTATCATCGTTCTCAGACGTTGAATCTCTTGCACTTACTTGCCAACTGCCATGGATTCTTACTAGAAACATTATGGGAAATTTAGCTTGTAATGCAGAAGTGTGAATTAAGGTTCGTTTAGACTTTAGACTCTCCTTGGTTCAAGGACATACCTCCAGTCATCACATTCTTGCAGTCTGCAGACTGCAGACGGCAGCTAATGCTGCATCTTCAGTTTGCTGTAAGGGCATCAACGGTGGAGACTATCATAGATGGTGATCTTGGAAGGAGAATGATGCTGTTAATTTTATTTTAGGAGAAAACGTACACATCATAAATAAATTGAGAGAACATAGAAGAATTTTTGAATTTCTCTATCCTCTTACTTGCTCCTCTTTTTTCATGCAAAACTGGCTACAAGCCTTATCAATATATAGGCTAATAATCTCCTACTAGTATACGTATTCAGACTTCAAGTTGAACACAACTTTAACTTGAGTTACACACGGAGACGGACGCTACTACGTCTTGAACTCTAAGTCAAGATTATTTCTAACAATCTCTCTCTTAATCTTAACTTGACATACTCTAGTTTTATTTTCAATGCATTATGAAGCATTCTACATGTAGGAACTTAACTCAACCGGTACGGGTCATCCAAATGCAAAGATTCTAAAACATTAAGACAGTCAGTTTAAAACATTAAGACAGTCAGTCTCAACTACGACTTGCTAAACTCATACTTGACACAGAACGGTGACACATCTCCTCAACATTCTGATTTCTTTTCACCTTACTCGAGTTTGGACGGCGACAGATCTTCTCAACGTCCCTCTCTTTATTGTCCTTGCTCGTGAAAGCAATTCTTCTTGGGACGAGATGGGACGACACAAGAACGAGGCCAAGCCTACTGCGTTCTTTGACTTTCTTGACGGACCGAGCGCCGTGCGCTGGGAGCGCCGCGCGAGACGAGCGCAAAACGGAATCGTAGAGACAATTTTTCCAGCGACTCGGTTCTCGCCTATGCTCTGATACTACTTGTTAACTTTATTCCAAGAGAAAACACACATATCACAAATAAACTGAGAGAACACAAGAGAATTTCTGAATTTTTCTATTCTCTTGCTCTCCCTTTTTTCTTGCAAAACTGGCTACAAGCCTCCTCAATATGTAGGCTAATAATTTTCTACTAGCATACGTATTTGAACTTCAAGTTGGATACAACTTTAACTTGAGTTACACATGGAGAATGACTCTCCTACGTCTTGAATTCTAAGTCAATATTATTTCTAACAGATGCTATGTCAGTTTATGTCATCACATAAAAATTAATCCTCCCACAATTCATGATAGCTACAGGTAGCAGCTTCAACTATTTGTAGTCGGCCCTCTACCTTTTCTTTTCGAGCCTTTGTATTGTTCTAATTTAGAGCCTAAAAATTTACATGTGAAACCCTTAAAGACACATCAACTCTCATAAAAAGACTAGACCACGAAGCAGCTTCTCTACATAGATCTATTACTTCTCCACAGGGTCCCCTCCTCCCTTCTCTTTTCCTTGCTAGCCCGAGCTCTCTCTCGGCAACAACCGCTACCACCACCATGCAAATCTCGTCACTTCTCGCTGGCCGGAGGCCACTGGCATTCAGATCCGACCGACCCCCTCTCCCACCTTGACCTCTCCTCTCCCACATTGCCGCCGAGTAACCACGATGCGATTCCATCGTCGCCGCTCCTCTCTGGCCAGACCATCCGGATCTGATCGCCCTCGAGCATTGTCGCCACCCTCAAGCGTCCAAATTTGGTCTCCTCCACTAGCCTTGAGCATCATCACTGACACCCTTGTCCGACTGGATCCACTTGTAACGAACCTCGCTCCACCCGAATCCAGCCACAGTGTGGCTCCAATGCCACCTTTGTCCAGTTCCAACCGCCGCCAATCTCGCCTCGCCACCTTTATCACCCACCGTGGTTGTTGTCTTCCTAGCCACACGTGAACTTGGCCTGTTGCATCACAAGGTGCTCTACTCTCTCTCTCTCTCTCTCCCTTTCTCCATTAGGACCATACATTCTCTCCTCTAAGCACCCGTAGCTTCTGTTGGCAAATCTGACACCCTTAGAGGCAACATCTCGCCTTCATGGTGGCATCTAAGCCTAGGTGGCTCTGCGGGGCATTCGACTGACTTCTCTAACATTTTGTATCTTTGGGATTCTGTGGATGGTTTGCCCTAAGATTGGGAGGGGGGGCATGTGGTATGACAGAATTCATGTACATAATCCTAATTAACATATTTAACGAAATTCTACCGGTGTACTTAAGAGGCGAGAAAAAAGAATTAAATGTAGGAGAGAGAAAAAAAGAAACGATCACCAATTGCTGCAACTAAATGGTTGTATATGCGATAACTTTGTGAATGATGTTGAGGCCAGTGTTTGGTTTGGCTCTTTAGCAGGCTAGCACCAGATTGTTCAAAGTAGAAGCAGCCAGATCCTGGAATTCTGAACTATGCGGCTTGCACTGGCACCGCAGGCTGTACTAATGTGTATGTTCAGAACTCGCAACTTCTGCTCTTGACATTTGGTTTCTATTTCTACTGCTTCCACCGTTGCCTGGACAGTAAACTCGGAACTACAGATGTGACGCTGATGAAAATTTTGGCCTGCAAAATGGTGATTAAAAACATGTTGTTCATGGTAAAATAAAACTACAATGATCAGAAAAAAAGGCATCTTGCTTTTTCATTCACTGACCAGAGATTTGCAGGAACTAAAAAGATGCTTTTAATTTAGTGCTTAACCCAACATCAGACTGAGGCCGAGGGCATCGGGAGGCTAAAATAACTGCTGCAAATTACACCACATGGCAACAGTATAAACAACAGATTTCAAACCCTTGCTTCTTCAACGCTTGTAACCAAACGCTCACGCCATCTCTGGACCTCGAGGCGTGCAAAGCTGAAGAATCTGCTGAAAATGCTACCATTCCAAGACGACAGGTAACGAGCAAGCAGTAAAGAATACGCTTGCATGGTGGACACGGACTATGAGCAAACACAAGGCAACAAAAACAAGGGAGCACACACAGCTACACTTAGGCATGGTCAAACATAGAAATACTACTTTAACTGTAAACTACTGTTATTACTGTAGAACTTGGAGTTGAAATCAACAATCTATTAGATCAAAATATGCAGAATCCACCAATCCAATACCCCTAACCTTTTAAGTAAGGAGCAGGCAGAAATTTGTATGAAAAGATTAGACTCATGAGGTTGCAGTACGCAGTGACTACAACCTTCTTCAAGTTGTTATTTGTGCTATGCTGTAAAAGTTTTTTTTCTCTCTTATGGACACAGCTTTTTTTTTTTACTCGTAGAAAACCAAGGACACATAATTTAAGAGCTTGCAGCATGGAGGGGGAAAACACCCTAAATCCAGCCTCTTCTCCGGACATGCTCTCTAACTCGAACTACAAAACCTTGGTGTTTGGAGACCTGTGAGCTGAGCTGTGACACGCAAGGGACAAGTGGGTGGTCGCCCCAAGCTAGGGTTTTCTAGCTTAGCTTACCTTGTTTTCACATGTTCTGTGGCTTTGCCCATGTCTTCATCCCAAGTGGGCATAGAAAAACAAAAAAACTAGTACAAGATTGGGGGCAACTAATGCTACTAGCTAGCTTGTATTAAGAAAAGGAACACTACTTTTTATTGGAGCTTTCTAGCCAACAAAACCTGGCTGTAAACTTGTACGTAAGTTTTCAAGCATGGTTGGTTCAGAGTTCAGATCATGAATATAATTTGTAAATGATTAGGTTAGTAAGCAACATCAATTGGCAATACAATTTGCAGCTAATCTTGTACTAGGGAGGGAATGGAATCTTAACCTATGTTGCTAGGGACAATTTTTTACATGGGTATCTGGAAATGAGATCTGCGCCATGGCACTGCATGAGCTGACTTAGGAAGTCCTGTCTGCTCAGCAAGTGATCAAGCAGTGCTATCTATCCTGATATATAGCTTCTAAAAGCTAGAAGCCATTTGAAATATGTCAGTTTTTTAATTTTGGCCTTTCTTTTTTTCTTCTTTGTATTGTCCCAAAAGATATAATGATGTTTTTTAATTTTTCTTAAATTTTTTTAATTTTTTTTTCTTATTTTTTGACTTTGAAAGATTAAGAGATACTACAGTGTATTTACAGTCAAAATCTAATAGTCAAAGTTAGAATCTAGGACTTTTTAGCCGGTTGGAGCGGCCCTTAACTTCTTGTTCCAGTACAAATTTAATTTGGGTATAGTAAAGGCATAAATAATGGGAAGATAAAGCAAATGTACTAGGCTTTATTTATCTTAGTCCCTTGTCCTTGCCCCATCTTTGCAGTGAGTGGTCCTACTTTTGTCACCACAATAATTAGACAAACCAAGGGGATGCAGTTAATAAAATATGGGAATTTCACTTCAAGGCTGAAGCAAGAACAGTAGCAACCTTACCCCACCAACCAAATGCTTGGAGATGGCTAGGCAGACAAGATCGATCAATCCTGAAAAATAGTACCTCTAAATTCAGAATAGATATTGGAATCCTGAAAAGTAGTACCACTTCTCAATTTAAAATATATACTATGGAGTTCTCTCAGATACCAATATCCAAAGTAGAACATCTGTTTTCGGGGCGATCATTTGGGCTTTTTTTTTATTTACGGCTAAAAAGCACTACAGCTTGCTGAAAAAACACTGTTAACTGACAGAGACTTATTTAGCATAATTAAATCTAAAAAAATTAAAAAATATGTAAAAAATATGTTAGCCCATTACGTATAATACAAACAAATACGTGAAAAAAGAACCAGCAAAAAAACTCAACAAAAAGCCAAAAGTTCAGAAAAAAAATGAAATTTATGAATAGTGAAAAAATAAGCCGGAAGCTAGAAGTTGAAGCTCTTTTGGACGAATTGTCCACATAATCCAGGCAGGTTTTGGCACTTAATAAGTATAAGTATAAGTATATATATATATATATATATATATATATCTGTGTGTGTGTGTGTGTGTGCGCGCTGATGTGCCTGCGCACCTCAATTTTTTTTAACAAATATAAATCTTTTGCACACCAATAAATCTATAAAACTAAAACAAAATTTACATCTGCAACATTAGTTGATCGGGCTGACTGTTCTACCTTAATTGCGCAAAACTGTCGCTAGCATTTCACAATTTCTCCATAGAAATCTTGCCGAGATATACATTCGGTTCTTTCAGCTAATGGCTATCTCTCGCTGTCGTTTTGAAGCGGTTTATCGGTATTCGATTCATTCGCGTAAATGCTCGTGTTAAAGCTAAAAGCCATCAGACACAGACGAAAAGAACACACTTATATACACTTATATGGACATTGCATCATTCTACATGCTATTGACTGGACAAGGGCCTTGTTATTTTTAATTTATAGTTTATGACTTTCGAATAAATAAAAAAGATAGCTTTTTTGTAACATTTTTGAAACGGATTATCTACATTAAATTTATTTATATAAATACTCATACTAAAATAAAAAAATTACTAGCTATAGATAAAAACAATCAATCATATGAAAAAGAATACACCCAAGCGCTGATGAGGCCGACAGCATTGTTGCCATCATTCACACTAGTCACTAGTCAGCGGCAGCAGTGCAGCATGGATAGGGAAACAAAAAGTTGCAGCCTTTTTGCCACAGCTCACAGTTTCACAAGGCTTTGGCCATTTGACTTTGTTCTGTCCATTGACACGCTGGATTCTTTATGCATGAGCATGATGCACACTAGATCGAGTGATCATGAGTCTTAGTCATGACAAGTTTACAAGAGCAACAATCATAGATAGGTCCATTCCATAGCATGATGCACTTCAATTCATACTGCATGGCTAGATTTGGTTTCTTTGCCCAATAATTCAAGCATATACATGGAATGGGAATAATAAACAATAGTAGATTCGTTTATTGAGTTAAGAAAATAATAGAATATCAAAATATAATTGAAATGCAAATATCATACAGTTATCATTAAGGAGGGTCAGTATCAGTTATTCAATATTTACAACATTAAACTTTGCAACTAAAATAGAAAGAACTTATTTCCTTTGGGGCCTATCCAAAATTTAGTTATCAATCTGGTGGCAATGAAGTACGTAGATTATCATAAAAAAATAAAATACATAAAATAACATGAGTTTGTTTAATTATAAAAAATATCATGCTCCCTCAAAAAAGTATCATGCAATGAAAAAGAATGAAAATAAATACTATTTTTTTAAAAAAGTATGAGGGCAGAGATACAAGCCCCCAAAATCAGTCAAGAAAATAATCATTGATACAAAACTTTCGCCTGAACCGTTTTTAAAAAATCATAGCCAAAAGTACCCCATAACACTGCATTTAAATGGGGAAAAAGTCAATGCGCAAACACTTGCTTGCAACTAGTACTTTACAGCCCACTGCCCCAGCCCAGGGTAATAGTAAAGCCAATAATTAGGTACCAAACACTTGGTGGATAGTACTAAAGCACTAAGCCACATGAGAATAGTGCCAGTACTTTACTCCAAAGTGAAAGGAACAAAAACCAAAGGAATAAAAAAGTTGGTGTCATTGCTGCTAGTAGTTCTTGGAAATGAAGGCAGAGAGCAAGTCTAATAATAAAGCTAAGTGTTTGATTATAAGTTAAGTTATAAAAGTCAAGTTATACAATAATTTATCTACAAAAAGTTTTTTATTATTATGTGGTACTATATCTCACATTTTCTTTCCTATTCCTCCTCACATATATTTATTATCCAGGCTCACTACTGTATAGACTCTTGTGCCCAGCTTGTTGTTTGCATGAGAGCCAAGCTCTCATCTCTCTCCTCTTTTCTCTTCTTCACATCAGCAAAAATGCTGACTAGCTTGGCTATAAGACCATTATTATACTTGCTCTCGTGATGCCATGCGTTTAGTGGCATTGAAACCACTTGCAAGGAGTTAGGTGACAGGAGGGAGTGATTTCTTCAACTGAGCTTCATCCATTCCCATCCTTCAAGCTGGCCTGTTCTTGCTAGATTTCAAGAGCCATTCCATTTCTCCACTGGTTTGTTTGTGCATTGTTCTTGCTTCGAAGCAAAAAAGTGGAGTCAAATCTTAAATGTTTTCTTTGCTCTTTCCTTTAATTTGAGTTCTTGATCCTGCCAAAAGCGAAAACCCTCAACTTTTTTCTAGGAGGAGAGAGTCCAAAAGGAAAAGGCGAAGGGTGTCCTTGCATTTCATACCCCCACCAATCCCTCCCCTCCATTCCGCTTCAAAGAAAGCTCCAATTTTTACCCCAAAAATCTGCAATTTCCCCGCCTCCAAATCCACTTCTTCCCCATTTCCCTCCCAAGAAAACCTAGAGTTCTGCACCCAGAGCTCCACAGCCACAGTTCTTGATGATTCAAGGAATGCTCAGTTTCTCACACTTCTGATCCATACTGCGCCCAGTTCTCCAAACCAAAGATCCAATTTTCCACCCGAAGCTACGATTTTTACGCCATTTCCGACGAAAATCTCGGATTTTCCCGCTCCACCAACTTCACTCCATGCCTCACTCCACTCGTTGATCCAAACCGCCACCGAAAAGCTGCGATTTCTCCGCCCGCGACCGCCGGTTTCTCGATCCAAGAACTCACGGGAGGTCCATGCATCTCTCCCTATGGAAGCCGCTCTCCCACTGCGCCGCCATCCTCCTCGCCAAGAACCACAGGCGCCGTGGCGGCGGGGGTGACGGCCATGGCAGCCACGGCCACCGTGACGACCCGTCATCGTTCCTACGGCAGCTGCGCGACGCGCTCGACGCCGCGTCGGAGGACGGCTCCCTTTGCCCGCCGCCGGACACCGCGGGCGCCGACGCCGCCGTCTCCCGCTCCCGCTCCCTCGCACGCCTGCGCGCGCAGCGTGACTTCCTCCGCGCCACCGCCCTTGCCGCCGCCGCCGGCCCCTTCCGCTTCCTCTCAGACCTCCCCCTCCTCCCCCAAGCGATAGCCAGCTTCCTATCCATGTACCCGGACTACGCCTCCACCTCCGACGTTGACCGCCTCCGCTTGGACCATTATTCCCACCTTGACGCCCCCGGCGCCGGCAGGGTCTGCCTAGACTACTGCGGCTTCGGCCTCTTCGACTCCAGCTGGGACTCCTCGTCGTCGTCGTTCACATTGTCCGAGCTCAATGCCAATTTGAGCAACCACGCGCTCTATGGTGGCGCAGAGCCCGGCACGGCCGAGAACGACATCAAGGAACGGATCTTGGAGTACTTGAATGTGCCGGCCAGTGAATATGCGCTGGTGTTCACGGTGAGCCGAGGGTCAGCGTTTCGGCTGCTTGCTGAGTGCTACCCGTTCGAGAGCAACCGGAGGCTGCTGACCATGTTCGACCATGAGAGCCAGTCAGTGAGCTGGATGGCGCAGAGTGCACGGGCAAAGGGAGCCAAGACGCGCACCGCATGGTTCCGGTGGCCCACACTGAAGCTCTGCTCAATGGAGTTGCGGAAGGAGATTGTAGGTAAGAGGAGGGCGCGACGACGGGATGCTGCCGTTGGGTTATTTGTGTTCCCTGCACAATCTCGGGTGACTGGCGCCAAGTACTCCTACCAGTGGATGGCGCTGGCGCAGCAGAGTGGCTGGCATGTGATGCTTGATGCCGGTGCACTTGGTCCCAAGGACATGGACTCGCTTGGGCTCTCGCTGTTCCGACCGGACTTCATTATAACCTCGTTCTACCGGGTGTTTGGCACAGACCCAACTGGGTTTGGTTGCCTTCTGATCAAGAAGTCAGTTATTGGGAGCTTGCAGGGGAGGAATGGGTGTAATGCTTCTGGGATGGTGAGGATTGCTCCAGTGTTTCCACAGTATCTGAGTGACTCCATTGATGGATTTGATGCATTGGACAGGCTCGAAGATGACTCTGGCATCCACAAAGATGAAAAACCAGCTGATGCGCAGAATGGCTCCCAGCTGCCAGCATTTTCGGGTGTATACACTTCTGCTCAGGTCAGAGAGGCGTTTGAGAGTGACACTGGTCGTGACAGCAGCTCGGATAGGGATGGGGCGAGCACCATCTTTGAAGAGACTGAAAGCATATCTGTCGGTGAGGTCATGAGGAGCCCAGCATTCAGTGAGGACTGCTCATCAGAGAACTCTTTCTGGGTTGATGTTGGCCAGAGCCCATTGGGGTCAGAGAAGTCTGGTCAGTTCAAGAAAGGGAAGCTGGGATCACCATTACCATCTTCTTGGTTCACTGGCAGAAAGAGTAACAAGAGGATGTCGCCAAACCTAGCATCCAGGATATCAAGAAGCCCACTTTATGATGGTCATGTGATTTCCTTTGATGCAGCTGTCCTATCAGTCTCGCAAGATGTAGACTGCCTCAAGGAAGACCCTGAAGAAGAAATATTTGAGAATGGCCGGAGAAATCATTTCAGGCAAGTTAGCGAAATTCAAGAGGAGCCAGAGGTTGAAGAGGTCGCATGCCAATGTGCTATCAATGGCAGTGCAGATCATAAAGAAAGTGCGATAAGGAGGGAGACTGAAGGGGAATTTCGGCTGCTTGGGGGGAGGGATGGAAACAGCAGGTTTGCTGGTGGTCGGCTTTTTGGTGTTGAAGAGATTGACAGAACTATAAGCATGGGGCGTAGGGTTTCATTCAGCACTGAAGCGAATATGATTGCTGACAGGCTACATCGGGCCTCAGATGCTGCTGAAGCTTCTGGATATGCATTTCGTGATGATGATGGTTGTGTAAGTGATGGGTATGATGATACTCAGGACTGGGGCAGGAGGGAACCAGAGATATTTTGCAGGCACATTGATCATGTTGATATGATGGGGCTCAACAGAACAACTCTTAGGTTAAGATACCTGATCAATTGGCTAGTAACATCGCTGTTGCAGCTGAAGTTGCCAGACTCAAAAGATGGTGATGGAGTCCCTCTTGTCCACATTTATGGTCCAAAGATTAAGTACGAAAGGGGAGCGGCTGTTGCTTTCAATGTGAAGCAAAGTGATGGCACTTCCATTAATGCCGAAGTTGTTCAGAAGATTGCTGAGAAAAATGGCATATCTCTTGGCATCGGTTTTCTTAGTCATATAAAGGTAGATATGAACCAAAAACAATTAAATGGAGCACTAGATATACCTGAGGCTTCCTTTTATAAGAATGGTCGCAGAGACAGTAAAAATGTGACTGTAAGAGTTGAAGTTGTTACTGCTTCTCTTGGCTTCCTCACCAATTTTGAAGATGTGTACAAGATGTGGGCATTTGTTGCCAAGTTTCTAGATCCTTCATTTCTGGAAAGTGAGGACCTCACCATTGGTGCTGACCACTCAGAAGAACAAACTTGAGCTTGATGTGTAATTTAGCAACCAGTGAAAGAGAGGAAGGTGATTTTTCTCCTTTTGTTGAAGCATATATTTTCTTGTATGTTTTCAAGGGTAATTGGTAGTGGATTTAGCAGATTTGTTTATTCTTTGCCTAGTTCCTCGACATGTGACTTGCTTTTGTTCCATGTAGAGTTTGCTCAAATATGTACCAGCAGCTCATCAGTAGAGCTCCTTTCCACTGAACAATGTTTGTAAAGCAGCTCACTGGAAATGAAGTAGTTTTGAGTGCTCTGTAATACAACTCGGTTAGGAATGTGCTCATAATGCAGTTTTTACATCTTCAGTTACTATTGTCTTTTGATGTATTCTCATCTGCGGTTCTTGCTTAAACCTGCTACTTTATTTGTAGATGTTTGATAATTAATCGATGTTGCTTCGTACTTCTTTTTTGTTCATGAGGTAAACATAGAAGCCGCAGATAACATGGAGCATTTTTAGGTTTCAATTTTTCTTGGCATTTTATTCTAGTCAGTCTGTTCAACCTGTTTATGTCTTTTTAGAAGTAGAACAATCCAGTTGGATTTGAAGTTTGTGAGTACCTTTTTTCTTTCTTTTTTCGGTGAACATCAATCATGTATTGTCCCAGAGTGGTGTTGTCTCTTGTTCTTTTTATATTAAGTTGTTTTGGCAGGATCGCTAATAATGTGAAATTGAGTGCCTTCTATAACTTTCAAAGAGCATTAGAAATCACACTGCTGTTTCTGCCTGTGAACCTGTGAACATTTTCTTTGTTCCATGTACTACTGAAGTCTTTACCTACATTGGTCCACAACATAGACAATCATATGATCTTGTCTAAGATGGAGGTGCTCACCTGGAGAAGTTCCTGTATAATCATTAATTTTCCTTTTAGTAAAACAAAATTAGGAATATCCACTACAGATTTATTTGGTGCATGTCTTTTGATGGTCCGGGAAAATCTAATTTTGATGGTCCCAATTTACCTTGTGTGACTGTTGATGGTCCCCATTAACTAGTAATCTACAATCAGGAACTCCCATCATAGATCCACTGTGATGTTGTGGGATAACTTTTGTGGTCCAGGGTAACACCAGTGTGATGGTTCCTTTCCCTTTGTTCTGGTAAAGTAACATCTGGAACTCATCACAAATCATAATCCATCTTTTGTTACGTCTTGTCAATGTTCAGTACAAGTTTCTACGGTAATTGGCCATGCACTCATTTGCTTTGTTAATTTTTTATGCTTAAACAATGGTGATTTTGTGAATTTTCCTTTCAAGTACAAATGGTAAAACGTATGCCATTTTATATCTTTGATATGTAGAAAATAGTAAACTTCTGTTACACCGGGCTCTAAAGTGATACAGCAAGCATACATCATTGTACTTAATATAACAAAAATCATTGCACTTCTGTTTATCCACCCTGTCAACAAGTACATAAGGCTGATGAAAAATTAGGATATCAGGAGAAAGTGATTGGTTTTTTCACATATTTTAAATGGCAATTAATCTAACAAACATTATGCACTTATGCTTGTGCCAACTTGATGGATGACGAAGATATCTAAATCTAGATTGCGTTTTTAGTAAGGTTGTCACGGCGTCGCCTTGTCGTCGCCTAGGCGACGCCTTGGCGTCCAGGCGCCGGGGAGGAGACGCCGGGGAGGATCGCCTCGCCTTGCCCAGGTATGCCGTCCGCCCCGGCCGCGCCGCCTCCCTCCACCCGCGCAGCCTCCCTCCCTCCCGCCGGCGACGGCGCCTCCACCCGCGCCGCCTCCCTCCCTCCCGCCGGCAACGGCGGCTAGGGTTAGCAGATCGGGCGCGCGGAGCTGGAGGCGGTGGGGGAGGAGGCGAGGGGAGGCGGCGATGGGGAGAGGATGCGGCGGACGGGGGAGGCGGCGGCGGGGAGAGGAGTTGACGGACGGGGGAGACGGAGAGTCCGAGAGAGATGAGAGAGAGTCGGGAGAGACGGGAGAGTCGGGGGGAGCGAGTGAGATGAGAGAGTCGGGAGAGACGGGAGCGTATGAGTTAATATATCGGGCGCAACGGAATGGAACACGAAAGATGCATGAGGTCTGTTTGCGTATACAGTGTCGAACCTACGCAGTGTCGCCGAGGCTCGCCTAGGCGTCGCCGTCTCCTCGCCTAGACGTCGCCTAGGCGTCTTGGCGCCTACGAGACGCCGTGGTCGCCAATTACGCCGTGACAACCATGGTTTTTAGTAAATAAACTAAATATAGAATTGTTTAGTTTTGTTGGAAGTAGAGACAAGGTCATCATACTTGATGTCTATGGCAGAAAGCCCTGACCGATTCTTACCTGATTAGCCCTGACCGATTCTTACCTGATCCTAATTAGGCCTGGCTGATTCTGACCTGTTTAGTGACTTTTCACTCAATTTGATAGTTGACAGCCAGAGATGCAGGAAAATCTTTTCAAGGATACCGTTGCATGGCAGTGTCATTGTCTTCAGTGGCCTAACAGCGCTAACTGATTTCAGTTCAAGTCTATTCCTCTCCTCTCCCTTATTAATCAGTCCTACTCTTTTGTTCATAGTGGGTTTTAATTCATATAGGTATTTATATCTTGGAAGTGTTAAATGTGGGCACAATGGGAAAAAACTGTAACTTTTGGGTTCCCCCAAATAGCTGAAACGTTTGCACTACTACTATTGCCATTGCTTTGGAGTTGTGGCAACTGATATCTTGCAAAAATCCTGGTAATCTCTTGTTTTGGTCTGTGTTATTGTTTTTGCTATTCAGGTGCTGCATTACACGATAATGACAAAATCCCCTACAGCATTCTTTAAGTATTGCTGTTCTTCCTTATCTCCGTGGACTTACTATAAGAAGGAAATGACTTGGTGCTCAAAAGTAAAAAAGTTTCCAACAGTAAGCCTGCCTATATGTATCATGTATGACCATGGCTTGGACAGCCCTTTGAGGCTGCCTTTTCTCTTCAGAAGCATTGTTGGCTTGTGGAGCTTCTTGGCAAAGGTTAGACCGTAAGAGTCTTGTCTTTCTAGATCTTTAGATCATCATATCATGCAATGAGGACTGTCCTGCATGCAGGCATCCTTAAGTGCATAGCTTACTTCCTGTTGTCCTGGTAGGCTAATGCATGATTTATTGGATATTGTAAGTATGCATTTTGAGAAGACATAGGATTGAATGACAATACTTTCTACTTTTAGAAAAGTGGCTATAGTTCTTTGAAGTACTTGTTACTTTTGGGCTCCCTTCTTTGAATTATTTGTTCGAAAAAACATGAGTGATGCACTTGGCGGATCACTTGCAGCTAAAACAATTTTCGTTCTAGTCGAGGCTAGCACCACCCTAGAAATTCGATTGGACCTTTTGCCTGTTCTTTTTTTTCTCTCTTTTGGGGACAAAAGGGTAGCACCTGCCCCACAAACACCGAATCCTAAACATGGCTGATGTTGGTGTTGAAATTTGTTCAACCTATCAATCCCCTGTCACCCCTGTTTGTATCAGAAAATGGGCACAGTTTGATAAAGGTATTTTTCACATCTTTATTTCTTTCATAAGTGAGAACCCCCAGCTATCAAGCTATGTATTGGTGTGCTTATAAATAAGGCTAGGTTGTGTCTCAGTTCTCTCAAGATTCACCCTTTGTGGTCCAACAAACAGAATTTTGTAGACTCGTACCATATTTGCTATATACTTGCCTACCTAGCAGTACAAATGACACGAGATGTGAAGTTTATGGTCATGACCAATTGACCACCACTCTAGTACTTGGAATTAGTATTTTCAGTTCGCATTTAAGCTAAACAAGGTTGGCAACATATCCTATCCACTCACATCTAGGGCAGCAAAGTTGTCTTTTTTATTATAAAATTTTAACTCTACATATATATAAAAATTTCAAGTTTAAATTCATTCTATATTAAGAGTAGCACAAATGAGAAAAATCTCACAAATGATAAATCAAAAAGAAAAGGAAAAAAAGAGAGAAAATGACGAATACTACTACTCACAGCAAACTTGTCTTTTTTGTTTCTTCTAACACATTTTGAATTTGAACTTGAAATTTTAAAGGGTGCTAGAACATTCTATAGACTACATCAAATTTTTTGAATTTTTTTATGATGATTTGGTGCCAAAAACAAAGGGTGAGTGCATAGGTTATGTTGCCCTGAACCAATCTTACTCTGCTTCTCCACTTCAGTCGACACAAATATCTTCAGAAATTGCCCTGCCACCTTAGGTCCCCATGGAATCACTACCATCTCTTTGCTCAAACCCAGGTCAGCCTTCGACCTTCCTCATCTTCACTTCTAGCTGGTCAGAGTAGAAATCCATCTCCTGTAACTTCAAGCCCAGGCCTAACCAATGTATAGTGAGGAACTTTTACAAATTCGTATGACACTATATGCAAAACTTTATTCTATGTTTGATCCTGGATTAAATCTTGTGTTTCTAAGAGCCAATGAGTATTCTATTACTGGCCATGGTTCTTCGTCTCTAGAACAATATCTAGTGCAGCACACACAAGTGGAACTTTCAACTATTTGTACTGTCCTTTGTTGCAGCAATGTAGAGTTCCTGGCAAAATTACTGAAGTTTTAGGGTTGCCTGTCACATACTTGCCTACGTACTGTTATAATCAAAATTTGGTTATTTATCATGTACTTCCAAGTGTGTTTGCCATTGCATGAATTAGATTTGAAGTTTGTGGGTGTATCAAGTGGAACTTTCAACTATTTGTACTGTCCTTTGTTGCAGCAATGTAGAGTTCCAGGCAAAATTACTGAAGTTTTAGGGTTGCCTGTCACATACTTGCCTACGTACTGTTATAATCAAAATTTGGTTATTTATCATGTACTTCCAAGTGTGTTTGCCATTGCATGAATTAGATTTGAAGTTTGTGGGTGTATCTAGGAGAACCACCGCTTTTGCGTAAACCAGTGGGAGCTTTGTGTACAAGCTTTCAAAAATTCTAAAAATATTAGTGGCCATAGGGGGAGATAGTTTCTATGGCCTTGCAAAATTTTATGATCAAGCTCATGTACATCTGGGAGAAACAAAAATGCGAAGCAGCTGAAACAGAAAATCACTATGCAGACCTACATTTGTCATTTTTGTTTCTCCCAAATGCAGTCGAGTTTGATCATGAAAACTTGCAAGGTCATAAAACATCTTGCTATCTTGACATTTTTTTGGAAGCCTGCACACAAAGTTCCCATGGGTTCTCACTTGATATATCTGCTAGTGCTAAAGTTTCTCTAACAACTTGATCTCAATTAACACTTGCAGGACCATCCACACATGACGTAAATGCTTGACCCAAGAGGAGCTGTAAATCAAAATATCATCAAAGAAGACAAGGGCGAAGTGACAAAGGAATGGTTTAAGTATGTCATTCATGAGCGCCTAGAATGTTGTCGGTGTGTTTGTTAAGCCAAACGGCATAACCAAGAACTCGTAGAGATCACCGTGGATGCCAAAAGCGGTTTTCTCCATGTCTGTGGAGTGCATGCGCACTTGGTGGTACATGCTGCAAAGATCGAGTTTGGTGAAGAAATGAGCTCCCTTTAATTCATCCAATAATTCATCCACTTCTAGGATTGAAAACTTATCTTTAACTGTCTGGGCATTGAGGGCGCAGTAGTCAATGCAAAACCGCCAAGAATTATCCTGCTTCTTGACCAGGAGACCGGCGAGGAAAATGCTGATGTGCTGGTCCAGATGATTCCTTGTTGGAACATGTCATCACATTGTCGTTCAATCTTGTCCTTCAGGAGTTGGGGGTAACGATATGGTCGAACCGCTACTGGGGCAGTGCTAGGCAGAAGGTGGATATGGTGATCAAAGCGGCGCTCTGGTGGAAGACCGTGGGGTTCCTTGAAGATGTCCGCAAATTCTTCCAGGAGCTCAGACAGCAGGTCACGGTCCTTGGCGGCACAAGTCTGTGGTGCACACCTTGGCTCATTCATGTTGTGCCAAGTAATGCGATGGTCATCCCACCAGAATGACATGACGAGCTTGTTGAAGTCCCGGAGAATCAGCCCCAATGTGCAAAGCCACTACATGCCTAACACGATGTCATAGCCATCCAGAGGAATGGCATATCCATCCAACAAGAACTCCTTGTCGATCATCATGCGGATGTTGGTGCAGAGTCCCGTGCTGTACACGTGGTCCCCATTGGCAACCATGACGCTCACGCCCAGCCGTGGCTCATTCGCCAGGCCCAGCCAAGAGCCCAAGACACCATTCATGGTTGACATTGTGCAGCTGAAAAAGATGTCCCATCTTCTAAAGGCATTCAAGAGCCCATAAGTTCGAGGGAACTCCAGACACCCATCAAGTCTCGCTACATCTCAGCCACAAGGTGCAATCTGACTAGAATGCAGAAGGCGAGACTTGACACTCTTCAGCAGAAAATTAGGCCCAACATTCCACTGTATGTCACAATCTTCAACCAGACTAGTCAGACCGATGGATCTCTGGTATGTTTGCAATTGCGTTTGCATAGTCAATGGCTCAGGCTGCGATTTTGTTGCTTCATGTTCATATTCACTTGTTAGAACCTCAAAATTGGTTGAACCTCGTTAAAAAATTAGCACTCTCCTTTGGACTTGCTTAACTGTTGCAAGTTACAGTCTTCAGGTGTGTTAAGGGAAGCTATCTATATAAATATAAACAATAGGTGGGATTCATGGTACCTCTTTTAGTCTAAGAACTAGAAATTTCCACATTAATCTGAAACAAAACCAAGAAAACCTCTCATTAATCCAGAGAAAAAGAAAGGATCTACACCACTTATTTTTTGTAGGACCTATAACGTGTGGATTACAGTTGTATAACAAATACAAATTTTTTTAGTAATATGTATTAGAGTTGTACAGCAAATACAACTGTATTTTCCGCTAGTTGACATAATTTGACCGCTAAATCATTTGTAATAGGTCATATGTAAGGATTACGCTGTCCCACACCTTTCACATAAAGATCAAACCATCACGCTTTGTCATCCCAGCAATAGCAAGACATGGTATGCTGATTCCAAGACCAGCACTGATGGTACATACACCCTTACTGCTTGCTGGTCGGGCTTTGTTCGTGACAACAAGTTGCAGGAAGGTGACATTTGCGTATTTGAAGTATCAAAGAGCCAGAGAAGAGACACAATGACAGTTCATCTGCTTAAAGAAGCTATCATCCACCAGGTAACACCTGCATATATGCATACATGTAGTCTGAGAGGAACCATCCTTTAGGTGTAGCCCCGTGGAGCACACTTCACACTTCTGTGACGATAATACTTAAAACTTGTATGCAGATGCCATTAAATCCTCGAAAAGTTATATGCATGGAGATACTCGGCCTGGATATATGGTCTCACAAAAAACTCATCTACATGGTTGACAGCTGATGAAAGTACAAAGAGAAGTGGAAGATATTCAGTCTGAAACCCCCATTTTCGTGTTTGTAAAGGTTCTTGCAGGCAAGGATTACAGGCTGGTAAGTTCGCATCGTTTTTCCAGCGCAGTATCTGAATGATTAAGAGCATGTGGTTCTTGAACAATAAACTGGATCATATACATCAATATGTCTGATTGCAAGTAAAAAGCATTAACCTCCATTTGTTTCCTGCATTGTACCTACCATCGTATATAACACTTGCCGTGCACATCGACCAGACCTTCAAGAAGGACTATGCTGTTAAGTATCTCCCAGATAAAGATCAAGATGTGTGGCTTCGACGGCCAGAAATGAACAATACTTATTGGGAAGCTAAATTCGAGATCAGGAACGACACGTCAGCTTTGTGGCTGGAGCAAATTCATCAATAACAACCGGTTGCTACCCGGTGACATCTGCCTGTTTGAGCTGCCGAAGAAGGAGCTTACCATGAATGTCCACATCATTCGCGGATATGGAGAAGAGTAGCTAGCTGATCAGTCTCGCCATGGCGGTGCCACTCTTGTAATAATGCTAGTGCTTTTGTGTTAAAAATTCTCATGATTGTGGTCCCTCTATTATCCAATCTCTTGCAAGAAATACTGCCAATGAGACAGTTTCGACTTTCTGATAACTTTTGCAAGTATGATTTGTTTCCTCGGCTGTTTCGGACTCTCAGTCTCTATCTGGCTGCATTGCTGCATGAAATAGGTCGACTTTGATACTGTTGTGGTTTTATTCTCGGGAAAATGGCGAGTTCTTAATGTGAACAGTGCGTGCACTATTCATTCGCAATACTGGCAGGAGTGGTCACAAGATCAGCAAGTCCTGTAAAAAATGTGAACACTGCGGTGCGCGTTACTAGTGGCATCACTTGGAGCTCATGGTAATAAGCTGTTCGTTCCCTTTTTTTACAGAGTTTTTTTCCTGTTTTTTGACAGAGGTTATTTCTTCAGTTGAGCATCCGAATGAAGATAACAAGGCAAATGGTTCTTGAACAATGAACTATGTAAGCCATATGCATGATGCACATTCGGTTGCAATTAGAGTGGTGTATACTTGCCACTGCGTTGCCTGAAAGCTCTGAAGCACTAGTCACCTTCCTAGCACTGTCAACATTTACCTTCTGCGTGCAGCAGGCAAAATCAGCTCTTGTTGTGTACATTGGTACACAACGGGGTAACTACAGCTAGATGAGGCAAACGGCATGGCTTGAGGAGAAGGTGCTCTGAGAATGAGGGTGCTCGATAGAGGAGGGAGGAGCTCGGCTAGAGACGATTAGATGCACTCGGTAGGGATAGATTTCTTTGATTCATTCTTTTTTGCTTGAGAATAAGTATTATAATAAGCCCCTTTATATAGAGGGGTCTCCTAACAATTAAAGATAAAATTAATCTAAATAATATCTTTTCTAACTAACAGATATGATACCAAACAACAAACTTTTATCTTAGAAAACTAATAAAACTATTTAAGAAATAGATAACTTGGTAGAGAAGAAACATTCCTCCTCGTAAACCTGCTACTACGGTACCTGTAAGTACTATTCATGTGTAATAATTTCTGCACATAACAATTGCTCTCCTCCTTTGCACACAGCTCGTCCTTGAGCTATGATGATGGCCATGGTAGCCATCCTTGGTAGTCCCACCACAACAAGCGGCCACGATGCCTTGCGCTAGTGCGTAGCTGGTAGCCAATGACGGTTGACAGCGAAGGCACATAAATTTTAACATTGCTTGACGTTGATGAAAACGCCACGGAACTATTCAACCACGTAGGATGGCTAGAGAGAAGGTGAAGCACTGGTTCCAACTTAGGTGCTGCTCATGTTCCTGTACAGTCGTCAATGACTAGAAGGCATATCATAGTCAGATTCACCTCTAATTTGGTCAGTATATTTTAGAATCATAATTTTTTTAATTTGTATGGTTAGTTTGAGGATTGGTTTGGCGGAGCATTATATTTGAAAAGGGTTTTATCAACTCAGGTAGCTGCAGATTTAGAATCATGAAGTTTTGGTAGGGGATCGGTTTTGAGTAGTGAAACGGTGTTCGCTTTGGCTGAAGATTTGAGACCTTGGGACCCGTGGATCTATAGATCTGCAACGTTTCCTGTAATGTGGACTTGTGGTTTACTTGGTTTGTCCTGAACTCCGAATGAGACAGAAGTGTGGCTCTTTGTGTTTGCCGACAGTGTCACCTCTTTACTAGGAGTTTTGTTAAACATTATTCGGATATTTTCTTTCTAACAATCATTCAGATTTAGGATCGTTGGATTAGAAATTCAATGGTCATGAATTCTCCTCTCTCCCCCTTTGAATTCTACTCCCTCCCACTTGAAAAAAAAATCTCCCCATTCAAAAACAAGGGCCCTTTGATCTCTAATCTAAGTGTCACAAATTTAAATGATAGTTAGAAAGAAAACATCTCGATGATATCTAGACACTCTCCTTTGCCAGATATTGCGTTGGCGGTTGTTTCTATAATTCTATTGCTGCCGGATCAACGTGGGACCTTTGTGGTAAGCTCTAGTTCACTGCACATCATAGTTGCCATCGAACGGGTGATCGGAAAAAGCGTTTCTTCAAGATTATGGTTGGTGATTTCAAAAATAAAGTGGGGAGATCCTGTCATTTGCTCTGTTCTTGTGCATTCCATGCAGTTTTCTCCATTGTGCGCATAACATTCGTTTGGTTACTGTTACATTCTTGAACTTACCTTTACTTAGTACTCGGCTGATTTTTCTTGTCCTGCAGATTAAATGGAATTTTATCGTATCTAACAAAGCAGTTATGTACAATACTCTTGATATCCTTTTCAGGAACTTGTCTTTCTTAAGTAACTAGCTGAATAGCTGTACTTTGCTATGGATAAAAAATCATATTATCCCAGCACATCGAGCAGCTGTACTATGTCATATCGTACTTCGCTAGATCCTGCATAGTTCATCCACATGCTATGTTTAGCCAATATTGCGCCCTCGTCTCCACCGCTACACCAGGGTAGGCCCCGCTATGGCAAGCGTGACGCCTCTGCTACTGACACCTAGCTTGCGCCACACCCTTGATCATGCCACCACATCAGGCCTGCATTGCTATCGTATCGCACCACTCTTGACCAAATCAATCTTGCGGGAACAAACTAAAATATTTTTCTCTCTATGTGGATATTGTAGTAGGTAAACACCCGGAAATGCATGTTTAGTGGCAACAAAATTATTACGCTAACAAGACAGCCAAGTAAAACGAGTTTACATACACCAATAATCATACCTGCACAAAACTATCAAAACCAAGGCCATAATTGGCCACCATTACATCACCATGAGTCCCATTTCCATGACGCCAGACTCGCACATGTGGTGTTGTGCTAAGTGCTTACGATGGTTCGGCTGCACCTCCTATCATGTCTATATGCGCTTGCTGATGCTGATGAAAGTAGTGAACGTGAGAGGAATTAGATGGCGATGAGAGACGGCAGAGATTAGGATGAGAAAATATCGCAAGTTTCTTTGGCTGCACCTTCTTGCTATCAAGAGTCATCACCTAAGCAGCACGGCCCACATGTTGGCACCGCCACTTTGCGAGGAGAGATGGGAGAGAAAAGAATGTGCTACTTACCAGCTCTCTCTTTTAACCATTAGATAACAAGGTCTCATTCGCTTATTTGTTGCAGCAGATCTTACCAAAAAACTTTGCAAACTATGTCAGAGGGAAGATATCTGAAGTGGTCAAGAAGTGCCAGATGGTAACATGTATAATGTTCAAGTTAGGCCCTGTTCTTTTTTTGTTTTGTTTTTGGCCTCTTCTTCAGAAGCCGGAACAAACGGTGTGATTTCTTCAAATAGCTTTTCGAGCCTAAAATCGTGTGCATCGTCTACATCGACACATCTGCCATCTGCCACCATATCGAAAAGTATAGCTAAAACCATCAGCTGCAGCTGCAACCCAAAAGAACATGGCTATACTCGGCTTTTCGCATGATATGGACGATCATCGTCAGCTTCTTCTCGTTCTTCGTCAGCTGGAAAAGGCAGATATCATCTAGTTCCCAATCTGTATCGTCCCCGCTGGGCAGCTGAAGCTTCATTTTCTGCTCGTCTCTTGGGAGACGCTTTGCGGCAAAGTCGGCACCGAAAACCTGATCGCATATGCAAAATGTAAGGCTGACGTTACAAGCGAAGAAACAAGTTGCAGCAATTAATCCAAGGATACCTTTTTTTAGGGGCAAAAAAAAAAGTCCAAGGATAGCTTGGCTGCTCTGTTTTTTGTGTTCTGACTTCCAAATCAACAAGGAATAAACTCCCTCCATCAACTGTACCTTTCCTTTTCTTGCAGTACTGAACAAAAGCAGTGATGACTTACCTGAACGCACTTTTTGCCTCATACATTGCTAGCACGCATGGGTGTTTCAGACCGAAGAGCTCGAGCTCGATTTCACTTTCTTCTTCAGCTGACCAACAAGCGTGGTGGATTGTGATAACATGTATTAAGGCTCGGCTGTCTTCAAAATGTCTTCAGAAGTTGATCGGGGCATCTTCAGCTACACAACGTCATCAACCATGAACATACACGAAGACAATGTAACTGAAAAGTCCCCAAAAATTCAAAACCAGAAAATTTGTGATTTTTGCTGCATTTTTGAGTGAAATTCCGAAACTTTCCTTTTTGGGAAAGTTCCCCCGGAATGCGCCTTCCCTTTTCGGCCTTTCCGCTTTCTCCATCCGTTGGCGCCTCGCCTCCTTCCCGCCTCCCTTTCTCTCGCGCGCCCCGCACCCGCGCCTCCCCGCTGGCGCCATCCCTCCTTCCGCCTTCCCCCTCACCTCAGCGCCTCCCCGAGCCCTCCCTCTGTTGGCGCCGCCCCAGCACCCCGCCTTCGCCCCGCGCACGCGCGTTAGCGCTGCGCGCTGCGCCGCGCCGTGCTCGTCCCCGCGCCACCCCGGTCCTTCCCCGCGCCGCGCCGTCCCGACAGCCCCGGGTCCGGAGGAGTGGCCGTCGTCGCTCCACGTCGCCCCGCGCAACGCCGACCCCACCTGGCAGCCGCCGTCTCCCCTCCCCCTCGCGCGCGAACGCGCTCTCGCCCCAGCCGCGACACACCTGCTCCCGTCCCTCGCCTTCAATGCGCTACAGCGCCGGCGTCACTCCCCCGGTCACCGCCCGTCCTGCGGAGGAGACGCCCCGACCTGCTCCCCATCTCCCCCTGTCGCCCCCGCGCCCGCCGTGGCTTCTCCCCGAAGGAACCCCCCTCCCCTCCGCGCGGGTATAAAGCCCCCTTCCCCTGCCATTTCTCTCCCTTTGCTTTCCGAGCTCCCCCACCGCCCCCATTCTGCTCCTCACCCTCCAGAGACTTCCCCAGAGTGTCCGATTGAGCTCCCGCCGCCTGTAGCTCCGCCGCCGTCTTCCCCTGCGCCGGCGACCCCCTGGAGTCAATCTCCTGCTCCCCTCCCTCATTCTTCAATTCCTTGCACCCCGAGCTTCCCCTCAACTCACTGACCCTCCCCCATGCTCTTCCCTGGACAGGAGGACCTTCGAGGAGCTCTGTCACCGTCGATCTCCGCCGGCCGCACCCACCTCTCCGTGGCCAGCTCACTCCGGAGGCCCTGAGCTTCAGCCGCCGCCGCCAACGTGAGCTCCCAACCCCGTAGATGGTGTAATCCTGGCCGATTGGCCCCTCTCGCCGCCGGTGACCCCCTCCACCGCGAGATCCCCGAACCACCCCCTTCTTCCTCCCTCTCTCCCCTTTGGTCCCCGCAAATGCTAACCACCCGAAATGGGTTCCCCGCTGTCCCCTCTACCCGCCGGTACCCTCGGCGATCGCCAACGAGCCCTCCAGCGCCCAGGCCGCCGTCGCCACCGTGACCCCGCCGCGCGGTCACTGTAGCGGCTGGAGGTAGGAGACGAGGGACGTGGCCCCTCCTCCGCCATCGGATCCGCCCATTGCCATTTAACGTCACCCGTTGGATCCTCCGTACCGGTTCGCCGCCTCCCTTAAGTCTCAGCCGTCCGATCTCCGCTCGCGTCATCCGGGCCGTCAGCCTACCCCGCATCCCCGCCGCTCGCGCCGAGCCACGCGGCGGGCATCGGAGCCGCGCGGACGCGCGTTGGCGTGGGCCGCCTCCCTCGGCCCGCTCCGTCCCCGCGCGCGCGCGCGCAAGCAGGCCGCGCTGGCCTTCGGCCGCGCGGGCCGTTCCCCGGGCCGAGCCACTGTAGCCATGAGGCCGACCCGACACTGTTCACACAAATTTCCAGTGATTTTCCAATTTCTAAAATTCCAGAAAACTCAAATAAATCCTAGAAAATCGCAGAAAATCCCAAAAATTCCCAAATTTCACCACTTTGCTCCAAATAATATTCTAGACCCTCTGGTGAACTCCATTTCCACAGATTCATCCTAGAAAAATTCCTAAAATTCCATTTGGGGTGTTTATGCAATTTATTTCTTTTTAATTAGATTATTTTTCCTCGCTTGATTAGTTGCAAGCTGGATTTATTTCATTTTAATTGTTTGCGCTAGTGTCAGAAATTCCGGAAGCTCAAGTGCAGTCGCAGGACCAAGGTGCTTCTACGTTCGAGCTAGCCGAGATCGTCCAAATTGTCGGCAAGTCCCAAATCCTTTGATCATATCGTATCCCATAATGTTTAATTATGTTAATACATTATTTGCATTGAGCTAGTTCTGAAATATTAGTTCGAAAATAAAAATAAAATGTTTAGAATGTCATGTGATATAGTTAGTCCTACCACCGTTAAATGCCATGATTAAATTGTAGCCATGCCCTTGAAACCCTAGAAATAATTATCTGATATTCTAGAGAATCGTAGGATATTATTATCATGCAAAGTGTTACACTGTTAAGGTTGTGGCTGCGGGCCAATAGAATTTGGAAAACCCGACTCTAGGGCAGGGTAGTATGGGATGCCGTGCCCTAGGGCGGAGTATGTCGACATGTAAGATAGGGTAAAGGGGGCTGTGGTGCGCCGCGAGACGGTTTTCGCCCGCCTCTTACCCTGGGTTGCAGGTTGCGGACCTGGCCGGGGTTGCGGACTCCGGGGGAAAAAATATAAGGACTAGACCCTTACGCTGAGCAATTGACATGGTGACCGCTCAACCACAGGAGTTGACTTGTCAACACTGGTTTAGTAGCTGCTCAACTCGATTGAAACTCTACAGGCGTTGTGGAGAAGGTGTTTGGGTAACAAAGGTTAGGCAGGCCGTGATTGGGTGCCTAACAACGGTAGAGTTCACTCGAAGCGGCACCGTTTTCTTTTTCTTTGTGTGTGTGTGTGTGAGCGAGCCAGACCCGAGTGAATTCTACCGGGTAGAGCCTATATAAAGAGTTGAGCAGTGAAACGACCTGGCTTTCTTAACTCTGTCGCGGGAGTTAAGGGATCGTGTGGGTAAAGCTGAGCAAACTCTGCAGAGTCTAATAAATGGTATTCGAATACGCCGTGCTCCCGGTTATTGGAGCTGTGTCACTTGGGTGATTCCAGCAGCAAAGCTTAAGTAGTTTTGTACATGTTTGAACTTGATTAGTTGGTTAATTGAAATTTCTTGAAAACCCCTGAGTTCTTGAGGAGTAGTTTTGGGTCCGTCTTCTAAAAATGTTTGCAAATAAAACTGCATCCACTCAAAGTTAATAAACCAAATATACTCCCTTCCTTTGATGTTCCGTGCATGTAATAAGTTAGGGTCCCTTTGGGACTTGCTGAGCCGGTTGATTGGCTCACGGCTTGCTTTTGCCCTTCTTTAGAGGATCAAGACGAAGGTGAAGGTCTCCCCGTTGAGGAAGCCCCGGAAGGTCTCTTCTTCGACAAGGACCCGTGGCTTTAGGTCTTGGCCGCGCTCGAGCGGATTCTGGTGTTTTTGTGATGTAAGTATACTTTGGGCTTGCACGCCCCGCTGTTGAAAAATGGATGTTAATCCGTATGTGAAATATATGCTGGACTTTTGTCGTAAGCATGCGATGGTATACTCTTGCGCGACACTTCATAACTGTTCATGCGTGAATAGTTGCGAGGTGCCGTGTCCGTACGCGCCCCTGGAAACGGGGGCGTTACAAGAAGTGGTATCAGAGCAGGCTCTTGACCGTAGGTTGAGACCTAAGGTAAATTAGGAAGTGATTTTATCGCAAAACTTAATTTAAGCCATAAAAAGGGTTTACGAAAAATACAAGTATTACTGCTGTCTTTTTCCTCTCTTGTTGCTACCTTATCTCTCTTAGTTTACTCCTGCTTAAGTTTTACTTCGGCAAAATGTTTACTGTTTTCCTTGTCTAGCTTCAAAATTTCGTTTCTCGGCAGCTGGAGGAGTAGCCGTCGTTCGCTAGACTAGACTGACCCTGAGTAGTAGTGGTGCTTTTGTAATGTAAAGCAGGTGAAATCATGAACCCTAAGAGGTTTGTGTGCCACTTGCATATTGTAAATATATGTTCATTATCCTTGTATATTGTTTGCTTAATTATCAGTAATTCCCCTGTGTTCAAAGTTTTCGCCTGTCCCTTTCGCTCTCGTTCTTACCTTATTCGCCCTGTACTTACCTTGAAAATTCAATGTCTTACTTATCTACTCTTATTCTCCAAAGCTGCTGCAAAGCTGATCTCAAGTTCCCAATTGGCAGATGGATCCAACACAGCAGAGTGGTCAGACCAACAGGCAGGGTGCACCTGCCACAGATCAAGCCCAGATGTCAGAACAGCCAAGAGAATCACTATCACAGTTTATTGTCAAGGTGACACCCGAAGAGTCAGTGACAGCGTCAAGCGCAACTGCATTGAAGTTTATAGCCTTCCTGCAAACTCAACCCCCGATATTCCCTTCAACAACAGGGTCACTGAATGCAGATGACTGGTTACAAGATATTGAGAGAAGAATGAATACTATCCAGTGTACAAATAAGGAGAAGGTTATCTTTGCCACCTATCAGTTGTCCGAGCCCGCAATTACTTGGTGGAATGCTATCGAGTGGATGCACCCAAATAAGGAAGACATTACCTGGGAAGACTTTGTGAAGAGATTTCGCCAAGCCTGCATTCCTCCTGAAGTTATCGCAGGAAAATATCAGGATTTTCTCGATCTTCAACAAGGAGAGAACTCCATCACAGCATATCTACAGCAGTTCCATCAGTTATCCCAGTATGCTCAAGAAGAGATTGATACTGAAGCCGGAAGGATGGAGTGCTTTATGAAAGGCCTACGACCTAGTATGAGACAACGCCTTCAGTCCATGAAGTTTTCAAGCCTATTAAGCCTAGTTGATCGAGCTCTTCAATTAGAAGAAAGACCAGGTTACGTGAAAGTTATGAAACGAAAGCAGCCTTCGCCTCCTTCACCAACGGCTTGTTTTCACTGTGAACGGGATGGACATTACCGCTGCCAATGCCCACTGAAGTCCTTACCTACAGAAGAAGCTAGAAAGCAAGCAAAGAGGCAGACATCAACATCACGTCCGCCACCGATTGAAGAAGAAGAATCCTACCCTGAGAAGACCCAGTCTGAACAGTCTCAGCAGTATGCCACTCCCTCACCACTCGCCATCAAGTGCCTCACCTGCGGTGGCAAGCATCTTACTAGCAGCTGTCCACGAAGGACAGACGCATGCTTCCATTGTGGAGAGAATGGACACTACAAGCATCGATGTCCCAGGAGGAGTCTGTCATCAGAAGCAGCTAAACTCCAAGCCCAAAACCAGCATACAGTCAAGAAAATATGAGCTAGGCAGAACAAGAAATGAGATGATGTACTTTTGGTTATCCTTTTGTAAGCTAGAACTAAATGGATGTCTGTAAATTACTTTAACTAAGGCTTGTGGCAAGACTATGAAAATGTATGAAAACCATCTGTGTAAAATGTAATGGATGAGAAGTTCATGTTGCAATGAAGTTGATCCTAACGGACCCAGACATATATGTGGCCCTGGTACTGCATAATTCAGCTAAGTGTGAACCTGTAGCATATACCCAATGATGATATGCAGGTACAAGTGAGAAGGAGTCAAAGTCAATCCAGCAGAGGTTAAAGCAGATTTACTGCAGCCAGATATGCAAGGGCTAGATGCCATTTGGGCATGAACTGACTAGCCAAGAATAAAGGCAAGGTAGATTGTGAGATCAAAACAGTATCATTGGTAACCCTTGAAGGTCAGAAAGTGGTAAGAAAAAAAAACGAGAAGTATTGAAGGATGCAAGAAAGCGTATGATCAACATGCTAGCAGTCACACCAGATCAAGTGCAAGAATACCCTGATGTATTTCCAGAGTAATTGCCAGGCAGATCCCCTGACAGACAAGTAGAAGTTATTATAGAATTGATTCCAGGCACAAAACCAGTTGCCAAAGTATCAATACAGAATGTCAGTCAGTGAATTAAAAGAGCTCAAGAGACAGTTAGATGAACTGCAAGAGAAAGAGTTTATTCGACCAATTGTTTCGCCTTGGTCGGCACTAGTCTTACTAGGGAAGAAGAAGAATGAAGAGCTAGGAATGTGTGTAGATTACAGAGACTGAATGTTGTCACCACCAGAAACAAGTACCCTTGCCCAAAAATTGATGATTTGTTTGATCAGCTCAAAGGTGCCAAAGAATTCTCTAAGATCGACTTGCGCTCGGGTTACCATCAGCTCAAGATCCGAGAGCAAGATCGAGAGAAGACAGCTTTCATCACCAGATATAGATTATTTGAATTCACGGTCGTGCCATTTGGTCTAACCAATGCGCCATCATATTTCATGAATTTTATGAACCTGGTGCATATGGACCAATTGGATCGATTTGTGATTGTCTTTATTGATGATATCCTGATATATTCCAAGAGTGAAGAAGAGCACAGACAGCATTTGCACATGGTATTGTCAAGACTGAGGGAACATCAGCTATATGCAAAGTTTGACAAGTGCAGTTTTTGGCTAAAAGAAGTTGCTTTCTTGGGCCACATTATATCTGAAGATGGAGTGAAGGTCGATCCAGAAAAGATATCTGCAGTTATGGAATGGAAACAACCCAAGACCGTGACTGAAGTAAGGAATTTCCTAGGATTGGCGGGTTATTATCGCCGATTCATAGAAGGTTTCTCAAGAATATCTCGCCCACTCACTCAATTGTTGAAGAAAGACAAACCGTTCACGTGGACTGATGCATGCGAAGAAAGCTTTCAGATGTTGAAGACCAAGTTGACAACAACACCAGTGCTGATTTTACCCAATCCAGAGAAGGAATTTCAGATTTATTGCGATGCCTCAAAGCAAGGTTTGGGTTGTGTGCTTATGCAAGACGGAAAAGTTGTTGCCTATGCATCAAGACAGTTGAAGCCACATGAAGAGAATTACCCCACACACGATTTGGAGCTAGCAGCTGTGGTGCATGCTCTCAAAATTTGGCGGCACTACCTGCTAGGAAATCGTTGTGAGATATTCTCAGATCACAAGAGTTTGAAGTATTTGTTCACACAACCAGAATTGAACATGAGACAGCGCAGATGGCTAGAACTAATTAAAGATTATGATGTTGATCTCCAGTATCACCCGGGCAAGGCAAATGTAGTTGCTGATGCCCTTAGCCGTAAAGCTCGTCCAAGCAAAGGCAGTCAATCAGAGTACCCACCTGAATTGCAGAGAGATATATTACAGCTGAACTTGGCAATCACAGAACAAGGTGAAGAAGCAGCCTTAGAGATTCAACCACTATTGCCAGATCAGATTAAAGCAGCCCAGGATGAAGATGAAGAGATTCAAAAACTGAAAAAGAATATTCAAGAAGAAAATTCATCAGAGTATGCGCTAGACGAGCATGGAATCCTTACTTTCCATGGTCGCTATTGCATACCCAACAAGAAGGAATTGAGAGAGTTGATCTTAGCTGAAGCCCACTCCTCTCAATTCTCAATTCATCCAGGAGGCACAAAGATGTATCAGGATTTGAAAAAGAGGTATTGGTGGAACCAAATGAAGAAAGAAGTGGCAGAATATGTAGCTAAATGTGATGTCTGCCAACAGATCAAGATAGACCACCAAAAACCATCAGGATTGTTGCAACCTTTGCCAATTCCTGAATGGAAATGGGATAGCATTGGTATGGACTTCATCACGGGACTTCCCAAGACTCGTGAGGGATATGATGCTATTTGGGTCATTGTTGATAGATTGACCAAGGTGGCTCATTTCCTCCCGATCAAGCAAACTTATGGGAAGGATAAACTTGCCGAGTTATACTTAACCAGAATTGTGACACTGCATGGAGTTCCGAAGAAGATTGTGTCAGATAGAGGAGCACAGTTTACGTCCAAGTTCTGGGAAAAGTTGCATGAAGCCATGGGCACCGATCTGAATTTCAGCTCAGCATATCATCCACAGACAGATGGACAGACCGAGAGAACCAACCAGATTTTTAGAAGACATGTTGAGAGCTTGTGCAATAGTGTATGGAGCAACATGGAACACCTGCTTACCATTTGCTCAGTTCTCATATAACAACAGCTATCAAGCCAGCATTCAAATGGCACCATTTGAAGCACTTTATGGCAGAAAATGCAGAACTCCGCTGAATTGGACAGAAACAGGAGAACGACAACTCATTGGTCCCCAGATTGCTCAAGATGCAGAAGCACATGTCAGAATCGTCAGAGACAGACTGAAGATGGCACAAGACCGACAGAAGAATTATGCAGATAACCACAGGAATGACTTGAGTTTTGAAGTTGGAGATTATGTCTATATCAAAGTCACCCCATTCAAAATAGTCAAGAGATTTCAAGTCAAAGGCAAATTAGCACCAAGATATGTGGGACCGTTTCAGATAATTGGAAGAGTTGGGGAAGTAGCTTATCAAGTGCAGCTTCCGCCCAACTTATCTAGAATTCACAACGTGTTCCACGTATCCCAGCTTCGGAAGTGTCTACGTCAGCCAACAGATGAAGTACCATTGTCAGATATTGAATTGCAAGATGACTGCACATATGCTGAAGAACCACTACAAATACTTGAAACGACAGAGAGGCAACTCAGAAACAAGAACGTCAAGTTTTGCAGAGTACAGTGGAAGAATCATACACCTGAAGAGTCAACTTGGGAACGAGAGTCAGATTTGCAGCGAGATTTCCCCAACTTACTCCCTGGACCAAGTTAATCTCGGGGTCGAGATTCTTTTAAGGGGGGTAGGTTGAAAAGTCCCCAAAAATTCAAAACCAGAAAATTTGTGATTTTTGCTGCATTTTTGAGTGAAATTCCGAAACTTTCCTTTTTGGGAAAGTTCCCCCGGAATGCGCCTTCCCTTTTCGGCCTTTCCGCTTTCTCCATCCGTTGGCGCCTCGCCTCCTTCCCGCCTCCCTTTCTCTCGCGCGCCCCGCACCCGCGCCTCCCCGCTGGCGCCATCCCTCCTTCCGCCTTCCCCCTCACCTCAGCGCCTCCCCGAGCCCTCCCTCTGTTGGCGCCGCCCCAGCACCCCGCCTTCGCCCCGCGCACGCGCGTTAGCGCTGCGCGCTGCGCCGCGCCGTGCTCGTCCCCGCGCCACCCCGGTCCTTCCCCGCGCCGCGCCGTCCCGACAGCCCCGGGTCCGGAGGAGTGGCCGTCGTCGCTCCACGTCGCCCCGCGCAACGCCGACCCCACCTGGCAGCCGCCGTCTCCCCTCCCCCTCGCGCGCGAACGCGCTCTCGTCCCAGCCGCGACACACCTGCTCCCGTCCCTCGCCTTCAATGCGCTACAGCGCCGGCGTCACTCCCCCGGTCACCGCCCGTCCTGCGGAGGAGACGCCCCGACCTGCTCCCCATCTCCCCCTGTCGCCCCCGCGCCCGCTGTGGCTTCTCCCCGAAGGAACCCCCCTCCCCTCCGCGCGGGTATAAAGCCCCCTTCCCCTGCCATTTCTCTCCCTTTGCTTTCCGAGCTCCCCCACCGCCCCCATTCTGCTCCTCACCCTCCAGAGACTTCCCCAGAGTGTCCGATTGAGCTCCCGCCGCCTGTAGCTCCGCCGCCGTCTTCCCCTGCGCCGGCGACCCCCTGGAGTCAATCTCCTGCTCCCCTCCCTCATTCTTCAATTCCTTGCACCCCGAGCTTCCCCTCAACTCACTGACCCTCCCCCATGCTCTTCCCTGGACAGGAGGACCTTCGAGGAGCTCTGTCACCGTCGATCTCCGCCGGCCGCACCCACCTCTCCGTGGCCAGCTCACTCCGGAGGCCCTGAGCTTCAGCCGCCGCCGCCAACGTGAGCTCCCAACCCCGTAGATGGTGTAATCCTGGCCGATTGGCCCCTCTCGCCGCCGGTGACCCCCTCCACCGCGAGATCCCCGAACCACCCCCTTCTTCCTCCCTCTCTCCCCTTTGGTCCCCGCAAATGCTAACCACCCGAAATGGGTTCCCCGCTGTCCCCTCTACCCGCCGGTACCCTCGGCGATCGCCAACGAGCCCTCCAGCGCCCAGGCCGCCGTCGCCACCGTGACCCCGCCGCGCGGTCACTGTAGCGGCTGGAGGTAGGAGACGAGGGACGTGGCCCCTCCTCCGCCATCGGATCCGCCCATTGCCATTTAACGTCACCCGTTGGATCCTCCGTACCGGTTCGCCGCCTCCCTTAAGTCTCAGCCGTCCGATCTCCGCTCGCGTCATCCGGGCCGTCAGCCTACCCCGCATCCCCGCCGCTCACGCCGAGCCACGCTGTAACATCCCAAAATTTCGTTCTCTGAAAAATTTAATTTCAAATTAATTAATTTAAAGTATTTGAACTTTATTTCAATTTATCTAATTTTTTTTAAATCTAAATCAAATTTAATCCTCAACCTCTCTACTCGGCCATCACGTGTCGCTCCCTGCTTCAAACTCCTTGTGTCTTTCTCCCTCTCGCGCACCTCTCGTCGACAGTGAATAAAACTATTTTTCTGTTGAAAAATAATTCGGCCAGAAAATCGAAATCCTTGCTAATGTCACCCTAACGTATAAATCCCTTTTCCCACAGAAAAATAATTCCTCTAAAAATCATTTCCCTTGATGACATCATAATCTGATTTTTCAATTCAAAAATAATTCCAGAAAATCAGTTTATTCTTTTTCTCTCCTTTCGAGCTTCCAAAAGCTCGTATCTCTTCATTTTGATTCCGATTGAGCCCATTCAAATTTCTAAATTCATCAAAAATTCCAATCTATCCATTTCTATCCTCTTTTCAAATTTTTGGAATTTTTGAATTTATTTGATTTAAATTAATGCTTAGAAAGTAAAAATATTTTAAATGGCTAAAATATACCTCAAATAAATCCAAAATTATTTTATTTAGTCTTTTCGTTTTCCAAGGATTTTTATAGAATATTTCTGAATTTTTCGAATTTATTTTTTTTTCTTTAAAAAAATATTTTTTATTATTATTTTCTCTCTCCTCACTATTCATCTTCTTCCAGAATTACGAACCGTTTCAGCGTCCAGAGAGCGCAGCCATGGATGGATCTTGAACCTTCTAGAACTTGTGAATTTCTCAACGGTTTTTCGTGAAATAAATTGCATTCAACTTCTCTCATCAAACTCTTTCATTTCCCTACCGTTTTCCCCTCATTTATGAGCCGTTTCACGAGAAATTAACCCATGTCATTCAAAGACATGGATGCTTGATCTCCCTCCTCGAGCCTCCTCAACCCCTATAAAAGGGAGCCCCGTGAGCCTCTCCTCATCCTCACTCAACCCCGAAATTCTCAAGTCCCCACTCGCTCTCTATTGGCCGCAATCGGAGTTCTTGTTTCGTTGTTCAAGCGCCGTTCTTCGGCATTTTGCGCCTCGTCCGGTGGAGCCCCGCCGCGTTTGAGCACATCCCCGGCTTCGCCTCGCCGCGTTCTACGCGGTGCTCACCTTGCCTTCGCCGGAACTTCGCCGGAGCACCGTCGCCACCGTGGGCCATAGCGCGTCGTCGTTCCTCGCATCGCCACCGGCCGTCCGTGCATGCATGACCAAAACCAAGGTGAGCATCACGTTCCCCACGCTCTACTCTTCGTTTCGCCGCAAACTCCACATGCTAACTCCTCTCCGTTTACCCGGAACGCCGATGTCAACCCGACGGTCGCAAAATGTCTTCTCCACCGTGTTCCGCCACCATCCGATGTCCTTTGGCCGAGCCGTTTGCACCGTTGAGTTTGCCTCGACACGTTCTACATCGTGCTTCCATCGCGATTACCTGAAGATTCCCCGAGTCCTTGTCGACCTTATCAGGCCCAGACACTAAAACTGTACTTCGCGCGTACACCCCTTTTTGGTAAGCGCGTACTCCCGACGTCGATTCGTCGCCTCCGGTAAGCCTTAGCCCATGCCGTAATTTTTCTTAGACTTGCCTCACCGCGTTCTACGCTATGCTTTCTTCCATTTCCCCAAAAAGCCTCCACAAATTTTCACCTCCGACACCTCGCTATGGCCGCCAATGGCATCTCGTGTCCCCATCTATCCGGTGGTGTTTTCCCCAATCCGTTCGTGTCATGTCGTGCCAAACCATCCCAGGTAGCTACCTTTCAAATGGTTTTGGATTCGCTCCACTGAGCACCAAGATATCAAGTTTTTCCCGTTTCTCCACTGTCGTCATTCAAACGTCAATTGTATCATCTCCAATTAATTTTCAGCTTAGCCAATAATTTTCCTAACTTCACCATGCCATGTACTACCCTGCGCTCACCTTACATCTCCGCGTTCCATACCCGGTCTCCAACCTGCCGTTGTCTCTACCACGCCATCACTGCATTTTTCCCTCACCGCCAGTGATTGCCGCCGTTCCTCGCTGCCATACCTGTGTCACCACCTTCGCCTCATTGCCAGCATTCCATTTTGCCCATTCGCCAGCCATCTTGTAGTCAACCGCCACTGTACTATTCAAAAAGTAATCCTCGTATTTTGTTATCATTTCATGTGATGTCCAAAATTTCCAGATATTCTCTCTCCCTCATACGAACTCCGAATCCGTTGATTCTTTCTCCTAAATTCATCTAAAATAATAATCTATCCATCAATATATATTTTATAATTTGTGGATTTTATTTGGATTTTATTTGAGTTTAGTTTGTTCTGGCTTTTCACGTGTAGACTACGACTAATCCGAAGAGTATAATTTCGGCAAACCTCAGCAAAACTTCAAAGCAAGGCAAGTCTCCTTTGATCATCTTGAACCTATGATTTCGAAATGTTTTAATTATTTTAAATTATGTGCATTGCTATTTATATAAAATATTAGTTCAAATCTTAAGGGTTAGTTAAACCAACCTTGTTATATCCTCCATTGAAATTGAATGCCATGTACCTTTGTCACCCTAGAGTTTCATTTGTCTCAATAATGAGATTATTACTGAATCTTGGTGAATAGTGGAATGGTAGTATAATGCTTAGTCTCGCTATTTAATACCTTTGAAATCTTGAAAATGGGAAATTATGAATTATTGTAATATCCTTGTTTTTATAAAGTTAGTGGTAATTGGAGTTGCCACTGTTCTTTTAAAATAAAATAAAAATGTGAAAATTGGTTTAGATTAGGGTGGATGGTTAGTTTGGATTGGTGCAGGAAGCACGAGATCCTGTAAAGTGTATGTTCCACCCTAGTCAATTAAGGACCGACGCTTGTGTTTGTCCAGACTGAGCATTAACCGTACAACCACAAGTCTATATGGGTACGACCTAGCTGACTAACTTACGATAGTCTAGTTTAGGTGCCACCAGTGGAAAGTGGATGCCAGGGATGGACTGGTTATTCACAGTGAGGGACAGGGATTTACTGTACTCATATGGCGCAAGAGGGGGCTTCGGTTCGGGCGGTTAGCCTACCTGCGGTGAAACCTCAGCGGGTGGTATCTAGCTAGATTAGAGTAAGGTAAAGGCTTTGTGATATTTTATCTGGGTCTCATGCCAAAGGAAGCATGTTGACTATTAAGATAATTTATCTCTTGTGGGTAAAGTTGTACAACCTCTGCAGAGTGTAAAACTATTCGAATAGCCGTGCCCACGGTCAAGGGCGGGCAAGGAATGCATTCACATGGTAGATTTTTGGTTTTGGTTTTAAAAATCAAAGTTTTGTATTCCGAGAGTGGAGGGAACTCTCGGAAGGGTATCCTGGCAGTTGGAGCCAGAGAGGGTGGATGGAACCCGCAGTTTTAAACTTGACCAATTGTAATTGGTTGGTTAGTGTTGGTAGTTGGAACCTTCACTAGAAAGTCAATGATAGTTTCTGCTAAAACAATTACTTTATTAGCTTGATGCCTTCGAAAATAATTAGTAGTAATTGAATTTTAAAATGTTGCTTTGTGCAAAAGAACCATATAGCCTTCCTTTGTCAAGCCTTGCATCTATGCATTTTTCCCAAGACTTGCGGAGTACTTTATGTACTCACATGCTGCACTCAAAAATAATAACCAGAGGAGTACGAAGCTCAAGAAGGCGACTACGACTTCTTCGCGGGTGGATTCGACGAAGGGTTCCAGGAGTTCTAGGTCGCGTTTCCCCAGTCAATTGCCTGTGGCGTATTGATGGGTCTTCTCCGAGTTTATCTTTTTGCTTCCGCTGTGTTCTGTGTGTGTGAGGCCTTGAAACCTCAATTGTAATAATGAGACCTTTCGGTCAGTACTCTTTATCATTGTAATAAATCGTTGTTGGTTATGTAATCATTTCTGTTTGACTGTGTGCACTAGCTTTGATCTGGGACTAGTGCTGTAATACACAGAGGGTCCGGGTTCGGAAATCCGGGGTCCCGACACACGCGGCGGGCATCGGAGCCGCGCGGACACGCGTTGGCGTGGGCCGCCTCCCTCGGCCCGCTCCGTCCCCGCGCGCGCGCGCGCAAGCAGGCCGCGCTGGCCTTCGGCCGCGCGGGCCGTTCCCCGGGCCGAGCCACTGTAGCCATGAGGCCGACCCGACACTGTTCACACAAATTTCCAGTGATTTTCCAATTTCTAAAATTCCAGAAAACTCAAATAAATCCTAGAAAATCGCAGAAAATCCCAAAAATTCCCAAATTTCACCACTTTGCTCCAAATAATATTCTAGACCCTCTGGTGAACTCCATTTCCACAGATTCATCCTAGAAAAATTCCTAAAATTCCATTTGGGGTGTTTATGCAATTTATTTCTTTTTAATTAGATTATTTTTCCTCGCTTGATTAGTTGCAAGCTGGATTTATTTCATTTTAATTGTTTGCGCTAGTGTCAGAAATTCCGGAAGCTCAAGTGCAGTCGCAGGACCAAGGTGCTTCTACGTTCGAGCTAGCCGAGATCGTCCAAATTGTCGGCAAGTCCCAAATCCTTTGATCATATCGTATCCCATAATGTTTAATTATGTTAATACATTATTTGCATTGAGCTAGTTCTGAAATATTAGTTCGAAAATAAAAATAAAATGTTTAGAATGTCATGTGATATAGTTAGTCCTACCACCGTTAAATGCCATGATTAAATTGTAGCCATGCCCTTGAAACCCTAGAAATAATTATCTGATATTCTAGAGAATCGTAGGATATTATTATCATGCAAAGTGTTACACTGTTAAGGTTGTGGCTGCGGGCCAATAGAATTTGGAAAACCCGACTCTAGGGCAGGGTAGTATGGGATGCCGTGCCCTAGGGCGGAGTATGTCGACATGTAAGATAGGGTAAAGGGGGCTGTGGTGCGCCGCGAGACGGTTTTCGCCCGCCTCTTACCCTGGGTTGCAGGTTGCGGACCTGGCCGGGGTTGCGGACTCCGGGGGAAAAAATATAAGGACTAGACCCTTACGCTGAGCAATTGACATGGTGACCGCTCAACCACAGGAGTTGACTTGTCAACACTGGTTTAGTAGCTGCTCAACTCGATTGAAACTCTACAGGCGTTGTGGAGAAGGTGTTTGGGTAACAAAGGTTAGGCAGGCCGTGATTGGGTGCCTAACAACGGTAGAGTTCACTCGAAGCGGCACCGTTTTCTTTTTCTTTGTGTGTGTGTGTGTGAGCGAGCCAGACCCGAGTGAATTCTACCGGGTAGAGCCTATATAAAGAGTTGAGCAGTGAAACGACCTGGCTTTCTTAACTCTGTCGCGGGAGTTAAGGGATCGTGTGGGTAAAGCTGAGCAAACTCTGCAGAGTCTAATAAATGGTATTCGAATACGCCGTGCTCCCGGTTATTGGAGCTGTGTCACTTGGGTGATTCCAGCAGCAAAGCTTAAGTAGTTTTGTACATGTTTGAACTTGATTAGTTGGTTAATTGAAATTTCTTGAAAACCCCTGAGTTCTTGAGGAGTAGTTTTGGGTCCGTCTTCTAAAAATGTTTGCAAATAAAACTGCATCCACTCAAAGTTAATAAACCAAATATACTCCCTTCCTTTGATGTTCCGTGCATGTAATAAGTTAGGGTCCCTTTGGGACTTGCTGAGCCGGTTGATTGGCTCACGGCTTGCTTTTGCCCTTCTTTAGAGGATCAAGACGAAGGTGAAGGTCTCCCCGTTGAGGAAGCCCCGGAAGGTCTCTTCTTCGACAAGGACCCGTGGCTTTAGGTCTTGGCCGCGCTCGAGCGGATTCTGGTGTTTTTGTGATGTAAGTATACTTTGGGCTTGCACGCCCCGCTGTTGAAAAATGGATGTTAATCCGTATGTGAAATATATGCTGGACTTTTGTCGTAAGCATGCGATGGTATACTCTTGCGCGACACTTCATAACTGTTCATGCGTGAATAGTTGCGAGGTGCCGTGTCCGTACGCGCCCCTGGAAACGGGGGCGTTACAGTAACTAAGCAGTGTTGCAAATGCAAAGTTAAAAACTCTTCAAATTATTTTTACCTGGTTTCTGTGGAGGAGCGTCTGTTGGATTCGTCTTTGAGTTAGCACTGCAATGTTCTTTTGCCACTCCCTCCCTCCTTGACTGCATATGATTGTCAGGAAAAATGCTCCTTGCATAATGGACATCAGGAGTGCTGTTCATCACAGCACAGGATATTTCTCTCACAAGCACTTGAATCATAGATATAAACTTCGAGGTTGGAGTTTCCTTTGTATTTGAACACCCTCAGATCAAGTTCATAAGCACGGGCATGTGTCGTCCTGTTAGAGATATATGTATAGTTGTTATTCCCCATTGTTATGAGGGGTTCTTTGCATATTTACCACCTGTACTTTGTGTATATATACCGGCCCATTGGCCTCATATGAATACATGCGCTATTCATAACATGGTATCAGAGCCAAAACTAGGGTTTTGGCTTCCCTAGGGTTCCGCGCGCCGTCGTCGGCCTCCCCGCGCCGCCGCCGGCCTCCCCGCGCCGCCGCCGGCCTCCCCGCGCCGCCGCCGGCCTCCTGCGCCGCCGCCGGCCTCTCCACGCCGCCGGCCGTCCTCCGCGCCGGCCGCTCCTGCGCCGGCCGCTCCCGCGCCGGCCGCCCTCCGCTCCCGCACCGGCCGCCCTCCGCGCCGGCCGCTCCTGCGCCCTGCCACCGTCGGCCCCGCCCGACTCCGCCTCCCGTCGACGCCCGCTCGCCCGGCCTCGGCTCGGCGCCGCTGCCGCCCGCGCCGGCCGCTCTCGCGTCGGCCGTCCTCCGCCCGGTTGCCGTCGCGGGCCTCCGCCCGAGGCCGCCTGCTCGAGGTCGCCGCCGGCTGCTCCTGCCTCGCCTGAGGCCGCCGCCGCCGCCGGCTGCTCCTCCCTCGCCCGACGCCGCCGCTGCCGCAGGGCCGCTCGTCCGAGGTCGTCGCTGAGAGGCGGGCCTCCGCCCGCCGCCTCCCGCGCCGGGCCGCCGCAGGGCCGCCTCCCGCTTCCGCCGCCGCCGCAGGGCCGCCTCCCGCTTCTGCTCCTGCTAGGGTTCGGCTCGGTCGGTTTCTTCGGCTCGGTCAGTTTGTAAAACCGACCGGAAAAAGAAAAGAAAAAAAAGCAAAAAAAAAACGTCGTTCTAACCGCCGCGCCGTCCAGCGCCGCCTGTTAGACTTCGTTGCCTTGGTCGCCGCGCCGTCCAGCGCCGCCTACCAATGGGCACCGTTTCCCTCCCCCGCTGCCCGGTGATCTTTGATCGTCTGAGTGGTGCTGGTCTGCTGCCACTCCCCTCTGTGCTCGCCGCTCGTCCGCCTGCTACACTGCCTCCTCCAGCGGCTACCACAGGTGGTGGTGGCCGTTCTCCGTCTGGAGGTGGCCGTCCTCACTGTTCCTACTGCGACAAGGTCGGTCACATTGAGTCCCAGTGCTATAAGAAGAAGCGGCATCTTGCACGCCGATCTTCTACTGGCACTAGTGCTTCTACTACGACGTCTGCATCGACTCCTTCAGCAGTTTCTCTCACCGAGCAGGAGATAGCCAGACTCCGACGCCTGCTTGCCGCTTCAGGTTCTCCCTTGACAGGTTCTGCAGTTTCTGCTACTGACTCTTCGGGCACTGAGAGACCACCCACTACACAGTCCGGTACCTCCCCGTGGATTCTTGATTCTGGAGCATCTTTTCACATGACTCCTGATCCTTCCACTCTGTTTTCTATTACACCTCTTGATTCTCCTGTCAGTGTTCTTACTGCTGATGGTACATCTCTTTCTGTCTCTGGTCGAGGATCTCTTAGCAACTCATCTTTTCATGTTCCTTCTGTTGCTCATGTTCCTCGCCTTACCTTGCAGCTTCTTTCTGCTGGGCAGATTACTGACCTTGGTTATCGGGTTATTCTCGACTCTGACTCTTGTTGTGTTCAGGACTGCCACACGGGAGCTCTGGTTGGTTCTGGCCCTCGGCGCCGTGACTCACAGCGTCTTTGGGAGCTTGACTGGCTTCACCTTCCTTCCGCTGCCACCACCGCCGCCAGTCTCTCCGCTTCTGCCACTTCGTCTACTGGCTCTTTCCAGCAGTGGCATCACCGTCTTGGTCATCTGTGTGGATCTCGTCTGTCGTCCTTAGTTCGTCGTGGTCTTCTGGGGTCTGTCTCAGGAGACGTGTCTTTAGATTGTCAGGGCTGTAAGTTAGGTAAACAGATTCAGCTTCCTTATCCTCATAGTGAGACTGTGTCTCAGCGTCCTTTTGATCTTGTTCATTCAGATGTTTGGGGTCCGGCTCCCTTCGTTTCGAAAGGGGTCATCGTTATTATATTATCTTTATAGATGATTTCTCTCGCCACACTTGGATATATTTCATGTCTTCTCGTAGTGAGGCCTTGTCCATCTATAAACAATTTGCCACTATGATACACACACAGTTCTCCACTCCTATTCGTGTCTTTCGTGCTGATTCTGCTGGCGAGTACCTCTCTCATCACCTGCGCAGCTTCCTTGCTGAGCAGGGCACTCTCGCTCAGTTTTCTTGTCCTGGTGCTCATGCTCAGAATGGTGTTGCTGAGTGCAAGCATCGTCACCTCCTTGAGACGGCTCGTGCTCTGATGATCGCCGCCTCTATTCCACCTCATTTTTGGGCCGAGGCTGTTTCCACTGCCACTTATCTCGTCAACATCCAGCCCTTTTCTGCTCTTAAGGGTGCGATCCCTGTTGAGCGTCTCTGTGGTCTTCTTCCTGACTACTCTGCCCTTCATCTGTTTGGCTGCGTTTGCTACGTTCTCCTCGCCCCTCGAGAACGCACCAAACTGACCGCTCAGTCTGTTGAGTGTGTCTTTCTGGGGTACAGTGCCGAGCACAAGGGCTATCGGTGTTGGGATCCTGTTGGTCGTCGGATGCGGGTTTCTCGGGATGTGACTTTCGACGAGTCTCGTCCATTCTACCCACGTCCTGCCTCTCCTTCGGCTTCCTCTGTGGAGTCTCTGTCTTTCTTGACCTTTCCAGATACTCCTATATCTGTTTTGCCCTCGTCGACCTGTCCCACTGAGTCTCCACATATTCCCCCTGTGGCCTCTTCGCCGTTGTCGCCGCCTGTGTCGTCTCCTACGACTCCCCAGGCTCCTCCCACTACAGTACCTCCTCCTCTTATCTTCTACACTCGTCGACCTCGTATTGAGGATCTTCCAGATGAGCCATCTTCTTCTGATGTTCCATCTTCTTCTGATGCTCCATCTTCTCCTGATGGGTCATCTTCTCCTCGCTACGCTCTCCGCGATCGTCAGTCGCTTCGGCCTCCTGCCCGTTTTGCCTTTGCTGGCGCAGCTACTCGTGAGCCTGTCTCCTTCCAGGATGCTGTGACTCACCCTGAGTGGCAGCTTGCCATGGCCGAGGAGATTGCTGCCCTCGAGCGTACTGGTACTTGGGATCTTGTTCCTATTCCATCTCATTCTCGTCCCATCACATGTAAGTGGGTCTATAAGATTAAGACTCGCGCTGATGGTTCTCTTGAGCGCTATAAGGCGCGTCTTGTTGCTCGTGGTTTCCAGCAGGAGCATGGTGTTGACTACGACGAGACTTTTGCTCCTGTGGCCCACATGACCACTGTTCGCACTCTTCTTTCGGTGGCGTCTGTTCGCCACTGGGCTGTTTCTCAGCTTGATGTCAAGAATGCCTTTCTTAATGGCGACTTGCGTGAGGAGGTCTACATGCATCCGCCACCTGGGTATTCTGTTCCTGAGGGCATGGTCTGTCGCCTTCGTCGCTCTCTCTATGGCCTTAAGCAAGCTCCTCGTGCTTGGTTTGAGCGCTTCTCCTCTGTGGTCACTGCCGCTGGTTTTTCAGCTAGTGATCATGATCCTGCGCTCTTTGTCCACACTTCGTCTCGTGGTCGGACTCTTCTTCTCCTGTATGTTGATGATATGATCATTACGGGAGATGATTCTGAGTACATTGCCTTTGTCAAGGCTCGTCTTAGTGAGCAGTTCCTTATGTCGGATCTTGGTCCTCTTCGTTACTTCCTTGGGATTGAGGTTACTTCCACTCCAGATGGTTTCTTTATGTCCCAAGAGAAATACATTCAGGATCTTCTTGATCGCGCCTCTCTCACTGATCAGCGTACTGTTGAGACTCCCATGGAGCTCAATGTTCACCTCCGACTCTCTGATGGCGAGCCTCTTTCTGATCCGACTCGCTATCGTCATCTTGTTGGGAGTCTTGTCTATCTTACTGTTACTCGTCCGGATATCACTTATCCAGTTCATATTCTGAGTCAGTTTGTTTCAGCTCCCACTCAGGTTCACTACAGCCACCTTCTTCGAGTTCTGCGATACCTTCGTGGGACTATCTCTCGCCGTCTCTTCTTTCCACGTTCCAGCTCGTTACAGCTTCAGGCCTATTCGGATGCTACTTGGGCCAGCGATCCCTCTGATCGCAGGTCTATCTCTGCCTATTGTGTTTTTCTTGGTGGTTCTCTTATTGCCTGGAAGACGAAGAAACAGACTGCAGTGTCCCGTTCGAGTGCAGAGGCTGAGTTGCGAGCTATGGCTCTCTTGACAGCAGAGGTTACTTGGCTACGGTGGTTACTTGAGGATTTTGGTGTTTCTGTCACTACACCGACCCCTCTCTTGTCAGACAGTACAGGTGCTATCAGTATTGCTCGTGATCCTGTGAAGCATGAGCTCACCAAGCACATTGGTGTTGATGCTTCTTTCATGAGGACTTGTGTGCATGATCAGGTGATTACTCTTCAGTATGTGCCTTCGGAGCTTCAGATAGCGGATTTCTTCACGAATGCCCAGACTCGCGCGCAGCACAGCTTCTACCTCTCCAAACTCAATGTTGTTGATCCACCATGAGTTTGAGGGGGGTGTTAGAGATATATGTATAGTTGTTATTCCCCATTGTTATGAGGGGTTCTTTGCATATTTACCACCTGTACTTTGTGTATATATACCGGCCCATTGGCCTCATATGAATACATGCGCTATTCATAACACGTCCATCCAGACCGAAGGACTAGCTGATTCTGTTCATTGGTAATAGCTCTGTTTTTTTTTCCTTTGATTTCTCTAAAAGTCAAAATAAATAGAGCGATTTTTTAAAGTAGATTCTTCAAATGGTTTTCTAATTTCAAAATTATATGCGCCGTTCACATCAATACCTCTATTATCCACTGCTACATTAAAAAATATAGATAAAAATTATTGGTCGCAGCCAAAACCCTCAATCACATCACATAAAGAACCAGAGCCATAGTTGCTCGGTCTGTCGCTGATGTAGATGCTTTTGTCCTAACGGCAGTGCTTTAATTTTGTGTTAGGAGATCCAGTGCTCGTGGCTAGCTCCTATCCAACAACTTCATTACGAGAGAGGTTCCTTGATTTTTCTTCCTTGCTTGCCCAATCAAATGCAAGAAACTCCCTGAACAAACTCCCTGAACGTGAGTCAAATGAGGCTAACTTAAGTAGGGCAAAATATGGCACCAACTAAACACGCCTAAACTCCTAACCCACCTCTTAAGCCCAAACAAAAATATGGTTTAAAGCCTACCCTTAGGCGTGCCATATTTTTGAAAAGTGTTTCGTTCGTTGTTATGATTGTGGCTTGCCACGTATTATCAGCACCATGACCTGCACAGCAACGAACACATAGATGGATTCATGGATCGATCCAGACGCCTCCGTAAAACATACGTCGCTTCCAACTGCTCCAACGCAAGTAAATAGTACTTATAAAAAAAAACGCAAGTAAATAGTTCCCAGTACATACCGTACTCTTTTAAAATACTCTAGGAAAGTACTCCAGTATTTATTTACTGCTGTTTTGCAATGCATGTGGGACCAATCCTTATTTGCTTTTCATATACTTCTCTCTGAAAACTAGCCGTTATAACTTGCTAATGGTAATACCATTTACACAGCCTAATACTATGCACAGCGGTAGTACCGTTCCACACATACGAAACTACCGATGCCCTTGAAAGAGAAAACCTTCCAAAAGATATCTCTCTGAAAAAATGTACCGTAGATAAATTGATCATTCTGCAACTCCGGTCGTACTGTAGCACACAGGTCAGTAGTACCGCAGGCCAGTCTAACCACTCATACAGAGCCAGTACTACCGATCTTTGACCACATAGTCATCGAACACGTCGGTCTTCAACCATATTGATCTTTGACAACACAGGTCTTCCACCACGTCAGATTTTGACCACGTCGATCTTCGATAATACATGTGCGACCACATCGATCTTTGACCACGTCGGTCTTCGACTACGTGGATCTTCGACGACACTAGTCTTCGACCATTGATGTGGTAGTATCGTGCGTTACAAGTCAGTAGTTCCGCCCAGCGGTAGTTCCACAAGACTCACAGCGGTAGTTTTGATTTTTCTAAAAAGTGTACATACTTTAACAAATTTTGTAAAATACATTTGTAAATTATAGTATCATGCATACAAGGGTCAAACCATGATTCCTAATAAGTTGTAAAACACGTTTGTACACTTTTAAAATCATGACACAAGGAATAGATACGTGGACTCAATACACTTGCAAAACACATTCGCAAACCTAAGTCACATACTACAAGGATTATGTGTGAGCTTCAACTATTTGCAAATATAAGCCTTATACCACAAGGAGTAGAAAATATGGACTTCAAACATTTGCAAAACACATTTGTAATGTATAGTTTCATGTTACAAGGATTCAACGCATGAACCTTAACTATTTACAAAATACATTCACAAATAATAGCATCATACTACGGAGAGCTAGTGCAAGTGAGATTGAGCTATCAACACATGATGAGACTCAAACTACTAGACAAGACCCCTCTTAATAGTACAACATATACTATCAATCTGGTTTTTCAACTAAGTATCAAGACCAGTAAAAGATTAGGAACACATTCTTAGACCGAGCTAGTCATACCTTTGCCTTAAGCATCATCTTGAAGCTTGATTATGCACATCTTCACTTTAAGTCTGGGTCATTGTCTTGTTATACATCAACTCATGATGCATCCTTCATTAAACTCCACCAACACATGATGTGTCTTAACTTGATTTGATGATCAATACATTAGGGTGTATGATGCATCCGTAGCCTCCTGCTTTATCTCTGAAACGAGATGATAATAAGAGGAGTAAAGAAGTCACTTTAAAAAGCAAAATATTCTATTATCGTTTAGTTTTTATAATCAGAAACCAATACAAATTACTGCAAGCAGCTGAACAAATGATGTGTTCAGTATCTTCAATTCACAAGTCAACGAAAGGAACTAAATGTTATGCACTGTTGAATCCACTTACTACCAACTTTACCTCCCTCCGAGATGAGCCGTAAACCATCCTAATGCATGAACCAGAGTGACCCTACCTCACAGTGACTAATGGTCTATTCTTTTTTTACTGTGACTTATAACCTATAATTATGACTTATAACTTTTAGATTATTTATGAAAGAAAGTATATAGTAACAGAAATTTGCATGTGGTTTTGGCCGATATAAATGAAGTCGCTGTAGTGTGTACTACAATTAACTTATAGACTTCATCTTGAAAAGATATTTTGTGAAATCTAGTTACTGTAGAAAAGTCTAAAAATAATTTTTAAAAGATGAAAAGAACAGGCCTGTATCTATGAACACTTGTCCTCTCGTCTCTAGTGAACTTCTAGGTGAAACCTCCATGAAGTTTGTAACCACTCTTCTCAACCTCGTCACAATACACACACTCATTTAACACCAAGGAGATCACCTTCACCTCAGAGAATGCAAGAAGAGCAAGGCTAGAACTCTCTCTCTCTCTCTCCAAATCATCAAGTGTATGTACTCTTAAAATTTTTGTGCTGTAACAATGCTGTGTGGCTGCATGGCAGATGGCTCAGCAGGGATGTGAAAGTTGCAGGAAGTGGCAAGAGCACTACTACTGGGAGCACATGGATGTGAGCAAGATTCGTTTCTTCAGGCTCATGACTGGAGATTTTGCTCAGGGCATTGTAAGTATCAACTACCCTGCCAAGTGAACAAGTCTTCAACTTGCGCATTAGTTGTTAAAACCTGTGACATATTGTGACGGTGATCAATTCTGCTAGTTCTGTATCGCCCATAAAAGAGCACTCCTTTTGTCCTAAAATTATGGACTTACACAAGTGTCATGGGGATTTTTTATTATATAATTAGAAAAGGTGTCTCACAGAGTGACAGAGAAGTATGACCGAAAAAAAAAAATGCAAGCACCTAGCACCATGATATTTTGCTGTAAATCAAGTTTAAGTTACTGACTGGTCACATAATTTTTTCTATGAGCAAAATAATCAGTATAGTTACACTATGATCGAGTGAAGTTAGCTTAACCAAATGAGTCGTCTGTTGTCATCTTAGAGCATACCAGAAAAGTTTGTGAGCAATTTCAAGGGGCAGATCACTAATGGGTTCAATCTGAAAGTGCCCAGCGGTGAAACATGGCAAGTCGGTGTAAACAAGATTGCAGATGAGATTTACCTCATGTCAGGATGGGATGATTTTGCCAAGGCTCATGAATTGAAGGAGAATGACCTCCTGCTGTTCACATGCAGTGACAACTCTTCCTTTGAGGTCCTAATCTTTGATGCGAATGGCTATGAGAAACTGTCTTCTCTATTTGCCAGCAAAACTGGTCCTAAAATGCGCAAACATTTCGGCAATATGGTGGGTCAACAAGTTGAACAATACTCTCTGAGTGATTCTCTTGATACTAGTATGCCGTCGCAGCTGGTTGGCTCCCCTCACAAGGCCTCTACTTCAAAGAAATTTAGTGGGAAAACTAAACCAAGTAAGTCCTAGTGCAAGTTTTCCTCTTTTGAGATCTTGGCGTAGTCAGCTAACACATACACCTGAAACTATGCATCATCAAAAATGTGCTTTTCTTGATAATTTCAAATATATCTAAGTTGACGCACACACTGTACATTTTCCACAGGGAAAGAGCCTGAATCTCCAAACAGTAGCAGCTGTCATGTTAAGCATGAGGCAATTGAGGAGGAGAGTGATGACAGATATGCTTACTCTCACTACTACTACTCGAGGGTTGCCGCTCGACTAATCGAGGAGGAAAAGGAGGAAATAGTCGGTTTGGTTTCGGTCCGTCCGGACAATCCTGCATTTGTGACTGTTCTGCAGATGAGCCATGTTCGAAGCAGGAACAACTTTCTGGTCAGTTTATTCATTTGGGTAGAGTAATTGGCATGATTTAATACAATACATATATTAAATTCATGTTTTTATTAACTTAGGCCTGTATAAGATTTGCATTTAGTTGAGCATTTTGATTTGTTGATAGGAGACAGACGGCAAGCGTTCCTCAGGGAAAAAACATATTCTTTGTCTGAATTCTGAAACATTGTGGAAATCATCACCAATTTGGCTCTGATTGTCAAGATTGCTATCTGATATAATCTCTAATACAAGCCTATGACTAAGGATTGGATTGTTGCCAACCGTAGTGTACTTATGCCCGACTGCTACTACAAAATTTTTAGCTAACAACAACTTTTTGAGCATGGATACACAATAGGTAGTGCAATATCTTTATCTACACTGTAATCGTGTGAATTTTGTAGATCTGACCCTGTTTCTGGGTACAATACTGACACAACCGATGTTCTTGCGCAGGTCATCCCCAGTAGACTTGCTGCTGATCACATTGACAGCAGAACACGTGAGATCACACTTCGCAGGCCAAATAGGAAAGACAAGTGGTGCGTCAGATACTATCACAACAGCACCACCCGAGGCCTCCAAAGCTACCAGTTTTTCAAGTTTGTGCGCGACAACAAGCTTCGCGAGGGCTACATCTGCGTCTTCGAGCTGATGAAAGGCGCGAGCAGGGTAACGATGATCGTCCATGTCATCAGGAGGGTTAACGACCGGTTTGTTCTGGTGGGCTAAGTCCTTGTATCCTCATAAGAGTTGGCATGTGTTATGTAAATGTGCAATTGTGGTTTCTGCATCATGCACTATGTAGCACTGAAAACTGAACTGGAAGTGCCTAGTGATGCCTTGCATGCAAGAGCTTACCCTATAGGTAGCTTCTTGATGCAGTATGGCTGCTAGAACAAGGTGCGAGCATTGTGAATGTTTCTAAGCAAAATGGAAGGTACCCTAAGATGGTGGCTTGTGCTTTTTTGCCTTGTTTTGTTCTCTTTGCAGGTTCAGTGTTCTGATACTCTGCCCAAGTGCCCAGGACTGGTTTCAGTGGCAGTTTCCAAGTTTAGTGGTAACCTTGTAAATTGCGTAGACATGGTGATACTAGTCGCAGTAATCTGATCTCTTATGCATTTCTGTGAATTTTGTAGCATGTGTGGTGATATAATATGATGTCTATTATTAAAAAAGTTCTGAAATGGTTCATGCTGCCAGCCTGCCACTGCAAAGTTTTAGCTAAGCTGGTGTGTTTCAGCTGATTTTGTGGAGTCCAATCTTCTCTGTACTGTTGGTTAAGTAATAACAGGTGTCAATCCGAAGCAGCTATAATTAGGCAATTAGCTGAGATCACACTAATTTTACTTGAATACAAACATCTTCTAACAGCACAGTTCTTGAGACAGCTTGGTCTGTTCAGTAACTTCAGTTCGCAAGTGAAGAGGAGGAAGCAAGTCTTTTGTGTTAAACAACTAGGATAGTTGTGTTTTTATTGTTGTTTACTACTTCCATTAGTATGTGTTTTCACTGTTGTTTAGTATTTCCATTAGTGCTGATGTTTCCACTAGCAGTAGTACTTAGTATTGACGTGTGAGAGTGCTCACACTTATATACTTGTATATAAATAAATGATCAATAGAAGATAAATGTGTGTCAATTGCAAACTATTCTCTTGATATCTTCTAACATGGTATCAAAGCCTATTCTTCTCATCCAATGACAACCTCTGCAAATACATCTGCTAGCCTAGAATCGTCAATTTCAGGATCACTGGCACTCAAGTCATCGGCATGATGTCCACTGGTTACCCATCATTTGGTAATCCTATCAATGTGAAGATGTCTTATGACACCTACCTGCTATGGAAGGTGCAGGTTTTTTCTGTCCTTCGCGGTGCACAGTAGTTTGGTCTTGTAAAAGGAACCAAACCAGCACCGCCCCAGTTAATCGTGGCTCGTGGCTTCGACAGAAGATGGAGCTGCACAGGTTCCTAATCCTGCATATACCGTCTGACTCCAACGACATCAGACGTGCCTAAGCCTACTACTATCCACCCTCTCGTCGGAGGTGTTGAGGCAGGTGTTGTTTCTACCATCATCGGCTGCAGTCTGGAATGCCTTCGAGCGTAAGTTTGCGACGCAATCTAGAGCGTGTATTATGCAAATCCGACGACAATTGGCTATGCTTCAAAAGCGGGACATGACAATGTCGACTACTTCAATAAACTCAAGAGCCTTATCGATGGACTCGCCACTACTGGCAAACCACTCGAAGAGTAAGAGGTTATCATATATCTTCTCACCGACCTCTACAACTCCTACGATGTACTAGTGACATCCATTACCACCCGAACGGAGCTGATCACCCTCACCTATCTCTACTCACACATGCTAGACTATGAGATGCGTCACGATCAAAACAATCTTATGTTCCAGCCCTTCACGAATATGATGTCTCGGGGCAATCAAAGAAGGCATGGGCAAGGCGGTGGAGGTGGACGTGGACGTGGTTGAGGTGGTGGCCACAGATAGTACCAGTACTAGGGTACCAACTGTGGCAACCATCACGGTGGCAACAACAAAGGGTCCGACAATCAGCCCATCTGCCAGTTATGTGAAAAGATCGGCCATGCAGCTTTTAAATGCTACAAGCATTTCGATCATGTATTCCAGCAGGAGGAGCATACGGTGACAAATGTCCCCACAAGATTAGGGTTTGATGCACCTTGATACACGGATACTATGGTACTGACCATATCATCGGAGAATTGAACAAGCCGACGATACACGAGCGGTACTCCGGCAAAGATCAGGTTCACACAACAAATAGTTCAGGTATGCCAATTGCTTATATTGGTTCTTCTAAAATTCATACCTCACTGTTGTAGGGGTGGCCCAACCCCCCGTGACTGGGCCGTGCAACTAGTCCAACAGTGTAAAGGAGTATAACAGTGTAAATATACCAGTGTACCCCCATCCTTTGTAAATACTAAGGGGTATAATGGGGATTTCCCATTCTACCCCACTCACATATATATAAGCCCCCAGGAGGGGCAAAGGGGGGGGGCTCCCTCATTCTTACTCAATTCCCTCACACAGATCTGGCTCCTCTCCTCCTCTCCTTCTTCCACTAGTCCTCTCCTTCTCTGTTTGGCGCGTAGCCACAACAGATGGCGCCGTCCGTGGGGACGACTGGAAGTTACGTGTGGAAGAGATTTCTTCAGTATTCAAAAAAAAGTAGCAGCTATCTGGATCTTTCCTGCTCTTGGGAGCATGCTACTTCACCCATGGCATCTGTACGACAGATAAGTAGTTCGCTTGCCAAAACTTTACCTCGTTTTATGGATGCAATATTGGCTAGATCTAGTTGAATCGTCCAGGTGCAGTAGTGGATAGATCTGATCAAATCACCTATTTCTGTGTTCATGCTATCTTCGCTCTGTTGGGGGGTGGTCATGCAGAGAAACGATGTTTTGGATGGCATAGTGGCAGGATCCCTCTGGCCAGGGTGGGGCGTCGTCGAGCCCAGCTCTATTGCGCTTCGCCACGACACCGCCCTTCGACGCCTACGGCCAGGCTCCACTTCCGCATGTCGAAGGCCACACGAACAGCCGCGTCTCCGCGACGAGCTCCCGAGGGTCTCCGCGCAACGTCGAGTATCCGCTTCGTGGTCTCCGCAGAGCGCCGCCAAGCCTCCGCAAAGCGTCGCCGCTCGTATGCATGCGCGTAGCATCTATCCATCCGGGCACTCGCAAACACAAAACTTCACGTACACCCACCCATGCATGCATTTAAAAATCCTTCCAAGTGTCCATCCGCACACCCTTGTATGCATGGCCCTTTTTTCTCTTCACGTATACACCCATGCAGGAAATGCAGATCCATCCGCACAGGCTCGTCCGGCGTTACTGGTAACTCCGCGCCGTCTTCAGGTCTCGCTTGTCTCCGCGCTGCTCCGCGACGAAGTCCCGGGGCTCCGCAAGCGGGCAACGACGCCGAGGCATGGCTCCGCCGAGGAGGCCGCTTAGCTCCAAAAGTCCTGGCTCCGCGCGCGGCTCTGCGACGAAGTCCCGGGGCTCCGCCGAGGATGCATAAAGGTCCGGAGTGATGCAGGCAGGACAGCAAGCAAGCACAGCTTGAGCGCCGGCTGTCTCCGCTGTCTTCGCGTGCTCCCACCGCGACGCCACGCGTGTCTACTAGGAGCGCGTCCTCGGCCAGCCGTGCACCTTCGCCAAGAGCTACGCGGCATGCGAGCGAAGGAGCGGCGAGACGGACGAGGATGTTGGAGAGTCTTACGACCTCCCAGGATCCTTTACGACTTGTTAGAGTCGTTTACGACCAGATAGAAATTGAATACGACCAGTCCTGATCGCTTCAAACTCTATCGATCGATTTTCCTCCGTAGTCGTAAAAACACTGTAGCAATTACGACCACTCCTTCTTATCGAGCGCTGTCTTCCTCCAGCCGCTCTCGAAGAATACCGTGATCGTAAATCTTTACGAACACGCAGTGATGCTGGCGATCACCGTTCACCGTAGTCGAAACACCCTTTCGACTACGTTCACTTCCTTCGAACGTGATCGGAGTTGCTTCCGATCACATACAAACCTTCTCGGCGTAGTCGGAACAACTCTGTTCCTTGCCGTGATCGTAGTACCCGTCGATCACGCCTGCTGGAAACTTTTCCGTGGTCGTGACTCCTCCTGATCACGCTTGCGGTGATCGTGAGTCCTTCCGACCACGTATTGCACAAACACACGACAACACAAAGCTTTGTGTCTTTCCCTCTTTTTGTATTTTCTCAATTGCTTGGTACGTCGAATACATGGCTCTAAGCCTCTTTTTATACCCGGCTGTTCTAATTCAACGCGGGTTCGACTACGATTACACCTCAGATTCCGACTCCGATTCTAATACGACTTCTACTCCGTTTCCAACTAAGACTTTGAATTTGCGGCTGCAATTCGACTTAGATTACACCCAAATTTTGCATATGACTCTAAAACAAGATTATTTACAACATTCTCTCCCTAATCTTGTTTTTCGACTTCGATCATGCCAATCTTCTTTTTCATCTCTGAAAACTTTATCCGCCCCAGCGACTTTGTCAATATGTCTGCTTTCTGTTCTTCGGTTCTGATATAGTTGATAGCGATCTTCCCTTCTTCAACACAATCTCTGATATAATGATATCTTGTGTCTATGTGTTTGCTTCTATCATGTAGAACTGGATTCTTGCTCAGTGAAATAGCCGATTTGTTATCAACCCTGAGCGTTACCTTCTGAATTTCTTCATCTGACAATTCACTCAACAGTCGAGCGAGCCAGACTCCCTGGCAAGATGCTGCGCTTGCTGCGATGTACTCGGCTTCACACGAAGATAATGCAACCACCTTTTGTTTCTGAGATTGCCAGCTGATCGGACTCTCCCCAAGCACAAACATTATGCCTGTCGTGCTCTTTCGATCGTCGACATCTCCTGCCATGTCGCTATCACTGTAGCCCGTCAGCTGCAAAAACTTTCCACCTCCTCTCTTGTACTGAATCCCGAGATTCAAAGTACCTTTGATGTATCTCAGGATGTGTTTCACGGCATTCATATGCTCCTGAGTTGGTTTCTCCATGAAACGACTTACGTATCCGACCGCAAACGAGATGTCTGGTCGGGTGTGCACCAGATACCGTAGACTTCCGACAATGCTCCTATAAGTCGTGGCATCAACTGGTGATCCTGGGCCTGTCTTGCTCAACTTCAGATGATTCTCCATTGGAGTTTGACATGGATTGCACTCTTCCATACCCGACTTCTCCAGAATCTTTCGAGCATATCCCGACTGACAAAGTGTTATGCCGTTGTCGGTTTGATTTACTTCAATGCCGAGGTAGTAGCACAGAAGTCCCAAATCGGTCATTTTGAACAGCCTCTTCATCTCTTCTTTAAACCTCATAATCTCCTTCGAACTCGATCCAGTAATGATCAAGTCGTCCACGTAAACGCCCACGATCAGTCTGTTCTTCGCATCTCCCCTCGTGTACACAGCATGTTCAGAGTTGCTTCTTCTGAACCCGAGTGCCGTTAGACTTTTGTCAAGCTTCAAATTCCATGCTCGTGGTGCTTGCTTAAGTCCGTAGAGAGCTTTGTTCAGCTTCAAGACTTTCTCGGCTTGCTCCTTGGATTGAAAACCCGGTGGTTGAGAGACATAAACTTCCTCCTTAATGTCTCCGTTCAAGAACGCCGTTTTCACATCCATGTGGTGAATCTCCCATCCACCGTTTGCTGCCAGTGCAAAAAGTAGTCGTATAGTCTCCATACGAGCTACTGGGGCAAAGACTTCTTCGTAGTCGATGCCTTGTTTTTGAACATACCCTTTCGCCACAAGTCGTGCTTTGTGTTTTACGACTTCTCCCTTGGAATCCTTCTTTACCTTGAAGATCCACTTTAAACCGATTGCTCGATGACCCTTTGGCAAATCGGTGAGTTCCCATGTGTCATTCTCTTCAATCGACTTCAGCTCTTCCTGCATAGCTGCTCTCCAGTATGCATCTCCCTTTGCTTCTTCATAGCTTCCAGGTTCTTCTGCAGTCGTGTAAAGCAGTAGCTCTTCAGACTGCACTGATTCAGTTTGTGCATAAATCTCACTTATGCTTCTCATCTTCGGTATTCTATCGCTCGAATCTTCTTCATCAGACTCTTCTTCATTTGGTGAGACTTCCTGATCATCAGCACCGGTCGAATTTTGGCTTTGAGATGTGGTCGTAGCTTCTTCCGTATTGTCAGCATCGACTTCTTCGACTTCGAAGGTTACCCACTTCGACATGTCTTTCTCAATATCCTCGTGTTCTTCCCACTCCCAATGTTTGTTCTCTTCGAAGACCACGTCTCTGCTCACATGAATCTTCTTTTCGACCGGATCATAGCACCTGTACGCCTTGGTGCCTGGTTCCGAGCCAAGATAAATCCTCCGTCTGCTCCGGTCGTCTAGCTTCTTGAGATAAGTGGATGGCTTCACATGGGCTAAGCATCCGAAGACCCTTAGATGCTCGACATTGGGTTTTATTCCCGACCACTGTTCATATGGAGTGACTCCATCCAGTGATCGTGTGGTCGCACGATTTAGCAGATAGACGGCATGTCTTACTGCTTCTGCCCAAAACCTCCCGGGCAGAAATCGGCTCTTCAGCAGACTTCGTGCCGTTTCGACCACGGTCCGGTTTCTTCTTTCTACGACTCCGTTTTGTTGAGGTGAATACGGAGCCGTGAAGAATCTTGCAATGCCCTTCTCTTCACAAATTGAGTCAAACTCTTTTGCCAGAAATTCTCCTCCTCGATCAGACCTGACCGCTTTTACCCTCTTGTCGACTTCGTTTCCGGCAAGAGCAATAAACTTCTGAAAGTTCGACTTTGCCTCATCCCTGCTCTTCTGCATGTACACCCACATGGCTCTAGAGTAGTCATCCACGATCAACATGAAGTATTGATTCCCGGCATCTGTACGAGGTGTGATTGGTCCGCACAGATCCACGTGAACCAGTTCGAGTGGTTGCGAAGCTCTGAAACTCGTCTGCTGTGGAAAACCGCTACGAGTTTGTTTCGCCACCAGACAGCCTTCGCAGACTTGCTCCGGGTGGTCGATTGTCGGTAATCCGACCACCATCTCTTTTTTCGCCATCGTGTTAAGACTCTGGAAATTCAGATGTCCGAATCTTGCGTGCCATAACCAGGCCGCATCATCGGTTGTAGTCTTCATACACTTCGGCTTGCATGCTTCAATTTGAATTTTGTACAGACGATTTACCGTTCTCTGTACTTTCATCAGTAGTCGTTCGGTGTGGTCGTACATCTTCAGGTAGGTGTCTTTGAGTTCAATCCGACAACCTTCTTCAGTCAATTGTCCAAGGCTTATAATGTTGCTTCGTAGACTTGGAATGTAGTATACATTCGACAATCTCCTCTGGCTTCCATCCTTGCACTGCATCAGGATCGTGCCTCTCCCTTTTATCTGAATGGTCGAGCCGTCTCCGAACTGTACTCTTCCAAGCACATTCTTATTTAATTCGTAAAACATCGAGTACGTACCCGTCATATGGTTGCTGGCTCCATTGTCGAGATACCAGTCTGCCGTCCGCTCTCCTTTCTCCAACAGACTCGGAAACACTTTCTCCTCGTTTAATAGAACCATTGTCGGTTCGTCTGCAGTGCAGAGCGACAACAGCAATGTCGGCTCTTTGTGCTCATCTGTTTGAGCCAGGTTTGCTTCCTCTACTTTCTTCTTACTCCGGCAATTCGCAGCATAGTGACCATACTTCTTGCAGTTATGGCACTGGATGTGGCTCCGACATTCGGCAGCGTAATGTCCGTATTTCTCGCATGTGTAGCACTGGATGTCAGATTTGTCCGTATGATGATTTCCATCTCCACGACCACCACGACCTCCTCGACCACCTCTTCCACGGCCACTCTGGCCATAGCCTCGTCCTTGTCCTCGCCCATGAGACGCGCCGCGGCCACGACCTCGTCCACGACCGCCCCTTGATGACGATTCTCCTCGGTTCCTCGTGTCATCCTTTACAAACAATGCTTGTTGGTTGTAAGGCCCTTTTCCTTCATTGTCGGCTTGGTAACTTTTCAGAAGCTGCTCGTGTGCTCTGAGCGCCCCAGTTACCTCCTCCACCTTCATCTTCGAGAGGTCTTGTGAGTACGTGATCGCAGTTACGACCGGGAGAAACTTCTCCGGTAGTACTCGTAGATACTTCTTCACCGCCACCTCATCTTTCAAGTCGTCGCCAAGAGATTTGATCTCGTTTACGACTTCATTAAACTTCCCAGAGAATTCTTCCACTGTCTGGTCTCTTCCCATCTTCAATGATTCAAACTCACTCCTCAATGTTTGAAGTCGAACTTCCTTCACTCGATCTACTCCTTGGTGCATTATCTGCAGAGTAGTCCAGACGTCTTTCGCCGTCTCCTTGCCGACCAGCTGTCGCATCATCGAGTCGGGCACAGCTTGATAGATCGCTGCCATCGCCATCTTGTCGAGACGATCATCGAGGACCTTGTCCTTCTCCTTCGGTTCAACCGCACCCCAGACTCCCTGTGCGATCATGTTGACCTTCATCTTCATCGCCCAGATCGGGTAATTATCCGAACTGAGGATCGGGTACTGCAGCGACACGCTTTCCTTCATCTTTGAAGCCTCTGCCATGGTTCACCGAGGCTCTGATACCAAATGTTGGAGAGTCTTACGACCTCCCAGGATCCTTTACGACTTGTTAGAGTCGTTTACGACCAGATAGAAATTGAATACGACCAGTCCTGATCGCTTCAAACTCTATCGATCGATTTTCCTCCGTAGTCGTAAAAACACTGTAGCAATTACGACCACTCCTTCTTATCGAGCGCTGTCTTCCTCCAGCCGCTCTCGAAGAATACCGTGATCGTAAATCTTTACGAACACGCAGTGATGCTGGCGATCACCGTTCACCGTAGTCGAAACACCCTTTCGACTACGTTCACTTCCTTCGAACGTGATCGGAGTTGCTTCCGATCACATACAAACCTTCTCGGCGTAGTCGGAACAACTCTGTTCCTTGCCGTGATCGTAGTACCCGTCGATCACGCCTGCTGGAAACTTTTCCGTGGTCGTGACTCCTCCTGATCACGCTTGCGGTGATCGTGAGTCCTTCCGACCACGTATTGCACAAACACACGACAACACAAAGCTTTGTGTCTTTCCCTCTTTTTGTATTTTCTCAGTTGCTTGGTACGTCGAATACATGGCTCTAAGCCTCTTTTTATACCCGGCTGTTCTAATTCAACGCGGGTTCGACTACGATTACACCTCAGATTCCGACTCCGATTCTAATACGACTTCTACTCCGTTTCCAACTAAGACTTTGAATTTGCGGCTGCAATTCGACTTAGATTACACCCAAATTTTGCATATGACTCTAAAACAAGATTATTTACAACAGAGGAGCGGCGCAGACTCCACGACTGTCGTAGGCTCCGCGCCTCGGTCGCGGCTCGCCACGGCTCCGCACACCGGGGCTCTGGGCGCCTGGACCTCCGCGCGTATGAGTTGGCAAACTCCAAAGTGCTGGTCTTCGCCCGGCTTCGCTTGCAAAGCACGGGACCTCGCATGCGAAGAACTGGCCTCCACTTGGCGTCGCGTCTTCGTCTTCGCCTCGGTTGCGGCCTCCGCGCTTGGCGCCATGTCGACGCCATCAGCTGTGTCTCAGCGGAGGCTGTCGAGGCCTCGTGAGGGCATCGCCAGCGCTGAGACGGGACGAGCGAAGGCCGTTTCGGCTATCGACGTTGGCTCCGCTCCGCCGGCGACGCCGCTTAGCTGCGTGGAGCCCATTCCCCCTGGCTTACGTGATGAAGTCCGTCGGTACGTCAGCGTGGAGGGTTCTCCGAGGCAGCCCACGCCTCCGCGCCGCACCCCGCGCCGGCGGTCACCCGAAGCCTCTACGCCGAGTGGTGCTGCTCGCAAGGAAGAACCAACCCCGGCGGGCCCAGGAGAACACATCGTCCGCGCGACTAGCTCTAGACGAGCCTACGCTCCTGCAGCCAACAGCGACGCAGACACGGAGGTGGTGCCTGAGGATCTCGTCCGCTGGGACTTCGCCATGATACCAATCTGGCTCCGCGTTTCCAAGGGTGGGCTCCGACTCCGTGCGACGGACTTCGCTGGGGCGACGTCGGCCTCCGCACGGCGTCCGCGACCCGGGCCCCGACTCCGCGACGGACTTCGCAGGGACGATGTCTCCGCGCGACGGACTTCGCAAAGGCGATGTCCGGTGACGGCACGCGGCGCCGGACCGAGGCATAAGTCTCCATCCAAGCACCCAGGGTGGCTTGGCGGCGGTGTCCTCCCGGGCGGTGTTCATCGAGGGGGACTTAAAGCAGCTTGTTAGCACTCCATGCACCAAGGAGCTTCAGGCATCCATCCCATGCATGCAGGCTTTGCGTATCCGTCCCGCGTAGTTTTTCTCTCTGCCTGTCTACCCGCAGGTTAGCAGCAGCGCCTAACATCCATCCAGACATCGCTCGACGAGGCCCGGGGTCGAGGCGCTCGGCGGCACGGAGGGGAGACTCGACGGCGCGGAGGCTTCGGAGGGAACTTCGCGCAGGGCGAGGAGGCCCGCTCTCATACCATTCCTGGCGCAGCAAGGCACGCCATAGAGCAGGTGGCGGAGCTGCGAGGCGGATAACATCCCGCCGTGGACGGTGATGTTGATGACTCTCCAGCTGAAGCGCCGCGGCCCGAAGTGGTACAACTTTCAATGATGCCAAGGGCACTCGCAGGCGGCTGACTCCCCGGTGTCTTAGGGCATGTACAACGCGTCGTCTCGGCCTGTCTCTATCTTCGCTTTTTTGCAAAAATCACCTCGGTTTGGCTTGGAGACGGTCGCCCCGTCGCCTCGCGAGGCGACGGCGAGGGCTCGTGCTTCGAGGCCCAAGCGCCGCGAGGAGCAGCGTTGTACGGCTCGTCTTCTCATCTCGACGGCGCACGCGGATTCTGGTTTCGGCGGCCTCCTCAGCGACGGATTCTGGTTTTGGCGGATTCTGGCAAGGGCGCGTTGCCGCCATCATCCAAGATCCCACCGGTGAGCTTCCCTCTTCCACTCCCTCCGCCACCAGCCAAGGAGTCGATTCGCACTTCCGCAGCCAAGGTAGCTCTGTAACCTCTGCGATTTGTTCTCTTCTTCTACCTCTGCCTCGTTTCCACCAGCCAAGGTTGCTTTGTTCTTCTTCCTCTGCTCCCAGACGACCTCTTGCTATCCTGCTCATGGAGGAGCCAGATCTGCTCATGCTCTCGTGGTCTCCCTCCCATGCTGCTCATGCTTTGCTGATCTGCTCCCTGATTTGCTCTCTGCTCTGCTCTACTCCCTGATCTGAATAGGAGAGATGCCATGTGGTTGTTGATTGAATGAATGTGTATGTTGGATATCGAGTTATTGACCATGTCTTGATTGGTAGATACCTAGATGAATTACCATGTCAAGATTATATGTAGGTTGAATTATTGAAACGAAGTGCAATAAGCCAATAACCATGATTTTGGGGGGAGGGGCATTATTCTGGACAAGGGTAAAGGGGGTGTCACCTGGATAATCGGTGCAGTAGAAAGGGGCATTTCTTAGCTCTACACTGGATGATGTTCGTGTGTCTGTAGCTGCGAAAATGATGATGACTGCTTCCAGCACAAAATTGATAGTACTTTTATATGTTTTATCTTTGCCTGCTATGTGTTGTTCTCTGCTACCATCGCAATGTTGATAGCACTCCTAACTTGCTGTAGTTTTTGTGTCATGTCTAATATTGTTATGAGCTGAAATTCTGTGGTAGAATGCTGAAAATAGCTCTTATACTGAAGTACAGTTGGGTATTCACTTACTGAAAATAGCTGTTACAGTTCTGAAAATATGATGAGTACAGTTCTAAAAAGTATGGTCATTGCGGCAGCCAAGAGCCTGTAAGATTACACTGTTTTGAGTTTTTGTCATCCTTGATGCCAAGGAACACTATTTTTTGGTCTAAATGCAATGTTATGAAAATAGCTTATTTTTTGGTCTGGAAAGACTTTAGTGCAGCAATCAATCGACTTTGAGCATGTGAGTGAGATTGCCTTATCACTGTTCTTTATAGTGTACATTACACTCAATGACTAATTCATATTGTATTTCATATTATCGTTTGTTGGTGTACAGGTGTTAGAGGTTCTATGTCCTCAATCTTTGGATAGATGAGGATTGATGGTTAACATAGGCCACAGGGAACTACAGTATATTTGAATCAAAAATTGTAAGGGCCTAACACCATAGTAACATTTTGCTTACCCACTTTTTGGCAGTACCAGCAATAGTGGATATGTTTTAGGTAACCATGTTTTCATGTTTTTACCACCGATTATCTTATATAAAGATAAATGTTTCTAACACTGAATTATACTAGTGCTATTTTAGTTCTGGAAAGAGCTTATTTTTGGTGTGAATATATAATATATCATTTATATTGATGATTTTTAAAAAATATTGTAATCATGTTCATCTTATTTAAGCTTGATCCATTTTCTATCAAATAGTAATACAATGGTATACAAAATAGTGTTCATGATTGATCTTGGCTACATGCAAAGCATTAAACAGCTTGCAGACAGTGAAACAGACTCTCCATTGTATGACCTGTCTTTTTAGTTGTCTGTATGTCAGATTCTAGACTCTTGCAGACGACCCCTGTCTGTGGGTTGTACATGCCCTGTCGACGCAATGGCCAGGGCCTCCGCGCAGTAGGGGACCACCTCGGTCGACAGCTCCGCCCAGGCGGAGACTTCCTCGGCGGGACTTCTGCCGTACAACCCGGGCCTCCGATCATGACGGACTGCGGGCGCTGCGACCTCGCCTCCAACCTGGGCTTTGACAGCAAGACACCTGTCAAGCATGCATACATGGATACAACGTGCTGCGCCAGAGTAGCCACATCTGCGGAGTATACTCCGCGTCGTCACCATCCACCCCGGTACGCATTACATGTGATTACGTGCGAGGCCTTAATAATCCCTGTTGCATCTTTTGCTTGCACGGCATCAAGAAAACGGTTATACAGCATATCATTTATTGCGGCTACAGTTCCATTCTAAGAGCGTTTTATTTGGCCGTATTTGCTTCTTCGGTTTGGCCTGTTTTGGGCTGCCGTAGCATCTAATGCTTTCCTGGTACTCCATTCTGGAGCATGTTGTTAGCGCAAGTCTTCGGCCATTTCTTTCGCACCCTTGTTTTGGCTCTTGTGGATTTAAATCGCACGACGGCCTGGCGCCTCGGCGTAGTCTACGGACTTTAAAAAAGACGTGACCGTCGAGGCATTCCTCCGCACGCGCGAGTCCACGGACTATAAATAAGACGTAGCGTTGAGCCTAGCTCCGCACGCATGATGTCTACGGACTTTAAATAAGACGCAACGGGGGGACGCCTCCGCGCGCACTCGTCGAGGTCCGCCTCCGCACGCATGATGTCTACGGACTTTAAATAAGACGTAGCGTTGAGCTCAGCTTCCGCACACACGACTCTACGGCGTATAAACAAGACGGGGACTCTGATCCCACGCTCTCTACGGAGCATAAATAAGACGCAGATGTTGTCCCTGCGCAAGTCTACGGACTCTAAACAAGTCGTGCGCTGAGGTCCGCCTCCGCACGCACCAGTCTGCCGACTATAAATTAAATCGTGCGCCGAGGTCTGCCTCCGCACGCGAGAGTCCAAGGACTCTAAATTAAGTCGTGCCCCGAGGTCTGCCTCCGCACGCGAGAGTCCAAGGACTATAAATTAAGTCGTGCGCCGAGGTCTGCCTCCGCACGCGAGAGTCCGCGGACTATAAATTAAGTCGTGCGCCGAGGTCCGCCTCCGCACGCACCAATTACCCTCACGCACTCTACGGAGTATAAAAATTGCGCGATGGCTGAGACACTAGGGAGTGCCTCGCCCTAGTGATGCGGCACCTGGATGTCGCACCTTCGAGCGCGTTACACCAGGGAGTGTACCACTCTTTTTTGAAGGTAGGGGAACGGCGGTCTCGCCTCCCTACCTCGGCGTGCGTAGTGCCTTCGGCCTACGCTCTTCGGCCTACGCTCCAAGCGCCGCTCCCCGCGGGCACTCTTTTTTGAAGGTAGGGGAACGGCGGTCTCGCCTCCCTACCTCGGCGCGCGTAGTGCCTTCGGCCTACGCTCCAAGCGCCCGCTCCCCGCGGGCACTCCCTTTTGAAGGTAGGGGAACGGCGGTCTCGCCTCCCTACCTCGGCGTGCGTAGGGCCTTCGGCCTACGCTCCAAGTGCCCGCTCCCCGCGGGCATTCCTTTTTGAAGGTAGGGGAACGGCGGTCTCGCCTCTCTACCTCGGCGTGCGTAGGGCCTTCGGCCTACGCTCCAAGCGCCCGCTCCCCGCGGGCACTCCTTTTTGAAGGTAGGGGAACAGCGGTCTCGCCTCCCTACCTCGGCGTGCGTAGTGCCTTCGGCCTACGCTCCAAGCGCCTGCTCCCCGCGGGCACTCCTTTTTGAAGGTAGGGGAACGGCGGTCTCGCCTCCCTACCTCGGCGTGCGTAGTGCCTTCGGCCTACGCTCCAAGCGCACGCTCCCCGCGGGCACTCCTTTTTGAAGGTAGGGGAACGGCGGTCTCGCCTCCCTACCTCGGCGTGCGTAGTGCCTTCGGCCTACGCTCCAAGCGCCCGCTCCCCGCGGGCACTCCTTTTTGAAGGTAGGGGAACGGCGGTCTCGTCTCCCTACCTCGGCGTGCGTAGTGCCTTCGGCCTACGCTCCAAGCGCCCGCTCCCCGCGGGCACTCCTTTTTGAAGGTAGGGGAACGGCGGTCTCGCCTCCCTACCTCGGCGTGCGTAGTGCCTTCGGCCTACGCTCCAAGCGCCCGCTCCCCGCGGGCACTCCTTTTTGAAGGTAGGGGAACGGCGGTCTCGCCTCCCTACCTCGGCGTGCGTAGTGCCTTCGGCCTACGCTCCAAGCGCCCGCTCCCCTCGGGCACTCCTTTTTGAAGGTAGGGGAACGGCGGTCTCGCCTCCCTGCCTCGGCGTGCGTAGTGCCTTCGGCCTACGCTCCAAGCGCCCGCTCCCCGCGGGCACTCCGTTTTGAAGGTAGGGGAACGGCGGTCTTGCCTCCCTGCCTCGGCGTGCGTAGTGCCTTCGGCCTACGCTCCAAGCGCCCGCTCCCCGCGGGCACTCCCTTTTGAAGGTAGGGGAACGGCGGTCTCGCCTCCCTACCTCGGTGTGCGTAGTGCTTTCGGCCTACGCTCCAAGCGCCTGCTCTCCGCAGGCACTCCTTTTCGAAGGTAGAGAACAGCAGTGTCGACACGTCTTCGGCGCTCGACTCCGCCGTCCGCCTCGTAGGCATCGCCTCGGCGGGACGGCACGTCTTCGGCGCTCGACGACGCGTCTTCGGCCTCGACTTCGCCGTCCGCCTTGTAGGCATCGCCTCAGCGGGACGGCACGTCTTCGGCGCTCGACGACACGCCTTCGGCCTCGACTCCGCTGTCCGCCTCGTAGGCATCACCTCGGTGGGACGGCATGTCTTCGGCGCTCAAATCCGTCGTCCGCCTTGTAGGCATCGCCTCGGCGGGACGGCACGTCTTCGGCGTTCGACGGCACGTCTTCGACGCTCGACGACGCGCCTTCGGCCTCGACTCCGCCGTCCGCCTTGTAGACATCGCCTCGGTGGGACGGCACGTCTTCGGCGCTCGACGACGTCTCCGGCACTTCACCGGTTCCTTCATAAGCATGGCCTCTAGGGTCTACGAGCTATCAGTTGCATCGGCACCCTCGTGCTTGCTGTCAGGGAACGGGGGGCTGGGGTGGTTGATCGCGTCAGCTCGCCCATCGGGACCTCAGCGCTTGCTGTCGAGGGAGTACTGTTGTAGGGGTGGCCCAACCCCCCGTGACTGGGCCGTGCAACTAGTCCAACAGTGTAAAGGAGTATAACAGTGTAAATATACCAGTGTACCCCCATCCTTTGTAAATACTAAGGGGTATAATGGGGATTTCCCATTCTACCCCACTCACATATATATAAGCCCCCAGGAGGGGCAAAGGGGGGGGGGGCTCCCTCATTCTTACTCAATTCCCTCACACAGATCTGGCTCCTCTCCTCCTCTCCTTCTTCCACTAGTCCTCTCCTTCTCTGTTTGGCGCGTAGCCACAACAGATGGCGCCGTCCGTGGGGACGACTGGAAGTTACGTGTGGAAGAGATTTCTTCAGTATTCAAAAAAAAGTAGCAGCTATCTGGATCTTTCCTGCTCTTGGGAGCATGCTACTTCACCCATGGCATCTGTACGACAGATAAGTAGTTCGCTTGCCAAAACTTTACCTCGTTTTATGGATGCAATATTGGCTAGATCTAGTTGAATCGTCCAGGTGCAGTAGTGGATAGATCTGATCAAATCACCTATTTCTGTGTTCATGCTATCTTCGCTCTGTTGGGGGGTGGTCATGCAGAGAAACGATGTTTTGGATGGCATAGTGGCAGGATCCCTCTGGCCAGGGTGGGGCGTCGTCGAGCCCAGCTCTATTGCGCTTCGCCACGACACCGCCCTTCGACGCCTACGGCCAGGCTCCACTTCCGCATGTCGAAGGCCACACGAACAGCCGCGTCTCCGCGACGAGCTCCCGAGGGTCTCCGCGCAACGTCGAGTATCCGCTTCGTGGTCTCCGCAGAGCGCCGCCAAGCCTCCGCAAAGCGTCGCCGCTCGTATGCATGCGCGTAGCATCTATCCATCCGGGCACTCGCAAACACAAAACTTCACGTACACCCACCCATGCATGCATTTAAAAATCCTTCCAAGTGTCCATCCGCACACCCTTGTATGCATGGCCCTTTTTTCTCTTCACGTATACACCCATGCAGGAAATGCAGATCCATCCGCACAGGCTCGTCCGGCGTTACTGGTAACTCCGCGCCGTCTTCAGGTCTCGCTTGTCTCCGCGCTGCTCCGCGACGAAGTCCCGGGGCTCCGCAAGCGGGCAACGACGCCGAGGCATGGCTCCGCCGAGGAGGCCGCTTAGCTCCAAAAGTCTGTTCTTTATGTTCCTAAACAATGTTCTTTATGTTCCACACACAAATAAAAATCTGTTATCTGTTCATAACTCATAGCTGACAATAACGTGTGTCATGAATTTCATCCTGATTTTTTTTCTTATTAAGGATTGTACTTCGAAGAAGGTACTCCTTCGTGGTCCCAGTGGCTCGGCTAATCTAAGAAGACCCTCTCTGTCATGAAACACAGTCACGAGCGGTGGCATTGCTGTTTAGGCTATCTCTCACCCCATGTGGTAGATCAAATTCTTCAGCATCACAGTTTATTTTTTATTAGTCCAATAAATCCTCTGTTTGTGATGCTTGTCAACAAGGCAAAAGTCATCAGCTTTCTTTTCCTCGATCAAAAAGTGTGTCATCGTCACCCTTTAAACTTATTTTCTCCGATGTTTGGGGCTTGTGTGTGTGTATAGTCATAAACTATTCTCTCGGTATCTCGTAACATTTTGCACTGTTCGCTCCACTGCAAGATAAGGCCCCGATCGTTTCGGCTTCTGGCTTCAGGCTTATTTTTTACTATTCCTAAATTTCATCTTTTTCTGATTTTTTTGGATTTTTTGAGTTTTTTATCGGTTCTTTTTTTCCTGTATTCTTTTGCATTACACGTGATGGGCTAACCCATTTTTTCTATTTTTAAATTTTTTTAATTTAATTACACCAAATAAACCACCTTCAGTTACAGTGCAATTTCAACCAGCTACAGTGAAATAAGCTATAAGCCACAGCCCAACCGATCACCACCTTAACCTCACTCCAATGCGAGGCGAACGCCATCCCAATGCGTATACCACCGTGACCCCACTTGTCACTAACCAAGGTCTATGAACACCTGGTCTAACTGTATCCAGTGAGCATCTGTCAAATCTCACCCTCATCAAAACACTCCCTCGTTAACATCAAGGAGAAGAGGTCATCACCTTCACCTCATCAGAGAATGCAAGAAGACCATGGCAAGAACTCCTCCTTCAAGTGTAGACACCCTGAATTCATTTTAGCTGTGACAATGTTACATGCTTCCATGGCAGATGGCTCGGAAGGGTTGTGAGAGTTGCAGCAAGTGGTAGGAGCACTACCACCGGGAGCACATGGATGTGAGCAAGAATCGTTTCTTCAAGCTCATGACCGGGGATTTTGCCCAGGGCATTGTAAGTATCGACTATCCTGTTGCCATTTTAATGGTTCTTCAGGTTGTGCATCCTTTAGTTGTTAAAACCTGTGGTTATGTTGAGCACTTGTGCTAGTTCTGTTACTGGAGATATGTTACTGATCGAAAGGAAGAAAAGCAATGAAAGGACACTCTTGTGGTCTTAATCCTGTGGATGTATGAATTCTGGGAGAACTTATTAGAGTGAAGTTATATTCTAAACTATAGAAAGTGTGCTCCTTGTCTACAGTAAATAGCTTTTAAACGGTGTGTTTGTTCAAGACAAGGTCAATAGAAAAAAGTATGCCGAGTTTAGCTATACCGGCCAAAATCGCATGCGACTATTTCATTTTACGTACTGTCTCTCGTGAATAGCCATAATTCAAATATTTAAACCATAAGCCATCAGCCCAAAAAACCCACCCATAGCTACCAAAACGAGACAGATGTAATCACCATATAGTATTTTAATTTTTAAGTACAATTTTTGTAGGATCGATAATATAATCAGAGGGGGTGAATGATTGTTGCCGCCATTTCGAAGTCTCCAGATGGTAGGAGATGCTTTTGACCACTTGGAGGTCAATTGCCTGATTGAATGCCCACTCAATCAACCGATCTGTTCGATTGCTTCGTCCGATCGCTTTGCTCATCGTCGTATGATCCAAACCATCGGTAATCACCAGCACACTTCAAGTAAATCAAGAACTAGATTGATTCAAAACTATCTTTATTGCTGGAATTTTGTGGATTTACAAAATACCCTCATAAGCACCCTTAAAAGCCTTCTCGATGAAAGTTCTCTCAAAATCGCACTAAAAACTTTCTCAAAAGACACACATTAGCCTTTAGCCTCTCCCTGTTTTTATATGCTAATGTCCAAACTGTGTCTGCCTCAAACATGAACAAAAAACTCATCTCTTTCTTAAATCAAGGGATCCGAAACTCTTCCGAACACGGGTTTTATTCAAACTCTCAATCTTCTCAGTTATAAACTCCATCCACAACTTCTAACTCAACACGTGACGAAGCCTCCAGGACAGCACCTCCTGTATCTCCATCACACACCATTAACTCCTGTGTCGAAGCCTCCAGGATCGCATCTGCTATAGCTTCTCTACACATCATCACCGCTCGTGTCAAAGCCTCTTAGATTGTATCGTCCGTAGCTTCTCCACGAATCACCACCTTTGATTTTCATGTGCTCCAGTGTGAGTCCGACCATCTCGCGTGACATCCTCGACCGCCTGGACCTCAGAAGCTAACCTAATTGTCTGTTTACTGTTTTTATCTCAGAGCATACCGGAAAAGTTTGTCAGCAATTTTAACGGGCAGATCACCAAAGGGTTCAACCTCAAAGCACCAAGCGGCGAAACATGGCGTGTCGGTGCCGCAAAGATTGCCGATGAGCTGTTCCTCATGTCAGGATGGGATGATTTTGCCAAGGCTCATGAACTGCTGGAGAATGACCTCCTGTTGTTCACATGCAATGGGAGTTACTCCTTAGAATAGATGTACTAATCTTTGATGCGAGTGGCTGCAAGAAAGTGTCTTGTTTCTTCACTGATGAGACGTATCCCTATATGCGCAAACATTTCAACAACATAGTGGGTCAACAAGCTGAGCACTGCCTTCGAAGTGATTCTGAAGGTACTAGCACTCCGTCACAGCTGATTGGATCTTCTCACAAGGCCTCTACTTCAAAGAAACTGAAAAGCAAGACTAAGACTAAACCAAGTAAGAACCAGTACAAGTCTGCAGTGTTTCCTCACAATGCTCTTTTGAGGTTTTCATACCTTAAAAATCAAGAATGTGTTTTACTTGCTCATTTTTAATTTATGAGTTGATATACATAATGCACATTTTTTCCACAGGGAAAGAGCCTGAATCTCCAAACAGTAGCAACTATCAAGTAAAGCGTGAGACGACTGAGGAAGAGGAGAGAGTGATGACGAACATGCTGACTCCAACTACTACTACTCGAGGTTTGCCAGTTACTTAACTGGCGAGGAACGAGAGGAAATATTCAATTTGACATCAATTCAATCAGGCAATCCTGTACATGTAGTTATCCTGCAGAGGTCCCATGTTCATCGCAATAACATCCTGGTCAGTTTAATTGTTCCGCTATAGGATGAAAAATACTTGCATAGAACTTTTACCTCTGTTAATTTAGACCTTCAAACAAAATTTCCATGTAGTTCAACTTTTTTATTTGATATGAAACAGATAAGTTTTCTTTGATCATAAACCTTACAAGTACCTAAATATAGTTAGTGATACACTACGAGGATTTCTCGATGCCAGGACTACCAGTCCAATCTCATGCTACTACTGCACTGTGAAATGTAACCATTGCTGAACCAGTTAATGCTTTGTATGCAGATCACCCCCAGCAGATTTGCAGCTGAGCATCTTGAGAGAAGATCACATGACATCCTGCTGCTTAGACCAAACAGAAAAGAGAAGTGGTATGACAAGTACTACCACGCGAGCTTCACCCGAGGCTTCAAATGCCACCGCTGGATCAAGTTTGTTCGAGACAACAAGCTTAAGGAGGGCTACATCTGCATCTTTGAGCTTATGAAAGGCTCGAGGAGGGTGACGATGACCGTCCATGTCATTGGGAAGGTTGATGGCCAGTTTGTTCTGCTTTGTTGATTAAGTACTGTGGAACGTGCTAGTGTGGTCTCTGCAGTACGTGTGCAGCAGTGCCTTGTATGATAAGTGCACTTTGTATCCTGAAGGCTGAAGCCAACCTCTTGATGCAGTGTGTCTCAACTAGAGCTGTGTGAATGTTTCTTCTCTACTCACCTCATGCCTAATTCATCATCACCCATGAGCAGCTCTGGATTACGTTATGAGTAAGAACGCAGAACTAAACATTTAGTAGAGGCTGGGAAAGAGCATTTCAGAGAGCGGCATGTAATACCTGGGCCGGCTTGGCCCAGCCTGGCCCAACCCGTAACCCTATAAAAGAGAAAGGGCCAGGTGGAGGGAGAAGCAAAAGCGATTTTTGCCTCTCCTCCCGAGCTCACCTGCGTGTCGCTGCTGCGTGCTGCTGCTCCCCTTGCGCCTGCGCCGCCGCTTGTTGCCGTCGCCGCCGCTTCGCTTCGCATTACCGCCGCTCGGGTGCGCCGCCGCTGCTCCGCTGCCACTCGCGCGCGCTACCGTCGCTCCGTAGCCGCGCCCCGCCCTCGTCGCCCTCTGCCGCAGCCACCCCACCCCGCGGACACGCCTCGCCTCGCGCTCACCGCCGCTCCCCGCTCCGCACTGGCTGCTTGCCGCGCAAGGAGGCAAAGGGAGCTGGGGGTTGGCTGTGAGGGGAGGGGGTAAGGCACCACCGGCCGTGAGAGAGGAGGGGGGCCGTCGGCGGAGTCCGGCCGTCGAGTGAGGAAGAGAGGGAGGTGTCCGCGTGGAGCGAAGAAGAGAGTTGAGCGCTGGCGTTGGAAAGAAAAAGAGAGCGGTGGGTGAGGAAAAAGAAGAGAAGGAAGAAGAGAAGTGCTGCCGACAGTGAAAAAAAAGAGAGAAGGCCAGGAAAGAGAGAGCCGGTCGGCTGAAAAAGGAAAAAAAGAAAGAAAAGAGAAGGAAGAGAGGAAAAGAAAGAGAAGAAAAGAGAAAAAGGGGAAAACGTGTGACTTGCCGTCAGATTCGTCAGATCCGGCCAAGAGTACCCTGATCCTGTCGCTCGGAGCTAGGGTAACGCCTCAAAACCTTCTCCCTATTTATTTGCCGAGTCGGGCATTATTAGTACCGATCATTATAATTGATGCATGTGATCAGTTAGGTATCGTTTATTAATATGAATGCCTGGACGACGAAATGGGTACTGCCACTGTTGATCTGGTCGATCCGTGGCAGAGGAGGGAAGAGGAGAGAATAAATTGAGGTTAAACAGTATAATCGGTTAAAATGAGATTAAGTGTGTAGAAATTGATCGGCGAGTATAAATAATATGATCGCTCAATTTATAGACTGGTTAAGCATCGGGTCAGTGAGAGGTTGCCCGGTGAGACATGAGTGGGTTATGTCGATTGGACGTTAGAGCGATGTTATTTACTCGTAATTGAATGTATTGCATGAGTGATAAATTGAAATAATTAATGCTTGTTCAGGTTGGTGCCGTCCACGCACCGTCCGCCAGGTTAACAGGCAAGTGCATGGCAGAACAGTAAATTGTGATGAATGTTATTCGTGTTCTCATGCCATGATTTACAGTATTTACAAGATGATGCATGTGATTATGTGCTAATAATACCTTGATGAGTAATGTTCATGATTAGACATTCACATTTGAGGCATATTGCATCATGCAATTGCATAAGAGCCAGGTCGGTGAGAAAGTCTTACGACTAGTCCGGAGTGCTCTTGAATAAGACCTACAGAGGTAGGCACTCCACGGGAGTGGAGGTTGAGACCTCGTATGAAAGAGGACGAGGCGAGTGGTCCATCGACGGGTGGACGCTCCGCTATACCGGTATAAGCTACAGTTACAGAGCATACAGATGCATACAGATACCTTGCATGATATTGCATTGCATTACAGTGACAGAAAGTGATACAGTTGCAGACAGTTGTGATTTACAGTTTACAGTTACAGAGTAGATTTACAGTTTACAGTTACAGAGTTGATTTACAGTAACAGAGTTAATTTACAGTTTACAATTATAGGGTAGATTTATAGATTATAGTTACATAATTGTTTTACAATTTACAAACATAGGGTTGAATTACAGTTTACAGACATAGAATAGGTTTACAGTTTATAGACAGAGAATTGATTTACAGTATACAGTTACAGACTTAATTTATGGTTTACAGTCATAGAGTGGATTTACAGTTTACAGTTCGTGAAATTGATTGAACTGCTAGAGTGATGTTACTGTTTTATTGTGTGTTTGCTGAGTCTCCAGACTCACCCTTGCTTTGTCGTTGTTTTTAGGTGAAGGATGACGACATGCATGGAATGGGATAGCACTTTTGGCACTGCACATTTGAAATAACAGCTTAGCCGTATACGGAGTCTTTATGTTTGTTATAATGCTAAGACTTGTGGCTCGCTGTTTGGTTTAGCTTGCTTGCGAGCCAGGATGGCGGGTCCCCATGGTCGTGGAGCCCACCGTTTCTGTTTATGTTATAACTTGTGAAATATGAAGTTAGTTGTTTTTTTTCAATTATCCTACTGTTAATTATGGCTTGATATTTGTGGGTAATGATATAAAAAGAATAGGGTGTGGTGGTAGCATCTTGGACCCTGTGGAGGGTCGGGGTGTTACACGGCAAGTGGCTGGAAACCATTTGACATGGTTGGCACATCTCGAGTTCTCGACCATAGCTGATGAACCATGGTCGATATGACGACGATATGGTGTCGCCACATCACCGTGGTGGCCCGCTGTCGTTCGGCATGTAGGTCGGCTCCAGTCTCCTCCGCTAGTCAGATCCGCGCCGGTTCTCTACGCCTCTCTGCTTTGATCCTCCGTGCCGCCGACTCCGGTTCTCCGCGCACCAACGGTGGGGAGATAGCAGAGGGGCGTCGACAGACATGGATGAGGAGGGTGGTGGTCACACCATCACGGACAGGGCGATGAGATCCAAGGAGTGATTAGGAAGCAGAAGAGGTGGCTATTGGTGGCGAATCCCACGGTGCCATCGTCTCTGGAGTTGAGAAGGGAGGCGTATAGGGGGAGGTAGGGCGAAGGAGGAGGGGGCGGCCATGTGGGAGACAAAAGCGATGACAGGATGTGGTCACTGGTGGTCCCCGCCGACTCTAGGGGCGACGTCAACGAAGAGGAGGGTGGTGGTGCGTGGAGGGGGTGGGGTGGCTGCGGCAGCTAGGGAGGAGAGAGGGAGGTGAAGGATATGATAGATTTATATAGGATTCAATTACTCGATCTAGAACATTGGATCTTCATTGGACGGTGTAAAATTTTGACTAATTTTCTTGAACATTGGTTAAAGAAATTAATGACTCAATCTGGAACATTGGGTCTCTATCAGACAGTCTACACATTGTCGATTTAATTTACTACTAGACTAGGTTATGATGTGTATGGCGTCGTCACACTACACACCATAAGTGGTATTGTGGTGTGAAAGTGGTGTGTTGCTGCAACTTGCTAATAACCTTGTGATGAACGACAGCAATGCACAATCGTTTATTTTGAATTTGTGTCATCGGTAACGAATCCACCCAAACTATAAGCTTCAATGACAAGGCATATTACATGAACATCTCATGCACAGATTCATCAAACAAAGAGACGTCATATAATTCATGTCAACTGAAACATGACACGAATGCATCTCAGCAAACAGTAGTACGGTATTGTGCAACAAACGCAGATGCTAAATCCATAGGCAGGCCATGTCATATAATTGCAAAATTATCTATCAGTCTTGGGAAACTTAAAGAGGGGGGCGAGCTACTGCTGGAGAAATTCTTCTAACTTTGCAGTTAAAAGGATGAAACGCCAGAATAGCTTTCCAAAAGGCGGATCCAAGAAGAGTTGTATCTTTTTCCAAAGGACAATGAATCTACATGGTAACTTCAAGTACCTGCAAAATAATGGCACGGTATGGTCAGTAAGGCTTAGAAAATTTTACAGCTTATAGTAACATGCGACAACCAAGAATCGCAAATGGACAAATTCAGACAAGCAGCTATTCTCCAATATAAAAGGTTTAAAACGGCAAAGCACAAAAAAGGTCACCAAGATAACGTACTGCTGCTCAACTTCAGCAATTAAGATAAGATATCGTAGGGACAGCAGAATTTCATAGATAGGTACCAAATCCTCACACAAACAACAGAAGTTACAGAAAATGTACAGTACTGCCAAGGAAAATAGGAAATCCATGTCATTGTTGACAGTTGACATAATCACAACACGAGATGTTTGGCATCGACAAGGGAAGATAGACTTTTTTTGGGGGTACGAAAAAGACTACAACTGCAAGTATCCAGGAAAGAAAAAGGGCACAAGCACCAGCTTGCGTAGGTTACATTGTTCTATTCTTATAGGGGTTAAGTACTGCATGAACTGTGGCTCATCATTTAAACGTGCTAAATGTTTCAAATTGAAGTACTAACTAACGGCTGCAATTGTGACAACTATTTAACCTTGTTAAGTTTTTATTGCCCATGCCTTGAGATCTTATCAAGCTTCCAGGTTAGGATGATTGAGAAAATCAAGATTACCAAAAGAGTACATGCTTCAAAATCAGCACCTTATGCTCTATACTGGCCTCTCTTGCATCACCCATCTTTTCCATTCCCTAACAAATCCCAATTGTTAATTCCTCAATAAACTGAAGTTTCATTATTGTAAAAACAATTGTTTCTAGCTAGTATACACGAGTACAAATAGAGAGGACTGAGTGCACAAAGTAGCCAATTCAAATTTAGTTAAAAAGTGTTGTAGAGAAACTGTACTGTAGTTAAATATACATACTATATCATTAGAAGATGTGTAGACACGAACACACAAAGGTTAATCAAGAATACAAAAAGGGAGACAAAAAAAAACTTTCTTGACAGCAAGGCAAGTAGGCAACCAAGTCATAGTGCGACAAAACAACCAAGACGGCACTCAATATTCAGTGGCGGATCCAGGAAAATTTTTTGGAGGGGCTGAAGTACCTTCAGCTCGACCTCAGCCCCTTCTACATTATACATCCATGGCTAAAAATTTAGGGGGGGGCTCCAAGGGTCCGGTAGCGGTAGGGGGGCTCGAGCCCCCCCCCCCCCCCCCCGCGCCCCACCGCTAGATCCGCCCCTGTCAATATTTACCCATTTTCTTACTTTTCCAAGGTAATTCCTAATTTACACTTTCTCAAAAATACTTTTATAAAAGAAGTACAACACTGGAAAAAGGAGGAGACCTACACCATTCTAGGACATAAGGTTCCCGTCATGCTGTCCAGCCTCCAACATCAACCATCTTTCCCACTTTTCCCTATCAAATCCCAATTTTAATCTCCTTACATCAGTCCTCACTCAACTTTATTACAATTCACAAAAGTAGAAAATGAAGCATGCATTGCATATAGCCCCTATACATTGCTTGAAATTTCAATTTGGCAAGAGTGGCCATCAATAACACCCAGTGCAAGAATTTTTATTCAATGCTTCTTTCAAGTACTTCTCATTCCACGATCCTAGAGTTCTTTATAATGCACCAACTAGCTTAGATTCACACAAAATGCACATATCCATCCATTTCAAACTAAAGAGAGTTTCAATCTGAGATCCCAAGAGAAACGATTAATTCCCACCACATTCCAGGGCAATGCGTCTGCAAGAACTACCGCAGACGTCAAAATTATAATACGAAATACATAGTGCACCATCTACCTTGGTACTTAGTTTGAAAGATGCAATCTTCAACTCAGAATGATCACTGATCCCCTAGGCGCTAGACAGGAGGGTGGCGCCTTACCCGCCTAGCCGATTGTTCCCGCATAGGTGGCCGCCTAGCCCGCCTAGGCGGCGATGAGGCGCTAGGCACCGGTGTGGCACCCGCCTAGCGCCTAGCGCCACGACCACTAACTTAAGATAGTATTAGCGATCCTGACAAGTGCGGCGGAAGGAGGTACCCTGGGAGAGCTCGCAGCACGCCCGCGCGCTGGCCGCCGGGTGCGCCGTCAGCCGCGCCAGCACCGCCGCCGCCGTCACCGGCGACCCCATCATCGCCGCCAGCGGCCTGCGCACAAACCACACAACAACCCCATCAGGAGATCGGATGGCTGCCTCAGGGTTCCCTCTTCAACAGGCCGATCTACACGGGCGTTCGCTTACCGTGCGGCCGCGAGCCGGGAGCAGGAGGGGTTGGCGAAGGCGGACGGGAGGCGGGGGCGCGGGGCGGCGATGGGAGGAGGGCCGCGGAAGGTGCGCGCGGCAGAGGGCGCCGGGTGGCGGACGGCGGCGAGGACGGTGCGGGAGGCGGCGCCGCGCCACGCCATGGCTAGGGTTTCGAGGCTGAGGTGGGGTGGTGGAGTTTTTTGCTATTTCAGTACCCTCGAAAGCGGGCATCTCTAAAATAGTACCATCGAAAGTGGAGTTTCTCTAAAACGTAAAACAGTACTGTTAATGATCTATCTACTCCATAATAGTACTCCACTTTATTTTCTTTTTCTTTTTCTAATTTTTACTCTCTAAACTACCTAAAGTACCCCTCTTAATTTGATTTCGAACTAATCAAATCGTTTCAAACGATTTTGTTCCAGCCCACCCTGTTCGCATTCCATTTCCGTAGCAAAAAAAACTCTTTCCGAAGGGTCGCGGGCGATGGCTCGCAGGGCAACAGACTCCGCGGGGCAATCTTTGGGAGGATCCGAGGAGGATTCGCCGGACTCGACATGGCTCTGCAAGACATTCCTGCCGTCGGCCGCCAGGGATCTTCATATAACAAATGAAGCACCTTCTCTGTAGATAAAAGAACTAATTAGCACTAGATCTAAAATTGGGCATTAATCCTTCTATAAAAGACAAATTAGATCGAAATGTCTTCTAAAAAATAGTATTGGGGTCTCAGATCCCATTCTCACAAAAGATTCAAGGTAATTATAGAACAGAAAATGCGAATGGAATAAACAATTTTGATTAGATGGAATGCGAACAGGGCGGGTTGGAACAAAATCGTTTGAAACGATTTGATTAGATCGAAATCAAATTAGGAGGGGTACTTTAGGTAGTTTAAGGAGTAAAAATCAGAAAAGAAAAAGAAAATAAAGTAGAGTACTATTATGGAGTAGATAGATCATTAACAGTACCATTTTAGAGAAGCTCGCGGTATCGGTACTATTTTAGAGAAGCCCGCTTTCGAGGATATTAAAATAGCAAAAAACTCGGGGTGGGGAAGCGGCGGCATCGGCGGGTGGGTTTAGGGTTCTAGAGAGGGGAGGACGTGGTGGACCGGGCTCATGTACAATTATGTGTACGCCCAATTAAGTTGGGCCATTCCGATGTCCCAATAGAGGCTACTCAATAGTTTTTTTTTTGAATTGGGCTACTCAATAGTTGGGCTCACGAATACAAGTTGTAAAGCCCATGAATGAAATAGCCCATCCGTTCCAGAAGAATCTAGTACCGCTTGTTCCCAATATACTCGGCACTTTTGGATTTTACGAGGTAAAGCGTAGTCGAAACTTTTGGTAAAAAGTGTCAGAATATTTGAGAGCAGGGTGCTACTTGGAATGTACTAGTGAATCTCTTCTTTTTTGTTTTTAAAATCTGTTTTTTGTTTTTTATAGTAACTAGCTTTTAAATTGAGTGTCTTTTTAATATAAGGTCTATAAGTTAGTTATAGTATACACTGTAACAACTTCATTTATATTGGTTAAAATCGAATGTGAGTTTCTGCTACTCCTCACTCTCTCACAAACCGTTTAAAAACTACAAGTCACAGTCATAAGTGAAAACTTAAAAGAACAAGTCCGGTATCACTAGAATACATGTCCAATAGAGAGCAATAATAAAACAATGATTCATCATAGATTGATTCCTTTGAAATGCAACACATAACCTCTCCAAGGAACATTTCTGCAAGTGTTATCCAGAGAAACCGTTGTCCGGTCATTTTACAGAGGCCCAGCTTGCATCCTCCATTTGTGCAACAGGCAAATCCAACACCAACAAGGACAATTCAACATCACCATGCAGGCTCCAAAAGTAAGCTTCCAAGCAGGATGGAGCAGCCTGTCTGGTGCCATTGCTCCCAACCATTTGTTCCTAGCTTAGCTACAACTATTTGGGTTGTAATCATCTGATGAAGCCTCTCCCTTTCCTTATCTCCCCATTCAGCTTTGCCCCACACGGGGGTTAGCACATCTTTTTCTTCTTTTATTCCTTGTATGTGATGCAATAGACCAAAAGCCCCAGCTAGCTTAGCTAGAGTGGCATTTTCAATCAAACCCACATTACTAGTTATTCACCCATATGTATAGTGCATCTTAAGAACTTGTCCCCTACTCCCTCTTCTTCCCAATTGTTGGATTTGCTTGTTCCTTCCTCTCTCACCGTTATGAATATATATAGAGGCAGCAGAAGAGCTTGGAGTTATGACATGTGTCCCTAATAAAGTTATGGCGTGTGCTTAATTAATTGTTACTTGATGGAAATTTGCGGCTGCTTAATTGGTACTATGTATGGATTATAGGCCTTTTTTTCAGCTTTTAGCTTTACTTTTTGGTTTTTTTATAGTAACTAATTTTTAAACGGAATATCTTTTCAAGATGAGGTCTACTAGTTAATTATAGTATATACTGTACCGACTTCATTTATATCAGCAAAAACCGCACGTGGGTTTCTATTACTCTGTAATCTCTCGCACAAACAGCTCAAAAACCAAAATCCGCAGCTAAAAACCATAAGTCTCAGCCAAAAAAGAACGAGCCCTATATATATATATATATATATATATATATATATATATATATATATATATATATATATATATATATATATATATATCCTAAAAACGTTCTTATCAAATTAGTTATTGGCGTGTGACTGGCCTAGCGCAACCAATCGTCAACATGTAGTTGAAATTCTAAGTACTGAACTGGTTATATATCAACACAGTTAACTCTTTTATGTAAAGTGAGGACGGCGCCTTGAGGCAATGCACAGTCTTTAGGTGTCGCTCGGTTGAGCTAAAATAAATTGGTTTATGACTAAAGTTGCACTGTAGCTGTCTGAAATTATATTGTAACTGATAGTGGCTTATTTGACATAATTAAATTTAAAAAATTTAAAAATAGAAAAATATGTTAGCACATCATAAACAATGCAAACGAATACAAAAAAAGAACCAGCAAAAAAACTCAAAACCATAAAAGGACAAAAATTAAAAATAGTAAAAAATAAGTTAGAAGTGAAAAGCTCAAGTCGAATTGAGCGGATCGAGTTCAGCAATGCCACATGTTTATGATCTTGTAGATCAAGCACCAAACCTAACTTGCTAACTAGCTATAGCTAGGACACCTAGCAAAGATGCTGCCTAGATCAAATCCAAGCGTACGCAAGGTTCTGGGCAAAAATCCTTCCATCTCAATCATGCGATTCCTCTCTACATCACTACATGCTCCTGTCCCATAAAATACAAGCCTAGCTAGCAGCCTAAAATATTCTTTGATAGGTAACCACTCCCTGTACACGTCCTTCTCCCCAAGGATAGACACTTTTGGACTGGAAATCCCAATGCCTGTCCTTGTCGCTATTTCTACGAATAAAACTTTGACTACTAATTATGATAATATATTACACACTATTATAACCTGATCTTTCGTGATGGCTAAAAACTGTCAGGGGAAAAACAAAAGGAAAACTTGTCAGGAAAAAATCTGAAGGTTTCCCATCAGGACCCTCGGGAGTAGGCTGACGCGGAAATTGAAAATGCCTAACGGGTCACGGTTGGAAATACTTTCCTGACAGTTAACGCTGCCAATCAACCACTAGGAAAATTTACCTTCGTGCATCTATGGACCGAGCAGACAAACGTATTACCGACGGTCAACACCATCGGGAATTCACCACGAAAAGAGGATGTAATAAGAAAGAAAAAAAAGTAAAAGAAGCACATATATGCTCACACTATTAGGGGGCGTGTATATTGGCTTTAGCTGATGTCTTTTGGTTTTGGCTGATAAATAGTAACAACTTTTAGAGAAACTTATAGAGAGATACACTCGCGTGTAATTTTGACTATATAAATGAAGTTACTATAGTGTCTATTACAATTGACTAGTAGATAACACCTTGAAAATGCACTTTATTTGAAAGCTAGATATTGTAGAAAAGCTATTTATTATAGAAAAACTACTTTTAGAAGCCAATACTAGCATGATTAATCCATTATCATGCATATTTAGCCCCACATACACATATTTGCACCAATAGTTTACCTCACTCGAAGGCCTACAAATTTACAAATAAATGTTTGCACACAACAATAAAAGGTCCAAAAAATGTGTGTCAAGTGAACATTCATAAAAAAAACTTTGAAAAATCCCGATTCCACATGTGCACGCGATGGACAAACGACGTGCACACCCATAGGAGCTATCCGATAGAAGCAGCATCATTGCGAGCCGTCGGCGCGTGGTGAGGCATGGAGAGTGGTGTGGTCGTTTTTTTGTTGCGTAGCGCGCAGGGTTAACAATTTCGCCGAAATTTCCCTGAATTTTCAGTTTTTCAGTTGTTTCATTGCCCACCGAAAGGAACACTGTTCATTCAAATTAATTTGGCCTCATTTAAATTTAGGGTTCTAGCCGCCTGACTACATACGACCCAAGTCTTCGACAATCCCATAACGCAGCTGGTCCACACCCACAGCCCAGCAACTACCTTCATCCGGTCACTCTACTCCACCAAACCAACCGTCCTACCCTAATTCCCCAATCCCTAATCGTCTCATCCCCGTCGGCCGTCGCCTCCCAAGAACCCCACCTCGTTGCCTCCAGCACCCTCCTCGGCCGCTGCGCTCGAGCACCTCTTCGACAAGACGGTGACCTGGGCCTCCCCTCGCTCCCACTTCACATCTCGCAACACACAACTTCAAGCTCTTCTACACAGCCTAACTCTTCTTCTACAAAGCTTAACCCAGTCTCACCCACCAACATCAACGCAATGGCTCGCTTCACCGTGGTCACCGCCATTGTCGCCCTCCTCATTGTCACTGCCGCCATGCAGGCCCTAGGCGCGGCCCCCATCTCAGCACCAAAGCCAACACCCACCACCCCGCCCAAAGATGGCCCCGCTGCCTCACCCTTGGCGAGGTCCCCACCCACTGCCTAGTCACCACACCACCCACCGCCGCGGCGCCGCCCCCATGGCCTCTCCCCTTGGCCACCAAGATGAAGGCCCCTGATTTTCATCTAGAGGAGTCTAGGCTGTTGGCAACTTGGCATATAGCAATGGGGTTGATCTCCACATGCTCCAATTTTTCTTCCGTCCTTTTTTCATTCATTCAGGAAGCAGGACAAGCATCACAAAAGGGACAATCCCTTGATTTCTTCCGTTTCTGCCTTTTTTGTTATGTTGTGTGAACTCTGATTTTTAGGTGAAATTCTGGCAAAATTTCAAACAGCATTTGAAAATTTCTTTCAAAATTTTGAATGAAATTATGGAATTTCGTCAAATTCACTTCTTTTGTTTCCTGGCAAAATTTTTTCCCAATCCGAAAGAGTTTCCCCTGGTAGCATGTGCGCTTGGTTGCAGCGATGACATGTGGGGCCTAATGGGTATGCTCGACCCCATTGTCAGTTTAAGACAAGGGAGACGAGAACACTCAACACAATATTTTGAATCCCGAGAGTCACACCCCTTCACAATACAATTAAAAACTCTCTCTCCAGTTAATACTCTATCCATCTCTCTATCCCGAAGCATCTTCTCTCTCTCTGTTCATCACATTGGGTTTCTAAGGGAGAAGACACACTTTTGGTTATGCAATCCAAGGGTAGTAGAGTGGTAGGAAGGTGGTGGCGGTGCAGATCAGCGCGTTGTGGCGAGCGATGATGATTCACATCGGTAAGCCATGCATTTAGGGGGTTGTGGTGATTTTATTGGGGATTTTCATAGTGTCTCATGATAGTTTTTTCTATGCAAACAGGTTGGTTGCTTTTAGGGTATTGAAGCTGAGACCTAAGAGGGAGAGAGTAAGGGGAAGGTGGCAGTTGTAGGGGATCGGCGTGTCATGGGGAACAATGTCGAATTTTCTCGATTGTAAGCTGAGGATTTTTTGGGAATTTTTCTTTGTAAGATATTCGCATTAACTTTTTACTTTTGAATTTTATATTGATTTGCTCTCAGAATTATACTGAATTTTCTTTCAAAATTATTTTGAATTTGCTCATAGAATTATGTCGATTTGCTTTTAGACTATTTGCACTCAAACTTATACTAATTTGCTCTAAACATTATCCTGAATTTGCTTTGAAATTTATATTTATTTGCTCTCAAAATTATGTTGGATTTGCTTTCAAATTATCTCAATTTTTTTTGCCTATAATCTAATCGTGTGACATGGCGCGCAAGAAAGGCATTTCTGTCTTTGGCACGGGGGTGTAGGAAAGAAAAGGAACAATGGTAGGAACGCATATTTCGTCATCTAGTCATTTGGGTGTGCGCGCGGATGACCTCTAGGATGCACGGCCGGACTGTAGCCACGTGCGAAAAACTCTCAATATCTCTAAGGAGAAAAGGAAATTAAATCTCATGCATGGTATAGTCTAAGTATTTGCAGATGAAAACTAAATCTATTTTGCTGATTCCTTCATATATTACTCAAACATCATCATGTAAGTGTAGTCTTGCCTTGTATATTCAATGAGCTGGACACGAGAATTCCCACAAAACATTGGTCATTACGCACAAGACGGAAAACATAGTCTGTACAGAAAGGAGCAAACTAGCTAGTTCTCAATAATCTAGTGCATATTTACAAAGCTTAGCATTCATGTCTTTGTAAAATGTATGAAATGCATATTGGCCTACCATGGTGTCCATTATCCAGCTGCTCAAAGAGTTTTGTAAGCATTAGTTTCTTCAGGCCATCCAGGTCTCACGCTACCGGGAAGGACTTTCTTACTAGTTGTTGATGCGATCAAAGCCCTGAAAAAAGAGAGCATACAAAATGAGCATATATCCGAATAGTCTTAGTTTATACAGAACCACGGGATGAGTTTGTAGGTAGGCCGGGAGGAAAAATAATGAAACGCTATAGCCTAAAGCACGACACAAAAAGCTAATTAGTATACACGGCTAGTATTACTAAAAATCTGCACCTAGCTACAACACAACAAAAAATGAAGTAAAAAGTCTATTTAACCCCCTGAACTATTAAAGTGCCTATACTCCATCCCTGATCTACAAAACCGTCTAAATAACCCCTATAGCTATGCAAAACCATCTAAATAACCCCCTCTAACTATGCAAAACCATCCAAATAACCCCCTAGAGTGGTTTCGAAGACTGTTTGCCATGTGGCAATTGACGTAGCTGCGATGTGGCGATGACTCAACAGATCTCATCCTTTCCTTCCCAACCATTCAATCTATCTCTCTCACTCTCCGACGCCTAACCCACTCCGGCGTCGCATAATGCCAGAGCTGCGCCATCCCCTCCCCTCTACCACTGTCGGCGCTGCCCACTCCCTCTTGTCCTCCATCGCCACGCCATCCCCTCCTCTTCCACCATAGCTGGTGCCGCCCTTCCATCTCCTCCTCCAACGCTAGCGCTCCCCCTTGTCCCCTATGCTAGATGTAACCCCCTTGAGCTAGATCCAAGAAAATACACTATCCCCGAGATGGTTTTATAGTTTGGATGGTGGAGTAAACGCACCTCAATAGGTCAGGGGTCACATAGACTTTTCTCAAAAATAAATTGTTACTGTCTGCAGCTATGCACGCTATGGTCTTAATTTCATCGATATCGAGAATTTACAGTTGATGAAATTACATATTACAGCTCTGCAAGGTTTAAGATAATTTAGTAGAAAGGAATGGCAACACCGCATGCGTGCAGGTCCAGCGGTTGTTAGAATTGTTGAGGCATCCATGCATCATACATATCGTACCCGATACAAAGCCGGGGGGGTTCCGCCCCCCGCGCGGTGTCCACGTCGCCCCCTCGCTCCCCCCGGCCGGCGCGTGTCGCCCGGTTTGGCGTACGGCCGGGGGAGGCCATTCCCTCCAGCTTTTCCGAAATTACGTAAAGGTCCTTTTTCCTCGCGAACAGGTCCCTGCAGGTTTTTCCTTTGCAAAAAAAATTTGGATTGCGCCCGGCGGGTTTCCGAAATTACGTATAGGTCCTTATTTACTTACGTACAGGTCCTTGCAGGTCCTCGATTTTTTCCAAAAAAATCCTTTTGTTTTTCCGAAATTGCACACGGGTCCTCGATTTTTTTCTCGATTTTTTTTAAACTACCTGCGAATTGTCGTCTCTTTTGCTTCGATCCACACGGTGCCTGGCGTGACGTGGCGCCACGCCTACGTGGCTAGTTGTTCAGATAAGCGATTTGAATCAGGTGCCATAGCAATCGGACTACCGTGCTAACGGCGCATTAGAAGTTGCCGATATTTAGGCCCCGTTTGGCACAGTTCCACCACCGACTTCTGGAGCTGTTTGGAGCTGTTTTGTGCCAAACGAGGTACAACAAAATAGCTTCACCCAAGGAGTCCCTTAAAACCTGCTGAGACAAAAGTAGCTCCTTGGGTGGAGCTGAAAAAAGTAGCTTCACCCAGCTCCACTTGTGAAGTAAAAAAACAGCTCCACATGTGAAGTGGAGCCGTGCCAAACGGGGCCTTAATAAGGCCCCGTTTGGCACAGCTCCACCACCAACTCCTTGGAGCTGTTTGGAGCTGTTTTGTGCCAAACGGGGTAAAACAAAATAGCTCCACCCAAGGAGTTCCTTAAAACCTGCTGAGACAAAAGTAGCTCCACCCAAGGAGCTGAAAAAAGTAGTTTCACCCGGCTCCACTTGTGAAGTCAAAAAAAAACAGCTCCACTTATGAAGTGGAGCCGTGCCAAACGGGGCCTAAGTATGCATTGTCGAGTCAAAGAACCGAGACATGCATGCGCAGCGCAGCAGTACTACTCGTGCGTGCGAGCAGTATTAGAAGGGGTAGTTATTTTGTACTCCATTAATAGTGCATTAGCATTGTTTAATGTAGTCAACTTAGCATTTTCTCTTCAAAAGCGCGCTTCCGTATTGCTGAAGTATAAGTGAGTTGCCTGTCTTTTCTCATTAATTTAAGTTTTTGGATAAACTGGCTGGTATATGAATCTCAATATGGTATCAAAGCCATAAGGTTTTGGGTTCAAGACTCGACTGGCGCAATTAAAAAAATAATTACAGCTTACTTCTTTTCCACGTCTTAGGCCTGAGGAAGCCTACACGTGAGGGGAGTGTTGAAAGTATAAGTAAATTGTCCATCTTTCCTTATCAACTCAAGTTTTTGAGTGAACTGGCTACTGTATGAAACTCAATATATGATTATTCCGGCTATTCTATTTTCTCACATGGTATCAGAGCGGCACCGCTCCTGAGCCGCCGCCTCCACAGCTTCCGCTGTGCCACCCCTGGGAGATGACCTCACCTCTATGATCTCTATTGGGGACTGGGCAACCTATAGTTTAAGTCATGTCGCCAATCACCCGATTGACTACCAATTAGAGTTTTTCTCGGTCATCTTCAGATCGGGTTTTCTCTACTTTTTTCGATCATAGATTGGTTTGTATCTCCTTGCCGACCTGTCGACATTCCTTAGCTCTGGACTTCACCGCCTTGGCTTCGACCTCTCCGGCGCCTCCTATCCTTCGATGATGATGTGGCATGACACAGCGCACTCGTCGACACGGCCTTCCAAGCACCCCGTCTACCATCGTTATCATGTTGGGTCATCATCGCTGGCCCATCATCCGCAAGCACGAGCCGTCGCACCACTGGGAGCCCGCACTTGTGGTCATGCCATCGACATGCACGGGCTGCCACTGCATCGCCACTTTAGGCCGCAGTGTCGCTGCCCGTGGTCACCATTGCCATCGTCGACTCCACAATCTTCATCAATGCTGATCAAGTCCTTCTCCGCCCGGATCTAGAGCCGGCTCTCTTCGCCGCTTGTCTCTGTTGGCTCCAACACCGTGGAGCTCCACACCGGGTCCGAATCGAACCAGATCTGAACTCCATTGCCCCATATCCGGGCTCCCCGACGAGCGGCCCCTCCTCCCGGCCCCAGTCGCCGCTGCCCCCAACTGTCGACCATGTCTGCCATTGTGATTGACTGCCACTTTGTCATCTCTTCTTGTATCTCTCCAGCCGCTACGCACTTTGCGAGTGTCCACCACACCAAGCCGATCATTTGCTTCTATTTCTTCCTCTAGCTTACAAAGTGCTGCTTTTCCCACCGCATCGGCGTCCCGTGCCTACCGACTTGCTCTTCGGTACCTTCTCCCTCTGCCGCCAGTGACGCTTGCTGTTCCGCTGGCATCTTCTCCTCTGCCACCAGCGATGTTAGCTGTTCCACCGGCATCTTCTCCTCCCCCTTAGCAGGTCAACCACAACAAGTCGACCACGGTAGGATGACCACGGTCGGACGACCACGGCGGGTCGACCATGACCTGTCAACCACGACTGGACGACCACGACAGGTCAACCACGACCAATTGACCACGCTGACCAACGCCGTGGCTCCCCAACTCCGTCACCTCTCTGCTCCTTTCTCTCATCTTCACTAACGACCATGACCGGTCGACCACAGTAGATCGACCACGGTAGCTATGACCGGTTCTTTGTAGCTATGACTGGTTCCCTGACCAGTTCTTTGTATCTATGACTGGTTCCCTATAATTACGACTGGTTTACTATACACCTACCATGGTCGATGGTCGTATGCACCTCAACAACAACCTCTTATACATCAACTCCACTACCCCGACAACAGCGATGACCTCGACACCAGCTACCTCGACATGACTCCCTCCTTCACGGCTATAACCATGGTCATCTCGCTCTCGGCTACCTCGGCAACAAAGGGCTATCATTAACTTGAGCAAACTCATCGATTTCCTCTACAGTCACCGTGTCCGCGATGCCACAACTGTCCCCAACGCTCCCACTGTGATTGCGGAGGAATGTCAGTCCGACGGTTCCCCACCTTCGGCTTTCTCTCTGGTTTGACCGTCTGTGACGCTCCTGCTATCCGCAACGCTACCGCTACGACTGCGGGAGGGATGTTAGAGTATATGGCATATCTTTATATTTGGTAGTTTATGATTTGTAATTCCATGATACCAGTTTTATCTCTAAGAGAGGCTTCTTGCACTTCAAGCCTTATATTCTATATATACGCCCTTCGATGTTCAAGCAATATATCCGACAATTATTTTAGCTATTCTTTTTTCGTACACGTATAAATTAAGTAGTAGCACGTACGTGCATATATACGCTGCCGACCTGATTATAATTGTTCAGAAATTATGCTTGATCGAATGGAGAGCACTAGTCTACTGGCACTGCTACATGCATGCATGCAGACAGTGTATGTACTGTGGGTTACAGCGTCTTGTGTGATCAGGAACAAGAAACAGTGCATCAGGTTTTTGTTAGCTGTGTGGTGGCGAGGCAAATTTTGGTTTGAGTCCCTTTTATTTGTGAATCAAGGATTGCTTGCGTCGGATGGATCAATCATGCATGTTTTGTTGGAAATAATCTAGTTTTAGAAGACGCATACAAAGTTTGGAAGTAATCGAAGTCAAGACAGAGGAGAAATCAGAAGTCGAAGTTGAGACCGAGTTCTAGACGAAGTCGGATTGGAGTCCCGGTCAGACCGGTAAGACAGTAGAAGTCGTAGTCGAAAAGGAGTCGGAGTCGGAGTTGGTCTGTAAACCGAGTAGGAGTTGTAGAACCGAGTATATAAGGAGGGGTAGTCATGTAACCAAGTTGTACCGGTACCAAGCAATTGAGAAAAGACCAAAAAGAGGGAGAAACACAGAGTATTGTTTTGTCGTGTGTTTGCGCAAGACGTGGTCGGAAGGACTCACGATCACCGCAAGCGTGATCGGGAGGAGTTACGACCACGGCAAAGTTCCAGCAGGCGTAGTCGGGTGGCGCTACGACCACGGCAAAGGAACAGTGTTTTTACAACTACAGCTAAGGAGCGAACAACGTGGTCGTAAGGGGATCGACTACGCAGGGAAGGCTACGACCACGGTGAATGTGGTCGTAAGGAGTCGAAGGTGGTCGTAACGAGCTACGACTACACCGGGAAGGCCAGAACGTGGTCGGAAGCGACTCCGACCACGTTGAAGGAAGTGAACGTGGTCGTACGGGTGTTCGACCACGGTGAACAGTGATCGCCAGCATCACTGCGTGATCGTAGAAGGCTTCGATCACGGTATCTTGAGCGGCTGAAGGAAGGCAGCGGCAGCGATATCGTGGAGCGGTCGTAAATTGCTACAGTAAATTTACGACCACATTGAAAAGGCGATCGGAGGAGATTGAAGCGTTCGGAATTGGTCGTAAGTACTCGTAAGTACTCTGAACCGATCGTATTTGATTCTCACCGGTCGTAAACGACTCTAACCGGTCGTAAAAGGTCCTGGGAGGTCGTAAGACCTTACAACAGTTGGTATCAGAGCCGTGGTCAAACATGGCTGACACGACGAAGCAGAGCGTGTCGCTGCAGTACCCGATCCTCAGTTCGGACAACTATCCGGTCTGGGCGATGAAGATGAAGGTCAACATGATCGCACAGGGAGTCTGGGGTGCGGTTGAACCGAAGGAGAAGGACAAGGTCCTCGATGAACGTCTCGACAAGATGGCGATGGCAGCGATCTATCAAGTTGTGCCCGACTCGATGATGCGATAGCTGGTCGGCAAGGAGACGGCGAAAGACGTCTGGACTACTCTGCAGATAATGCACCAAGGAGTAGATCGAGTGAAGGAAGTTCGACTTCAAACATTGAGGAGTGAATTTGAATCATTGAAAATGGGGAAGAGTCAGACCGTGGAAGAGTTCTCTGGTCGTTTCAATGAGGTCGTAAATGAGATCAAATCTCTCGGCGACGAACTAAAAGATGAAGTGGCGGTGAAGAAGTACTTACGAGTACTGCCAGAGAAGTTTCTCCCAGTTGTGACTACACTCATGTACTCACAGGACCTCTCAAAGATGAAGATTGAAGAGGTGACCGGAGCGCTCAGAGCACACGAGCAGCTTCTGAAGAGTTATCAAGCCGACAATGAAGGACAAGGGCCTTACAACCAACAAGCCTTGCTCGTGAGAGAAGACATGAGGAACCAATACAAGCCGGACCAGACAGATTCATATGGCCAGCAAGGTCGAGGAACTGGTCGAGGTAGAAGATCTCAAGATAAATCTCATATTCAATGCTCCGAATGTGAAAAATTCGGGCATGACGCTGCTGAATGCAAAAGCCACATCCAATGCCATACCTGCAAGAAGTATGGTCACTATGCTGCGGAATGTCGAAGCCACATTCAATGCCATAACTGCAAGAAGTATGGGCACTATGCTGCAAAATGCAGGAGCAAGAAGGAGGTCGAAGAAGTCAACATAGCCCAAACATCTGAACTCACAGAACCAACACTGCTGTTGTCGCACTGCACTATTGAAGAACCGACAATGGTGCTACTGAATGAAGGGAAGGTGTTTCCTAGTTTGATGGAGAAGGGAGAGGAGTCTCAGGAACAGTCAGATTGGTACCTCGACAATGGAGCTAGCAATCATATGACAGGAACATATTCAATGTTTCATAAGCTAGATGAGAAAGTGCTCGGCAAAGTGAAGTTTGGAGACGGATCAACCGTGCAGATCAGAGGAAAGGGGACAATTCTGTTGAAGTGCAAGGATGGAAGTCGAAGACCATTGTCAGATGTATATTACATACCAAGTCTTTACAGCAATGTCATAAGTCTTGGACAACTGACCGAAGGAGGTTGCCGGATCGAGCTAAAAGGTAATCACCTGAGAGTTTTCGACAACAGAGAGCGGCTGCTAATGAAGGTACAAAAGTCAGCAAATCGGTTGTACAAGCTACCATTGAAAATCTGGAAACCAGATGGCATGCAAAGGGTTCTGGAGGAACCAGAATGTGAACGACTTCATCTACTGGTAGTCGAAGGCCAACCTGAAGTCATAACAAGCAAGTCGGGAGAAAAGCAAGTCGTGGCAGACGGCAGAAAAAAGCCTGAAGTCGTAACGATCAAGTCGGCTGAAGTGATTGGACGTGGTCGAGAGGACAATCGACTACGGCAAACGGTGATTGAACGCGGTCGAGAAATCATACGACCATGGCAAACAAGATTTGAACGTGGTCGAAACACATTACGACCATATCAAACCAGGGGTGCGCGAGTAGTCGATTTCGAACGACTACCTGCACGAACAGGTCCCAGGATCGGCCGGAGCGGTCGAAGCATCGGCCCGAGTGGTCGACACGGACCACATGTAGCAACCGCAGCCGAAAAAAGAAGGGGTGGCCCAGGTGGTCGACATCGACCACACGGAGCAGGCGAAGTTGTAGCAAACGAGACAGGAGGTGCTTACTCGCATGCAGATGGAGAGAAGCAAGGTGAAGTCGTACCAGGTGCAATTGGCACAAAGGAAGGTCGAAGAAACAAGAGCTTGAGTGGTCAGTGTAGATCACATGAAGCAAGCAAGGTTGTGGAAATCAGAAGCTCAGGAGGAGCTCCCACAAGACCAAAAGAAGGCAGTCAAAAACCTGGAATTTGGATCCCGAGGTGGCGGGAGAAAGCACAGCGTGAAGAACGGTGGTCGAAAGCAAGGCCACACATCAGTGAAACAAGTTGCTGGTGGAGGAAGCGCGAACCAGAGTTGCTGGAAGAAAACGGTCAGATCAAAGGTGGTGAGAGCAGGTGCTCCAGCCCAGAAAGACCGGTCAAGGAAGAAGCAGAAGCAGGAGAACGTCAAAGTGTTCAAGGAAGAAGATCGACATGATGGAAGTTACTAAAACAAGATTAGGGAGAGAATGTTGGAAATAATCTAGTTTTAGAAGACGCATACAAAGTTTGGAAGTAATCGAAGTCAAGACAGAGGAGAAATCAGAAGTCGAAGTTGAGACCGAGTTCTAGACGAAGTCGGATTGGAGTCCCGGTCAGACCGGTAAGACAGTAGAAGTCGTAGTCAAAAAGGAGTCGGAGTCGGAGTTGGTCTGTAAACCGAGTAGGAGTTGTAGAACCGAGTATATAAGGAGGGGTAGTCATGTAACCAAGTTGTACCGGTACCAAGCAATTGAGAAAAGACCAAAAAGAGGGAGAAACACAGAGTATTGTTTTGTCGTGTGTTTGCGCAAGACGTGGTCGGAAGGACTCACGATCACCGCAAGCGTGATCGGGAGGAGTTACGACCACGGCAAAGTTCCAGCAGGCGTAGTCGGGTGGCGCTACGACCACGGCAAAGGAACAGTGTTTTTACAACTACAGCTAAGGAGCGAACAACGTGGTCGTAAGGGGATCGACTACGCAGGGAAGGCTACGACCACGGTGAATGTGGTCGTAAGGAGTCGAAGGTGGTCGTAACGAGCTACGACTACACCGGGAAGGCCAGAACGTGGTCGGAAGCGACTCCGACCACGTTGAAGGAAGTGAACGTGGTCGTACGGGTGTTCGACCACGGTGAACAGTGATCGCCAGCATCACTGCGTGATCGTAGAAGGCTTCGATCACGGTATCTTGAGCAGCTGAAGGAAGGCAGCGGCAGCGATATCGCGGAGCGGTCGTAAATTGCTACAGTAAATTTACGACCACATTGAAAAGGCGATCGGAGGAGATTGAAGCGTTCGGAATTGGTCGTAAGTACTCGTAAGTACTCTGAACCGATCGTATTTGATTCTCACCGGTCGTAAACGACTCTAACCGGTCGTAAAAGGTCCTAGGAGGTCGTAAAACCTTACAACATGTTTGTTGACTGATCCTATGGCAGCAGCCATGGAAGGAGCGAAATGCGCGGGTTTTAATAACGAGTACAATTCCATGCAAGACAATCTTAGCACCATTCGGCATGAAGGTGCTGTCAGGAGCTTCTGGTCTTCATTTTAGGGTTGAGTCTCTTGTCAAAGCGTTGGTATTTCTGCCAAATCATAGCTCATGGTTTTCTTGTAGTTTTTTTTCATGTGGCTGGCTTTTGTATGGAGCTTCTTTCCTTCCCCCGCTCGTTTCGGCTTCAGCTTCTGACTTCTGACTTATTTTTCACTATTCATAAATTTCGTCTTTTTCTGAACTTTTGGCTTTTTTATTGAGCTTTTTTGCCGGTTCTTTTTTTTCTCCTATTCGTTTATATTGCCCGTGATGAGCTAGCATTTTTTTCTATTTTTCAAAAATTTTAAATTTAATTACGCCAAATAAGTTACCTTCAGCTACAGTGAAGTTTCAGCCGCTACAGTGCAATTTCAACCATAAACCACAGCTTTTCAGCCTAACCGAACGAGGCAGCATGCAATGATGCGCTTTGCACATTCTCAAAAACAAAATCATCCTCGACGATTTTCCCTTTCTTCCTGATTGTCAGGAAATATCCGGATCCTGGTAGCGTGGGCAATAGATAGCTAGCTACAGTCGATCGTCGCTTGCATATCGCATCTAGCTAGGTTACGTACCCAGACAACTGGAATGTTCGTACATTATTGTTATGAGCATGGCTAGACGCATATTAATTAATGCGTTTTGGAGCTAATCTAGAGCAAAGCATGTTCTCCCATCAATTAATGTAGTATGTTCATATATGCATGTGTTTGCTAGCTAGTGTCTTCTAGTTTGGCCCATATATTTATGCACGATGGTCCTGTCCTGCTTGTCCTTCTCGATCTCCCTTTTTATTCGAACAACAACAAAAAAGCATCCATGAATGGTGTTTTCGATCGAACGATGCCTGCTAATTCTTCATGATAGGACAATGTTAACGAATGTTTCCATCCTCTTTTTGCAGAAAGGTGGTAGCTAGATAGACACCAACGTGGCCTTACCAAAATTACACCAACGTGGCCTTATCAAATTGTTGTAGTGCCAATACATTGTAGTTTTGCAAGATAACTAGCATGTTAATTACTCCAAAAAAACTCTATTACATATCATTCCCGTCCTGGAAATTTTCATCTCATCTATATATTTCAATTTTTTAAATTCTAATTAAGCCTATTTCAACATAGCCCGTGCTAGGATGAGATACCACTTGTTATTGAATGGACAAGACAATGCACAAAACAATGAAGAACATGTGTCAGAGATTTAATCTAGAAAACCCTTTCAGGTGAAAAACCACGGACGTACAGTCGACGAAATCACTATATGAGGAAAAGTTACAAGCACGAGAAACTTCAGTGTGTGCCAACCGTGTTACTACAAGAGTACATATATTGGCTAGGGATCAGAGTCTCTAACGAAGACAAGAACAGTGTCCTAGTTGGCAATGAAACGGAGACCTATCGAAAACTAGAACAATAACCTTCTCGGAGACAGGACAACACGCCGCTCGGAGAGTCTCAAAAGATGATGGCGAAGAGTTGTAGTCGAAAGATGCATTGAGTAGCCACGTCTGACTCCAGTTGGCGCATGCACATTAGAGTAGCATATCTAATGCATGTCGATGCATAGTCCATCACAGACACAAAGATGATCCAAATCTTAACCTTCATTCAATTCGCACTGCTTCTTGATCGAACTCTTCAAACGATCAGAAAGATCAGCAATGGTCGGATCTGACTTGATTTAAATCACAAAATACAACAGCTAGTACTATCCAATAGAGAGTTAATGGATTAGTGAATTAAACCATGGGTTTACTATATAAACCATGGGTTTACTATATATCAGGCACCTTATTTTGCTATGGACAAGGCAAATTTTCATCAGATCAACATGCAATAGCGGTTAACCACTCATATCTCCAAAAACATTTAACAAACCAGAAAATTAATTGACTTACCGAACAAAAAGATCAGGCGCTTGATAATTAGCAAAATCGATTAAACTAAAGAGGACTTGCATGCATGTAGATGAAACTAAGAGCTCTACATCCAATTAAAATATGGCTCTTCTCTGCCTGTTCGGACAAAAGGGAAACAAGCTCTATCACTGTCTTTTCCTTCTTGTTATGCGAAAACAATTTATGCCCTTAATTGGCCATTTCCTATCCCCATAAACTAAGCTTCAGTACTTCCTGCCCAACACACATGCATACATGGTCGATCCTCCATTCTCAGACCTGCAAGAGCCGCATTCGAACAAGCTATATATTTTACGTTAATTGACAAGACCATTTTAAGTTAATTGACAAGACAATTCAGCTGCCATCTGTCCAAATACAATATACATGGGCATTTTTCTTTATGTCAAAAGATATATAAACCTGCAAGCCAGACAGAAACTTGTCCTGGGCACTTGCTATGGTCCTGCTTCGTTTTGGGACCATTCAAGTAATAAAAGGTGTTCAAACAAGCCATCATTGTGCATACCACGTACATGTACACGTATATATATGTCGTTTTGCTGTTGCTGGTGGTTGGTGCAGCCCTCGAATTACATGCACGCATCCGTATGTTACAACGAAATAGCTAGGTCTGACAATATATATAGGCATCAACAAATTTGTGGTAGGGAAGAGCATATACAACAAAGGCTCTGTTCTTTTCAGCTTCTAAAGCTGTTTTTCGGTTTTTCTACAGTAATTAGCTTTTAAGCGGAGTATTTTTCCAAGATAGAGTCTACTAGTTAATTGCAGTACATATTTTACTGACTTCATTTATATCGGCAAAAACCGCATGTGAGTTTCTGTTACTCTGTAATCTCTCGTACAAACAGCCTAAAAGTCACAAACCACAGCCAAAAGGCACAAGCCGCAGCAAAAAAAAAACAGGCCCATAAGTTGTTACATCGTTTCTTTACGGGGGATTTTTTTTAGACCCAGAGGCTTTTAACCTAGTTTGGTTCCGAGTTTCGTATAAACCCGAAGGTTTACATTCGAAGAATTAGGCTTCTTTTATAACGCAAAAATTTCATAAGAATTTTGCGGAAAGTAGTACAAATACTATAAGATTCTTTTGAAGTTCATTCGTTTCGAACGGAGCCTTGGGCTGATTTTTAGACCCTCTTTGAAATGCAAGAATCAGTACAATCCTATGTTCCATATGAAGCCTTACCAATGGGAACATGATCGTTACCGGAGCCGGTTTAAGGAAGCCTGCATTCCAGCAAGCACTCCTTGCAAAATAAGCAAGTTATGCGACAGCAGTACCGGTACATATTTGTCTTCCAACATATGATTACATGTACAAACCTGCAAGTTTCTTGCGTTGGTCGAAGGAAAGAGAATTGATTAGTACGCATTGGTTGCGCAAGCGGCAGGAGAAAAGGGACAAAAGCTGCATGCAAGTATACGTACACGTATGTATATATTACGTTTTGATACATATATCTGACTGCTCCAGCGGGAATCAAACCAGTTATGACATTGATTTGTATCATATTTATAAAAAAAATAGCAATATACGAGACATATTGATAAAAATATCGCTTTTGCCGTCCGTAGGCTGACAAAAATGATATTTTTATCGAAATATCTTGCATACTGCTATTTTTATAAATACAGTGTGAAACAGTATCAAAACTATTCCATCCGTGCTTGCAGCCGAGCCGACCTACTTATCTGCACCTCTTCTTCTTCCTGGAAAAAGTATTCAAGAGACGATTATTACAGCTTTTACCTCCGGGCAGCCATGCATGTGTCGGCCGGCGTATGGTGCGATGGCAACCTGAGAGCAAGAGGCATATGCAGTTCGTGGATGCCATTATGGCGTTATTGCTCCGTAAAGAGAGAGAAAAAAAGGGAGAGAAATGTACACGTTAATTCTTGACCATTTTGTTCGTTGCATGAGAGGATATACGTGACAGCCTCGCTCATTTCAGCTTCTGACTTATTTTTTACTATTCATAAGTTTTTCTCTTTATGAACTTTTGCCTTTTTTTGGAGTTTTTTTGCCGGTTCTTTTTTCCCATATTCGTTTACGTTGTCCGTATTGAGCTTAGCATATTTTTTTCTATTTTTAAATTTTTTTTAGATTTAATTACACCAAATAAGCCACCTTCAGCTACAGTGAAATTTTAGTCGCTATAGCGCAATTTCAGCCACAAGTCACAGCTTTTTAGCCCAACTGAGCGGGGGCGAATTTGTGGCTGTTATGTATGGATTTCAAGTTCTTCTAGCTCTAATTTTTTTTTCGAAAAACGAGGCATTGTTGGTGCAGGGTGGCCAGGTGTACATCGACGTCCGGTGGCATCACCAAATGGAGGAGGTGGCTACAGGGCACGATACATAGGAGCAAATTGAGGTGACGATACTATAGCTGATCAGAAGGGTCGGTGAGCCTAGCAGAGCAACTGTGCCACAAAGCAAGCATATATAAGTAGGGGTTTGGATAGATACATGCTTCGCTTACTATTGGAAGCCTTGATGGGAGGGGTGATAGAGGGAAAGAACTTCTCTAGGGCACGTCCCCATTCCTCTCCATGGGGTCTGACCTAGATGACCTACACGTGGCGCACGCATCTCCGCGCTCCGCCCCCACGCGTGGCCACGCTGCTTGTCCTCCCCTGAGTCTCCTCCCACCCTGCCCATGCCACCACCGCCCACGCCTCCTGGCACCTCACCGCCGCCACCTCCAAGGAGCCCCCACCCCGCGTCCGGCCCAAGCACGGCGGAGGCCCCGGCCACAAGTCCCTCGCCCTCTCCCACGCCGCTGCCGGCCGCATGGACAAGGCCATCGCGGCTGTCAGGAGCCCCGAGTACCTGTACGTCGGCATTAACCATTAGCCATTAGGAGGAAAGCACAGGAGAGAGCACTCTTCACTTATAAGAGGTAATAATGGTGAAGGCTATATACCTCCATTGGGTGTCCGTGTTGGGGTTCTTGGAGAGGCCGACGAGGACGCGGCGCTTGAGCTCGGAGATGTTGAAGCATCGAAAGGAGCGGGCGGCCCCGGCTCCAGGCTTGGACGCGTCGGAGCGGTGGCGGTCGGGCGAGAGGAGTTTGACACAGGCTATTGTACAGATGTCACCGGAGCTGGAGGAGGACACGGAAGACGACGAGGAAGAAGAGGTGTCCTCGCTAGAGCAACACTTGTTGCAGCTGGGGATGTACTCGCGGAGCATGTCGGCGACCTCGCGGTAGTGCCGCGATACGAGGAGCACACGCGCCCGCAGCTCCAGGGCGGCCTCCATCCGTGGCGACAGCTCTAGTGCCGTGTCCGCCAGGCCGAGCGCCGCCACCGCCGGGTTCCGGAGCCGCCACAAGAATCGCCCACGCCTCACGCAGGTACTTGTCTATCACCTGCCCAAACAGAAACGTCCACACAAACATCAGATTTAACGCACCAAAGTTGGATTTTTGCACAAATAGAGAAAGTTTGCACAAACAGCCGCGATGGCCTTGTCCATGCGGCCGGCGGCGGCGTGGGAGAGGGCGAGGGACTTGTGGCCGGGGCCTCCGCCGTGCTTGGGCCGGACGCGGGGTGGGGGCTCCTTGGAGGTGGCGGCGGTGAGGTGCCAGGATCGGAGGCGTGGGCGGTGGTGGCATGGGCGGGGTGGGAGGGGACTCAGGGGAGGACAAGCAGCGTGGCCACGCGTGGGGACGGAGCGCGGAGATGCGTGCGCCACGTGTAGGTCATCTGAGTCAGACCCCACGGAGAGGAATGGGGACGTGCCCCAGAGAAGTTCTTTCTGTGATAGAGGGCTTCAAGAAAAGGACAAGACGAGCATAAATCTCGTAGCAAACCCAACTGTCAAAAAATGCATTGTTTTATAGGTACTTCCATTTTCATTTTGCAATTGGATGCAACTTGTTACGTACTCTTTCCCTCCACGTTTATAAGACATATTTTTTAATAGTTTTGTTTATAAATATAGGGCATATTTTTATATTCTAATGAAAAATTAGTGTGATGTTCACTTTATACTCCTAATAAATATATATCTTTACTTACTATTCTCTATATGCATGCATTGGATACAGTGTTTAGATATAACAATTATGGGTAATCTAATCATTTTTACTGTCTTCTTGGTCTATATGCCACGAGAAAATATGCTTTATAAACATGGACAGAGAGAGTATATGCATGGCGATAAGGTTGTAAACGAGCCGACATCGAGCGAGCCTAAGTTGGGGTCCGAGTATGGACTTAGGCTTAAGCTCGGCTCAAATAAGCTTGATAACAGTTAAAATAATTTAATATGCATTAATTTTCAATAATAAGCAAATCTCAGGCTAAGCTAGAATAAGCTTGATAACAATAAAAAAATTCAACATACACTTATTTTCAACAATAAAAAAGCTCGAATTTAGCTCGAGTAAGCTCGGTAAAAATTAGTATGCATCAATATTCAAGCTCGAATCGAGCCCTAACGAACTATTCGAGCTCGGCTCGTTGAAGCTCGTGAGCTCAGGATCAAGCTCAAGCTCGGTTTGTTTAAAGTTCGAGAATATTTTGGTAGTTGGCCAAATACTGGGTCGATGCCTTGATCAAACTTGTGGCGTGGAGAGGCACGAAGGAGAAGTGGTTTAGGTCAAGAAGAGCTAGAATTGATAAGTGGATCAATCACTAAGGAGTTAGTGGGTTAAGCCTTGTAAATGTTTTGAGAAGCATGCATGAATGTGTAAAAACCTGTTAGTAGGGTTGACGGGTTTCCCTGGTAAACCTAATGGGTTAGGGTTGTGCTGATTATTTAGAAAGAAGGAGAGGACGTGGTAGAGTCAAAGATTCTAGAGTTTAGTTTTTGCTCTACCACCTTGTCTCCTTCGATGGTTGTGTAAGAGAGAACTTGAGAGAGGAAAGGGTGTTGTTTTGGCTATACTTTGTAATCATCCATAAGTATGTAAACTTCACTCTATACTAAAATAGATCAGAACTTTATCTCAATCATATTCTTGCTTGTTCTTGCTTAGCTTTGTTTGTTCTTGAGCTAGATTTGTGATTTTGGGTTTGTAGGAATTCTAGTCCAATCTCTTGCTTAAAATGACCTTGTCACGATATATAAGAATAGATTTGGAAGACCTCATATCTTAGATTCTCATGAGCAAAAAGTAATTTGAGATTTTATGGTTTTTGATGTTCTTGTATTCTAAATTCGATTCTCTTCAATTTGGTGAACTCAAGCCCAAGGACCTCGTGATTCTTGATTGGTTTAGGTTCTTATTATCTTGAACAAATCTCATACAAAATCTAGATGTGTTTGGATAAGAATTGGACAAGTTATTGAGATTTGAGCTTTTGACTTGAGAGGTTTTTAGGTCTAGAAATAGAGGACCGATTGGATCGACCCCAATCCTATGGTCAGACTAGCCTGCCTGTGTGATCGGTCACAAGTTGACAGTCAGACCGACCCATCAACAGCAATCTGATCGGTCCTATGCAGAACGATGTTACTCTTTTTTACTTTTATTTCTAGGTTTGGTTTGCATAGCTGTGTTAGTGTGATCAGAACTTAGTGACTACTATAGTCATTTGAGTGAAGATTTTGAGAACCTTACAAAAGAAAGTTTCAAAAATCATTCACCTCTTTTAATTATCGGCATTGGTCCTATGGCTTCATCTCCCTCTCTGCGTGTTCCTAGCTACTTATATATAACTACTAAGCTCATGTTAACCAATCAATAGACCTGCTCTCAGCTTATTAGCTACTGTAGTAGCTCAATCGGTGTGCAACAAACACATAAGGCGCGTTAATATTGTTAGAATGATCTCAGCAGGGCATTTGGCCCAACGGCCAAATACCCTCCCCTTGCTCGCGCCCTGATCGGGGGCGCCCAGCCCAATAGGCTGGTGGGCCCCTGTCGCCAGCGCCATACAAAAGAGAGGTGGGGACCGGGGCGGCACAGAGGACGAGGTTCACCGTGCCGCCGCCAGACCCACCGACACTACCCTAAACCCGATCTGGTGAGGGGGCGCTCCAGCGACGGGAAGCTCCACCGTGCCGCCAGTTCGCCGCCGACCGGGCCTGCGCCGTCGACCCCGTCGCCCCGTAGCCGCTTCTTCATCTCCGACCGCCGCTGCCCGTGCGCAGTCGTCACCGACGAACCGAGATGGCCACCTCCTCCTCCACGCCGTCCGACGGTCAGTCTCCCTCTCTCCCTCTCGGTATCTCTCAAGAACTCAAATAGAAAAGGAGAACCCGCTAGATCTAAACCCTAGGAGATCCTAGAGGTCTATCAATGGTATCAGAGCCACCCCCTAGGCGTAGATCTATGCGGGAAAAGAAAAGAAAAGAGGATCCCCAACCCTAGAAAACAGAAAAGAAAGAAACGGAGAAGGGGAGTTTTGGGGCTCACGGGTGAGGTCGCCGCGCCGTGCGAGGGAGCCGCGCAGCCGCCGCTTGGGGTCTCCGGCTCGCCGGGCCGCCAGCGTGCGCCGCCGTCGCCCGCGCGGGCCGCCCGTCCGCGCCGCCGCTTTGCGAGCGCCGCGCCGTCGCGTCGCCTTCCGCCGCTCTCCGGGCTCCGATGGCGCCGCCTCCTCTGCCGTCGCCCCGCTCGTGCGCCGCAGCGCGCTGCCGTCCGCGTGCGGGAGCCGCCGCTCGCCGCGCCCGCTGGGGCCAATGGGGCCGCCGCCGCTGGGGCCGACGGGGCCGCCGCCGCAGCACGCCTCCGTGAGCCGCATGGCCGCCGCGCGCGCTCGAGGCCGCCCCATCGCGCGCCCATGCGCCGCCGCTCCCTCCCTCTCAGATCCGAAAAAATCGGGATCAAATGCTTCTAGGGTTAGGGTTGGGGGCGGGCAGCATTTTGTTCGGGCGCCTTTTCCTCGGGACCGCCCGATTGGACGGACGGCCGAGATCGGGTATCAGGGGCCCCATTTGGGCCGGCAGGCCAGCGTGGCTGAGCGGGCCGCATGGGCTGAGGCCGCGCAAAGGAACAGGCCTAATGGCCGAATTGAATAGTAAATCCAAAATTGGATTTTTATTAATTTACAGAAGCAATGTTGAGTGAATTTAATTGAAAATTGATCCAAAATCTCTGTAATTTTTTTTTGCACCAACGTGCTAATTTTTCAGAGATTAAATGTGAACAGTTTAATGCTTCTGAATATTGAATTATTTTAGAATAATTACAGTTTCCGCTGCAAAAGTTAATGTTGATTAATTTTCATTATTAAATTCGAACCAACGGGAGAATTTAATTTTGGAAAAATAGATATGTTTTCCAGAGATTTATGATATTGTTATTTTCTGACCAACGTTGATAATAACAATATTATAATTTTTTAATTGATGAATTTTATGCATTATTTCTATTTCTGCCCAACGGTGATGTAGATTTAATGTATAGATAAAATTGATTTAAATTGTATGTCGTATTTTGACCAATGTTGGAAATAAGGCATATAATTTTGCTGTTAACAGTATTATAGTTTCAATTGATGTTTTTATACATTATTTCTATTTCTGCCCAACGGTGATGTAGATTTAATGTGTAAACAACTGTATGTTTTAATTTTAACCAACGTTGAAACGAAGGCATGCAGTTGTTGTTATTATGTTTAATTGTTATTGTATATGAATTGTGTCGCCACACCGTGTCCCACAGAGCCTGTGGCACCGGTGAGGGATGAAAATGAGGCTGATGCTGTTTGGCAGACCAGACAGAGGGACTATGCTCCCATAACAATATCATATGATCTTGATCATAAAAAGTGGGTCACTGCCAACAAGAAATGTTTGGCTGTAATAAAGAACACGATTAAGCCTGCAGTTGTGGGCTCAATCGCAGAGTGTGACACTGTCACAGAGTACCTTGAGAAAATAAAGAGTCAGTTTACTGGCTCTTCAAAGACTTATACTACACAGCTGATTAAGCAGCTTGTGACAGAAAGGTACTCTGGTTGTGGCAGTGGCATAAGAGAGCACATTCTTAGAATGAGCAACTTGGCATCTAAACTTAAACCGATGGTTTTGGCTCTCAAGGATGAGTTCCTTATTCATTTGGTTTTTGCTTCTTTGCCAAAAGAGTTTGACACTTTTGTTGTCAACTATAATATGCAGCCCGAGAAATGGGATTTGGAAAAGTGCATAGCTATGTGCGTGCAAGAGGAAGAAAGAATCAAATCCTCACATGGTGGTTCTGTGAACTATGTGAGGGATAACAAGAAAAAGAATTGATTGCAATTTTGGAAATGGCAAGTGTGAAATAATGTTTAAGAAAGAATGTGTTGGTCTTGCCATTTTACAGAATGAGCTTTATTTGTTGTCATTATCTGATGATGTGAATGTCGTATGCGATAATGAGAACGTCGCGTGCGAGAAAGTGATTGAATCCTCGTCTCAAATGAAAACAGAAAACGAAAGAGAACTCATAATGAATCGTCGAAATTATGGCACTGTCGTTTAGGCCATATTTCGAGGGGGAGAATAGAAAGACTAGTTAAGAATGATATTCTTCCTCCATTAGAGTTCTCAGACTTAGAACAATGCAGAGAATGCATTAAAGGAAAATATGTAAAGAAAATAAAGAAATACGCTAAAAGAAGCACAGGAGTTCTACAAATTATTCACACAGATATTTGTGGAACTTTTCCTGTGAAAAGTGTGGATGGATATGACTCGTTCATAACATTCACAGATGATTACTCCCGTTATGGATATATTTATCCAATCAAACAAAGAAATGAAGCCTTGGATAAATTCAAGATATTTAAGGCTGAAATTGAAAACCAACACGATTTAAAGATTAAGATAGTCCGATCTGATCGTGGGGGAGTACTACGGTCGACATACCCCATATGGACAAGTTCCTGTACCTTTTGCAAGGTTTTTACAGGAAAATGGCATAGTAGCCCAGTATTCTATGCCGGGCGAACCTCAGCAAAATGGAGTAGCTGAAAGACGCAACCGTACCCTGATGGATATGGTGCGAAGTATGATGAGCTACTCCACACTCCCATTGAGTTTATGGATGGAGGCGTTGAAAACCGCCATTCATATTCTCAACAGAGTGCCTAGTAAGTCGGTGCCCAAAACACCGTACGAGTTGTGGACAGGAAGAGTTCCCTCACTAAACACTTACGTGTGTGGGGAAGTCCTGCTGAGGCTAAAGTATTTAACCCAAACCTTGGGAAACTTGATCCCAAAACAGTAAGTTGCCATTTCATTGGCTACCTGAAAAGTCAAAAGGTTATCGTTTCTACTGTCCAGACAGATATACAAAGTTTGTAGAAACGAGACACGCTGTCTTCTTAGAGGATGAAATGATGAGGGGGAGCATGGTAGCTCGAGAGATTGACCTTGAAGAGAAGCGGGTGTATGCGCCCACTCCGATGATTCAAGAGCCATTCTTCACACTACCTGCTGTCGCTGCACCGACGGTGCAAGACACTGTGGTGCCAGCACCTGTTATTGTTCCTCCCGTGGCAACAATGAATGAGAATGAAGAACCTGTTCTTCAAGATCATATAGAACCAATTGCCACAGATGAGGGGGAGCAACAGCAGTCTCAAACAGTAAATGTACCAAACGAGGAGGCTCCGAGGAGGTCTCAAAGAGTAAGAAGATCAGCTATTTCTGATGATTATCAGATTTATCATACAGAGGAATTTCAAATGGATGATGATCCCACCTCATTTGAAGAAGCCATGAGAAGCGAAAATTCCTCAAAATGGCTTGAGGCCATGGAAGAGGAAATGAGGTCCATGAAGACTAATAAAGTCTGGGACTTGGAAATTATTCCTAAAGGAGCCAAAACAGTAGGCTGTAAATGGGTCTACAAGACTAAACATGACTCCCAAGGGAATGTAGAAAGATATAAAGCGCGACTTGTGGCAAAAGGCTTTACGCAAAGAGAAGGGATTGATTACAATGAGACATTTTCTCCAGTCTCATGTAAAGATTCCTTCAGAATCATAATGGCATTAGTAGCACATTATGATTTAGAGTTACATCAGATGGATGTAAAGACGGCATTTCTTAACGGGGATTTGGAGGAAAATGTTTACATGGCACAACCGAAAGGTTTTGTTGTGGAAGGAAATGAGAGAATGGGATGCCGCCTAAAGAAATCGATTTATGGGTTAAAGCAAGCTTCAAGACAGTGGTACTTGAAGTTTGACAGTACAATAAGAAAATTTGGGTTTAAAGAGAATGTTGAGGACAACTGTGTTTATGCAAAGTTTAAAGATGGGAAGTTTATCTTCCTAATCCTGTATGTGGATGATATCCTACTAGCTAGTAGTGATGTTAATCTCCTACTGGAAACAAAGAAGTTTTTGTCCTCAAACTTCGATATGAAAGATCTTGGTGAAGCTTCATTCGTTCTAGGGATCGAAATTCACCGAGATAGAAACAAAGGGGTATTGGGACTGTCACAAAAGGCATACATAGAGAAAGTCTTAAAGAAATTTGGTATGCATAAATGTAGTCCATCACCTGCACCTATAGTCAAGGGCGACAGATATGGGGATTTTCAATGCCCTAGGAACCAGTATGAGATCGATCAAATGAAAGCGGTTCCATATGCTTCAGCTGTCGGAAGCTTACAGTATGCTCAAGTGTGCACACGCCCTGACTTAGCATTTGTTACCGGGTTACTTGGCAGATTCCAGAGCAATCCTGGAATAGAACATTGGAAATTGATAAAGAAAGTCTTGCGTTATTTGCAAGGAACAAAAGGCCTCATGATGACATACAGAAGATCAGATTCACTCCATATAGTGGGGTATACAGATTCTGATTTTGCGGGAGATGATAGAAAGTCTACATCCGGATATGTGTTCACTCTCGCTAAAGGAGCTATATCGTGGAAAAGCTCAAAACAAACCGTCACTACATCGTCCACAATGTATGCCGAGTTTGTAGCATGTTATGAGGCTACGGGGCAGGTGAACTGGCTAAAGAAGTTCATACCCGGTTTAAAAGTGGTTGACGACATCAATAGACCACTTAAGTTGTACTGCGATAATGAACCCGCAGTAACGTATGCCCACAACAATAAGTCAAGTGGTGCTGCCAAACACATTGACATAAAGTACTATGTTGTGAAAGATAAAGTTCGGGATCAAATTATAAGTCTAGAGCATATAAGTACCGCAAAGATGTTAGCGGATCCGCTTACAAAAGGCTTACCACCCAACGTGTTCAGAGAACATGTAGCCGGCATGGGTTTAAGGGAAAGCCTATGATTCCTGGACTAAAAGATGGCCCAAAAGTTTAAAGTAACTATTTCAGAACAGAGAGGTGTATTGTAGCTGTTGAATCCATCGGCGATTGACCGTGACGATGAGACATGTTCTATGCACTAATCTATGATGGAATGTGTAAAGTCAAAAAGTAATTAAAGATAAAGTATAGATTGAGATCAAGGGGGAGAATGTTAGAATGATCTCAGCAGGGCATTTGGCCCAACGGCCAAATACCCTCCCCTTGCTCGCGCCCTGATCGGGGGCGCCCAGCCCAATAGGCTGGTGGGCCCCTGTCGCCAGCGCCATACAAAAGAGAGGTGGGGACCGGGGCGGCACAGAGGACGAGGTTCACCGTGCCGCCGCCAGACCCACCGACACTACCCTAAACCCGATCTGGTGAGGGGGCGCTCCAGCGACGGGAAGCTCCACCGTGCCGCCAGTTCGCCGCCGACCGGGCCTGCGCCGTCGACCCCGTCGCCCCGTAGCCGCTTCTTCATCTCCGACCGCCGCTGCCCGTGCGCAGTCGTCACCGACGAACCGAGATGGCCACCTCCTCCTCCACGCCGTCCGACGGTCAGTCTCCCTCTCTCCCTCTCGGTATCTCTCAAGAACTCAAATAGAAAAGGAGAACCCGCTAGATCTAAACCCTAGGAGATCCTAGAGGTCTATCAAATATGTCCTGGGGTACTAACTAGCTAGTGCTTCTTGATTTGGCTTTGTCTGATTTGGCTACATAAAAAATACAGTTTCTACAAATAACTGCATATTTGATCATGCAAATGTTGTACTGTATATCAATTTCGTATTTGACCATGCATATGTAATTCCAGTTAACTCTAGCCCTACCCTTAATTCTATATCCAAATCGATCGATGCAGCCATGTATTTGCAATGCTCTGATATCATCTGTAGAACTCTCGTATACACACGCAACACGTGAGTAATTCGCTGATAAACATATCGTGCTAGAAATGCGTTTCCCCCCTTGTGAATGTGACTTTTTCTATGTGCGTAATCCATTACATGAAAGAAAGAATCCAAGGAAAGTGAATGAAAGAAAGAAAAGAATCCTGAGTGAGAGTACAAAAAGAAACAGCATCTCCGTAGAGTTGAGAGCCAAATATAAACACTTAGGGCATCTTTGGAACGCAGAAATCTAAAGACGTATGAACAGAAAAAAAACACATGATTGGAATGCCATGACATATTGAATACCGTAGGAAACAAGAGCCAAATATACACACTTAAGGATATCTTTGGAACGTAGAAATCTAAAAACGCAGGAATAGGGAAAAAAAGTATGATTGGAATGCCATGACATGTTGAATCCCACAGGAAACAAAATCACAAGAATTGCTCGAAAGAGGTGTTTGGATACGTCACAGGAAAATGCAGGAATTTTGATATTATATGTTACTTGATTAGAGAGAGTGGACGAGAAAGAAAGAATAAATTGGACTTCTCAAAGGAAAAATAACATGAGGTTTGAGCTCATAGTCATTTTCCTATGGAATTAAGGTATACAAATGCATTCCATAGGAATTTGACAACACAAATCCTATGTTCCAAACAATCTTTGTAGGAAAAAAACCCTAAGGATTAGAATCTTTCAACTTATCTATGAAAATCCTATGAACCAAAGAGAGCCTTAATCGTGATGGTCTCCTCCCCCACCTGAAAGGAAAATAATTAATGGTGAGTAGTGTTTTTCACTCAAGGTCCTAATCAAAGATCCCCAGATCGATCAGTTGAAGGGGAGGAGCTAGGGATCTTCGAAACCAGTGAGATAGAGAGAGCTTTGGTGGATCAGAGAGATTTCAATGAGTTGGAGAGAAGCAAACCACTTTGCCATCATGACTAACTTGAAGATACTGTCCCATAAAAGTCGAACTCCCAAGCTCATCTGCTGGCCGGCTGCGTACTGAGGCTATGGAGTATCAAACGAATAATCCATTAACTAATCTATTGCCAAATTTTGTAGCAAAGTTAACACGCGTTCACTCTTAGTTATTAGATTCTTGGTTCCTACGAAATTCCTATGAAAATCCTACGCTCCAAAAGGGGTTTCAGAAAAAAAAAATTCCTACTCCTGTTTGGCTACTTGTATATGACATACATGTCAATGAAATAAAATTTCAGAGTTTCAGAGAGAGAATCACTAGCTACGATTAAGCTCGATGGAAGGGGCACCTTGGTACAGATCTAGAGAGAGAGAGAGAGAGTATCAAATGATGGTACTCCAGTCGCGAGCATCGATCATCTCAAGCAGCAATTCCGAGGCATGTATATTGTCAGTTAGTTAGGCTTGGATATGAATGCCTTTCCATGTTTCTTCTTGTTGTTCTCTAGTTCTTCTCGGTTCTTGGCCCCTTTTCCACTCAAATAATTTAGCTTTCGCGTCAAAGCCCACCTCCCCAGCTCACACACTGTTGCTACTACTACAACAACTTTTAATCCTCCCAGCTCATTGATCCTGCTGTACTGTGGTACTGGCTATACACGCTGCATATCTGACAGGCTCAGCGTGAGTGCTGTTCATGTAGCTGCTACTGTTCGATTAGGGGCACATAGCACATGTGTGTGCGCACTGCTTGTTGGGTGACTAGCTAGCTGGCTACCGTGGTAGCATTTCCTTTCTTTTTCTTCTTCTTCATTTTTGCACGCTTTTTAGCAAGTCACAATATGAGTATTGCAAGTTTGTAACAAATAGTGCGGTGGACCCAGAAGTATTATATATATATATATATATATATATATGTGTGTGTGTGTGTGTGTATAGATATCATTCGGATGTTTTTTTTCTAATTATCATTCAAATTTGTGACCTTTGAATTAGAGATCAAAGGACCCCTTGTTTTTAAAGGGGGGAGATTTTTTCAAAGGGGAGGGGGTAGAATTCAAGGAGAGGGAGGAGAATTCATATCCATTAGATCTCTAATCCAATGGGAGATCCAATGGTCCTAAATCTGGATAATAGTTAGGAAGAAAACATCCGGATGACGTTTAACAAAACCCTATAATTATTATTCTACATGCAGGTGTAGAATGCGCACTGAAAAGTTAACTGTCGTGCATGAGTGAAGTTACTGCCAAACACATGTAGAGTTACTGTCAATTATAATAATACACAACTGACAGTAACTCTACATGTATTTGACAGTAACTTCATTTACATGCGACAGTAAATTTCTGACGCGTATAGTGTGCACAGATACAAAATAGTATAGCCGTGTGTGTATATATTGCGAGCGTGCACTATTTCATTTTTTGCATATATCTCTGTGCGGAAAAGCTAAAGCCCACCAACTGCAACTTCTCAGTGAAGTACAGTTTCTAAGAGAAACTAAGCTACCCGTGCACACAGAGGATAACTTAATTAGAATTGGTGCAATGTGCAAGTTTGTGGAAACTCACTGTACAAAAACAAAATCAACAAAATGGAATGAAACAAAGCTAAGTATATATGTGTAAATATTAAAAAAAATTATATACAACTACTTATCCAAAAACACATCACTCGTAATGAGAGTATAAGTATCACATCATATTACATACCCCAAAAAAAATCAAGCCACGGTAGACTTAACACATGCTATATGTCAACATGTGTTAGCTTAGCTTACTAGCTACAGTATGGTCACCAATTATAAATATCAAGACTCAACCAGCTAGTGTGTTAGAGGAACAAACAAACATATTTATTAGTGGTGAGGCCCCTCGGTCAACTCCATGGAAATGCATAGTTAATTAAAGCTCCGTTTCAAACAATTTCTACCATTTCGTTTTTAGAAGTCAGTTTTTAAATAGAGTGACCGTTTCAAACAGTTTCTGTCATTTCGTTTTTAGAAGTCAGCTTTTAAATAGAATGATTTCTTAAGCCGTTTGTAGAAGATACTGCAGGAGCCACTTTAAATTAAATGGCTCCTCAACGTAAGTATCTTTTACTTTCTCTTAATCTCTCGTAATCAACCAAAAACCATAGATAAAAACTAAAAATTACAACACTTTCGTACAAGGCCTCATAGCTAGTGAGACCATGCATGCCGTCCACGGTCAGATCCGTTAGAGCATGTCACACTCCAACCGCTCTCTGTCTCCTCTTTCCCATTTCATCAGGCACCAATATTTCATCCCACACATATTATTCTCTCTCCCTCCCTATCTCGATCTCTCTAGGCATTATTCTTCTGATTTCTTTAACTCCACACACATCTCTTTCTCTCTCCCATTTTATTCTCTCCAACCTGGTACATTGCCTTCATAGTAGCATAGCATCAAGCCCCTCCTCTCCCTCTCTCCTTCTTTCTTCTCTCTCGGACACAAACCCCCATACAAGAATGATATGCCACTCATGACCTAATCACCCAATCCCACTTCATCTCCTCCCTTTCTTGAAACCAACAACAAACCTCTCACCTTTCTCACAGTCGTTACAAGAAGATTGCATTGATACTTGTACTTGCTACGATGAGCACTACTGCTACTGTGGCTAATACTCCTCAGACTTCTACTGCAACGGCAAGGGCTCCTGATCTGTCGCTCCACATCAGCCCTCCGTCGCCGGACGCTGGCGGCGGAGAGATGACGGAGCCGAGGCTGCGGCTGTGGCTCGTTGACGACACGGCGGTGGCGAAGAGGGTCGACGCGGTGCAGCACCACAGCCTCCAGGCGCAGCAGCGTCTGCACCAACCGAACCAGACCCACGGATTCAAGAAGGCATCGGCCGCCAGCGCCGGCGGCGGCTCCGCGAGGTCGGCAGGTGGTGGTGGCGGGAAGAGGAGCTCGAGGGCTCCGAGGATGCGGTGGACCACCGCGCTGCACGCGCACTTCGTGCATGCCGTGGAGCTCCTTGGTGGCCATGAAAGTATGTTCATATAAAACTCATGTATATATGCGCGCGCGCGTATAAATATGTGTGAATAATTGCATACACACACATACATACATATACATATATATACACATACTAGTAGATGTGAAGTCTTTGATGGGATGGGCTTGCCTTGTTGTTTTCCTGGAGTTTTTCTTTTCGTTCAAGAAGTGTTCTTGATTAATTCTAAATGAATAAATGCTATTATTTTTAATGGTATATACATGATCACACACGAAGTGATTCTTGCCATTAGGTAGTCGCACGGTATTTCTTTCTGTATTTTTCTCTTTCATTTTTCCTTTTCTTTCCGAAACAAATGTATGAAGCATGCATTTCCCCCCTTCTACATCGATCTCTGCAGGGATTTCAAGGGCAATTCTATTACATATATGGCTTAGATATTTTTTCTTTCCTGTCCCAAGAAGCTAGGTTTCATCCTCTAGCTAGTTCCTTTCTTTCATTCTAAAGTATGGCGTACCATGCAATTAATCACATGGGTTTATACAAGCTTGTGAGTTTATTATTAGTTACTCTATTTCATTTCCACCCATGCATGCATGTGCACACACTTGGTTCTATAACTTTCTTGCCTTGTTTCTTGATACATCTTCTAGGAGCAACACCAAAGTCAGTCTTGGAACTGATGAACGTCAAGGATCTTACACTGGCTCATGTTAAGAGCCACCTGCAGGCAAGTTATAACCAGAGAGATGCTTCTCTCCTTTTTCACCTGCATCTGAATGCATGTATATGCTAGCTCCACACAAACATAGTTTCTGATCACTCAAAAACAAAAGGATGTAGCTAGCTTATTGACATGTTTGATACCGGCCTTCTTGTTGTTAGTTGATAGCAAGTACGTCTTGCCCTTTTTTGTCCATCTTGCCTAAACACATGTACATCCCATAGTTAATTAGTTTAATTAGTTGTATCTTCTAAGACTAAACCAAATGGCAACACAAAGAGCTAGACTAGCTAATCTGATATATCTTAATTTCCCTTTCTTATCTTTTTTTCTACTTTTGTTCTTGCGTGCAGATGTATAGAACAGTGAAGGGCACAGACAGATCCTATGTTGCGGGTAAAATACATATTGCCTAGATCTTAATATTTTGATCCTTTTCGGAATTCCATGGCCTGAGTTGATTCAAGGTCATGTCGCATACAGTGCTGAATTATTGGCATGGGATGTGTATGTGACGTCGCTCCTAGCCTGTGTGCCCCATAAAGCACAGCCATATATCTTGTACCCTAGTGCTGTGTGTGGAATGTATCATATATACACATATGTTTGTATTATGTAGTGTGATGAGACATATGCATATATGGTGTGTTTGCAGGCCATGGCCAGACCAAAGATATGGTCTTTCTGATGAGAGGTGGTGTTGCTGGTGAAGTGGATGGCTTTGATGTGTTGAACAACAACATGGTCAACACCACTTCCAATAATACTGCTGCTAGGTGTGTACATTTGTGATCAAACTGAATCTAGTACTTAAATATTACTAGTGTTAATGGGGGTATATATGTGAGAATTGATGATGGTGTTTTGTTTCTCACCTCTTGGTCTTTGTGTCTGCATGCATGTCTACAACTTTGCTGCATTTGGAGGGTATGGATGCATGTGTTGTACAAGCATTTACATCATTGTCTTATTTTATAATACTCCTACATGTAGATGCATGCCTTGTGTGATATAGGGATATGTGTTGAAATTAAAATTGTGATGGCAGGATCAAGAGGAATTTGACTGCATTATTTTAGTTGATGTGGTCAGTTTGGACTGATTCTAGCTTTATCCTTAGTCTAAGGTTTTGGGTTTTAATAGTGTACATTTGAATAGTTAATTCTAAGTCAAGGAAAGGGTATGCATCATGCTTTGCGAAATCTTGGAAGTGTCTGTGAATATAGTGAATATTAATGTAGCATTTTGGAGTCTGTGACTTCTTTGAAGTTGGGGAGTTTCAGTTCATGAAACATGCAGATCTAGTTTTAGAGATTTGGCAGCTCTTTAATTTTAAATTTCTTGACTAGAAAGTTTTTTACTAGGAAATTAAGGAATTGAAATTTTAGTTTATAATTGTATATGAGTTAACTGCATTAGTCTTGTGTACTTGACATAAAATTACAGCATAAATATATCTGCAGATTAAAGTGCATGTAACTTCAGAAGTTTTCAGCCATCTGACAGGTTGCTTATATGTAGCATGCAGCCTTTTTCTGCCTTTCGATCATTTTTTTCAGCTCATAAGGAAATTTTTATCAACACTTCAGTGAGTCATCACTCATCAGCATCTTTCTCTCTCTAGCTACCATCTCTCTCTATCTTTATTTCGGCCTCACATCTCAGAGAGCAAGCATGCCTAGGTGACAGTTCTGCATGTCTGCTGCAGTGCCTGCAGTGCTCCTGATTCAAACTCCCATGCATGCATGCAAAAACACTTATTATAGTACTCACTCTCGCTCTCTGTAAAATAAGAACAAAGCAAAGACACTGACACAATGCCTAATTAACCAGCAAGAACAAAATTGAGCATGCATGCATATTGAAAGAAAAAGTAAGGTGCCGTTCGGGCTGAAAAAAATAGTTTATAGCTAAAATTTTACTGTAATTGATGGTGACTTATTTGGCCTAAGGGCACTCCCAATGCATGGTTTCTATAGGTAGTTTCTAGAGGAGAGATGGTGTAATTTAGACCCAACCATCCCAATGCATGGTTTCCTATAGCAGTTTCCATAGAAAATAACATTTAATTAGCACTTGCATGCACTACAAACAAAGAAGATCAGCTATGACAAAGTAACCGTGTGACATAGTATGCTGCTACATCTCAGAATCAAAAATAAAAAGGCGCTCGGAAGGGGGAGGGAGCACGGGATCTAGAGAAACGATGCCCTGTTCCCCAACGCAGTTTAGATAGTTTCTAGCGATATCGATGCACGTGAAGACACCGGTTCCTAATGTAGAAACCGTTTCTCTATTTTCTCCTCTCTCTCTTCATTAAATCCCTTGCCACATCAGCAAACTGGTTAGCTGGCAGGATAATAAATGCATATAGAAACTATAGTAGTTTCTGCATTGGAAGTGCCCTAACTAAATTTTAGAAAATTTAAAAATAGAAAAAACAGGTTAGCCAATCACGAACAATGCAAACAAATACGGGAAAAAACGGGCAAAAAAGCTCAACAAAGCCAAAAAAATTAGAAAAATACAAAATTTATAAATAGTAAAAAAATAAGCCAGAAGCTTAAGCTGAAATGAGCAGGGCAAAGCCTTGCATGCAAACATTGTACTGGATGAGGGGTCACGATGCACAAGAAGACTCTTTTTTTTAAGATCGAAGATAGCAACAGAGAGGATAAATGATGTCTTAAAGTTTTCTCCTAACTATTTACCGACACTCTTTTACTCTAATAGCTACAAAGTTATAAAGATTAGGATGAGAAAACACCAAAAGATGAGCAAGGGAAGCTACTGAAATTTGGAGAAGAATCAGCAAAATCCGAAGTATCTTTGATTGCACTGTGGTACTTCCGGATTTTTGAAAGTACCTTTGTTTGTACCGCGGTACTTCCAATTCTTAGATGAACAGAAATTTTAGCTCGAGTTATAAAACCAAAATCGATGAAACTTTTGACTCGTAGATCCAATGACATGAAATTTGGCAGGAATCTACTCTAGGGTATTATGAACCTATTCCAACAAACAATCATGAAAATCATGACTAAAGTTGAGACCTTTCTCAGCTTTGTTGGAAAGTTGCACCAAAAATAGAGTCAAACCAAAATCAGTTAATGCAACTTGCTCGTGGGTGAGTGATGACCAAGATGAGTCTAGATATATTTTCATATGTCCCAGCAAGCAAGAACACCGAAGAAATTACTCCAAAAACCCTTAGATTAAGAAACCACTTGGAAGGTCAATAACGTACAAAAACTAAGTTTCGTGATGAACTTGCTGCCAACGTGTCTAGATGGGTGGAGGATGATTCCCATATGATCTCTCCATCTCTTATACGTCTTTGACATAGCAAGATCAAGAAAAGGGAAGAGAGGAGATCAAAACTAATTAAAACAATAGCAAATCAATTAAAACAAATGATAGACGAAGAGATGATCAAAGATTGATGTATTACTTCTTTATGAGATAGGTTTTTATAGCCAGTCCCTTAGAATAGTAGAGGTCTAAGTCTAGAGCACACATATAACAGTCTAACCCAAGGAACTCTAATCTCCCCATGGGAGAGAGGAGCTAGCCACCAAACGGATTAGCCAACTTTCTCAATCTTTAGCTCTTGCCTCCCCTCCCCTTATATAGGCTCACAACCTGAACCAAAATCTAATGGATCTACTCATTAGGCCAAACCGGGTATAACCTGTTAACCCCACCTAACACCGGGTTTTAATCATGTACGCTTCTCAAAGCATTTTACAACCATTAACCCATCAGTAAATCAATGTTTGATCCACTTCATATTTTTAGCACATACATGATCTAAACAACTTAGACCAACGCCGCGGTTTCACACACCACCACTTTTTCAGTATTGGGCAATTTACCAAAATGTCCCTCTACCGTCTTCCTCGAAGCTTCCTACTTCCTTTGCCACGAAGCATTGCCCATGTTTTACCATCTTCTATGTGGCCCCAATGACTTGTCGTCAAGCCTTTCACGCGTCCGGATCCCACCGAACCATCCTCGCTTGCAAACGACCCAAATCACTTAGCGCACCACATACTTCTTCTTGCACATGATGGCACCAGGCTTCCTTGACCGCCTGGATTTCGACTTCTCCTTTAGTCTAGTCCTGGCCCACCTCACCATTTTCCGTCATGTCCACCACCGGTAGCTCCCGCTCCGGTTCCTCGTCGTCCTAGCTTGCAACCACCCCACAAGTTTCAGTCATCTTCGGCATCTCTCTGACCATTCTAGACCTTAGCACCACCCTACGCCTAGCCTCGGCCCGCGTACGCCTCACCATAACCTAGCTCCGAAGTCCTGCAACCAACAATAACAAGTAAACCGTCACGTAGCACCGCACGATACATAAAATCATCAATTTGCACGATTAAATCATACAATACACCACGCAAAATGTATGCAACAAAATAGTGATCCTAAACCTAGGACTAAATAATAAACTCATGTGCACACAAGCAACATTACACATATCATGACCACATGGTCATCCCAACTCAAAAGCCAAAGTCCAATTTGTCTACCAAAATCGGTAGCACCGCTCTTAATACACCGGTACTACCGCGCCCCAAAGCGGTATTTTCGCACCATGCAAACCCGAACTGGACCTCTCTAGAAAAACATTCTGCAGCTCTAATCGGAACTATCGTTCTGCGGTATTTCCATGCTCACAACGCCGATACTACCTCTCTGCGGTACTACCGCATAAACACCTGCAGTAGTTCCGATTTTCCTAACACTTCCAGAAAAACAGCCCAAATCAAATGCAATCTTTGTAAAACCAATTAACTATTTCACAACCATTACAATAATTCATCACAACAGTATTACAGAGTTTCGCACATAATCCTTCACTCTCTCTCTCTCTCTCCTCCTCTTAACTTGCAGTGTTCTGCTTCTGCATGGTTTTTTCTCAGGGAGTGAGATCCTGAATTAGAGGTCCCTCCCTACCAGGCCAGCCAGCCACAGCAGCAGCTGCTGCTTGTGTCGTGGTTGATCATCCATATCAATTGTCCCTCTGCTGGGACCATCATTCAGGGTTGCACCAAATGCTGGCTGATGGAATCTTGCATAAAACAACCAGAACAAGACAAAGGCAACTCCATTGGCCTTGACCAGAAAAAGCCTGCCCTTAGCTTAATAGTGGCGAGCATGGACAAGCCACTTGGCAGCACTATCACTGTTCGACTGATGTCTAGCCACCTCCTCCATTAGCTACCCTTGCTAGAACCCCACAGTTTAATCAATTAGGATTCAATCATTTAACCATGTCAACCACTCCGTTTTTTAGTAACGTTTTGTTCTCAATATATAACCTTAACTATTACTTTTTGTAATATTGTCTTATTATACACTAATAAAATTATAATATTACAAGAGTATTTTTAATGACAAATATAATGATATAGTTTTAATGTAGATAATCTAGACAGTTTTAAATATATTAGGAGTTAAATATTAGAGAGTTTGACAGCACGGATTCTAAGTGTGTTAAATCAAAAGAACGGAGGAGTTCATCTTATATGATCTTAGTAATTAATTACTCCATTAGTGCACAGTACATGCCAAATTAATTATAGTTATTGTATGCACCTGCTAGAAGGTACTGTTACATGGATAACCCTCAGTAAAGGTACTGATCAACATGGTACCTCGTCTCTTAAATAAAGAACGGAATGCCGCTCTTAACATAGTACTAGTTACAGTGTTTGTACTAATTCCCAGCAGTAACTACTCACAAAGTATGATACATGTGCATTGATTTGTACTGCAGGAGGTCGCAGTCACCAGGAGAGCATCTGCAGGATCATCGCCATCGCCATAACGCTTGGAGCCAGCAGCAACCAGCTGCTGCTGCTGCAAGGCTGCCATTGCCTTACCTTGAATCTGATCGCGTCTTGATGGAGCAAAGCATGCAGGTACGTACGAACGTTTCTAACTGTTTAAGCAATAACTGGCGCCACAATTTTGTTCATCAATTCAGACAGAGAGATCTAGGAGTTAATATTTTGCCTGCCATAGATCGCGAGATCATGCATTTATATGGATCACGGCCGCACATTTAGTAGTACATTAATATGACTGCATGATCAGAGGCGGTTTAATTAGCGGTGTTGTTAAATGGTCCTGCTAGTACTAGTAGTACTAGTAAATCCTCTTCATCTTTGCTTTGGGGGCAAAGAGGATATCTTGAATGTTGCTAGGTACCCGTACTGTAGCTACTGACAGGTTCTGTTGAATCTTGAGCACACGTACAGATACTTATGTGCCGTTCAACCAGCTCCTTGTGCTTAATTTGACTCTAGCCTCCTCATCTCACTCACTCATAAATCACATGCTTATGCATAAAAATTAAATAGGAAGTTTTCTATAGTCGTTAGCACATAGAGAGCTCAGAAGTTCACTGGTACTATAAAAGATTAAGAGAAGGGTCTTTACTGTAAATTTGCGTATTATACTATTTGATTTGTGACAAGCTCGATGTACATAATTTACAAATGCATGCAGGGATGGATCAAGGGAGGAGAACAAGATCATCATGAGGCCGAAACCATTGTTCATCTTGGACAGGAGGACCATATCATGCAGGAGAAAGGATCAGCGGCGGCGGCACGCCATGACCATGTTGACGTCGCCACCAGAAGGCCGTCATCCAACACAAGCAGCAGCGACGACGGCACGATCGCAAGCTCTGACTGGCTGGCGTTGCCGCAGCAGCACTACAGCGACGGCGCCGACGGCTGCACGGCAGATCATCGTCACCGTCGCCAGTACGACCAAGCTGCAGCAGCCATGGTGGTCGGCGGCATGAAGCCTCCGAGCCTGGAGATGAGCCTGGGGAGGCAGGGGTGGCAGATGGAGCAGTGCAGCGCTGAGTCCTCGGCGTCCGCCTCCAAAGAGCTAACCCTCCTCGGCATCCAGCACTTTCTAGCTAATAGGTGATTGTTCAATTTAAGGGAATGGTAAAAGGATTTTATCTAGATCAAAAGGGATTTATTTTCGAAAAGGGATTAATTAATTAACTGGATTAGATTATATTTTTCAGGGGAAAAACTAGATTAGATTAGTTGCTGGCTCGTGAGTCATGATGTCGCACGCGTGAAGTCTAATTAAGGCCCATTCAAGGGGTATGGGATAAGGCAGCTCACCATATGCAGTAATGGGCCACGACGCAACCGGGCCGTCGGTTAATTCACCCAACAAAAATAGGCTGGGTACGTGGGCTTGTACCAAGGGCTCCCTATAAAAAAAATTGACAGAGGACGCCTAATTTACTTGCTCCCTCCGGTCACAAATATACGGTGTTTTGAAATGCATGCAGTCAAAGTTTTGAAATTTTGATAAATAATTGTTGGTGTTATAATACCGATCATACGTATCATTATTTAGATTCGAGGGATCTCTCAAAGACCTGACCACATAGAGAAAAACACATGGATTTTATACAAGTTTGGGTTTTCTCTGGAGAGAATAATAACCCTACTCTTGTGTGACTGTATTGAGTCTATCGATTACAATCAAGAGAAAGAGTAATGCTGAGTGTCTTGCACTCCTTTCTCTCTCACCTCTCCTGCCCTGCTCCTCCCGACGTCAGCCTTTATATAGCACGCGACGAGATGGCGGTTGCTCGCTTACGTAGTAAACTGATCTTTGAACACCTTCGCATTCTGCGACCAGTACTGCGCTCACTGCCTATGGTGTGGCAGCTAGATATATTAAGAGCGTCTCTTCTGGTTTCAAAGAAATTAGAATAAGAGCACTCATAAGATACCGTTTGACATCCTTCAAGGCATCATTGGCCTGCCTTGACCACTCGAAACCCTCGTGCTTTCTTAAAAGTTTAAAGAAATGGAGTCATTTTCTCCCAGTTGTGCGATGAAATGATTTAAAGTCAGCATGCACCTTGTGACCTTCTGTACTTCTTTCTTAGAGGTTAGAGGGCACATTTGATCAATGGCCTTTATCTTTTCAGGATTTGCTTCGATACCTCTTGCAGAAACAAGGAACCCGAGCAATTTTCTTAAAGAAACTTCAAATACACACTTATCAGGATTGGGTTTTAAATGGTGTTTTCTGAGGTTGTCAAATGTTTCTTACAGGTCAGAAATATGATCAAGTCGTTTGATGCTTTTTATGACTAGATCGTCACATAGGCTTCCAAATTTCGGCCTAGTTAAGGTGAAAAAGTCAATTGCATCAAATGTTGAAAAGTAGGACCAACATTTTTCAAACAAAATGGTATTTTGACATAACAAGATATCCCAAATGGCATAATAAATGTGGTCTTCTCTTCATCTTCTTGACACATACTAATCTGATGATAACCAGAATATGCATCCAGAAAACTTAATACTTCACAACCAGTAGTACAATCAACTAATTGTTCGATACGAGAAAAAAGAAAATCATCTTTTAGACAAGTTTTATTAATATCAGTATAGTCTATACACATACGCTACATACTATTAGAGTTTTTGACCATTACAAGATTAGCCAGCCACTCTGAGTGATTGACTTCTCTTATAAAGCCTGCTTGGCTGCTTCCAGTAGTTTATCCAATCCTAAGTTAATGGCATCCCATCGATCAGGTTCAAATCTCTGTAACTTTTGTTTTACGGATTTCTTGTCAGGCCGTAAAGGTAGCTTGTGCTCAATCATCTCCCTGGGGACTTCGGGCATATCGGATGGTTACCACACGAAGACATCTGCATTTGCCCAAAGAAAGGTGATGAGGGTGTCTTCCTATGCGGGATCGAGAAAGATCTCGATGTGAACAGTCTTTGAAGGTTCCTTTGAATCCAGGGGAACTTCTTTCACTTGTTCGTTTTGCTTTGATATAGCTTTAGGCTTCGAATTCCTAGTCAAAGGCTGCGCCGCCGTTGCCAGCCATGGCCCTGTGCCAGCCCCAAATGAGAGAGAGAAATATTCATTTACCTGTTGAGAGAAAAAAGGATGTGCGTACGGGGAAAATGATGGGCTCCTAAATAGCCCCTCAACCCAGGTTAGTAAGATAACAATTGATTTAAGGCTGATTAGGGTTTTGCCTTTTTTGTGACCCCTTCCAGATGTCAGGGTACTACACATTTTTTTAAATATTTATATTGTATACATGAAAAATCATATGTATTTATCTTAAAAATACTTTCATAATATTATAATTTTATTAGGTTTTATAAATATATTACAATACTTCCTCTGTCCACATTTATAAGGCATATTTTCTCTTGGTACATAAACTAAGGAGATAATAAAAATAGCTAGATTACCCATAATTATTATCTTTAAGTACTATATTCAATGCATGAATATAGAGAACAACAAATAAAGATGTATATTTATTAAGGTTATAAAAATAATATCACACTAATTTTGTATTAGAATATGAAATATACCTTATATTTATGGACAAGGTCATTAAAAATACACACTATAAATATGGACGGAGGGAGTATAAATTAGTGGTTAAAGTTGTGTTTTAGAGACTGTTGTGGTTACAGGCCAAACAGTAAAGAAGAGGACTAGTGGAAAGAGAAGAGAGCCAACACAGAGAGAGTTGGGGAGTAAGAATGAGAGGATCCCCCTCCTCCTGCCCCCCCTGGGGGTTTATATACATGAGTTGGGTAGAATGGAAAATCTCCATTCTACCCCTTAGTACTTACAAAGGATGATGGTGTATTGGTATATTTACATGAGTATATTCCTCTACACTATCAGGTCTATTACATATTAGGCCAGTCGCAAAGCCCAGTTACAAGGGGTTAGGCCACCCTCACAACAGAGACCATATTGATATTCAAAACCATATGTATTTGTGACTGTAGGGAGTATTACCCCATCAGAGCGTGTGCCAAGGCAGTGAGTCTTTTGTTGAACAATGCGTCCGCTTCTAATAGGAAAGTATTGTTTATTCCATATTCTATTTTGTATGTTTTGTTCGAAGCTAAAATCGGACACGGATAATACTAAGTATCCATTCTCCCTTCTATATTCACTCTCAAAGCCTTCGATCGGATGGAACTTATCTGCCTGTTATAAAACGCACTGATCGGATGGTACTTATCTGCCGGTTATAAAAAGCACTGCGGAAAATAAATGATCGAAAGAACGGAAAACAGGAATTTAAACGTACTCTTTTTGCAGATTAAATCGACCCTGGTGTGAATGCGACAGCTCCTAGACGGATTGGGCGTACCAGTACCAAGCTACGTTTGCTGTATCTATGTATACGAGCGTTGTCTAAAATACTCTGGGAACGTATGATCGAAGCTAAGGTACCACAATTAATGTATTTTTGCATAGCAACACAAGCACCTAATACACGGAGACGGAGTACATCGCATGGAAGAAGTAAGTATGCCCTGAAAATTAGTAGCGATCTATCTATCTTGCGGTGGTAATAAGAAGATAAGATCAATCTTAGTCTGGTCAGGAGAATTGTCGGTCATGATGAGGACTGGGATCCGATGACGCGCCACCAGCTGATCGCTAGCTTGTCGTGGCTCCCAGACGACGAACTAGGCCGCCGGTTTCGGTTTTCACAAGGGCGGAGGATTGTCAGTTCCTGGGTCCTCTGATGGCGACCGCTGCCGGTAGAAGCAAATTCAGAGTTCAGATCTGATCCCAAACAACGGGCGCGCGCGCCTGCATCATCGTCGTCGTCGTCCTCGTCGTCATTAAGAAAGAGAGCCGACCCAATCCTCTCCGGCTTGGCACCCTATATAAAGCGTAGCCAAGATCCAAGCTGCTCGCTCATCCAATCCAGATCTAGCATCCATCTTATTCGTGCATCAGTTGAGCTGACTTGGGTTCGATTCATCCAGTCCAAAGAATTAACTGGGATCAAGTCATCGCCATGTCTTCGTCGACGACGACGGCTACGGCGTCCAACGTGGCCAGCATCTGGTTCGGCGAGCTCTCCGCCGAGCTGCAGGGCAAGTGGGAGGTCATGGTGAGCCGTGACCGGCAGCAGCGGCAGATGGGAGCGGCCATTCAGTGCAAGGAGAAGGCGGCAATGACGGAAGAAAGAGCGGCCAAGGGAGCGGCCGTCGCCGGGAAGAGGAAGGAGGAGACCGGAGGGTGCGGCGGCGGCGCGATGTCCGACACGACGGTCTACCTGCTGCTCGACCGGTTCGCGCCCAGCTGATCCCATCGTGCATCGCGCGTGTACATAGATACATATGCATACATGCATGTACACACACGAAACAAAGGTTGCGCTGTACTATATGACCATGTAGCTACTTTCCCATGTGAATAAACGCCATCTTGCCTTCCAAACAATTCCGGAGGCCAGCAAAAATGCATCAAACACGACACAACTTGTACAAGAAATCGAGCATGTTGGTGATCACCATGTAAAGAGAGAGTAATACATACAAGAATTCAGAATCAGCCAGCCCTCTTGCATCTCATTCTACTTGTAAGAAACTAAATAACCAATACAAGCCGATGATCAGCTGGGAAACAAAGAAAATAAATGGACACCGGTCACAGCCCTAACAAAGGTTGTCGCGGGAGGGGAAACGCACAGCTATTTACACTTCTTCACACGACGAAGGTGACGACTAATTAAAGACGTCAGTGAGAGTAGGAGCTCGGCTCCTCGCTGTATGTCGACTCGCTGGACCCGAACACGGGCTTCTCCTCCTCCCACTTGACGATCTCCCGGCCGTAGCGGATCGCCGAACGGACCGACTCCAGCTCCAGGGCGTTCACGTAGGATACGTAGAGCTTCCGCTTTGTGAGCGAGTGGAACAACCTCTTGAACTTCACCGCGATGTAGTGCGCAGCCATCTGCGCCAGAGTTGCGCCATGGCGACTGCTGGGCGCGCTTCTGTTGCTGCAGCTAACCAAGTTGCGGCTAAGCAAGGGCGTGAAGTCATCGAACCAGTCGCATGAAGTTAGCGGGGATTTGTCGATCTTCTGCTCTAGGAGATCAAACTTTGTGAGAAGTAGAAGGAAATCCATTTGCTCAAATGTTGGATGAAGGGCAATGCTCTCGAATAGCTGCCTGCTCTCTGTCATCTTGTTGACAACGGTGCCATTTGCATCCTCGTAGTACTCATCATAGTCGCAAACCGCAACACAGAAGACAACAAGCCTTACATCATCGAACATTTGCAACCATTTGCAGTTCTCACGCAATCCTTTATTGTTTATTCTGATCAGCTGGTACCTGAAAACAAAATGAAATGTTTCATTGTTAGTACGACACACAGATCCTAATAGTAATATAGGAATTAAACCTAGAAGATAAATATAAGGTGCCTTAGATCAAACAAGATACTAAATGTACATGTGAGTTTTCCATCTTTGGAGGCTTCTAAAAAAGTACATGGAAAATCAAAAATGCCTCATGAGGTCATGCCCATACATCAAAAAGGAAAACTAAAATCTTAATCACACAGAGATATGTAAATCTTGTCAGACAAACTGCACAAAACAGATGCATTGAAAGCTATAGAAAGACTTAAGTAATGTAGGTAATATCAGACTACCACTGCACTGAAAGAACTGACCTTAGCAAGGTGTCTTGTGGATCAGGCTCATCAGCACCTCGTCCATCCAAAGCCAACTGCGGGAAAGAGAACTCTGTGGATGCTAACCCGTCCGAGGATGTTATCCCATCAGCATAAAGGATATCTGTCTCAGAAAGCTCATATTCTGTTCGAGAAATATCAACAACCTGATCATCCCAAACAATGAAATTAAAGAATGAACAATTACAATTGCGCAACTCAGTAACTACTTAAAGAATCCCATCCGACATTAAATAGGAGTAGAAATGAAACATCAAACCAAGTAAACAAACTCAAGAACAGAACAATAGAACGACAATAGTACCCTGTCAAGAAAATAACTGGCAGCAGATGGAAGGAATGGCAGTTCACTTCTTCGTCTATATGTAGCTTGAATAGCAGGATCTTTCCATAGTTCCTCAACCAGTGGCGCATATTCACGACTAGCTGCTGGGAAAATGTCAAGATTACCTAAAGCCATGGCTTTTAGAATCCAATCAGAGAATGCTTTCAAGCGCGGAACAATGGAGTACTCGGTAACTTCATCACAGAACCCTGATCCACAATGGCCTGCAAAAACACACAGAGGTCATTTCCAGCCGATACAGTTAGGAATATAGGAGTCTTTAGCTTGGTTCCATTGCTCTAGAAAAAGTAAACAAGTAGATGTCTCCTGAGTCCTGAGACACTGGATATGTGAATTACGCAGCAAAACAAATGGCGGATAGCCTATAGAATATAACTGCAAGAGTATGAACATACCAGAGCTAGAAGGATCATTTTGGCAGATTTTTCTTCTATCAGCTAAAACTTCCTCTTCAAACCTTTCATGTCCCTCAAGCAATATGCCAAGGTAGTTGTATATGTTACTTTGTATGATAAGTTTGAGATCTTCACACTCATCCAAAGAAAATGGGTTGCTCTTGTTCAAGAACTTGGCCTGTGTTTCGATAGATTCAAGATCAATTGCTACATCAATATTCCAATGCGAACAATGGTAATTGGATGGTGATCTTAATGCAGCTGATCAACGTATCTATTCGCACACATCAATATAATATTGTCAGTAAAAATTTGTACCTGCTTGAGAATGGTGCTTGTCCCTGATCCAACCAATAAAAATTTCTGGATTGTCCTTTGCTCCAAGTAGTCAGGGATGATTCGATTTACCACGTGAACAGGTTCTTCACCACATTGATTAGTTGCTTTATTAGGTGTTGGCAGTGACAAGACAGGACTAAGTAGCTTCACTATAGGCTGGCGAAGAATGAAGATAAATTTAACTTTGGTAAGTTTCCTCCCAATAAATTACAGGGCAACTACAAAAGAAGAATCCTAGAGTCACCTTATCCCAAATCTTCCCTTTAACCGTTTTTTGGCCTTCCTCTTGGTATGTCCCATCAGCATTCACCCAAAAGTGAGGTTTCCCAGCACACTGAACTCCTGCCAACTGAAACCAAAGAGTTAAATAAAAAATAACTCATGTATCTCAAATTAGATAGGAGCATATATCATTCCAAACCTTAAGCATTTGCAGCTCAGATTTTGTAATCTCTCTGCCATTTATCAAGATTCCGGTGTTCCCATTGCTCGCCTTTTGCTCTAGAACACCTCCAACATTTAGATTTGGGCTTATTATGCAATGGGGCTTGTGTCCCTCCTGGAACATTTTCCAAGAAAAAGTTTGTAAGCAGAGTTGTCGATGATATATCATTAAGCATTTGTAAGAAGAAGCAAGCAAAATGAATCATGTAGCAACTAAAATTGTGGACATTTTCTATTTTGCAGCCCATCTTCCCCAAACATCTCATTCCAACCCAAACTATGGCACACATACACCCACGCTATCTCCTATCTACTATGTTTTAATTATTTTATATATGTAATGTCATGCTGTCATGTTGGAGCTTTCAGAAAGATTCCCAGTAATGGTTTCAGGATAATGTCATGCACATGCCATGTGCCAGCCCTGATATGCACCTTTGTGCTGTTCTGAACCAGCATAATCAAAAGTAGCAACTTCTCCATCCACCAGGATTCCTTGGACTTTGATAAATCACTCGAACCATGATAAGACACCGCAATTGTGCTAATTCATCAAAGACAGTCCCATCAATATTCTAAACAGACAACTAACAATTCCAAAAATATCAAGTTCAATAGCACTATCCCCCAGACCTTGCATCATGATTCCCACCAAAAATATGCAATAACATGATTTTCATCAAATGCAGAACCTACATATCCTGTAAAAACACAACAAAAGAACCTAAATAAGTAATCTTTCACTTTCAAATGTGTGCATTGCCAAGAGTAATGAACTATGTTCCACCATTAATAACCATAAATGTAAAACTAAGCATTCAGCAAAATATACCAAATAACACCGATTCTACTGCCAGAAACATAGTTAGAATTATGCACTTGCAAAGCCAATGCTCCCCTGAAGGCCATAAATGCAAAAATCAGAACTCATGAAAATGCATGATCACCAAATATAACCGAAACCATAACCAATTGCCTAAAGTCAATATTTATATCAGATCAACCAATATACTCTCCTTAATCGTGGACGAGTCTGGTAACCAAATCAAACGATCAGATTAATTCTCCTATCGAACTCAATGGGCAAGCACCGTAAAAATAAAATCTTTACAACTCACGTACCTTGCCCCAGAAGCCGGAGACCTTGTCGTACCAATAGAAGCCTGGTCGGAGCCTGGAAGGAGGGCACGGGCACCCCTGCAGCACCACAAGCTCCTCCGGCGACATCTTAGCCCCATTCACGTACACGTCCTCCGGCCGCAACTGGTTCGCGGCGCACTCCCGCTCGCTCCTCATGACGAGCTCCACCTCCGGCGCGCTTAGCAGCCGCCGCAGCACGCGGGAGCCTCGCCCCAGAACGTCCCGCCTCGACTCGGCCACCGGACGGCCGATGCAGCCCAGGCACTTGCGCCCCTCTGGCATGGATCCCATCGCCCGGAGCACGCACCCTGAGCAATACCGCGCGCCGCAGGCGAGGCACGCCGCCTTATGCCCGCGGCCCCAAAAGCCACCTCCCTTCCCGCATCTGCAGCAACCCCGGGACTTGGCTCCCCTCCGATGGTACGCGGATTCGAAGTGCGCGGGGGAGAAGGAGCCGCTCGATCGGGCGGCGGCAGCGTGGGGCAGGGCCTCGTCAGCGGCTTCCTCCTCCTCATCCTCTTCGCTGTCGTCAGAGGATTCGAGGAGGGAACCGCTGGTCTCGGCGAAGGTGACAATGGGCTGGTGGGGCTTCGGGGGCAGCGGTTGGTGATGGCGGCCGCCGCCGTCGTCGCCATCCGCGTCCTCGGCGTCGGAGGGGAAGGAGGGGAGCTCGGCGGAGTGGTGCGCGGCGACGTGGTGGTTCTCGATGACGGACGTGGGGGAATCCACCGCCGCGGCGCAGGGAGCGGGGGCCGGCGCGGCAGGGTGGGCGTGGATGGCGGAGCAGAGGGAGGAGGGGGTGAGCGGGCGGGCGACGGGGAGCGGCGAGGCGGTCGGGGAGGAGGAGGAGAGCGAGGCGAGCGGGATGCGGGAGAGGTCGAGCGGGATGGCGCGCGGGAGCGAGTAGGGGAGCGGCGGGCCGTCGTACTCCGACGCGAAGGAGTAGTCGCCGGTGCCGGAGGCCATGGCCGGAGGCGGCAGTGGGCGGGATGAGGGGGACTAGGGTCTGGGGGGAGGCATGGAGGTGGGAAACCCTAGGCGAGGGGAGAGGGGAGTGCTGGGTTTTTGGAGCATGCGCGAGGGAGGAGAGGAGACGAGACGAGACGTGACGAAAGGGAGCGAGGTGGAGTCATGGAGAAGGTGACCGACGGCTTTTCCCCTGCGCCGTGTCCATGGCCCAGTAGATGGCTTTTAGGCTGTCACCAGTAACTTTTGATTATACTTTTTATAAGACGGGGAAGACATAGTTGTGCATATGAAAAAAAAACACGTAAAAAACCGTACTACTTATTCTAGTTTTAAAAAAAGAAAGCAAAAAAACCAAAAAGATCCAAGCCGAAAACCAGTGGCTGCTTCCTCTGGAGTGGAGTGATTTTCCTCTTCATGGAACATGCTAGTATTAGGGGTGCAATCGGAGTAGATACGGATAGATATCGTTTATTTTGTATCTTATTCTATATTTTTTCCTTCGAGTCGGACACAGATAATGCCGGATATTTATTTCTCCATTCCGTATCTGTTCCATAATCTTTCGGACGGTCGGTCAGATGGAATTATCCGTTTCTTTGCACAGGACATTGGACAGTATGATACAATCAAAACGAATATAGAGAGACTAATTACAGAGACGTTGAAGAAAGAACACTTAGTACTCTCGCCTGTTTAGATGTGACAATTTGTCTATATGTTATCCTGTTCTTAAGTGAAATCGCAACAGATTTTTCTCATATCACTTGACATATAGATATATACAGATAGATATCACTTATTTCGTATCATATTTCATATTTTTTCCTCAGAGTCAGACACGGATAGCGCTGGATATCCATCTACCTCTTATGTATTCGTTCTGTAAGCCTTCAGTTGGTCGGATGGATGAAAATTATCTGCTCCGCTTACACCCCCTAGCTATTATACTTGCCTAATCTCGTATTGTAGAACTGATATCGTGGAGGTATTTATGGATTTTTATTGGGCTTTGTTCATCGCACTTTCTAAATGTTTTGCCGACAAGAAAAAGATTGACCTTACCCTACCATAGTATCCACAGCTCGTAGTAGTGCTTTGGGCAGGTGAATATGCACATGTAAACACTACTCCGTCTGTGCAAATGTTAAAAATACCCAACTGGATAGTGGATTTTGTTGGCTTCGCCCGTTTCATTCAATACATAGACATTTATAAGGAACTAATCCTTTTATAGTATGCCTTTTGTAACGGTAATGGTATTAGTAAGCTTTGTGAGACCAGGCACTGTGCAAGAGACCGTTTTACGTTACCCGATCCGTTTATGTATCAACTTGCTGTTAAATTAGTTTAACTACAAGTGGCTCATGGACATTATAGAAATGGTTCTTATAATAGAAAGTGTTGTAGGGGTGGTTCAACCCCTGTGATTGGGTCGTGCAACTAGTCCAACATGTAATAGACCCAATAGTGTAGAGGAATATACCAGTGTAAATATACTAATGTACCCTCATCCCTTATAAGTGCTAAGGGGTAGAATGGGGATTTCTCATTCTACCCCACTTATATATATAAACCCCCAGGAGGGGCAAAGGGGACAGATCCCTCTCATTCTTGCCAGCTCCCCACAGATCTAGCTCTCCTCTTCTCCTTCTACTAGTCCCCTTCATCCCTGTTTAGCCTGTAGCTACAACAGAAAGGTTTTAGTGCGATGGTTGCTAGACTAAAGGACTAAGAATCATGGGATTTAAAATCCCTCTCCTCTCCCTTCAAAATATAATTATGTGCTAATTGTAAATTAGTGTTACTAAGTATAATGGTATAAGAGGAATTACTTTTAAGCATTAATATAATATTTCCGACCACACCTGCATGTATTTAAGCAGAGCATTACTTCTTAGCCAGTTACGTGCATGTATTAAAGTAGAGCATGTAGTAGAGAATTGATGCTTAGTACTGGTCATCAGTTTCAAGCCACACCTGCATGCATTTTCTTGGCTGGTTACGTGCATGTATTAAAGCAGAGCATGTAGTATAGAATTGATGCTTAGTAATAGCCACTAGCAGCATAGGCGCGGTGACACGCCACGCCAGCCACCGTGTGCACCGAAGTAAAAGAGGCGATAATTTGTGAGGAGTTTTTTAAAAAAAATCGAGGGCACATGCGTATTTTCGAAAAAGTTAAAGGGTTTTTCCGTAAAAATTGAGGACCCGTATGTAATGAAATGAGGACTCGTACGCAATTTAGAAAACCGCGGGGCGCCATCCTGCAAATTGGAGGGGGGTTTTTCAGAAAAATCCGCCGCAAAAAAAACCGCCAGGGACCTTTTCGCGTGGAAAAAGGACCTCTTTGCAAGAAAAAAGGATCTGTACGTAATTTCCGAAAAACAGGAGGGATTTCCCTCCCCCGGCCGTACCGATCCCTGCGCCACGCGCCGGCCGGAGCGCCCCCGCTCGGCGTCCCCCCCCCCGGTATAATAGGGGTTTTTATTGGTTTCAACATCACTTAAATTTGATGAGTCATTTTATTTACTGTCGAAACGGACGTGCATCAAGCGGAGATGACTCACCTGCTCCTCGAGTCCTTGGCTATATATATGTAGGCCTCAGGTACAACTTGAGTAAGAAACAGAGAACATAACACACACACTTAAAAGTAATCGTTGTTCCTTAACCATCAAGGGGACTATTCTAGTAGAAGGAAGAGAGGTGAGAAAACTCGATATGCAAGGAGTTAACATATCACAAGATGGGTTTGTGCGTTAAAGCACATATAAAGGTTAACTCTTGGTTGAATCAAATTGTGCTAAATGAGTTTATAGCTTTCTTTCTTTCTTTTTTTGCTAACACTTGCGTTCTACTCACCACCCCCAACTCTCAAGTGTGGTGCGTTATTAGGCAACTCACGATCTATAAAAATCTAGCTTTGATCCCTGCAAACCGGTAATGCCATTTGTGTCCTAGTTGCATAGATTAAGGTCCGTTGCATACAATTTTGTACAATTGAACTATTTTCTATTATGTTTGTGAAATTTCTATGTTCCAAAGAAGTCATACGAAGTGAGTATAAACTTAAATGCATATTGTTGAAGTGAGCATAAACTTAAATGCATATTGTTGAATTTTCCCTATATTACACCTCGGGTGAATTCTCCACGAGAAGCACGCCACATCAGATTTTTTGCGAATAGGCCCTCTGGATTTTTTGAAATCTCATGCATGCCCTCCGTTTTTTGCAGAAAGACCCTTGACATGTCATTTTTTGCAGAAACACCATCTGCTTTCCGAAATACCGTATGGGTCCTCAGCTTTTTCATAGAGGCCCTCCTTTTACTGGATAACACCTTGCAATTTTTTCAAAATTATGCGTGGGTCCTTAGTTTTATGCGAAAAACCCTTCGCTTCCTTTGAAAATACGCACAAGTCCTTGATTTTTTCAGAGAAGCCCCTCTTACGAATTTTTGCCTCTTTACTTCGGTTCACGTGGTAGCTAGCACAACCTAGCACTACGTTTTCGTGGCTAGTTTATTTTAAAATAGAAAAATTGCTTGTTGCTAGGTTGCAGCGAGCAACCAATGCTAGTATTTCCACAGCCAACGCAAACTAGGGGTGCAAACGGGTCGGATTCGGACGGATATTGTTGTTACCATATTCTAACCCATATTTTTTCTCCGGATTCGGTGCCGGATCGGTCGGGTTTAACCCGTTTGTAAGGAATGCATGCAGTACAACAAATGGAGTAGGATGATGTATTGTCAAGAACTTGATGTTACTACTTAATAGCTGATGTGGAAGATTTTATTTTACCATTACAAAAGAAAATGAACCGTCAAATAGTAGCACTAACATGAAATCAAACTTGAAGACATATCGGATTTGGACGGATATTGCTGTTACCATATCCTAACTCATATTTTTCTCCAGATTAGGTACCAATCAGATTCGGTGCCGAATCGGTCGAGATTAACCCGACCCGTTTGCACCCTGAACGCAAACGAACTGCTAGCCTCGATTTCGAGCTCCGGATTTTTACTTTTTTAAAAGAGGAAAAGAGCTGTACGGTCCCGGGCCTCCCTGGACCGCGTCCAGCCAAACAGCAGGAGTGCATGACGGGGCACGTATAGGAAGGGGACACAGGGGATGGATCGGTCGCCACAGCTCCGGAGAGGCGATTGACCGGTGGGCCCCGCTCCGGCGAATCTTCCAGGTGGGCCCCGCAAAAGACTGACCAGACCAGACCAGGCCAGCCCACCCCAACCGACCCGTTCCGACCTAACCCGACGATACTAGCGGCAGCGCAGAAGCTGAGGAGCAGCAGTACGCTGTACGCACGAGATTTTTTTTTCTGGTTTCCTTTCCTTTTCTCTTTTTTTTTTGCGTAGCCTCAACGCTGGGCACCGGACAAATCTACATGCATGTTAATTGTTAAGGCTTCACTCATTTTAACTTAACTTTCTGGTTTTTAGTTTATTTTGTTGGATTGATCTCTCGGCTAACGTTTTTCCGAGATTTCAGGGAGACAATAACTCCACCCGCGCAATGATCGGTAGCGTTTCCAACTCCATTTTGGTTTCGGTCCCGGTTACCCAGCGCTATAAAAATACGAGGGTTTTCGGCAGAGGCAACGACACAAGTTGTTCTAGACTTCTAAAAACCCTAACAGACCCGATCGCTAACGACGCGCTGTGGTGAACGAAGGCCGAAACTCATCTCCGTCTACGGCTCCGTCGTCCACGCCGGCGACCTCAGTTTCACGGCAACAACTACCGTCGGCTACCTCTACCTCACCGTCGCCGCATCACCAACCGAGCAACTTCATGGCGTCTTCAAGTTCGGGTATGTGATTAACGCTTCCGCTCTTAAGATCTCAGCTAGGTGTTCATGAGTTTGATCTAGGCTTAAGGCTTTAATTCTTGTTTAGATCTTATATTAGAATTAACATTTGGTATCAGAGCCAACTTAGATCTATCATGAACCCTATTAGCCTTAACCGAACTTGGATCTGGTTTAGAGGCTCGGATTTAATTTTGTTAATGGTTCGGCTAGAAATTAGAAGGAGAGGAACGTTGATTCTCTAGCAGAAATTTTAGTGTATAATCCCCAAAATCAACCCCAAGAAAATCCCAAAGGATTAGTCCACCCGAATCCCAAAGAGACTTAGATCGGCAAACAAACAAAAAAATGGGAACTCACGGCTGTCTTAGCGCTGCCGAATGGAGCGTCTCGCGAGTGCAGCGCCATTTGCTGTCATCCCGCGCGGGGGTCGCCGCCGCTCTGTTTCCGCCTGGGCTTGCCGCGCGCTGCTGCTCCGTCAAGGGCCGCCGTCGTCTCGCGGGCTCCGCCCGCACGCCACTGTCGCGCTTCGTCCTGGCGCCGCCAAAAGCCGACGCTCCAGCGCGCCGCCACTTCTACCGCGTGTTTTTCGGGAGGAGCAGTGGATTATTTAGGGTTAGGGTTTTTTTGGGTGCCTTTAAGTATGCTGTGGGCAATACCGGCCGTCCGATTAAATCCAACGGCGCGCGAGCAAGGTGCAGTTTTTTCGGCTGGGCTGCGCGCGCAAATTGTTCTGGGCCGCGCAGTTTTGTGGGCTGGCCGCGCAAGCATGGGCTGCCAGAGTTTTAGGCCGCGCGCGAGTGGTTGGGCCAACTGCGCGTGAGTTTGGACCCCGAGTGGGATTTAGGCTGCGCGTACATATTGTTTTTGGACCGTTTCTTTTGGGCCGGCTGAAAAATAATAATATTGTTATTATTATTATTATTTTCAGTGCACTTTTTATGCTTTATGTATCTCTTTTATGCACTGTTGTTAATTTTTTTTATGGTCCAAATTTCATGTATCTTTACCCTGTTATTATGTATAATCTCGGATTAAAATTGAACCAACGAGATATTTTAATCTTGAGATTTTTATGATTAATTTTGGCATTATGTATGCATATGGTTATATTCTGACCAACGTTGTTTATAATCATATGTCGCCATATAAAATTAAAGTTTTTTTTTCATTTTCTGCCCAACGGTGATATGAATTAGAACTGTAATTTTTGCATGTTATTAATCAGACCAACGTAGGGTTAATTACATGCAACATATATCCTTATGATAATTTCTAATTTTTGCCCTATATTTTGAAATTCAGCACTTAATGCTTCGAACGTTGCCGCCACTATTGATAACATTGAGCAGCTCACGGGGAGCAATTTTCCCACGTGGAAAGAACGAATTACTGTTGTCCTTGGGGTTTTGGACCTTGACTATGCCTTAAGGGTAGCCGTTCCCATTCCTCCCACCGAAGGTGAGGAGAATTTTGATGAGAAAAAGAAAATTTATGAGGCTAATGCTGAAAAATGGGAGCGGTCTAATCGCTTATCACTAATGATTATGAAGACCTCTATTTCAGTCATGATCAGGGGAGCAATCCCCGATTCTGAAAATGCTAAGGAGTACTTGGCTTCAATTGAGGAGAAATTCAAAGGCTCCACTAAAGTTTATGCCAGTACTTTGATTCAGAGGCTCTTAACCACTAAGTATGATGGGTCCAGCAATATAAGAGAACATATCATGATGATGACGGATATGGCAGATAAACTCAAGAACATGGACATGGCAATATCTGATGGTTTCCTTGTCCATTTTATTATGACCTCTCTTCCTTCTGAGTATACAGCTTTTAAGATTAATTACAATACTCAGAAAGAAAAATGGAGCATGAGCGACTTGATCGCCATGTGTGTCCAGGAGGAAGAGAGAATAAGAACAGAAAAGAAGGATTTTGCTCTTCATGTCGGTGGCTCTAACAAAAGGAAGTTCCAAGGGGACTACAAATCCAAGAAGAAGTTGCAATTCTCTCCTAACTCAGACAAATCGGGGCCTAAAGTGCACAATGCACCTAAGCCTCATGTTGCTCCCGCCGGAGCATCTAAAGGGGGGGAATGCCATTTCTGCAAACAGCCAGGACATTTCCAAAAGGATTGTGTAGGTTTCCTAAAGTGGCTCGCCAAAAGGGGTAATGATACAATAACATTCATTGATGAAACTCTTTATGCTGATTTTTCCCTTAGTTCTTGGTGGATTGACTCAGGTGCAACTGTGCACGTTACCAACTCTTTACAGGGATTCCTTACCGCGAAAACACTAAGAAAGGGGGAGCGAAGTCTTAGAGTCGCGGATGGAAAGGAAGCCGAAGTAAAATCAGTTGGATCTATTTCATTAGTCTTAGATAGTGGCTTCACTCTTCGTCTTAATAATGTAGTCTATGTTCCTTCCATCAGGAGGAATTTAATTTCAGTTTCTTTATTGGACGATGAAGGTTTTGAATGTATTTTTGGTGACAATAAATGCATTATTAAGTTTAATTCAAATAATGTTGGTCTTGCGTTTAGACAAGGCAAGCTTTATATGCTTTCCCTTAATGAATCTCATGTATCCTTGAATGTGTGTGATGCTAAGCGTAAACATAATGATGAGACTTCTTCGCAACTGTGGCACTGTCGTTTAGGCCACATTTCGAGGGGGAGAATGGAGCGTCTCATTAAAGAAGAAATTCTCCACCCGTTAGATTTCTCTGATTCAGACCACTGCATTGATTGCATTAAAGGAAAATATGTTAAGCAAATAAAGAAGGGAGCTACTCGCAGCACAGGACTATTAGAATTAATCCATACTGATATTTGTGGTCCTTTCCCTGTGACATCAGTGGATGGTTTTGATACATTCATCACATTCACTGATGATTTCTCCCGTTATGGTTATATCTTTCCCATTAAAGACCGATCTGAATCACTTGATAAATTTAAGATATTTAAGGCTGAAGTTGAAAATCAGCACAACCTAAGAATTAAAGTGGTAAGATCGGATCGTGGGGGAGAATATTATGGAAGACATGCCTCTTATGGGCAAATTCCTGGCCCTTTCGCTAAGTTCCTTCAGGAAAATGGCATCGTTGCCCAGTATTCTATGCCGGGCGAACCTCAGCAGAATGGTGTAGCTGAAAGGCGCAACCGTACACTTATGGATATGGTACGGAGCATGCTTAGCCATTCTAGTTTACCAATTGGCTTGTGGATGGAAGCACTTAAGACAGCCGCACATATTCTTAATCGGGTTCCCAGTAAATCAGTACCTAAAACACCTTATGAATTATGGACTGGGAGGAAACCGAGTATGAGATATTTACGAGTGTGGGTTTGTCGTGCTGAAGCTAAGTTATTTAATCCACACATTGGGAAATTAGATCCTAAGACAGTTAGTTGCCATTTTATTGGGTACCCTGACAGATCTAAAGGGTATCGGTTTTATTGTCCTGATAGGATAACTAAGTTTGTAGAAACAAGGCACGCTGTGTTCTTAGAAAATAACGAGGACCTGGAGCCCAGGAAAATAGATCTTGAGGAGAAGCGGGTTTATGTTCCTTCACCGCTCATCCCAGAGACTTTTATTCCTGTGCCTCAGGCGGTTGCACCTCCAGTAGAGAATACTGTTGTTGCACCCACTGTTGAGGTCTCTGAAATTCCTGATGTTATACCTAATGAAGAGCCTCAGCAGTCTCCTGAAATAACTAATGAACCTCTTAGAAGATCACAGCGGGAGAGAAGATCTGCCATCTCAAATGATTATGTTGTCTATATGAATGAGGATATTAATGATATAGGGAAGGTAGATGATCCTACTTCTTATAAGGAGGCCATAATGAGTGAACATTCTTCTAAATGGCTTGAAGCTATGGAGGATGAACTAAAGTCTATGAGCACTAACGATGTATGGGACTTAGTAGAAATTCCTGACGGAGTCAAAACAGTAGGCTGTAAATGGGTCTACAAAACCAAACATGACTCTAAGGGAAATATCGAAAGGTTCAAAGCAAGGCTCGTAGCAAAAGGCTTCTCACAAAGAGAGGGGATTGACTATAATGACACCTTTTCTCCTGTCTCAACTAAGGATTCATTCAGAATTGTTATGGCACTTGTAGCTCATTATGATTTAGAGCTGCATCAGATGGATGTTAAAACGGCATTTCTTAATGGCGACTTGCAAGAAAATGTTTACATGGCTCAACCGGAAGGTTTTGTCGTAGAAGGCAAGGAGCATATGGGATGTCGACTTAAGAAATCCATTTATGGCTTAAAACAAGCGTCGAGGCAGTGGTATCTCAAATTCGATAATATTATAAGAAGTTTTGGCTTTAAAGAAAATGAAGTTGATAACTGCATATATGTTAAGTTCAAGGGGAGTAAATTCACCATCTTAGTACTTTATGTGGATGATATCTTATTGGCCAGCAGCGATAAGGATATGCTGTTTGAGACTAAGAGATTTCTTTCATCTAATTTTGATATGAAGGATCTCGGTGATGCCTCTTATGTTCTTGGCATTGAAATTCACCGAGATAGGTCCAAAGGAATATTAGGCTTATCTCAGAAGGCATACGTTGACAGAGTACTGAAGAGATACAATATGCATAAGTGCTCTGGCTCGCCTGCTCCTATCGTTAAGGGCGATAAGTTTGGGATTTTTCAATGTCCAAGGAACCAATATGAAACTGATCAGATGAAGTCGGTTCCTTATGCTTCAGCTGTCGGAAGCATTATGTATGCTCAAGTATGTACACGCCCTGATTTAGCTTTTGTAACCGGGATGCTTGGCAGATATCAGTCAAATCCAGGACCGGACCACTGGAAAGCCGTTAAGAAAGCTTTGCGTTATATGCAAGCTACTAAGCATTACATGCTCACATATAAGTTTTCTGATAACTTTGAAGTTATTGGTTACTCAGATTCAGATTTTGCGGGATGTGTTGATACTAAGAAATCCACGTCAGGTTATATCTTCACACTCGCTGGAGGAGCTATCTCGTGGAAAAGCTCCAAACAGACCCTTACGGCATCTTCAACGATGCAGGCTGAGTTTGTGGCATGTTATGAGGCTACCGGGCAGGCTGTATGGCTTAAGAACTTTATCCCGGGACTTAGAGTGGTAGACAGCATTTCTAAACCACTCACTTTATACTGCGATAACGAACCCGCAGTCTTTTATGCAAATAACAACAAGTCAAGTGGTGCTGCCAAACACATTGACATTAAGTATCATGTTGTGAAAGATAGAATCCAGGATCAAACCATAAGCATCAAGCATATCAGTACTAAGTTAATGCTTGCGGATCCGCTTACTAAAGGCTTACCACCCAATATTTTTCGTGATCATGTTGCCGGTATGGGTTTATTGGAAAGCCTCTGATTCTGGATAAAAGGACCTTTAAGCAAACCAACTCTCATTAAGTATAATGAATATCCACTTCGAGATAGGATAGTACACTATAGGTACTGGGGTTGTACGGCACTTAATTGGCCATGCAACACATTGCCTTGGTATGCTGTTTTATCGAGAATGGGCTTATGAGGTTAGCCTTACGATCAAAGGGGAGAATGTTGGATTGATCTCTCGGCTAACGTTTTTCCGAGATTTCAGGGAGACAATAACTCCACCCGCGCAATGATCGGTAGCGTTTCCAACTCCATTTTGGTTTCGGTCCCGGTTACCCAGCGCTATAAAAATACGAGGGTTTTCGGCAGAGGCAACGACACAAGTTGTTCTAGACTTCTAAAAACCCTAACAGACCCGATCGCTAACGACGCGCTGTGGTGAACGAAGGCCGAAACTCATCTCCGTCTACGGCTCCGTCGTCCACGCCGGCGACCTCAGTTTCACGGCAACAACTACCGTCGGCTACCTCTACCTCACCGTCGCCGCATCACCAACCGAGCAACTTCATGGCGTCTTCAAGTTCGGGTATGTGATTAACGCTTCCGCTCTTAAGATCTCAGCTAGGTGTTCATGAGTTTGATCTAGGCTTAAGGCTTTAATTCTTGTTTAGATCTTATATTAGAATTAACATATTTTTTATTATTTTTAAATTTCCTTTTTTTGGTTTTTGAGTTTTTTACTGGTCCCTTTTTTCTCGTATTTATTTGCATTGTCCACGATGGACTAACCTAGTTTTTATTTTAAAATTTTTTAAATTTAATTACGTCAAATAAGCCACCATCAGTCAATGTAATTTCAACCAGCTACAATATAATTTTAGGTATAAACTGGCTTATTTTAGCCCAAGCGAGCGGCACCTAAATTTGGTTTAAGATTTGTATGATTTATTAGATGTCATTTTTAGCCACGTTTTCTGTCGATTGGATTGAAACTGAACGACAGAGAGTAAATGTGGTGATCGACCCTAAATTTTATACGCAACTTCGACATGTAAAGATAAAATTATACAACTGGTTGGAGAAATAAAAACTCTCTTATCTATATACTATATATATTACACCCGGGGACTCTCTGGCCGGAAAGGCCATCCACCTGTCAACCCCTGCGAAACAGCTCGCAAAGATTTGGTAATTACGTTTAGATCCCCGGTTTTTACAAAAAGGTCTCTAGATTCTTGCGAAAAAACCCCTACACACTTTTTTTACTGGGTAAGGACCTGCGGTTTTCTGTAATTACGAACAAGCCCTTATTTCTTCCGAAAAGACCCTCAATTTTTTGCGAAAAAGCCCCTCCACTCTCCTTTTATTGCGAAAAGGCCCTCGATTTTTTTTGCAAAAAAAACCCTACGCTTTCTTTTTCTGTGAATTTTCGTCTCTTTTACTTCGGTCCACACAGTGGCTGGCGTGGCGCCACGCCTACGTGGCTAGTAACATGCAGAGGTGGATGTATTATGTATAGGCCAAGCTCTTTGCTTAGATATTTATTTCACGGAACTGATCTCTCTTGGCAAAGAGTAACAGGGACTAGTAAGGAACTGTGTAAGTACTTTTCCGTTCCTTTTTATTTTGCGTTTCTAATTTTTATAGTTTCCAAGATTTAACTTGGACCGATGAATTTTATAACTTTATATCAGTACACATTAACAAAACTATAATAGTGAAAGTATTTTTAATGATAAATCTAATAACATATTTTTATATAACCAACCTAAATAATTTTAAATATATTGATAATAAAATTTTAGAAAGAATGACGACACACATAATACGATATCAATAAAGACTGGAGGAAATACACACACGTGTGTGTCTAAATTGTTATATTTAACCTACCATTAGTACCAATAGAAGCCGCAATCCCAACCTCCCAAGCCAGTGACTAGGGGTGGAAAACAGATAATTTATTTTATCCGATATTCGTATCAAAGAGAAACGTGAATGTGGTAAGCAAAATTCGTATTCGAAAATGTTTGTATTCGTATTCGAGAATATTCGTATCCGTATTTGAGAATATTCATATTCGCATTCGTATTCAAGAATATTCGTATCCGTATTCGTATTCTATCCGTTTCTAGAACCCATGAAAAATCCATATGAATTTTGTAATTCAAAATTTGAATTTAGGAGGTTTAAAACTGGTAACCGGTCAACAACGGATGAAAAATCAGCAAAACCGCTAGAAATCCATTTTGTCCGATATTTATATCCAAGAAAATTCGTATTCAAAAGTATCTGTATTCATATTCAAAAATATTTATATCCGTATTTAAAAATATTTAAATTTATATTCATATTCGCTTTAAATATATAAATTTGTATTTGTATTTGAGACTATTCGGTTGTATCGGACCCATTTCCACCCCTACCAGTGAGCACGAGGAGCAAGCGTGTCGTGTTCCCTCGTTTTGCCGGCAAATCCAACCGAAAGTCCGCATCAGGCACCACCGGAACCCGATCACGGGGCGCCCAGCCGTCCCCGTTTCCCGTCCTATTTGGCGTTTGGCACCTGCTCGCTGCCGCGCTTGCCGCGTCCCTCGCGCTGCCGTCGCCTCCTCCTCCACCAAATTCCGAATTGATCCGAGAGAATTCGCTGCTCTTCTCTGTCCTCGTGGCGGTAATCTGGTAATGTGCTTGGCGCTCGTCCTGATCGCAAGGTCAGCGCCAGCGCGCGTCCCCGCCGTTTGGTCTCATTTGCCGCGCCTCGTCATCGGCGACCCCGCCACCGGCTAGGCGGCGGGACGCGGCAAGCCAGGCCTCCTTCTTGCGCGAGAGGCGTCTTCTTGGATTGGTTCCTTCTTTTCTTGGTAAGGAACCCTACCTTGATGGGATGGATTTGGTTGTTCTTGAGAGTAATCCGTTTTGTTATTGTTCAGGGAGGATCTTTTCTTGATTTACGGTGGCTGTGAACAATCGAATCCTAGTGGCCTAATCCATCCATGTTCCATGCCTGCCCGCGCCACGCCGATGCCCGCCTAGGCCTACGCCCGAGCATGCCCTCTGCTTCAGTCAAGGGTACAGACTCTGGGAAACAGATGAAGTTTATGCCATGCCATCGACCGGCAAAATATTTCCCCTCTGACCTGCCGTACTCCTATATGAAGCATACATAGAGTCTATACTATACAAGTATATACATACATGTATGCATTGGTCATGGTATGTATTATATCCTGATGTCCTCTTGCTTATTTTTAACCCATTTTTTGATGGCTTCTGAAGTAATTACATGTACCTATCTGAGTTAACATGTACTGCAGGCTTCTTCTGGCCTCAGTCACGTGTTTTACTTTTTTGTGTGTGTAGGTCTTGATGGTCTGCCAGACCACTCAAGTTTTTTTTTTTTTTTTGCCTTTTGGTTGTAAAAATATGGGCCTTGTAATTATATAGCAGATTAACTGGTAAAAACATATTGACATGTTACTTTTGGAATTGAGTTTATAGATGGAAATTTTTGCTTAACCGAACCATTGAGTTATCTTGTGTAGTAAAGTCTTATGCAGAACATGGATTTGAGAGCATTTTAGCATGGCGGAAATATGATGGCGAAGCCAAGTGGCACATGTGTAGCAGCAGCTACGATCTCCTCATGCGGTCTTTCCAACTGGTACATACATCAGTGGTAAACATTTAATTCAAATTTGCGTTTTTGCTGTGCAAGCCAAGAAGTACGTACTCTGCATCAATATAATGCCATTTTAAATTTAATTCCATAAGGTCTCGTTTGGAATTGGAGAATTTTTCCTAATTTCAACAAAAATTGAAATATTTTCTATGAAATTCATGCATCCAGGACGGGGTCTAAACCCTTTTGATACTGTGCCTGATTTTGGCTCAATACAAGCCCTGTTTTTTTGCTTTTTAACAGTTTTTAATTTTTTTAATAATTACTATTTATTAGATTAATAATTTTTAGTCAAAACCATAGTATACAGCTCAAAACAAGGGCCCACGTACTGGCCCTAGCCTGTATCTGGAGTTGCCATTTTTCACTGGCTGCCCACAGGTTTGTGTCACTCGTCAGTACCCTGAAGGCGACACTTGGGCTGGCTAAACCACCAGCAGCAGCAGCAGCAGCAGCACACAGACTACGGGCCTGTTTGGTTTGTGCCTAACCTTGCCATGCCTAAACTTAGGCAATATGTGGCTGCCACAGAAAGTGTGGCTAACAAAATCGAAGCCACACTTGTGGCAAAGTTTGGCAAGAAACTGAGTCTATGACGTGTGGGGTCGGGTGCTAAGAAAGTGTGGCATGCCACAGTTACGTCAGTGAACCAAACAGCTACCTAAAAACTGTGGCACGCCTAACTTGTGGCTAGGCAACTTCTGGTCATGAACCAAACAGACCCTACATCCAGACAAGGCATTCATATTCATTTCATTATTCCATAGTCATCAGAGATCACTGCCGACAAGTGTCAGTCAGAACGGATAAGCTGGGCGCATCGAATTGTATGCACTCCATACATATGCACTTGATTCGACTTTAGTGTATCATCTCCTGTAAGTTTGCTTTATTCCTGCACTACTTTATTGCTAAGCCTGGGTCTAATACGAGTATTTTCACTTCTCTCGCTTTTTTACTTCTTATACTCTTATCTCACGTATAAATTTCTCGATCACTTTTTACATCTTTTATCTCTTTCTAAAGATCGTTTCTTTCAACTAGTATTTTCTGTTTTTAGCTAAAAACTATCATTCACAACTAAAAATTATCGAATACAGCTAATATGAACAAGGTCTATGTTTCTGGAGCTGATGATCCATGCATGTTTTGGATGATAGTTTTTACTGTCTGCAACGTTTACCTAGGTTACTGTAAGTGCGAATCCATGTTTGGCCGGTGGGTTACTACTGCCAATTACTGCCTGTGCTACGTGTCCACGTCCTGGCAAAGCCGTCTCAAGAAAAATAGACCTGACAAAATGGTACCGGAATCATGAAGTATTAAGTGTAACCTACGTTATATTTTTCAAATGAGCATTGTTTAATTAGTGCTTAAGCATCTCTCTAGCTCGACCAAAAAGCCGTCTCAAGGAAAAAAAAACTGAGAAAATGGTACCGGAATCATGAAGTATTAAGTGTAACCGACGCTATATTTATCAAATGAGCATACTAAGGCCTTACTCTAAATAATTTTAGTTTCTAACTTATGGATTTTTTGTTTTTTGATTTTTCGAGGCCTTTTTTCTTTATGTCTTTGCATTGTCCGGGTTGATATAACCTTTTGTTTTCGATTTTTTATATTTAATTACGCAGAATAAGTCAACAATAGTTACTATGCAAAATAAGACATAAACTCTGGCTTATAAGCCACTTGGAGCGCCCTATTTAGAGCTGGAGGCTGGAGTGTAAAGTGGCAAAAGGCAACGTGATTTTGCTGGCGTTTCCAAGGGTCATTAGTCATTAGCAGGGCCGTGCGAGCGGTGTAAGGGAACAGGGCCCCCAATTTCCAGGGCCCCCAAATTCTGATGGATCCACCAGTTGTAGGCCATCACTCCATCATTAGTTCGTCACCAGGTGCATACGAACTGCTACCAGCTAGGCCTAGCTAGGGGATCAATTCAAGCCCACGCCGTTAACTTTCGTGATGGATTATTAGCATTGAACGGAACGCAGACATGCATCAGTCAGAAGTGCAGGAGCAGGACCAGTACGCCTGGAGTCAGCGACAACTCCTAGGTAATTTAATCTTTTCCTTCAATTTGAATCCTTTTTTTTTCTAATTTGAATTATTTTTTTCGAGAACATTGAAGAATTCTACTGTCCATATCATTATATGAACTATAATTATCCTTCATATGATCCTTATAAAAAAACTATCTTTCGTATGATAGAGGATTTAACTTAGCTTCAGAAGTGCTATGGATTGATAATTATAAAAGAATATGTACGATTCTTAATATTTCTCATTATTATGTACATAAGATATATATGTAGAATTGATAATTACTATAATCCTATTTATCAAGGGAAAATGCATCATTTTATAGTTTGGTACATAGCCTAAATTTTACCGGCACGACCCTAGTCATTAGCAATGATTTAAATAGCGATTATCGTGGCGTCGAGACATCATGGCAATAGAGTTACCGCGGATCGTGGAAGCTATCCTACGTCACGGTCACCTATAGAATGTTGTTTTATAATTTTACATATTGTGTAAAATACCATAATAGTTGCAAGAAACTTTTTTATCATTTAACAACGGTCCATACATGCACAAATAGTAACACATTATCTATGTAACCATGACAAACTGGCTCATACGACACTAAATTACATAACACGATCTAATTAATAGCAATTACACAACAAACATGCGGCATTTCAATAGTATTAATACATAAATACATTTGGTAACTTATCATGCTCTAATTATCACTAAGATCATTTGACAAAGATAAAAAGAAAGTGATTACTGCACTTGGGTCACTGCCTTGTCTATGGGCTACGATCGTGTGGCGGGAGTAGCAAGAATCCTTGCGAAGGGGAAGGATCTGTTCTTTTTCTCCGAAGCTGGCGGCTTTTAGCTTTTGCTGCGGTACTTAACTTTCAAACGGAGTATTTTCTCAAGACGAGGTCTACAAGTTAAACGATTTATACGTTAAAAGACCAATATCTGTACCAACCAAAATCGCAAGTGAGTATCTGTCTCTCCGTAATCTGTACTGTAAACAGTCAAACTTCAAAAATTTCAGCCAAAAGTCATAAGCCGCAGCTGTTGCCAAACAGGCCCGAACTTGGATTTGTGGTAGCTCTGTGTTGCTCTGTCATTTTCCCCCCTTCTTGACAACGATTTCGTGTCTCCGTTCCGGTGACTAATTAACTCGGTAACTTGTTTCCACTGTACTGTTACTCCTATATTTTACTATTACTACTAGCTTTTTGCTTTTCTTATCTTTTCTTTTTTTTTGTAAAAACAATGATGAACTAATCTGTTGCTGTATCAACGTAACACACGTCCGCAGCTAGCTACTGTTGCTGTAATGTGTGTCGCTGCGTGGTATCGTGCACTTGGCCAAAAGAAAGATCAAAGGAAAAGCCAAGGAGGAAGAAAAGGGCAGTTATATGGGAAAAAAAATCAGGAGGAAAAAAGTGAGGAAGAGATTGTGATTTTGGTGTTCTTCACCGGAATTTGGATGTTTCCTCTCTGTTTTACTAGTTTTTAGTAGAGATTAGAGTAAGGATTAGATATGGTAGTAGCAAATTTTTGTCAAGGGTTCGATTAGTAGATCGGTTTGTCAGTGATAATTTTCCATTGTGATTTTGAGCGCTGTGGGAGCATAATTTGATAATGTTATCTACTAGATAGTTGTAGAGAATATTGCTAGATTTCTGTAGAATATTTAATTATGTCAATTAGATGTTAAAATTTTGAGTTACGATTTTTGTAAGCTTGCTATCTGGGGAATTATAGTCAATTTGCAATACTGGAATAAATAGTAGATTAAAAATTAAATGCAGTAATTAAGGTATTTGGTCTACATGAAAAGTATCGGTAATTTCTTAAGGATTCTAGAAAATTCAAGAACATGAATTTTAAACAAGTAGAATAGAAGTTATGAATTTTGAAAGACTGCTGTCCAGAATCAGTTGTTATTGGACACAGTCGTGGGAAATTATTAGTTTGACTTATTAGATAGCAGAATTGAATTTTTGGCATAACTAGAAAGAGGTATAAAACTTTCTGTAGTTTTTGAAAACATCATGATTTAATATAGTTGTATGAGTAGATTAATAGATATGAAAATATTAAGTCTGTTGTCCAAAAGATGACAGGTTTGTCTTCTGGGTTAAAAATGGGGGGGGGGGGGGGGTTAGTTGATTTAATCTAGCCGTGTGGCTAAAAGATCAAGCTCCATTTAAGTTAATTTTGGTGATAATGACAAATACTATTATGAAATTTTGGTAATACTGACAAATACTTTTGTGAGATTAGGTTTATTTATTGATTATGATATTACTTAGTCTCATTTGAATAAAAAGGTAAAATCAAAGAGGTATGCATTCAAAATCACATTCTTATATATTAGCATTCATTGGATCCAAAATATAGATTGAACTCTACAAATAGTCCAAAATAAATATGTGCATATGTCTTCATTACATATACTTGTATGCACATATTTAGGGAGAGTTTCCTCTATATTTTGAGATTTCTTAAGTATTGATCTATATTTTCTTTAATACACATATTTAGGATCTTTACTTTAAAACACATCCTTTAAGTATATATAGCTTGTGTAGTTCATATATACTTATTTGCAATCGAGTTGTCATCTAACTTCTTCATTATGTGTTAATGGTCGGATGATTAATGACAACCGGATAAGTAAGATTTGTTTAAAAGCTTGTCTTAGAGTATACAAGTGTTGTGTACATGTTGTACACTCATAAATACAATCTTTATCTCATTATTTGTTCAGATTGTCATGAATTACTAAAAAGGGAAGATTGTAGAATTTAATCCCCCCATTATGTGTTAATGGTGGTGTTTGGTAATTGATGACAATTAGTTTGTAGACTAATATTTTCTATGAGTTGGATGAATATGTTAGGTTTCACAAATAAAGAAGACGTGAAATGACTTCATGTATTAAAGATTATCAAGTCATGTGGTGGATGCATCATAAGTTGATGCATGTCTAAGAGGAGATGATCATGTATTGATCATCAAGTTAAGTAAAGATCCATCATGTGCTGATAGAATTAAAGTAATGGATACATCATGAGTTGATGCATGTCAAAACTATGATTCAAGGTAAAGGTATGGCTAATTTGGGCTAAGGATGTATTTCTAGTCTTTTATCGGTCTTAGTGTTTGATTTGAAGACCGGATTGTTAGTATAGGTTATGGTACTATTAAGAGAGGTCATATCTAGTTGAGTCTTATCATGTTTTGATAGCTCAACCTCAGTTGCTCTAGCTCTCGTTGGTATAAGACTTGTATTTGCGAATGTATTTTGCAAATAATTGAAGCTCATGTAGTGAATCCTTGTAATATGAGACTATACATTGCAAATGTGTTTTGTAAGTGTTTGAAGTCCATATTTTTATTCTTTGTAGTATGAGGCCTGTATTTGCAAATAGTTAAAGCTCATGTATAATGTTTTTGTCATGATTCTAAAAGTATGCAAATGTGTCTTGCAACTTATTGGGAATCATGTTTGATTCTTGTGTGAAGTATACTGTTGTTTACAAATGTGTTTTGCAAAATCTGTTGAAGTATCTGCGCTTCTCAGGGAAATCAAAACTACCGCAGTGTACTGTGGTACTACTACTGACTGGAACTATCGGCATTGTAATCACGAAACTACCGTGTGCGTTGGTGGTCATGAAATCAGAACTTAGTATTTCTCTCTTTCACTTAGTGATCACTTGTTCATTATTAAAAATAAATCTTGCTATCTTTGAATTCCATAGATAATTAATAATTTCTATTTAGCACATAATAATTTATATTTTTGCTACTTGTCAACTCTCTTTAATTAAATTTATTATTGATTTATATTATTGTTAATTTGTTCATCTTATTATCAATTAATGATTTTTTTATTACTGAAATTTGAAAGTTCGTGGTCATGTTGAGAATTTATATTTAATGCCTAGTAGTTGGTAATGTGCTACTAATATTTTAAACTGATAGTAATTGTAGTTATGTGTGCTATTGACACCCGTTCATTTCAGCTTCAGCTTCTGACTTTTGGCTTATTTTTCACTATTTATAAATTTCGTTTTTTTCTGATTTTTTTCGCTTTTTTGCTGGTTCTTTTTTTCCCGTGTTCGTTTGCGTTGTCCAAGATGAGGTAACATACTTCTTCTATTTTTAAATTTTTTAAAATTTAATTACGCCAAATAAGTCACCTTCAATTACAGTAAAATTTCAACCAGCTATAATATATTTTGAGCTATAAACCATAACTTTTCAGTCCAATTGACTAGGACTTATGTGTGGTATTACAACTTTACGATGATTTGTAGGTAATTAAAAATTGTAAAAGTTGTCACTCGAATGTGCTGCGCAAGTCATCTTCACCATCAAGGAAGAGAACAAATAAATAAACAAACAAACAAACAGCCCTGACGTGAAACCATGTCCTGCAGCTACCTGTTTCAAGCATTAACTAGTGGTAGTTTTTGTTTAATTTGTTACTATATTGATAGTATTAATGATAATTGAGCCCCTCCAAAACCATCTATAAAGACACTCCACCTTGCCACCTCTCTCTCCTCGCTTGCTAATTTCTCTCACTCCACACAAACTCAAGGAGAAGAAACAAGCAGCAGCCTAGCTTGTCACGCTTGCCAACCATGGCGTCCATGGTGTCCAAGAGCCCCCCGTCTCCGCCGCCAGCGCACGACGACGTCGACGGGCGACGGCGGCGCGGCGGCCACCACGGCGCAGGTCACGAGCCGCCTGTACCTGCACAGGCCGGAGCCCGGCGCGGGGGCGCTGGAGAAGGACGCCGTGCTCCGCCGCATCCGGCACCGGAGGCGCGCCAACCGCCTCCGGGACGCGCTGCACTCGCTGCTCCTCCAGGCTGCGCCGGAGCTGGAGAAGGACGCCGGAGCCTGGCTCGACGACGCCTTCTCGTCGCCGTAGATATGATGTCCAAGCTCTGTACCCCGTGGTGTACATTGTTGCGTACGTAGATCGATCATGGTGGAAGCATACATGATACATCACGTTGAAGCGTGCATGGATGGTGACCAACAACAACTGCAAATTAATATAAGAATGCTTTGTTCTAGTATGCAGTACTGGCTAATTCAGTAGATGCAATAAAACTCTCCGCTTGCCTGTGTTCAAACGAGTTGGTGTGATATGATAAATGAGTAAGAATCACGGCATGTTTGGGATGATTCTCATAGAAACAGTTCAGTTTCCGCAAACTTTCGAAAAAATTCCACCGTTCCAAACAAAAGGTGTCTGAATTAATGACCCCATTTTGTTTTGGAGAATAGGATTGTTTTTTCAGGCTGCAGAATCGTTGCTTAAAACATGCATGTTCTGTGGGAGAATACACTGCTTGGAAATAATCGTAACCATTAAACTAAGCTTCTTTTTGGATGCTTCTTGGGCGGCATCCGTTAATTATATGATGTTACTTCGTCCGGCCCCAGCCATTTATCTGGTAGTATGGAATACTTTGCTCACATAAGCAGATTGTCGCTTCAGAGGGCACTCACCAACGATAAGATATGATCGATAAACAAGGCGAAAAGATGTTTCGTTAGCATGTGATCTGCAGCTGAAACACGGAGTAGACTATCTGGTTGGGATGGTGCATATACAGTCAAACACAGCTTGTGCAAATGGCACATTTGTTAAAACTGTGCAGTGAAATTGGAAATGGAAAAAAAAATTCGCCCCTACTGGCACAGTTGCAATGCAAAGAGAAGAAACCAAAGCCCTCTCGATCAGTATGCAAATCAATCAGATACACAGATAATCCGACTAACGATGTAAAATTTTCGGTATTACTATTAGAAATAAGTCTACTCAACCCCCTAAACTCTTATGCTTGTCTAACTTTCAATCAGGAAGTGCAAAACCGGATACTTTACTCTTCCAGTTATCAATATCGTTTATTTTATCAGGCTGATGGAAGGCAGTTTTAGCTGACGTAGCACTAATGTGGCAATGGTTTACAAATAAGTCGTTTTTTCGATGACATGGAAACCAATTAGCATAATTTAAAAAATATTATGGGGCCCATTTGTCATGCTCCATCTCCTTCCCCCTTTCTCCTCTCTCCTCTCCGGCTTCCCTCCCCCATACCAACTTTTGCTCCTGCTGCCCTCCCCCACTGTCGTTGTTGACCTCCCCCACAATGCAGCCTGCACTGGCGTGGCCATCCTCCTCCTCGTCGATGGCCTCTCCAGCTTGTTGTTGCCGGTCATAACATCCAACCCTAGGGAGTACACCATGCATGACGTGGGAGCTGGCCGGGCCATCGTGTCCCACGCCAAAGCTTGCATATAGGAAGGAGAAGGACAAAAAACACAAAGCTCACACTGGCGAACTCGTGCCCTTCTTCCGCCGCACACGAGGTCAACTCTCTCAAGTTCCCTCGAGCCATGGATGGAAGAAAGAAAGAGATAGAGAGAAGGAAGAAGACAACGGTCAGTAGGGCTACACCTAGACCGCCGCATCGTCAGCGGCCTAGGGCTGGCATTGATGGCCCTGCAGACGTTAGGGCCAGCAATTTCCTTCCCAAGCTTTACTCATCCACCACGTCAATGAACTCGTCGTCCTCACTGACTACCGCGCTATCATCTTCTTCCTCAAGTCCGGCCATCACGCCCTCGATCCGATCTCCCTCTTTGGTGAGCTTCTTGCAAATTCATTTTGTGTCACTTTGTGCTCCCGAGCCTCATCAATCTTCCCCTCAATTAATTTCATTTCCTTGTAGTCCTTTGTCGGAATTGAGAGTAACTTCATCACCTCTGTTCGAGCACCGCCATAAGTCCCTGTTATCATCAACTTCACCATCTTGTTCCCTGTGCTACATCCTACCTTGTGCTCTCATCGCATTCGCTAGAACCTCATAGTAGCATGCTGCCACCACCGCCACCTTCTTCCCCGAAGACGGCCACCATTGTCCTACCGCAGCTGACTATCTCTGGTCGCGCAACTTGCACTAGTGAGCTCCCCTTGATGTCGTGTTGCTTGTCCGCACGCCATTTTTCAAAGAGTTGTCGTCATCCTTTTTACTTTGCCCCAGCCATAGGCCCATTGAAGCTCTCAAGCGCCCTCTCTTCTGAGTAGAGAGAAGGATGGAGGGAGAGAGGGAGGAGAAGATGGTCGATAGCGAGCTCTGGCAGGTGGCGGTAGGCGTGAGCCTTGACAAGTGGCAGTTGACGGTGAGCAAAGCCCAGCACAACGAGCTTGAGCAAAGAAGAGAGGATAGGAAGAAGATTAAGAGAAAGAAGGTGATGGTTTATGAGGACACGTGGGGCCATCAATATTTGAGTATGACTAGGAGGCGATTCAACACTTAAGTGTGAGTACACTTCTCCACGTAAGCGCCATGTAAGCTAAAATCACTTCAATCGGGCTCAGGTGGTAAAATAAATGATATTGATATTTAAGAAGAGACAAAACATCCAGTTTTATAGTTAGAGATTGAAACTTAGACTATTACGAGAGTTTAAGAGGATAAAGTAACTTATTCCTTACTATTATTCTTTCGTGTGTCAACAAACACCTCCTGTTGCATTCAAGAGGATTACAGATAGTATATATCTCCGAGAGGATTACTTACATACATAGCGCCAACAATTTCAATTTTTATAGAAACCTATCTTGTATCCCAGACCTTTTGAGCTCTACAGACAAAACAGAACCGTCGACGTAAAATGGGCTATAAGGGTCACACTAAAAGAATATGATGAGTCAGTATCACAAAATATGATGCTCCGCGGTTCATACTGTATGACTACTAGAATCCAGTAGCCTGTCTCCTTCTGAAGGCATATCAGATGACAATTCCAGATTTTGCTTGGCTGTCATCTTGTTCCACTCGTTCTCAACACGGAAAAAGACCCACTGAAACCGCCTCACTATTTCCAATGCTGTTATCGTAAATAATGTCAGGTAGTTGTGCCGAAGATGTGCCGAAAGCTTGTATGTCCATGTACAGCGGAGAATGAGATTGCTGCTTAACACCCAGTAATATACCTGTAGAGCAATCATAAAAGGACTAATGACAAAAGTGTCAACGTGGGAAACTAAAACCATGTAAATGTTCGAGTTTATACCCAGATCTGCCCATAAAGAAGATTAGTCCATGTACTTGGGTTTTTGAACATGAAAATCCTGGTTAAAATGCTGCAGGGATAGAGAGAAGCTCATTAGCAGCAACTGAGATGCGTAAACACATGTTGAAAAAGTAGAAAAGAAATCATGTAAAGACACCACACCTCAAATCCCAATCTCGCTTTATATCCCAGTAGAAGGAATACAACGAATTTATAACACTAGAAATAAGCCAGAGGGGGCGGTAAAAGCTAATCCACTTGTCAGGGAATACATGATACTTGAGAGCTGATAAGAAAATCACCGGCACTGCTGTCGAGTACTTGAGTGCTGGATTTGGAGAAAATGCTCGTAAATTATTACAGAAACAGGTATCAAACACACAATCACAAAACTTAAGTGGTACTACTGTTTTCTAACATTTTAAACACGCAAGTCATGTACAAAATAAATAAAGAATCAGAACTGCTCCGTGGTGAGTAAATACCATTCAGAAGACAAGTCTTTTCCTTTGTATCCTTGTATTGTCGAAGACATTGGAAGAAACGCCACAAATAAGGGAATACGAGAACTAGTGGAATAGCTACAGAATGGCTACCACAAATTGAATCTGCTTCAAACCAAGCGATTGTTGCAACCTGTAGGGTATTAAAATAACAAGACATTATAGAGGAACGAGATGAGTTCTACCTAACAGTCAAACTAAGCCATTAGCATGTTATTTGCCAGTAAACGGAGACTGCTAAGGACATTATGGACATAGAAAAAGGCAAATGTAGCAAAAGGCAAATACAAGTTAACCTGACGATTGACCATGCGACAAACTGAACGTTCCAAATCTGAGAACACCTGTCAAGAAACGAAACAATTAAAAGGTAGAAAAACTAGAAATATCAAGTGTCAGCTCAGGACGACACACAAGGTAGAACAGTTTTCTACAAAACTAAGAAAGAGTAACTCGTGTTCACACAGTTAGGAGATTTTTTTTCTTACAATAAGTATATTACACTAAAGCCAAGATGAGAAACAGAGGATCGTATAGTATTAAACAAAACGCCATGTCCTACTATCTCCAAACAGTGATAATGTACACAAAACAATCCACAACCCATACTTTTAAATAAATCAATGCATACCTTTGACATGGATGTAAAAATATCAGCCAAAAAGAAGTCAGGGAATGTAATAGCCTGCAGAACAAGGGCACAGGAAACCATTATAAATTTGATTTGATCTAATTGCTAGCTCCACAGCAAGGACAAACAGGTATATGTTCGCCACAGCAGACCATAATATATTGTTTGTAGCATAGCTAAAAGCAAAACATATTGTACCCATTACTAACAAATTGTACCAACTTACTTGTAATGGAAGTATTATACGCCACACTGTCCTCAGAAAGTAAAAGCGTGATGATAAGTAAAACATATCAAAAGGAGAAAGGAGGATCATCAGAAGGATAGCATACAAAAGAACCTGCAAAGAGGCAGAAAGATATGCCAATTTCACCACCGTGGATTTGAAAAAACAGTGCATCAGTACAGAAAACACATCATGATATTTTTGCTTTCAACGTGGGGAAGGAAGGAAGAAGTGGATCATACATTGTCCAGAACTTCAGATTCTCTTTAAAATTACAAGCAGCCATCAGTATGTGTACATGCATAATTGTTTGTCTTGCGCATACAGTATTACTGCACTAAGATGCACCTTTCCACTGATTGATTGAGGAAAATAGATTTGACTTTGAGAAAAATAATAGGGCAAGTGCAGTAACATTTTTGCCAACAATATTTCCTCATTATTATACTGTTCCTTGTGAGAACTCTGGAAATAATATTTTTGCATGCAGTTGATTATTGGTAAGCACTACCACAAATATAACCAAACATATGATAAAACCCAAAAGGTCTCATGAGCACAAGCAGACAAGAAGAACAGAGCATGGAATGAAATACTTAATGGGCTAGATATTACACTGGTTGAGATGCAGCAAGAGAAACTTCCCCATGTGAATACAGATACAGGTAAGCTGTCATACTTGTGGGAACAATTAAAGTCAGCCAAGTCGCACACTGTCAATGAAACAAAAAAAGTGTGAGCATTACTTAAGCAGAATAATATGTCAAGCACAAGTAATCTGAGAAGATATACAACATAATGCCAACAGAAAAGAGCATGGATACATGCAGAAACAACAAAAATAAAATGCATCTAACCCAAGAAATACTGATACAAGCTACAAAAAAGAGAGGCAGGTTCAAAAGAGAACTGCTTATCATTTGGATTTAGAAAATGCAACGGGCACATTCTATTCTCAAGAAGAATTATCCTAATGAGGCATGTTTGTTGAGAAACTACAGTACACACTATATATTACATAGGAAAGCAAGATAAACACGCTTGTTCTTAGGAATTTATCAAGTGTAATTGCAATGTGTAATAACTAAATAAAATATTGCGAACTTAGCACTCAACATCAGCATGAATGTGGTCAGGAAAAATTTTAAAATTTTTCCGACATTGCCATAACAGCAACTGTATGCCACATGCATACCTCAGGAATGGGAATGTATGCAGTAGTATCTTATTGAATGACTACTCCACATTGCCTATGGCTAGCCATGTCAGTACAAATGCATTTCAAAAGGAAAAAAAGAACTTCAACAAATCCAAAATCAAGCAAGTTTAGAAACGGAAAATGCAACCCAGAGTCAGATAGGCATACCCTCCATATTTCTCGGTGTGATAAATGTGTTTGAGGAAGATCAAACACTCTTGCATAATTCACTGATGATTGCGCAAAGACCCACAAATTTACTCCCCATAACCAAATCATCAGGGCCTATAATAAAAACATGAAGCAAAATTACATAGATGCACGGGGAGGGCCTTAATTTGTTGTCTTTTCTACAGGTAATGACCCTTGAGCATGTCACATGTACAGAAACAAAATAAACTTACCACAAGAAGAAGAGGATTATAGTATAAGAAAGCCTCATAAAGAAATAAGTCCCGCAGGTCAGCACTCATTCTCATCACAGAGTCCCAACCTATCTGTAACCCCATGAGAATAACCAGATAACCACACAAGAGGCTCAGATCATACATAAGAAAAGGTCATGGATAGATCATAGCAAGACTGACCTTGCAACAGCATAAGCCCCATAGGAGAAACAATATAGCCTGAAAAAAGGGTAGGTTCGTCAGCAGTTTGAGAAGTAAAATTTCAAATCAAACAGATGTGGAATCAAGAGAACAGGATATTTTAGGCACAATCGGTTACAGTACAATGAAGGAGCAACGGAATATATAAACATCGTGTAGAATTGTATATTCACATGCAAATATACTTGCGCCTCTTAGAGGAAATTCAAGAGTAAATCAATGAAGAAAACAAGCAGCAGCACCAACAGGAAAATGGCAATGCTAAAAGGGCGTTCCATCATCTGTAATAAAATTGGCAGGCATTTCCAGCAACATGTTTTGTGAAATGTCAACACTATCATCATAGTTCTGCCATGGGCTAAGGCTAAGGCGCGTCCCGGACTAGCAGAGTTAGACATGGCATGTCATGGACAAAGGAAAGTTATGGAAGCAGTCAGTTTTATGCATTATGTGTAGGACTACCAGGCTATCACTTCTGCCACAATTCTCAACTTCCCTTAATAGCTATGATCAACACAACGCGCAGTATATTACTATCCGAAAGACGGTACTAATTCACTCCTTAACAGGAACAGGGTACAGCACTTACAGACAATGCATGTAATGCCCCACGCATTGCAGTGCCTCAGAAGGTGAATCAAGCACGGGCTCATGTGAATTAGGGAAAACGAACGGGCTCAAAAGGCTAGCCTACCTTAAACCGCCAAAGAAAGAGCGGCGAAGGCATGATTGCCACCGCGGGGATGGACGCGGCCTTCATGTCGCCGCCGGCCCCGGGCCTCTGCGCGCGCCTTCGTCTCCGTACGAACCCTACGCACAGATTAATCACACCACATTAGCAACAGGCAACGAAATCCGCGCCAACCCAAACAAGGGCGCGCACGAAGCAGAGCGGTTCTGGACTGGGGGATTGACGCAGAGCGAACCCAGCCAACCATCCACCAAGGCGAGCGATGGCTTACCGAGAAGCACCAGCCCGGATCTCCACCTGGACACGGGAGAAGCCGTCGAGGAGGGGGAGCGGTCGAGGTAGGCAAGCCCCTCGGGTTCTTCAGAGAGATGGGCAGAGACCAACTCCCGTCGGGACGGAGCGCGCGGCCCTGCGCTGCGGCGGGCGGCGGCGGGGGAGGAGAACGGCGAGGGAGCCGGGCCGGATCCGATTGGGGGAGGAGGAGAAGCCGTGCGAATGGGAGAAAGGGAGCGGAAGGGAGAGCCCGACGGCGAGTTTGATTTGATGTGTAAACAAACAGGAGACCAAGTTTTCTTCCATCTACGTTTTTTTTGGTCAACCTAGCACTTTCCCAGAACCATGGTGTATTTTTTGAAGCGAATTATCTTAAACAGTCTTTCTAAAATATTTTATTAATATTTCATTTATCTATATAAATACTCATGATAGAGTTAAAAGCCACAAATCGTAACAATATTACCTACTGCAAATGGCTTATAAGCCGAAGCTTATGACTTATCTTGCAATGTGGCTGATGTTGATTTATTCTGCGTAATTAAATGTAAAAAATAAAAAAATTTATATTAACACGGATAATAAAAAATAAAGGAAAAAATAAAAACAAAAAAAGAAAAGCTAAAAAGGCTAACAAAAGACCAAAAAAGAGTAAAGTCCATTACCGGTCCTTAAACTTTTTATGTTGTGTCATCCCGGTCCATAAACTTTTAAAGTATGTCATCCCGGTCCTTAAACTTTCAAAGTGTGGCAATTTTTTTTGAAAGTCTATGGACCGGGATGACACAGCATAAAAAGTTCACTGCTACAACTACATAGGATATTGCCACACTTTGAAAGTTTAAGGATCGGGATGACATACTTTAAAAGTTTATGGACCGGGATAACACAGCATAAAAAGTTTAAGCATCGGTAATGGACTTTACTAAAAAAAACTATGTTTGGAGCTGGGCCAACAAGCCGTCAGCGACGGGTGGAAAAGTACTACTAATAAAAACCTGTTTTTCTTTTTTTTTTCCCGCTTCTTTCCTTGCAACGTGGAAATGCCACGGCACGGTGGTGTACGGCTAGGAAATGCATTCGCTCCAACGGATACACGCACTGAGGCCGTTTGAAAGTGGCGTATTGGATGTGAATTTTGTACATACTTAGGTGTCGTCGCTCGGTTGGATTAAAATAAATTGATTTATAGCTAAAATTATATTGTAGCTGACTGAAATTATACTATAGCTGATGATGGGTTATTTGATGTAACTAAATATTGTTAATTAATAGTTACACATTGTCATTCGGTTTCAGAAACACACAGTCAGTTGAGATTTATATAGAACTAGTGCAGCCTGTGAAAACGAATGAATGCCAGAACATTGTCAATTACACATTGAGGTGCCAATAGAACAAACAGAGTAAAGTAGAAGGTAAAATCAGAGTAGAAAGCCATAATTTTGCCTAAGCAGAGAAATGAAGTAGCCCTAATTGTTACATTCTGAAGAGAGAGTCAGTGCATGGAGCCATGGTTAGTTGGACACACTATCAAAGGGGTAGGTCCAGATGCAACAGTAGATTTTATGTTTCCAAAGCGGCACTCATTGATGGCATTGGTAAAATCACAGCTTGTAACATAGCTCTTATCAGAGCATACATTTGATCTCTGCATATATACCTATTGTTGTAACCCGTCTGAAGATTATGTGATCACATACTCACATCGCATTACTTGCTAGCGATTTTGTGATAAGTACGCGGCCTAAGCATCTTATCACCTTCTTATTCCCACCCACAGCAACATGGGAAGTAAACATAATCCATGGAATGGAGTAATAAACAATAAGTAATATAGCATGCCGTGAGAAAGTAAATCTCAAGACCAAACTGCAAACTCTGATACAGGCTTGCCAAATTTTTGGCAACACCCCCAATAATTGGCTCTTGTTTGGATAGTTGCCAAATTTTGGCATGCCTAACGATCTTTGGTCACATCCTATACATTTTCTTACCAATTCTTGGTCAAACCTGGGGCAACCAAAACCTTGGCCAAAATTTTGGCTAGTCAAATTTTGATAGGGCTTGTCGGGGCACAAACCAAACACACCCAGGGTACCTATTGCAGCCCAAGTTGCCGGATGAGCTCTGCCAAAGTATGTACTCAGGCGACCTTACGATACAAATTTTAGTAAGTGGCACCAAGCAGGCAGGGGCCACACACACACACATATATATATAGGATGAGTGTTTCATGCACCCAGGTGCCTACCATATCAATACCCGTTGATTTGCTTTGAGATTCGCAACGTTTGATGTGGGTATCTTTATATACCCATAAAAAAGTATATTTGAGATGTCAAACTCCGAAAAAAATTAAATTCAACTTCAGTTTAATTAGTTTGAACTATTTTTATGGTATATACTCACTGTAGTCGCATTGAACTCAAAAGTAGTTCAAACTAGTTTGAACTGAGTTCAAAACTTACTTACCATAAATATATCAAAAGTATAAAATATTTTCATACCCAAACTCAAAAAAATTATCAATCATACACGTGTATCGAACGGTTCTTGATGTGGGTGCCTAGGCACCTTGGTGCCTTATGTAATTTTCCTATATATATACATAGACACTAGGAGGTAGCAGTCAAGCAGCCTGAATAGCTAGCTCATCGTCCCTGAACAAGAACCTCATAGGATCATAATAGCTTACCAACCTGGTCGTACTCGTACCTAGCTAACTGTATATAATAGAATCCACTATTCAAATTAACTATAACCTATGACTGTTTTCAGTGCTTATCAAACTGCAGTTGATCAAAGTAATGTTTTGCCTAAGCTCACCTTTGACATGCTGTTCCTCAAATTTTGCATCTAGAAGCAGGGATACCCCTGCTTCTAACCAGTGGTCTAGCAATATCTAGTATCTACATCCAAGTAGACAAACCTATACATCCCAAGGATAGTGGTCTTTCTTAGTAAGTTACTGCTATTCTAGGCTCAAGCTTCAAGATATCTATCCCAATGGTGGAAATGAGCTTAGGCTGTGCTCAATATGGCTTTTTTGAGTGGTTTATGGCTGAAAAGCACTGTAGCTGGCTGAAAAAACACTGTAGCTATCAGAGACTTATTTAGTATAATTAAATTTAAAAAATTTAAAAATAGAAAAAAATGTATTAGCCCATCACGTATAATGCAAACAAATACGGGAAAAAAAGAACCGACAAAAAAACTAAAAAAGCCAAAAGTTCAGAAAAAGATGAAATTTATGAATAGTGAAATATAAGCTAGAAACCAGAAGCTGAAGCCGAAATAAGCTAGGTTAGTCAATACCACATCAAGAACATTGATGAATTGATGGCTGAATGCTGATCTGCAAGGATTCTTAGCTAGACAGCAACAGAGCCGCGGCATGCATTAACTAGTTAAACACAACCACATCCTAAACCTCACCATATAACTCGCTGATGACCAAAAGGTTAATTAGAGCATCGTAAACCTCAACAACTGATCAAAGTACTCGTTCATCGATCCCATGCAGCATCAGTTTACCACATCAGGGCAGAACAGAACAAAAGAAGCAAATCCCTCAGAAACAGAATCTGTGTACACCTGACATGCAAGAATCTCAGCATGTGGTAAACTGAATACGGAAAAAAAATCGGCAAAAAAGCTCAAAAAAGCTAAAAAATCAGAAAAGATGAAATTTAGGAATAATAAAAAATAAGTCAGAAGCTCAAGCCGAAATGAGTGGGGCCTTAAGTCATCGTTGTTTAAAATGCCCCGTTTGACAGTCCATTCCGCTGACGACCATTTTTTGGCTGGCATGGACTCGTGACATTGGTTCATGGTGTTCTAGTGTACCAAAGGGATGAAATTTCGTTCAAATTCGGCCAAATTTTAGCCGAATAAAATTTGTTTCGGAGAGTACCAAAAGGGATGAAATTTCGTCCGTTTTGCAAAATTTCGAACGAAATTTGTAAGCCTGTTCTAGTGTGGCCCATGGGGTTAAACACATAAGTTGCGCAGATCGGATCAGGATTGGTGGGAGGATGAAGCATTTATGTTTTGATTCACTATCAAGTCGAGACAAAGGAAGGCAACAAATGAGGGCTGAACTGATTGGAGGGACATGACGGAAGTCCAATTAACCACACTGCACTAGTCCATGGCTGAGGTGAGGTGACATATGTCCACACCAACAAAAAATCAGTGGCCGGGCCAGTGGGAAGACGATACCATGGAGCCATTTCAAATAACCATGCATTTGTAGAGGGCATCTACCTCAAAGGTATTTTTTTTAAGACGGGAAAACATACTTTTCAGTTATGCGCTACTCTAAAAAATTTTAGATATAGTAAATAGTTGTGAAAAATTATGAAATTTTTTTATGGAGCTTCCGTATATAGTGTGCTACGTTGTATAATTTTTATGTAATTTTTTGCACCACTTTACTACTTCTAAAAATTATTTAAGAAGTACATAATTAAATATGTAATTAAGAACAGTGGCCAGGGCTAATGAAAGGCCATTAGCCCTGACCATTAGTGATTAATCATCTATTTAACTACGCATGTTATTTAAATAATTTTTAGAGATTGTAAAGTGGTGCAAAAAATTACATAAAAATTATACAACATAGCACACTGTATCAGAAAGCTTTCGTAATTTTTCACGACTATTTACTACCTCTAAAAATTCTTAGAGCGGCGTATAACTGTTTAATTGCTTGGTTAATTATGCGTCGTTCCGAGAATTTTTAGAGGTATCAAATGGCCTTAAAAAACTGCAAACAAATTACACAATATATCACGATGCCTCAAAAAGCTCCACAAAAAATATCATAATTTTTAAGCTTATTTGCTATATTTAAAAATTATAAATTACGAATTAGGCAAGTAATCAAACCGGCTAATCAACCGCTTAATCACCTACCGTCCTGTGGGCCAGTGGCAGGCGCCTGCCGTCTGCTCACTGGGCGACAAGTGCCACACGTAGTTTGCTCCACGCTGCCGTCTGCCCACCAAACTGTATAAATGATATTTTTATTAATACACTGTGTAAGTGACTATTTTTATAAATATGGTACGAAATTATGCCAAAATGACTTTGAGTCGGCAAAAAGGCCAATCCGCTCGAGACGGCGGTGTGATTCCGCGGGCCCATCTCTCGCTCTTCTCCCGATCCCCTCCTTCCCCACGATCACACGAGCCGCCTTCTACCTCGCGCGGCCAGCGGCGCCGCGGCTTCCTGCGCGCCGCCTCGTCGGGACCGGCTCTTGGTGAGCGGTCTCGCCACAGCCTCCTCCCTCCCCCATCCTTTTCCAAGCAAACCAACCCCCTTCTCTCCTCACCCAAGCCCTTACTCCTACTAGCCCCAAATCTGACGATCTTTACCCGGTTCGGGAGCTCGTTGGTGAATTTCCGTAATCTTTTTTTATTTTCACACCGGTTCTTTTCATTCTTCAATTCGATTGATTTGGGTTTAACGATGACTAGTAGGATGCTAGCATATGTGGACTGGGATCATGTGTTGCCCTGTGATGCTTAGCAATATTAACTTTTCTTTGTAGGAATGTTTAAGACATTACCTTGCCTGGCTAATTGAGTAACCACTGAGGGAGATCCATTCTCCAACTTTACTTCTTGGTTGAAGCTGATGGAACCAATAAGCGAAACTTTCCTCTATTCATGCCGATTGTAATTTAAACTAGACAACTTTTAGGTCCCGTATAATCTACCATAGCCGAGTGCAGACGCAAAGCTTCTGCTTTCAGAGCTAGACAACTTGTGTCTTGATCCTAGCACTTCCAGAGCTCCAGCTCTGCATGTGTGAGCTAGAGGTTTGACCAGACAGAGCCTAAGCAGTAATGGATCGATGCCAGTGTCGCGTATGGAATCATATAGAAACACGCTGCTGAGAAAACTTCATATTAGATGACATGCTTAAACTCTTTTGGTGAGTTGCTTTTGCTTCTGCTAAAAGGATGCAGGCATGTTTGCGCTTCTTTGTTGAGGTTGTGGTTGCTGTGTTTCGTGGAAGATTGAACCTTTTGTTTCTTTGGGTCCAGTATTCTGTTCCTTGGTGTGTTAACAAGAAAAAAGTTCTTTAGTTGTGCTCCTTCGCAGTTTCAATTATGAAAAAAAAATTCCTGATGTTTGTTAAATGGAATCTCAACAAAAAAATTTTCCTGTTTGAGGTCTATATATGACAGAAGTACTGTTAGGCTAGATAGATAATTCAGGATGTCATTTTCTGTCTTCCTTATTGTATTCTAAGGTTAAAGTGCATTTCTTGAAGAAGTTGTCGCTATGTAAAAAGAATGAGCATCCATACTCTCGAAACTTTTCGCTCACCAATGTCTTTCTACTTTCAAAGACAAGCAGAACTGAAGTCAATATGGCTGCCTTGCCGTTGGCCACCGCTGAAGTATGCGATGCACATCCGCATTCAATCATGAATGGCGAGCTTCGCGCCCTCCAGCCCGTCTTCCAAATATACGGAAAGAGGCAGATCTTTGCTGGCCCTGTCGTGACGCTGAAGGTATATGAGGACAACGTTCTGGTCCGTGAATTCCTCGAGGAGAGAGGCCATGGCAGGGTTCTGGTAGTTGATGGCGGCGGGAGCATGCGCTGCGCCATCTTGGGAGGCAACACCGTCCAGCAGGCGCAGAACAACGGGTGGGCTGGTATCGTGGTCAATGGGTGCATCAGGGACGTCGACGAGATCAATGGCTGCGACATTGGCGTGCGAGCTCTGAACTCGCATCCTATGAAGGCGAACAAGAAGGGCATAGGCGAGAAGCATGTCGCCGTGGCCGTCGCAGGGGCCAGGATCTGCGACGGCGAGTGGCTCTACGCCGACACTGATGGCATTCTCATCTCCGGGACTGAATTGACCGTGTAAACCTATCTATCCCCTCTCTGTATGTCTGTATCCGAACTGAAATTACGTACCACCTGGTGTTATATCTGAAACTAGTTGCGTACCCGTGCGTTGTAACGAAACTCATTGAATATATAGAGGATCGTGCTATAAAAGAGAGTTACTCTAATCAGCTGGTAAATGAAGAATGGTGAGAAGTTAAGAGAATAGAGTGGTTGAAGGAGAATAGATCTACAACTATCAACTTATTCTTTTATAATAGTAAGAATAACGAACGATCGTATTCTTGTTGTTGTTTTCTTTTTTCTGAATTTGTCGTTCTGCAATTTCTACCAAGTGTAAACTCATTGGTTAAAAGGTGAATGTTCACTGCCGTAGCAATTGCCTGATTTCTTGAGCGATTTTCTTGGTTCCCAGGTTGGGATATTGCGAGGTTTGCTGGTCCTTATCGGTTGTTTGCTTCGTGGGGGCAAGGAAAGCAAGCAACTTGGGTTAAATGTAGAAGATGATTGCAAAAAGAGCTTGAGCTCTGAAGGTCCCTTTCTTAAATAAAAAAAAAGGAAGAATGCTTGAAGTGATATTGTTGGCCCGCTAATTATGGGTTAACGGTGACTGCATAGATAGTGCAGGCCAGGTGGTCGTGGGCTCAATGAGCAGAACGGGTGAGTTTGTGGGCATATTTATATAGCCAGTATGAACATCTAGTTTTGTTTTTCTAAAGAGACTTTTTCATTTTTTTTATTTTCATCTCGGTTCAGAGATAAAACAAAGGGTCACGAGTACATTACACATCCATTCCTCTCACGTCCGCATCTCTCTATCTTTTCTCACCGGTCATCTCCCTTTTCTAAAAGCCGTTTCTTTTATCTACTGTAATTTATTTTCAATCAAAAATCACCAATCACAACTAAAAGTCATCGGCCGCAGCCAATACGAACATGAACAGTCCCTTTGTTAACTTTGTTTCCTTCGCATCATCACGCTCATAATAGCAAGTGATCGATGCAGATTAAAGGGGGAAGTGCCCTATATATGCAAACGCAACACGCGGGCGCGGAGATTGCGCAGTCGCTTGATTCTTATAGTTTCAAGTCTGAACATGCATACACAGAGTAGGTACAGACATGCATACATGGATGATAGATCAGACATGCATACAGAGTAGGTACAGACATGAGCAGAGTCCTCACGCAACACAACACAAACTGAATCAGCAATGCAAGCTCCGAAACTGACAGATCGGCCGGTGACGGATGCTCCCAGCGAGCTCCGGTCCGAGCACGACGACGGCGTGGCCCCCTCTCGCGCTGGGAACTCTCCAAGCTTCTATACATGTAGATATATATATATATATACAACGATCGATCGAGAATATATAATAATAAATCTTGCATTGTGATGCTGATACAGTAGGGAGCATCTGGCAATGATTCGTTCGAAGTGGATCAAAACCGTCGATTGATTAAATATGCCATCCATCAAAATTAGTTTACAGATCCACGGTGCAGTGAGTACTCTTCTTTCAGATGGAGCTAGGTAGCCATCGATCTGGGTTAGATTGAGCGGAAATTTTGATATATACCATCGCTTACTTCCTATTTAGAAATATGCCACCGTTTAGTTCAGCTTTCAAAATATGCCATTGTTCAGTGATCTTGTTCACAGAGATGCTATTATGGGGGATTTTAGACCAATTGCACCAAATACCGCCTTTCGTATTTCATTACGTATTTTCATTGGGCTGGGGACTGGACGGTTTAATTTAGAGGCCAAGGACAGATTGGTCCATATGAAAATACGCCATTATCTTCATTGGAACACTGTTATTTCCATTATCTTTACCGGAACACTATGTTATTTTTAGTTTTTCAGTAGCTTTTACTATTTATTATATTAATAAACCACAATCAAAAATCCTAAGCCGCACCATCAAAACAGCCTCTCTGATTGTTTCCATGTAATCGATGTCGGCATCTAGCAAGTCTAGTGCCTACTGTCGTAAAAATAATAATGACGCAAATTAGTTCATGTGGAATGTAGCTAGATATATGTACATGCATGTCCTTTTACCTTGCAGGTATCATAGAAGTGCTAGCGAGATGATCCCTCACGCAACACGGGTTTGGTGTGGTGATTGGTGAAGGGGTTCCATCACGGACGGAGATATGTCGAATGTATTTGAGCCAAGAAGCAATCAATACTTAGGATAAACAAAGCACGAAAGATGTTTTTTACTATGATTTATATCTTTTAAATTCTGATTGTTCGCAAAAGAGATTATGAAGGATAGACAGTTGTATGCGATTTTTGTCGGTACAACTGAAGTTGATATATTGTCTGTTACAATCGATATGTAAACTTTATCTTAAAAAATACACCGTTTAAAATAAATTATTGTAGCGTCATACAAAAGCAAACAAGCCTAAACTTAAGCTTAACCGAACGCGGCTTTAAGTTTAATGGGACATCTATGTATGTTTGTGTGCATTATTCTCTCGACCTTCTCATGTCATGCAAACTGCCGATTGATGGGTGCGGGAGGGCTAGCTACAAGAGGAGCTATGTATGAGTGCGACATGCAATGCATGCTCTATCATTGCTAGCTATGTGTCATTTATTTTTATTTTTATTTTTTTGTTAAGAAACCAAAGGCAAAAGCGCTGCTATTTATTTTAAGAAGAGAAAATCAACACCGGTTTACCGGCCCAAAAGACTTTAAGGCCTACAACACCTGTTTCAAAAAACACACCAAGGAGAAAAACACCAAACAACCACAGCTACACTACCTCCTACACACTAAGATACCGAATAACACATCAAACTACACTACCTGCTACTGCAACAAGCTACAGTAAAATAGACTCTGAAAGAGAAGAAGGCCTAGAAAACCACCAAAGAAACACCAGCAACAAGATCCCGCAAAGCACCATCCGAACACGTAAGCGACTCTAAGTAACCCTACATAAACATCCCTTGTAATTGCTTCGCATAGCCCTCTATCATATCTTCATCAAGTTCACCATTGTTCCTAGTAGTGCTCAACTTCTTCAACAGCTCAACATTGGATTTACTTGCTCTGGCTTTGGGAGATGGACAAACAAACCTGCAAGGGGTGAACTCCTGCGATAGATGGCTTTGACTTGGAAGAGGGATTAGGCTTAAAGCCTAATAGTTGCTTGAAAGGTTGCTCCTTTGTGCTAAAGAATGATTGGCGTCTCAAGATGACTTGGGGGCGGGAGAGGCTGAGAAGGGTCATCCACCTCAATACCACACTCCACATTCTTTACCTTGTTCAAAACTTGCTCTGTGACACCCAAAAGGACCTCCAATTTAGTATCCTCGAAGGAATCCAAGGCAATCAAAGGACAAAGAATCTCCAACGGGGTAGCAACCTCCTAGAGCCTCTGGCCACCTACGCTTGAATCCCCAAGAAAAGCCTCATCTTGTGACTGTAAGTGCTTGCAAGGAATGCCCAAAGGTATGGCCAACCCTGCTTGTTGAATGGATGATGGTGCTACTATAGCACCCTCCACGTATAACGAAGCTAGGCCATCTAGCTGAGGATGAGGATTGGCAAGAACATGCGGCGACTTAGGGGTCGGCTCACTAGCATCGATGTGGGAACAAGATACCAATGTGACGAGATCGACATTACTTTCACAAAAACCTTGATTGGAGAAGACCTCTACGATGAGTGTGTTAAGTGGGATGTGAAGCTTGTCACAAACAACCTGAAGCAACCCCCGACACGGAGTTTGGTGACCAAAGTCTATCAAAGGACATAAGCATCAAGTATCTCCTCGAGAGGGAGACTTCCTTCTTCCCCAGAAAGGAGATACCCCACATGCCTGTACTTTGCTTCAGAGGAGGAAAGGAAGCTTCGCACGATGGAGGCGGGGGCGGAGCACAAAGCATTGGTGTAGGAGCAGTGATTTGTGACTATGAAGAACTGGGGCGACCACTTTGGGGACACAAACAAAGAGAGTTTTGGCAAACTACCACTCTATGCTCCTTGGAGAGGCAATTGAAACACCTGGCAATAAGCTAGGAAGGTGGTGGCGGAGACTTGGAGGCCATCATGTGCACTGGCAAGAGCTGTAGAGGAGGAGATGAAACAGTGTTCGACGTCCCTTCCTATAAACTAAATCCAGCCACTATCTTCACCCTCCGGCATCGGTCCGCCCATGCTGCTCATGATGAAGAAGTTGTCACCTCTATGAAGAGGTCGGTAAAGGCAGTGATGGCCTCTTGGGACGAAGATGAGTAGGGTGAAGCCTTGAGTGTCAGTGAACTTGAATAAGCAAAGAGGGTGAAGGCCTCCGGAGATGCCATCTGCGGTGGCTGGCACAGTGAAGAGAAAGATGGCGGAGATGATGGCCTCTCAAAGGTGAAGATGAGCAATAGAGGGTAGCCTTAGGCACTAGTGACTAGCTCTGAAAGGTGGTGATGGAGGAGCCGGGAAGACATTAGCATTTAGTGAGGCCTCCCAGCGGCCATATCAGGCAGCGACACAGGAGGGCCGGAGACAACGACGGCGGAGGTGAAGATGAGCAGCGCAATGGCCTCAAGCGATGATGGGTTGGGGGCGCCAGGTCAAGGAAGGTTGTTGGTGACCTGATCCGGTGACGATGGGGTGGGGGCAGCCTGCATCCGACTATAGCAGGGATAGGGAGGTGCACAAGGCAACGACGAGTCTTCGGGCGGTGGTGGAGTGGAGAAGGAGCCTGCAAGAGCGCCAGGCAGACAAAGGGCGCGAGAGGGGGTGGCTAGGTCGGGAGGCAGTGGACGCCGGAGTGGTGGCCGGCGGCGGGTTTGGAGCTAGGTTGCCCCGAGCTTCGCTAGTTGCCCATTGGAGGGGCTCATGACTATCCATCTCTCTATGCCATTTAAATTAGGTCAAGTGTTGCTACTACTATTGCTAGCTGTAGCAAAGAGAAGTACATGCTTAGGCTAGGTCATTGATACCCGTCAAGCATGTCTAGTTAAAAACAGGATGTGTTGATGGAATTAACTATTTGGCGAGGATTTATCACTGCAATGCCACTTGATATCTTATTAACATGTAGATCCTATGACCACATGCCAATAAGATAATTGAGTGGCAAATTCTCAAATTTCCCTGGGAATACCTTAATTTCAGAGAGAGGGAGAAAAAAGAGCTACATTCTATGTCCGAAATGCTCGCTCCAATGATGCGATTAGAGCCAGTTGTTAATATCGAATCACCAATATATTCAAATCAAAGTTAGATATGGGTGGTGATTAGTTAGGCTTTTTTTTGTGGGTTTTGGCTGAAATCACTGTAGCTGGCTGAAAAAAATACTGTAGATGACAGATGCTTATTTAGCATAATTAAATTTAAAAATTTTAAAAATATAAAAAATATGTTAACCTAATATGTATAATACAAAAAGAACCCATCAGGTAAGAACCGGCAAAAAAGCTCAACAAAAAGCTAAAAATTCAGAAAAAGACGAAATTTATAAATAATAAAAAATAAGCCAGAAGCTCAAGCCGAACCCATCAGGGCTATCTCGGTGATTTGATGAGAATCGAAATCATTACAAGGACCTGCCCTTTTTTTTTGCTGGTTCTACACTTCTTTTCCGTGGACTACTCTTTGACTAGGAAACTGACGCGTCCTGTACTTTTCTTGATTTCCACAGTCACCTGCATTTGGGCACAATTAGGGCCGGGTTCGAGTGTGTGTCGACTCATGGCTGTTCGAGTTTGGAGCAATATGGAAGAAGAAGAAGTGATCGAGGGGGCGAGACGACATGAAGTCATAGTCAAGCGTAGTTTGTATGAATGAGTGTAGACGCAAATGAACAATGACAAAATTAATTAAGCTTTATGAATCCCCTAACTGCGAATTAAACAAGCCTACATCTACTACTATCTTGTACGCATGGCAACAAAAATATCATTTTGGGCAGTGTCCCTGAAACGACCACTAATTAATATTATAAATTTATAAAACCTAATAAAATTATACTATTGTAAAAGTTTTTTCGACAAATCTATACATTAATACATAGCAATTTAAATATTAAAAATGATATCAATAACCAAAGTTTACAAATTTGACCTTACGTACCCTAAAACCATATTCTTTTGTTACTGTAGTGAGCAGCACATGTTCTGTCGGTAATTGATCATGGGGACTTGCAAAACCAAATTGAAGACTTCATATTTGATTATGGCAAAAAAAAAATTAGTGCTAGAATTTTCACATACTCCCAGTTAATAACCCAAGGGACTGTCTATACAATAATTTGAGTGTTTTCTATTTGCGAAAAATCAACTGAATTTATCACTGTTAGATCAAGATCTAACCATTTCCATTCACACTGTATATTCTCTCACTCACCACATCCTAACTCCTTTCCCTTCCCTCTTCAGCTGCCATATACACCGCCCCTGCCACCCCGACGTCGGCGAGGCCCACCCGTTTCCGCTACCACCTCCTCCCTACACAGTCGCCACATACACCACCCCTGCCACCCCAAGGTCGGCGAGGCCCACCTGTTTCCGCCACCACCTCCTCCCTACACAGTCGCCTCTACCTCTCTTGCCAACCTCCCTCCCTGGCTCTGGTGGCGCCAGCACTGCTATCGACCACCTCCCTCTCTATAATTCCATTGGTTTTCATCGCTCCTGCTAGCTGACCACCAGCCATCGTCCGCCTCCAACCCGTAGCCAACGGCACCACCGCCACCTTGTCACCCCTTGCCCACCACCATGCCTCCGCCACCCCTCCCACCCTCCAAAATTGGTCTTGGTGAATCCGAAACCTTAGCCCGGTAAACTCGAGCCCTAACTCAATGACGATGGGAGATGTCGGCGCCGGAGAGGAGGGTGACGAGCTTGCCGGAGAACGAACTGTTAAACCTATCTAAACGTCAGAAATTTAACTGAATTTGCAAGAGTTCTGGTCAACTGATATATGGCAAATCCAAAAATTAATCGAGTTGCAGCCCTACAACATGAATACATGCAACTCATAGCCGGCAGATGAGGTCCACACGAGATACAGTCACGCAGATATGGAGCGGTAGCTAGTAATAGTCAAAAGAGTAACAAGAACAAACTTAGAGAAAAAGTGAGGAAAAAGTATGCATATTCAGGGTTGTTTCCTTGACCAAACTTACATGGCACGCCACCCGTTCAACAATCAACTGCACCAATCAACTCTCTCTCTCTCTCTCTCTCTCTCTCTCTCTCTTATAGTGCAGGCAGGCAGCACCACAGGACACAGCTAGTGGTACAAACCCCCAAGTAAAGTCTAGTGCTTGCACCGAGAGATGCAGCTTCCCTTCTTCCTACTCCTTTTCTTGCTCCCCCATGAAGCCTTCTCCGCCTCCGCCGCCGCCGTCGGCGGGTGCAACCGGAGGTGCGGCAGCAGCCCCGTCGTGCCCTACCCCTTCGGTTTCTCCGCCGGTTGCCCCATCCAGTTATCCTGCAACGCCACCGCCTCCACCTTGTTCCTCATAAATACCACGGCGGCCATGGTACCCATTCAATCGTTCAACTCCACCAACTCCACCCTTCGCGTCGCCCTCCAGCCCTCGTGCGGCCGCGACGTCTCCGACGCCAAGAGGTCACTCTCCGGCGCCAACTACGGCGTCTCAAACCGCACCGGCCTGTTCCTCCGCGGAAGCTGCCACAACACTTCGAGCTCCATCTGCAGCGTCCCCGCCGACGTCATGTCCAGGTTGCTCCGCACGGCTCAGTGCGCCGGCAACAACGACACCGCCGTGACGTGCATCGCGTCGACGCCGGCGAAACTGTTTCTGCAGTGGAAGGATGTGGAGAATTCTCGCTGTAGCGAAGTGCTGACGACGGTGGTGTACGGCGACACGCAGGAGGCGGTGTTTTCGCTGGAGTTCGGGGTGGCGGAGCTGGGTTGGTGGCTCAACGGGACGTGCGACGGCGGCGGGAGAAGGCAGTGCGCGGCCAACGCGACGTGCAGCGACGTGGAGACGCCAAGCGGGTCTCCGGGCTACCGGTGTGCGTGCCCGGACGGGATGGACGGCGACGGGTTCGCCGCCGGTGACGGATGCAAGCCTGGTGAGTGCTTCTAATTAACAAGTTTTGTACTACCACTACCAGTCTACCACAGAAGATCTGGCGTGGTGTTGGTGGGCGGGGCCAGATGTGCCACGTCAGCACCACTCACTAGTCGTTCCCGAGGTCAACACGCGCGAGTGAACAAAGTCGACTATCGTTCACACTTGGCGCCTTTAAGCCGGCTTAAGTGGAGTGCTACACGGAGTAACTCTTTTAATAAAGGGTTTCTTAAATATCATTCGAATGTTTTTCTTTTAACTATTATTTAGATTTATAAACTATTAGATTATAAATTTAATATCCATGAATTATTCTTCCTCTTAAATTCTACCTCTTCCCCTTGAAAAAAATCTCCTTAAAAAATGAGGATCCTTTGGTGGTGATCGGTTGGGATTAAAAGCTCATGGCTTATAGCTGAAAACACTGTAGCTGGCTGAAAAAAAACACTGTAACTGACAGAGGCTTATTTAGCATAATTAAATTTAAAAAAATTTAAAAATACAAAAAATATGTTAGCCCATTACGTATAATACAAACAAATACGGGAAAAAACCGGCAAAAAAGCTCAACAAAAAACCAAAAGTTCAGAAAAAGACGAAATTTATAAATAGTGAAAAATAAGCTGGAAGCCAGAAGTTTAAGCCCAACCGATCGGGGCCTTTGATCTCTAATATAAAGATCACAAATTTATATGGTAGTTAAAAAGAAAACATCTAGGTGATGCCAGACACTCCCATTAATAAATTAAAAGGATTTTAATCTAAATTAAATTAAAGCCATTTTAGGGAAAAGTATATATTCATTTCCACTCGGTGTCTCTCATTTCAAAAAAAAAATTCCACGCGTTTCCGAAAAAAAAAGGTGAGAAAAATTCCACGTTCTAAATTGATTCTAAATCCTGGAACTCACCGGCGTCGCAGGGTGGCATGGTCCGTCGGGTCTTGTTTTCACATCCATAGACTTTGCAGAGCTGTAAAGCTTGAGATTTTCAAAGATGGTGACGGCGATGTAAGGTGCCAGCCAAATTTTGAGTTGATGATATTGATGCCTATGGCAATAAATGGCTGCATCAAACTCTTTGACCCCTGAATAAGCTGTTCTTGTGAAAATAAACCACGATTTTTCTAGCACTATATCATTGAATTCAACCCGCCGGCATAGGCTGTCACATATGACTATGATATCTTTCCAAGTCACTCCTCTGATCCGGCTTTGACTACGATTAATAGCTTTTAACTAAAAATAGTTCTTCGAAAGAGGAAACGAGCGGTGGTAAAAGTAAGGAATATGGTAAAAGTGAAGAAGAGATGTATTTACGAGACAGGAGCGAGATGAGTGATATGTGTAATGTGTCTGTGGTATCTGTCTTATCCCAGAAACGATATAAGAATAAAAGGGGTGAGGAAACCACTTCAGAAAAAAAAAACTAATATGAACAAACCGTTAGTTAACAGATCTTATAAATGAACCATTTTTACTCCTGGTCAGAAAACCAACCAACTGCTACCAGCAAACTGCCCCAGTTTATGAGACTGGACTACTAGTCATGTACTGATACATTATGCTAATTAGATAACTGATGCTGCGTTTTTTTCACCATTTTTGCAGCTAGACAAGGCTCTCATAAGAAGAATGTCCCCTTCATAGTTGGAGGTAAAACTAAAATTCTTCTGGTTGACTTTTACTTTTACTGTTCTTTTGGCATGTAGTAATTTGTTAAACACTCCTACAACGTAAACGCCATGGTAAAGTCAGATACTTCCGGTCAAGTCAGTTTCTCGCATGGATTTTTTCTGCCACCTACGTGGAATTGCATGCTGACTGCTGACCTGGCAGCTGAAATTGAAAAAATGAAGAACTTTTTTTTAGGGGAAAGAAAATTCACCCTCCATTTACATGGAAGAATTCTACTGCTTTGTTTGACCAGGAAAAGATTCACTACTAGGCAATTGGATTCGAGGAGAATAAGATTAACTTGAGTTTGTGGAATAATCTAATCAAAAAATTTTGTTTAAACCAAAAGAATTCACATAATTAATCTTGGCCAAGTAACTTAAGTAACTGTCGCTGTGAATGGCAGGTGTTTTGGTGGGCGTGGCGGTGGCGGCCGGCGTGCTCCTGCTCTGCTGGGTTCGGTGCCGGCGCTACGCCGCAGGCCACTCCGGCTCCGACGCGGCGATGCGGCTCCTGTCGGAGGCGGCGTCGTCGAGCGGTGTGCCGGTGTACTCGTACAACGAGGTGGCGCGCTCGACCAACTCATTCTCCCACACGCACCGCCTCGGCACGGGCGCGTACGGCACCGTCTACGTCGGCAAGCTCCCGGCGAGCTCGCAGTCGCTCGTGGCCATCAAGCGCCTCCGGTACCGCCACGACGACGACGACAACACGGCCGTGGCGTTGCTCCTCAACGAGATCAAGCTCATCTCGTCGCTGAGTCACCCCAACTTGGTCCGCCTCCTCGGCTGCTGCCTCGACCGCGGCGAGCAGATCCTCGTCTACGAGTTCATGCCCAACGGCACGCTCTCCCACCACCTCAACGGCGGCGGGCTCTCGTGGCGGGCGCGGCTCGGCGTCGCGGCGGAGACGGCGGCCGCCATCGCGTACCTGCACGCCATGCAGCCCCCCATCTTCCACCGCGACGTCAAGTCCACCAACATCCTCCTCGACGGCGACCTCCGGCCGAAGCTCGCCGACTTCGGCCTGTCCCGCTCCGTCCGGCTCGAGGCGTCGCACATCTCCACCGCGCCGCAGGGCACACCGGGGTACGTCGACCCGGAGTACCACCAGAACTTCCACCTCTCCGACAAGAGCGACGTGTACAGCTTCGGCGTCGTGCTGCTCGAGCTCATCACCGCCATGAAAGTCGTCGACTTCGGCCGCAAGGCGAGCGAGGTCAACCTCGCCTCCCTGGGGCTCGACCGCATCGGCAAGGGGAGGGTCAACGAGATCGTTGATCCGGCGCTCGTTGACCACGGCGAGGAGTGGGTCATGGACTCCGTCCGGCATGTCAGCGAGCTCGCCTTCCGGTGCCTGGCGTTCCAGAAGGACGTCCGGCCGTGCATGAGCGAGGTGGCCGCCGAGCTGCGCCGGATCAGGGACGCCGCCCCGGGTTCCAAGCCCGAGCCCATGTCCAGGCTCGGGACTATGATGGGCCTCGAGATCGACGTGGGCTTCGATGGCCCAGACATGGTGACAAAGAAGGCCGGGTCGCCGGTGTCGATTCAGGAGCCGTGGGTCAGCGAGCAGAGCTCGCCGTCGACCAACGGCTCCATGCTGCGCTTCGCTTAGCTAAGCTAAGCTGGTTCTTGTACTGCTGTACACAGAGGAAGTGAAAATTTTTGTGTGTGTGTAGTTAAACTTACTCTAAGTCTTAAGAGATAAGTGGTCCATTCCATCATGTCAGAGACTGCTGTACATTTACATGTAAAATATGGTAACATTATCTTACAATTAGCACAAGAACAACTCATGGCTCTTAAAAAATAATGGCATATCGATAGCATCATAAGATGCAACTTTGTTTTCTTCGCTGTTCAACACACAAGCAACTAAGCAAGGAATGTGGTATCGTGGTTTAATCATTGCAACAAGAACACAAGAGCACAACACTTGTTTGCTTCTGCAGCATATCTCTCCATTGCCAGATACCAAGCATCAGCATCGGGAATAGCTATACTTTTCCAAAAGCAAAATTTTACCGATTATCCACACTTCGTTTCCTTCACCGATAGCATTGGACCACATGGAACAGCATTGGAGTAGCCTACTACTACATTATTCATTACAAGAACACAGGAGCAGTGCACAATGATGCTATAAAATGCAGGAATCCATGAAGACCGAAGGAACCACTCCAGAACAGCATCCTAAATTTGCTACCAGGGAGCATCTCAAGAAGAATAAAGGATGTGCTACAAGGTGGAGTGCAACAAATGCGGCAAGTTCACCTGGAACGGCTGCGGCAAACATGTCGCATCTGTTTATGAAAGTATCGAAAAGGGGAAGCACTGCACCTGCAAAGCATGGCCCGGTGTCAACACAAAGGTGGAAGGATACACTTCGACCACGAAAGAAGGTTGAATGTCTTACTTGAACTTGTCAGATCTCCTACATCTCAACTCCATCCTGCTGAACTGATTCTTGTGGCTGATTTGCAGGTGAAACAAAGGCCTGAATTCGTGCACAAGCATCATTAGTACTGCCACTATTGAATTGAAGGAGCTTGCACTTTTAAATAATGTTTGACTCAGCTATCAGTTGTACTGGTTTCTGGCTTCTTAATGGAACTGTAGTTTCAAAAATCCAATAAAATATTCTGCTGTTAATTGAAATTGTTGTTTTCCCGAAGATTCCAATCAGGTCTGAGGTCTAAGGAGAGCTGGAAAATTTCAGCTAACTCTTTGATCAAGGATTTATATGCTATATCCATCAGTACTGTTTCATCGATTTCTCGTTCATTGGATGCCTTTTGTAATATTCCCTTAATGCTCCCAAGATCACAATCCTTTATGCCACAGGGAACAATGAGTTGAAATGGGGCTAAATCAGTTGTCCCATTTAATGCTAGACCATGATAAGCTATCCATTGTGAGACATGAATTCCTATTGCTGCAACTTTTTGATCCCCTATGAAGGAAATACAGGGGATATATTACGACACGTGTTTGTATCTCACTTTACCGTTAAATTTTCTGAACATTAGAAATATGTAAGAAATGAAGAAACAACAACTGAAAACATGATAAAGCACAATTTCCAAAGGATAGTAACGTACCAACCCAGACACCAGTGAGACCTTCTATCCTTGATTCTTTGATAGAAAATGCGGACTGAACGGCACGGATGATCACTTCTTCAAGTGACCTAAGGTACCAATGAAGATCCATTTTGTGATGCCGCAAATTGAGAATCAGGTACATAACAAGCTAAAGGAGCAAAGAAATTATTGTAAGAAGCACGGATATGCAGCGTTCATTCACAATAGCTACAAAAAGAATATCGTGAAGAAGTAAAGATCGAATATGCCGAATGAAGACAATCAGGATCTTTATCTGACTTCAAATGTCCAATGCTGGATCTAAAACTAGACAGCAAAATTGGAAACAGTAAGCAAATAATCAAGAAACATATCACTAGTATGCAAGCACAAAAATGTGAACTACCCGTCTACCCTTCTTGATTAGTGGATATGCAGTACAAAAAAAGCATCTGATGGAGATACCTGTCGGCCATGATATGATATGTCACTTCACCACCACGGTCAATACGGTGAACCTCAAAAGGGGCATCTTTAACATCGAAATGGAGGTAGTCCTCCGTGCTGTCAGTGCCCAATGTACAAACCGGTGGATGATGCAAAGCGATTAAGGTGTCCGAATGATCTTCGTCTCTGTCCACCAACCCTTTCCTCCTCGTAATAGTGGACTGCTGCATAGGCCATGATTCCGCAAAATGAACTATCTGCTGATGGAGATCAAAGCACTCGCACCTGTTGAGCACAGGCAGTGTCGTCACCATGACCAACGCCAGAAAAGCAATATGGTAGCACAATTTTACTGCCCATTAGCTTCAATTCAGTTGCCTCCTCCTGTCGACGGCGGCGACACCGGCCACCAGAGACGCGTTTCTTGGCGCGGCGGTAGGACCGGAGCAGCATCCGGTAGCGAGGCCAGACCTTGCCCTCCGGGAGCGCGGCGAGAAGGCCTTGGAGGCGGCGGGGAAGGGTAGCACGTGAAACGAGCAACAGGAGGAGGAAGCGAAGGCGACCATGGCGCCGCGGAGGCCAGCGCTCGACTGGAACTGGGTGGAGTCGCTCGTCGCTTGTGTGGGATTGGGTTTGTGTGCTCCTGCGCGCCGCCGGCGGCGGCGGAGGAACTGAGGAAGACAGGACCTGGCGCCGGCGACAGGAACGATAGGTGGGCTGGGCCTATATGCCCGGGTCTAGGCTATTTTCCACTCTTTTTTCGGTTAGAAGAGTGACTGGATTTCCCTTACAAAACCCCAAAAAAGAATAATTATCATTTGCCCTAAAGTTAAAACGTCATTGATAAAATGCGTTTCATTACGTTGTAACAGAAGTTTTGTCCTCAACTTAATGTGTCATTTGTTAGTTTGCCCCCTTTTTTTTTAATTTTAACCTTTTTTTGTTGAATTGGGGCTAAAACCGGAGAGAAAATGACCGTAATACTCCTCGGCCACCGCTATGTGACTTGATCGGGCCCCGACGCTGAACCCAATCAAGCCACTCTCTTCATCTCGCTCTCCCCCACCCCTTTCCTATATCGACCCCGGTGACCGAGCAGGCGACACGGCGACAATGTCCAACATCAGATCTTCCACACGCCCTAGTGGAGATGCGGTTGCCTTATTGGGCCGTGGCAAAAGCGTGTTGCCCCTCTTGGCAATAGTGGAAATGTCCAACATCCCTTGCTTCCTCTCATTCTATTGGCTTGGTAAAAATGAGGGTTTATCCTCATGGACTGAAGGTTCTTGAGGTGGGTTTGGCACTGTGACTTGGTTTTCTACTAGTTAAGGTAAGGGTGGTGAATTCTAAAGTGGGTGTTGGTATGGTTTTCGTTGGATAATGAAGCCCACTAAAGCGAGAGTGTCAATCGGCCTCGGATGGTCCTAGAATCTCAACGAGCTCTAAGGTTTAGTATTTTAAACTAGAAGGGTTCTGACGTTAATTTGACATTCGTTTATTTATTTTGTTCCATCTTTTTCATTTTCCTATAAATGGTTTTTTATGCAATTAACAACGCCAGTTATTTTAGCTTAGTAATATTGGTATAATTGCAATTGTGATGTAATTATTTATTTTTTGTAGATGATGGTCATGATTGAGTTCGAGACTTGTAAATTTATGTTATTTGAATTGTAAAATGATGTAATATGGACTGTTAATATTTTTATTTGATTTGAAGAAAAAATTAATTATCACTTGACTTGTGTAATTATTTGTTGTAATTGGACTGTGAATATTTATAACTGACATGTGTTAATTGAAATCATGCTGAGATGTATTTATAACTGAAATTTGTTCATGTGTGTATTGTTCATGGATGGATAATTTATTTCATTTTAGTTAATTGATTTGTGAAACGGATATTCTTGTTTCTGAAATGAATGAATATGAATTGGATGTATATATACTATGTTGGCCTGCTTATTTCAGAGGACATGACTAGCATTTTCTGAGGCTAGCCAACAATAGAAATAGATTTAGGAATATAAAATAATAAATCGTCTGTGATAGTCAACTATCACAGACAGTTTTTAGTAGAAACCGTCTGGGATATATGATTTATCATAAATGGTTTCCACACAAACCGCCTATGATAGTTTTAATATCACAGATGGTTCATAGTGGAAACTGTCTGTGATAAATCATATAAACTGTCTGTGATAGTCTACATCACAGATAGTTCTAAAGCCGTCTGTGATGACCTCATATCATTACTGCCCTCAAATGGCTCACGAAATCATTTGTGATGATATTTTTGAACCGTCTGTGATGACATTTTCTCCAATAATGCCAGAAAGTTGTAGTAGAGCCTGCTTGATTATGCATGTACTCAATCATCTTATGAGCTGGTAATAATTCTAGATTCTATGGGCAGTGGTTTGCAAGTGGAATGTATTTCATGTTTTTTATGCTATATTTTCCACGTTCTTGATGTTGTTCCCTCTGTTAACGTTAATCTTGGTATAAAACATTCTGCCACTTGACATGTGTAATAACAGGTATGTAACTATGCTGTATGCAAGTTTGAAACTTATGTTTGTGGTTTGTGTTTGCATGCTACTGTTATAGTTCTTTTCTATTATTGTATGCAAGAGTGATTATACTTGTTTTATAAAAGTGTTGTACAAAGTACAAGGTATGAAGTGATGAATTATCCTATGGGATCTTGTTCTGAGCTCGTGAAGCTACCAAGTACTCTCTATTTAAGAATTTATGACTTGTGAAAATGGACACGGTCTCTAACATCTAACTTTGGTAACATATAACTTCGATCATCACTTTCTATACGAAAAAGGTTGTTACAAAATTATAAAATTAACAAACCATGAAAATAATTTCCATAACAAATCTAGTGGGGTATCATGTTTACATGACTAATCTAAGGTCATGTTCTTTTGAGCTATAGCTGATAGCTTTTAGTTACGGTTGATGACTTTTGTCTGTATTTTTAGAGACGATAGTAGACGGTAGATACGCTAACACGGATGGCGCACACGGTTTTGAGCTCGATAAACACTTTGGAGAATTCACTTTAAGAAGCCATCTTATTTGTTTCGACTTTTCAAAAAAAACAAAAGACCAAAAAAGTAGGGCCTAAATAGTCTTTAATTAGCACTCCCCATCTATTTAAAGTAGGGCCTAAATAGTCTTTAACTAGGTGGTTTAAGGCTACTTGTTGTACAGGAAGTCGTGTTCAAATTGGTTGGTAACACATGCATTATTTTCACACTGATTGAGCATATTGCTTCTTTGTCGATAAATACTTCAAACAAAATTCTCGAAAAATATTTGTATATGATGCGCACTTGGAAAATCAAAATAGTCATTAACTTTTTGAATCATATATATCTTAAAACGCAAATCCCAACTGCTTACATTGGTTTAGAAATGAGGAATACGCAGATCCGTTCAGTTCCCCTTTTGATCTGATTAGTGTCAACTAAAACGCCTATAACCTCTTATACAACACTGTAAACGACATGCATTTGGTGCATCAGGAAATACATTTGATAAGCTTTTTCAGCCATATATAACACTGGCATCAAAATATTTTTCACATTCGTACTGCCAAATTGCCTCTAAATAAATTAGAGATTTTCTTTTTAGCTGCAACTTATAACTTTTGGCTACAACTTATTAATTTAATAAAAAATAATTGTTAACAGAAAACTGTAAGTCAAAAACCGGCCGGAAATCAAAAATCATTACTATTATAAAAGAAATGAGTTGGTAGTTGTACGTTCATTTCCTCCAACCGCTCTATTCTTTTAACTTCTCACCATTTTTCACTTTTCAATCGATTAGAACAACTCTTTTTTATAGCACGATTTTCTATATATTCAATGAGTTCCGTTATAACGTACGAGTACGTAACTAGTAAGGAGAAAAAAATCCCGGATGGTAGGGTACGTAACTAGTAAAGTGAAAAAATCCCGGATGAAATCACCATCCACCAGCAACGTCCCGAATACATCCAAAAACCGTTGACTAGTCAACGGTTCGCGGAGACCACCACGACTCCTCCCCCGCCTCTTTCCCTCTCCTATTACCACACACCACTCTGTGGCTCTTCGCCGTCTCGCCCGCCGCGAATAATTTCCTCAACGCCCGCGAGGCGTTGCACGAGATGCGCGCTCGGCGTGGCGCGGGGCCTCCTCCGCCTCCCGTGCCACCCGCCGCGCGCGCGCGAGCACGAGTGAGACGTCGTTGTGCCAGCTGCGCTCGCGCACATCACCTTGCACTCCTTTTTGACACGGCAACATCCTCCCCACGCTTTCTTGAATCTTGGACACATGTGGACCCCTAAACACCCGAAATTCCATTTTTGGCCCCCAAACCAAAAAAATTCCGAAACTGGACCCCCGCCTGAGCGCGCATTCACGTTGCGTCGACACGTGTCCGGACCGTACTGTAGCATGGGTCGTGCGGTCAAAAAAATGAGTCGTGCGGTCGGGGCTTCGGTCGTGCTGTCAAAAAACCGAGTCGTGCGGTCGGGGATTCGGTCGTGCGCTAAAAAAACCAAAACGTGCGGCCAGCGCGGAGGGCGAGGCGGTCGTACGGTGTGGTACCGCACGACCCGTGCTACAGTGCGGTCGTGCGATACCACACCGCACGACCGGACACGTGTCGACACAACGCGAACGCGCGCTCAGGCGGGGGTCCAGTTTCGGAATTTTTTTGGTTTGAAGGTCAAAAATAGAATTTTGGGTATTTAGGGGTACACATATGTCCAAAATTCCGCTTCCTTCAAGTCCATGTCACACCTTCGCTTTCGCGGCTTGTCCTCTTTCCCCTCCCCTGGATGCCTACTTCGAGACGTCGCCTTCTTCTCCCTTTATCCTGTGGGCGTTCTTAAGCCGGGAGATCAAGAAGTCGAGCTGTCCGCGGCCGGGGGTTCGCCTGTCGCTCGAGTAGTTGCCCCTTGTTTCGGTTGGTCAATCGGGGTCACAGAATTCGAGGCTCTTTTGGGGTTTCCGGGGCCATTTATAGGCGAAAGGTTTGCTGAACTGCGAAATTTTTCTTTTGATGCTATCTTGGGATTGGGCTCAGTGATTGATTGGTTTGGTTCTGTTTGATCACTTCACAGGGGAGAGATTGAGCGGAAGGTGATCGCCCGTGAACTCAGCTCATAGTTTGTTAGTTGTCAGTGCTCCTCAAGGAGATAGGCGGTAATCGGGTGGTAGACCGGCGCTTAGCGCCTAATTAAGCTAGGCAGCCACCTAGGCGGATCAAATCGGCTAGACGGTCAAGGTGGGAGGCTGACGTCTAGCGCCTAGGCGGCCGCCTAGGGAACACTGTTAGTTGTTACGGACTCAAGGTTTGATGCGAGTGCTTCTTGATTGTTTGATGGAAGGTCAATTCCAATTGCTTTCTGTTCAGTTCATAACCTTTCGTTGTTGTGCTAATTTGCTTTTGCTTCCATTCGGGTGAGGTGTTTAGAACATGCTGGTTCCATAGAATTTTCAGTGAGGTGAGGGATTAAAAAGTGTTGAACTCCTGAGGGTATTTCGGTAATTTCCTAATTTGAAAATAAAATAAAAGAGAGAGGGGGCCCACCTGTCAGTGGGCCGGACAAAGAGATAAGGGGAGGAGACTGCATCTCCTCCTGTTCCCTTGTGCGTGCGCGATTGGCTAGCTTCTCGCTTGCGGTGCGGGGCGGCTTCAACCGCGTCGTCCAGGGCAGCCGAGTCAAGCGACGACGGCGGCGATGGAGGCGTCATCGGCATGGGCACTTCGGCGCCAGCCGTGGCTGCAGCCCGCCGGCCTCCGCCTTGCTCCCCTATATATATTGCAGCTCCCCTCTCTTTGGTGACCTAGTGAAGCAGTGAGTTCTCCCCTCTCTTGATCTCAAATCTCCCTCAATAGTTCTTCGATCTTGAGCCTTGAGAGCCGTCGGCCGGGTTTCTTCCTGTCGGTGTCGGCTGAGGAGCTCGAATCGCCGTTCTAGGGTTTTCCCCGTGCAGTTTCCTTAAGCCTTTTTAATGCACTTGTTTACATGAGGTTAGCGTTTCAATGCACTTATTTACATGAGGTTATGCTAATCTTGAACTCTTATATGGCATTTATATTGGGCATATATTTCTTTTGCAGTGACTTAAAAGATTCATATGTTTATATGTTGACTAAGTCATTTCTATGCCATGTATGTCATGCTTGTGTATTTATCTTTTATGCTGGAATTAAAAATGAATATTTGCTAATTCCGCACTATTTACAAGAAAAAGGCTCCCCTTTTCTAATCATGCCATGCCTTTTGTCACTAATATAGAATTATGGGTTCACTGGTTCATATGAATCTTGCCTGATAATTTGGTTGCCACTTGCCAGTGTGTAGTGACCTGGATTTGGCAATCTAGACTTTCTATGTATTATGAGCTAGTCACGTGACTGAATCATTACCTAGCTCACAAAATGCAACAATGACGAACATCACATCCTTATATGCGAATAAATAAAGTAGTAATGAAGCGTAAATGGGCCAGATGGCCGAAGTCTTACATCATAGGCAAATACAAACGAAGTCTTGCAGCAAAAAAGAAACATAGTATGGGAGACCCTTAGGATATGCTCACAATCAATCGATTGGGCGTCGTCTTTAACCTTCAATGGATGGTGACAAATGTTCACCGACAAATCATTTCTTGAGCACTAAATTCATATAGTTGAATAACAATGAGTACAAAATACTCCGCAAGTCCTTATATCAAAATGCAAGTGTATATGTATATATCTACATGCAAAGCTTAACCAAGAAAAGATCTTATGTTTCTTTTAGCATAAAACCAGTTTGTCAAATATCACACTATAGCTAGTTTCTAACCATATGACTTAGCTTTTTCAACTTAAAACCAAAGAGTCCAGTTTAATTAAGTTTATGAGAGTGAACTTTCTTCACAGTTGTCCACCATATCCATTCCATAAGCACCATTCTATATCTGTTTCCATACCAAGATACAATATCCATTCCATAAGCAACATTCTATATAAATTTCCATACCAAGATGCCATATCCATTACATGAGCACCACTCCATATCTATTATTTTGTGAAAACTAACCAAGTGTAGAATTTCTACACAATGTCCGTAACTAGGGGCATGGCTATTCGAATGGATTATAACACTTTGCAGAGATTGTACAGCTTTATCCACATGATATGATTAACTCATAATGTCGGCTATGACACGCTTCCATAGACGTGCGACTGAGAAAATCATAACAAAGCTTTTACAATGCTTAGCCTTGATGCTTTCTCCCACTCCGAAAGTGAGACCCCTCAACACTGAGACAATGACCGTTACGAGTCACCGTAGAATGCAACTGTTACGAGAAACGTTTTCAATGAGGGACCACCATTGTTAGGGAGTTTACGACCCTTCGCGTTAAAAGAAATTCACATTGTGCAGTGACTGGCGTGGGTCACTCCCAGAATAATCACAATGGAAATCCTGAAATCCACCTACCAATCTAATGCTTGGGAGTCACATCAAAACTGAGCAAATTAGTTGGCCAAGTCAATTCCATACTTGACTTATGGTTGTACGATTGGGGTGTAGAAAAGAGCGGCACAAGATTTGACCCTTCATCAACTTAGGCAAGACAACCAACAAACCTAGATCTCGTACTATATGGCACCGGTCTCATCCAAAACACTCGCCCAAGTCTTCACCCATTTATAAAACATTATCCTGTTTCCAATGTTAACTGGTAACCCACGTTACCATTCCCATTGCTATACAATATCTCAAGTGTCCATTGGCAATGTTTGTGTTGTATTCCAATTTACCACTAATGTATTTCTAAGCACAACCATTGTTTATTAAAGTTTAACCAAGGTGGAGTATTATTATAATAAGTATCCTAAGACAACATGGTAAAGATAATATCTAGTACACATCAACGGCATAGTATACCTAACCATCAACATTTAATATAACCTTTAATTGAATAATAATAACAATAATAAGCATGCAATTTATAATTTGAAAGCAAAGTAATTGTATCTGAAAATTGGTTCAACATGATCAATCATAAGGACTTGTCTTGGTCAATAGCGTAGGATCTTGCTTGTCAACGATAGGAGCGTCCAAAGCGTCAAAGCACAAATATCCACATTCAACATGAATTCAAATGAACTTAAAAAAAATTATGATGTTGGTGTTGTTGGAAATATTTTGAATTTAGAGACAAAAACCAAGTCATTTGGATCGCGAGGGAGAACAGGCTCTCCAAAGTTTAAACCGAGAAGAAATTTCAGAAAAATTGGAAAATCCTGACAGGTGAGGTCAGTTGGGTTTTTATTTTCTTTTTGAAATATGTTTCTTAAGGAAAAGGCTCAGTGGTTGACAGGTGGGGTTGGCCAGTTTAAATTTCTTTTCTATTTATTTTCTTTAAGAAAAACACTAGAGAATGACAGGTGGGGCCATGGTTCATATGGACTAAGTCCACGCAACGGTCTACAGGAGATGGGACCCACGTGTTAACGACAGTGGTCCAAAGATCGGATCTACACAGTTGATTTTAAGGAGTGGGGCCTGCTTGTCAATGACACAACACTAAAACATGGTTTAATTAGATTTTCTAACTTTCTTGGGCCCACGTGTCATACTTACTTTAACTAATTAACTACCAACTAATTATCGACTTAATTAATTGTCGCATAGGGCCCATTGGTCAGTGACTCCTGGTTGTCTCCTACCTTGGCCAAGCAGAGCTACAGGGGCGTTCAGCCATGGCGGCTTGGGTCCTAGCCTGGCGTCAGTGAGGGAGAGCTCAACGGCCATCCATGACCCTCAAAATGGGATGCGACGGTCCTGGTGAAGCTAACAGCGGCAACGATGCGGGAAGAGGGTCCAACGCGGCAGTGCAACGATGAGGGTGGCAGTGGCTCTACTATGGACCCAGGCAACTATTGAACGGAACTAAAAATTAACATGGGCTTTAGCTTCTATAGGGCAAGGTGAACCCATTGGTGCTCTTGGCGCACAAAAAGCGGCGGCGATCAAGGCTCTCCACGGCGGCTTGCGACAACGCGGTGGGGAGCTACAGCGCAGCAATGCTACGGGCATCTAGCTGGGTCATTGACTACCCTAACAATTTTGCAGCATAAAGGAGTACACGGGAATGAAATGGCTCACCGACACGGGAACGGAGTGGCTCATCAAGAGACAGAGTAGAGAGGGAGATCGCTGGCGGCGACAAAGTTGGTGCGTGCTTTGGCCAGCGATGGAGACGAAGGGCATTCTAGCGGTTCTGGTGCACGGCAATGAATAAGGAAACCACATTAGGGAGAGGGAACCGAGGCGAGCACGACGGACATGACCTTCAAGGTCGGAGCTCACCGAGATGAAGGGGATAGGGCGGCGAGGTCGGCAGTGGCACAGTGCACGGCGGTGATGTCGGGGCTTTGGCCTTCCTAGAGGAAAACAAGCTCGGGCAAGGTGCACATTAGAAAGAGGGGAGTGAGGAGAATATGATGTGCATGATGGCAGTGGCGGAAACTTATCGGACGGTGAGGAATTGGACAGCGTAGCTGTCGGCTTGATTTGGGGAAGAAGATCAAATTCTTCTCCAAAGGCGGAGAGGGAGCGGTAGCTTAGGGAAATGAAGAGGAAGTAAAGGCTAGGGTTTTGACGTGCTCGGGGCAGCTTAAATATAGGAGAGGAGGGAGAGAGAGCGGTGCCAGTGGCTTGCCCTTGGGTGCAAGAAAACGGGAGAGAGAGGGAATGTGCAGAGAGGGGGAGAGAGCGAGTGGTGATGGGATGAGGTCGCAGCGATGTGGCGCTCGAGATGGCAGGGGTGACGCGGCTTCTAGCGCAAGCGACATGTGCGTATAGTGTGTAGGCAAGCGAGATAGAGAGAGCTTGGGGGAGAGAAGACGAGTGGGGAAGACGCACAGTGCCTTGCACTGACAGATGGGACCGAGGCCCACAAGGCAGCGACAGCGAGAAAGGGGAGAGTTGTGCTGTGGCGCGCATGGGTGAGCGGGTCGGCTAGTTGGGCCACAGTGGGAGAAGGAAAGGGGGCGCATGTGTAGGCCAGCTCGGGCGCACGGCCTGCGAGCGAGAGAAAGAGAATGGGCAAGCGGCCTAGGCTAGCTAGGCCGCAGAAAAGAGAGGAAAGGAAAGTGGGGTGGGGTGGGCTGGCGTAGGCCAACTGGGCCACAGGGAAGGGAAAGAGAAAGGGAGAAGAGAGTGGGCTAGCGGGGAAGAAAAAGAAGGAATGGGCTAGGCCAGCAGCTGGGTTTCGACCCGAAGCGAAGGAGGGAAAAGAAAAAGGTTTTAAACTTTTATTTGAGATTTGGATTTTTATTTAAATCTGAACTTGAATTTTTGGAGGGTGTTTGCACATAGGGATTTTAGATGATTTCGATTAGTACTAAAGTAAATTTTAGAAATTTAACCATTTGATTTTAGAGCCAAGGAATTCATTTTAAATTTTAGATTTGAAGCAAGGCTTTAGGGGGATTTTTGAAAATTCCCCTTTTTTTTGAAACTCATGAAAATCATGCAAGTTTTTATTTTGACACAAATTTGGGCTGTTACACAGTGATCACTGTGTGGTCCTAATGCCTATTCTTAGAGAACTACACCTCTCTTTTGTCTAAATGTATGACCCTTGGTTGCTCTTGAAGCCCTCTTGAGGTGAGGAGGTGATCGCAAGAATATTTTTGTCTCATTGAATAATCTCTTCCTCCTGTTAGGTGCTTGTGATGAAGAATATTAGGTCATTACCTAATGTGGTTGGAGTATGATGTGGGTTGGCCTCCACTGATTGCCAGGCAGCCTAAGTAACTGTTTAAGGAAGACTGCATCAGAGTTTTGCTGAATTCAAAGTTCTCAGAGGTTTCCAACCAGGTATGTCAAGTGTAACTGATATAGAGTTGCTTTGTTGCATTGGGTTTGTTTCTGTTTCTTTTTACTTCTGAGAATTCAGAGTGAAACAGATCGTAGGGATATGTGATTGGTGACCACTTCTGTTCATGTGGCTCATATGATAATGCAAAAATTCCAACCGTGTCTTGCTGAGCTCAAGATCTTTCATGTATTCTTAGTTTTATCCAATGAAGGTTTCTTGCTGATGCATACTTTCAAATGTCTTGTTCTTTCGTCATCTCTTTATTTGATTCTCTGGTTAGCAGCATGTTGATTGGAAAGGCAAATCTGTAGGTCACCTATGCCTGTCTGGACTTCTTTGAAGTATTACGTAATTTATATAAGGATGATAGCATATAGAAACACTATGCAGGTTTTCCTTATGCAAAAACACTTGGTTTGTAAGTCATAACTTACAGTGGCTTTGGTTTTAAAAAAAACTTACGGTGGCAAAAAATCTCTTCATATCATGGTAGTATCCGTGGGATAATGTATGGTTTATACCAGTGTAGGTTAGTAACTCGGAATATTTGTCTTCCTTTCATTATTGGACATAGATTCAAAATGAAATTTTGATCTGTCACTGCACAGGTTTTGCCAAGTTCTTTCTCTGAATCCATTCTGTTCTCCATTGCAGGCCAAAGGAAAATTGGTCCTCAGATAATCTTAGGATCATGGGTTGGTTGAATAAAATTTTTAAAGGTTCAGTAAATAGAGTTTCAAGGGGTCATTATGATGGCAACTGGCATGAAGGCCATTCATCTGATCACATCGAAGTTAGCTTCTTGTCATTTATGTCACTATTTTCCGATATGCATACTACTCACTCATTTATCCTTTCTAATTAGTCCCTTCTTGTTCATATAATCTATCTACACTAACAAGTAAAAACATGCAGTAGAAGAAGTCAAAACAAGCAAGTCACGAACATATTGTTCTACGTGATTTTTCAGGATCTATACAATGCATATTCCTGATATAAAAAGAATGATCATTCAATGTTGTTTGTTGTGATTGCTGTAGGGTACATATGATGAGAGTGCTAATGAAGATATAGATCATGCTATTGCATTATCCTTATCAGAGGAAGATCATGATAAGGGAAAGGCTGTTGGTTAGTATTACCCTGGCCATTTTTATCCTCTTATCTCTTTGTTTATCTATTGATTATTGACTAGATTGTCCTATATAGTAAAATTATCTCATTGGGAACAATGACTGCATAAATGAAAATGATCTAGTATGGAACAACTTGCACGGGTCCTGCAGATACTGAATAAAAGTTTGTTTTTTACCATTTTCATTGGTGATTTTAATGTAGATACTGATTATAGTTTGGAGGAAGATGAACAACTTGCACGGGCTCTGCAAGAGAGCCTTAATACTGAGTCTCCTTCTCGTCAGAATGTTCCTCGTGAGAATGTTCCATCAGAGAGCGTTCCAGCAAAGGAGCCGCCTCCGCATGTCTTCCCCTCAAGTGGATTCAGGTGCCTATTGGATGCTATGGTTTATTTGATATTTCATTCCATATTCTCGGTGCAAATTTTGTCGTCTTCTTTTTTCTTCCTATTAGCACCATCAGTAGTTTGTTTGCTGGTCTTGATTTAGTTAGAACTTAGAAGAGCCTAAGCCTACTATCCTGTGCTTTTGTTTATTCATGGCTATTTCTGATTTGTGTAGGACTTGTGCTGGATGCAAAAATCCAATTGGTCATGGACGTTTTCTTAGTTGTATGGATTCAGTTTGGCACCCTCAGTGCTTCAGGTGTTTTGCTTGCAATAAGCCCATATCTGAGTATGAGGTATAAAAGCCTACTATATTACCACCTACCATGCTTCAGTTAGATCAAATGATTGATGCTAGTGTTTCTTCTATGCAGTTTGCCATGCGCGAAGATCAGCCATACCACAAATCCTGCTATAAAGAGTTTTTTCATCCAAAATGCGATGTCTGCAAGAACTTTGTAAGTGTTCGTAGTTCATGTATAGGGATGAGCATCAAGGTGTTAATTAGAGTTAAATTCTTGATCTGTGTGTTGAATTGCGGTTATTTCATTTTCTTCCCCAGATTCCGACAAGTAAGAATGGCCTGATTGAATACCGAGCCCATCCTTTCTGGATGCAAAAGTACTGTCCTTCCCATGAAGATGATGGCACTCCTAGGTGTTGCAGTTGTGAACGAATGGAGGTCAGTAAAGGGTTTTAGATCCCTCAACCAGACCAATTCTCCCAGGTTGGCTGGTTCCTGTTCCTGGAAGGAGCCTGCCAACATTCAGAAAATAACGAATTTTAAGTTATATTTTTCGGAATTAGTATAATCACTTAGTTATCAGTGTAAATAGATGGAAATAGCTCCAGCACTCAGTTCTGAAATGTTTTTTCATTTCGTTCTCAGTGGTGACCTGCAATTTGGTGCCAGGGTCTTCGAACGCTGGTTTAGTATAATGTTCGATAGAACCTTATCTAACAATCTCATAGCTAAAAAGTAACTTATGTGTCGCTATTTGTTGTTTCAGTTAATTCTGCAATTACTCCTTTTCCCGCTAGCGATATATGTGCGTAACTATTTCTGATGATATTTCTGTGACATCTACGAGATATGTAGAGTAATTCATTTTCTTTCATCCTGAAATACAGCCAATGGACATCAAATACATAACATTAGATGATGGGAGGAAACTCTGCTTGGAATGTCTCAATTCTGCAATAATGGACACTCCAGAATGCCAACACCTTTACATGGATATTCAAGAATTCTTTGAAGGTCTGAATATGAAAGTAGAACAGCAAGTTCCACTACTTTTGGTTGAGCGGCAGGCTCTGAATGAAGCTATGGAAGCAGAGAAAAGTGTAAGTACTACTAAGTAGCATGTTGGTCTGGTTATGTGGTGTGCAAAATGCTTCATATACTTCCAACTTATGAGTTTTTAATTTCCTTCATCTCAGGGACATCACCTTCCTGAAACCAGAGGTCTATGTCTTTCTGAAGAGCAAATTGTCAGAACGGTGAGTTTTTTTTTGGCCAGATTTCTGCATTAATAATTTGTGATTTGCATGTACTGAATAATACGATGCATCCAGATCTTAAGAAGACCGATAATTGGTCCAGGAAACAGAATCATAGATATGATTACAGGACCATACAAGCTGGCTCGACGGTGTGAAGTGACTGCGATCCTAATATTATATGGGCTACCAAGGTACATTGTTTTAGATTTATTTTCCCCTTAATTAGTGAACACAGACTCGAGTCCTTGAAGACTGCTGCTAATTCCACAACCATCTCATAATCCATCATAAAGTTCTTATGTTTGCAACGAATCCAGATAGTTTTTTTTTCTTTGTGCAGATTGCAAACTGGCTCCATTCTTGCTCACGAGATGATGCATGCATATCTTCGTCTTAAAGGTAAACTTATTTATGATCATTAGCACCTCCGGTACCTTGGTGTTTGTTTCTTAATCTTCTTTGACATCATTTTTTTCTGTAGGGTACCGATCCGTTAGTCCTGAGGTTGAAGAAGGCATCTGTCAAGTTCTATCACACATGTGGCTCGAATCAGTAGCGTCGTCGTCGTCGTCTGGTGGTAATGCCGTGTCCACCTCAGTAGCGTCGTCGTCGTCGTCTTCAACTCCTACCTCGTCGAAGAAGGGCGCAAAGACCGAGTTTGAGAAGCAGCTTGGAGCATTCATCAAGCATCAGATTGAAACGGATCCTTCCGTGCCATATGGAGAAGGTTTTCGAGCAGCCAATCGGGCTGTCGAACGTTATGGCCTGAGAAGCACCCTTGATCATATTAGGATGACAGGGTCTTTTCCATATTGATCATTGAAGTAAAGAAAGGTCTTTCTACAATGAGTAAACTTTATAAAACCCAATGTTTTGAGGCAAAGTTAACAAAACTCCAAGTTTTTGCAATTTTTTTCAAGGAACCTAAGTTTTTAGAGCAAAAGTTCCAGAAAACCCAGGTAGACCATCTCGCCGTCTATTTTGCTAAAAGATTTATGCAGTCTATCAATACATAATAAAATTATTGTATTTTTAAGTATACACACACAAGGATGGACGCCATAGACCACAGTACACCCCTATATGCCCCCTCATCATTCTCACCCTCCCTCACTTCTCTCTCCAACTGGCGACGACAGAGGCGACGGTGACGATGCTGTCGACCAAGGAGGAGGTGGCACCACAACTGGCTACATAGATCCCGCTACTGCCATGAAGTTAGTCATCGTGCTACCTCCTTGATCATCGGGCAGCACTACAACTGGCTACACAAATATTGCTACTGCCGTGTAGCTAGTCGTCGTGCTGCCTCCTCGGTTGTCAGGCAGCGCCGTGATTGGCTACACAAAACCTGCTGCTAATGTATAGCTAGTCGTCATGCTACCTCCTCCTTGATCTCCAACGTTGTACCGGCGGGCCTTGCACTGTCACCTCTGTTGGTGCTAGTGGGAGAGAGAGGCATATAGAGGGAGTGGTGTACTGCAGGACAACCAATGTGTATATACTAAAAAAAATACCATGTATTGGACAGCCAGATAGTGTATATGTGTATTTTGAAACATTTTGCCCTAAAATGTAGGGTTTCTTGAAAAAAGTTATAAAACATAGGGTTTTGTATTACCTTTGACCTAAAACCTAGGGTTTCCTGAATAAGTTTAATGTACAGTAAATCCACTGGTACATTTTTTTTTTTGCAAAATTGCCTTCTTGTTGTCTTTGATATAATACTTGTAAGTCTTCAGATAGTGAGGTCTATAGTTGTTTCGCACGGGGTACACATCCTTGAAAGATAGAGTAATCAGAAGCTACTTTGCTGAGTTACGTAATACCTTTGCATCTAGATGCTTTGCGAATCCTTTGTTTTCCTCTCATTCACAGCTGATGCAATGTTTCATCTATGACATTTTCGGATGCAGTACATAATATAAAACGGGGATAAGTTAGAAATTATCTCCTAAAAAAGTTTACATGGCCCTGATCCAAGCGGATTTTAGTGCTCGAAGAGAACATCTACTGAAACAAATACATTGCATCGGCAGGATTAATGAAAGAGAAAAAAATTGCATTAAAGGTCCTTGGGTCCTTGAACTTCGAAATTAGTTGAGCATGTCTCTAAGCTAGCAAAATTTCAAAACTGTGCCATTTAGGCCACTAGCACAGTACACGTACGTTACGACAATCTCAAATAAATATAGGAATGTTTAGTCATCACTCGGTATTTTCTTCCTAACTATCATTTAAATTTATGATCCTTGGATTAGAAATCAAATGGCTCTTTATTTTTTAAGGGGGATTTTTTTTCAAAGGGAAGAGTGTAGAAAAGGGGAGAGGGGAGAATTCATAGCCATTGGATCTCTAATCCAACAGTCATAAATCTGGATGATAGTTAAGAAGAAAGCATTCGGATGATGTTTAACAAAACCCAATAAATATACCATAAGTTCTAAACTTAGAGATGCAAAGATAATTATCCTCAAATCTTAAAGATTGCATACGTAATTCACATCAAATCATCAGGCCACTTGCATATACATCTTTGTAGACCATGCTGTACATGTGTAGACGATGCAATCTTCTACAAAAGATACTACAAATGACACGCATGTCTGCGCAGACCTATCCACATAACATGTTTTGAAGCGAGGAGATGAGAGAAGGGGTGATTAGATCCTACCATCACGACCACCCACTCCTCCTTTTTATATGGGTGAAGATTATGAGCTTTTTAATTTGCTAACATTGCTTACACGACAATTGAATAGAGATGTGAAACTAATACGTGTAATTTTAGATAGATTATCCATGTCCCCAAATTGGGAGTACTGCGACTAAGGCCCGCTCAGTTGAGCTGAAAAGATGTGGCTTCTGATTGCACTGTAGCTGAAAATGATTTATTTGACGTAATTAAATTTAAAAAAATTAAAAATAGAAAAAATATGTTAGCTCATCACAGACAATGCGAACAAATACGAAAAAAAAGAACGGGCAAAAAAGCTAAAAAAAACCAAAAGTTCAGAAAAAGATAAAATTTATAAATAGTAAAAAATAAGCCAGAAATCAGAAGCTTAAATCAAAATAAGCAGGGCCAAGCAGCTTAGGGTGCGAAGGCAGCAATTGAAGAGATGAGCAATGCTACGAGGGATTGAGATCCTCTGACTTCAAAGTCACGATGCCTTTGTCACTGACAGGTGGGCCTGCGAGCGGAGGGGCCCACCTGTCAGTGACAAAGGCACCGTGACTTTGAAGTCAGAGGAATCGCATCCTGCTACGAGGGGTGGATCACACAAAGGTACAACTCGCTACAAGTTGATTTTTAAGCTTTGAGATCCTAATGCTACCGGTTGAGGGATTCCTTCGGAAAAAATATTTCTATAACTTTTTTGAGAAATGTTTATATGTTTTCTTCTTTGACAAGAGTAATATTAATATTAAAGTATATAAAAAATAAATATTTATTGTGCTTTTTAAATTATATAAATCGCTCTGGAGAAAAGCATATAACTTTTTTTTAACGGATGTAATATTTTTGCAGCTCGTGGGCCAATCTAAGGCCCATTAGACTAGCGTTGGTGGGGAGTGGGGCGCCGGCGAGTCGGCGACCGGCGTCTCCTCCGTCCGATCCGGCCGGCCACCGCGCTCTCCGGAACCGGCTGACTCGGCGCGCTGCGTCCCCATGGAACCCCTCGCCGCCTCGCCCTATGCGAGGTACGCGCCTAGGCGGTTGTGGTTTCGTGCCTGTGAATGGCGGGCGTCGCTAAGAGAGCAGAAGTGTACACCCCCTCCTCCTTTTACTGCAGGGGCTGCTGCGCTGCTGTTGGGAGAAAAGCCATGACCGCGGGGATCAGGCCGTGGTTGCTCGCCGTGGCGGCGCTTGTCGCCGCTTGGATCTCCGACGTTGCCGCCGCTTCGCCGTCGTCTAAGCAGGTACGTGAGGGATGGATGTTCTTGGCCTATGCGATTTTTTTCCCGTGCGATTCTCTGCAGAATTTACGATGCCCGCTGTTGATTCGGGGTCAGAGCACGCACTTGAAAGATGAATGCTTTGCTAAATCCCTTTGTTTACTGTCAGTGGGTCGCCCGTTCGTCCCATCGAGTTATTCCTTGTTTAGCGAAATGTTGCTTCCCGTCCATGAGTAATGCAGATAGAATACAGAAAGCCATCATGCAAGTGGTAGAATTTACTTTAGAGAATAGATGCGTCATCTCCTCACTATTCCGTTTGTCGTGCTGCCGTTGATAATGTAGTTTAGTCACAAAGCTCAGCAGGAATTGTGCAGCCATCCCATGTTTGATTTAGGTTATTGTTTGTGAGTTGAGTGGTCTGTGGCAATTATACCTTGTTTGCAAATTAAGATACGTCGTACTTTTGACTATGTAACTGCTAGTTTGAATTTTAGCGCATTTTTGTTCCAAGTTCATGTTCGATGTTCCCGTCAATAAGTTTTAATTCTAGTACTGAACAGGCAGGTACCGGCCAGAAATCCATCAATTGTTTGCCCTGCTCAAGGACATATGTTGCTGATGCATATCTCGGTGCCTTGACGGGCCAGCTTGCTCACCATCGTGCCTTAACTGAAGTATCTGATTCTGCTGGTTTGTGCAAAGGACTTGCTGATGACCTTGATGTGCCTGCACTTTCAGAATTGCACCGGCAACTGCTTGGTGAAGGTTCTCACCGCCGTTTAGTCTATTCTGTGAAATTTGGTAACTGTCAAGATGCTATGGTTAATTTCCTTGATGCCTATGGTGCCAATCTGGTGATAATTGAAAAGCTCCCGGATGGGGTATTTGCTGACCCATTTGAGCTACAGCATTTTGTTGAGCGGAAAGGTGAAATCAAACTGAGCTAGGCAGTCAACTACAGTACTACTCATTTACATTATGTTAAGAAGAATTCTTTTTAATCTTGCAGTTTTTCTTGATGTTGCTGTTTTTGGGGACACCAACCTTGAACTACCCTCAGCTCTGTCCAACCGGTCAGCTGTTGAGATTCATTTTGATCTCAGGCCAAGCACATCAATGAACTGTAACCTTGTAGTAGAGCTTCCTCTCCATGCTAGATACCCGGTAAGGTTCTAAATAAACTATATGTGCTAACAAACTATCAAATTAATTTATTTGGTTCATGCTACCTGCAAATTCATATGCTTCTTATATTGGAAAATGGTAACAGAAGAGGCATTGTTCAGGTTTGCCTTATTACCTCCCTGATGGGCATCGAACAATGCGTCCTCACAATATAGGAAACATTTATGTTAGGACATGTTAACGCACAATAATGGCAAATAGTATATGCTTGGCATTATCTTTGACATGTTTTGTGCAGAACATGGACCTAATAAATATTGAATAGAGATCAGAAAAATCTTGCGACTTCAGTTATTTCTGTTTAGATTTGCTTTAGATCACAAGTCACATCTCACCAATGTCCTTGGATTGATGCAAATGTTATGGATCGCCCCTTGAGCATCCCCACCCTAAAAATGTTCCAAAATTTTCAGAAGAATATTGAATCCAGTGAGGGAGATGAACTACATCTGGCAAAAGTTTAATTTACGATGAACTACATCCTGGCAAAATCTTAACTTGAACTGTATAGTCAATCAAGAGACAGAGAAATGAGGAAACAGACCAGAAGATGGATGCCAGTAACTAAGTGGTGAAAATCACTATTCATTGTATACTTGTGAGTTTTGGCTTCCATATATCTAGATTGGGTTTAAATTTTGCCAGCTTGTAGATCCCTATTTACCTAAATTTCACATATATTTGGGAAATTTTGGTAACTTCCAATGGTATCAAGGGATTGAGTGAAACAAGGGACACTGCAGTGTGAGATCAGACAACCTATATTGTGAAATGGGAAGTTGTAGTAGCTCATCTGATTTACTTTTTTCTACAGAATGGTACTTTAATATGTAATGAATACTTGCATCTGAAATTGCTCAACATGCATAGGGGAAATCAGTGGATGGTCCAGGAAATATCGAAAGAGAAAAATGTAGAAAGCAAGGTTCTATGTGTTAGATATGTCTATACCTTAGGGTGCTATTTGTAACATGCACATGTACATATGGGGTGGGTTCTTTTGGACTGATGGCTTATGATTTATGGTTTAAATATTTGAATTCTGACTGTTCGCGAGAGGCAGTACGTAGAGTGAAATAGTCGCATGTGATTTTGACCGATACAGCTAAACTCAGTACACTTTTTAATACAATTTTCCTATTGACCTTGCTTTGAAAAAACACACCGTTTAAAAGTTAGTTACTGTAGGCAGTACAACCATAAGTCAACTTTAAGCCCAAAAGAATTTGGCCATGGCCTTTGGCCCATTGGAATGAATACACAAAGCCTCTTTCAACATGTCATTAGAGCCAACTTAGCTTAGGTTAGGGTTTGCTGCTGCCGCTGCCCTCCCATTCCTCTCCACCTTCCGCTCCCCCTCGTCTTTCGCCACGCTTGCTGCACCACCTCTTGCGCGCCCGGCCTTCTCCTCGCAGCAGGCTCCCGGTCGCCGCCGCTGGTCACAGCCGGCCGTTGCCGTTATCTCTGCGTCGACGCCGCCTGCGGTCTTAACGCTACCACCCACGCCGACGCCGCCTGCGGCCTCCCCTAAGCCCGGCCGCCTCCTTGTGCGTCGACCCGTGCCAACGGCAGCACCAACAACCCTCAGCCTCCCTCCTGCTCATCAGCCTCCCTGCCATCGGCCAGCTTGGCCAACTTGACCGGATCCGGCCTCCCTCCCTATGCGCCTTCGGCTAGCCCTGCTCCAGCAGCCTGGCCGACCCCCTCCAAGCCACCCCGGCTCCAGATCCAATCCGATCTGCTGCAGCTGGCCCTCCGGATCGTTCCATTGCATGGGATGGTTACCGTTAGTGACTTCTGCGCCATCCCGCTCTCCTTGGTTTGTTTCGACGGGACGAACTTCTGGGAGTGGGCTGTTCACTTGAGGATTTACCTCAACAGCCAACGCTATGGGTCATCTCACTAGTGAGCAGCCCTATCTGCCTTGGCCGAAGTCACCAGTTCCGTCCACTCTTCTTACTAGTGCAGATCAAGTGGCTCAGGAGAAGGCCACTGCTACACTGGAGAAGGCCCTGGAGCTCTACCAGTTTAAGCTGCACGCCTACGAGCGATGGCAGGAGGCTGAGGCTCATGCTACCGCCATCCTGGTGGGTAGCATGCCCATGGCCATCTTCATGGATTTGGTGGAGCTGCCGATGACACAGCCCATGTGGGAGCGCTTCCGAGCTCACTACCAACCGATGAATGATGCTATGTATCTCTTCGTTGTGCGCCAGACGCACTCTCTTTAGTAGCTTGATGCCACCATCGATGACTTCTACCAGCAGATGCCTACGGTGTGACGTTGGCTTGATTCTCTGGGGCTGGATGTCTGACAAACCTGTCCTTCTTGTGTGCGGCTTCGCTCTTACCAGGAGACTTACCGTCTCTACGACTTCCTAACGCGTCTCCGACCCAAGTTCGAGAATGTACGAACTTAGCTCTTGACTCGTCACCCACGCCCGAGCTTAGTGAAGACTCTCACGGCTATGTGTGCTGAGGAGGCTCGTCACCGTGTTGTGGTTCAGATGCAGATTGTCTTGCTTGGTTCAGTACCTGCCACCTCACCTGCTCCTTCAGCATTGACCGTGATCTCGTGCTTCTACTATGGGTCTTCACTGCACCTACTGCCGGCGTGATGGTCACATGTATCAGGACTGCTATAAGCGGAGGAGGGACCAGGGTCGTCGGGGTGGACGTTCCCTAAAGGGCTCTAGCGGTTCCTCCTACTCAGGAGCTAGTGCCTTTCACCAGGGCTCCTCTGGTGATGTCGCACAGCAGCTCCTCTCACTCCTCCAGTGCCTTGGTGTCGGCTCGTCCTCAGACTCTTTGGGATCGGCTCGTCTGGCTCTTCTCAACAGTCTTCCACGCCTCTGCCTCCTCCGTCAGGTATCCTATATCCGTGGATCTTGGACTCTGTTTCTTCTTTTCACATGATACTAGATTCTACCCATCTCACCTCGTTGTATCCCACATTTGTCCCTTCCACTATTCAGATTGCAGATGGTACCTTTCTTCCTGTGGCAGGTCAAGGCACCCTTTCCACTTCCTCTTTTTTATGTTCCTGCAGTCTCTCATGTTCCTCAGCTTACTATGCAGCTTATGTCGGCTGGTTAGATTACTAATCATAATTGTCGTGTTGTTCTGGAGTCTGACTATTGTTTTGTTCAGGACCGCCGCACGGGGACTCTGCTTGGTACTGACTCTCTTCGTTTTGAAAGGGGGTCATCATTGTTATGTGATCTTTATTGATGATTATTCTCGCCATGCTTGAATCTACTTCATGTCCTCTCGTAGTCAGGTTCTCTCTATTTACTATATGTTCACCACCATGGTTCGCACTTAGTTCAATTTGCCCATTTGTGTGTTTTGTGCCGACTATGCTGGTATCTTTTTGCCGCTTTGCGTCGTTTTCTCGCTGAGCAGGGTACTCTTCCTCAGTATTCTTGTCCTGGTGCTCACGCTCAGAATGATGTCTCTGAGCGTAAGCATCATCACTTACTTGAGACCGCTCGTGCTCTCACGCTTGCCTCTTCTGTTCCCCCTCACTTCTGGGCTGAGGGTATTTCCATTGCTATTTTTCTCATCAACATGTAGCCTTCCACTGCCCTTCAGGGTTCTATTCCTGTCGAATGTCTTTATGGCCGAGCCCCAGATTACAGTCACCTTTGCAGTTTTGGATGTCTGTTTCGTCCTTCTTCCACCCTGTGAGCACACCAGGCTAACTGCTCAGTCAATTAAGTGTGTTTTCCTTGGCTACAGTCTTGAGCATAAGAGTTATCGCTGCTACGATCATGTTGCTCGTAGGATGAGGATCTCTCGGGATGTCACTTTCGACGAGTCCCAACCTTACTACCCTCGTTCCCCCACAGTCCGGTCTGATTCTCTTGTTGAGTCACTTTCCTTTCTGACTTTTCCTGACTCTCTTCCTTTCGCTACCATTTCACTTCATCCTCCACCTTCTTCGTCTCCCTCTCCGGCTACACCTCTTTCACCTCCGTTGGGGTTTCCTTCCCACTCTTTTGTTGAGATTCCACCCTTTCCTCTACACTATTCTCGCTGTCCTCGGTCTACTACAGTCGAGCATCCGTCCTTGTTGGGCCCTGCTCCCAGCTCTTCTTCTCCACCCTTGCTGGGTCCCGCTCCGTCGCCTTCTCCTAGATACGATCTTCGTGATCGTCACACTGTCAGGCCGCCTGTGCGCTACTGTTTTGTAGTCGTTGCTTCGTCTGAGCCTATGACCTACCGTGAGGCTGCTACTCACCCCGAGTGGCAGCTTGCGATGTCTGAGGAGATTGTTGCTTTGGAGCGTACTGGCACTTGGGATCTTGTGCCCCTACTTGCGTGTGTCGCTACCATCACGTCCAAGTGCGTGTACAAGATCAAGACCTGTTCCAATGGTTCTGTTAAGCGCTACAAGTCTCGTCTTGTGACGCGTGGTTTTCAGCAGGAGTATGGTCGTGACTACGATGAGACTTTTGCTCCTGTCACTCACATGACCATTGTTCGCACTCCTTCTTGTGACCACTGTTCGACAGTGACCCATCTCTTAGTTGGACATCAAGAATGCCTTTCTCAATGGCAAGTTGCGTGAGGTCTACATGCAGCCGCCCTCTGGGTATTCTATCCCAGATGGTATGGTTTATCACTTTTGTCGCTCTCTCCATGGGTTAAAACAAACCCCTCGTGCTTGGTTCGCCCGCTTCTCCTCTGTTGTCACTGCAGTTGGCTTCTCCGTTAGTGATCACGACCCTGCCCTCTTTGTTCACACCTCTCCTCGGGGTTGGACGCTCCTCCTATATGTCGATGATATGATCACTACTGGTGATGACTCTCAGTACATTGCTTTTGTGAAGGAGTGCCTCAGTGAGCAGTTCCTGGTGTCTGATTTGGGTTCTCTTTGTTAATTTCTTAGGATTAAGATCACTTCTACGCCTGAGGGCTACTATCTCTCCCAAGAGCATTACATTTAGGATATCCTTACTCGTGTCTGTCTCACTGATCAGCGTATGGTGGATACTCTCATAGAGCTTGGTGTTCACCTTCGGCCTACCAATGGTGAGCCTTTCGAGAATCCCACTCACTACCGCAATCTGGTCGGTAGCCTTGTTTACCTTGGGATCACTCGCCTGACATCTCTTACCCAGTTCATATCCTAAGTCAGTTTGTCTCAGCTCCCACTCAGCTCCAATGCAGTCATCTTCTTCGTATTCTGCAATTTGTTTGCGGGACCATCACTCGTCGCCTTTTCTTTTCTCGCTCCAGTTCTTTGCAACTTCAGACATACTCTAATACGACCTAGGCTAGCGATCATTCTAATCGTCGGTATCTTTCTGCCTATTGTGTTTCCCTTGGTTCCTTTTTGATTGTCTGGAAGACCAAGAAGTAGATGCCATTTCCCGCTCGAGTGCTGAGGTTGAGTTGAGAGCCATGGCATCGTTGACAGCTGAGATCACCTGGCTTTGGTGGCTACTTGAGGACTTCGGTGTTTCCGCTTCTGCACCGACTCCTTTCTTGTCAGACAGTACTACAACAACAACAACAACAAAGCCTTTTGTACCAAACAAGTTGGGGTAGGCTAGGAATGAAACATTCTCAAGATCTTTTAATTTGGGTTTCATTCCATGAAAGGACAAAAAAGCTCGAGGCTCACGAGCCGCTAGGGCTCGAAGTCAGCTCGGCTCGAGCTTGGAATATCAACCTATGATCCAAGCCTCACTTTCGGCTCGGCGCATTAATGAGCCGAACCTGAGTGGCTCGGGAGCTCGATCGAGCCAGGACGCAGCCACTACCCACCCAACCCAAGTCATCGCAACTTCGCGGGACCACGATCGAGCCAGGACGCCGTCGCTCCGTCTCCCTTCTTCCCACTGCCACCGCTCTTCCCCACCGTCGTCGCTTCGTCTCCCTTCTCACCGCCGCCGCTCCTCCCCCACCTCCGCCGCTCCGTCTCCCCCACCGCCACCTCTCCTCCCCCACCGTCGTCCCCCTTCTTCCCGGTGCCGCCGCTCCGTCTCCCCCACCACCGCCCCTTCTCCCAGCAGCCCAACATTTGTTCTCCCCAATCGACGCCTGCCGATCTGCCGCCGTCCCCCATATCTCCCTTGATCCGCCACCATCGCCAGATCTAGCCATGCCTATCCCCGCGGCATCTGGATCCAGCGTCCCTCCGTCTTCCTCCGCCCCCCACGTATCTCCGCGTCCGCTGGCCGCCGCCCCCCACATCTCCCCGCTCGCCGCCATCCTCCCTGCTCCCCGCTCACTGCTCCTCCCCCCTCTCCTGTGCTTGCTACGCCATCGTTGTGTATTGGATCTGTCCCTGCGTATTCAGTTCTTCATTGCTGACAGTATGTTCTTTACCCACAAGATATAGAGGGGCATGACCACATGAGCAAAAGAATTTGACGTTCTCTAAGTAATAGCAATTAGTCGTCTTACAAAAAAAAGTAACAAAAATTGTGCAGTGTGAAATATTGGAGTGGTGTAAATGATCTCTATTTTTCACTGGTCAATTTTTGAACCTTGCCGATGTGATGGATACATGTTGCATTCTTAATCTTATTTCTTATTGTTCTTTACCCACAAGATCTTTGCATCTTCAAAATTCAGAAATGGCCCCACTGTCAATTGAATCCATGAAATGCACTGCCAACCTAATGCCACCTGGCATAGTGTTCTTATGCAGAAATCATGTGTTGTCAGAATTTGTTAAGCAAGATCTTCTAGTTTGGAGGAAATAGTCTTGACCTTGTAGAACAAAGAAATAGGAAATGTTTCTTCTATGAATAATTATCTGGGCTTTAAAGGCATAGTCGGAATTTGAATTATCTCAGCTTTAAAGGCATAGCTGGTATTTGAAGTCATATTATTTTATTTAGTTATTTCCTTCGATTTTTTTGGCATGATAGATGTACTTTAAGTTACTTTGGGAAAGGCTTGTCCAAATAGAACTCATTTCAGTCATGCATGCCTATGCTTATGCTTGTGACCTGGTTAGCTCTAAATCTGTGAGCCAAACCTTACGCGACTTGTGAGCCAAACCGAGCCGGCTGGAGCCTACATCCGAGACGAGCTGAGCCGGCCACTTGGCTCGTTACCTTAACTAGCCGAGTCGAGTTGTTGCTCTAGCCGAGCCTGGGTGAGCCTGGCTCTAGCCGGCTCGGCTCGGCTCGTTTCCAGCCCTAGACAATACTGGTGCGATCAATATTGCTCGAGATTCCGTAAAGCATGAGCTCACCAAGCATCTTGGAATAGATGTTTCGTACATGAGATCGCAGGTGCAAGGCAAAGTTGTTGATTTTCAGTACGTACCTTTGGAGTTTCAGTTAGCCGATTTCTTCACCAAGGCACAAGCTAGATTTCAGCATAGTTTCTATCTCTCCAAACTCAGTGTTATTGATCCACTATGAGTTTAAGGAGGGTTAGATATGTCTATACCTCAGGGTGCTATTTGTAATATGCACATGTACATATGGCCTTTGGCCCATTGGAATCAGTACACAAAGCCTCTTTCAACACTATGGTGGTAGCCATGTTCCCCACCCTGCCATTTTCATGTTGTCTCGTTGCAAACATGCCTGAAATGCACGTGGTGTTATGAAAAAATTGCATTATTCCCCTCTTTTATCTTTTTTGCTCATTGGTTTTGGAAGTTGGATGCACACAGCAGTTGGACTTGCAATTTAACATTCTAAATCCAGTCCTATTTTAGGCCTTATCATGGTCAACTTCTCAAGTATATGTTTAGCATAAACAAGTGTCAAACTTGTAAAAAAATATGTGGCTTTTAGTTATTTGCTTCTTTGTCAGAATATTTCTGAAATAACTACTTATTTTCGAGAACACACTCCTAGCAGATTACTGACTATCATGTTTAAGATTCTAATCTAGTCCCATTTTAGGTTTTATCATGGTCAGCTTCTCATATGGGATTCAGTATAAAGTGTAAACAATTTTCAAGCTTGTCAGACGACATGTGGGCTTTTGGTTATTTGCTTCTTTATCAGAATATTTTGGAACAAACTCCTAGCAGACTACTGACTGTTATGTTTATTTGTAGCCTCTTGATGCCAGTGGTTACGCAACGGTTGACTTCAATAGCCCAGATCTGCTCCTACGTTACAGAAAAAAGGAAATCCATTTTGGTTCCTGCTTGTGGGTGCTTAAGAATCTTGACGCTGCACCTGTGGAGAAAGCTTCATGTCGCATACCCTGTGGAGACGAAGCACACATAGGGTTTGTATCTAGTATCACTTTTCTTTCAGCCCTAGTTTGCTCCATGTCCATAGTCCTAGCTGCCCTAATTTTTTGATGCAAGCACTGAAATTCAAGACAGGGTTGATTGTTCTATATAATCCAAAATTCAATTTTTCCGCATGCTTTTTACACACGTTACCGTCTACCAAGGACAACTCTGTTCTCTGTTTCATTTGTCTTAGAACACGAATGAATGTAACATGTATGAGTTACTTAAAATGAAGTCGCAATTGCATCTAATGATCAGGGTTTTCTCGCTGCAACATAAAAAAAAAGAATTCCGAAAGAAAATATTTTCCTTCAAGGAAGGTGCACTTTTCATATTCCTAAGATAATCTGGATCATGAGCAGGTGAAGCATCAGTTGCAAGCTTGTGTAAACAATTCTACTCACCTTTTGTCTTGGCACGCTTCACTTACTGGCAGAACAATCATACAGACTTTCCCTGTATATAAAATCCATGCGACCTCCATATCTGGTGAGCAGTTCTGTTCTGTCTCTACAGACTGGATCTGCTGGAGAAAACCTTATTCTTTTGTGTTGATAACATGATCGCAGAGCCCCTGGTTGATCGGCGAAGCACTATTATGATATGCCATTTCCCTATTTTTTTACTATAATTTTTGTTTTTATCTAAAAAAAATTGAGCTAGGAGATCTGGTGTGATGATGTAATAATTCCGCGCCGCTTCTCTTTTTGTTATAAGATGTAACAAGCGGTATCGGAGCTACTTTGTTGTAACAAAAAAAATATACTGTAGCTGGCTCTACCTCGAGCATCGGTTGAGCATGGCACTGATGCGAACGTGGATCGATAATACGAAATTGGACTCGTGATCACTCACGAAACAATTGAGTGGTCTCGTTCTTGCCTTGACGAATTCGGCACCGTTTATTTGGGTTTTTAAGGCTCCGCTCGGTTGAGCTGAAAAGCTGTAGTTTATGGTTGAAATTACACTGTAGTTGACTGAAATTACACTGTAACTGAAGGTGACTTATTTGGTGTAATTAAATTTACAAAAAATTTAAAAATAGAAAAAATATGTTAGCTCATCACAGACAGCGCGAACGAATACGGGAAAAAAAGAAGCGGCAAAAAAACTCAAAAAACCAAAAGTTCAGAAAAAGATAAAATTTATGAATAGTGAAAAATAATTCAGAAGCCAAGCTGAAATGAGCGGGATTTATGGTTTATTTTGTATTATAATTGATAGTAGCTTTTCAAAGTAATTAAATTAAAAAATAAAAAAGGTTATGTAAGAAGCTGGAGCTCTAATAAACGGTACTGAAGTCGTAGATCACAAGCAAGCTCCACGTCAGGCTCGTCCATCGCTGTGTGGTCTACATGGCTGATGGAGACCTTGCTGCCATGGCTTATCCTTGCTGTGTGGTCTAGAGTTAGACCCCTTTGCCGCGGCCAATATCAAACTCGCCTGAGTGGACAATGGTGCAGGCTTTGACAACGAAAGGGGTGTAAACTATGGCGGGTTTTGCGCATTTGAAATTGCGCATAAAAAAGGCATGTACGAAAGCGGGTACTGTACTTGTCCGCTGCAGAGCGGTGACGAAACTGTACATATTAATTTTTAAAATCTGATTTTTTTTATAGTAAACAATTTTTTTTTGTAGTATTTAGCTTTTAAACATATGCTTTTTTAAGACAGAGTCTACTAGTCGATTGTAGTACATACTGTAGTGACTATTTATATCAACTAAAATCATACGTGAGTTTCTCTCTCTCCGTATGACTCTCTACAAGTTATTACTATTTATAAACTAAAATTAAAAGTTATCAGTAAAAGTTAATTAAATACATGGGACGAAAATCATAACCCACCGGTGATATCGGTTATGTGACATGTAATTAGGACTGCCACAACTCCATGACACCTAATGAAGGGGAAAAAATTATTCGAGAACCAAGTGTCCGTGTGTGCGTGCATCATTTACGGTAGCACACTTTGTCATCAGCACCAAAAAATTCAAGGAATATAAATGGAATTCTGAAAGAACTATACAATTTACCTGTCGTGTGCTCGGGGAACTTGTGACAGAATTAGAGATGCCGCTACAATGTCGTCCAGTCTAGATGACACTTGCGTAACGTCGGTCGTCGCAACACCACCTAACGCATCTCTCATTGTAACTTCTCCATTTTCATCCTCCCTAGAACTGGCTATCTCCACATCTTTCTCCTCGCTCTCACTTTCTTCCACCTGGTCTGCAAGGTACTCGTGATGATCAACACGGGCGGCCCATTACCTCTCCACACCTTCGTTCGGCTGGAAATTCTCCACACGCCTCCTGAGGTCTCCATCACCCATTTCTTCGCTAACATCTCCGCTCACACCAATGTTTTCATGAGTGCCAGAGATCAACCCAGACATTTCATCTCCACCAACGCCACCAGAACCACCCATAGCGAACAATCTCGTCTTCTCCACAAAGTCAACATACACCATTGGCCTGGTATATATCGCTGCGGTATGGTTGCACATCACCACTATGTAGTTTACCCATGAAGCATCACCGCTCACCTTTAGAAGTTGCCACAGGGTCTCCCCTGCAGCACCCATCAATGAGGCTTACACTGCCTCGATCCATAACTTCTTTCTTGCGGTGTCCCAATCGAATATGGAACGCTAACACCTCCATAGCTCGGACAGACTCATGACATTAAGACTGGGTGCCCGGATCACGGTCTGATCGCAATTTGACGAGTCCGTTCCACACGACCTGTCGTGTATGAGACCATTCCCGTAGGACACGAACAAGTCTTGAATGTCACATATGGCATACCTAACACAAGTGCATACTGAACACACTTAGTAGACAGCATGCAATAATCGTACCATCAGACAGCCACTATCATACTGTAAGATTTACATGTTAATTTTGTTGTTCTTCCTATCATCTACAAATCATGCTCTCGTAATGAGGGATTTCTACTTTCAGGTACAATTCTCTATCTAATCAATTTACCACGCTATTCCTTAAGAATTATTCATAAATAGTGTCCTAAAACTTCATTACTCATTAGATGATGGTACTTGCAACTACTACTGTGTGTGTCCGAACCAATACAGTTGGGCGACGCACAATTAGACTGGTACTGTGTGCGACAATAACATGCATGACTATTTTTTGTTTATTTTTTACTTCCAAATTATATTTATTTAGAGATTTTGCTTACGAATTCTTATATAAATCAAATTGCTAATTCTATTTAATTTTATTTTGACTCTGTTATTTACAGATCTTGTTTTGGAATTCGTATGGAAATTAAATTATAAATTTTCTTTTATTTTTACTTCAAATTTGTATTATTTTGTGGGAATTCATGTAAAAATTCAATACTAATTTTTGTTTATTTTTACTTCAAAATTATATTTATTTAGGAATTTTACTTACGAATCCTTATATAAATCAAATTGCTAATTCTGTTTAATTTATTTCGAATTTTGTTGTTTACTGATCTTACTTTGGAATTTGTATGAAAATTAAATTACAATTTTTCTTTTATTTTTACTCCAAATTTGTATTATTTTTGCTAAAATTCTTGTAAAATTTCAATTACTAATTTTTGTTTATTTTAGTTCTAAATGTTATTTATTTAGGGAATTTACTTATGAATTCTTATATAAATCAAATTACTATTTATTTAATTTTATTTTGAATTCTGTTATTTATGAATCTTACTTTGGAATTCGTATGAAAATTAAATTACAATTTTTTTATTTTTACTCTGAATTTGTATTATTTATGTTGGAATTGATGCAAAAATTCAATATGCCTAACCATTTACACAACGGGACCTAGGGCGCCCTTCTACTCAGGCAAATTTATTTGCAAATTATTTTTAGCATTCAACACATTGTGTCCACTTTCTCCTAAGCCCATTAACTATAACATTCTAGTTTCTAATCCGGGTACTCTTGCTATCACCTATAAATGCTCACACATAAATACTTAATTTTTGGACGCCAACACGATCTGCATCTCTCAATAGTACAACTAAATGTGTTTAGAAAAATAAACTACAACATATTCTCTACACCATAATACACCATAATACACCATGCTTGATATATAGAAGGTTTCGTACAAATAAACCTTGTATCAAAGATTGAGACACAACAACATTTATAAAAGACGGTTTTGCTAATTACGTGCTAATCACATTGATAAAACTATAGTTGCATGGGGACAATAATTACCTTTTATTGAAGCTCACGAGGCGATCTACAACTTCCACAATGCAAAAACTTCTGATTCGAAATGCAAATCACTCAAAAATCCGCGTTTACACGGCTTTCTTCCTTTGCTTCACTTCCTTTCTCACTTTGTCGTGGCTCCAACCATAGATAAGGAATTCGTTGCTGGAAAGCCACCGCAGATAAGGGCTTCATTGCTGGAAATGCAAGTTGTCTAAATGAATTTATCGTGGGATTGCACGGGCGTAACAGCTGATCACGGGGGCCTATCACACCAACACACAGCACACGGCGCGTGGAAATCATTTACATGCGAAGGACGGGCACGGTTAGTGTTTTCGATCTACCTGGGAAATGATGTGGTCCGGGAGTGTATGATGCTACAGTTGTAAACATGCACTCCCCAGGCGTATGTTCTGAACAGTGACCGAGTGGTGCGGTCCTCGGCCACACGACTCCAGTGTTATGCTCTTGGACCGCATCACTGCATACGCGTCAGTCTTGTGAAATCCCACGTTTGAAGAGAGGGCTAGAAGTGGAATTACGATGATGCATACAAATAATGCAAAAAAAAAAGACCAGATTGCGTGCTCGGGCGGCACGAATATCCAACGTCCCAAATATGGCCTGCAGAGAGGAAAAAGGAAGAAAGAAAAAGTGGATAGTGAAGTAGACAGTGGATGGACAATTGGACGCCTCCCTCCTTCCGGCCAGCGGTGGCTCGCCGTGGGGCGGTGGGGCCCGCCCCGGCGACCCAATCATGAGCCCGAAATGGTAAATGACGAGCCGGGGATCGGCATAGCCCAAAAAGTGGAAACCCAGACAAACGACGAGGCGAGCGCATACATTACATATACGCGATCGCTCAACCACCTCCTCCTCCGCCTCAAATCCCACCGTGCCCTAACCCCAATCCACCATCGGCGGCGCCAGCGAGATCGGAGCCCGCCGCTCTTCCCAAACCCCGAGGTGCGCCCGCCCTCCCCTCCCGCAGCGATCCGATCGCCGCCCGGTGGCCTCGGATTCGGCGACGAGCCCTAGCTCGCCGGTTGATTCGGTGATCGCTTTTCGCAGGATCGAACAGGCCGGCCGCGGAATGGGCGGCCGCGATGAATAGCGAGGCTCCACGGCGGCGTTGGCGGGGGCGGAGGTCGTGATAGCGACTATCATGGTGCAGTGCCTCGACGGTGTGAAGCAGCTGCTCGCGGTCCTGTTCAAGTGCTGCGACCTCGAGCTCAAGCAGCCACGGGGGCTCGAGGATCCCCAGGTCCTGGCGCGGGAGACCGTCTGTACGTCCGCCCGCCCATTCGATTCGCTTTCGCTGTTGTTCTGTGCCCTGTGCTGCGTTTGTTCCACGGGGAATTGATTGACCTGTTTAGGTTGGGTTTGTGTGCGTGGTGCAGTTAGCGTGAGCGAGGTCGAGGCGCTGTACGAGCTGTTCAAGAAGATAAGCAGCGCCGTGATCGATGACGGGTTGATCAATAAGGTCAGTGGTGACTCACGAGTGTTGGATTCACAGCTCAGTTTTGTGTGTAGTCGGTGTAGTTTGTATTTTGAGGATGGTAATCAGGTATGGAGAATATGTGTGTCTGTGTGTGTCTGATAATTCATGCTAGGCTTTGGTTCTTGTTCGTTGGCATTGTGCAGGAGGAGTTTCAGTTGGCGCTCTTCAAGACTAGCAAGAAGGAGAGCCTGTTTGCTGATCGTGTAAGTCTGCATTATGTGCTGCTGCTTGTTTTGGTCCTATCGTTACAGATTTTGGTATATTATACAGTTCGCATTATTGGAAATTTTGTGAATCAATGAGAATCAGGGGGTGCTCAATAGTTAATGCCACATGGGCAATTGAACGCTTTGGAATACTCATGGGTAGCAATACAGGAGATAATTCACTCCTACAAATTGCATGGAAATAGTGTTAGTTATCCAGGATTCTATTGTCCTATGCTTCGGATATCTATGCTATTTCTATATAATGCGGTACTTTTGAATTAGGAATTATGGATTACCCTTTTCGTCGTTTTCCACCATCAACTTTCTAAATAATCTCAACCGTTGGTTAGTCATGTAAGGGTGATGCCTACCCATTATCTAACTTCGGTCAAGACAATCCAATCTGACAGCGAATATTTCAAGGATTCGCCTCACATGGTCCATGTAGCGCTCTTTGGCCCCACTTATGCGTTGCTTCCCACACTATTTTTTGGGTCCTAGCTCAGAATTTTCTAGGCTTCTCTCACATTTTATCTGAGTACTTTTTTAATGTAAATCATCATACATGCTTGTTTCAATACTAAAAATTGTAGCATTACATTTGAGATGGTCCTTTTCTTACATATTGTACTTATTTGATGTCATATCATAGTACCTAATATTCTGTCGTGCAATACATGTACTGGTTAGTACTTTCCTTAATTCAGCATGCTCATGTATCGCAAATGCAGTGTTGTTGTATGTCTAATTGGAAGCTGAATATGTACATCGCTTAACTTATCGTCCTGTGTTTTGACTACTTGTTTTCTGGCTGTCATCCAACATTTGGGTAGTTCCTTTCATGGTTCCTACATATTGGTGCTAAACGCATGATCTGTATACATCTTTTGGTACTTAAAACTTATTCAAAGTTTCAAACCAATTGGTGCTGTTGAATGACTTAACACTCTGTATGGGAAGTTATCATGATGCACCTATCAGTTGAAGCCACTGACATTGAGAACCATATTCTATATAAAAAAAATAGTTGCATGAAAATTGTTGGCGAATAATTTTGCTTTTGTTTACTAATACCTGGCTTCATAATTTCCTTAATATTTTCCCTGCCCTTACAGGTATTTGATTTGTTTGACACAAAGCACAATGGAATTTTAGGATTTGAAGAATTTGCTCGTGCACTCTCAGTATTTCATCCCAATGCTTCCCTTGATGAGAAAATTGACTGTGAGTTCAGTCATCTTGTAGCTAGAGAATTTGGTTCTCAACTATGCAAGTTATATCCAGGCTCTAAATTATCTATTACTATTATAAAAGAAGTTGGTGGTTGTAGGTCCATTCTCCTCCAACCACTCTATTCACTTAACTTCTCACCATTCTCTACTTTCTAACCGATCAAAGCAACTCTCTTCTATAACATGATTCTCTATATATTTAATGAGTTCCGTTGCAACGCACGGGTACATAACTAGTATTATCACAATAATGACTTGGAGCTTATTTGAAACACCTGTTAAAATTTGTATATATGCAAGGACTCACCAATCCAAAGTCTAATCAACAATTTCTAAATAGTGTATGTGTATTTATGGTAAAGTAATATTTTAATGATCTAATTTTTATGCTATGATGACTTTACTTTCTTTTGTAAAACCAAAAATTCTGAAGAAGCTCATGTAATCTTTGCAGTTTCATTCCAGCTATATGATCTCAAGCAACAAGGCTTCATTGAGAGACAAGAGGTATTAATACTATTTGCACAGTGTGCTCCAGCAAGCTAGCATGTTGGCTAAATATATGGCTTACACCGAGTGTAAATAATTCAAAATCTTTTTGATTGTCTCTGATACATGAAATCATGGTTTTATTCAAGTTAATGTTTTTGTACTTGATGGCCCTTATTGGTTATTTTGGTTGGTTGTGGTGACCATGTATGCTACGCTAATGGTGAAAGAAAGGCTCGGTCTTTCATAAATAAATCTGGATCACTGGTTAAGTGAGGGTTTACAAGAGTTAAGTAGTGGAACTGTAAACTGTTGTGCTTACGCACCAACAACGGATATAGGGGCTTCGAGAGGAACGAGAAGGGTGTAGGGAGTAGGGAGGCTAAAACTCAAGAGAGGGGAGTGGTGTAGAATGTGGCTGGTGCTTATTCTCAGTTCAAGTCTATTACATATATCCAAAATGTTCTTCCCCTCTCCCATGGTGCCCTAGGGGTCATATTTACACTCATGGGAGAGGTTGTTTACATAAATGTCCCTCTTGGGGGCTTTACTAGCAAGGGCCACTCCCCCAACAGGAACAATTCTCCGAGTATAGAGGCAGCCTCTGGGTAGTGCTGTTGAAGACATGCAAATCAGGAGTTAGCTTTTACATAGAGAGGTAGACCTCAACATGCCAGCATCATTGATGGATGTACAGTTTTAGATCATGGGGGAGCAACGATAGCTTAGTCATGCTAGTTGGATTTTTTAGAAAATATAGGTGAATTCTCGGTTTTGTTACCAACATATTGAACTGGGCCTTATTGCTGGGAAATAAGGATTTATATCTGTTGAGCTTTCAAGAACTGCTATGCTATTTTTGAAGTTAAATAATTTTGCTGAGAGTTTCATTCTTTTGGTTGGACTCTTTCCTTTTTCTCCATAATAGTTTATATATTTGGTTATCAGGTTAAGCAGATGGTTGTTGCCACACTTGCTGAGTCAGGAATGAATCTTTCTGATGAAATTATAGAGAGCATAATTGATAAGGTGCGTTAAAATTGCCCAGTTTATCTTTTATTTATCCTTGGTTATAGCTTATGTTCTGTGGTAATTCTCTTTGTTGTATTATGTCGTAATTCTCAACCCCCCCCCCCCTTTATAACAGACTGGTACATAGCATCCTATTATTGAACTACATAAATACATTTTTTGTTTTGGTTTTCCATTTCAATAGAAGCATTCTTTCTTACTTCCTTGTTCCCTGCTATTGTGATGGCTTTTATGGAGTTGGCATAAGACATAATCGGACTGTCGTCTTGTTGCTTGCTCCTTGTAACTTCCCATGTTAAAATTATTTTGTTTTCTTATTTTAAGACGTTTGAGGAGGCAGACACAAAGCATGATGGAAGAATTGACAAAGAAGAGTGGCGCAATCTGGTTCTTCAGCATCCCTCTTTGCTGAAGAACATGACTCTCCAGTACCTCAAGTAAGATATGTTTATTGTACTTCACATATTTTTTCTACAGTTTGGTTCTTTTATGTGTATATTTCACATGTGGACACAGTGCTCCTCACTTAATTTCCATACCGGATATTTTTAACCTGGTGGTTGAGATAACTGAAAGATTTAATGCTGCTCTTGAATAAAGAGTGATAGGATTTTAATTCCCCATTTAGTGCTAAGTTGTCATTGCAATATCTTGCAAAGCAAAAGAATGTTGTGGAGAGAGACAAACTTGAAATGTGGTAAATCAAACTTCCACTATTTAAAATGCACAGGCACATAAAGCCATAGAGGAGAGCGTGTTGGCTCAGCTCTTGGGGTTCTCTGTCAATGGTTCATTTAAATTCATGCCTTGATGATGAACTACACCAAAATTTTTCTGTTTCTCAAAGCAAATGTGCTGAATGAGTTAGTGATTTAGTGGTTCAGCTTCAAGCAAGCCACTTCATATCAGGACTTCTCAGTGAAGTGTGAGGCTTTAAGTCTTTTTTTATTTTATTTTATCAGAACATATTTTTCTGGTCTCTCTTTTGGGCCACTAAGGTCACTATCTCAGACATGGTCAGTTTATACTTTGTAACATGTTTCCTATATCTATGTTGTTCTTTAGATATTTCACTTCACAAGCTGATCTTGCCTTCTTTGAGCAGGGACATCACCACTACATTTCCAAGCTTTGTCTTCCATTCTCAGGTTGATGATACCTGAGATTCTTGAAGTTCTTTCGAATCGAAACATCAGAATATAAGCTCATGGTGGTGCATTATTTTCAGTCTCGGATTGTTGGATTGACAGAGACTGCAGTGCTCTGAAGGATGTTACATGTCGGATTTGAGAACTCAAATCTTTGGTGTTAATAACCTTGTTTCTTTCATTTTTAAGTTATTAGCATGGGCCATGGCTGGAAGGCCTTTCGGCAAAAGATGTAATCTCTGGCTGAAGTTCCCATTTTCTCCTTTCCTCCCCTTTGGTTTTTAGCTGGTTAGCAATCAGATCCAGTTCTCTGAAGCTTCTGTCTTGTGTACAAAATGGAAACTTAATTTTTTTAATCTTTTCTGGGAATTTGTTTGTACGGCTGTGCATTGTAGTAACTGGAGCAGAAAAAAAATGGTTGGAGGTGCCTACTTCTGCATCTTCCGAATGATAACAAATATCATTCTCTTTTTTTTTTTTGCAAAAACAATGGTTACAAAATATTTTATCTACCTTGCATGCTCTCGCCAGGTTGAGTTGCATATTTGACTCTCGAGTACTATGTTGATGCATAATATATTCATGCAAAATGGGGCAGAACGGAGGATGTGATTCTTTAAACATATTGTTTCATATGAATTAGATAACCAGAGTGCAGATTGGGATAACTGTAATATTCTGAAAATAATCCTCTTGAGAGTCTGTTCGTAAATAGAGGAATTGGCATGTGTGAAAACGGGATGCTTTGAAATTCCAAAGAGAAGTTGCTTTTCTAGAACTAGTCTATGGGAGGAGTCGAAGATTAAACCGAATTCGTGCCGTGATGAAAGGGATTGGGGGGAGAGGAAGACCTAAGCCCAGAAAACCCTAGCCGCCTTGTTTTATTTCTCGAGGAAGAGCCACAAGCAAGGCAAATATAGTACGGTGCGCCGACCTGGAAAAAACAGAGAGGAAAGGAAGAGCAGCCGGGAAAAACTCAGGAAGGAGGGAGAAGAGAAGAAAAAGGAGAGAAAGGCATCTTGATTTTAGCGTCCTTCATCGAAGTAACGATGGACTTTTCTTCTCTAGTTTGTCATTTTTTAGTAGAGATTAGAGTTAGAATTAGAGAGAAGATTAGCACAGTTCACGTTAGAGGTTCGGTTAGCGATTGGGGGTAGGTTTTTGGGCTGATAGCTTATGGCTTATGGTTTAAATATTTGAATTCTGGTTGTTCGCGAGAGGTAGAACACACATGAAAAATAGTTGTATGTGATTTTGGCTGATACAACTGAACTCAGTATACTTTTTACTACAATCTTCTTGTTGACATCGTTTTGAAAAACGCACCGTTTAAAAGCTAATTACTGTATATAGTACAAGCATAAGCCAGCTGAAAGTCGAAAAGAACTCGGCCTGGGTTATTTGCCATAATTTTCAATTATGATTTCGGATGTTGTATGGGCATAATATGAAAATATCGTCTACTAGATAGTTATAGAGAATTTTGTTAACCTTTTGTAGAATGTTTAATCACATCTATTGATGGATTAGATTAAGAGTTATGAGTTCTGTAAGCCTACTATCTAGAAAGTTGTCGTCTTTTGGCAACGCTATGGTAAACTGTAGATTAAATTACTAAATGAATTAATTAGGGATTTTGCTCTACATGAAAAGTGTAGATAAGTGTCTAAGGATTTCAGAGAGTCTAAAACACATGGATTTTGGTTGGGTAAATTAGAAGTTATGGTTTTGGGAATGCTACTGTCCAGAAAATGATTGATGTTGGACGCAGCCGTAAAAAACTATTAATTTGACTTAGTAGATGGCAGAATTAAATTTTAGGCATAACTAGAAAGAGGTAACTAACTTTTTGTAGATTCTGAAAATTCTATGGTTTACTATATTTGCATATATATATATATATATATATATATATTAATAATATGAAAATATTAATAGATGATAGAACTGTCTTCTGAGTTAAAATGAAGGTTTAAATGGTCTAATCAGGGAATGTGGCTGACTAAAAAATTATAGGAAATTTTGTGTAGATTCTAGAACTAGTATGGTTTATCATGTTAGGGCTTAGGAGTTAAAAGTTATGTTATTTTTAGTAGCATGGGATGACTGTCCGGTGAAGGGGAGTATTGCGGAATTGGAAAGTGTATAGGTGTGATATCATTAAATTGTTATTCTTGTACTGCTATGGTTTGTATTGAGATGGGATGTTTATTGTAGGAGTGGCGCTGGATTTGTTGTCATCTTTAAATCAATTTGTTCCTCACAACTAGAAAAGACAAGTGCATGACAGAATGGTATTCGAGTGTTTGAATTTGTTGGTATAAATATTTTTCATAATGATTCACATGATTATATTTGTTCTTATAATGCTTACATGTTTATAGTAGAATGATGATGATGCTTATGGTAAAATGATGATGGAGATGATCATGGTTACAATCATGTTTATGTCAATTAATTAATACTGATAATTAACTAAGGAAAGATATAATTATTGTATTACATGGGAGCATTCATGCTACAAAGAAGTGACATATGTGGCCCTCTAGAGCCTATTTTGTGTGCTAAAAGTGACCTATATGGCCCTTTAGATCCTACTTTATGTGAGCAACTCATGGGAGTGGGTAGACAAAGACCTACCTCGATAGACACCCCATGAAAGTAGGGAAAGATCTATTTCGGTAGGCACTCTACGGGAGTGAGATCATTGTATGAAAAAGGACGGGCTTGAGGTCCCCGCATGAAAAAGGACGGGTTTGAGTGGATACCAATGAGTGTAACACTCCTCTATATCAGTATAAGCAAGAGAAGTGAAGACATGTTCATTGCATTCATGAAAAAAATAAAACAGATAATAAGACATGTGTGAAACTTGATGATAATGAATATGTGAAATTGAGATGATGGTGAATAGATATGAATTGTTAATATAATGTTGGCCTCATTTATTATTCTATTGTGTACTTACTGAGTCGTGGATTCACCCTTACTGCGTTGTTATGTTAGATGCTCGTTGATGATGACATGCATGGACGAGATATAGCACAAGTTGATCTTGCATAACAATTTCTTCTTTCACTTAGTGAGTACTTATTCATTGGTAGAAATAAATCTTATTATCCATGAATTTTTAGACGATTAAAGACTCTCTTTAGCACTTAATGGTTTTATATTGATGCTACTTGTTAATTTCCTTTGGTTAGATTTATTATTGATTTAGCTTAATGTTATTCGGTTCATTTTAATGTCAATCAATGTTTTTCGTATTTCTGAAATTTATATGTTCATGGTTATGTTGAGAAATTATATTTGAAGCCTAGTTGTTGGTAATATGTAATTAATAGTTTAAATTGGCAGTAGTTGTAGTTGTGGGTGACATTCTGGACTTTTGTTAAGCCGGGGTGTTACAATAAGTAGATATTTTTTTCTAAAATACTTTTATCGGTTCTAGATATTATCTGAATACGATGACAATCTATCTACACGTGAGTCAAATATAGTCTAGTACTCCCTCTATCGTACAATATAGGTCTCCATTCTTGAAAAGTGGCGTCTCATAATACAAGTCTATTGAGGGAAGTAAAAGTGTAGATATTACAATATTTCCATTCCATACCCCTCTACTTTAACACGGAAAAAGTGGTTGAGTGGTGTTGTAGTATGAATTTTTGTATGGATATGGATGGTTAAATGACATTAATTTTTTCTTAGTTTTAGTGTTTCTTTGCTTTGTGCGTATGGTGGGCTTGGACTTACATTATAGGATGGAAGGAGTAGTATGTTTTGCAGCATTTGTGGTGGAAATTTCACAGTAACAATTGATCTAGAATTACCATGAAATTTTGATGTCTGAATCTGAATAAACTTGGCTTCACAAGCCTAAAAAGCTATACATTTAATCTCTCAGTTGTATGTACAATAAAATTAGCAACTATACCATGAGCATAAATGAAGCACATATTCGAACGGAGAAAATTTTGATTTATCATATAAGTCAAATATGCATCTAAATACCCAAATTTGCTATGAGTTTATTTATCTACTAGGAAATATCAGCCCAATTCAGATAAAATAGCATGACTAAATGCATAATTACAATAATATAGCTGTTGTACAGTATATGACGTCGTTGTTAATCTCTACTACTTAAAAAATAGAGAGTCGATATGGTGTTTCATCTACCTCTCCTTTCATGCATGCGTCGATTAGTGTCCCCTACTTTCTCTCCTCACCTGTGATTCACCTAATCTTTTCCCTTCTGTTAGTGCATCCTCGTCTGGTCCTGCATGTTCGCTGGCCATGTATGCATGCCATCTCTCTAAGCTATACGGCTTCATCTCCAACAGTTAGCGCAACGCATCTAAGCTCTTGGTCTCTCCTGTAGCTAGAACCATTTACCCTACTTGCGTCGCTATCTCTACCCTCATGGCTCGCGCCCACTCTCTCACGGTGTCGTCGTGTTCAACAACACCGATTCCTTCAACACTCACCCACCTTTACCTGCGTCCTGGGCTCCGATTGGTTACCTTGAGCCCAAGGGTCGCAAGGTCCTATCATGATAGAGCAGCCCGAGGAGAGAGGTGACACATTCTGCGGCCTTGGCGGTGGACCACGGGTGGAGGTGGGTACATGGACAAGCAGTGGAAGAGCACGCCAAACTTCCCTGTGGAGAGCAAGACATCAGTGAGGCAAGTAATCGACGCTACGAGTGTTAGACGGAACATGGAATTGGCGAGGTGGATCCATGGAGGATGAAGTGCCAACTTGGCTCACTCGTAGTGATCAGTGTTCCATGCGGCCTTTCTGAGCTTGCATGCTCTTGTTTCGTGTATAGATTGGACATTAAGAGGGTTCATGGTGCACTTTCTCAACTTTGAAGAAACATTGTTATGAGGTATCAATTTGTTGCTTGTGCGGATATATGTTGGGTTTTTTTCTTTTTTGAAATAGAATATATGTGGAGGTATACGTACTAAATTCAATCATGGTGAGGCGCACACCTTGCGCTCGGTGATTCCATGCACTCAGCGCTCATGAAGCGATAGCATTGTACAATGGCACCGGCCTGGTAGCCGGCACATTGCGATTGTCTCATCTATTTGTGTAGAGCATATATTTGTATGTTCATATCGATCCTAGCCATAAAGTATACAAGGAACACACGTCCGTCTTTTCCGTGTCCATGCCACCGGCATTCATGGTTGTAATCCATTTTTATTGAGCTCCCTTCAACCTCAAGTTAATATGGTTCTATGAGATGACAGAGTTGCAAATGACATTGAGCTCTCTTGAATAATTTAGTGCTCTTTTCTTGATTCTTGAAGAATTTTATTGCTATATGTTGCCAATTTTTCCGTATGATTGTTGCTTGAATAATTTAGCGCACTTTTTTGATTCTTGAAGAAATTTAATGCTATATATTCATGCTTAATTCCTTCAAGACTATAGTGCCAAAATCTGAATACTAAGCCTGAATAAATAACCCATTTATTGTTTAGCACGTGGTCTTGCCATATGATTTTTGCATGCTTGCTAATAAGAATCTTTTCACCGGTATCAATTAAGGGTTTGATCAAATTCGTAGCCTACATTTCTAAAAATTATTTTGTTCCAAAATGGTATCCATATCACTAATTTAACTAATATAGATGTTCCTTTATCATGAAGGCCCTATTCTAATAGATTGAACAACGTCCAAGCCAACAAGTTAGTTTTAGGAAAAGAAGGTCACGGTGTTATCCATTGAAATTATGTATAATAAGTAGATTTTAGCTAAATGAATATACATAAACATTCATATTTAATTCAAGAGTAAAATGCATCACAAGTACAACAACTTGTAAAGTGAGTACAAGCAGGTCACACAACTGTAAATATGTTTGTTTATGTCACTGATTTTGTTTAAGTGACATAACGAGGTACAAAAGAGACATGGTGTTCTCAACGTCGTGTGGTTCATGCATGAAGTTGCCCATTTTTTTTTGTAACAATTGCCAACAAAATAAAATAACTTTTTCGGATAATTACTCACAGAACAAGATCACTTCTAGTCAATGTTTTTAGCGAAGGATGGTTGTGTTGTCAAAAACTATGAATCTTGGCTAGGTGTATCAATGCTTCTGAATGATTGTAATATGAGTTTGCATTATTATTGAAATAGCTAGTTTTTCTCAAAAAGTTATGGTGGGAAGAACTTCCAATGGAGTTACCAATCCCTCAATTGATTCTGTGGAGTTTCGACAGTATTATACTATCCCTCGATTAATTCCTTGCACCATCGTTGCCTATTTGGTTTGTGCTCGCACCACCACCGTTGTAAGTTCAAGCTCCATTAAGTTGATTTTGGTGATAATGATAAATGCAATTGTATAATTTGTTTATTAATTATGATATTATCTATTCTCATTTGGATGTGATAAATAACAAATACAACTATGAGACTAACATATTTACTGATTATGATATTACTTAGTCTCATTTGGATGAAAAGGTGAAAATCATAGATCATTTCAAGTGAAGACCCATCATGTGTTGATGGAGTTCAAGTGAATGATGCATCATGGGTTGATGTATATCAAGACTATGACCCAAGGCAAAAATATGACTAACTAGGGCTAAGTTTGTGTTTCTAGTCTTTTACCAGTCTTGGTGCTTGATTGGAAGACTGGATTGTTAGTATATGTTACCGTACTATTAAGAGGGTTTATGTCTAGTAGCTTGAGTCTCATCATATATTGATAGCTCAACCTCATTTGCTCTACCTCTCTGTAGCATGATGCTTATATTTGCGAATGTGTTTTGTAAATAGTTGTGGTTCATGTGTTGAGTCCTTATAACATGGGACTACACATTGCAAATGTGTTTTGCAAGTGTTTGGAATCTACGTTTCCTATCTTGTGCCATGATTTCAAAAGTGTGAAAAATATGTTTTGCAACTTATTAGGAATCTTGGTTAACCCTTGTGTGCATGATACTACAGTTTGCAAATGTGTTTTGCAAAATCTGTTGAAGTATATGCACTTGTCAGGAAAATCAGAACTACCATAGTGTGTTGTGCGGTATTACTGTTGGGCAAAACTACCGGCGTTGTCTCACGGTACTACCGCGTTCGTTGGTAGTCAGAAGACTAGAGTGGTCGAACCAACGTGGTCGATGACTAACAAGGTTGAACCAACATGGTCAGAGTCCACTGTAGTCGAACCAAGGTGGTCGAAGACCAGAGTAGTCGAAGCAACGTGGTCAGAGACTAGTGCGGTCGAACTAAGGTGATCGAAGACCTGTGTAGTTAAAGACCAAAGTGCTCGAAGCAACATGGTTGGAGATCAATGTGGTCGAGAACCAACGTGGTTAAACCGACTTGATTGAACCAACGAGGTCGAAGATTAATGTGGTCGATGACCTGTATGGTCGAAGATCGATGTGGTCGATGACTTGCGTGGTCGAAGATCAACGTGGTCAAACCAGCGTGGTCGAACCAACGTGGTCGAAACCGACGTGGTCGAAGCGACATGATCGAAATAACGTTGTTGAAGATCGACATGGTGGTCAGAGATCTGTGTGATCGAAGTGGTCGAAGATCGACATAGTTGACATGGTCGAGACCTGTGTAGTCGAAACCAACGTGATCAAAGATTGTCGTGGTTGGTGACCTGTGTGGTCAAATCAGACAACATGATCATGGATCAGTGTGGTTGATGATCGGTAGTACCGGCTCTGTGTGAGCGATCCGACCGGTTTATGGTACTACCGGCTATGTGCGAGCAATACTACCGAAGATGTTACATTGAGGAGGCTAATTAGAGGGGTGAATAGGCGGTCTAAAAAATCTTCTCCTATCAATTATCAATTTCTCTTTGGCTAAACCAAGTATAAGATGCAAAAGTTTAACTCAAATTGGTTTAGCACAAATATTGTCTAAATTAATTATGTTCACTTAAGTGCACAAACACTCTAAGGCATATAATAAGGTTTGCAATTCTAGAATCACATCAGTTACAGTAAAAAATAAACCAATTATAACAAAACAAGCTATAGTACCTGTTCTTTTTGGCTGAAGTTTATGACTTTTGGCTGCAACTTATGGCCTTTGGGCTGTTCATGCGAGAGATTACAGAGTAACACAAACTCACGCGCAATTTTTGCCGATATAAATAAAGTTGGTACAGTATATACTACAATTAACTAGTAGACCCTATCTTAAAACCATACTCGGTTTAAAAGTTAGTTACTGTAGAAAACCCGAAAAACAGCTTTTAGAAGCTGAAAAAAACAGACCCATATACTATAGCCACACTGAGTATCTACAGAAGGGGAGATTGGATCATATACCCTCCCTTTAGTTGGGAAATTGAGGATTTACCCTCCACATCTCAATGACACGTAGGGTCATCATAAGTCACTGACATGTGGGCCAGGAGGGTAAATCCTCAATCTCCATCTAAATGGAGGGTATATGATCAATTTTTTCATTACTCAGAACGAAACAGTAGCAGCCAAATCCCTCGGCTCGGCTAGGGCGCACACGCTGCACCGTTCCCCTCCATCTCTTCTCCTCCACCGAAGCCGCCCACCTCGTCACCGCCGCCTACCGCGAGCTCTCGATCTCCCCCGCAGGGACGACGACGCGCGTGATTGGAGGGAGGGGGAGTTGAGGCCAGATCCGGACTACCCGAATCGGAGGAGATTTCTATCCGAGGCGAGCATTGGCGCGCTCGTGGTCCGCTCCTCCCCGATCTAGTCTCGACTTGGTCTCTCTTCCGTTCGCCCCGGGGAGGTTGGGTTGGGTTCCGCCCAAGTACGAGTTCTTACGCCCTGTCCGCGTTGCGCGCGCTTAGATAGGGTTGGGTGCTTGGGTTAGCTGCCAATCTTTTCGTTTGTTCCGTGTTGGTCCGCGCGGTAATTTCTACTATCTGTTGCAAGTCAGTTGATTGTGTAGCAGCAAAAAAATTCAGCTTTGACGTAGATTATTTAATGCTGCTGAGTTTACAGTCCTTGCGGCCTCGGCCCTGAGATTCTAGCTTTGGGATGGGTGTCTTCAGTTCAATTGGGAATTAGATGCTTTCTAGACTAACCATGGTGCTTCTGGGATCTGGACAGAATTTTTTTTATGCCATGTAATAGGAATTCGTTGTTCTTGGATGGGCTTGTGCTCCGATGTCACCCCGAATTTCATATGTGATCGCTTGCAGCTAGCGCTTTGGTTGCCCTGCTCTTTTGTTCTCTGCAACGCCTGCTTGGTAGCCAACATATTTTTGCAATTGCTCGATAGGAGATGGCATTGCGGCATAGGTTTTACGGACAGACTATCAAACAGTTATTCCTACTTGCTTTGAAATGTGGTGTCTTGGAGAGCTAGAGGTTTAGGTTTACTTTTTTTATTGCTCTTTTTTTTTAATTTCAGCGTCTACTGTACTGAAGCTGAGATTTGATTACTATAGGTTCTCCTTATTGTAGGAAGGAAAAGGGTGCGGTTGACACTGCAGCTGCACGTCCTCAGAGGATATATTAATGGCTGGCATTTTGATCGAAGACTATACAGGGGATGGCAGATGCTCATCAACCGAGGAGTTGCCAAGTGATCAGCAAAGCCATTCTGGGGAATCTTTAGCAGAGTGGAGGTCGAGCGAGCAAGTTGAGAATGGAACACCATCCACTTCACCAGCTTATTCGGACACTGACGACGATGATTGCGGTGTGTTGTTGAACTCACCTTGCATTTGTGTTCATAATTTCGTATTACCTGTTGCGGCTTTGTCTGTGCATAATTGTTTTAATGTATCTTTTTCAAGTTGCCATCTCGCCTGGGCAACCTCGATCTCTTAATATTTATTAAATTATTGTAAAAAAATCACAACAGACTTGGTTGTGGTGCTACTTAGTACGTAGAGGACTAATTCAATGAAGTCCAAATCACTGTTCATGCACTATGATGGAATGGTGAATAAGATTGCCTTTTCTGAGCTTATTTGGTCATTGCAGTTATGCAATTCTGCGTTGATTATATTGGGCTTAGGATAACTAAACACAGTCTAGTTGTCTGTAGACTTTGTTCTGAACAAGTTAGGCCATGTAAGTTCTGTTCTCCATTGAGTCTTTAATTTTTTGTGCTCTGATGAATTAGGAGCTGGAAGCAGTGACAAATAGTTGCATTTGAATCCCTCGAAACATGTGCTCATTGGACACAATTAGCTGATTATGCCATGGCAAGGTATCCTGTACAAGCTTGACAAATCTTCAAGTTTTGCTAAGTGCAATAAGATTCTAGTGCTGAACCGATCCTAGGTATCTGATATTGATTCAAATGTATCAGTTGTTGCACTATCAGGTGGCTGAAGAATTTAAGTGATGGATGTGCTCATGAGACATGCAGTATCATTCATAATTCATATCAGAATGCTAATTGATATTTCATTCAAAAGTACAATTGGATGGTGGAGATGTGCACCAAGCTAGGCATCCCTTAAAAGTCCCGAGTCTTGGAGCTATTTGTACGATGCTCGACCAGTTTTGCTGAACCTGGACCTTGAAACTAAGCTCAAACATTTGTTAGTTTACGATGGAAATAGTACATACAAGGTAATGGTGATATACTAAATATCACCCAATTTCATCTGTCATACTAGCAAATGGTTCTGACATGTTCAAGAATATTTAGCATTGTAGTAATATCATAAACTCTTATGTGTGCGGTCGTGTTTTAACGTCATGGTGTTGGATACATAAATTTCCTAGAAGATTATTGCTTAATTACCATTGCTTTTGAAACCTGACTGCACCGGTGGTTTAACTGGAACAAGGCAACTGAAACCTGATCTGGTCTGGTTCAATGGATCACTGGGAGAAAAAACCAGAGTACATAATTTTTTAATTAGCTTACAGCAGCGGGAATCGAACTACCCACCTCATGCTTCCAAACCAGGTGCACCACCAACCCACCTACGCTCCATCACGTGCCATAGTTGGCAACAGGGCTTTATATTACCTTGTTTCAATATGCTCCATCACATGCCATTGTTAGCAAGAGGGTTCTATATTACCTTGTTTCAATAATTACTTGGCATTTTTAACAATAGTTTTTTGAATTAAGAATCAACAAAAATGTTACAACATAAATTCTTAGAACCATCGGTTTGACCAGTAACCGGCGGCGGTTCACTGGCTGGTCCGGCTTTAAAAACTGTGGTAATTACAAAAGGGACATAGTTACTACCTTAGCTATTTGACAATTCTAGTGGATTACATGTCTGAGATAATTGGGCGTTCTGAGAAGTTGATTTGGTTTCTACTTTCCTTATATTTTCATTTCTAGTCTTTATCGTTTTTAAGATTTTAGCATCAATTGTTCTTTGACCTGTTGCTTTTATTTTTCATGTATTAGGGCAAAGGCCTTCTGAACTGTATGGAAAGTTTACATGGAGGATTGATAATTTTTCCCAAATTAACAAGAGGGAGCTACGGAGTAATTCCTTTGATGTTGGCAGTTTTAAATGGTATGATCTTCATACTTATTTTTATTGTGCTGCATTTGGGCTTCTTACTTCCCTGCTGCATGTGATTTGTCTGCTAGTTTTGAATGATATTGCCTGAATTGTTGTAAGTTGTAACAAGACGAAGGTGACAGTACAACCAATTATTTTATGCATTTATCGTGAAAGCTCAGAGTAGATCCACTATTCGCATGTTTACTTTGGACTGCAGCATGCAAATGCTAGGGCCTCTTTGATTCGCAGGATTCTAAAATTGCAGGAATAGGAAAAACGTAGGAATAGGATAGGAATGCATATGTAAAACAGAGAATTGGAAAACACAAGAATTTTGTAGGATCGGGTGTTTGATTCACAGGAAGAGGAAGAACACAGGAAGTTTGGAGTGAATAGTAATCTCTTTTGCTTAATCAGTAAAATACAAAATTTTTATTTGCAGACTAATGACATATGGGGTCATTAGGCAAAAGAACCCACCCATCAGTGCTTATCAAGGATTATTGGACTACACGTCCTTATCCATTCATCTCGTTGACTCGTTCCTCGTTCCTTCATCTTCCTGTCATGTGCTCTCACACAAAGAAAAAAGCAGATCCATGCATAGCGTTGGGCGAGGGCTTCTTGCGGCGGCGCAGACAAGGGCTTCGAGCGGAGGTGGTGGTGTTGGTGGCGCAGAGCAGCACCGTGAGCCGCGGGAGCTCGTCCACTAGTGGGCTGCGGATGGCAGCCTTGAGGTTGTTCAGCGCAGGGATCCAAATACCGGCGGTAACCGGCCGGTTACCGCCGGTAACCGGTCTTACCGGTGGCGACCGGGAGAAAAAAAACCGCCGGTTTTTTATTTAATTCAAATTTAAACTTTTGAATGTAAAAATTAGTTTCTCTAATGATATTTATATTGTTTTACACTAATAGAATGTATTAGGAAGATGCATATATTTCCGGTGCTTGATTTCATACTTTTTGCCGTAAATGTATTAGGAATTTTCAAATTTTGAATGTAAATGTTAGTTTCCCGAATGATATTTACATTGTTTAACACAAATATGATGTATTAGGAAGATCCATGCATCTTTTGTGCTTAACTTTATACTTTTTTCCATGAATATGTTAAGAATTTCCAATTTCAAATTTGAAAAACCGGGTTTTAGCGGTTTTTCCGGTTTTTAGCGGTTTTTCTCCGGTTTTTTGGGCGGTTACCGGCCGGTTTTTCCGGTTACCGATTTCAAATTCAAAATTTGGCGCGTGAACTTCGGCCGGGTTTTTCCCGGTTACCGGCCGGTTTTTCCGGTTACCGGCCGGTAACCGGTACTGGCTGCCTGGCGGGATTTATCCCGGTAACGGTATTTGGAACCTTGGTTCAGCGCGTGCAGTGGCGCTGGTGAGGCGAACATGGAGGCGACCAGAGCACTGACGGTGGGGCCTTACTCCGGTGACGACTACAACTGTAATATTCTTTGTCTTTTCTTCCTCTCTCTATGTCGTGCGCGCTCAGTTGCGAAGGAAAATTTCCATCAATTCCAAGTGGATGTCTAATTTCCTGTGAAATTCCTCCAAAACCATAGGGAGTGAACAGTGTTACTATGGAATTCCTTCATCAATTCCTGCGAATCAAACGGCTGTACAGTACTCATTCCAGAGGATCGTGGATTCCTACATTTTTCCATTGGAAATCCTTTGAATCTGTTGTGGTCGGTGGTTGGGTACGGGTCCGAAGTCCAGGATAGGGCACTCGCCCTCGTCTAACCGCCAGCAGGGCTCTTCTCTGATGAGGTAGAGAGGCTCTGAGGCTTATTTGAAGAACCTTTGTTTATTCATTGCTTGATTATGAATGGTACAGCTTCTCTCTTTATATAGATGAGGTTAGCCCTTAACAATATAAAAACTAACACAATCTAATACAACCAATCAAATGAAGATAATTTCATACTCATACTATTTAAATATAAAGATATACATCTATCTATTTCTAATATGAATATATGTATTTAATTATTCTTAATATGAAAATATGCATCTAACTGTTCCTAATATGAAAATATGTATCTAACAATTCCTAACCCCGTGCTACAATACCGCATACCGTTCATGGCTACAGTGCCGTGCACTGTTTATGCCTTGCTGGGATCATAGACCACAGCAGAATCAAAGAGGGCCTAAAGGGTAACCGTTAGTCAACAGTGAATTAGTGATTGAAGGACTTAGGCCAGACCAGTTACAATACTCAAGAGCACGGCTGAGACCAGATCCTGTGGATAGGTAGGGTTTTTAAAATGGATGTGCGTCAGGTATCACAGTAACCTTGCACCCTTGCAGAGGCATACTAGCACACAAGCACACATTAGCAACTTTGCTGGTAGCAGCTCAATTGAGCAGTAGTTGATTTCTGGCCATCTCAATTTTTGGTTAACAGCCAATAGTTCTAGCATGTATTGCCATGGAGAAGAAATGCTAATGTATATTATGAAATATGAAAAATCACAAGTAGTAAAAGTATCTCTGGCTTTTATATCCAATTCACTTGATATGCTTATGTAAATACTTTTATCTTCAATTAAGCAGCAGTTGTTTCTTATGTAAAACCAAGCTTATTTTCGCTGGAGTCTGGAGCATACTGTATCAAGTGCCCTTCTCTTTTCTTTTCCTATTTACAAAACGCTATTTATATCTTATTTACATACCAAAGAAGGAAAGTGTTACTCTTTTACCTTTTCACTTTATTTTCATATACATAGAATTAGGACATGATCTTTTATTTATGTAATTTGGTTATTGTTTTCTGTTTGTTATGTACTTTGCAGTCTGATATATAGCCTGCTAAGTTTCAAATATCTATGAGTACCATGTTTGCTTTAGATTTATAGGCTCAAGCTTTTCTTCTGCATCACATGTTGAGATCTACTGGTTAATTTTCAGGTACATCTTGATTTATCCACAAGGATGTGATGTTTGCAATCACTTGTCTCTCTTTCTTTGTGTTGCCAACCATGATAAACTGCTCCCAGGTAGATGAACTGTTCTATGTATTGCCAACCATGACACATTTCTTGATAGCCCAATTGTGATATTCAATATGGTATTATTGTTTGCTTTGTTTTTAGGATGGAGTCACTTTGCACAGTTTACAATAGCTGTTATTAATAGAGATCCTAAGAAATCCAAGTATTCTGGTGAGTTTGATATACCACTATATGGTTTGGCTAATAATTTTGCTTGTCTTCTGCATCCGAAGTTTAAAGAAAGTAGTATTTCAGATACACTGCACCGATTTTGGAAGAAAGAGCATGATTGGGGGTGGAAAAAATTTATGGAGCTATCAAAATTACATGATGGCTTTGTTGTCGAGGATGTTCTTACCATCAAAGCTCAAGTTCAAGTTATTAGGTATCTGTTTTCCACAGGTCTTTAGCTTCCATTTTGCATCTGTTGGTGATACTGACTCCGGCTGGACTCTAGTGCTGGCATCAGTTATTTTTGGAGTTGAGAGTATGTGTTTACTTTGCATAACCATGTTTGCTTCTGCATTGTAATATTTGAGGGAGAAGGTGGACCGCCCATTTCGTTGCCTTGATGCCCAGTACCGAAGGGAACTAGTTAGGGTGTATCTATCAAATGTGGAACAAATTTGCCGACGTTTTATTGATGAAAGAAGAAGCAAGCTTAGCAGGTTGATTGATGATAAACTGAGATGGTCCAGGTTAGATAACTCTATTTTTGGTGCATTTAGTGTTTTGTGACTAAGCACATTTTAAATATAGTCACGCCAGTCTATTATCAAAATATTTCTTTTGGCAAGTTGCAGTTTCAATGCATTCTGGCTAGGAATGGATTCAAGTGTGCGGCGGTACATGACAAGCGAAAAAACTGATAATATATTGAAAGCTCTAGTGAAACACTTTTTTATAGAGAAGGAAGTTACATCAACCTTAGCAATGGATTCACTATATAGTGGACTGAAGGCTCTCGAATATCAGAGCAAGAACAAAAAGGGGGTGGCCAAACTAACAGAGATGGACGCTCGAAGCACTCCTATGGTGCTTGTTGATCAGGGCATGTTTGTTTTGGCGGATGATGTGATACTTTTGCTTGAAAGAGCTGCATTAGACGCACTGCCACACCAACCATTGCCTACAAAGGATGATAAAAGTTCACAGAACCGTACAAAGGTATGGATGTTTCTCTTTGACTAGTTCGTATAGTTAGTTTATTAGGGTGACATCCATCCTACAATATTTCATCTTAGTACAGTTTACTGGATATAACTAACTGTGGATGCTATTATTTTGTGTTCAAGCTTCAAATCAGAAGAAGCTTTCTTCATGCTACCCAACTTTTTTATGCAAAGATCTATAATTTTGAGGTTGTATTCATATTGGATGCAAAATTTTACTTGCTCTCAACAATACTAAGCAGTCCTACATAATACTGTTATACAAGTAGTCATTGACTTACGGAGTAATGGGTTACAAACTGGAAAAAGGTTCTCGTTATGATTTTTGTCTTTGTGAGTTTTTGTTCTACGTCTATGTAAGAAGCCCTAACGAATTATGTAATTGTAGGATGGCAGCTCGGGTGACGATTTCAACGAAGATTCTATTGAGCGCGATGATAGACGACTTATAGAGCTAGGTTGGAAGACACTAGAATTTTTTACCTTGGCTCATATATTCAGGTGAGAAGTTTCTTCCAGTTCAACATGCCCATCTAGTATTGGTATTTTGCTCCACAAATGTGTAACAAGAGTCAGTAACGTAATGTCGATTCCCAGCCCATGGTGCTACACTTGACATGTTTGATTTTTCTGTTACTTTGATACTTTAGTGCATGACTGAGCAGGTGCTAGTTGCCATTTGTGGCAAGACGTGTACTGCTGTTATCAGATATTTGATAAGTCTGTTTCCAGATTCTTTTTCTTGGGGGAAGCAGAAATATCCTGATGAAATCTGCACATCTTACTTAAAAGTATTGAGTCAATTATGGCATGCATGCACATCTTACTTAAGTCTTGAATCAGCCGAATTGAAGTGGCATACCAAGAGGCGGTAGCTTTGAAGTGCCAAGAGGAGCTTATACGTGAAGAGGAAGCTGCTGGGTTTGCAGAAATTGAACTTAAGGCAAAACGTAGCGCTGCTGAGAAGGAAAAACGTATCAGGAAAAAACAGGTTTGTTTCTTTCACTAGTGCAATAATGCCATCTTATTCTGTCTCAATAGGATTTTCTTCACTGTCTCAATAGGATTTTCTTCATCTTAATAAATTATGATATAAACATCTGGGATCTCGTGGTTTATAGTTTCCTGGGATCTCGAGGTTTATAGTTTCCTGCATGTTTTTTTCCTTAATTTGGATATTTTTTTTGTATGTGCAATAGGATAATTGGAGATTGTAGTGTTGTCACCACATTTATTTAGTATTTTTCGCGTGTATTATAATAAGTGGGCATTATTCTGTTGTCCTCTTTGTATTTGTTGAGGGCAGTTTTTATAATTTTCTGTTTCTATTTCGCCCAGGCCAAACAGAAGAAAAACAGTCAAAAAGATAATAAAGGGAAAAACAAGAAGGTTGACATAAAGGAAATAGTTATACAGAGCAGTCCATCAGATGATAGAATCCTGGATGATTTCTCAAGTCAAGCGGAGGAAATGACCTCAAATGCTGACAACCCTGAAGAGGTGTCTGATATCTCTGATAACAGAGATGATAATTCAGAGGTGCTTCATATTGATCTTGAAGACCGTGAATCCAGTCCTGTTAATTGGGAAACAGATGCTTCAGAAACTCAAGCGACAGTTCCTGAAGGTGGTGAGGTGCAAAATGGGCAAGCAGGAAAGAGGACTTCTTTTGTGGATGATAGCTCATCTACTTGTTCATCTGACTCAGTTCCTTCAGTTATCTTGAATGGGTCGTATATGGGAGGTGCCTGGACAAATGTCAAATCCTCATCCAATAGGTATATTTTGATATTAGTGTTTTCTCCATTTTTCTGTGACTTGAAATTTATCATGCTGTATTTTGTGATTCAGGGGAAACAACCGGAGGAATAAGGACACTGATACAAGGACAGGGCTTGCACAAGGTGGATCAAATTTAGTACCTAATGGTATTCTTGGATCTGGCAGCAATACTTCTGGCAACTTGAATAGACATGAACCCGAGGTACATTCGCTCTCCTGAATGTCTCAGATAGTACAGGCCCATTGGCCTTTTGCTTTATGATGTGCATGTCTTCATTGAGAAATATGCCATAGAGCAGCTCATTTCAGGACGATAAAGTTGTGTTACAGAAGGGTGTTCCTCTCTCTCTCTCTCTCTGGCATCAATCTGTTAATGTGTTCCAATTGGTTGAATAAACATCAAAATCAACTCATTTCAGGATGACAAAGTTGTGTTTCAGAAGAAGCAAAATGCACAACGGCATGTTGATGTCACAAGCCCCTCCAAGTTAAGAATGACAGAGTCTTCCTTTTCTTCTGTGAGCCCTGTTAAGAAGCAACCTACCTTCTCCCAGCAGCCAAAATCTTCATTAGAAAGCACCAATAATATGAGTTCCCGTGCCAGCAGAGTTTCAGGTGCTGTGACTGCCTCTACAACAACGGGTGTCACTTGCAACCCAACAGCTCAGCTAATTTCAAATAAAGGACCTCTGTCCACGCCTGCTACCCATAATGAGAGGTCAGTTCCGGTTGTAAGTAGACCTCTGCAGGTGCCTGCACCCTCCAAATCTGAAGCTCAGAAACAGGCTTCCTTTATAAGCAGTGCTACTACAAACCAGGTCATTGCAGTATCAAGGCCCTTGAGTGCCCCGCAAGTCCCTGCAGCAAAACAAATGGCACCTGTTGTTTCAACAGTTCAGACTGCACCACTTCTGTCTCGTTCCATGAGTGCAGTTGGACGGTTGGGCAATGAGCCCTCTGCCAGTGCTCCTAGCTACATTCCCCGGTCGTATCGAAATGCCATGATGGAGAAAAGTTCTGTTGGTGCAAGTGGTCTCACTCATCAGACAAGTTCAACGGAGCAAGGAGTTGCACAATCACAATCAATGTTTGCATCATCACCTTCCATTCTGTCACCAGAGAACTCAGCTAGGAAAGACAAATCATCTTTGAGATCTGGATTTACGTTTGGAACCGTTAAGCCCGAGTCACTCAACCAGTACCAGTGGAGAGAAGAGAGCTCACATCAGGCAAGCAGCAGCAACAGTAACCATAATGGGCCATTGAGTTCAAGCATCAGAAATGAGTTTGAGAAGCTCAATTTGAATGGAAGACCACGAAGCAAGCAACTGTTGTCAGAAATTTCTACTAGATTTACTCCATACCAACCGCAAGGCCTGGTCGGTGATGAGTTCCCGCACCTCGACATAATCAACGACTTGCTGGACGAGGAGCAGAGCGACAGAAGGGCAGCAAAGGTTCTACAGCAGCGCCAGCAGGGATTTGCGCGGCAGTTCTCTGTTCCCAGTAACGCCAGCACACCTGATTGTAGTATGTTTGGTGATCCACACCTGTTTGATCAGTCCGAGCAATACTATGACGAACTCCCAAGGTTATGTGGTTCTTTGAACGGTGCTCCTCGGGGGCTAAGGGACAGGAGTTACTCACAATTTGATCTGCCTTCATACTCCAACGGCCAGTTTGATGATGTTATGATGAGCCGGTGGCCATACAGACGCACCGACCCCTCTATGCCGAATTTCAGGGCAGACATAAATGGTTACTCCTATCAGTCGAGGGATTTCCCAAATTCAGCGAACGGAACTGGCCGATATCCATCCTATCGCCCTGCCGATGGGCATTGAGCCCCATAGAGATCAATGATCCGTAATAATGTGTTGTAATCCATGCTGTTTGCTTCTGAGCTGAGTGTAATTGTAATCCTTCCCTATAGCAGCAGTGTTATAAAGAATGGCACCTCGGTTCCTTATTCAATAGTTATATTTCCTTGCTTACTACAGTTCAGTCAGTTTTGCCTTGTGGTAAAGAATCAAAAGCAGTTTATACATATATACATACAATCTGGGTTAGCTACGCTTGCCTCCGTGGTTAGGTTATGGAATAATTGCTTGAGTCGAGTCGATCTCATGGTGAAGTTGTCGTTGATGCAATGGCAGGGAGGCGTTTAATATTACCGGTGCTTTTGTTGATGCGCTGTATCTCATGCTAAATAATCGATGACTTCTTGTAAGTAGCAGGGTATTATTCAGTGAAGGTTTTTTTTAAAAAATAAAGGTATTATTCTGTGAAACAACACTGGTGTACAGCCAAAATTCTGATATTGTCTGGCTGCCTCAGGTTTGCAAGCTACAGCTTACAACTCCGGCATATACATTCCCTGCAAACTGAAGAGAGCAGCACCTACAATCCTATCAACACTGCAATACTGCAAAGGTTTCAAAGAATATCAATCATACTTACAATCCTATCAACACTGCAATACTGCAAAGGTTTCAAAGAATATCAATCGTACTTGTAGTGGATCTACTGAAACACTCCATACAACATAAGAGATCATCGATTTTTTGATTTGAAACCTACCCACAAGAGAAATATGATACACTCATCAAATTGCTTCTCAATGCATTACAAAGCTCGGTCCATGCACTACGATATACCTACTCGAAAACTTTGTCGTCAGTTCAATTGATACAAACATACAGTCGTTAGTCTTGTAGAATGAAATGAATCAAACATGTCTCAACTCACTCGGTCCATGACGTATTGATGAAATGCATCAACAAAATGGAGGAGCTTCTGCCCTATTATTAAGTGTTGTTTAAAATTATGTGCTGTGATGCCTCTGCCCTGCCAACAGAAAAGGGTTGATACATCAGAATTAGCTCTCATGCTGACAAGCTAGAGGAGATCCAAGTATCCAACTCTCAACACTATATCAACTTATAATCTTTCCAAAGTTATCAAAGGAAACCTTGCAAAAGAGAAAGAAGTAGCATAAGATGGTAATAAAATGATCATATGGATGAGTACCTTCCACAGCCACTTTCGGGTTTTGTCCAAAACAAACTTTGCACGCTTGACCTTCAGTAACCTGATCCCATGACCTGATCCAGAAAAATGTCCAGAGGCATTGGGCATGTTCTTTACCTCACAAGCTGGCGGTTTTTGGCTTTTGCTACAGTATCTAATTTTCAAACGGAGTATTTTCTCAAGACGGGGTCTATAAGTTAAACGATCTACACGTTAAAAACTCAACATCTGTACCAGCCAAAATTGCAAGTGAGTATCTGTCTCTCTGTAATCTGTACCGTAAACAACTAAAATTCAAAAAATTCAGCCAAAAATCATAAGCCGCAGCCGAAAAGAACAGGCATATACATGGAACTCGCTTAAATACTTACTGTATAAAGTAAGTGATTACCTGATTATACTTCTTCAGAGCCTCGGTATTAGCAATTAGATCCGAGAGGCCAAGACACCTGCCGCCACCAAAATAAATGAACACAGTCACACACAGCAAAGAACACATATGAACCTTGTCATTATTTGGTGCATACCTTGTACGTAAAGTTAAGCACATCAAGTGCACCAATGCTGAAACCTTGTGCACGACCTTTTCTGGAAGTTGATGCACTTTCCTCGTCATTGTGTGTGTCATGCTTTGCTAATGAAACAACCAAAGAATCTGGTGCAGTTAGGAGCATTTTGTCAGCTGAATTTCTTATGGATTCATGCAAGCAAGCATTAACATAAGAGTGCTGATGGAACATAAATAAAAATCACAGTAGATTTGCAAAATAAATCACCTGCAACAAAGTATTCAACCCAAAAACGTCATCCCAAGAATTCCCTTTATCAAGCTTATCAAAAATTGTTATTAGAAGCTGCTGCAGAATGTCACCTGCAGGCCCAAGTTGAAGTTGGATCATTAGAATCATATTTATTTATTTACTCATTTTCAAAAGAATATTTATGTATTAAGTGAAAAAGTACCGTTCTGTGCAGTAAAAAGTTTTTGAGGGAAAAACACTAGTAAAAAGTTAAAAACCAAAGGATGATTACACACCTGATCCTAGCAAATAAATAGCGCGTAATACAAAGAGTTCGTCCATTAATCTCCATTCACCCATTAGCTTGGACCAGGGTTTAAAGTTTCGTTTTTGAAAAAATCTCGGAGGCGGCAGTGAGATGAACGAAAGACCGAAATTTCATTCATTTTGTTCAAAATTCGGATGAAAAATTCACACTATTTGAATTTTGAACCTTAAAACTAAGGATAAATAGCAAGTAAAGTGAACATTTAATATAGTCTGTGCTTTGGTCCGGTGGTGGGGGGCTATCCTCGTGAATGAGAGGTCACGTGTTCGATTCTTGGGTTGGCTCCCTTTTATTTTTCGTATGATAGAACTGATGTGGGACCCACATGTCAGATTGCACATCTGTAAAAACACGAAAAATGGGCATAGGATGTGGGATTCGATCCAGGACCTGAGGGTCAAGCGTGGGGAGACTTAGCCGTTGGGTTAGAAGGAAAGTTGTGCTCAATGAGGGATTTTATGGTTCTTTAACCCTTCATAATTCGAACTTAAATGAAAATATTTGGCCGAAATATTTTTTTCTCGTTGGGTAGCGAAACAAACGAAATTTCTGAAATTTCGGCGAGTTTTCACCGAAATTGTGAACCCTGGCTTGGACAGGATTTGCTTGCTAATGTGATCCACCTAACAAGGGAGAAAGCACAAACCTGTTACACAGATGGATTAACAAGAAATAGAATGTAAATATAACTTTTGAGAAGACCTGTCTCTTTATACATTTCAAAAGGCATTCTTGGATGATACCCGCTGGTTGAAGAGTATCTTTCAAACCCATGTTCTGAATAAACTTCTGAGCTCTTGATGCAAGTGTACTATCTTTCAGCAAAGGTGAAGGCATCTAGCCCTTAAAAATAGTTTTGGTAATTAATGAATTTATATGAATATGGGACTGACATGTTTATTAAGTATTTAAAAGGCTTAGTTCTTAAAATGATGATAAGACGCATGTTAAGGATCAACATGAAGATTAAAGTGGCTCAAGGCAAACGTATATGTAGACTAGGATCTCCTTTTTATTTTTATTGGTCTTACGAGAAAGATGGAAGACCGGATTATAGGTTAAATGTTGTACCATAAAGACTAAAGAGGGATCATGGCAAGTAGCTTGATAGCATACTCTTGTGCCATTTGGATCAATTTAGAATCATGCATTCATCGAAAATTAAAATTGATAGCCAAATCTGTGCTCTGTCTAGAAAAACAGAAGTACCGGAGTTTTAATTGCGGAACTACCGTAGAGCGGAAGTTCCACAACCTTAAACGGTACTTTCGATGCTCGAAAGCTCCGAAAAACCGAGCGGAGCCTCTTTTTTTCCAGAGAGCATGGTTGTCACGGCGACCTTGGTGACCACGGCGCCTAAGGGGCGCCAGGACGCCTAGTCGTCCTCTAAGCGATGTTAGGAGAGCTAAGGCGGTTCACTTGATAAATACCTGACTACTTAACTAAAACAACAAATTAGAGAGGTCAATAACAAATTAGCAACACTATCATACATGTAATGCAGTACACTATCAGTAGTAGGCTAGCAACGCATCAATCATCAATACATGTAAGTAATGCGATAGCGGAATAGCCAGCAGAGGACTGAGCCGAGTGGCTTATAAGTTATTAGCAGCACTGCAGCAGAGCAGACAGCAGAGGGAGGCTATGCGCGGGGGAAGCAGAGCGCGGGAGGCAGCACGGCGAGAGAGAGGCGGTCTGAGCGTGGGAGTCGGTGCGGCGGGAGGGAGGCGGCCGAAGCGCGCTAGGGAGGGAGGCGGGAGGGAGGTGGCCACACCATGTCCGCTCGAGAAGCCCAGCTATACACGACCAGTTGAACGATCAAGTTGGGGGTCAGCTGCGCAAGCTCCAGCCCATACATCCGAAGGACCTCGCCAACGAAGGCTGTCGTAGGAATGCGGAGCCCAGCGATGAAGTAAGTGGCGAAGACAATAGTTTTTGACTCTGTTGATCGGGGCTTCGTCTCACCAGTGAGGGCAGGCGAGCTGCCTCACATCCTGAAATCTTCTCGTCATACACCAGCGGTCGAATTAGCTCTTCGGTCACTAGAGTCAGCCCCAGCACGTTTGTGCAGATGTCATTCACCTTCTTCGCTGCCTTCCACCGCTTGTTGGTGGTTGATGCGTCACGCTCTACCAGCTCGTACCCCACCTTGGTCGTCGATGAACTCTCATGACTGGATGAGCCACCGCGACCAGATGAAGCGCCTACGACGCTGCGCCAAGAACGTTGGTCACCATCACGAGCCATCCTTACTCCTGACAGCCTGACGGAGCAGACGAGGCACACGTGCTATGAGGCACGACATAAACGGCACAACAGAAAGCACAGCTGCGGCTAAAGCAGTAGCTACAAGGAAGGGTAACATCGATGATAGCAACTGCACACACACAAGGACGACAGGAAGAAGACCAACTAGAGGGCCACCACGCCAAGCACGACGGTTTGAAAGGCGCATGCCTTTTTTGGGATGTATTGGGAACCTGCGAAGTGCCGAACAACGCTGCACGACGTGCCAACCGCAGTCGCACACATGTCCCGCACTACAGCATGACCAGATGACTGCAGTCGCCATGACTCAACCCATGGCCTAACTACTCAACAGGCCGAAGAAATGGAGGGGGCTAAATGGCCTGGTGACATGGTTTTGGCCTGCAGGAGATGAAACTCTTTACCATAAGAGGCTACTGTTGTAGGAGTGGTCATCGCCTAAATCTATTCGGCCTGCTGGGCCAAAAGGCCCAATAATACATGTAAAAGGCACCTATATCCCTGGCATAATACACCACTTGGGGGTATTACTGTAATCAAGCCTTATGCCCATGCATACATACAGCCTGGGCAAAAGAGAGAGCTAGGCCAATCTATTTTCTATACTCACTCTACCAGTCCACTTATTTACTATTTAGTCAGTAGCCACAACAAGTGAAATTTAGTGTGCATATAATTAAACATATATATACTTATGAGTATGTATTATTATATTAAACTCAAAATAAGTTCATATAATACCCTAAACTTTGCTTTAAAGTTTGTTTAGAACTATGAAATTAGATATTTGACTCCCCGAACTTTGCAATCTCAGTTCAAATAATACCATAACCTGGTTTCGTATGGTGGTATTACTGGCATGACGTGATAAGTGGGTGGTTTTGACATGTAGGATTACACGCTGGTCAAGTTAGGTCAGTGACATGTGTGGGCTATAAGGGCTTCTCCCCCACCGAGCTCTCAGCCATGCTTCCATGGCCACCGCCCTCTGTAGTTCCCTCCCACTATATTTCGATTAGGGAGAGAAGGCTCTATGGGGCTCACCTGTCATTCATCTAATTTTAACTATCGTGTTATCCTACGTGGTAAAACCGTTCACTTATCACGCCATACATGCAATACCACCATCTAAAACCGAGTTAGGATGTTATTTGAACTGGATTGCAAAGTTCATAGGGTCAAATATCCAATTTTATAGTTCGAGTATTGGACAAATTTTCGAGCAAAGCTCAAGGTGTTATATGAACTTTTTCCTATTAAACTCCAAAACGGTACACCCGTGTTGACCGGTACTGAAATGTACCATTACAAAAGCCAAATCAGTATGGCCTTTGGAACAATTACGACAAGTATGGATATGATTTTTTTTACTTAGACTGCTACGGAATTCCTGTGCTCAAAACACGCTGCTAATGTTTATAGATATCATCATCTGAAACCGAGTCAGAGTGTTATGTGAATTGGATTGCAAAGTTCGAGGGTCAAATGTCCAATTTTATAGTTTAGGGTGTTAAATGGATTTTTGAGCAAAGTTCAAAATATTATATGGACTTTTTCATATTAAACTCCAAAACAGTACATCGGTATTGATCGGCACTAAAATGTACCATTACAAAAGCAAAACCGGTATAGTCTCTGGAATGATTACCACAAGTATGGGTAGGTTTTTTTTTCAATGAATGCTATGGAATTCCTGTGTTTAAAACACGCCGCTAATGTTTATATAGACCAGCATAGAAAAAATCACGGTAGCTATTGGCTGAGTTCGTTAGTGTTTAGGACTTACGGTTTATATACTGATAAACAGTAACACACTGTTAAACTGCGTGTTTTTTTAAGACAGGGTCTACAGGTAAATTGTAGTACAAACTGTACCTAGTTCAGTTATACTGGCCAAATCACATACGACTATTTCTCTCTGCGTACTGTCTCTCACAAACAGACCAAAATTCAAAAAAAATCATAATCATAAATTGTAAGTTTCAGTCCAAAAGAATCCACCCATTGACTTTGATGTTAGATTACCTAGTATAACAACCACTCCAAATATTACTCAACCAATCCTTCCCATATAGAACTTTGAATTTTTTTGGCTACACTTAAAAAACCATAACTACTGCCAGAGCGGCGCTTAATTATTACCATTGTTGAGACCAATTCAATAAAACTTTACATATGGATAGGGACTAACACGTTCAAACAATGTACATTATGAGTTTATGACACATTTGCGCATGCACTTTTCTTAGTGATTAGATTTTTCATACAACTACAGCACTATGTTATGTATGGCATACTAATACAATTGTTGGTCCAAGCCCCGTTTGCATCAGGATGTTTGGAGGGGATTTAACTGTTTCATGTCAAAATCATACATACAGGATAATTTTTCTCGTGCCATTATAAACGACAGTAGCACGAAGGAGAACCGATAAGACTCAACCACATGAAATAGTTAAAAAGCTAACTTAAAATCCTATGCAGTTATCCATGTAATCTTTTAAATGACCTTCAAAACTAACAATGTAGCATCAGTTCAAAAATAAAAAAAGTCCAAAAAACCCAACCTAACAGTCTTTAATGTGGGTTCTTTTAGGTTTATGACTTGACTTTCTATAGTAACTAGATTTCAAATGGAATATCTTTTCAATACGGAGTCTACAAATCGATTATAATAGATACTGTTCTGACTTCATCTATATTGATCAAAGGGATACAAATAACTCTTACGTAAATAATTAGAATTTAAAATTTTAAACCAAAATTCATAAGCCCACGAACCGAAAGAATTATCGGCGAGAAAGAGTTGATGCTGCCCAAGACAAATTGGGTTGCCAAAAAGGGCCAAATCACCCAATGGCAAATTGGGGAATTGGCCCCAGGAGTGTCCTGGCAGGAACCCTAACTTTGACCCAAATGCCCCTCCTCCTCCGCTCTCTCTCGTCTGCACGCCCTCCTCCGTCCTCCCCTCTCCCCCCGTTGCCCCTCCCCCAATTTCTCTCCCCGTCCTCTCTTTGCCCTTGGCCTCCACACACTGCCCCTGCTCGCCCCGTTCAAATCCGGCCCGGCTTTGCGCGCGCCCCTTCGCGCCCAGCTCCTCCGCCGGAGCGGGGGCGGCGCCTTCCGGCGGGGCTTCTTGGATCTCGGCGTTGGTTGGTTCGTTTTCCGGCGTTTTCTTGGCGGTTCATTGCTAGGCTCTGCGATTCCGGGGGTGATGGCTCGTCTGGTGCGATAAAGGTTTGATTTTGGTGGGTCTGCCGGCGGGGAAGATTGGATCTTAGTGGCCGGATTGCGCCGCCGTTGGAACTTCTGGGGAGGTCGTCGTTCTTGCAATTTACGGTGAGCTTGAGCCGTTCTTGGTCTCATGCGCGATTTGGGCTTTGTTCTTCAATCTTGTTTGTTTGTGAGAGTCGTTGTCGAGTCGTGGTGAAGGACAGTAAATTTCATTTTATTTTTTTACTTTACTTCACTGTTTGTGTATACATCTCAGTCTCATGGCTGATTCGATTGCTTCGTTGTCAGGAGATACTCGGAGCTGGGAGTTTATTGGTGATTGCTGATGGCCAGCCACGAATTGGTTCTTGGGCATGGGCAGGACGCCGAGCTGGCGCTGGGGCAGAACCACCATGACTTTGGGCAGGACCATGGACTGGGCCTTGGGCACAGCCACGACCTCGGCCTCGGCCATGCTCACGACCACGATCTTGTTCTCGGGCAATCGCACGAGCACGGGCATGACCATGATCTGGGCCTTGGACACCATCATGACAACCAGCTGGTCCTCGGGCATGATCACCATGGCCACACCAGTGATCTTGCTTTGAGACAAGGGCATGGCGAGGACCCAGACTCGCTGGATGGGCAAGGCCATCATGACCTTGGCTTGTCGGAGAACCATGAGTTGGCGCTTGCCGAGACGCATCACCTTGGTGTCGACCAGAATCTTGATCAGCTCTCGCTTGAGCAAGCCCACGAGCTCGCCCTCCAGCCGGTCCATGACCTCTCTCAGGCCCCTCTTGCCGTTGCTCCTGTTGTCCAGTCACGGACGATGGTTGTGAGCCCTGAGTTTCAGCTCGCGGTGGGGCAGGAATTTCCAGATGTCATGAGCTGCCGCAGGGCCATCCGCAACACTGCCATTGCCTGCCACTTTGAGATGCAGACGGTGAAGTCTGACAAGACGCGCTTCACTGCGAGGTGCGCTGCTGAGGGCTGCCCGTGGCGCATCCATGCTGCAAAGCTCCCTGGTGTGCCCACATTCACCATCAGAACTATACATGACAACCATAGTTGTGTGGGGATAAACCATCTCGGCCACCAGCAGGCGTCTGTTCAGTGGGTTGCAACTACTGTCAAAGAGAGGTTGCGTGAGAACCCGCACTGCAAGCCCAAGGAGATTTTGGAAGAAATCCACAAGTCACACGGGATCACACTATCGTACAAGCAAGCTTGGAGAGGGAAGGAGCGGATCATGGCAGCAGTTCGAGGCTCTTTCGAAGAAGGATATCGCCTCCTGCCTGAGTACTGTAGGCAGGTGGAAAGAACAAACCCTGGAAGCATTGCTCGTGTCTACGGGAATCCAGATGACAACTGCTTCCGGCGACTCTTCATATCGTTCTATGCATCGATATATGGATTTGTGAATGCGTGCCGTCCACTCATTGGGCTCGATAGAACCATTCTGAAGAACAAGTATCTTGGTACCTTGCTTCTCGCCACTGGTTTCGATGGTGATGGCGCTCTCTTTCCCCTGGCATTTGGTGTTGTTGATGAGGAAACTGATGAGAACTGGGTATGGTTTTTGTCTGAGCTGCATGAATTGCTGGAGAAGAACACAGAGAATGTGCCAAGGCTCACCATCTTGTCAGACAGACGCAAGGGGATTATTGATGGCGTTGACTTCAACTTCCCAACTGCATTCCACGGGTACTGTATGCGCAATCTCAGTGAAACTTTCCGAAAAGATTTCAACAACTCAGTGCTTGTCAACCTTCTCTGGGAAGCTGCCAATGCGCTTACCGTGATAGAATTCGAGACTAAGCTGCTAGAGATAGAGGATACGTCACCAGAAGCTGTTTGTTGGATAAGGCGCCTACCTCCTCGTCTTTGGGCCACAGCTTACTTTGAGGGGACACGGTACGGTCACCTGACAGCGAACATCACGGAGTCACTGAATTCTTGGATATTGGATGCCTCTGGCCTCCCTATAATTCAGATGGTGGAGTGCATCCGTCGCCAGCTAATGACATGGTTCAACGAACGGCGTGAAGCAAGCATGCAGTGGACAACTATCCTTGTGCCTGCAGCCGAGCGCCGTGTGCAGGAGGCCATTGAGCGTGCGCGGGGCTACCAGGTTGCCCGAGCCAATGAGGCGGAATTCGAGGTCATCTCGGCTCACGAGGGGACAAACATCGTGGACATCCGCAACAGGTGCTGTTTGTGCCGTGGGTGGCAGCTCTACGGTGTGCCCTGTGCTCATGGCGTGGCAGCGCTCCTCTCCTGCAGACAGAACGTCCACCGCTACACGGAGAGCTGCTTCACCGTCGCGACGTACCGCAAGACGTACTCGCAGACCATACACCCTATCCCGGACAAAGCCCTGTGGACCACCGAAGTGTCAGATCAAGGCCAAGCTGAAGAGAGCAAGGTGGAGGTGATCATCAACCCTCCGAAATCGCTGAGGCCTCCAGGGAGGCCAAGGAAGAAGAGAATCCGCGCAGAGGACCATGGGCGAATCAAGAGGGTTGTGCACTGCAGCCGCTGCAACCAAACGGGCCATTTCAGAACTACATGTGCTGCTCCCATATGAACGCCATAAGATACGCAATTGTTGGAGTTCTGAAGTAGCTGCAGTGTTCCTGTGGGAAGAAAAAACATTGGAAGTTGGTGTCAATCATGCAAATTTCCCGCTTGCAGATGAGCTCCTTCGGTTGTATACTGCTGTTGGTTTAGCTGTAATTTCATGATGTTATTTCACTTATGTATGCCCTGCTAAACAGAGGGAAATATAATAGGAATTATGTGCTCAAGTTGTTGGATACACCGTGAATTATGTGGTACGCTTGATGTTATATCCCCAAGGATGAGGCCTAGCTTGCTCTGTTATTTATATCAGCAGTTCTCTCAGTACATTGATGGCCTTTCGTGTAGCTGTGGTTTGCTGTGATGCTGCATTTTTTTTCATCGTTTCGTTGATTTAGTCGCTTATTGTTTGGGATGCAAGAGCTCCGCACGAATTTTCAAACAGGACAGATTCCTACAATAATCCTCAGAAGTTCCTGCATTCCAAACATCTAGACGCAAGATCCATCAGCCAGATGAAAATTCTGAAGAGTAACGTACTAGCACATCAGCTTATGTAAAAAGAAAAAAAAACAAATTTGTTGAGCACCATCATAAAAGATTTGTTACTTAAAAAATACCGTTATAAAAAAGAAAAGCTATAAAATACCATCACGAAGACAAAAATTATTGAAAATACTATCGCCGTGATATTTTCCATCCAAAGGATACGAAATGATCATTTTACTCCTTTATTCTTTCTTCTTTTCTTTCTATTTCTATTTTATTACTCCATCATCAATCATCATGCATGCCTTCGCTTCCGCCAAACACTTCCAGTCCCATACGCCTGTCTTCAACCTCCCTTCTCCCTCCAAAATTCTCTCTCCAGATTAGAGGCAACAATGTCATTTCTAAATTTTTCTCTCTCCAAATTGGATGTTAACAGTAGCTTTGGACAGAAAAATGTCCCCGCGATGGTATTTCTAATAGTTTTTGTTTTTGCGATGATATTTTGTAGCCTCTCTCTTTTGCAATGATATTTTTCAAACTGCGAATATTTACAATGGTACTGAACAAATTTGCTCAAAAAAAATTCCTACATGTAGATTCTGCAGGTTACAACATCGAGTTGCTTGCAACAAAAAAATCTGCTCATCATTTACAAGCTACAGCAACTATCAGTATAAAATCATCAAATCGACGTTCATATGCTCGGTGTCAGCTGAACTTCAGCTACTTGTGGCTTCTGAGAGTCCAAACCGGGGAACTGACCAATATCATGACCTTCAACTTGTTTTAAGTTCTCATCCAAGCCAATTGCAAACTCCTCAGGTCGTTCACCGAGGCTTGTGAAGTAGTCAGCAACCTGCATTAACAATTTTGAACCAAGAACATAACATTAAACTGATAGGTTTTGTATAGCGTGAGCTAGTTTTTTTTTTGGTAAACTGCAAAAAGTGAGATGTGCTGTAGAGTGTAGAATGTTCTAAGAAAGAGCAAAGGGTGGTGGAATTTACATGATTTGCAGGAGACATTCCGCTTAATACCGCCTCTTCTATACTTGAAGCCATAAGCCAGTCACCACAAATGCCTGCTCGCCCATGGGGATCAAATATGCATCGCACTCCTGGAGTGTTCATCGGTATAGCTGCACCCCTGTGTTTCCGACATGGATTCATCATTGTGTTCTAACATAATGAAACAGAAGAAGAAGGCACGGGCAGCTGTTGCTGTGCGATATACGTCAGCACCACCTCCGCTGCCACTGATAACGCTTCTCTCAATCTCGTTGCTTGTGATTGTCCTAATGACGCCCTCGTCGAGGAAGAAGAAGGCCGCTATCCAACAGCCAACCTCTCTACGCGGGTGGCTGAGACTGGGCCTTTAGATGTGTGAAATATGGTGGGTCATATGTAGGAGGTTGTAACGTTGTCGTGCCTCTCACCCATCCATTGCACCTCATGATGGAAAGGGTAACAACATTGCCTTGTACTCACTCTCTTCGTCGGCAACGCCTTCGTCAATGTCAGGCAATGCTAAGGTTTACGTGCCTTCGCTGTCAACCACCATCAGTTGCCTACTATGCACTGGTTCAAGGCGTTGCAGCCGCTCGTCTCAATGGGGCTTCCAAGGGTTGCTGATATAGCCACCATCACAGTTCAAGGATAAGCTGTCGCGAAAAGAGGGTGAAGTGTTAGGGATGTAGGCTAGGGAGACCACGATCCATTAGGGGCTGCACACAAGGAGGGGTGGCAACATATCTTCATATTAGAAATAGGAGTCTATATAAAAGCAATACTTTTATGCTTTCCTATCTAATAAGAGTAGCACTAATCTCAAAGCAAATAAAGAGATAAACAATATCTATCTACCATTTATCATGCTTTAAAAATTGTGCAAATCATTATTAAAAAAAGCATGAAATCACCTTTATGGAAATAGTTATATGTATATCTTTATATTAGAAATGATTAGATATATATCTTCATATTCAGATAGTATAGATATTATCCTATTCTTAGTGTTTGGTTGCATTATATAACATAGTTTTTATATTGTTAGTGACTAATCTCATCTATATAAAGAGAAGAATCACACCATTCTAATAAAACAATAAGAAGAAAAAAGTTATTTTAGTCTCTCCCCTAAGTTCTTCTCCCTAGTTCATGATCTTCCCTTTCTCCTAAAGCCTTACCCTTCAGCCGTGCCGTCCCGGCCATCTTCTGTACCCCATTTACCTCGTTATGAACTAAGATTTATAGCATACACCATCAACTATGTAAAAAAGAACTATATGGTACTAGTGCTACTTAAAACACTAAGGACCCGTTTGGCCGGATTTAGCTTCAATTTTTTAGCTTTGAGGCCATTTTTCTGACCAAATGTACGGGTTTTGAAGCCTAAAAAATGAACTAAGAATTTAAAGCTGCGTCTAAAATAAACTATAAATTTGAAGCCTCGACTTTATAGCTTCTCTTGAGCTTCGAAGTCAAAAAGAGAGAAGCCGAGCCTGCCAAACGGGACGAAATAGGAAACCTGTCGATCGCAAATCACGAAACAACACACCTTCTTCTACTTCTCCATTCCTATCTCTTCCTCTAGAATTGCTGCTGCCGCCCATGAACTCACCGACGGCTCCACGCTATAATAAAATGCCTGATACCAAGGCAAAGCCCTTTTCAGATGTCATCGCCGTCGTCTTCCCTGCACCAATGTCCCTCTACCTTGTTTACATCCTTTGTTGACATGTCTAGGACATTCTTGCGGTGACGCGTGTGATATTCTTTGCAAGGTGCTTGGCTAGCTTGGTATCCATGAGTTCATACACCATGGAGCAATCCTAGCTGCACCCACGCCAATTCCGTTCAACCTTAGAAGTATCCTTGCCAAGACTCTAGGAGCAAGCCGTGGAACTTCTTCAGCTCAAGGCAACCAGATATCTCAGAGCGTTGTAAGGGGAAGCCTGAACAATGTCATCTCCAATATCGTACCTGGTAACCTATTCCTTTAGTGAACCTGAATCTCGGGGTTGAGATTCCGTTTAAGGGGGTAGGTTTGTAATATCCTGATTTTCATAGCCTTTTTGAAGCTTTTAAAATAAAATTCACTATTTGGATTTTTCTAAAATTAATTAAAGTTTAAAATATATTTTTTATTAAATAAAAGGATTTAATGTTACTAAATTAAACTTGAACATTTGTTGGAAGTATTTTATTTCGGTTCCTTGTGTCTCAAGAATTCTTTTGGAATTTTCTATGATTTTTTGGATTTATTTGCTATTTTCTAAGCTCAAGAGATTTTATTTGAATTTTTGAAAAAAGGAAAATCCCTAAAAGTCCCTAAAGGTTAAATGGGCCAAAGCCCATTTCAGCCCAGCTCAATCCAACCCACCCCGCCAGCCCACCCTTAGCCCAGTCCAGCCCGACCCGCGCCCCACCACGCGTCGACCATCCGCGCCGTCTTCTCACCGCGCCCTTGCATCCTGGCCGTTGGTTCATTTTGTGCCACTGACAGGTGGGGTCCACATGTCAAATCCGTCATCTCCGCCCAGGACTCCTCCGTCTCCGAGTCCGCTCCGTCGCCGTCGCCCGTGTTTGACTCGGCATCGGCATCCATGTTGTGTGCGCCTCGATCACATCAGCGTTGGTTTTCGCATCGCCGTGCGTCGCTCGTCGTTCTCACTGGGATTCGCTGCTGAGTTTGACATCTTCACTTTCTTCTCCGACGCTGACCGACATTGCTGTCGACCTCGCTGGTGAGCGTCGCCGCCCGCCGTTCGCTCAGTCATGCGTCATCTCACCATTGGTCAGCCGCCGCTGTTGAGCCTCCCTGGCACCCCCTCGACCTCCCCCAATGCCGCTCCCTCGGCCTCCCTGGCGCTTCCTCTGGCTTTCCCAGACGTCGCCCCCTCCGACCTCCCTCTGTGCTGCCCGCCACCCCCCGGCCTCCCTAGCGTAGCCACCCCTGGTCTCCCCCGGCACTGCCCTTTTCAGCCTCCCCTGGCACCTCCCCCTCCCATCTGGTGGCTGGCACCTCCCCGACCACGACGGCTTCGACCAAGTACCATGGTCAAAATCGTCGTGGTTGAAATCGCTGTGGTCGAAGCCGCCATGGTCGAAGTTGATGTGGTCAAGACTATCGTGGTCAAAGCCTACATAGTCGAAATCACCGTGGTCGAAGCTACCGTGGTCGATATCGCCGTAGTTGAGGCCACTGTGGTTGAAGCAGTGTGTGGTTGAGGAGGGGGAGGTGCGGATGGAGGAGGGGGCGACGTTGGGGGAAGCTAGGGAGGGAGCCGGGGGAGCCCGGGGGAGGGGGGTGGCGCTGGAGGAGGCCAGGGGCAGCACCGAGGGAGGTTGGAGGGGGTGGAGGGAGGCGGGTGGGCGGCGCCAGTGGTGGAGGGAGGCCGAGGGAAGTGGTGGGGTGACACTGGGGGGAGGACAGGGAGGGCAGCGCCGGGGGAGGGCGGCGCCTGGGGGAGGACGAGGAGGGTGACACCGGGGGATGGCTCAGGTGTACTGCTCTTAAGAAAGTATTGCTGCACGGGGGGTTTCCAAAAAATTGCTTAAGTGAGCTGAGGGATTCCGCCCGCCTTGATCTTGGCCTTCCGACGAGGATCCAATAGCTCATGTTGGCATTTACATGTTAGCACTGAATACACCATTAGCACTAGATATGCTCCCTTTAGGTGAACATAATAATTTTAAGGATTTATTTGTGTTAAACCAAATTGAGTTAAGTTTTCGCATTATATACTTGGTTTTAGCCAAATAGAAACGATTGATAATTGAAGAAAGATTTTTAATCCGCCTATTCACCCCCTTTAGTCGGCCTGCTTAATCTTAAAGAGGTGCTTGCCGAGCCCCCTACGCGACAACAAGCCAGCTGGTCACTATGCATGCTTTTAGCGCTAATTATAATTAATTAGCGCTAATCATAATTAATTAGCGCTAATCATATGTATGATTGCTGTACTTAATTACATAGTATTATCCACAAGATTTAGTCATACAAGCCATGTTACTTTGGCTATTATAAAACCCCTAATTATTACATTTTATTTTATCGTTCCGAGGCTTCTAAGTATCGAACTTACAGTTGCCCTGTAACAACAATATCTAGGGAAGGTTAGTACTGTTAATAATAATGTATTTTAAAAATATTAGAATCCTTGCAGTTTAATATATGCATATGCTTGCCTCTGAATATTCAGCTAGTAACTTTGCAACAAGTAAATACTAACCAGAACAATGGCTAAACAAGTTTTTGTACTAGGATAAGGTAGCGTGCCTCATTGACTAGCTGCATGCACTTTGATTAGCGTAAAAAAACTCTTCTATTTGCTGATTTGTTTCAACAAGTTACAACCTAGATCAATTTAACTTTAGTTCTTGCCCTATTATGGAGCGTTCGTATTAGTTTTTACTGATAGTTTTTAGTTATGGCTCAAGATTTTTGGTTGAAAATAAATAGTATTGGATAAAAGAAGTGGATTTTAGAAGGATGGGGCAAGTGGTGAAAAAAATAAAGGAAATATGCGTATGTGACTGGAGTGAGAGGAGTAGGGTGTGTGATGCACCCGTGACCCTCTGCCTTAGCTCCGGAGCGAGACAGTAGCTTTTATTTTTTTAAGCAGAAACTATTAACTAAAAACAAAAACTAATATGAACATGGCCTATATCTATTTAGTCCCTAAGGAGAATATACCTTGTATAGTGACAGCTTGATCCAATTTTCTGTATTTTCTACTCGATGTCTCGCTGATATGTGTATTGTAACTTGAATAACTGTAATCTCATGACGTTATTTTGTTCTTGTAATATTAAGAGCATCTGTAGTGTATGAAAATAGAGGGTCTTAAGCCACCTTAAGGTCAACCTTATACATTACAGGGGTGATCTTAAGCAGGCTATAAGCAAAAAAAGGCTTAAGGCTGGTCCTCAAGCTAAAGACTTGGCCACAAGCATTAAAATACAATTTTTCTTTATCTGCTAAGTGGGACCATCTTAAGGCCCATTGGGTTATATACACTATGGAGTCAGTCTTAAGGTTTAGATGGGATCCACCTTAAGGCCCCTTGGGTTATATACACTACAGATGCCCTAATATCATTGATAACTTACCGAAAGACATATGAAGCTTAATACGCCCTATCTATCTCATGATTAGCGCTAACTAACTTTATAGTTAGCGCTAATTATATTAGTACTAAATCAAATATGATTAATACTGATTAAAACACTAAATAGATGTACAGAGTGGACGGTCATAGAGAAGACTAAATTTCTAAAAACGATCGGAGGACTAAATTTGAAAAAAAAAAAGGCTAGTCACATTCGTGTGAACGTTCGGGCAGCCAAGGCCCAACAACTCAATACGGACCCTTAAATCGAACCGACACGCACACGCCACGAGCACACACGCCAACCCCCTCCCAAATCCACACCCCTCGTGCTCTTCCCTCCCCTCAAAACCCTCCCGCCACGTCTCCGCCGGCGGCGGCCGCGCTTCATCTCCGGCGAGGCCTCCTCCTCCTCCCCCCCCCCCAAGGTTCGCGCCCTCTTCTCTCCCTCCCCCCTCTACCACCCGTAACTCCGTAGCTTTGCTGACGCGGCCGACCGAGCGTAGGCGACGAGCTCGCTGGCCCCCGGGATCTGGACCGTGTTGCCTTGCACTCGGGCGTGTGATAGCCTACCTCGATGGCTGGCTTGGATTGGATGCTCGCGATTCGGGGCTTAGTTGTGTGAGCGCGCTGCTCTGCTCTCGATTTAGGGTTTGGAGGCCGTGGCGTTTCCGCGTCGCTCCTCACTGAGGCGTTAGGGTTTGCGTTGCTCTGATTTGTGCCTAGTGGGATCCGCGCTAAAAGCGGGCTGTTCAGTTGGTATTGTCACATGCATGCTTTGCCTCGCGCAAACTTTTACGCAGACCGCTAGCCTCTGTAGAGTTTATGCTACTTGACATGTGATTTATTGTGTGTTTCCAGAAGATATGGATGGACCTGCCGAGAACCCTGTGGAGCATGACATGACTGGAATCCCTATTAATCTCAACAATGAGGAGCAAGCCAATCTTTACAGTGATGTGCCAGAGCAGTACAAGGAAGAACCGGAAAAAACATATGATGAGGAACCCAAAGACCTAGGCTATGAAGAATCGGGGAACCCATACAAGGAAGAGCAGGTGAATTTGAGCGATGGAAATGTGGGGGATCAGCATAAAGAAGACCAATCTATCCTTCCACAGGAAGAGGCAATGAATGTCTACGGCGGAGAAGCTGAGGCAGAGCAACAGGCCAATGCAGAGGCTGATGACAAGAAATGGCCTGGGTGGCCTGGGGAGAGTGTGTTCCGTATACTGGTTCCTGTCCAAAAGGTGGGTGCAGTCATTGGCCGCAAAGGGGAGTGTATCAAAAGGATGTGTGAGGAATCCAGAGCACGCATAAAGGTGCTCGATGGCCCACCAGGTGTTCCAGAAAGAGCTGTAAGTTTTTCACTCTCTTCTTTCAGGTTGAGCTGCTATTATCATTGATTCGGTCAGTTTGTTCAATAATGTTGTAGGCTTGTTGCCTTGTAGCCATCCTGAGTGCAGGTGCAAAGCCAAGCTTGATCTGTTGCCTATATCATTAGATGTTTCTGTTTTGTAGTTGCTTTAGAGAACCAGGTGTGTAGATAATTCTGTAGTACATTGGTGAATGTTTTCATTTTTTATGGTTATCTTGGAGAATGAATCCCCTGGGAAGCCTTACAATTACAGGTAGCTATAGTACTGTACGATTCTATGATCTCCCGTACCGTGCATTCTATTCACATTCAATTTGGATGCTTTGTGCACATGGTCATTTCCCCCAATTTCTCAGATAATTTGGTGTGTTGTCTGGAAGTGCAGGGCTTGAGTTGACTGTAGTAGTTGCTAATTGTAATTGACAAATGAAACTGTACCGGCTGACTTATGAAAACCATAGAAATGAAAATGGGAACTGGTTATTGATATTTTATGTTGTAGAATGTCATTTTTAATGTTCATTTGCAGTTGCAGATTGATGTTTCTCTAATTTGGAATCAAGCGCTTGAGTAGGTTGCTTGCTTTCTTCGAGTCCTTCAGAAGGAGATGCTACTTTGTTCAGATTGTTTTGAAAGTTTAAAAATGGTTTAGGCTAGTACTCTGGTGCTTATAGTGCTCTTGATAATTACTACGCTGCTCTCACTACTAAATCCATTGGAAGATTCATATTTTGTAAGATTGGTTCATCGAAAATATTATAGTGAACTTCTATATATCATTAATAAAAATAAAGCATCAAGAACCACCTTCCTACATAGAATGGCTATATGCTTGTGTTGCATCAAGCATAAAAAAATATTTCAATGTAGCTTGAGTGGCTAAGTAAAATCATGACCCAAATTTAAAATGTAGTCTGGAAGCAACCATGGATAATTTTAGATTTGTACATGGATCATGTAATTATTGCATGCAAAAATACCATTTCTACAAAAGCTACGATAGACTATATGATGGGAATACTTAATTTAGCCAATTTATGAACATGGACGTGAAAATCTTAACCCAGCTTTTAAAATTGAGTCTGGAAACAAATGTGTACAATTTTGGATATGTACATGGATAAAGAAATTATTGCATACATAAATGCTCTTTCTCATTTTTTTTATAAAAAAACTGATAAATTATCAGATGGGAATACTGATATTTGGCCAATTCAGGAGCTGTACTTATGTGAATGCAAATTGAAATCAAATTTGGGGCATTTGTTTCTGGCGGTGTACTTAATTGTATATAACAATTCCATTTAAGAAATATTCATGCTACTAGTCGCAGAAGTTTCTGGCTTTTTGCACAAATAAATGAACACTAAAGCTAACAAGGAGCAAATTATCAGCAGAATGGCATTCAAGTACAAAACTTAATAGTGTCGATAACAATAACAAACTAATCTTTGCAGGTCTCACTGCAGTCTAAGGCCTCAAGTTGAATCATTTGTGTATCCAAAATAGACAAACAGTCATGGTTGCCAAAGTTCAGTTTTGTGCTCCTCTGCTGCAAATATGATTTTAAGTCTTTTTGAGTATTGGATGAAGATCCCTGTCAAGAAGCTCCACATATTGTCTGGTAATTCCATGACCTTTTTTTTAACCAAATGGAAATGAGTTGGCAAAATGTTACAGTGCTAAAATAGCGCAAAAAAAATTAAACCTAACCATTTCCTAAATAATGGTCTTGATACTTTCAGAAAAATGATCATATGTGCAAAATCGAATTATGCAAGTGCATACCCTTTAAATGTAAGTACGGATGCCACATATAACACGTTTTGCAATATCTTGGGGATTGTTTTTGCTGAAACAGTGTTCCCAGTTCACTATCATAATTTATTAAACGATGAACAAACTATACATCCAAGTGACTTAAAGCAACTGTGCATTTCCTTTTTGTTTTCTTTATTGGGATTTAAGATTGATCACACATGATAGACATGATATATTTCCATATATGTTAGGGTTTGGATTACTATACAAAAAATCAGCTGTCTCAAATATACCCTATGAGACAACAGTCTTGATCCATGTACAATATTAAGGAAAATAATGGCTGTGGTTAAGGATGATGAATAAGATAAACATGCTAACAGCAAAGCAAGGAATGGGAAACTTTCTGGTCATATAAATGTATTGCTCCTTAAAACGAGAACAAACTATTCTATAGCTGTGCATAACCATTTCAGCAGCTCAACGATCTTATTTACAATGCTGAAGTTCTGCAATCACAATGTAACACATGGTTTGGCATTGGCGCAGCTTTTGATCTGCAATTTCATCTTACTGTTTTTTAGGATTTATTAACTAATTTGATAGATTCTTTTTAGAGGCATCACAGAAATATTTACCAGAATTGAAAGATTCTGTTTACTAGATTCTACAGTGCAGCACAGCAATTCCAAACAGGCCCTAATGACATATCTTGGATATGTTGTGTAAAATAGAAAAGAAATGGTATTCTGGAGTCTGAAACCTTTTCTACTGAACTTGAGCTATTCATGTGATCATGTCTTGGCTGCATCAGATGCCGAAGATGTACAAATCTTGTTGCCCTTCAATAGGTTCAGCAGCATGCAACATGTTGATAGTGTATATGCATGGGTTCAAGTAAAGGCTATGACACCATGCAGAAATTTATAGGAAACGAGAAAATGCAGTTCAAACCCATCTATATTCATAGATATAACCATGCCATCATTTCATCCAACTAATGTAGGATGCAAATATATGCTTTATCCTTGTATAGTTGTATTGTCATTTCGTTTCCTCAGTGTCTGTGCATATTGATACTATTTATTTTTTCTCCGGTAGTATCCATCTGTATGTAACATATTTGTGTACCTGCTTCACTGCTTGCTGACATCTCGATGTTGTTTTCCTTTTTAAAGGTAATGATTTCAGCAAAGGATGAACCAGATACACCGGTATCTCCAGCTGTTGATGGATTGCTTAGAGTTCATAAAAGAATATCAGATGGTTTAGATGGTGAACCTGATCAGCCTCAACGAGGTGCTGGTACTGTAGGGCCAACACGGCTACTGGTGCCAGCTTCCCAAGCTGGCAGCCTGATTGGCAAGCAAGGAGCAACAATTAAATCCATACAGGATGCTTCAAAGTGTGTTCTCCGCATTCTTGGTAAGGTTCACATTTTTCCTCATATTGTTGTTATAGTATGGTAAGGCTTCACCATATTGTTATAGTATGACAAGTCTTATTCTGTTTTTGATACTATTTTTTGTAGTCCCTTGCAAGTATTTGGTTAGCCAAGGATCTATCCATAGTTTTGTTTGTTGTAGTTTTTTTGTGTCATTGAACCAATAAGGTGTATACATTGTGACTCATGTATTGCATGATTGTTCTTTCTTTCGTATGAATCAGGAAATAGGTGCCTTTTTTTTGGAGTCTACTTTCAAATTTTCAAATGCTAGATTTCCATAGTTTATTTAGTGACTTATTTGTGCCCATGCAGTGATTTATGATTAGCAGACTTTGTAGGATCAACCATTTTTCTTGTATGTATTCAGTCTATTTGCTCAAAGGTAAAAACATTTGAAAAATACAGATATTTTGAGCACGCTTGCATATTTGGGGGGCAAAACCCACCATTTGAGAACCCAAGTCTGCTAGACGGACACATGCTGTACAGAATCTAATTCAACCATATATACAAGGGTGTAGCTAGCATGTACCATTCCCTTTTGCTTGATGTCTTAATTATTCTAGCTTTCTGTTTGGTTTGCTGGATCATGGTTGATCATTTGTACTGAAATTTCGTTAGGCTCTCCTGACAACTGTAATTAGTTTCGCATAAAGCCACACATGATGTATATGTAAAGCACCACTAATTTAACATTTTCCTTAACAGAAAATGTGCCACCTGTGGCATTAAATGATGACCGAGTTGTTGAGATACAAGGTGAACCTCTTGATGTTCACAAAGCAGTTGAACTCATTGCAAGTCATCTAAGAAAATTTCTTGTTGACCGCAGCGTTCTCCCTTTGTTCGAAACGCAGGTAAGTGAATTCTGTTGTTTGGCAGTTTATTGTTTGCTCGCATGCAGTGTTCAGTAAGCATAAATTGCCTTCTTGACAGATGAAAGTGCACAATGTGCCTAGAGAGCAACCTATGCCAGCTCCTCAGCAGTGGGGTCCTCCTCCACCCTGGGGTCATCCATCAAGCCTTCCTCCTGGTGGCCCAGGTTATGGCGGGAATCCACAGTTCATGCCTCCACGGCCACAAGACAACTATTATCCTCCTCCCGATGTGCCCCCTGTAGAAAAGCAACCGCACTATGGAATTTCTTCATATGGACGTGATGCACCTCCGAGTGGCGCTCCTGCCTCAGGGAATCAACACCCACCACATGGGTCTTCTCAAGTTAGTTGCTATAAATTTGACCGTTCTGAAGTCTGAACATGATGGATTGTTTGCATGCCTATTATTATGATTACTTACACCCCCATATTTGTTTGTATTATTTGACAGGTGACGCACAGCATGCAAGTCCCCCTTTCGTATGCTGATGCTGTGATTGGGGCAGCTGGTGCCAGTATCAGCTACATCCGCAGGCATAGTGGTGCAACAATAAGTATTCAAGAAGGTGTTCCTGGAGAGATGACAGTGGAGATAACAGGAAGTGCCTCACAGGTTCAGACTGCTCAGCAGCTGATCAAGGTATTTTTCTTTGTCCTCTTAACTTGCGTCAGTATTCTCGCGCTCTCATCATCTGCATTTTGACTAAAATTCATGTGATATAGTGATGATCTATTTCCTAGTCTCTCATATTGTCATCATATATTGTGCAAACTGCAATGCATTTGTCTGAGTCCACCTCATCTGCCAAGTACAAACTGGATGCACCAGTGGGACATTTTCTACTTGCTACATTAGATAGATAGAAGGTAGCTGCACAGCTTCATCCCATTTGATTTATATTATCTGTACACACAACTAATTCTCCAAAAAAAAAATCAGAGAGAAAAAGATGTACGCACAAGACACAACTCTTCCATCAATAGCACACATACACTTAAATATGCACAAAGTGGACAGAGGAAAAAACCCTCACCATGGCTTTGACACTGTAAGTCTGTAATCAGTGTGTAGATGGTTGTGCCCATTTTCCAAGGCTGGTCGCTGCTAATCAAACCTCACAAGTTAACAATTTCCCATTTCAGAAGCTACAATACTGCCACTATAGCTATCCAAATCTACAAGAACATCATATCATATGCTGAAACTTTTCATCTTAGTTGACATGTTCGCCATCCTTTTCTTGCAGAATTTCATGGCGGAAGCTTCTCCCCAAGTTCCCCCACCAGATCCCGCTGCTCCTTCTCAACCAGTTGACGCGAGTTACAACTCTTACCCACCGTACGGAGGTGCATCATACGGATCCCCTCCAGGCGGCGCAGGTCCTGGCCCCGACAATGGAGGAAGCTACGGTGGTGCACCCTACCCACCGAACTACGGATACTAGTTGGAAGGGAAGGGTCTAGGCTCTAGAGAGAGGGATTTCGGTTTTGTTGGTCAGTCTGTTCATCTGTTTGCGATCTTGAGATAATTAGGATCTCTGAACTTTTTGGTGGTGTAAACTGCTTTCTGATTCCAGTAACAACTGTTCTCTGATACGCTCTTTTTGTGCTGTAAACCATCAACCTAATATCGCCTCCATACTCCCCATCTAATTCAGCTTTTGCCTAGCTGAAACATTAGAAAGAAACAGAGGTTGCTAGTGGTGTAACAGGGCTCTGTGTCACAGGGACCCATGTTCCGTGAGCACGTCAAGATTCAAGCACCCATGATGGGAAAGGGAATAAAGGATGATGAACAGCAAACGGGCTAAGCAATCAAGACCTCAATGTCCACTCGACCAGAGCATCTTGGAGCGGCAAGATTATCGCTCCCAGTTCATCATTAGGCCTGGAGAAACTGCAACTCTACAAAGACGGTTGCCTGTTCTTTTTGGCTTATGGTTTTTGGCTGAAATTTTTGAATTTTAGCTGTTTACGGTACAGATTACGGAGAGACAGATGCTCACTTGCGATTTTAGCTGGTACAGATATTGGGCTTTTAACGTGTAGATCGTTTAACTTGTAGACTCCGTCTTGAGAAAATACTCCGTTTGAAAGTTAGGTACTGTAGCAAAAACTAAAAGCCGTCCGGCTTCTCTCCTGCCGAACAGGCCCTGGCCCGGTTCTTCTTATCCTCTATCCCTATGGTCAATACAATCCCGATTGGTTCACTGAATCGTGTTACTACCAAACGCCAACTAGAGAAAAATATGATGAAACTAGCTAGACTTCAGAAGAACAGGACAAGATTAGCCTACGAAGCTCAGCAGACTTCAGAAGAACAGGACAAGATGGCCTAAGAAGCTAAGCAGGAAAGAAAATCTTGGGTCTCCCTCTTGCTAATTAAGGAATTAAAGCTTAGCTTAGTTGATTGGAGGTGTGGATTAATACCCCTACCACTTGAGTTCCAAGTCCTCTTCGATGCGAATTTGAGTGTCTATTTTTTTCTTAATTAAAAAAAATACCCAGTTGCTCATTGATTAGCTTGGATGCAACCAGTGTGCTAATCTAGGATCGCAGAGACATTCCATATATTGCGGCAGGCCAACGTGCACAGATTTGGGCCATTCTTATTTTCTACAAGTTTGCACGCAATCCTTGACTTGTAGCAAACTACCAGCAATTGCCTTAATTCCTTTGCCGTGTGCTGTGGGTCCGTGTTTTTAGACTTAGGCGGCACGTTTTTGGAAGCCAAGGACAAGTAATGTTGCCCCGCTAATTTAGGCTTAGGCTTCTAGTTTCCGGCTTATTTTTCACTATTTCTAAATTTCATCTTTTTTGACTTTTCAAATTTTTTTGAGCTTTTTTGCTGGTTCTTTTTTTCCGTATTCGTTTGCATTATACGTGCTAGGCTAACCTTTTTCTATTTTTATTTTTTAAAAATTTAATTATGCCAAATAAGCCACCATCAGCTACAGTGTAATTTCAGTTAGCTACAGAAAAAATTCAGCCATAAGCTACAAAAATTCAGCCCACCAAATCACTTGGTTGGATGCAATGCACAAAAAGCACACTTGGTTTCTTGCTATAGATGAGAAATTTGAGTGGCTTTTTTAATGACAAAGATAAGTTCTCCAGTGTCAAATCTACATACTTTCCTTTTTCTATTTGTTAGTGGTTAACAAGATCATGATTCAGGAGTTAAGCAAAATAATAAATTTGTGATAGCCATAGACTCAAGTTGGCGACCATTTATCATTTTGTTAAATGTCATGTCACTGGATAAGCTGCATCGGAGCAAGATGTACCAACCATTTCATCTCATTTTGTTTTCTGAAGGAATTATGTGATAAAAGTACAGAAATATCGGTGTCAAAAGACTTTATGTCAAACATCAAATTCTCTGTCAGACATACATAGCTGTTCAAGGATCCAACCTTCCATTCTTCCCTGTACATGCTGCTATGATGTACCAATCGATCAAGCTCTTTTTGCTTGCTGATCAAATTCTTAATCATTAGCAAGCTAATGATAGCCCAGAGGATGGCAAGTTAGCCCGTCCTGTCCCTCACCAAAAGCTTTGGGTGGATTATTTTGAACTGTGTTTTTTTGTTTAACTTTTTGAATTCTGCTTATTCATAAAAAGAGTACAGAGAGAAACCGTGTGTGATTTTAGTTGATATAGATAAATTCGATATAGTGTCTACTACAATCAACTTATAAACTCCATATTAAAAAGTCACACTATTTAAAAGTTAGTTACTGTAGCATAAATAAAAACCATAAAAAGAGGAGCTGCATTTCCTGGACGCTTAGATTATACGCTTCAATCGACAGAGAGGACATGGCATGGTTACACAAAAAGAAAAAGAAAAGCGAAAAGAAAAGAAAAAGAAAAAGGGAGAGATGAAAAAAAAAACAGTGGCTTTCCATGATGTTACATCCTTGCTTGAAAGTCAGAATACATCGAAGTGATGTTGAGCTAAATCTCCTCCTTGACCTCTAGACACAGTACTATCTACTATGTTAGCCTAATTGAAGGTTTTTAAGAAAATCTGTTTACCAAGACACTTAGACAGTACTAGAATATTTAATTCCTTGTCTCTTATATGAAATGGTAGATACTAGATAGCCCAAATTAAGGCTGTACGTATGGATCGTTTTAAGACTTTATAAGTGTAGTTGACCATGCAATAAATCATCGGTCGGTGAGGCATTTTTGTCCACTGAGCTACTCCAATAGTAGTTTTTTTTTTGCCTATTTTAGGCTTTTTTAATTCTATTTTCAAAAAAAAAACACAAAATGACATGTTTCCCAGTGGTAGCGCAAATGGTGCCGAGGTTTAATGTCTCAACAGCAGACCTTATCGTGCTGACGTATATACTTGAGCATATCTCTATATATAATGCACCATTATATCTCTACGGATAATACAAAGAAAAGAAGAGGGGAAAAAATTCACGTTGAGAAGCTAATACATTCCAAACAACCTTCAGCCTCTGGAAACTAGAATCTATCACTGTTTGGAATATTATCTTAGCCACATGGTAAAAGCTAGACCAACTGTAACTCATTATTTAATTAGTATAGCTTGCCCTTATGAATTAGTTGCATGATATGACCATGTTGGATATTTTAATTAGGATCTAATGCGGAGTTAATCTCAAAAATATATTTAGTACTTTAATTGGTCGGATTACACAGATGTTCTGGCCGAAGTATGTAAATAAATTCACTGATTTGGAGTAAACAAAAAAACATCGGTGTGTTGACTCGATTAGTGAAATAAAGCTAATCTTATTAGTATAATAACTTTAAAATACCAGAATGTATAATCGGGTGTCAATTTTTTTGTGGTAGTGGTATTCCTCGGGTGTGCGTCATGGATAGAAGCTGATTTGGAGCTAAATCTCACTAATTAGCTAATTACTGGCTAGTGGCTAGTTTAAGTCCATGTATGGGTGTATGCACCCATAAGTACACAATCACTGGAATTACTGAATTAGTACTAACCAGCAAGGTGCATGTTTAATCTGTTGTTAGCACTGCTTTACATATTATTAGTTATTCATGATATTTGTCTCCTAGTAAAATATGAAATAAAAATATTGCCCACATTTTTTACATTCCAAAAACCTTATTGTGAAGTTTGTGGTAATACAACAATAGCCGGTGCTTCTGATGCTATAAAATCTAAGAGATTTTCTGATTAGAACTTCCGTGATGACAGATTAGAGCCAAGTTTTGACTATGTCTTTGGGATTATGGTAGGTTATCCACCCATAGTATCCATTTACGATTGAGCAGTTCATGTAGTTTGAAAATATGAACAACACTACAATAAAAAGAAAGTACATATTCATTGTACCCATGTTCTAATAAACAAAGTACTCTCAACTGTATGGAAGATTGTCATATAGTCTTAATGTATTCTATTGTCCAAATGAGGAAAGGGTAATAGCTTGTAAGATACCTAGAAAGAATACACATACTTGAACTTAACTGTGTGGTCGCAATTTACGAGAATAGGGCATTTTCTAGAAAGCTCATAAGCAGATAAGGGAGCATGATCATATAACGCCCCGTTTAGACGTGGTTCATTGGCAGTTTAGTATCAGTTGATATTTCAAGTGAAAGTTGATCATGAAAAGCTGTGAATTCAAGGCATAATGCATTCATCAGCTGTAAGAAGATGAATCTTATTATTCTAGGTGAAATTTTAACCCGTACGAGACTTACACTAAAAGATTGGTATATTAACAGTATTTTAGCATAATATGTTTGATATCCTTTTGCTTCTTGATTTAGAATTGGTGGGTGGTTATTAGAATAGGCCTATATGAGTGAGACACATTTCCTATAATTTCAAAACATGCATGGTTTAGTACCATATTGCTAAGTTAAGGTGGAGGAGACTAATTTATAAGGTGGAGTTCTCGCCACTCCTTGAATATGGATGGTGATGGCATGAGGAGGGATTTGGATAATCACACACGTGTGCACGCACACGCACGTGTATTTGTGTATTTTCACGTAAAAATTGCGTGACTTGTGACCTGCAACGCGTGACTATGCTGTGACGTGGTGTGCCATTTGGCAGACCAAGTCCACTTTATTTTTCTGAACTATGCATCACTCTCTCTCTCTCTGTCATTCAAACATTTGAATTTGAGACTTTATTGGGTTTGATGACAGGCAGTTGTTAGTGGGTAAATGGCTGGTTAAATGTATCAGTTTCCAATGGGTAAATGGCTACTTAGTCATATCAGTTTACAGTTTGTCTATATATACATACCTGGAGACATCCAAAGTGTATATAAAAGAATCACCGCCTCTTATTTCTTCCTCATGTAAATGTGTGCTGTTGTTCTACGCCGTTTGAACTTCATCGACTCTTCTTCCTGGCATGTACCGTGAAGAGGAGCGGTATCTCCAAACTGTTGCTGCCATGAAGACTTGCATGAGGGCAGAAATAAAGTTTGTGGGCAACGCACATCTGCGTTATTGCTCGCTTTACTGCGACATCTATGTTCTGCGCCGCTTCCTATTCTTCCTCATAGCCAATTGTAAGTTGTTCGTATGACCGATCAACTTATTTAAATTTTATTTCTATATATATTTAAAGTACAATGAGTTGCCTGTTGTTAACACTGCTTTAACTTATCACTTCCCGTTGAGTTTTTTTTTTTGTTTTGGTTTTGGCATTTAACTTCCTGCCAAAGTCACAACCTAAAAAGAACCCACCCATGGTAAAACGAGTTGAGGTGGCTCCGAGGGTCAGCACCAATGACACCGGCGCTGAGTTGTTAACCTCAGCACCATTTGCGCTGGCGCTGAGAAAAAAAGACCATTTCTAGAATTAGTTTCCAGCAGACTATTTTTAGAAATAGAATTAAAAAGGCTAAAATGGGCAAAAAAAAATCCCAATAATAGTGGTTCAGTCGTTTGCCCCACACAGCAACCAGGGACTTGCGTTCCACGATAATATCCAAAAGACCCCATGTTGTAAGCATCATCAAGTAACGTGTTCAATTGTCAACCTCTCGTTAGGGGCATTGCAAGGGAAGAATAAACAAGCATATATTCCTTAAAAAAACAAGCATATATTAGGAATACCAACACAAATTTATTATGAACACCTGATGACATAGGTCCCCTTGAATATTCCTAAAAAAACGTGCTCTAGAGTCTAGACTTCCATAACAACGCCAAAAAAAAATTTCCTGAAAAATGAATCTTAAGATAAAATTGTCTTGTGAGGTTTCATTTCTTATGTATATTCCAGACCACTCAAGAACCCTGGAGAGCACACAGTTGTTCACTTCCTCTCCTCAGTCTTCCTTTCAACTCTTCAAAGTTCAGACTCCCTTCTTGAGCAAAGCTCAGCAGTCACTACCTAAACACATGATCTTTTCCTCCATCATCTCTTAATTGAATGCGTCACAACTCAAAAGAGAGAGAAGAACATCTTGTATGCCCTCACTTCAGACATTGAAACCAGAACAAGCTCCAATTGCGCCAAGCAGCTCATCGGATTCCCAAACGGCTCCATGCTTGTTACTGGTACTTCCGCAATTAGCGAGGCCTAGTTTCACGAACGCGGCTTTCCTGTTCCCTTCTCCGTGTTCCCTTCGTGTTCCTATTGACGTGGCAAACATCCAGAACACCAAGGGAACATGAGGGGGATAGAAAGGGTGCTCTGGATGTTTGCCATATCGACAGGAACACGAGGGGAACACAGAGAAGGGAACAGGGAAGCCGTTTTCTAGTTTCACATGACCAGTGCAGCCATCCTTCACCAAAGGCTTGGGCCTCGTTGTTTCCTGAATGGAGCGCGACGATCTACGGGTTTCCTAGGTCTGGGCAGACTGTGTTGGCAGCTGGGTGTGGTTGTGCTCGCCTTCGTATGCGACAATGAGCATCGCCGGGTCATCCACACACCGCTCAACATGCTTCCTCGCCGGGCAGCCCCTGACGCTGCTGCATTTGTAGTAGCCCCTGCATTGGATCCAAGAGACGGGGCACAGTTAGTCTTCTGTGATGCCAAAGAAAAGATGTGGAAAGAGGAACAGTCAACAGCATGTTCTTGCTTTCATGGGATAGCTACAGGCACTAAAGCTTGAGATGAGGTGGGGGAATGAGAGCAATCAAGATTAGGATGAGCAAAGACAAGCATGGCAATCCAATACGAGTTGCACTAACAATTTACCTACTTCAGGTCCCCCATGATTGATCCCTTTCTCCACAGATGAGTGCAAGAAAGAGTGAGAGACAGACATGATCCACTAAGTTGGTTATAATTAATTGTGCTAGCAACTAAGGAGCCAACACGTCTTGGTTGCAGAAGCAATTGGGGGATTAGGAAATGGTAAGAGTGGAGTGGAGGATCCACAAACAAATATTCCACAGGTAAAGGGAGCAGAATGAGTGCCTGATGCAGATACGCCCTCTTTCATGGTACAACATGGGGAATAATACATCAGGACTAAAGTGGATTTGATGCATATTTTAGTGTTAGTTGACCGCTGCCATTATCTAAACAGCAGTTCGAATCTTCTGCTAAGCAAACTGTTGAAATCCTTTTGTTCATACCTCGGATGAGGGGAACCCTTAATCGGTTTCTGCCCATACTTGCGCCATGAGTATTCATCCGGGGGTATATCGGCTATCTTGTTGCTAATGGCTGGCACTTTAATCGACCTCTTAATTCGCAATTTCCTGCAGGAAATAGCAGCATAAATCAGGCTAAAGTCCATAATACCCAACCCGACAACAGAAAAGCATGACATCAAGAACACGGTTTACCTCCTCTTTGAGCAATGGCACCTGCCGGTCGAGGCACACTTGACGCTGCCATCCTCCCCCCTGCCCGTGCACCGCCGCTTGGGCGCATGGTGCGCATTCGCCGGGTCGCTGGCCGCTGGCCCGCCGATCAAATGGAACGGCGGCTTCCCGTCCAAGCTAGCCACACTGCCATCCATACTCAGGGATGACAGGAAAGACGTCGCCGGCGACATCGTCCCGGTGCCGCTGGGGCTATCAAACTTCAGGCTGATCCCACTGTTGCTCCTCTTGAACACCTCAGCCTGCAACTTCTGCTGCTGCTGCTGCTGGAATGGGTGTCTATGTGCAGTAGCACCAAATTGGAACTGCACCGACAGAGGCTGGACCAGCTTCGGAGCACGGAACTGATGAGCGGTCTTGCTGCTTGAGCTGACCAAATCCAGTCCTCGCGAATCCGGCCTTACGCCGATGCGAGACCACAATTGCGCAGAGCTAGTAGACTGAGATGGAGTGGCACTACTGGACACCATCCCCAATGGGGTGTCGCTGCTACTATCCAAGAAGCTCTTCTGGTTCAAGAACCCCACAGGCTTGCTTCTCCTGGAGAGCCTGCCTCTAGCATGCCCTCCTCCTCCGCCGCCGCCGCCGCCATTGCTGAGAAGGGAGACCACCTGCCTGAACTTGGCACAGGCTTCACCTGTCTCTGAAGCTATGCTCCTGAGCAGGGCTGGGTCCTGCTGCTGGGAGAGCAGGGCCAGCACCCTGTGGCAGCTCTCCACCGCCGCCCTGTTCGCCACCTCCACCTCCTCCATGGCAAACGCAGAAGAAAAACCAGTCATTTCTCCTTGAAATCTTCCTTCGGTCTTCACAAGCAGCTCAGCTTCTGGCAACTCTCACAGGCAACAGCAGCATCTGAACATATCACACACACACAAACAGGAGAAGGAAACAAATTACTACACAGATCTCCATGAGAGCTCATCAAGCTTGGAAACTTCACAGGAAATTTCAGCGACAAGCAACCACTGAGTGAAAACATCGAAATTTGGGACTGGGAAAAAACCATCCGGGAACCGGATCGATCGCAGGAGATCGGATTTTGACGGCGCACGACGCCACAAATGATCTTTGCACCAAGAAGGCACCACCCAAACCGCACCAAATTCACACCGGAAAAGGCCGCGAGAGCGGGCTCACCTGCACGAGAATCTCCACGGGAGGACGGGCGGAGTTGGCGCACGGAGGCGTGCTTCATCCTCCCCTGCCGCGCCCGCGCAGTGGAGTAAGGAGGATCGGAGGGAGGACAGGGACCTGGTCTTTTTAGCTTATCGAGGCCACTTCACGATGGCCTTTTTCAAATGGTGGCGTCTAGTCGGTCGAGTGCTTTTTTTGTTTCGAAAATTTAGATTTTCTGAGCAGCTATATACATAGGGAGAGAGATTCGAGTGTTTTTTTATGATTTAAAGTACTCATTTTTTTTGACGATGTGTGTATATAGAGAATGGGGATTCGAGTGTTTTCTGTGGTTCGAAACACTCATATTTTTAGAGGGAGAGTACACATGGGAAAAAAAATCAAGTGCTCTGAGTCCAAAAAACACTCTAGTGTTGTTGAGCACTTTCCTTTTCAAATTAGTTTATCAAGATAGTTTTTTCAAAATAATTTATCAGCATTTGATTTATTCATATAAATACTCATACGGGGATAAAAAAAACTATCTGCCACAATCAGTCACAAATGAAAAGAACTCACCCTATGGCTTAGCTAACGTCTTTTCGGCTGCAGCAGATATCTTATAGCTATGATTAATGTCTTTTAACTTTGGTACAAATAATTGTGTGAATAAACTAAATATTGACAAACAATTTTAAAAATTTTATCTTGATTAGCGTGCAGAAAATGAGAGCAAAGAAGTTTGGCGCAAAATGGAGTCTTTTGAGCGCAGGTATGTAATGGCGAGCTTGCCGGATTTTGAGGGGCTCGTTGGAAAAGGTTGCGGTTGCTCGTGTCGGGTGGTAGCCGTGGAGGGATCAGGACCGTTGGTTGATGAGGTGGACGGCCGGGCTTGTCGTTTTGTGAGGAGGGAGTCGTTTTCCGTTGGGTTTAACAATGTCAAAACAGGGGTCAGTGAGAGCATCTTCACTGTGCAGTTTATATCGGAGACAAAATAATAATAATAATAATAATAATAATAATAATAATATGGAAAAGAAATGCTGATAAACGATGAACGCTCTGGAGACTAATTCCTAATCAATTACTAAAAGTTCTTTTTATAGTTATCCATGTATTCCGCTCGAGTGCTCTAATACATATTTCAAAGTATGAGATTATATCATCCGAAGTTAGAAAAAGAAATGGCAGACTTAGAAATTTTTGGAAGTCTGCGTAGATAGACTTGTCGGCTGGGTGACACGCGGCGGGCCACCAAGGCCTAGACGCAAGGGCACGGCCCATCAAGACAAAGCACAACCCACGATGCAGCTTGCCCGGGAATTGTTGATTGGAATCGTCCGGCAGGAGTACATGGAGGTTCAACAACGACTCGCCGACGAGCTTGGGTAGCCACCTAGGGTCGTTAGGCGGCGGATATACCCTGAGAAAAAGGAACCACATAAATTTTCTCAAGTGTTATATAAGAGTAAGTACAATAGAAGAGGTGACTGCCACCTCTAGGACTAGCCACATAAGCAAAAAGAGTACATGTGGCTCATGTAGAGGTAGCTAATACAATAAGTTGAGTAGAGGTTATCTCTACTAAAGCACTCAAGCATTTAATATTTCACTAGAGGCGACCCTAACCCTTATTGTACTTGCTCTAAGAACTAGCATCGCCTCCAAGTCCTCGTATGATGTGCTAGAGGTCATCTCTTGCATGAGGGGCAGCTTGCCTCTCTCTCCTCTTGTCTCTCTCTTCCACATAGGATTGTGTTGACGTGGATTTCGTTAGAGGCGACCTAGTCAGCATCATTGTACTTGCTCTAATGAGTTCTCCCAGCAAATTTATACTCCCTCTGGCCCCTTCTGATAAGGCATATTAGGTTTTATTTGTGTTAACATCGGCGCCTAATGAAAACGTGCCTTATGAAACGAATTGTCGTTGCGGTGTTACAGTAGTAGCAGTATACTCCAAGATGTATTTAATCAATCATTTGGAAATAAAAAGAAGCGATCAATCAGGAGTAATTACTTAGTAACTAGTAGTGTTTAAGCGGTGAATAAGTTGGATTTAGTCCGGAACCATATTTTGATGGAGTCATCAGTCATGGGTGTACAATTTTACCCACCAGAATTTTAATCTTGATATGCGTCTTCACGCATAGCGGACGTGCGCTTCAGCATGAATGTGCTTTAGACATGTTTGTGCGCGGCGTGCGTACGTCTTGAGACGCGCGTTTCCCATAGAGCAAGTTTAATAAAGCTGACTGTGCTAGCTAGGGCATCTCCAATGGGTCTATAGCAGCTATCTACAAGAGAGTCTATGTCATCAACTGTCCTACGTGGAAGATATTAAATGAAGAAAGAGAACGCAGCTCACTACAGCTCTAGAGATAGTCTATAGCGCCAAACGAGGCAGCCTCTATAAATTCTGTGTGTGCATGTAAGCATCAAATAGCTATCCTTATAGATAGTTCTTTAGAATGCTAACTTTAGTGTGTACTATATAGATGATGTGGAAGTCTTATAGTTAGTTGCTAGCTATAACCATTGGAGATGCCCTAAGGAAATCCATGTCAGCATAGTCCTATGTGGAGGGGAGAGAAAAGGAGAGAGAGAGCCAAGCCGACTCCCATGCAAGAGTCAGGCTATAGCACAGGAAAAGAGGCGTTATCCATGCATGTACCAATAGAACTAACTGCTATACCTATGCATATATTAAATGACCAATACCCATGTATGTATTAAATGATTGAGAGCTCTTGTAGAGACAACTTAGGGTGTCTCCAACAGCTGGCTATTTAGTTAGAGCAAGTTTAATAAGGCTGACTGTGCTAGCTACAAGGGAATCCATGTCAGCATAGTCCTATGTGGAGGGGAGAGAAAAGGAGAGAGAGAGCCAAGTCGGCTCCCATGCAAGAGTCAGGCTATAGCACAGGAAAAGATGTGTTATCCATGCATGTACCAATAGAACTAACTGTTATACCCATGCATGTATTAAATTATCAATACCCATGTATGTATTAAATGATTGAGAGCTCTTGTGGAGACAACTTATAGCCAGCTTATTGTATGAGTTAGCTGCATCATTATCTTTTGATGATATGGAAATGTATTGGAGGTAGCAGCTATCTATACTATTAAACTTGCTCTTAGCTAGATCTGATGTGGCAAGGAAAAAGTAGGAGAGAGAGTAGTCACTAGTGACGAGCAAATAGCTGATCTATTTCACGTAGTCCAAGAACATGAGAGAGGAGCATGTGGATCCAACGGTATAAAATAGTCTTTGCTTTTGTCTCTCACCTCCACGTCAGCTGACTATATAGCTAGTACTAGCTATTACCATTGCGGACGCCCTTATAGCCAGCTTATTGTATGAGTTGGCTGCATCTTACCTTTTGATGACATGGAAATGTATTGGAGGTAGCAGCTATCTATACTATTAAACTTGCTCATAGACGCCCTTCACCCTGTTTTAAGACAAACCGAAGACTAAGGGCCTATTTAGGACTGCTCTGCTTCAGTTTTTTCAACTCTGCTCCACCAACTCCACCATAGAGCAGCTCCACTGTGGAGTTCTTGGAGCAGGTGATCCTGTTTGGCACGCAGCCCAGCTCCAGGAATGTGAGGTTTCCCTGAGAAAGGTCCAATGTGCCCCTGAATGATGTTTGGTGTATGTTTTGATGTCTGCGGAGCATATGTAACTGAATTTTTTTTGTTGCCAATTGAAATATGATGTAAAATATTATAATCGCAATTAATTTATTCGAGAAAACCAAAAAACAAATATTTGTAACTATATCTTGCCACTTCAATGTTGACTGCTGGTTTTCTTCTTATTATCTAGTAGCTTATTATCTTGCCACTTCAATGTTCCCATTTCCTACTATTCCTGGTATTAGCAACATCATACCAACATTGCAAAGTCATGAATATATCAAAAATTTGTAACAATATGTCCAGAATCAACCCAAACTACTCATCTGATTTGTAACAATATAGCAACATTGCCAACCACTGCCATCATGAACATATACTCATCTGATTGCCATACCATGATAATTTGTAACAATATGTCCAGAATCATCCCAAACTACTCATCAAGAGCTTCTCAATGTGATAACAATTTCCAGAACTACATATCTTTATTTCCCAAACTGCTCATCCCAAACTACATATCTTTATTTCCAGAACCATTTCCAGAACAATGTGATAACAATTTGTAACAACATATACTCATCAAGAGCTTCTCAAATCTTCTCAAATTTTTGCCGGACTATAAACAGCCAGCACTGCCACAATACCAGCAGGAGAACAACACAACGCCACAAGCCAACTGAAGACGTCGCCGGTGGTGGCCGGAATAGGGCGGCGGAGCGTCGCGTGGTTGGGGGGCGGAGGAGAGGAGCGGCGCGGGTGGGGGCGGAGGAGACGAGCGGCGCGGGAGGGGGCGGAGGAGACGAGCGGCGCGGGTGGGGGGCGGAGGAGACAAGGGGCGCGGGTGGGGAGGCGGAGGAGACGAGGGGCGCGGGTGGGGAGGCGGAGGAGACGAGCGGCGCCGTTGGGGAGGCGGAGGAGATGAGCCGCTCGGGTGGGTCGCGCAGGTGGGGGGCGGAGGAGACGAGGGGTGCGGGTGGGGGGGGGGCGGAGGAGACGAGGGGCGCGGGTGGGGAGGAGAAGAAAAGAAAACGAATCGGTATGGAGAGGAATTGTGTAATGGCAGTGGTGGGTAATTTTCCCTCAACTCCATGAGGAGATACAAAACTTCAGTTTCTGGAGTACCCCTTGAGGAGCTCCAGAAAAACATGGAGTAGGCCTTCAACTCCACCTTTTTCTTGGAGCAGAGTTCTTGGAGTTGGACCCGTTTGGCTAGACAAATTTGGAGCAGAGTTGAAAAAGCTGGAGTGGAGCAGTCCCAAACAGGCCCTAACATATTAGATTCAGGCAACAAGGTAGAGGAATGCGACAGTTGTACTGGCTAGAACATGTCAAACTCCGAAAAAAATTAAATTCAACTTCAGTTTAATTAGTTTAAACTATTTTTATGGTATATACTCACTGTAGTCGCATTGAACTCAAAAGTAGAACTGAGTTCAAAACTTACTTACCATAAATATATCAAGGGTACAAAACATTTCCATACCCAAAATCAAAAAAATTATCAATCATACACGTGTATCGGACGGTTCTTGATGTGGGTGCCTAGGCACCCAGGTGCCTTATGTAATTTTCCTATATATATATATATATATATATATATATATATATATATATATATATATATATATATATATATATATATATATATATATATATATATATCACAGCAGCCGGCAACCTCCTGCAGTGACTATTGTTGCTTATTCCGTACGACACGGCGGGCCACCAGTGGGCCAATCCCACGTAGGTTAATAACCTCTAGCAACACATACGTATAAGAGGATGACGTGTCTATCGGGCCGGATAAGATTAGGCCGAAGGCCCACGCAAGTTAATTTTCCCAGCTCGAGCTACGGCGCCACTCAGCTCGTACTCTTCTTCTTCCTCCTCCGTCGAAGAACCCGTACTGTACCTGTCACGCGGCAGCATGCCTTGCCATGTCATACCATGCTGCCGTACGTATATACACCTCTTAGGACTCAGATGTACGGAGATAGCGCATGCGTTGGATCTATTCTGTTAACTGATCGTGCGTGCATACGTCGAGTTTCTTGTACCTCTGTCGTCGCACCGATCAGCTCGTTCAAAAGTTTAACGTTTGCTTTAAAAAAAAATTAAACATTTGCTAAAAGAAAACACAGATAACCTACTCGATCGTACATTATATACATGCATGATCAGTACAGTGTAACATGCATGCACGCGGAGCTAAAACTTGATCGGTATAGTGTACCATGCATGCACGCAGAGCTAAAACTGGGATGTGATTTCGGTGTACATATGTTGCGATGCACGCATGCAATGATGCACAGTGATAGAATCAGATCTCGGGTCAGTGGACTATAATTCGAGCTCTGAAATTAAAGTTCATAGAGAATTAATGATTTAAGTGTAAAAATTTAAGAATAAAAGTCTAAGTTGACTCAAAATCAACTGATCCGGCTTGGTGCTTGGACTGAGCTTGGTTACACTCTGATGATGCACACGTATACGTACGCCTGGCGTCGCTAGCTCTCGATCGTACGTCGTCACTGTGAGATCACACGCCTCTCCGCACTAGTCCAATCGATCTCGATCGACTGCATGTATACTCACATGCATGCCTGATCTACCTGTACATCCATGGATAAGCTCGCCATGCAGGCAGGCATAGTGATCTCTGCAGCCTGCAGATCTAGTTCCAGGTACGGACTAGCTAGCTAGCTGCATGCAAGCAGAGAGACAAGACAGAAACGACGAGGCCAACACCTTCTGGATCCACGGAAGAAGCATCTGCATGGCATTTCCATGTGCGACATGTGTGACACATGTACGAATCTACATGCATGCATGGCTAGATGATGCTTGCTGGACTATGGTTTAGCATGGAGCAACTGATTGAGAGACCATGAAAAAGAGGGTTACTTACTGATCTCAGGCCGATCGAGGACACAGCCGGCTGACGGATCTTACTGATGGATGCATGTCGGCCGGAGAGGGTGTCCAGGGTGCAGCTAGCAGGCAGTTTAGACACTGTTTTTTTTCCAAGCTGTTTTTGAGTTTTAATTTCTTTTAACGATCACTATTTATTAGATTAATAAGTCATCTTTTAATATAAGAATCGAAACTATGCTCATCTTGGACCCGAAACCCAGAATAATTAAGTATGCTGGACGAGATGGCTAAGCTTAAGTATGTCACAAGAAAGACTGAAAATGTTCAAGGAAAGTTCGTGCGACGGGTTATACAATGTGGCTTGGTTGGTCCAAGTGATACGTGGTCTGATGAAACCAGAACGAGAGAGATTGCCAATACGTGGTAAGCCAGTAGTGTATCTACACGTGGCAAACATAACAATTGCTTACAAGGAAAGATAAAGGTCGGATCAAGAAATGGTATTTTGGTAAGTTGACTAAAATACCGAAAACTATCTTAGATCAAAACCGTGGTACTTGAGCGACTCTTGGGAAGGCGGTTTAGGTCAAGAAGGAGCTGAGATGATTAAGTGGATCAAAGGCTTACACTACTACAAAAAAAGTCATCCTGGATGCCAAATCATAGATGGTTCAATACAAACCGTTAATAATAAAGCTACCGTAGACGGTTTTACAAGATGGACTGTTGCTTTAATGCATAGTTTTTCATCAGACTGATAAGGCTTCGACTCTGGACGGGGTCATCCGCTACATGAAGTCGCCCCAGCACCAACTGCAGGTAGTACACATGATTATACAAAAGATTTAAATTACTATTTGTCAGCTAGATGATTTCTCAAGAAAGAAAGCCATACTTTCTAAGACATTGGATCATACGTACGTGGAGATTTGTGCTCTGGTGGTTATCATTTCGGCATTCATCGGGCATACAACCTTAGAACCGGTTTTGGGCTAAACTTGCATATTACTTTGCACCACAGTTTTAGATTAAGCACTGTGCAATTTTGCCTGACAGTAAGATATGGAAATTCTAGGTGGCTGAAAATTAGCAAAATGGATTATGCTGACCCATTTCACTTTCACAGGTGCTGTCCAACGGATACGCCAAGCAGACGCCAATCTTGCCGCCGCCCGGCATGGTGCAGCCGCCGTACACGCAACCTGCAGATGTTTTCGGCAGCAGCTGGCACCCGGTGATGCTTCCTACCCAATACCCGTTTTCCCCGGCGATGCTCGCTTGCCCTCACCACGGCAACGGCATGCCATCGCCGCCGCCGCCGTTTCATCCAGCAGCAGCCGGATCATCGGCCGCCCAGCCGCTTCCTCGCCAGTCGCCAGCATCATCGTCGTCATCAGGTCCGGTCACAAATCTAGCTGTACGTGCCGACGCATTCGAAGGATTAATTCGTCACGTACGCTTGATCAGTATGTGACTGTGGTGTTCCTGGAGAAGCCGGAAAAGAGTGCACGATCGATCGACACAGGCCGGTCTAAGCATATATACGTACGTAGCAGTAGAACTGTAGAAGTAGTACGTACGTGGTGCATCTCCAACGTGTGCTCTACTGAACACTAATTTCAGCTAGCTCGAGAGGGTTGTATATACGCCTCCTTTATATTTACGCTGTGAGTGTGAATTGAATTGTACTACAAAATTCTAGTAAGTTGTGATAAGGTGGCGAAATGCCAAGCATATATGCATCTGATAAGCGTGTAAGTAAATAACAAGGCAGGTGAAATGTTTTCCATAAAAGTTTCGTATTCCAAAAAGGCCCTAAGATTGTGTCGTCATCGATCCAACTATGGCTGCAGGCCACACTAGCGGCGGCGAAGCCAGGAATAAAATTGAGAGTGGGCTAAACTATTTATGAATGACAATAAAAATTTAGATCATATGAAATATACCAGAATTAAGCTAATTTGAATCATGAGACAATAGAAACAAAAGACAACATTTTTCCACACTCTATCCAATGTTCTTATCATTTTCACAGTGGGGGGCTCGGTGGCGGCGGTGCCTTCGGGGCACGTGTAGGACCACATCATCGCGGAGCAGTGGCGAAGGGAGAAGATCAACCAAAGGTTCATCGAGCTCTCCACCGTCATCCTCAGACTCAAGAAGGTTCATATATATTTTTACTTTCATTCTTCTTTTTTCTTTGATTGATTATCTCTTCTTTAATTTTATGATTTTCACTTCTCCTCCTCCTCCTCCTCTTCTTTAATTTTATGATTTACATATATTATTTCACTTCTTTCTTTCTTGATTGATTAGCACTTCTTTAATTTTAAGATTTTCACTTCTTCTCCTTCTCCTCTTCGTCGTTTTCTTTAATTTCATGCTTGTTGTTAACCTTCCAATAAAGGAGAGTTAGTTTCTCTTTGGGTTTGTTAATCTCTCTCTATTTTTACTACGTACAAAATTGTTACTAGGAGAGGTGAGGCTCAAGCCTCACTAAGCTCCCCCGGTGGTTACGCCCCTGTGCAGGCCAAATCACGTGTTTCGAGCTATGGCTACGCATGCATGCATGAACGCTGGCTCACTAAGGTCGGCGCGTATTCTCTGACTTAGAGGAGCTAAGTCACTAAGCCGTTCAATCTGAGATGTGCGGTTCAAATTTTTTTTAGTTTTGATTTTGTTACTTTTAGTTTTTAGTTTTTATCTTTTTCTAGTTTTTTTATTTTTTTATTTTTTAATATTATCTGTGTTAAAATAACCTATTTTTTATTTATAAAAAATAGGTTATTTTAACACAGATAATATTAAAAAATAAAAAATAAAAAAACTAGAAAAAGATAAAACTAAAAAACTAAAAAGTAAAAGTAAAAAAATCAAAACTAAAAAAATCTGGATCCCTCATCTCCAAATGAACGGCGTAGAGGAGCTAAGTCACGCTGTGACTTAGAGCAACTCCAGCAGGGCCCCTAGTTGAGCCCTTAAACCTCATATTTGAGGGCTTGAGGCAAAAAAAAAGAGGTCCAGCAGGGCCCCTACTAGAGCCCTCAAATTTGAGGAGCCCCTCAAATCCCCCCCTCAGCCCTCATTCCTGGGGGCTCTCCCCTGACTCTCATTTTTCGATTTTTTTCCCGCTGGTGAAATTTCCCCCGCCTCCGCCGCCCAAAATCCCCCGCGTCCCTTCCCTCCCCCGCCTCCGCCCGTCCCCCTCCCTCCCACTCCGCCAGTCCGCCTCCCTCCTTGCTCCTTCCCCCGCCGCCGCCCCCTCCCCTGCCGCCCCCTTCCCCTTCCCTGGCGCCCCCTTCCCCTCCACCGCCGCCTCCGCCCCCTCCCCTGCCGTCCCCAACTCCCCGCCTCCCCCGCCGCCCCCACCGCGCCCGGCTCCCCCGCCGCCCCCTTCCCCTTCCCCGGCGCCTCCACCCCCTTCCCCGCCGTCCCCAACTCCCCGCCAAGGCCCTCTCCCCCGCCGGCTCCTTCGGCAAGAAGATGACCATGGACGACCGGCTTCGGTAGCCTGCGCCGGCGGTGGAGACTGCTCGGCCTCGGGACCGAGCGAGGGAGGCCGGCGGCTACGGGACCGGGCGAAGGAGGCTCTCGGGAGCGGGCGGCCCGCGCGGGGCTGCACCTGTCGGCGGTGACCCGAGCGCGAGGAGCAGCGGGCCCAGGCGCGATGCGGCTTCAGGCCGTCGGCGTGGGAGGGCGAGCAGGCGGCTGGTCCAGCCGGGCGGTGGCGTCGGCGCGACGCAAGCGGCCGGGGCCGAGGCGCGGGTGTGCTCGGGGCGGCGCGGCGAGACACCGGCTACGGGCGACACTGCTACAAGCAACGGCGGCGGGGGGCGGCCTAGGCGCATGCGGGCGCGTGGCGGAGAAGCCGAACGGCACGGCTTCGGGCCGGCAGCCGGCGGCGTGAGCGTGCGGATGAGGAGGCGCGGGCGCGGCGGTGCGGCCGCTTCGGGAAGACGGCTGCGGGCCGAGGGTGGTGGTGACCCGACGCCATGGATATTTCGGCCACCCTCCGTGCGCAGCCGGTGACAGCATCGGGTTGGAATGACGAGTCGGCGACAGAAATTTGAGAATGACGAGTGGGCCCTACATGTCATTCTCAGTTGGAATGAATTTGAGGGCCCTGATTTGAGGGTTTTTGCTGGAGTTTAACTCAAAAAACAGGGCCCTCAAAAGTAGGGGGAGCCCTCAAATCAAAAGTAGGGGCTCTGATTTGAGGGCTCCTGCTAGAGTTGCTCTTAGCTCCTCTACGTCGGAGAATCTCGCTCGCACTAAGGTCGGTCCTATGCATACGAGGTTGGGCACTTTTCCGGAGCAATGGAGGACGATGATGGACCGATGGGCAACACGGAGAGAAGCTGAGCGTCCATTTATATTTGTTTTTAGTTTTAATTTATGAATAGTAATAGCTTGTAGAGTAGAGATACTCATATACGATTTTAGTCGATATAAATAAAGTCACTATAGTATATACTACAATCGATTAATAGACTTCATCTTAAAAAATATTTTATTTAAAAGATAGTTATAGACTTATAGTAGAAAAACTATTTACTATAGAAAAATAGTTTTTAGAAGTTAATGTGATCAGAGCCTTGAAATCTCTTGGACATGACAAAATCAAGCACCCAATGGACGGTTCGGATAAAAAGCATCCATGGTAGAGGATTCCCTGTTTCTCTGTTGTGGGTGGGTCGTTGATTCTGGTGAAGAACTAAGATAATCTCTTGCGCCATAAACCATCATTGGTGTATTCTTTTGGCTTTGATTTATAGGTTTTAGTCATAACATGAGTATTTATACAAATAAATCGAATGCTAATAAACAGTTTTAAAAAGACTATCTCGATAAATTATTTTAAAATAGCGATAAAAAATTATCTAATTTATTTATTCGAGAGAGAAGTCCTGAACCACCAACTTCTCATCGACCAGACACGCACCATGAATACACTAAGAATCTGATCAAGCAAAAGCACATGCAGTCATGCACTAATTTATCGGGAACGGCTCAGGTGCAGGGGCCCCTGCACTTAGCGCCGTGCAGGGGCGCCCCAGCAGCTGACACGTGTCCCGCGAAATTCAAAAAAATTCCGAAAAATTCGAAAAAATACTTTTTAAAATCCGAAAAATTGTAAAAAGTATTTTTTTAAGTAGAAAAAGTATTTTTTTTGAAGTACTTAAAATTTTTTTTGATTTTCACTTTTATTAAAAAGTATTTTTTTAAGTACTTAAAAATACTTTTTAATAAAAGTATTTTCACAAAAACTACTTTTTACAATTTTTCGGATTTTAAAAAGTATTTTTTCGAATTTTTCGAAATTTTTTTGAATTTCGCGGGACACGTGTCAGCTGCTGGGACGCCCCTGCACGGCGCTAAGTGCAGGGCCCCTGCACCTGAGCCGTTCCCCTAATTTATCCATTATTAACATGATATCATCCGGCCAAATCACACAAAACCCCACAAGGATTGCATTCATTACAGCATTCGTACGATGACGACATGCCACGTCAGCTGTAGCTACTGCTGCTGGCTGACCTTGTTGAGCAGCGCGGTGGCCATGGTGGTGAGCTGGTCGAACTCGCGGTTGGCCCCGGCCATCCTGGCCGCGGCCGCCGGTGCGCCGAGCGCCGCTTCGCAGCCGATGCCGGCCTGCCCCGTGAGCACCAGCAGCGACCGCGCCTCCTCCCATCTCCGCGCCGCCGCGTAGCCGCGCATGAACTGCAGCGCCGGCACCGACGTCCCGTACAGGATGCCGCACGCCTCCAGACCGTCGCGCGCGGCGGGGTCGGGCTCTCCCCGCGCCAGCGCGGACACGGAGTCCCGCGCCGACGTGCCGCGCGCCACTGCCAGGTCCGCTGCAATAAGGAGGTGGCCGTAGCGGTCCGCCGAGGCGGCGCCGGGGCTGGACTGCAGAGCCGCCGTGCAGAAGCCGAAGTCCACGAAGTCGCGGATGGCGTCGCACGAGTCGGCCACCGTGTCGGCCGGGGCGGCGCCGCCGACGGGGCGCGAGACGGCCACAGCGACGGCGAGGAGGGCCGCGGCAAGCAGTGCGCTCCTCATGGTTTCTTTCTTCCTCCTCTGCAAGTGTGTGCTCTTAATTTCTTGGTGGTGGTTTACTTGCTGGGTATTCTAGCTAGCTTGTGTACTGTTTCGTTCTTGGCTTTCATCGACGTGGTTCCGTGAGCTAATAAATGGAAGCACGAGAGGCATACGTGCATGGGTCATCGGATTTGCATTCTCGGCCATCATTTCGACGTAGTTGTGACAACCAAAAAAAAATAAAAAATTTGAATTTGAGCAAAATTTATTTGAATTTAAAATTTTTGCCAAATATGAAAGATCCAGCCAAAAAAACTGTTTTCCTTTTTCGGAATTATGCTTTCCACATTAAGAAAACTTATTCATGCAATCCATTTTCTCCTCTGTTCTCGCCTATCTTGTGTCGCACCGCTAATCGCTCGCGCCACACTGCCTCACCCTGTCATCGCCTTCGTTCTGTCACCTTGTCCGCCACCTCACTCTGTCATTAAACGCAGTTCACGCTAGCACCACGCCATCCTCGCCGTTGAATTGCACCGCCGCCAACCACGACTGCTGACTGCTCGACACGCCTCACCGCTGTTGTTCTTTGCCACCACTTCGCATGCTCGCACCAAGGAGGAACGACGACCCTTGCATTGCCACCGCATCGTTGTCCCGACGCTGAACCCGTGCGACTGTCCACGCCACTGCCCACGCGTTGGGCTTCACCTCTTCGAGCGGACGTGCTGATTTCACGAGACGTCTCCTCAAATAGATAACTAGCACACCTTCAATGGTATTTAAAAATTGACGAGAGAAGACAGAAGGAAAAGAGAGACACAATTGTTCTAGCAAATGATCAATTGATCCTAAATTAGAACAAGTCAAGGCAGCCAACATCTTCTAGGTAGTGGTAGATTGTAGATCAAGGCTAGTTAATTCCCCTTTGTAACCAGTTCATAAGTAATAAAAATCATCCTCTTTCCCTTGCTAAAATACTTCCAAAGAAGCCAACCTACTTTCCCATATTATTCGTAAGATTGGTGACTCGATTGTTGACACATGTCTTTGATAATGTTGATCCCATATTATTTAATTATTATTGCTTTCATTTGTTAATTGAGTACTATTATTTATATAAAACAATAATTTAGAATGACATGATGAATAGTTAAATCCAACCACTGAAAAACCCAATCAAACCCTCATAAGCCATATTCCCCTTGACAACTATAAGTGTTCTTAGAATATGAAATCACCCCATTGGTAATTAGTAGTTAGATTAGAAATATATAAATGATTTGCAAATACTGTTAAAAACTATCCGGTCTAGTGTCAGTAGACTTGGAAATAAAGTTGAATAATGAGGATTCTTGATGGCAACCACTAGATAGTTAGAGCACATGACCCACTCAAAAATTGAAGCTCTAGTTTGGATATGATGGTGTACCGATGTGCATGTGGTATGTGAATGATAGTCTCATCTGTTACAAATAAGGATTAGATCCTTATGCCAAGTAAATAACACATAAATCACTCGATCACAAGCTTGACTTGTCAACCCAGTCTAGTATACTGTTCGATTCGATTGAACATCTACAGGGTGATGGTTATCCTAGGATTGTCAGGATAGCCCGTAGGGAAAAGGGGGTAAGATAGAAGTTGGGCTCGTTGTATCACTTGCCAGTCTTCATAACGGTAGGTCCACTTAACATTGGGTTGCGATTTTCGCACTAGCCCGTGGATTCCCGATGGTGGTTGAATGGTTCCATGCCTATCGGGCGGAAACCAGAATGAAAAGAGCAGTGAAACGATCTTGTTATTCTCAACTTAGTCTCATGCTATCATGTTGTGTTTCTACAGTTTGACATTATGGGTCTGAAATATCTTATGGATAAAATTGGACAACTATGTAGAGTATAATAAATGATATTCGAATATGTCGTGCTCCTGGTTAATGGAGTTATGTGTCATGGGTGATTCCTATAACAAGACATAAGTAAAATTTCGATGATTTTAGTATAGAAATTGCGGATGACAAAATCACTTGCTAATTAAATAATGTTTTATTATTTTAAGTGCAAAGTTCTTTGCCAGTAAACTTGCATCTAATCTTATCATATTATAACATGTGACTCTATCTAGTTGAACACCTTACATAGTAATTAAATAATCTTCACATATGGTTTGCTAAGTACTTAGTGTGTTCAAACTTGCTTATTTCATCAGAATAAACGCCTGAAGAAGGAAGGATGCATCAGCTAACATTTTAGGATTACAACCGCACTCAAATGTTTCCATGGGATTTCATCGATTTTTTTTGAATATAAGTTAAGTTTTGGTCTTAGACGCATGTAAACCTTTGTAGTTTGGCCATTATGTTATAATTTAATTAAACTAATCCTTTGTAAAGCTTTGCAGGTATGATATTTTTTGTTCGTAATTAAATTTCTGGGCTGTTGTTGAAAATAAGACTCTTCTATTTTGAAATGGGGTCGTCACAGTAGGCTGATGAGTAACAGCTGTAATGCCTCTCCGCTAACTCTGGTCAGAAATCAATGCTAGCTCCATACAAAAGGCTTGTTCTTTTTAGCTGAGACTTGTGGCTTTTGGGCTGTTCGTGCGAGAGATTATAAAGTAATAGAAACTCACGTGTGGTTTTTGCCGATATAAATGAAGTCGGTACAATATGTACTACAATTAACTGATAGACCTCATCTTAAAAAACACTCCGTTTAAAAGCTAATTACTGTAGAAAAGCCAAAAACAGAAATTAAAAGCTTAAAAAGAACAGGGCCAAAGATGCACCGTAGGGTATTGGACCCAAGTCAATAAATTTTTGTACAGCATACTAACAATATTTAATTTGTATAACAAAAGTTGTAATAGCCATATATTTAGATTCCAACCCGTCGAACATGTTTTTCTCCACGGTCCGATAAGAAAATCTAACGCATATTAGGGGAAAAGAGGAGAACGTAGGACACGTTTGGTTTGGAATTTTTTTTGTACGGATAACCTATTTTTTATTCGAAAATACAGAAATATACCCGCGACAAATTTTTTTACACAAATAGGCTCCAGTCGCCCAACCATTGGGCGACTAAAGCTTGTCGCCCAACCAAAAAGCGACTTATAAAGAATCTGGTAACCGTTGGGCGATTAAATGCAATCGCCTCCCCGTTAAGCGATTAAATTGAATCGCCCCCCCGTTGGGCGACATAAAGAGAGTCGCCCAACGGGGGGCGACTGCATGTGAATACAGCCCGACGGCCAAGCCCATTTTTCTTCCCCACGCCTGCTCGCCAATCTACTCTCGGCCGTGCGAGGAAGAGAGAAGCAGAAGAGAGGAAGGAAGAGGAGGAGGAGAGGGGAAGAAGAGAAGGAGAGAGGGAGGAGAGGGAAGAAGAGAAGGAGAGGGGGAGGAGAGGGAAGAAGAGAAGGAGAGAGAGAGAGGAGAAGAAGCCGTGGGATTTGCAGGTATTTTTCTAATTTTAGAAAATTTGTTTAGATAAATTTAGTTTAGAAAATCTAGTGTAGATATTTAGTTTACAAATTTAGTTTAGATATTTAGTTGAGATATTTAGTTTACAAAATTTAGTTTAGAAAATTAGCTTAGATATTTAGTTTAGATATTTAGTTTAGAAAATTTAGTTTAGAACATTAAATTTAGAAATGTAGATGCAGTTTACAAATTTAGATGTACAAATTTAAATGTAGAAAAATATAGTTTTTTGTATAATATTTGTAATGCATTATTGTGGAAAATTTACTTTAGAAATTTATTGTAGATCATTCAATGTACAAATGTAGATGCAGTTTACAAAATTTAAATGAAGAAAATGTAAATGTAGAAAATTGTTGTGTCGAAATTTTGTATACTATTTTTCATGTATTATTGTAGAAAATGTAGTGTACAAATTTACATTTAGATAATTTTGCAGTTATGACGGGTGACTGGCGGTACCCGCTGTTGGACGAGCACTTGGACTGCGTGCACCGCGCTTCCCGTCGTGCACCGCCACCGGGGAGCACGGACGAGTCGACTGAGCTGGGAGTGGTCCGGACACGCACACCTCGTGTGGCCTGGGGACTCGACCCCCGTTGGACTGCCAGGTTTGCACTACGCCAACGTTTTAGTATTACCATAAGAACATTTCATGCTGACCTTCACTTTATTTGCAGGCTGCGGGATGCCGGACTTCTCTCTCTTGCCCGGATGGTGCAGGCCACGGATGAGGACAGAGGTAAAGGACTACGGGCAGGCTACGCTAGCGCAAATTAATAAAAATTCTACCCGTAAACCAAGATCACTGCAGTTATAGATCACGGAATTACCACTAGACGCGCAGGTGCGGAATTGATGCAGCACGTCGGGGCAGAGTAGTCGTACTACGTCGATGCAGCACGTCGGGGCAGAGTAGTCGTACTACTTCCTCGTCCACGTCGCGGCGTCCCACGTACAACTCCTCTATTGCGGTTCGTCCAAACGCTACATATGCAGCGCCGCCAAAAGGTATCCACACGTACGGGAGGAAGCGACGCACGCCGGATTACTAGATCCGCGCGAGCGCCCAGGGCGTGGGAGGGGTGGCGGCCAGGGTTTGAGGATGTCACGAAAAAAACTCCCCTCTCTTGTGCGCCCTTGCCCTCCTTTTATAGACGTCCTCACAATGGGCATCTACGAATGGAGGCCCATTAGGACTCAATACCCAGTCTAACCCGGATCCAATCCGAATTAGGCTTCAGCCCTTAAGTGTGTGACCCTATAGGTTCACGTATGTTTAGACATGACGCGAGTACACATACTTGGTCAATAGTTGGCAGTGGCCTCTAGCAAGACGTGCCAACTCCTAAACATTAACAAAGATCATATCGGACGAACCATCACAACTTTATGTACATGCCAATCCCTTTGCCTCACGATATTTGGTCGAGCTCCAAGCTGACCACTCTTTCTCGATCCTGTGATCCGGAATCCCTTACTAGGTTAACTCTTAACCTTAAGTAGCATGGCCATGCATTTCTGGATCCGATCACTCGAGGGGCCCAGAGATATCTCTCTCAGATAGAGAGGGGCAAATCCCATCTCGACTGACCATGCCTCGCAGCATGCTTCATGACAAACCCGAAAACTACCTTTATAACTACCCATTTACGGAGTAGCGTTTGATAGCCCCTAAGTAGGTCGATTCACATCTCAAGTACATGCGACAATCTCAGGTCTAAGGACAAGGCGTACACATTATGTAGAGAGAGAATCATAAGTATAAAAGCTATGTCTCATGTTGGGTCAGTCCAACCCCATGTTCTAAACATGTGTCCACATTATTGGTTTGACATCTCCATGTCTATGACCTGTGAAACATGGTCATCAACCGATACATGTGCTAATCCATCATTCACGTGTGTCCTCACATGAACTCCGACCAGGGACAACTTTAGAATAACCATGTAAGTAAAGAGTTTCACAAACAAGTCACATACTTGTTAATCAACACAAAGGCAATATTCAAGGAACATTTATTAAATCATGGATACAACGAAATATCATCATCTCTATGATTGCCTCTAGGGCATATTTCTAACAAGAGGTGCCTTGGCCGGGGAGGGGGACGAGGCGGGCGTGGAGCGATCACGACGCTTCCCGTTCGACCGTTCCCTGCTGACGGCTTTGGTGGACCGTTGGCGGCCCGAGGCGCACACTTTCCACCTACCAGTCGGGGAGATGGCGCCGACCCTGCAGGACGTGTCCCTACTCCTTGGCCTTCCGGTCGCGGGAGACGCTGCCTTCCTACCGGAGGCTCCCGCCGAGTGGCGCGATGGCCTGCTCGGTAGATTCCAGGGGGTCCTTCCACCGGCCGGTCACCACCACATCTTCGACGAGAGGCAGAAGCATGGACCGACGCTGAGGTGGCTGGCACAATACCGGGTACGTGGTGTTTCAAGTCGATCGCGTCTTCGAAACTCTTATTTGTGCAATTACATACTAATAAGAACTTGTTCGCATTCAGGTTGAGCGCATGGTTGCAGATGCTGACGATTACCAGGTCGCGCGCCACCTGGAGGCTTACGTGCTGTGGCTGTTTGGTTGGATGCTCTTCACCACCAGCCACGGCAACACCGTTGACGCGCGCCTTATCGCTTATGCGAGGGCGATTGCCGACGGCGAGGTCGACCAGATCAGCTGGGGATCGGCCGCACTTGCCGCGACGTACCGCGGCCTGTGCGATGCGTGCACGAGGATTAAGGCGAATTCGATCCTCACGGGATGTCCCCCGCTGCTGCAGTTGTGGTCGTTCGAGCGCTTCATACACCTACGTACATCCCCGGCTTCCACACGGATGATTTCATGGCGCTATGTACGGGTACGCATCGTCCGATCTTGTTTTTATCCTAAGACGACACTATTGCAGGTCCTTACCAGCAGCAGAGACGCTTCTCCCCGGGCCACATCGAGGTGGACCAGTTTTTTGCGGACTGGCCTGGGCCGTCCTCCGACGCAACACCGGAGGTTCTCTCCGGCAGTGGCCTCCCCGGTGCACCGGAGGCCACACAGCCAGAGGTGCAGCTGACTCCACCGGCGCAGCCGCGGGTGCGAAACCCACCTGATCGTTTTACTTTTTCCGACCCTCGTCACCCGCCTCGTAATCCGTTGCACCGGAGGACGGCCAAGCGGGGCCGTATGGCAGGACGCGGGCGCGGTGACGGAGCACCTTAGGGTGGGGAGTGAGGGGTGTATGTCATGCATGTAATGGATAAATACGCGGCATGTTACTGCGTTATATTATAAAGTTCATTTAAATTCAAACAATGATATTATCTCTTCTTTTCGTATAGAAAATTATTTCTATATCAAGTAATGTGACAAATATTAAATACCAGTTCTTGTGTGACTTAACAGTATATGTGACTATACCACATTTTTTACGAGTTTCAAATTACAAAATTCACAAAACCGAAAGACGGGATCACCATGCAGTCGCCTAGAGGTAGATTGGCGAGCAGGCGTGGGTAAGAAAAGAGGGCTTGGCCGTCGAGCTTTATTCACATGCAGTCGCCCCCCCCCCCCCCCGGTTGGGCGACTCTCTTTATGTCGCCCAACGGGGGGCAATTCAATTTAATCGCTTAACGGGGAGGCGATTGCATTTAATCGCCCAACGGTTACCGGATTCTTTATAAGTCGCTTTTTGGTTGGGCGACAAGCTCTAGTCGCCCAATGGTTGAGCGACTGGAGCCTATTTGTGTAAAAAATTTTGTCGCGGGTATATTTCTGTATTTTCGAATAAAAAATGGGTTATCCGTACAAAAAATTCTTTGGTTTGTCGTCAAAACTATCTTGCCTAACCCCGCCAAAATTTGACTAGTAGATGCGAGTTTTTGGGGAGGCAATCGATTGAAGGAGCTAGCTAGGCGATTAATAATTACAGAGTGTTTATACAACATTCGACTATTTTTGAGGACAAAAACAATCAGATTTTAAACCGTTAGATAAGTGTGTTCATAATAGTGGTCCAAATTAACCCGGCCGGCATTGGATTGGATTGGATCTCAGTTAAGCCATGCAGGGCAGCGGAGCCATCCAAGGTGGTTGGTTGTTCGCTGCAGGAGGCAGCGCAAGCAACCACCGTGCGTACAGCTAATAATGGATTAATGGATGGCTCACATTATTCCGGCGCACTCCATTACCGCATGCGCTTCTTCTTCTTCTTCGCCGTCGTCGTCGTCGTCGTCGTTGCGTAGGTGGTGGCATTCAATTCACTACTAGTGATGCGCTGCATGCACTCGCATTAGCTAGCTTGCGCAGTGACCCAGCCAGGATCGATCGACGCCAGCTTCGTGGATGGAACAGTTGCTGTGAAACATTCCGAGAGCGCTCTCTCTCTCTCTCTCACACACACGGAACAGTTTCTCTCTGATGGAAACTCTTACTACTCGTAAACAGAGTAGTACACTAGCTATTGAAATATAAGTGAATTGCCCAACTTTCCTCATCAACTTAAGCTTTTGGGTAAACTGGTTGGTGCATGAAACTCAATATAGTATCAGAGTCAAGAGGTCTCGAGTTCAAGACTTGGCTGACGCAATTAAAAAAATAATCGCAGCTCACTTCTATTCCACGTATTAGGTATAAGGGAGCCTACACGTGAGGGGGAGTGTTGAAGTATAAGTGAATTGCCTATCTTTCCTCATCAGCTTAAGCTTTTGGGTGAACTGGTTGGTGCATGAAACTCAATACTAGCATTTGGTTTGCACTAATTAACACGTTCCTTATGTGCCACCCATAAGCCGGCAGAGGAGCACTTGAGATTTGAAGATGTACTGTGCGTAGCGAAGGAGGCCATGAAGTGATTGGTAACACTTGTGTCCGTCCAAAACGATGCGATTGGTGAGAGATCACTAACTTCAGCTGGCATCATATGTGTATGCAGGAGATGTGATTGTGTCTGTGGATACACCAATCAAGTAGTCAGGTGGTGCTACCTTTCAGATGGAAGTCAGTAGTAGTTGTGCGGTAGGCAAGGGAAAAAATGCAACCGGGAAGCAGAGAGAGAACGTGAGACTCATTAAGATCAAAACCGACGCATGCATGCATGCATACCAAGGACATGATCTTTACTATTTAACAAATTTAAGCTGGTGATCGATGTATTCTCTTTCCTTATTTCTTAAATGTCCGATCTGAATATTAAAATCTTAATTATCTATCTAATATCTCTATCATTTGATCATCTATCTAACATCTTTATCTCTCTCTCATATCTAACTACTCCTCTCCACTTCCACCAACAGTTACCATCTCTCACCTCCTCTTCTACCCGGCCTCTTCTACGGATTTTAAAATTTTATTATACTATACGTTCTAAAACTAACGGGTGATAAAATTTATTGGAGCGTGCATATAAATATATTCTAATTTTTTTAAATCTGTAGCAAAATACGGATACAGCTAGTCACACATCACATTTAACTTCACCAGTTCACCTCACTCCAAACACTGAAATGTACAGCTACGAAGAGAAAATTGATCATTTGCCACTTTGAAGAGTGGGCTTCGCAAAATTGCCACTTTCAAAATTGGCTTCGCAAAAATGCCATACAGTACATTTACCTCTTGATTATTATGCCATTTGGGCCATTTAACTCATTTAATATTTCTTTTTCTAATTTCAGGAGGTGTAAAAGACCTTTCTACCCTTTCAGGGTGTGGAGATGATGTATGGGTACAATTTTGAATTGTTTGTTGTTGTCATACAATGCTTACTAACATTTATCATTGCAGATCACCTACGGCATGCTGTTTTCTGTTGTAATAACTTTCGTTTCTGATGCCCTAAGTACTTCCCATGAGAAAGTATCTTTGTCATCGTCTGATTCCTCGTTCAGACATGAATTTCATGAGCTAGTAAGCTTAAAGGATATGCTCAAATTTATACATTACACCAATCTTTGTTTAATTGGAACGTATAACAAAATTTATGCTAATTGCAAGCTGGGATTGTTATAATGTCAGGTGATGAGGACAGGTAACAATATGACTGTTGAAGGATTTGTTGGTGTTGTGCGACTTGCATGGACTGTTCATTTGATGTTAACTCAAGACCGAAGTAGTGCTAGAGACTCTCTCACTAATGCTTCTTCTAGAGATGCACCAGATATTTGGTCATGTCTGGAAATTATCTGTCGCCAGAATGCTTTTGAGTTTTTGCGGGAGCGAGTTATGCAAACAGCTTCCTACCGGGTATAGCAACTCTGGACCCTGACATCATCTCCACACCCTGAAAGGGTAGAAAGGTCTTTTACACCTCCTGAAATTAGAAAAAGAAATATTAAATGAGTTAAATGGCCCAAATGGCATAGTAATCAAGAGGTAAATGTACTGCATGACATTTTTGCGAAGCCAATTTTGAAAGTGGCAATTTTGCGAAGCCCACTCTTCAAAGTGGCAAATGATCAATTTTCTCAGCTACGAAACCAAAGCAAAACCAAGAAACAGAGGAAAGTGGCAGATACGACCACCCACCATCCATCATGGCCACCTCCTCATCTCCTATGCCCCCCGTTCTCCTCCTCCTCCTCCTCTTCTCGGCCGTCGTCCACGAATGCTTCGGCGCATGTGCCGACGGGGCCTCGTCGACGGCGCCGCTGGACCGGCTGTGCGGGAGCCTGGGAGGCTTCTACGTCACGCCGGAGCTGTGCGCGTCGGCGCTCTGCGTGGACCCGTTGTGCCGGTCCGCCCGCGACGCGCCGGAGCTCGCGGCGCTCGCGGCCAGGCTTGCGGCGGCCAACGCCACCGCGGCGAAGGCCAGCCTCGAGGCCGCGCTCTCCCTGGCCGGGGAGGCCGTCCCGGCGACGGCGTCCGCGACGGAGGCGGAGGCAACGAAGGGCATGCGGTCGTGCCTGCAGCTGTACGCCGGCGCCGTGCCGGCGCTGCGGTGGGCGGCGCGGTCCGTGGCCGCGCGGCGGTACCGCGGCGCACGGGAGGTGCTGGAGGCGGCGCAGTACATCGCGTCCGGGTGCGCGGGCATGGCCGGCGAGGCCGCGCTGCCCAGGGAGAACGACCGCTTCAGCTCCATGGCCATCGTCGCGCACGCCGTCGTCGCCTCCATGTCCACCACCTAGCTAGCTAATTCACCCACTCTTGTAGTGACTTTGCTGTAATAAGGCGCCGTGACGAGACAACCCATGCAATGTGGGTTAAAAAATCGGACGTTTACTAATGCTGTTTCTTAATCTCTTGTAATTATTAAGCTTTGTGTTTGTGTGAAAGCTTTGTCCGAAGCCCAACTATGCTGCGGCCCATAACAGGAATCAGGCCAGGCCAGTTGGGCCTGCAAGTGGTGGGCCCAGCTCGGCAACCTGTATATAGCTGTACTGTACGGAAGCACCGACCAGGCATCCCTCCCTTTTCCATTCCTCCCCGATCCCCTCCCCAACTCCCTCTCGGCCCTGAGCCACTCGCAAAAACCCTATCCTTCTTGTAGCTTCTAGAGCCCTAGGGCTCGAGCTTGCAATCACCATGGGCCCCTCCTCCTCCGCTGCCAAGAGATCCTCCTTGAGGCCACACCCAGTTCGGGACCGCGTGCCTAGGTGCACAGCCGGAGGAGACCCTACTGCACATCATATGGTGGCCCAGATCATCAACGTGGTGTAGGCCGGCGACATCCCCTAGTCAATAGTATACCGCAACCTGCTGATTTCGATCCAACGCTACTGGATCTGGATGGACGTACTAGCATGGTCAACCATGTCCGGTGGCTACGTCAGGGGGTTGCTGAGCATGAGGTGTGCTGACTCCACATGGGAGTGCACCATGGTCACCATGTCCTTGGGATGCCACAGGACAATGAGGTACACGAGGTCAAGATGACCGGCATCATCTGGCTGCCTCTGGCTGTGTGTCAGAGACAGAGCAGCCTCTCAACATCACCAGGTCTTAGCTTCTCGTGCCTTAGTGATGACAGAAAAATGGGCGGCTACCCATCGCCGAGTCATTAGAGACAAGTTAGTTAAATTTAATTGAAAATGAGTGATAAAGAAATCAAGTGTTGCAGGTCCATTACTTCCAGAATTAATTCATTTACATAAAATTATGTTAATTACATCTCTTTGTGAGAAAAACCCTCATTAAGAATTTCAACATAAACATTTCAACAAATTACAACATGTGACGATTACAAAAATATAAAAGAAAAGGTATTCAACCTTGGTGTCACTGATGAATGCTTGCTCGGGGTATTTAGCTGTATTATATTATTTTTGCAAACACAGCATAGTATATATTTTTTCAGCAAACCTATGTGTACAACATAATTTATGATCATGACCACGGCTAAAAGACCGCGGTTGAACAATCATGGATGGTCAGAGTTACAATGTATTGTGGATAGTTATGGCTACAATGCATGGTTTAGTGATCGTAGCTATAGTATTTGGTCGGCGGTCTTAGTACAGTATTTGGAGATGGTCATAACTAGAGTGCATATAGATGTTTAGTATTACACAGTGCTCACAAATATCAAGCACTTGCTTGTATGTAACCACAGGAAAAGTATTTCCTTTCTTCCATTATTTATTGTTTTACTCCGCCTTATATTACTATTAGCACTGCATAGCGCTTGCAGATGTTAAGTGCTTGCATGTAGCGTAACCTAGGTGAAGTTTGTGTTTTATACTTTATGTTTTGGCAGCATATACCCACTCCTAACTCATATCCATTTGAGGGGACTAAATTGAGGAGGTGAGATTTTCTTGCCGCTTACCCTGGGTTTGTATCCATTTGTAGAGGACTGAACCTAAGAAAAACGGGATCAAGCACTCATTCTTTGGGTTTGTATCCATTGACGGGACCAAACCATGGGGAGGGAAAAATAATAAAACAAAATGAAGAACCTTGATTCGTACCATGATGGCCGAACTGAAGGGTAAAAAGGGGAAATACAAAGAACGCCCCTTGATTTGTACCGTGATGGCCAAACCGAAGGGCGAAAGAGAAGAGGAAGAAGAGCAATAACTTCACCGTCTTCCCTGGCTTGGCTCCCTCTCTTCTTTTCAAGTGTGTTTTGTGTCTTCTTTTCTCTTAGAGTTTGCCCAGCGTTTCCTTCTCCTGCCAAATGTTGTCCGTGCCTCCACTCTTCTCTACTCTTCACCCTCTATTTATAGAGCAAGGATGAGAGGGTGGTTCATGGAGGGAAGACAACTCCTCTCTTTGATGTTTTTTGCTGAATTTTCTTTTGAAAACTGCTGATGCAGCACGCATAGGCATACAGATGTGTTGGGCGTGAGCACGGTAGGATGTGGGCGGTTCGAGCGCTGTAGTCGGTTTCGCTTGCAGTGTGCAGGTTCAGCTATTGGTCGGTTTTTTGACTGAGCATGCCATGCTTCGGCCACAGTTGCTGGACATGCATTATCTGGGACTTCCAGGTGTTTTTTTATTTCTATGTGCTATGGTTGAAACTTGGCCCCATTAGTGATTACTATTAATCACTACTAATTATTTAGTTGGACAATTCTTAACTTTTGCATGCATGTAGTTATGGCACCACTTTCCTATCGACATGCAAAAGGTATCCATGTGTGCGTTTGGTGGGCCAACGTGTCGTTCAGTGCACGTCAAAGAAAACAACGTGGTCGAAATATCATGGTTGACCAACGTTGTCGAAATATCACGATCGACCCATGTGGTCAAAATATTATGGTTGACCAATATGGTTGAAATATCATGGTCAACCCACGTGGTTGAAATACCACAGTCGACCAATGTGGTCAAAATATCACGGTCGACCCATGAGGTCAAAATATTGCAGTCGATCCACATGGTAGAAATATCATGGTCGACCAACGTGGTCAAAATCCCATGCTCGACAAACGTGATTGAAATACCATGCTTGACCAATGTGGTCGAAATACCAAGATCAAAACCAGCATGTTCAAGACCTACGTATGTTGCGGTCGATTTAAACTTTTTGTTAGATATCTGTGTATGACCATCGACCAGTCGTAGCTACCGTGAACCGATCATGGATTCGGTGAACTAGTTGTAGGGTCAGCCTGCCATGGTCGGCCTATCATGGTTGACCTGCCATGGTCGGTGCCACTGACCACACGTATCTCTTTAGGTCTCTATCTCCCGTATATTGCTTCTTTAAACCAATTGTTTTGGAAGATGTATATATTGTAACATATTTTAGCCATCAACATAATCTATTAACTTGATTATTATTATTATTATAGATCTATTTTATTGATATTTTAACTTTCGGGACAAAATCGGTGTCAACACTTAGCATTGGCGCAGCGGCCTCCTCGAGCAGGCCACGGGGGTAGGGGAGGTGGTGACCAGCACGAGGTCGTTAGTGGGCACCCAGAGGTGCGCGAGGAGAGTAACTTGGTGAGGGCGACTACAAGTAGGAGGTCGTAGCTAGCCAGATGGAGGTACACGGTGCTCCGGCTTGGTGGAAGTAGCACCCCATAAACTTCTGGAGGCCGACGAGGGAGCAACCAGAGACAAACTCCATTGCGAGCTCTTTGAAAAATTCTGGCTTGGATGCCTTCACCATGAAGCTCTCCATGGTCTCCTCATCCTACCTCTCCTCCATGGTTAGGTCCTCTAGGGGAGGGCTATAATACCCTAGCCCAACCTCTGAGCCCAGATGCTACTACTGCTTCAAAACACTACCATTTACAACCATTACTGCTAGATTTAGGCAGCATTTCCTCTATTTAAATTTCAACATCACGTTAAATGACATACGCTTAACAATGAGTATTGAAGCAAATGTACAAATTAGCCAATTATCTAAAGGAAACACATGAGCCACACATGATTAAATACATCAACCGTGGGTGGTATGCAAATTACTATTTACACATGGAATACATATGCTACACCTGCCCATGCATGTTATCTTCAATATTCACCTAAAAAACAAATAAACAAGAGTGAATCTGAAGACTTAGCAAGAACACAATAAAATAGTGGCATCAATATGACAATTCAATAGATTTCATATCTGTGATGGTAAACACAGTCTCTGTAATTGTATCATTCTCTCACGTTTCTTTCATGCCATGCAATGCAATGTGATGCACCTGTCACTATAGCTTACACCGGTATAGCGAAGTATTTACCCATCGATGAACCACTCTTGCCCTGTTCTCTTTCATATAGGGTATCAAACTCCACTCCCGTGGAGTGCTTATCTCTTAGGTCTTACTCAGGAGCACTCCATCCCATAGAGGTGTTTATCTCTGTAGGTCTTACTCAAGAGCACTCCAGCTTAGTCATATAATTTTCTCACCGCCTTGGCTCATACACTCCGGACAAGCTATATAACTTACTCACTTCCCTAGCTCGCATGCATTGTGCATGATTCAACATTCTTCCATTTTTGCCATTCAACCATATGTATTACTTATCGGGGCATGATTAGCATGTAATCATGAATATCATCTCATGAAATAAAGAGTGAAGGAACAAGTATCAAGTATCCATCACATCCCACCATTCTATTATGCACTTGCCTGTTTAAATCTTGAGGACGATGCATGGACGGGACCAAACCAAAGCCTCCACTTGTACAAACATCATCCAGTCATAATCACTGATCCAAAAGGCGGCATGGATAGCCACCGAGGTGACGCTTAGGTGTTGGGCGGCAGTCGACCGCCGCGCCTTGGTCCCTCGATGGGAGGCTAAGCATCTAGGCGGTATGGCGGTCAAAGGTGGGCAGAGGCGATCAAAGGCGGGCTTGGTGTGGCTGCCAGGCAGGCACTCGCGGTGGTGGCGCGGTGCCTAGGCTAGGGCAGAGGCTTGAGATGATAGCGGCTGAGGTAGAGGCCCAGCACGGCAACGGTCGAGGTAGAGGCCTCGTGCGATGGCGATCTAGACCGAGGCTCTACATGGTGGCTGCAGTGGCGAAGGTCCAACCTGTCGGCGACAGAGGTGGAGGCTCACGCGATGGTGGTCTAGGCCGAGGCTCTGCTCGACGGCAGCAGTGGCGAGGGTCACGCCTGGGAGCGCCGCTCGCAAGAGGAGAGGAAATGTCTGGGAGTGCAGTAGCCATGTGACGCCAGGGAGTTGAGATGAAAGAGTAGAGAAAAGCCATGTGAGAGAGAAGAAAGAGAGGCCCAAACATGCATATGGCTCTGCCACTCGGGCACAGTAAAGACTGTTTGGTGGGCAGTGGAAGTGTAGGAGATATCATGCCTCTGCTACTCGGTTAAGGAGAGGTTGTTTAGTGGCCAACGGGTCCCATTTTACTGTTGACATCATCCCTAGTCTTTGTTGCGAGCGGCCAGAGAATCAAGTGCCACATGGTTCGGAGGATATATATGTGTGTGTGTGTGTGCGCGCGCACGCGTGCGTGCGCGCGCATCTAAACATCAAATATATATACATGATTGTTTATCTTCAGTCTGTTGTTCTTATTTTTAATTTAGCTGCCTAGGCCGGCTAGGCGCTAGGCCCCACCTCATCGCCTACCTAGCACCTAACGCCTTCTTGAACATTGGTCTTAATACACTTTAGTTATACATGCACACAGGTTAACGACAGTGTTACTATGCTCAAACCTGACTCAAGCATCATAATGCTCAAGGTTAAAGGTTTGCGAAATAAAGATTTTATCGCGCACACCTAATCTCTTTCTCTTTTTTCTTATATTTTTCTTTTCTTTTCTCTCCTTTTCTCTTTCTTTTCTCCCTCTTCTTTCTTTTTTCTTTCTTCTCTTACCTGGCCAAACCTTATCCTCTCCTCACTTCTTCACCTTTCGGCTCTCTTCTCCTTTCCCTGATCCAGATGTTGCCGCCTCCTAGCTCGGGCGCTCGGGTGCGTCAGCCCAACCTAAGCTTGGGCTCTCTCCGGCGTCGTCGTCCCGTGCATCTCCGACCACCCCACCTTGCCTGCACCACCTTGGTCAGGCCGGCCATCGCGCCACCACGATCAGCCCTTGGCCCTGGCTTTCGTGCCGTGGCCCCTAGCTCCAGCCCCACTCGGCACCACCCCTGCACCTCCGGCCGTCACCACGGCTCCGACCATCGGTGCCTTGGGCTCGGGCCCAGCCATCATGTCGTCGCCCCTAGTTCCGGGCCTCTATGGCTTTAGCTATGGCTAGGGTTTCCCAGCACTGCGTGTCGGTCATCCCTTCATCACCGGTGGTCTTCTCCGTTGGTTCACCTCTACCCTTCTTTATACTCGGGACGGTCCACTCTTTCCCCCCTCTTTACTTTATGCATTTGATTTAGCTTCTATTTTTGTTTTGCTCTACTCTTGTTCACGCATGGCTGGGGAAAGTTTTGCGGCTTTAGCCATCTTGTCGGGACTTGGTGGGCAGCATGCGCCGGGGAGCATGTCACCTCCCAAGGATGTGCAACGGTTCTTCTGCGGACTCACCGCCATTGTGTTGTGGTGTGCTTGTGCTATGCTATAGTGAATGCGCTGTGGGATGGGTTTGGGGACCTTACTTGGTTCGGGTTGAGTGGAGATAAGAAGGCGATGACAATGGCCGTGGTGGTGATGATGCTCTCCACATGTTTTTGCCAGTCTTTCTCGCCTTCTCCTTATCCTGGTCTAGTTCAGTGTGGTCACAGTGGTCCTTGGCGCAACTTGGTTGCCGCGGCCTCCGTCTTCACGCTGTTGGTCTTCCCCAACTCCCTGTGGCCTCCCCTCCTCCTGGCTCTACCTTTCTTCACTATCTTCTTGTGGTGGTCTTGGGCCTTGGGAATGGAGGAGCTGTTCTTGGCTTGGCGCTTTTGTGTTGGTCGAAGCATGGCAATCGAGAGTGGTTTTAGCTTGGCCTTGAGTGTGCTCTCGGTTTGGCTCTCGATTGAGGAAGTAAAATAAGATGGCAATGTGTGTTGGCTATGCTTATGAAGGAGGGGGCTTTTTGCTGACTCTTCTCTCTTGGTTGTGCATTGTCGAGATTGCCCTTGCCTTATCTTCATGCCTTTCTTGGTTTGTTGTTTACTCATAGACTATTGGTTCATAGGGTGAGCTCGACACTATTTTTGGTTTTTTTTCTACTGCGGAAGGTAAGTCGGTAAAAAGAAAAATGAGCGTTGGGCTAAGTTTTCTGTCAAATAATGAGGCCCACTTAAGCGAGAGGTGTCGATCTGCCCCGAACAGTCTGGGCACCTTGCTATTTGATTTGGCATCTTAAAGACGAAGGTTTCTGATAGTACAATCTTTTATTTTTTTTATTCTCTCTTAGACTGTTTTTGTTTTTTCCCCTTTCCTCTTTATTGGTATTACAAGGGCGACCCTCGCAGCGGTGGAGGTAGAAGATGGCGTTGAGGACCATGTTGGAGACGGGGTTGAGAAGGCTGAAGCAGGGGCTGCCGATGATGACGCCCTTGAGGGGCTCCGGCATCTCCTCCACCAAGAGGAGGGCCACCGCCTCCCGAAATAGAGCAGCCACGGAGCTCATGGCAGTAGGATACTCCGGCGCGGGGAGAGAAGGAAGCAGCTTCAGTTGGTTCGCCGGGAAGTCGGCAGCCACGTATTCCCAGCCAGATTACGGGCTGCTGCTATGCTCACCCGGATCCGCTTTTACATGGTGTGAGGGTGAGAGCGGATCCAACTCGGTTTCATTTCCTCTCGCCCTAGCTATGGCTATTCCAAATCGCAGCAAAAAATAGCATAGATTCTATGTATAGATTATGAATTTCTACCTAAAATTTATCAGAGCTATTCGTAGCCGTATTCGGCAAAGTGCAGTTTGTACGCACCATTTTTTTTTTGCATATTCTACGTATGATCTACACACCCCTCCTTTGATGTATGTACTGATACCATGGATGTTCCTTCGGTATTTTCAGTAAATATGGTTCAGTGAATATGGTATTTTCAGTAAATATAATACTTTTTAAAATATAATTTGGCATCGATAAATACCAAACTATTTCGGTACGATATCAACAAATACTATATTTATCAAAGTTGACCGAATTGTAAAACACTATGATAACACTTTTAACACGATAACAAACTAACAAGACTGGCTTTGGCCAAGAAAATAAGTAAGCGACCGCAATGAGCTGGGAGCAACATACGGACACAGTGGGCAGGCTGGGCCATTGGCCGAGCAAACAAACAAGCTGGACGAACAGCAGCGCAGCTTGCTGCAGCCGGCGAGATGCGGACTCACCGAAGTCTTCCACTGTTCGGTCTGCTTGGTTTGTTCGGTTTTTAACGGTTTTTTCTGAAAAACAAATGATCATAAACCATATTTTTGTCTATGATATCGAATACCGGTCAAATCAAGTTGATAGATACGGTTCAGTTTTTTTTACCGCTTCTTCGGTTTGGTACAATTGCGAAAAGCCTTACCTAATACCACCTTTTTGGCATATTCTGCGTATATGATGTACACAACCCTCCTTTGATGCCCACCGTCGAATAGAAGTTTGTGTACATTTAGTACATCAAGCTCTAAAAGTTTGCATGTGTAGCATGGTTTCCATGTTTAATTGTTTTGTGTGACTTGGGGTCACCATTATCCGGCCATTGCTCATATCAAGGATGAAAAAACCGGAATCGGGGTAAATCCCGGCCGTCGGGCGGTACCGGTAACCGGCCGGTTACCGCCCGGTAACCGGTAATCCCGGTTTCCAACCGGTCAAATTTCAGCAAAAGGAATTTTTTGGCGGGGCGGGAGGCGACCGGTAACCGGACCGGTTACCGGGCGGTTACCGGTTTTACCGGTGAAAAAACCGGAAAAACCGGTGGAATGAAGAGGGTTTGGCTAAATATTTGGATCCAATTTCTCAACCCTAAATTGAAGTATTTTGTTGCCCTAAATTGGAGCTCCACTACATCAAACTAATCCATTGAAAAAAAGCTCCATCAAACTACATGAAACTATCCCAAAAGCTCTACTTTTGTTGCCCAAAATTGAAGTATTTTGTTGTAACTATGAGGCCAAAAGTAATTGAGATGCTTTGGCATATAACAAAACCTTGTAAATTGCCATATCTCCTCTTCTCCTCTACCACTTTGCTGCAGCTACTTGACTTCTCTCTCGCGTGCTACAGCTAGTCCCTTCTCCCCAGGATGCTGATTTCTTCTCCCAATCTAATGTGCCAACTGTTGCTGCCCTTTCTTTAGTGCTAAAGTGCTGCAAAACACTCTCAAAGACAAGTATCCAATGCCCTTTCCAGCACAATGGGCCCAACATGTGTTGCCAACAACACTACTAGCTGCCAATCACAATAATTCATCTTTTTTTACTTCCAACAATAGCTAATCAACCTTATATATCAAAAACAATACCCAAACTAATATACCCACTGCATTAACAAGTCAAAAATTCAAATCTTCAATTCAAAAATTTTCGGCCGGTATTTCCAATCCCGGTTGCGACCGGTATTTCCGATTACCGGCAGTTACCGGCCGGTAACCGCCGGTTTTCTCAACCCTGGCTCAGATACCCGAAATCGACCAAACTAAGCAGAAAGCCGATTCGAATTCGTATTCAAGTCCCAGAATATTTGACCGATGAAAACATGTGCATGAACCAACAAGATGCCTGCAAGCAACGAACGTTCAGTTCTTTGGATAACACCAGGTGAAAAACCGTCTGAAGAAGAAAGAAATTGTTGAGGAAACAACAATGCCCAAATCAAACAGAACAAGTGAACAACATATCAGCAGTGCAAGTCACTTTGACCGAACAATTCAAAATTTTGATTTCCAAACAATTCAGTCTACTGTATTGCAGCAATTCAATCCAGGATACAGCTGAAGAAACAAAGGAGCAGCAGTCCACTGTAGCCATTCATCCATCCCTTCCAAGCGAAGGTTAACGATATATCCTCTCTTTATCCAGCCTAAATTTTCAATTCTCACCGACTACGGAATTCCAAATTACAACGACTTTTATCTGTATATCAAGAACGAAAAACGAACAAATCCTAATAGAATCGAACAACATCTAGCTAGCAGCATCAATGGGACCATGGATATGAAACAGTGGACTGGCTGCAGAGTGAGCCAGCCACATTCTTGAGTATATATGTCAACCGGGGAAAATCCTTCATCTTTGATGACCTCTTCCCACTTCCCTGGGGGGCAGCGCAGCGCAACCTTATGTCGGATCAGGAGATTGCCAGGTCAAACATTGTACATTCAAGACGACGCAGACTTTGGCCGTCCGTAGGATATCACCATCACATAGTCTCCACCGGAGGAGCCTACCACCATCTGCAAAGGGCGCGCTGGACCCACCCTCAGCCACCGCTCTACTAAATTTCGCAGAGGTTGTGCAGGGTTCACTGACTGCCCACAGCAGCTTATTTCAACCTGTAAACACCAAGATTGGGTACTGTTCAGACAAGTTGTGATACTGAACTCAAAGCTAACGTCCACATAAAAATAGAATATTTTGGCAGGCCATTATCATTCATTGTGTGAGTAAACTGCGCCTTTCGATCGCAATATATGGACAGGTGGCAATACCGGAACACATTGTTCACCTCCATGCAAAGTGATTAAAAGTGTTGGTAACAGCAGGTGTTTTTTCACCTCTATTTCTAAGACCAGAACTAAGTTTCAGCACATGCCAACATGTACACAGGTTCCAATAATTACATTGCCGACATTCTTTACTATGAACTCCATAGCATGCTTATAGCCTTAGATATTTCATGAGTGCGGTAAAAAAAATTAAGCACAAGGTAACAATAAGTCAACAATACTGGAAGGTAGAAGTCTCACCTCAGACTCACTTGGAAGACTGAGCTTCTGCATAATGTACTTTTGGATGGACGATGCAGGTATATTTCCATCTCTATCATTAGACAACGCATTAGCCACAATTGAACAGCTAAAAGATATTTAGTTGCAAAACAACAAAAATAGTTGCTGATTACACTAATAGATGTGCAAAAGTGACCGCAACTATAACAAAATTAAAAGGGGGATCAAGTTCACAATCAAGCTATGAAAGCTAGCTGTATCTACTACAGAAGAAAACATACAAGTTACTGAAGTTGACACTTTGACTCCTCAGCCAGGCTAGCTATAAACATACTTACAAATTATACATGGACTAAAGTGATCAGGGGGCAGAAAGAACAAGCTTATGAGTTGTGATAACTGCATGACCATACAGGAACTGTCCCTGAGCAACAGTCCTATTCAGTGTCACTTAGCATAATGGTTGAAACCAAGGTTATTAAGTCGGCAAGTCGACACTACCCTCCTAGTGACCAACTTGTCGACTAGTTGGGTACTATTCATATGACAGTGATATGTATGTACACATGTATATATTATATACCCTGTATTGCAGTGATCGGAAAGTACATATATAACTTGAATTAAAGAGAGGACCGATGACTTACATGTTTTGAGTCCAAACTCCCTTCATTTGACTTGTTTAATCTATCTTTAAAGCATCTAAAACATCAAGTTCTCATCGACAATAGCGTTCTACATGATAGTTGAGTAACACGACAACAAGTTCCGAAGTCTAAGATAGCAAAAGGCCAAAAGTACAGTGTCCCTCCTCCCAAGTTGCCTGACTTGGCGCCACCTGGTTGACTAGTCCAGGGATCCAAATACCAGCGGTAACCGGCCGGTTACCGCCGGTAACCGGTCTTACCGGTGCCGACCGGGAGAAAAAAACCGCCGGTTTTTTATTTAATTCAAATTTAAACTTTTGAATGTAAAAATTAGTTTCTCTAATGATATTTTCATTGTTTAACACTAATAGAATGTATTAAGAAGATGCATATATTTTCCGTGCTTGATTTCATACTTTTTGCCGTAAATATATTAGGAATTTTGAAATTTTGAATGTACATGTTAGTTTCCCGAATGATATTTACATTGTTTAACACTAATATGATGTATTAGGAAGATCCATGCATCTCCCGTGCTTAACTTCATACTTTTTGCCATGAATATGTTAAGAATTTCCAATTTCAAATTTGAAAAACCGGGTTTTAGCGGTTTTTCCGGTTTTTAGCGGTTTTTCTCCGGTTTTTTGGGCGGTTACCGGCCGGTTTTTCCGGTTACCGATTTCAAATTCAAATTTTGGCACGAGAAATTCGACCGGGTTTTTACCGGTTACCGGCCGGTTTTTCCGGTTACCGGCCGGTAACCGGTACCGGCCGCCTGGCGGGATTTATCCCGGTAGCGGTATTTGGAACCTTGGACTAGTCGACCAGTCGCCCGACTTGCCGGCGCAAGTCTTGTCGCCAGCTCTAGTCGTTTCTTCGCCACCGACTTGTTGACTAGTCGACGACTTAATAAGCATGGTTGAAACAATTGAAAACAAAGAATGTTAAGGTATCAAGGTTATAATTAGCCTGATGCAGCAGAAACTAACACACTGCATCAAAAACTTGGTCATCAGTGGGAACTAATGATCAATCTCAATCACCAGTGGCTGATCTGCATATCTAAGCCCCTTCCACATGCATGCATAACTAAACTGTCAGGCAAGGGCCTTTCTAACCGGAGGCAGAAGGGGAGAATCTGGCTAGCCGGGTGAGGAGGGCGCCTGAGAGCTGTCGGTGAGCAGCAGCCAGGGAAGTCCCCCAGCCGCCGAGGTGGAAGAAGGTTGGGTGGCAGGAGGCGCAGGGAGCAAGAGATTAGGTAAGATCCTAATCCTTGCTTGCTTTATTCAATCAATCACTTCCCCTTTATAAAGAGGCCTAACAAATCAATCTATTATGGAAAGGATCTTAAGGATCCATTTAAATCTGATCTTAAGAAACTTATCTCTAACTTAACCAAACTATGCAAGCAAAGGGGGCGCAACCAGCTTACTGCCCAGCAGGCCCTGAGGTTCTGTGCCGCCGGGTGTAAACGTTGCCACACATGACAACATGCATGCATAACTAAACCAAATCCAAGCAAGTAATAATGAAGTTGATCAAATCAGTCTTTTGTCAAATAATAAGTTACACAAACTTTCACAGCAAAGTTATATACTTTGGAGTAACTAAAGTTATGCATTTTCTTCAGCTGTGCAAATACATGCACATTTGCGTGACACCATCGGGTAATACCATGGCATAGCATCTCCAAAGGCCGAACATGTTTTTCTTCACTTGTAAGTTCTAACTGAAGCCCCCCACCCCCTCTCTCAAGCTTCATGCTTTTCCATAATTCCATTAGAAACACATAGAACAGTTCAATGCCAAGAACATCCATTTCAAATGCATATTTAGAGAATTATTAATAATGACAACTATTGGTGCATCTGCAGCAGAGCTGAGGAACATGAGCTTACTTTATTCTCAAATAGTGGGCAGGTATCTGTGGCAAGGGTGGGACTCCTTTCCTGAAAACAATTGGATCACAGAAGATCAGGGGGAGGGGAACAAACCTAAGATATTGCTTTGACTAAATTTGAGGGCTATTGATACTATAATGGTGACTTACTGGTCAAACGAGGCAATCAATGAAAACCATACAGGGTTTAATGCCCTATCGTTCTGGCTAGCTGCAGCACCAGAAGCTGCATTGGCTGAAGCTTGGAAAGGTTTCCTCCCCCGGCCAGCCCCTTTCCTTTTAAGCATCATTAGTGGCACAGGAACATCTTTCTTGTCATCTTGAACTTTGGACTTCTGCAGATGCTCCCTAGCCTTTGTTCTGCTAGCATGTTCACTACTAGGAGATTCATTGAGCTGTTCTCCCTTAACAGCTGGACTCTGTGCACTTGATCTGAAGGGCTTTTTGCTTGCAGCCTCTACAAGACAATTTAAAGGTCTCCAGAGCTCTGCCTTATCCAAGTCCTTATTATCACCTGCTTTATCTTTACTAGAGGGATGACTTGATGTTTCCGCATTTGACAATACCTGCAAATGATACCATCAAATGACTGCTAGTGATACTATGCATTCTTCTATTGATTCGTTTTTGAGAATTTGGTATGCACGCAGATGCACAATCTCCATGTAGCTAATTTGGAAACACAAACTGCAAAGCTACACAAGTAATAGGGTATGATTCAGTTAGAATGCTAGAGTATTTCTTTACCTGTCTTCTAGTTTGAGGTACTTTGCTCAAGCTATCAAGCAAGCTTGAATTGTCAGCATGTTTATTGGCAGTATCGTTTTCCTTTTTTACAGGATCAATGATAGGACCAAGGCCACGTAATGCGGCGGCAGCCTTCCTGGTAACAGCTCTTGTTCGGCGCCCTGTCAAACCCATTGGTGTTATTCGAGGCGCATTGACCACCAATGAAGAGATAGACCTCTCTTTCCTTTTAACAGGCAGTGTAATGGGAGATTCAACATCTTCAGCATTAACCTTCTTTCTTTTGAATGGAAAAACTTTTGCCCTCACATCTTGCAAATTGTGATCAGCTCTGAAATCAAGATAGCGAAAAATGAGTAGAAGAAAGCCACAAGTTAACAACACAAAATTCCATTCACCAAAAATTCCCCCCAAGTCAGAACAGCTACTTGATCAAGTTTTCTCGGGGAAAAAAAGACTTCTTGGCCAAATAGTAGCATTCAATTGTGTTTCAGATCATAAGCATTTCTTTGGTGAAGGCACACAGTGAAGTTGCACCATGGATGTTATGGCATCGCCTAGGCGTCGTGGCGGTGCAGCGACGACGCCATGGAGGTTCGCCACGCCTTGGCCTAGTAGGCGAGCGCCTAGGAAGGCTAGTCAACCACGGTGACACCAAGGCGACTACGGCGAAGTGTCTGGCGACGCCTTGCCAGGGGAGTGACTAACTCACAGACTCAACTCACTCCCCCCACTCCAACCAAAGCAACGAACCAAGCGAAGCCGCCCACACACGGATGGGCGTGGCAAAGCCAAAACCTGCCAACCCCGAGATCCCTCCTCGCCGCACCGGCAAAATCCGCGCCCTAGCCGAGCGTGCGAATCCGCTGGTTTTCCTCTACGCTCACGTAGCTCGCCGCGATGGGGTCGGCGGCAGGAGGCCGGCATGGCCGTGTCCTCTCCTGCCTCTGCTCCCCCGCTCCATTCAACCTCCTCATGCTCCTCTCCACCAACCTCCTCGCCCTCCTCGCCTTCTTCACCCCCCGCGATCCCACCGCCATCACCACCACCATCATCCCCTCCTCCGCCCGCGCCTCGTCCAACCTCTCCACCCACATCGCTGCCATCGCACGCGAGATCGACTCCTCCCACCTCCCCACCGCCCCGAAGGCCTGCCCCCGAAGCCGCTCCTCTTCCTCTCCCCGCACGTGATTCCGCTCGGCCGCGACATGCGCACGGGGCTCACCCACATGCCGGCCTCCGTCGCGCATGCCTACTTCAGGTACCCCTCCACGCTCGTGCTCCTCTTGGCAATTGCATTCATTTTGGTCACTCTTGGCAATTGCATTCATTTTGGTCACCGTAGCATGCCTGGACGCCATAGCGTCCTGGCGCCCAGCAGTCACCTTGGTCGCCAAATCCGCCATGACAACCATGAGTAGCACCCAATATAAAGACCTATGTAAATGTGCTCCTCCATGAACAAGCGGTTGTCAAGAAGCCTTCAAAACACAGAGGTATAGTGACAGCAAAGTTTTGGTATTAGTAAAGCTCAAAATGATGTCAGACGACTATTAAAAAGACAAAATGATGCCAGACAAGAAAGAACACTTGTGGTAAATTGCACAATGCATATCTTTAGAAGGGATTCTTATATCAGGGCTTTCTTGTGAGTGGAATATTATGTTATAGAATGCAAATTTGCACTAGGAGCCTCAAACAACACGGATTTCATATTTTATATAAGCTAGTTTGGCCAATTGCAGGAATCTCTACTCTTAACTGGAGTGCAACAATCCAAAAACGATGCTCCAATTATGCAGGAGCAACATAGATACATTCCAGCTTGTTCAAAAAGCTGAATAGGTCCTTTATACCGCAAAGTTTCTAATTTTCTATGCTTCTGTTCTTTGTATTATCTGTAGTTCATTGCAACTACCTATTATGGTTTATGCCCAAAGTTGAAGTTCTGACATTTTGTTATCCAATGGAAATAGAAGCTAACAGTAAGTAATCTAGGGAACTTATGCTGTGAAGTCAAAGTAGTGCAAATAAACACATAGTTTGGCAGTAATAAAAGTACAAGAACATTTAACAAAGCAAGCAATTTGTGGTCAAACAAAAAACAACTGCTCAGATTAAGGACCCCCCCCCCCCCCCCCACACACACACACCCAAAAAAAAGGTCATGAGTAGAATACCTAAGCTTCTCAACTGGAGCGCAGCCAAGATCAATTTTACATACTGGGCAGTAGTCTAACTCCTCATCATTCAGCTTCTTATAGATACATTTTCTACAAACTGCATAATGCAAAGAAGAAAGCTCAAAAATCATGAGAAACCAAGAGGTGCGGATTTCATAGCGTAGAAGACTAGCGTAAGGCAATATATTTCATTGGTCAGGGGGAAAAGCTGCACCACAAAATTTCCTTTCCATGGAAAACATAAAGAATGTTCTGAAGTTTATGTATATACTAGGAAGGAAAAAAAGATGCATACAGATGGAAAAAAAAGGCTCTGACATTGCTAGCATGGGCCATATAGCATGAAATTCCAAAAAACTGTTTACAATTAGACTAAGGGGATGAAAAGACAATTGATATGATTAACAATACTTATGTACAGCAAAATCATACAGAAAAAACACGATTATATCAAAACATTAATAAGCCATTCTCGTATTCTGTAGTGTTAAGCAAAACAGCACGATCTGCATGCTTTTGCAGAACAAAAGATTCAGTATAATAAAATTCTATCAACCAATTGAAGCCATTGTTTACTTGATATGCATGCATGTGTCCAGTCTCAAAAACAAGAGAAGGAAAAAAACTAGGAGGATAGATAACCAAGAGATCAAAACCACCAACATTGCTTCCAAAATGTAGTAATAAAGTAACCATTTCTCAATACCAGACATATTATTCAAAAGGGATGTCTTTGGAGAAGCTTATTTTAGGACAAAGCTACAATTGGCTAAATAAAATGGTATTGTAGCCATAAAAGATGTTACAAGAAGGAGACAAAGCCCAAATGATTATATGCATCCCAGCAAAAAGGAAGTAAAAGGAAACAGAGGAGCAATGGATGTGAATATGTGAGGGGTTAAATAAAGTTAATATAACATTTTACAGCAAGGATAGGATTTAAAACCTGAATGGTCTGCCCTAGAAATACTAATTCCTTTCTAAAAACTAATAGCACACAAAGTAAAGAATTTACAAATGTTGGGGGAAAAAAAATCAAGATCCTCAGTATCTCAAGGGCACAGACAACATGAACAATTACACCACCTGATTCATGCATGCAGAGCAATTAAATAGTTTGCAGATATTTACAGCACCATGATCCACACTGAGGACCCAAAAGTTATGTGTACAGTTCCACCAATTCCAGGCCAACATTGCAAGGACCCCCACATGCAAAACAACAACTAATGTAGGCTGAACCAATCACTTACAGATATTAATCTAAATCATGAACTCAAGTTGAATACCAACTCACACCAGAACACTGCAAGATCACATAACATCATGATTAGTAGCACGAGAGAACTAAACAACTATCTAAACAGGATTACAGGCACCAAAGCAGCTCACCGATTTGCACAAAGATCACCAATCTACGTAAAATCCACCTCTTGAAGCCCAGCATTGATACAACATCACATCATGGGTCTAGAAACTAAACTGGAGCACAGCCCAATAAGGCAAGAATCTGGAAGTAAAAAAGTTGCCAAACGTGGTCAAGTCAAACCCACGAACCCGAGCTACGAAGTCCCCAGATTTACGTAGAATCGCGAGGTGGAACCGCGACACGAACTATAACGCACGTCAAGAATTGCAATCACGCAAGAACGCTAAGAAGGCAAGAACCAGGTATTCAATAGCAATACAGCATCGCCGGATCACGAAATGGCGATCTCGACGCCACCAACCAACGTCGCAGGCGGCCAAATCGGGAGCCCCAAGAACCAAGCACTCGCCGAATCGTCGCCGTAATGCTCAGGAATGCGTCAAATCGTCGTAAAGATTGGAGCTTTCGAGGCTCCCGGCGTGGTGGTGCGGCGGGGTTGAGTACTCACATGTATGGAGGCACTCGGAGACGGTGGTGGCGTCACGGAGCAGGCGGTGGCAGAGCGGGCACGTCATGCAGCGCGCGAGCAGCTCCCGCTTAACCATCACCACCCCGTTCCCCTCCCCACGCTGCCGGCGCCGGCGCCGGCACCCCCCGCCCCTCTCGTCCTCCGCCTCCACCTCCTCCTTGACCTCCTGCGTCGCCTCCTTCCCCCGCTCCCCACCAGCCTCCGCCATCTCTGTCGCCTCAGCAACCGCCACCGCAGCCGGCTCCTCCGGCGGGGCCGGCGCCTTCTCCGGCGATGCGGGCCCGGTCTGCATGGTGTGGGCCACCCCGCGAGACTAGCTCCGCATGCTGCGGAGGCGCAAAGGCGGGGTTTTTACCCCGCCGTCTCCCTCTCCCCTGAGCGTGGAAATGGGAGGAGAGATCGAAGAAGAGGACGACGACGAGGAGGAGGAGGGGAAGAGAAAAAAAAAATTATTGACGTATTTATCGAGAGAAGACGTGAAGGACGAGTGGGGAAGGCAAAGGAGGCTGGCTGGGTCAGTTTTTTTTTTTTTTTTTGCTTTTTTTTTTCCCACTTTTGGTGTGCAAGACAACCAAGAGCTGATCATACGCATTTTAGTTTCACGACGTATACACAGTAAACACCGTATCAAACTACTATAATCGTGTTAGTTTTGGTCTGATATCTTTTTCGTGTTCATGCATTTAGCGTATGTTTGACTGGAAAAGACAATCTCTTCTATCTTTTTTTGTAGCTCAGTTTTTGAAACCAGAAACAAATTTTCATCATGTACAATGTCATTGTTTGATCTGTATTTTTTGCTTTTACTTCTAGTTTACGATTCTTTCGCGTTTCTCATTGTACTGGCATGGGTGTTGTGTCGCTCATCAGTTTTTTTTCAGTTCTTCTGTTCGTGTGTTTCCTATGTGATCATGATGGGATTTATGCAAGAAGATTTGGAGAGAAGATTATACGGTGGATGGTAGCATTAATTTGCAACCCTAAGTGTTTTTGGGATGGTTTTGGTGTCTCTTGTATTTGCAGAGAAAACCACATGCAAACCATATTAATGTTGCAAGATATACATAGTAAAAACCATATCGAAATGCTAGGATAATCGTATTGCGATGTATTTCTTTGCCATCATATATATTTGTTCTTGTTCATGCATTCAACACGCATGGTGAGCTAGAAAAGACAAGCATCCATCTTTTGCAGCAAAAGGTTTCTAAAACTTGTGACGCATAAAAACATGTTTTGTGCTGGTTCTATAGAAAGTGGGTGGTGGTGGTGGTGGCCAACTATTACTTCTTCTCAATGTAATCAATCTAGCATTGATCAACATTGATGAATATTAAAACCAAACAAATGCAATCTCAACTTGAAAGTAAAACACTATATTTATTCGCCTTTCATGGAGCAAGGGAGATTAAGTTTTATTTTACTTTACCACTTGTTTCTTTTTATTTTTCCTTCTGGTGCGCAAAGCAAAGCCACGTGCCTAGCTAGGTTTTATTATTGTTACCAACTTTTGGTTGTATATATACAATGTTTGTTATTGTTGGATGGATATATTGCTTTTAATTTCTAGTTTATGTTTCTTCTAAACATTATGCAACAGTAATGTTGTGGTTGTTATACGTTGGTAAAATTTTAAAGCAAGCAATCTAAAAGCCTAAGGTGTTGATAATAATCTGTGGTTTAGATTATATATGTGTGTGTGTGTTTTTCTTTTAAAGGAAGTACTAAATATCGCTATTATTTTCCTATTTCATTGTACTCACGTAGATTTTCTATAAGAAGACTCGGAGAATAGTTTATTTGGCTAATGGAAACAATACTGTATGATCCTGTGTGCTCGTAAATGTGGTTTTGGTATGATCTTATGTTTTATGTTTTCAAAGATACTATTTCGACAATATGAGTGTAACTAAAACACCAGGATGATCACATTGTGACAACTTTTTGGTGATATTGGTGCATCTTAATGTAGAAACACAAACCGTCTATCCTTTGCTAAACAAGCTTTCTAAAGCTAGTAATGCATCAAAACCGCTCATTGTTTTACGCTAGCTCCCACAAACATTGTTGGAGGCTACCTTTTAGTTTTCCCAGCAACCCAAAACATGGATCAAGATGGTATAATGAAACCCACGAATAACAGATGAAACCTCATATTGAAAACAAGCATTAATTAGCCTTATCAAACCAACTAGGGCTCGTCTTACATTGTACACAATTTCACGGCTAGATGTTGCAATAAATATAATTGAGTAAATTCTATAGAACTATACATACTTTTATAAAACTACACCTTTAAGGAAAGTTTTCAAGGAACTATACATTATTTGCCAAACCTATCAAAAAACTACACTTTCAATGGAATCTCGTTCGAGACAACGAGCCTGATAAGCAAGGCCCATGTGTAAGTGACACAACACAGTCTTACATGGCCACATATATTGCACGTATCAGCATGCGACTTGCCACATGTGTATTTGTATCAGCAGGAGAATACATGTGGCAACGTAAGACCTCGTTGTGTCACTTACATATGGATCCAACCTGATTGACCATTGAATAGAATAGGATTAAAAGTGTGGTTTTCTGATAGACTTGGCAAAGAATGTGTTGTTCTTTGAAAACTTTTTTGAAGGTGTAGTTTTGTGGAAGTATACGTAGTTCTACGAAATTTACTTTATATAATTCTATGTCTTGTTTATAAGGGTATAATTTTATGTCTTAAAATAGAGATACATTGATGCGATGGGCCCAAACATCGGTGCAAAATAGGGTGCCCAAACGTAGTATAATAATATTACAATGTCAAGTAGACATATATCTAATCTTATGTTTAACATACATTTGCATAATAAATAATAGTTTGCAATTTGATAATTTAAATGAATATAAAATTGCATAAAATGTAGGTTCAATATGATTAAAGTATTGGCTCACCTGGTTCACAAGCGAGTTGGTCGTAAAACTCTTGAGTTGTCTCGCACTGTGGCTCTTCCATATTGTCGTACTCTACTCGGACAATCACATCGAAAAGTAAATAAACACGCGAGTAAAATAAATAAATACAAAAGAATAGTCAAATAAACTCCAATTGAACAATTCCACTACCATTAGATATATCTTGAATTTAGAAAATTTTAGAAATATATTTCATTAAATTTAAAGTTAAAATGAAAAAATTAATAGAGGAGAGAGAGTTTCTCTCTGACAGTGGGGTCCAGTGGATTTTATTTAATTTTTGAATTGTTTTTTATTGAAAAAGCTCACTGAGATTGACAGGAGGGTCCCACGGGATTTAAATAAATTTTTAATTATTTTCTAAAAGAAAATGGCTAAGGGGCTACAACCCATTTACTGTGCAAACAGTAGGACGGGCCTACTTGTCAGCGACTTACCCTAACTTAACTGGTTAAAAAGGTTTTTCAAAGGGCTGGGGCCACATGTCATACAGATCGAGGCCTAATTAGACAGGGAGGACCCACGGGTCAGCGACGGATTAACACACACTAATGATGGGCATTAACGAGCTAAGCATGCACGTTTAAACTTAATGACATCACTACAGTTGTCTCCTCTTGCCGAGAGGAGGAGAGGCTAATTGCCGGTGAGGCGAGGGGTGATGACTAGAGGCGAGGCCGAAAATGGGTCCTACAGCTCGGCGCAAACCTCCAAGTGGGGCGGTGCGAACAGATTTGGAGACTACGGCAGTCGGCGGCGAGCCTAGGCCATGGCGGAATAGGGAGCATGACACTACGGCTATCTACGGTGCTAGAATTTGATTCCTTGCTACGGGAGCATCTACGGGTGGAGAAGAACTCAGCCGAAGTGATGATGATGCTCAGGGAAGCTTAGTGTGGGCTGTTGATGGAGAGCTGAGGCGGGTGGACAGAGGCACGACAATGCTCAAGTGGCGTTGGTGGCAGCGATTTGACCGGAGGGGGAGGAGGAGGTGGTGCGGGAGGTGCTCGGGGCAAATTGGAGGCGAGGAGGGGCACTTGAGGTCAAAGCGGAGCTGACTAGGGCTTTATAGCCTTGGAGCGGTCGGGGTGGTTATTGGACGCCTTGAAGGTCCATGTGGAGTTCTGAGGCAGCGGAGCTAGGTGCACAACATGGAATAGGGCGGAGTGAGGGGTGGGGTTAGCGTGCTGAAAGGGAGGAGTTAATGGAGAGGACACGCTGAGACAATGGTCGGGCAGAGGGCACGGGGACGCGAAGCTGACACAGCTCAAGCATGACACGGGAATTGCAGGCGCGGAGGATGTGGCGCATGGAGGAGGGGACTCCGGGCAGGTAAGGGGCGACGCTAGGCGAAGGCGGTGGCGCACTATAGAGGAGTAGTGGTGAGCGGTGCTGACATGGGCACGATGAGAGCAGGTTGAGAGCGTGGCGTGACGCGCGCTGGGCACGCACGGCTAGGAGGGAGCGGCGTGGGTCATTCCAGGCCATGCCAAAGGCCGTTTAGACCGGGCCAAGGCTAGGTGGGCCGAGAGGGAAGGCAGAGTGCGGTGGGCTTGCCCCAAGAGGGTTTGAATTTTGAAATTTTTGGAATTTAGGGGAATTTTGTGTGAACTTTTGAATTGCAAACTGATTTTTGATTTTTTTTTCCAAGCAAGCTTTACATTCCCAAAAATGGGATGTTACATGCGTGCCGCATTGCTTGCACACCATTAGCATGATTGTCGCTTGTTAAATAGCCTCATGGGAGTCGTGTGATTGCTCAACGGTTAAGACCGCTTTGTTGTTGAATGACTCATCCGATCGGGTTGGAATGTTGGATTAGGGATTGTATAGTATACAAAAAAGGGGAAAAAAAAGAATGTACATAGCTTTATTTCACATGTAGTAAATGACTAAATGTTTTATTTTCTGATTTGATATGTATGCTCCGTTCACGCTATTTTTCTTTAATTTAGGGGTGTGTTGGCAACAAATCAGCCGTCTTTCCCCTGCAACTACTCAGTTTTGATGTGGATCCGATAAACTCTGTACAGTTTATCTCAGGATACCCAACATTTAGAGGATAGGTTCTGAATGGGAATAAGCTGTGGGATCTTATTGAAGGGCTGGAGGAAAATGATTTATTGCACTATACTCATCTATTAACAGGTGCATGATTGTTAAAACTTCTTTAATCTAGATTATCCCGTCCCTCACATCAAAGAAAGAGCAACTTGATTGGTCTTTTATTGATATTTCATCGTGATGGGAGACCATCAATCGTCTCCTTTTACTGCCAAGTGCAGTGCTTTATACGCAAAGTAACATGCTAGTTATGGTATTCAGGTTACATCGGCTCTGTTTCCTTTTTAAATACTGTGCTAGAAGTTGTCGACAAATTACGATCAGTAAATCCTGGTATTGTATATGGTAATCTTTTCTGACCTTTCATTATTTGTATGGTTGGTTCTTCTGATTGTGGCATAATATGATTGGTTAATATCTGTTTGCAAACGTTCTGCGGTTTGTGACCCAGTTCTAGGTGATGAAGGAAAACTCTATGGTTTTCAGGAGTTTAGTATCTGTTTATCAACAAAAGGTGATTTGACCCTGTTCAACTTGCTTAGTTTATGTCGTATGATATCAAATGCTGGGAATTGCTTGTTCTTAGGCTTTTTAGCATTTAGAAGCTTTATTTTGACACAAAAAATGCAAGCTTTGACTGTATGCCAACTTGTAGTGCTCACAGCTTCTGTAAGCAAATCCCTTCCCTAGACTGAAGTGTTACTTTTTGTTATAGAACAGTACAGTTATACTACATCTCCTGTAGAAGTGAGTAGAGCCGGCTCTTTACCTTGTGTTAAGTCTCATTAGCTTGTGTTAAGTGTCATTAGCTTGTGTTCCCTTTTGCTAATTGAGCTATGAACTGAATTACATACCATAGGCCAGAGTCGGTCATTTCAAATATGTTTTCTTGTGAGCTCTCAATCTTTATGGCTTGCTCATAATGCTTTACACAGGCCCCGTATGTTTACCCATCCTAATATATTCATTTTCTCATCAAATTATACTTAGGTTGCCCCAGTTGCTTCAATGCTTACACCTAACCAATTCGAAGTTGAACTACTCACACTCTCACAGGATTGAGGTAGCCATGCTCTTCTTTTTGAAAAAAGAAAACGAGTAATTCTGTGTGTGGTCATATATCACACCATACTTATCTTAGTATCAGATTCCATACAAATTCATTTCTAGCACAATTTGCTTGCAGGAAAATTTTAGTACACCAATTCTTTTGCTGTTAATTTTGGTCAGAAAAGTCCAAGTTTTTATCCAGATACTGTTTTGTGGGTTCTATATAAGATTTGGTATTTCGTGCAAAGGGCTAATGGGCTATCGCCTATACGATTAGGGTACAATGATTTGAAAAGTCAAAGTCAATCACTACTGTTAGAACCAGATACCAGTGATATCTAGGAAGCAGTAAAGGTTAGGAGCAAAAAATGGCTCCATGGCATTCCGCAAAGGAATAAATCTACTTTACCCTTTTAAACTCTTACGATTGTCTAATTTTCAACCTGTAAGTGCAAAACTGGATGTTTTACAACCCTCAACTATCAATACTGTTTATTTTACCCCCTGTGAGACTGATTGAAGGTGATTTTAGCTGACGTGACATCAACGTAGTAGTGGTTTTTTGACACGTGATCTGGTTTTGGATGACGTATCAGCCAGTCAGCAAAATCATTAAACAAATAAAAAAATCATCAAATAAAATGAGAAATATATAGTAGGGCCCACCAGTCAGCTTCATGTCCTCTCTTTCGCAATCAGCCACACCGCCGGTTGCCGCCAGCGACCACTACCACCGCCACAGGCCCAAGCTAGAGTTGCGCACCACCTCGAAGACCGTGCTACCGATCTTCCTCTTGCAGCTGCCATGCATGTCCACCAAGGTAGCACGATAGCATGTTAGCCGGTGGTGTGGCCGGTTGCGAAATAGAGAAGAGAGGACATGAATCTGGTGGGCCTTACTATCTATTTCTCATTTTATTTGATGATTTTTTTTTGTTTGATGATTTTGCTGATTGGCGGACATGCTATCCTAAAACCAGCTCACGTGTCCAAAAGCCATTGCCACGTTGATGCCACGTCAATTAAAACCACCTTCAATCAATATCAAGAGGGTAAAATAAACGATATTGATAATTGAGGGTCGTAAGAGTTCAAAGGGGTAAAGTAGATTTATTTCTTCTACAAACTAACCACTATTTATAGTGGTGTTCAGCTTAGAGACAAGTTTGTAATGTCATTTTACAGACTGGTGCACTTCTGTGATGGCATATGGCTAATTTCCCTATTAAATTTCTTTTGCACACCTATTGAGCGATAATGACAAATCTATAAACAGAAGCATTTGCATGGTAGTCTCATACGGTGATACGATGGTCAAATACTTGTTTTCTTTCTTATTTGAATGTATACATACAGGATTACCTCCGAACAAGATGGCTTGAAAGCTTGCAATACCCTCCACAGTGCTGGACCACGGAAGGTTTGCCCCTTATCCTATCTAGATAAACCAAGAAAAGTATCTAATGAGCTACATAGAATCACTTTTGGCCCCTATGGTTGAAAGGGCTGCTAATGCAATTAGGAGCACTAATGTATGCATGTCTTTGATTGCTATCATCCTTCAGGTGGTAATAAGTGCACTTATGGAAGACAAGCTGCTCCTTACCGGAAGTCACAAAAAACAGAGGTAAACTTTTTGACAAAGTTACACAATTGATACCTATCTACATGCTATTTGTTAAGAGTAGGATAGGTTTGATTTATTTATTTCCTTATATGCATTGGTTTCTTTATTTGTGTATGGCATATTTCTTTGTATGTTCTCTTGTACTCTCTATATATATTATCCTTTAGGCCTCATGAATATACACATAATATCCATAACATGGTATCAGAGCTAGTGCACTAACCCTAGTTTTCCGCATCCGCTGCTACCACTAGTTCATAGTCGACTCAGTGTGTGTGATCCACCGTGAATTTAAGAGAGTGTTAAGGATAGGATATGATTGATTTATTTATTTCCTTATATGCCTTGGTTTTCTTATTTGTGTATACATATTTCTTTGTATATTCTCTTGCACACTCTATATATATTGCTTTTTGGGTCTCATGAATATACACACAATATTCATAACACTATCAATGAGCTAGTTGCAAACAAAAAAAATTATAGGTTCTATAAAATTATTCAACAAAAGTTTGGGGAAGAAAAAAACAATGATCTTACCTAAATATCCTCATGAGACTTACACAGCAAATTGAATTTTTTGTACGGATAATCCGTTTTTTATTCGAAAATACATAAATATACCCGCGACAACATTTTTTACAAAAATAATCTCCAGTCGCCACCCCATTGGGCGACTGCTGCCTTTCGCCCAACCGGGAGGCGACATTTAGGGAATCTGTGTACCGTTGGGCGACTTCTTCAATCGCTTTACGGTTGAGCGACTGAAATTGCAGTCGCCCAACGGTTGAGCGACTGCAATTGCAGTCGCCCAATGGATGGGCGACTTTACTCAGTCCCCGTGAATTTTTAGAGTTTTATCAATTTTGTAGTTTTAAACTGGAAAAAAATATGGTATAGTTGTAATAAAAGTTTATGTTTATTGTATGTTGTAGGTGCATTTAAAATTTTGAGGAAATTTTTTTAAGTACAATTGACTGTAGAACGTTTGATATATACATTGGTATGTTTTAAGGGTTTGCAATCCGCGTGAATTTTGTATGTTTTGTCAATTTTGTAGTTATAAACTGCGTAAAAATCAGATAAATTTGTAATAGAAGTTTATGTTCAATGTAAGTTGTAGATGCAAAAAAAATTTTGGTAAATTTTATTAGGCACGATTGACCGTAGAACGGTTGATACATAAAGTGGTAAGTGATGTGACCAGTGGCATGTGTGGAACTCTGTAGTTGTAATGTTCAGAACTCCACCGCTAGTCGTAACATGCCTTAGGAATTATTACATTTTGTCTACTGGGTGTAGCGTGGTTGTTTGCCCTTTTTGTCGCGCCCTGAAGATGGCTCCGCTGCATCCTTCTTCCTGTCACTCTTGGTCTTGAGAGCTGCCTCACGAGCTTGAAGCTCTTCCTCCTGACGCTTGATGGCTGCTTCACGCAGACCTAACTTCTCCCGCCTCCTTTGCAGCTCATCCTCCTTGCCCTTAAGACGGATTTGGTCCACCCTCACGCGACGCTCTTGCTCATGCCGCATTTGTCGTTCCACCTCGCGAGCCTGATCCATCTTGACAAGGTATTGTCCTTTGTTTTCCACCTCGCGAGGGTTCCGTGGCCATGCCGGCGGCACCCGATCCACCCATTCGATGAACTTGCAAGGCTATGTGTGTCGTGGTAGATGTCATGGATAAAGTTGAAGAACGATAACGAGAAACAAAGGATTTAGTTGTCGTCGTTACCACGAAGTCGTCATCCAGGTCTGGACATTTGAAGTACCTACGGCCGTAATTGGCTCGTGGTAGTGGATCCGTCCAGACGCACAGCATCATCCTAAAACCGCAATGGCACTTCGGACGCTCATGCCACTCCGGCACTCGAAAAGGGTCGGACCTCCAGGAAGACATTGTTGTGTAGTAGTATTGTGATGGCTTGAGGAGGAGTTGTGTTGTGGTATGTAATACATGTGATGCCTTTATGTAGGCAGGTGAACTGGTGCAGTGGGCATAGTCCATGGAGAGTACATATGAATCTTTTCGCTTTTTCAGGCTTTTCAGAGGCCAGTGTAGCAATAAATGTCCTTCCGTAGGCTTTTCAGAGGCCAGTCTATGTAGGCTAGGCTTTTCAGAGGCCAGTCTATGTAGGCTAGGCTTTTCAGAGGCCAGTCTATGTAGGCTAGGCTTTTCAGAGGCCAGTCTATATAGGCTAGGCTTTTCAGAGGCCAGTCTATGTAGGCTAGGCTTTTCAGAGGCCAGTCGTATACCATGTCGGAAGCCGAGGGGCCAGTGGGATTTGGGTCACCGAAGGACGACATTCCCTTAGAAAGGAGGGATATGTTCGGTCCACAGTACCGATTGATATCAAGTCGGCGTGCTCAACCAGCGTGGCCGAAATGCAGACACAATGAGTACGCGGTCGTCCAGATCTTGGATTCCCCGAACGATGGCGGGCGACGTTTCTTCCGATGCTCACGCTCCGGGGTACAAATTAGTAATATTACATTTGTTATTGCTTATGGACCCTCAAAGTTTAGCGTCCTTTGTTTTGCAGATGGCAAAATGCGACTTCTCCCGCTGGATCGACCCTCCTCATGAACGATATGTTGATCGTTATGTGGGTACATTGTGGGCTCGGATATGGGACTTGGAGTACCGAATGGAGAGTATCACTGAGGAGAACAACGACCTCCGCGAACAGATGCAACGCGAGAGGGGCAACGAGGAGGTCGTGAATATAGGAAGCTCTTACGATCCCACATGTTGCTGCGCGAACCCGAGCTGCATATGTGCATGCCACTCCCACGACGGCCAGCCACGTCCGAGGCGGCCCCCCCAGCAATTCTCCATGTGGGTGCCACGAGGCTCGTTTGGCATGTAGGTAACGAGGGTTATGGTTGTGTCGTATTTTATTTCATGTATTTGTTGATGTGTTGATGCTGTGGCGGTAGGACTGTTGTGTTAAGTAAAATTGTTGGGTGTAGTACTTTCCATAGATCCTGCATGTGCAATGTATGTGTTGTTTCGTGTTGTAAGCCCTCTTTTGTCATCTCGCAATAAAAGTGGATTCGTAGGCACCAATAAATTGCAATACTTAAAAGGGAAACAGTACGTTCAACGAAATAAGTTCATTACAGAAAACGGATGTAACATACAAGGTTTACAAATGGTACATGAATTATAGCATGCATTACAACACCAACTACTGATCCGAAAATGCATTGCATCGTCTAGCTGTGTGCCCCTCCTGACCGCATCGCCCACAACGTGCACCAGAGGTTCCAGCTTGTGATTCGTCCATGTCGTTTCTAATACGTCGGCTCTGTCGCCGACCCTTCCCACCCTTCAGCATGTTAATATCCGGAACCCAAGTCCTCGCTGAAATGTCCAAAGTGGTGAAGTTTCCCACCGCCCTGAACCCCCGGAGCTCCCCACACCAAGCTTGCAGTATTCTCTCCTTGAAAAAGTACTCGGACATGAAGTTGAAAGGATCCATGCCCACCGTTGCGCATGCAGCGAGGACATGAGAGCATGGCCTGTGTAACAACTTAAGCTTGTTGCATGTGCAGCTAGGTTCGTTTGCATGATCTCGAAGACATACTTCGTGAGTAATAAGTGAACGAGATGTCCCAAATCCGGCTCTGTCACGGAGTATCACCTCGAAACGATGCTCCCTGTTGCCCATGACATGCACTGTGTGCAATTGACCCTTCTGTGCCTTCGTCTCTATGTACGCAGTAATTTTTGACGAATACAGGGCTCCGGGATTGGCCGCATGAAGCGAGGCACTCGCGTGCCTCTCCCTGAAGTAGCGGATTGTGCTGTGAAGAACACCTTCCACGATGGCGACAAGGGGCTGAGAACGGAGACCTCTGAGAACCCAATTGTACACCTCGGCAAGGTTAGTTGTCATTATTCCGTACCTTGCGCCATCCGTGTCGTGCAACAGCGACCACTTCTCCAATGGTTCCCCCTCGATCCACTGCGAGAAGCACTTGATGTTTCGCGCGCTCCTCCTTCTTGAACCACTTGGGTTAGACTCATCGATTGCTGGCAAGCATTGCGGTTGTGCCTCCCCGGGAGTGACCGGCCCCTTGCTCCTCTCGTCGACGTTCTTCCTGGTGTGCTCATCCAACAACCCCCATAAAGCATCAAATTTTCTCTGCTGGTTCTGCCTAGCCAGCCTCTTGAATAGCTTCATCAAAGATTGTTTCGGGAATTGCTTGAAAAAGTTTGCCCCTAAGTGACGACTGCACCACCGGTTTCTCATGTCCGGCCAAAAAAAGGTCTCCTCAGGGTCTTCTTGAAGTTTTCGTATCGCCTTCATAATACCGGCGTGGCGATCATGGATTATGCACACACCAGGACGGGTGCCTACAACTCCACCCCTCACATGTCTGAGAAACCACAGCCAGCTCTCATAATTCTCACTCTCCACAAATGCAATGGCCAGCGGCAATATTTGATTGTTACCGTCAACGCCTATGGCCGTCAGGAGCTACCCTTTGTATTTGCCTGTCAAGAAGGTCCCATCTATTGAGATAACTGGCAGCATGTGTCTGAATGCTTCAATGCTAGCACCAAATGCAAAGAATGCTCTCTGCAACACTGCAAATCCCGGTGGACTTATGGACGGCTTGTCGTGCACCGCGATGTACGTGCCCGGGTTCCTTTGCTGCAACACCTTAAGCATACGAGGAAGGTTATCGTACGCCGCTTCGAAAGTGCCAAAACGTTTTTCCAACGCCTTTTGCTTGGCACGCCACGCCTTCGCGTAGCTAATCTTATACTTGAATTTATTCTCAATAGCTAGCATAATATGTGTGGCCGCAACATCTTTCTTCTCCACTATCTCCCCATACATCAAATTGGCTATAAATCCGGACGTAAGGTTACGATGCCTCGCCAAGACTGTGTTTAGAATGCAGGAGTGCGGCTCCACCTTGGACACAATCCAGTGAGTCTCATACTTGGGTCTACGTGCGTGCACCCTAAAAGGACAACCAGTCTGCTCGCACTTCACAGTGTACTGCTCCTGGCTTGATTTGACGACTCGAAATGTCCGTTGCATTGAAAGGGCCCAAAGTTTGATGGCATCCTGCAGCGCTTCCTTGTCAGCAAACATAGCATGCACCCGAACCTCTGTTTGATGATACTCCCATGGCGATTCATGCTCATCATGTGCGGAAACACCCTCCGCATTATACTGGTTCCATTCTTCGGGGATAGGAACTTCTTCATCATCGGAACTGTCCTCCTCGTCGTCCTCTACAGCTTGCTCTTCATCCCATGCCCTCTGGTCATCAGATTCCATCTGATGCACGATATACTCATTATGCTCTCCTTCATCAGCTTGCCCAGTTCCCTCTCTATAGCTTGACAGCTGTAACTCTCCTCCATGTACCGCATCGGCTTGCCCAGTTCCCTCTCTATAGCTTGACGGCCTTAACTCTCCTCCGTGTACCGCATCGCTTTCATCACGAGCAACTTCATCAGCTCCACCGACGTGCGGCCCGCCCGAGGTGCTAGCACCTCCCGAAGCATAGGCGGACGCACGAGCTTGCGCAGCTGCTTGTAGTGAGCACGGTTGCACAAGCAGGACACACTCGTATCCACGGCGCCGGCACCCTTGCACAAAGCCCTTCCACGAAGCAGAGCGCACCAATGTCTTCAACTCCCATCTGATGTCAGTGGAAGACCGGCTCCAAAGCCCTTGCACAACGACGCTGCACACCTCGGGGTCCAATGAAAAACTCTGGGTCAGCCAATGCTGCACATCTGTCATTCGCGCATTCTCGTCATCCGGAAGTACGAGAGTGACTTGCGGAAAATCGCTCAAATCCACACCAGTCGGACCTTCACGAATCATTCCAACACCATAATACACTCTCAATGTAGTACTGGCCATTAATGATGTATGCCTAGATGTATGATTGAAATTTACGACATGTCAAATAACATGGGAGTTGAAGACTGTAAATACAACATAATTACAAAAAATACCTGGATCCAAATCGATGGAATAGCTTCGACTTCTTCTTCCTCCCTCACCTCCTCTCCTTCTCTTCTCTCCTCCTCTCCTCCCTCTCTTCTCCTCTTCTTTTCTTCCTCCTCTCTTCTCCTCTTCTTTTCTTCCTCTTCCTCCTCTCTTCTCTCTGGGCAGAATGAGGGAATAACGATTTCTGCGCAGAACGAGGGGAATGTGCCCGGGGGTAATGGGCGGCATAATTGCAGTCGCCCTACGGTTGGGCGACTGCAATTTCAGTCGCCCTACGGTTGGGCGACTGCAATTTCAGTCGCTCAACCGTTGGGCGACTTCAATTGCAGTCGCTCAACCGTAAAGCGATTGAAGAAGTCGCCCAACGGTACACAGATTCCCTAAATGTCGCCTCCCGGTTGCGCGAAAGGCAGAAGTCGCCCAATGGGGTGGCGACTGGAGATTATTTTTGTAAAAAATGTTGTCGCGGGTATATTTATGTATTTTCGAATAAAAAACGGATTATCCGTACAAAAAAACTCCAGCAAATTCCAGAGAGAACAGAACCTTCATATACAAAAACAATCTTTTTTACAAACAGTCAAACATATCTTATTGTAGCTTTGTACGGTTCCTACTATGCATCTTTAGGTGCTCTACTAGGACGTTTTTGGCTGACTATGAGCTGCTGACCAGTCCATTCAGTAGGATGTCTCAGGGCTGTAGTCTGGTCATGTGGAATATTTGTCATCTAGGCCAGGTGCACTCTATTGAACAGTTTACAGGATGATGCATGAGCCAGGTCTACCTTGTGGAGCACATAATCACAGGTCTACCCTAGATGTAAGTCAATGGTGCATTGTTGTCACATTAACATTGCGTAAGTTAGATTAGAAGTAATGATTAGGATTTACAGGTAATATTTTGTGAAGTTATGGCATGTAGCATCACCAAACAGTATGGGCAATTTGGTCTGTTTTGGATTAAGGATATGTTCGTTTTTCTGGGTGCTGGCATAGGTAAACTGACCCGTTTACCAACTGATTTTAAGGCACTGTTACATTCTTGTGCTGGTTTTTGAGTAATTTAGGTTGAGTTTGAGTAAATTCATACAGTTAAATTTAATAATTTAAATAATGCTTCACAAACAGACTGCTACCCTTGTTCCTTGCCAAAAACAGCCAGCTTTTAACTTTGTGAAACCCTGATCCCTTGATGCGACAAGTTTAACCGTGGGCGATCCAGATGGATCTATTCCAGGCCTCCAGCCCTGTTATTACTGTTTAGTGGTGAGAAAGCCGATCTCATGCTGCCAGAGTTTTCTCATCGGGCTCAATTTTCTAAACCTTGTCTGAGAAGGCAAATTGTTAGCTGCATTGAGGATATTGTCAACATCTGATAGTATATGACACAACTTTATAAATTCTGTGTTACTTGTGTAAATGGATGCACTGGACATGGGTTTAAGTTGATTCCAAAGTTCTGTCCTGGTTTGTTTTGGCATGGTATATATGTATACAAGAAATTTACTGTATCTTGGTTTTCAGGAACAACCACCGGAACAATTTAAGATTGAGATACCCAAGATACCTGCATATTTCACGGTATGCGCTTCACTGTGATAATAGAGGAACTCTTTTTTTATATATTGGTATCTTTTTTAATTTTCTTTTATGAATTTATCGTCTTCTTCTAGATTATTTGTGTAGGGAACAGATTGGAAATAGGCATAGTTTATCTCTAGATTGAAGTATGGACTAATACATATCATTGCTTCGTTTATTGTACCGTCTGGTCGTGAATACTTCATTGAAATATTTCAGCTATTGTATAATTTTTCTCATGGCGCCATAATGCTTTGCAGGGCACAGGAGATTTGACGACTTCTCTTTTACTGGGATGGAGTAATGTAGGTCCCAGAGAAAGTTCACTATTGTTCTTATGGAATTGTCTTGTCATGGTTAGACTTTTTAACACATGGTTGCTTTACTTGTGATGTATACAGAAATACCCCGATAACCTCGAGAGAGCGGCAGAACTGGCAGTGTGCAGTCTGGAGGTATCTCAGTCGTGCTGCTATTTAACATGCTCTAACCTTTAGGTCTTACGCACACCGAACTTAGCAGCATGATGTGCTAGCAATTCTGAGTTATGTGTTTCATGGACTTTGTGGTGACATGTAATTAAATCTGGTTCAGTTTAGGCGTTGTTCTAAGCTCACATACATGTTCTTGCAGAAGGCTTCTGTTTTGTGTAAATGTAAATGGCGTCAGCCATTAGGATTTAGGATCCAGTTTGCTTGCTAGGGCTGCAAGAAAACTGTTGTAATTCTTGGAGAAATGGCCTTAAACCAATTTTGGTCTTCTGGAAGTATGCCAGGATCCTCAACAGTGACTGCCCCGACTTTTGTGCTCCGAAGATCCGACATGCTTTCTGGCTTCAGTTTTGGGATACCATTTCTAGTTCACCACAGTTTCAAAATCAAAAGAATAATACAACATGCTGCTTTTGTAACGATTTGTCAGAATGTTGTTGTGGCTGTGAGACAGAGATTGTAGAAAGGATAATTCCATCTTGAAGCTTTATTGCGTGCAATGAATAAACAATAGTTCTGTTGATGTGTTTCTTTTAAACAAGTTCTGTTGATGCCGTTTTGTAACTTCTTGGTAAACTCAAAGTTCTGTTTTTGTATGATCTCCTGAATGATGTGTGCTATTTATCCCCCCTTGCTTTTCAGGAATTCTATTTTTTTTTCGATAACAGGGATTTTCTCTACCTGACCATAGGAAGCTAAAACGAAACGTCAGCTTCTGAGATTACTGAATGAGTGATTCAGACAGCAACTTGCACTGTTATTCTGAATATTTCTGTTGCCTTGGACATGATCTTGTTTCCACATCAAATAGCAGAGCAGTTATGTGGTCTCGACATGATATGATCCTTTTTTTTCCCTCGGAATATATTTCCTGGGGATCAAATGACAGTGGCCATCTTTATTCACATGAGCTGAGGATAAATAATAATAGAAATAAAGTTGCTCCTTTCCTCCGAAGAAAGGCAGTCAACCAAGTTGCTTTTTGGAACGAAAACGATAACCCCCAAATTCAGCTGTACAATGATACAAATAGCTTAGAGTTCGTTTGACATTCAGCAATTTGGAAAGAGAGAGGGTAATTCCTCTTGATTTCTTGTTAAAATCTTTTGTTACAAAAGAGACGGTGAAACTGGCAATAATCGATTGCCATTTACTTGGTCAGTCCAAACCACGGAAACTACCTAGTTCAAGTAGAAAACATATTGACTGCAAAAAAACAAAAAAAAATATGTTACAAAGGTGTTTCTTCGTAATTTTCTGTTAAAAAGAGATAGCCTTTTAAATTACGGCTGATGGCTTTGGCTCTGGTATGAGTGTTTGTGCGAACAAACTAAATACCGATAAATTGTTTCGAAAAGACTGTTTCGATAAACTGTTTAAAAAATATGATAAAAAGAATCGGATGAAACGGGAGGGAGAAAAATGGCAATCCTACCGGTATACAAAGCCGGGGGATTCCACGCAGGAGAGCCCCCCCCACGTGTAACATCCCAAAAAATTTTTTTATTTGCAATTTATTTGATTTTCTAGAGTTTATTTGGATTTATCTGGATTTTATTTCAAAATCTAAAGCAAGAAAATGTATCTAAAATATTTTATAAAGCTATTAATTGAAAATATGAAATTAAAAATATTTTTTTTCCTAAGTCTAAAATGCCTCCAGGAATTTTTAGGAATTTTCCTAGAATTTTTGGGCTTTAAATATTTTTTTAAGTGTTTATAAAGTTATCTAGCATTTCTGAAAATTAAAACGAAATTTAAAAGCCAAAAATCCCTCGGCTGACACGTGGCGCACCCAGATCGCATCCGCCCACCGGCCGATCTAATCCGGGCCGTCCCCATCCACTTACCCCTTCGGGTTGGATCCAACGGCCCGATCTTCTCTTTGTGCACGTGGCTCAAATCCGGCCGTCCGCCTCTCTCCCCTCACCTCTCTCTCTCTCTCTCTCGCCGACATGCGGGGCCCGCACCCCTTTCTTCCTCCTCCCCTTCTCTCCCAGCCCGCCGGCCGCCATTAACACCCTAACCGAGCTTTTAAAAGCTTCGGTTACTCCCCCTAATGACCGGCTATTGATGCTATTAGTGGCCCTTAAGCCCGCGCGCTAGTAACCGCCCCACCTCCATCCGTTTTCTGTCGGCTTAAAGCCTCTCGCCGTTATGCGACTGTTTCTAAAGTCCTTAACTCCGGCGAGCCCATTACCTCCGTCCCTGCCCTATAAAGCTCCTTCCCGAGCCCGTTATCCCCTCCTTCGCCTTTCCGTGCGCCGCCACCTCTTTCCCCCTCCGCCCTGAACCGAATCGGCCCCGACCCGTGCTTCCTCGTCCGCCGCCGTGCGAGCTCCGACGAGGAATTGGCGCCGCCCTGGTCTCTTCCGCGCCTCGCCGACGACGCCTTCGTGATCCCCAAGCGCCGGCGACCACCATTCCCCTCTCCGCCGAGCGACGCCGCCACCGGAGCCCCGTTGTTGCCGAAGACTCGAGCGCCGCCGCTTCTTCTCGTCGACCGACCGTCTCCACTCGTAACCGAACCTCTACGACCATCCGTCGTCTCCGGCCACTCTGCCTGATTCCCTCCGACCACCCCGCGGCCAACCAGTTTTCGAAGGTAACACCCTTCCGTGTGGTCGTAGATCCGTGTAGTCGTAAGTTCTCTGGTAGTCGAAGTCGTAGGTTCTCTGTGTAATCGAAGTCGTAGGTTTTCTGTGTAGTCGAAGTCGTAAGTTCTCTGGTAGTCGAAGTCGTAGGTTCTCAGTGTAGTCGTAGTCGTAGACTGGTCTGTGGCCGTAGTCGTAATTTCCCTGCGTAGTCGTAAACCTTCCGTGTGGTCGTATGTCGACTGCGTGGTCGTAAACCTTCCATGTGGTCGTAAGTCGACTACGTGGTCGTAGCTCCACCCGATCGCATTTGCCGTGGTCGTAGCTCCGCCCGATCACGTTTGCCGAGGTCGTGAGAACTTCCGAAGGCCATAACTTCTTCATTTTAACTCCGATTTAACTCGTTCAAATTTCTAATTTTTTCTAAAATCCTAAACTGCCCATTTCTGGACTCTTTTTAAATTTTTGGATTTTATTTGAATTTTGTTTGAATTTCTTTTGGTTCTTTGCGTATAGATTACGACGAATCCGGAGAGTATTTCTTCGACGAATCGCAGCAAGACTTCGAGCAAGGCAAGTTACACCTTTGACCATGTTGATCCCAGTAATTTAAATTATTATGTTGTTTTTAAATTAATATGCATGCGTACTTTTATTCAATCTAGTTTAAATTCGGTTTAAACTCTAGTTATACCCAATTCCTTTGTGTATGGCCAATCTTGAAAATTGAATAAACATACCTTGTCACCATAGATGAAAACCTAGTTGGTACATTAGTGTTGACTAGAACATTTTATGGAATTGCTTAGCCATGCTTAGAATAATTCGGGTGGAAGAATTGTTTCACATAAAATGATAAAGTTTTCGAATGTGTTCTTGACTTTGGTGGGTCAAGAATGATTATGAAATATTTTCAAACAGAATATGAAAACTTGGTTTAGACTTAGGCTAATGGTTAGAGTGGTGGGTGCTTGCTGGTATGCATTGTTGTTTGGTGACACAATGTTGATTGCCAGGCACAAGGGGTATGTGGTTGGTGCCTAAGTCAGTTAAGGACCGGTCTGTGAAATACTATTACAAAGTCACACCGTACTACCACAAGTCTGGTATGGGACAGACCTGGCTAAGTAATTTGTGAAGTTCCATTTTAGTTTCGCTATAGGCTGAATGTGACCGTGGCGTAGGCCATGAGAAGTCTCACATGGCACAAGAGGGGGCTCCAACATGTGGATTCATGTTGTGGTGAAACCTTAGTGGCGGCGTAGCTAATTTGGTAATGGAACATTGGAACAGCTTTGTCATGATCTCCTCGGCCGCACACCTAAGGAAGTGTGTTAATCCGGTGGCAAAACGGGGGACATGTCTTGTGGGTAAAGTTGTACACCTCTGCAGAGTAATAAACTATCCTGGATAGCCGTGTCCACGGTCAAGGACATGCTTAGTATGGTTTTTCATGGATTAGACTTTGGTTTTAATAAAATTTTGGTTTATGGAAATTTGTGAAACTTTTGGAAAGATGGTCCCGGTGGGATACCCGTGGTTAGGTTAGTGTTAGGTTGTTGCCTGCACTAACGTTATTATTTTGTTAAATCTGGATTTTATATACTGTATCAAATTCAGCTTTTGCACTTACGTTATTGTATTTAATTCAATAATGTTGTTTATGCAAATGAACCACATTATGCCTTCCTTTGTAACCCCTTATGCATGCATCAAATCTGTTATATTTCCTGGTGTAACTTGTGGAGTACTTTATGTGCTCACCTTGCTATAAACAATGTTGCCAGAGGACGACGACGTCAACTATGTTGAGGATTGCGACAATAGGCCACGTCTTACAGTCAATTCGCCTTGTGGGAAGGCAGGATGGGCTGCTCCTTTCATTTATCTTCCGCTGTTTATTTCATGTTTGGCCATGAAGCCACCGTATTGTAAACTTGGCCATAAGGCCCGTACTTTTGCTTTATAATAAAGTTTGGTTATCATGCATGATATGTATCACTGTTCAATTTGTGTGCACTAGCTTTTCCTGGGATAGTGCGATTAACACAGAGGGATATGGAGTTGTTGCTCCGGGTCCCGACAGAGATGGTATCAGAGCATGTTGACCCTAAGATGTGACCGTAGGTAGAATAGAATGGATGACCTTAAGGATTTATTTTCTATATATATATATATATATATATATATATAATAAGAACATTTTAAAAATCCTTCTACCTCTTATCTTCTTTATTCTTTCACTTGTCTATTCTTTTCTTTTAAAAATTTAAATACGCATAATTGATGACTAACTCCTTTTCTTTTTCAAAATTATAGATGGATGAACGTCCTACCCAAGTCACCCGTGGAATCTTAGCTGGACACCTAGCTGACCGCCTTTGGGGTCTTCTTCAAGAGCTGGGTGTTACGGCACGCCCCGTGTACCAAGGATGTTTGGAAACCTATGGAGATCAAGAACGTTGGAGAGTGGAAGTACTGATCTACGCCAACATGGGAGATGAAGAAGCATGTCACACCTTTGATGCTCCTCTACCCCGGGACACCTTCTTCAACGGAATCCAAGATGCAGCTCGTGAAGCAATTAGGCAGATGAGGGACATCTATGCCCAAGAGCTTCAGCGCACCACATTCCGATACTTCCCCAGCAAGTACCCTGCCAGCTCCAGCAGCGTCTTCTCCTCGACAGAATTTGAGAGTAACCCTCGGCTCGTTAAGCAGGTGGAATACACCAAGTCCTTGGACTATGTGTACCAAGACACCTTGAAGGAGTTGAGTCTCATGGCGCAGCGACTCCGCGAAGCAGAAGAGGAATTAGCCAAGTATCGTGTAGAAGATGAGGGTTCTTCTGTTACAGGACCACCCCCAAAGAAGCTTAAAATCCAGCCTTCTACTAGTAGTAGCACCAGCCCATAGAAACCATAGTTTAAAGTTTAAAGTTATAGAATGATACTTGTGAGCTGTTATTCCTTTGTCAACAGCCTCAAGGTTATATTCAATAAAATAATATGGTTGGTTGTTCCTTGAGTTTTGTTGTGTTTCTTGGTGGGAATGTTACATAGACCTTCTCCTAGTCCTCTCTCTCTTTCCTCTAAAATCTGGAAGAGTCTGACAGATGGTGAACACAAGGAGAAATGTCAACGACAGCGCCAACGACACCGGAGCGCAAGGAAGTCAGTCTGCCCCCATCCTTCCTCCTCCGCCAGCAGCTGGACCCGACTGGGCTCAAATGATGGCAAATCAGAATCAGTTGATTCAACTGTTAGCTCAAGCTATCAACAACCCTGCTCAGCATGCTCCTCAGCCACCAGCTCAAGCTCCTCAAAACCGGATGTCAGAATTTTTGAGGATAAGGCCTCCAACCTTCTCAAGCAGTGCTGAGCCAATGGATGCTGATGATTGGCTCTGCGCGATAGGCAAGAAGTTAGATATTCTGCAATGCACTGATCGAGAAAGGGTCTTGTTTGCTTCTCACCAGCTTAATGGACCTGCATCCGAGTGGTGGGATACCTTGATTGCTTCTCATGCCAACCCTCAGGCCATCGCATGGGATGAGTTTGTTCAGAGTTTCCGCAAGGCTCATATTCCAACTGGCACCATTACCCTGAAGAAGAAGGAATTCAGAGCTCTGCGCCAAGGAAGCCGCACAGTGAATGAGTACCTGCAAAAGTTCAATCAATTGGCGCGCTATGCACCAGAAGATGTGGCTACCGATGAAGCCAAGCAAGAAAGATTTTTGGAGGGCCTAAATGACAATATTTCTATCCAGTTGTTATCAAGTGAATATGCGGATTTTCATCAGTTGGTTAGCAAAGCCATTCGCCAGGAGGGCAAGTTTGTAGAGATGGAAAATCGGAAGAGAAGGATGGCCACGCAAAAGGCTAACCCTGGAGGTTTTCCCAAGCCCCGTAGTAACCCACCTCAGGTTGGGCAGTTCAAACCGCACCCCAGCAACTTCAAGCCTCAATCAAGCAGCTTCAGGCCAGCAGCTAACCGGCCAACTTTCCGAGTCAACCGCCCCAAATATCAGGCAGCTTATGTTCCTCCTACTGGTGGTCAAGTCCAAAAGAACACTACTACAGCTGGTGGAGTGACTTGTTTCTATTGCAAGGAAACAGGGCATTATGCCAAGTCTTGCCCCAAGAAGCTTCAAGCTGCAGCTAATGCAAATGCTTCGGGAGGTCAGAATCAAGGTCAGCAGTTCAGGAAGCCAGAAAACTATGTTAAGGGACGTGTGAACCACATCACCGCCGAAGAAGCTCAGGCTGCACCAGATGTCGTACTGGGTATGTTTCTTGTAAACTCAGTGCCAGCTTCAGTTCTTTTTGATTCCGGAGCTTCCCATTCTTTTATTTCCTTGGATTTTGTGGTTAAGAATGGGTTGGGTATGGTTTCTCTTAGTACACCCATGATAGTTCTCTCCCCTGGAGCGGAAATGAGAACAAGGACCTTGTGTCCGAGAATAGAGTTAATCATAAACGGGGTTCTGTTCCTAGCGGACTTAATAGTGTTGGAATCTCAGGGATTGGATGTAATTCTTGGCATGAACTGGTTAGCCAAGAACAATGGTCAGATTAATTGTGCTACCCGATCCATAACCCTGACCAATGATCAAGGAGTAGAAGTAAAGTTTTCCCCTGAAACCCATGCAGAAGGAGAATGTGTTCTCACTCATCTTCAAGTGCAAGAAGAAGTACCAGTAGTACGGGAATACCCAGATGTATTTCCGGAGGATTTACCAGGGATGCCACCAGATAGGGAAGTCGAGTTTGTGATTGACCTAGTCCCCGGCACGGCCCCAGTTTCCAAGAGACCGTACCGTATGCCAGCTAATGAGTTAGCCGAGTTGAAGAAACAGATTCAAGAATTGGAGGATAAAGGGTATATTCGACCAAGTTCTTCACCTTGGGGTGCACCTGTCTTGTTCGTCAAGAAAAAGGATGGAAGCATGAGAATGTGTGTGGATTACAGAGCGCTTAATGAGGTTACTATTAAGAACAAGTACCCGTTGCCCAGGATCGATGATCTGTTCGACCAGCTGAAGAGAGCCAGAGTCTTCTCCAAGATCGATTTGAGATCAGGATATCACCAGTTGAAGATCCGTGCAGAAGATATCCCTAAGACTGCATTCTCTACCCGTTATGGACATTATGAGTTCACTGTCATGTCTTTTGGACTAACAAATGCGCCTGCTTACTTCATGAGCATGATGAATAGTGTATTCATGGAGTATTTAGATAAGTTTGTTGTAATCTTCATAGATGACATTCTTATCTATTCCAAGAATGAAGAAGAGCATGAGAATCATCTTCGGATAATCCTGGGAAAGCTTAGAGAGCATCAGCTTTATGCCAAATTCAGTAAATGCGAATTTTGGCTAAAGGAGGTTGCTTTTCTTGGTCATATTGTGACAGCTGAAGGAATTGCAGTGGATCCCTCTAAAGTGCAAGCCGTAATGGAATGGCAGCCACCCAAGACAGTAACAGAAGTCAGAAGTTTCCTTGGACTTGCTGGTTACTATCGCCGCTTCATAGCAGGATTTTCAGAGTTAGCCAAACCCATGACTCAGCTTCTGAAGAAAGAAAAGAAGTTTGAATGGACGAAAGCCTGTGAACAGAGTTTCCAGACTCTCAAGAATAAGTTAGTTTCAGTCCCAGTGCTTATCCTTCCAGATGTGCATAAGGATTTTGAAGTTTTCTGTGACGCCTCCCGTCAAGGTTTGGGATGTGTTCTTATGCAAGAAGGTAGAGTGGTAGCCTATGCATCGCGCCAGCTAAGACCACATGAGTGCAATTATCCTACTCATGACTTGGAACTAGCAGCCGTAGTGCATGCTTTGAAGATCTGGCGTCATTACCTCATCGGTAATCGTTGTGAAGTATACACGGATCATAAGAGTTTGAAATACATTTTCACTCAAGCAGAACTTATTTTAAGGCAGCGCAGATGGTTAGAGTTGATCAAGGATTATAATATTGGAATTCATTATCATCCCGGCAAAGCAAATGTTGTGGCAGATGCGCTAAGCAGAAGGACTTATGCAAACAGTGTGTTGTCAAAAGAAGATCATATTCGACTTCAGGAAGGAATCTCCCGTCTAAGTATAAAATCAGTGAATCAAAGTTTTCTCTCAACTCTAGAGATTCAACCTACTTTACCTGATCAAATCATGGAAGCCCAAAAGGTGGATGAAGATATTCAAGAAATCAAGAAAAATATGAGAAGAGGCAAAGCGCCAGGATTCAGTGAAGATGAGAATGGAACTATTTGGTTTGAAAACCGTATTTGTGTGCCCAATAATCAAGAGATCAAGAAAACGATTTTGCAAGAAGCCCATGAAACTCCATACTCAATTCATCCAGGTCGTACCAAGATGTACCAAGACCTTAGGGAAAGATACTGGTGGGTCAGTATGAAAAGGGAAATTGCGGAGTTTGTTGAAGCTTGTGATACCTGCCAGAAAGTCAAGGTGGAGCATTAGAAACCTGCAGGACTTTTGCAACCCCTACCAATACCAGATTGGAAATGGGAAGAGATTGGTATGGACTTCATAACCGGACTCCCTAGGACTCAATCTGGGTGGTTATTGACCGGTTGACCAAAGTAGCCCATTTCATCCCAGTCAAGACTACTTACTCTGGAAGTAAGTTAGCTGAGATTTACATGGCTAGAATTGTGTGTTTGCATGGAGTTCCGAAAAAGATAGTATCGGACAGAGGTAGTCAGTTCACATCCAAGTTTTGGCAGAAACTTCATGAAGAGTTAGGAAGTAAGCTTAATTTCAGTACAGCTTATCATCTCCAAACAGATGGCCAGACAGAGCGAGTAAATCAAGTGCTAGAGGATATGTTGAGAGCATGTGCTCTGGATTTTGGAAATAGTTGGGATCGCTCATTGCCCTATGCTGAGTTCTCTTACAACAACAGTTATCAGGCAAGTTTGCAGATGGCACCTTTTGAAGCACTGTATGGTAGGAAGTGCAGAACACCCTTGCATTGGGAACAGTCTGGAGAATTCCAAGATGCGGGACCAACCCTACTTCAAGATGCTGAAGAGAAAGTGAGGAAGATCAAAGACAGATTGAAGATAGCTCAATCCAGGCAGAAAAGTTATGCCGATAATCGTCGTCGAGACCTGACTTTCGAAGTTGGGGACTATGTGTATCTCAGAGTATCTCCGCTCAGAGGAGTCAGAAGATTCCAAGCCAGGGGAAAGCTTGCACCAAGATTTGTTGGGCCATTCAAGATCTCAAGCCGCAAGGGAGAAGTTGCATACCAGTTGGATTTGCCGCCAAGCATGTCGGGTGTGCACAACGTCTTTCACGTCTCTCAGTTGAAGAAATGTCTCAGAGTACCCGCGGATCAAGCAGACTTGGAAACCCTTGATCTTCAAGAGGATCTCACCTATCAAGAGCAACCGATCAAGATTCTCGAGACAGCCGAGCGCCAGACCAGAAGAAAGACCATCAAATTCTGCAGAGTTCAATGGAGCAATCACACAGAAGACGAAGCAACTTGGGAGCGAGAAGAAGATCTGAAAGCCAACCATCCCCATCTCTTTGCTAGCTAGTTCAAATCTCGAGGGCGAGATTTCCTTAAGGGGGTAGGTTTGTAACATCCCAAAAAAATTTTTATTTGCAATTTATTTGATTTTCTGGAGTTTATTTGGATTTATCTGGATTTTATTTCAAAATCTAAAGCAAGAAAATGTATCTAAAATATTTTATAAAGCTATTAATTGAAAATATGAAATTAAAAATATTTTTTTCCTAAGTCTAAAATGCCTCCAGGAATTTTTAGGAATTTTCCTAGAATTTTTAGGCTTTAAATATTTTTTTAAGTGTTTATAAAGTTATCTAGCATTTCTGAAAATTAAAACGAAATTTAAAAGCCAAAAATCCCTCGGCTGACACGTGGCGCACCCAGATCGCATCCGCCCACCGGCCGATCTAATCCGGGCCGTCCCCATCCACTTACCCCTTCGGGTTGGATCCAACGGCCCGATCTTCTCTTTGTGCACGTGGCTCAAATCCGGCCGTCCGCCTCTCTCCCCTCACCTCTCTCTCTCTCTCGCCGACATGCGGGGCCCGCACCCCTTTCTTCCTCCTCCCCTTCTCTCCCAGCCCACCGGCCGCCATTAACACCCTAACCGAGCTTTTAAAAGCTTCGGTTACTCCCCCTAATGACCGGCTATTGATGCTATTAGTGGCCCTTAAGCCCGCGCGCTAGTAACCGCCCCACCTCCGTCCGTTTTCTGTCGGCTTAAAGCCTCTCGCCGTTATGCGACTGTTTCTAAAGTCCTTAACTCCGGCGAGCCCATTACCTCCGTCCCTGCCCTATAAAGCTCCTTCCCGAGCCCGTTATCCCCTCCTTCGCCTTTCCGTGCGCCGCCACCTCTTTCCCCCTCCGCCCTGAACCGAATCGGCCCCGACCCGTGCTTCCTCGTCCGCCGCCGTGCGAGCTCCGGCGAGGAATTGGCGCCGCCCTGGTCTCTTCCGCGCCTCGCCGACGACGCCTTCGTGATCCCCAAGCGCCGGCGACCACCATTCCCCTCTCCGCCGAGCGACGCCGCCACCGGAGCCCCGTTGTTGCCGAAGACTCGAGCGCCGCCGCTTCTTCTCGTCGACCGACCGTCTCCACTCGTAACCGAACCTCTACGACCATCCGTCGTCTCCGGCCACTCTGCCTGATTCCCTCCGACCACCCCGCGGCCAACCAGTTTTCGAAGGTAACACCCTTCCGTGTGGTCGTAGATCCGTGTAGTCGTAAGTTCTCTGGTAGTCGAAGTCGTAGGTTCTCTGTGTAATCGAAGTCGTAGGTTTTCTGTGTAGTCGAAGTCGTAAGTTCTCTGGTAGTCGAAGTCGTAGGTTCTCAGTGTAGTCGTAGTCGTAGACTGGTCTGTGGCCGTAGTCGTAATTTCCCTGCGTAGTCGTAAACCTTCCGTGTGGTCGTATGTCGACTGCGTGGTCGTAAACCTTCCATGTGGTCGTAAGTCGACTACGTGGTCGTAGCTCCACCCGATCGCATTTGCCGTGGTCGTAGCTCCGCCCGATCACGTTTGCCGAGGTCGTGAGAACTTCCGAAGGCCATAACTTCTTCATTTTAACTCCGATTTAACTCGTTCAAATTTCTAATTTTTTCTAAAATCCTAAACTGCCCATTTCTGGACTCTTTTTAAATTTTTGGATTTTATTTGAATTTTGTTTGAATTTCTTTTGGTTCTTTGCGTATAGATTACGACGAATCCGGAGAGTATTTCTTCGACGAATCGCAGCAAGACTTCGAGCAAGGCAAGTTACACCTTTGACCATGTTGATCCCAGTAATTTAAATTATTATGTTGTTTTTAAATTAATATGCATGCGTACTTTTATTCAATCTAGTTTAAATTCGGTTTAAACTCTAGTTATACCCAATTCCTTTGTGTATGGCCAATCTTGAAAATTGAATAAACATACCTTGTCACCATAGATGAAAACCTAGTTGGTACATTAGTGTTGACTAGAACATTTTATGGAATTGCTTAGCCATGCTTAGAATAATTCGGGTGGAAGAATTGTTTCACATAAAATGATAAAGTTTTCGAATGTGTTCTTGACTTTGGTGGGTCAAGAATGATTATGAAATATTTTCAAACAGAATATGAAAACTTGGTTTAGACTTAGGCTAATGGTTAGAGTGGTGGGTGCTTGCTGGTATGCATTGTTGTTTGGTGACACAATGTTGATTGCCAGGCACAAGGGGTATGTGGTTGGTGCCTAAGTCAGTTAAGGACCGGTCTGTGAAATACTATTACAAAGTCACACCGTACTACCACAAGTCTGGTATGGGACAGACCTGGCTAAGTAATTTGTGAAGTTCCATTTTAGTTTCGCTATAGGCTGAATGTGACCGTGGCGTAGGCCATGAGAAGTCTCACATGGCACAAGAGGGGGCTCCAACATGTGGATTCATGTTGTGGTGAAACCTTAGTGGCGGCGTAGCTAATTTGGTAATGGAACATTGGAACAGCTTTGTCATGATCTCCTCGGCCGCACACCTAAGGAAGTGTGTTAATCCGGTGGCAAAACGGGGGACATGTCTTGTGGGTAAAGTTGTACACCTCTGCAGAGTAATAAACTATCCTGGATAGCCGTGTCCACGGTCAAGGACATGCTTAGTATGGTTTTTCATGGATTAGACTTTGGTTTTAATAAAATTTTGGTTTATGGAAATTTGTGAAACTTTTGGAAAGATGGTCCGGGTGGGATACCCGTGGTTAGGTTAGTGTTAGGTTGTTGCCTGCACTAACGTTATTATTTTGTTAAATCTGGATTTTATATACTGTATCAAATTCAGCTTTTGCACTTACGTTATTGTATTTAATTCAATAATGTTGTTTATGCAAATGAACCACATTATGCCTTCCTTTGTAACCCCTTATGCATGCATCAAATCTGTTATATTTCCTGGTGTAACTTGTGGAGTACTTTATGTGCTCACCTTGCTATAAACAATGTTGCCAGAGGACGACGACGTCAACTATGTTGAGGATTGCGACAATAGGCCACGTCTTACAGTCAATTCGCCTTGTGGGAAGGCAGGATGGGCTGCTCCTTTCATTTATCTTCCGCTGTTTATTTCATGTTTGGTCATGAAGCCACCGTATTGTAAACTTGGCCATAAGGCCCGTACTTTTGCTTTATAATAAAGTTTGGTTATCATGCATGATATGTATCACTGTTCAATCTGTGTGCACTAGCTTTTCCTGGGATAGTGCGATTAACACAGAGGGATATGGAGTTGTTGCTCCGGGTCCCGACACCACGTCACCCCCGAGCGCTCCCTCGGCCGGCGCGTGGACGCCGAATTCGCGTACGGCCGGGGGAGCCGATTTCCCTGAACTTTTCAAAAATTACGTAAAGGTCCTTTTTCCTCGCAAAAAGGTCCCTACCAATTTTTTTACCCCTCCACTTTGCAGGATAGCGCCCCGCGGTTTTCTAAATTACGTACGGGTCCTCGTTTATTTACGTACAGGCCCTTTTATTTACGTACAGGCCCTCAATTTTTTACGGAAAAAACCTTAAACTTTCTCGGTCCTTTTTCCTCGCGAAAAGGTCCCTGCCAATTTTTTTCTACCCCTCCACTTTGCAGGATAGCGCCCCGCGGTTTTCTAAATTACGTACGGGTCCTCGTTTATTTACGTACAGTCCCTTTTATTTACGTACATGCCCTCGATTTTTTACGGAAAAAACCGTAAACTTTCTCGAAAATACACATATGCCCTCGATTTTTTTTAAAAAAACTCCTCACGAATTATCACCTCTTTTACTTCGGTACACACGGTGGCTAGCGCGACGTGTCGCCGCGCCTATAAGGCTAGTATAATACACTGGAGAATCTTTTGGCCGGCCCGGCGTACGCTTTCGCGGTTCTTGGCCTGCCTGCCGTCGCTCTTAAAAAACAAAGCTTTTATTTAATCCAGTCGCGCGCGGGGCCCACCTGTCACCATCCCTCTCGCGCTGGTGGTACTCGGTGCTGCCACTACTACGTGCAGTCATTTGTCGGGAAGTCTGAATCTGAAGTCTTGGTTTATTAGTGATCATTTTTCTTCAGAGTCTATAAATAGAGGTTTTAATGGCTATTATTTGTATTTGAGAAGTGAAAGTAATAAAGAAAGAAAGGAGTTTTTCACTTATCTCTGTATTCAATCTTGTATTTTCTTACATTACTATATGATTGATCCATATCTCTTTCTTAGGAGGAATTGCTTGGACAGGACTCGCCAGCGACGGTTTCTCAACACGTTATCAGCACGAGTCGCTCCAGTGGATCGAAAGGTAATCGTCGAAAGCACGACATTCGTGGATTAAATTGTCTATCTAGATCGCTTTAAATTCGGCGAATTTCACTTTCTAGATTATTTTCTATAGTGCAAATCTGCTATAATCTACCATGAGTAGACTTGAAGTCGTTGGCACAATGTCGATTGGTAGATTACATGAAAGTGTAGATGTTGATTGTACTGTAGATTGAAAAAAGGAAGGCAATGATGGCTGCATATGCCCGCACCGCCCGCATGTGGTCATGTCGTTGACCTCCATATGTGGTTGTGCCAGCCACCGCGCCGCCGCCACCAGCTTTGAGATGGGCCGCCATTGGCCCCACATGGTAGAGCCGCCTCAGAAGAGCTCCACACGTAGGTACTTCTTTACCACCATAAATTCCTCCATCTTGTCATCAAAAGAGTTAATCTGATTGTACAACGAACTCAACTTACCGGCAAACTCATCCTCCAACTAGGTCTCTTCCGTCTTCAGATTCTTGAACTCGCTATGCAAATTCTGGAGACGCACCTCCTTGACACGATCAACTCCTTCGTGCATTGTCTGAAGCGTCTCCCACGCTTCCCGTGCCGTCTCCTTGCCGATGAGCTGATGCATCATCGCATCTGACACCACCTGGTAGATGAGGGCTAAATCTGCCTGATCTACCTTGTCGTCTACCTCCTTGTCTTTCCCCTTCGGATTGACTGCGCCCCAGACTCCTTGGGCACGCATGTTCGTCTTCATCTTCATTGCCCACACCGGGTAGTTGTTGAACGTCAGAAGAGAGTACTGGAGGGAGATTAGCCCACCCTAAATCTTCGCCTTGTCACCCATGCTCTGATACCACTTGTTACAGCCTTTACGACTGCTCTAGGATCTTTACGACCATGTTAAAGTCGCTACGATCACTCCTGCAGTCGTACGACCACGTTGAAGAGGCTATGACCACCTCCTGAGTCGCTACGACCGCTCTGTTTGTTCTTCGACCACGCAGACAGTCGTTACGACCACACTGTGATCTCCCCAATCACGCCTCACTGCTCTGATCTCGTAGTCGTAAACTTCAAAGTTACGACCACGTTCACCGCCTCGCGTTGCACTTCCTTCGACCACAGTCGATCACCGTAGTCGTAGCTCCTTACAACCACGCAGTGATTCTGTCGACCGCTGCGATCGTAACAACTTACGACCACATCTTCTTACGAGACTGTGGTCATAACTCTTTACGACCACGTCTCCAGTACTTGTGGACACCTCCACTTGTCATCGTGGTCGTAACTCCTTACGAGCACGTCTACTGCTCCTGTGGACGCCCTCCGCCCGATCGCCGTGGTCGTAACTCCGTTTACGACCACGTCTGCGATCCTCTGCTCACCGTGGTCGTAAGTCTTTTACGACCACGTTTGAGAACTCAATGAACTTGATAGATTTCCAGAGCCAAACCGCTCTTCTCTTCTTCATTTCTTTCTCTCGATCACACAGATCGCTCTCTCTTGCCTCTCGATCACACCGATCGCCTTGGCCTCTCTCTTGGCTCCTTTTTGCCCCTCTTTTTCGTCGTACTCTCTCGGTTACATAGCTTTGCCTTTTATACCCTAATCTACGACTCCGACTCAATTACGACCACGATTATTACGCGAACTCGGCTATGACATAGACTCGTGTACGACCACGACCACACTCATATACGACCACGACCTGTACTCGTATACGACCACGACCGAATTCGTACACGATTCCGACCACTCATACAGGATTAGGACTACGACCACGACTGAAAAAACAAGATTATAACCCTAACAGGTATAGATAAGATTAGGTATAGATTTAGGTTATTTGTACCCAACCTAGTGGTAGCCCTAGTTCTATAATTCCCTTGTGAACCCGGAGATTTTTTTTTTTTGCAAAGAATAAACTGATCCTGTGAATTTCTGCGTTTCAAACAAGCTTCGCCTTATGTCGGGTAAACGAGAGTACAAGGTTTTGAACTGCAAGCCTTGAGTTCCAGACAAAGATTTCTGTTTATTTTTTACTAGAATTATATATCTTAATTTGTAGTCACTCGAGTGCACAAAGTTGTCATGCTATTGCTTTGCTTGCATCTTTCTGCGTCCTTTCGTTTTCAGCTTGACTTCTTTTGAGGTGAGGTGATCAATACAAAGATCATTGCATCTTACGTTCTGGCAGACTGGCACTGACACAAAGGATGTGTATTTTGACTAGCACAGATAATAGAGGAAACCATGTCCTCCTTTTCCTCTTTTTTTTAATCTTCTCAACATTGCAAAGTAGCCGTGTCAACAACATTGATAAGACTGCCGCGAGAAATTAAGGGTCTGTTTGGTTGGTTGTCTGCATGCGGGTGGTTCGCACCAACGCATGCAGGAAGATGATGTTTAGTTGGCTGCGGAGAGAAGAGAGCCTGCACGAGCGGATGCAAAAAAACAACTGGAGTCAGGCTGAGAAGGAACACAGCTGAGGAGCTTCCCTCCTCAGCCTAGCCACACTTATGCAGCTGCATCAGCTCATGCAGGCAATCAAACAAACACTAACATGTTTCAGCTCAAAATCAGTAGCACACCTCGATGAAAATGACATCAAAAAGAAAAGCAAATGAAAATGAAGAATGACATGATAATTTAGCATACTTAACGTGGCCCCAAAAATCTCCATGAGTCAGCTTTCAGATTAGCCAGAGGCTCTCTATTAGTCATTGGCACGTCATCATCATTATCACCTCTCCATGTTGCTTGAGCACATGGAAACCATGTGTTGTGATGGACAATTCAACCACCAAAAAATTGAAAGGAGGAAATAATAAAATGCAAGAGTGGTGATTGATGATAGTCATAGCATATTATACAGATTTGCTTCATTGGAAATCCAGTAGGATATTACAATATACAAAAAAAGACATCACAAATACATCATGTCTCTCTCACAAACCTAGCTGCCCTCTCACTCTTCTGGTAGCCACTCTTTTGTACATGACTCCATGGCATTGGATTTCTTGGTTGCATGGACAAAAAACAATTCCATCAAAAACCAAAAATAAGCATCATCATAGAAGAACTAGGGACAGATACCTAACTAATCCCAACCTCCCTCCCACCTAATTCAATGACTAATCCCAAAGGAAGGCCAGGGACTCATGAAAAAATTGATTAATCCATAAGAGCTTCTTTTCTTATGCCCTTGTCCCTGCTCCTCCCTCTAAATTTCTACCCAATTCCCCCAACTAGAGCTCCCAAATTTACATGAAAGACCTGGACCTAATATTTATTTACAAACAAAAAGATTTGTGGTGAAATTACCTAAACTCGTTATACTTATGGGATTGGATGGATGGATTATATAGTTTTTAGGGCTTAAATTTAGAACTTAAAATTCCTCCTCTCTCTCTCTCACTCATCCCTCTCTCTCCTCCAAGTGCTTGTGGTAGCTAAAGAAGCTTTGCTGGCACTATGGAGGGGAGAGGGTGGTTTCAGGGTTATTTGATGTTGTATGTGCATCTAGGCCATGGCGGTGATGCCATGGCCGCGGCCACCGCGGCCGCGGTCGAGGCAGGCAAAACCCTCGACGCGGACAGCAGCCGGCTGGAACGCGAACCGAGCGCGGGCGCACCCGGCCGCGCCGCGCGGCGACATCGGTGGCGCCGCCGGCCACGCCGGCATGGGCGGGCAGTCCATGCCGAACCGGCTGTCGTGGACCACCGGGTTCGACGCCCGGCGAGGCGGCGAGCCGCAGAAGAGCGGTGGCTGCGAGGACGCCGCCGAGAGATTGCTCTCCTCGCCCTGCCAATAATCGGAGCAGAAACATTTAGCCACTCGTTGAACAAAAACTGCGCAAGAAACTCAGGATCTTGGGATGAGGCAAAAAGATTTCACCTTTGAGAGGAGGAGGTCGAGCAGATCCATGCCGGCGCCGGCGTCCGAGTGGCTGCTCTGGTGGTACCGGAGGGGGGCGACCGGGCGCCGTGGCTTGGGGCAGAAGAGCGTGCTCTTCGCGTCGGGGGCGGCGGCGACCGGGAGAGGGGTCTTCATGGCGGCGAAGTGGCTCATGGTTTCTTGCTCTTTTTTGGCTTTTTGGTTAGCTGATTAGATCCAAAAATTTTACACCCTGCAAGAACGAAAACAGCCAAAGATAATGTTAAAAGATGTAAAAAAATTTCAAGAACAGATCTAGTTGTGGAAGATATATAGCAAAAATTGGCATCTTCTTTAAGTATTTTTTGGTGAGGTGAAGCTTTGTGGGAGTCTTCCTTAGAAAAAATGGGATATTTACATAGATCTGTGCAAGGAAACATGTTTTGGATATGAAATCAGACTTTCGGAAGATTTGTGAGGACTGGTCTAAGAAAAATTGAATCTTTCAGAGATCCACCGCTAAGTATGTTATTTGCAATGGATTTGTCTTACAAAAAAAATTGAATCCTTACGTGCAAGTTACTTTTTTCCCGTTTTTGCAAAATGAGGTGGTATTTTCTCAAGATCTGTGACGAGCTAACAGAAAAACAGCATCTTTCTACATGCAAGAAGAAAGCCCTCCCCTTCAGGAGAGAACACAACAGAAATCCTCACCAAAAAAAGTATGAGAGAGATGCATGTTTACCTGAAGCTTTGCCTCTGGATTTCTCTCCTTGGTTACAGAAGAGAGGAGGAGGAGAACCAAAATTATTGTTACTTCTACCAAGAAAGAAAAATAAAACAAGAAAAAAAAAGAGAAAAGCTCGAGCTTTGAGAGGAGCTCAGTGAGGGCAAGTAGATAGAATAGAAGGAAAGGTAAGGACGGGATGAGAGACCTTAAATACTACCCCCTATTATAGCGGGGGGATTCCCCGCCCCCCCGCTCGGCCACGTCCCCCGCCCGCGCGCGCTGGCCGCCGCGTGGCGGGGGGATTCCTGTACGGCCAGGGGAGGGATTTTCCTCCTGTTTTCCGGAATTTACGTACAGGTCCTTTTTCTTCGCGAACAGGTCCTTTTTTCTCGCGAACAGGTCCTGGCGGGTTTTTTTGCGGCGGATTTTTCTGAAAAACCCCCTCCAATTTGCAGGATGGCGCCCCGCGGTTTTCTAAATTGCGTACGGGTCCTCATTTCATTACATACGGGTCCTCAATTTTTACGAAAAAACCCTTTAACTTTTTCGAAAATACGCATGTACCCTCGATTTTTTTAAAAAAACTCCTCACAAATTATCGCCTCTTTTACTTCGGTACCCACGGTGGCTGGCGCGGCGTGTCGCCGCGCCTATGCTGCTAGTAGACAAAACGGACGGGGGACCACAAACCACAAAGCTAACGGCTCGTTATTCCGGCTTCTTCGAAATAAAAAAAATTGTATATTTTTTCAAAACTTCTTTAAACAACTATTTAAACTTAAAAACTGTGGGTCACGTATATCTTCCCTGTACACTATTATATCAAAAAATACAAACAAATGGCCCGCTCTAAATACAAGCAATTAGCTTCTAAAATTCGGCTTTTTGTTTTTGTTTTTTTGTTTTTTTCCTTTGTATTGTCCCAAAGATTTTGCGATGTTTTTCTAATTTTGTCTGATTTTACTATTTTTTTCTTATGTTTTGATTCACAAAAAGCTAACAACCGCTATAGTAAATAGCTCTCACAAAAAAAGCCAACAGCCTGGTCTAAAAGCCCTTTGGAGCACGCCAAAACGCTATTGGGTGAGTTTTTTTGGACTATAAATTATGGTTTTTTGTTTAAAATTTTGAATTCTGACTGTTCGTAAGAGAGAGTACGGAGAAAGATACTCGCATACGATTTTGACCGATATAGGTAAGTCACAATAGTATCTATTATAATCAACTTACAGCATCGGCTTTAAAGATACTCTGTTTAAAAGCGAATTACTATAAAAAATACCAAGCCATAAATAAAAAAAACTCACTCATCAACTACAGCTAAAGCTCTCAGCCACAGGCGCAAAAAAGAATATGGCCAACACGAGACAGCTTACCCATGGTATAGTGGCAAAATATTATTTTTCAAAAAAAAGTGAAAAAGGAATCTTTTTAGTATAAAAAAATAGTAAGGAGATGATAAATATTGCATATGGGAAACCGATTGAACAAAAGCTGGTGGGGGACAAGAGGAAATAATTTCGGCCTGCACGGCAACACTGCTGTCATAATTGAAGCATTTAAAAAGATGGGCCCCCTCTTTTTCCCGCTGGCTCCCTGCAAGAGGGGTAGCTTTTCTTTTCTTTTCTTTTTTACGTAGATGCTCTGGCCAATGGCCATAGCTGATTTTTAAATTTTTCAATAATTTGTACTCCGCTACAACCACTCTTCGTCTTTTGTGCACTGGTTCTGGAATTCAAGTTTGTTGCCGATGATTTTGAAATTATTTGAATATGTAGAGACAGTTCTCATGTATTCGACCCTCTCCATCTTTGCTATACTTTTTTCATATACAGTTACAATGTTACTAGTTACAAAAAACATGCGTCCTCTGTTTATAAATGTAGGCCGTATGGTATCGTAGTACTAGCCTCGGATCATCTATGTGCTATACCGATGAGGAGGTAACTTACGTACGAACATATATTTTGTTTTTTTATTACGCCTTGCGTCCACCAACATTATGGCGTTCTCCCGCCACAGATCTGTCGTCGAGATACATCCCTTTTGCCGTCCGCACCACCTGCACAGACTACCCCTCCCCGTTGTTCATCTTCGTTGCACATTCAAGAGGTATGATTCACATTGTACATTCGGAATATTTATTGTGACTAATATCGTTTTACCTTGCAGCCTCCAATTCAATATGGGGGTGATGACGAGTCCATTGATGATGACACGGGCCTCCCAGATGCTTCCAGATAGCAGTACATGGCGGCAGGGTTTGCAGCGTACGTAGGGCAGAGCTTAGCGTTCACAGCATACCCAAAGTTTGGACACTTCGGTAGACAGAGCTCCTCCGACTTCGCTGCCAGTCGTCTGGTGAGGAGGTGGCAGGCGCTTGCCGCCGGTGGACGCTGCAAGTCTACTAACAGCAACATGTGGTGACACACACGCTATGGACGCTGGGCCTAAATTACAAAATTTCGAACCTAGGCGTGGTGGGCCTCGACCGGGCGAAAAATTAATATCAAAGCACATCTTAGAATAAAAGAAAACCAGAATTAATTCCAACCTACACGAAGATAACCCAAGCCATTACCCTACTACTATTGCATGGCAATAAGATAATAGCACTGTTTAGCACGTAGTACTAGTCCTGAATAGTCTATCATCAGTTTGACCATCATCGGTGCAAACCCCACGTATATGGTTCTTTGGCTTTTAATTAAAACAGTACTGTAGCAGATGTTGGGGGTGTTTGATTACCAGCCACAGTTTACCACGCCTAAGGTTAGGTAAATTTAACCAACTTTGGGAGCTGTTTGGTTGCAGCCACAGTTGTGGCAAGATTCCCTTCTAGCAAACTAGGTCACACGCATCAATGACTCAAAAAAGTGTGGTAAGATTCCCTTAAACTTGCTAAGGTGTGGCAAAGAATTTGAGCACCTCAACTTAGGTAAGTGTGGCAATTTTTGTTGGTAAAGTGTGGCTAGCAACCAAACAGCCCAGTTAATTTTCAGTTAAAGCATTCAATTAAAGTAAAATAAAAAATATTTATGTCTTCACGGACTATACAGAAGAAAAAGAAGAAAAAAAAGAGAAAAACTACGTTAAAAAACCAACTGGTTAAAGACGTTTTTAACGGGGCCAAAGCCATCTCTAAGGGTATCCATAGTGTATATAACCCAAGTGGCCTTAAGGTGGGTCCCATCTAAATCTTAAGGCCGACTCCATAGTGTATATAACCCAAGTGGCCTTAAGGTGGGTCCCATCTAAATCTTAAGGCGACTCCATAGTGTATATAACCCAAGGGGCCTTAAGACGGTCCTACTCGGCAGATAAAGAAAAATTGTATTTTAATACTTGTGGCCAGGTCTTTAACTTGAGGACCACCCTTAAATCTTTTTTGCTTATAGCCTGTTTAAGGTCACCCCTGTAATGTATAAGATTGACTTTAAGGTGGTTTAAGACCCTCTATTTTCATAAACTACAGATGCCTTAAGCTAGCTGCCCCCAAATATTTTTTTTCGCTAATGAAGAAAAAAAGTAGTACTAAAACGATTAGAAAATGCAGCGTCTTCCTGGCGCTCTCGTCCCAGCCACGAGCGAGAGCAGCAGCCGTGCCGGTGGCCATGTGAGGCCATCAAGGCGCAATCCCGTTTGGTATCTTTCAGAGATCGTGCCCGAGCAATCAACGGCATCGACATTATTATTGCCGCTTCATAAAAAACAAAGAAGAAGAGTGGAGAGAGAGAGTGCAGTGGCACCATAGTATCTAGCCACCATAATTTTAAATGTATAAATTCAACTTAAATTTAGATATACTTTTGAAAATGTCAGTTTTAGAATATATACCTATCTATAACAATTCAAATGAAATATATGCATTTGGAAAAAAATATACTCGATTTTAAAATTTCGAACAAATTTAGATCACATACTTTACTGATTTATATACATATATATATATATATATATATATATATATATATATATATATATATATATATATATATATATATATATAAATTAGCATATACCTATAATCAAACTATAAAAAAGTAACTACAATTTGAATTTAGTAAACTAGTTAAATTTGATATATAAAAAAACCAAATTGTTTTACATACAATATATAGATAAAATATCTATTTTAGATTATAGTGTTTAGATACCATAGTGTTTCCATTAATTGTACTATATGCATGTGAATATATGTATGTATAGTTTGGGTTGGCATGCACGGAATAAACCACCACGGCACCACGTGATGTGCCGGGAGGATCCCCTTCCTCTCTCCACAAAACTATTCTGCCCCTTGCCTGCCTCCATCCATGCATCTGATCTGCAGTACAGAATTCAAATGCGATGCATGCATTGGTTTGGCCTTGGCCAATGCCATGTGATGCATCGGCCAGCATTAGCAAGTTAGCTAGGTTAGGTTAGATCTCATTTTGAGCACCATGCATGTGCCTATCTTCCTGCTTGCCATTCTCTCTCTCTCTCCCACACGCACCCCTAATTATATTTATGTGTTGGATGATGCTAACCATCCACTAGCTAGCTAGCAAGCTGGAGGGCCAGCCTGCCTCGGTCTTCATGGCCGTGGGGACGCCGTGCCACTACTAAAAAAAAAATCTATATTAAGGGGGTGTTTGGGACTGCTCCTCCACAAACTTTACCGTGGAGCAGCTCCACAAAAAACCTAGAGTTTGTGGAGCACCCCTTTAGGTGCTCTCACAACTCCACCTTTTTTTTCTCGAACAGAGTGCGTGGAGTTGAACCTGTTTGGCTAAAAAACATAGAGCGGAGCTGAAAAACGTGGAGTGGAGCAGTCCCAAACACCCCCTAAGCGTTTTATTAGGTCAGTCTCAGTGGAGGTTTCATGTCCCAGTTTCCAACACACCCATATTTTGGATACAATGCAGAAGAGTTTCATCCCTATGAAACTCTCTCTACTCCCATGAAACTTTTATCATCTCTCTCTTCAACAATACAGTGCCATGTCAGCGTATTTAATGCCCATGAAACTTCCTGAAACCCCCACTGAGACTGGCCTTATAGACAGTTTTCTCGAACCGTCTATGTTAGACCATATGGTGGTCGTGATTAAAAGTGATGATAGATAATTGGCATTTGGATTGCTTTGGAATTTGCGTTTGCGAAAGTTTCGGTCGATCGTAGTCAAAGGTTTTGAATCCGAGTGATCGTGTTCTGTTCTGATCTGCTCCAAGTGGTTTTGGTTGGCTCCTAGTGATTGTGGTTGCTCCGAGTGATTTTGGCCTGCTTTGAGGGGTTTAAGTTGGTTCCGAGTGGTCTTGGTCGCCCCAAGTGGTTTTGCTTTGTTCCAAGTGGTTTTGATCTGCTCCGAGTGGTTTTGATCTGTTTCGAGTAATGTCCGACTAGCATTGGCTCATCGGACGGCTTTCGAGTGCCATCGAAACATCAGACAGCACTCGATTGGCATCGGAGAATCGCATGGCTAGTTTTGACCTCGAAGAGTGATGGTTCAGCTGTTGTTTACGACCACTCAGAGTCGTTTACGACCATTTCCAACTTCGACGACGATGGACTTCAACCACTGCGGCTTTCGACCACTGCAGTACGAGCATCACAGTACAACTACGGAAGAACGACCTCGTTTGTTTTCGACTACGCCTGGCATCGACCATGGCAACTTGACTACGGCATTCCGATCACGACTGACTTCAATCACGTCTGTCTTTGACCATGTTTGATTTCGACCACGATAGAATGACCATTGAAGATAATCGTAGCTACAGTACTTTTTCATGATCGTAGCTATAGTACCTGGTCGGTACTTGATAGTCGTAGATTTTACTGGTTGATAGTCGAAGGTTTTGCAGTCGATGGTCGTAGACTTTGTTGACTGTTGTTATAGTCGTAGACTTCGCAGTCTTGTTTTCATAGCTGTAGACTTTGCAGTCTACTGTTGTTGTTTTCGGTAGTCGAAGGCTTTGCGATCGGTTGCCTAAGCTTCGCGGTCGGTACTCGTAGACTTTACTGTTGGTCCGAGTACTTCACTTTTTGTAATCTTCGAGTACCTCGAGTGCTCGTGTTTACCAGTGATTAGCTGGTCAGTGCTTGGTGGTTAGTGATTGAATGTTCAAAATCAACTGTCTGTCTTGTTTAGACAAACGTGACATCAAGAAAAAAACAATTTTTAAGCACAAACCGTACTCCAAAACCCAAATTGGTAGTCGATTTCGGAAATACAGATTTTGCTTATTATATTTATATTTTCTTAAATATAAATATTGAATAAAATAGATTATTTGTTACTGTTTCTCACCCTAGGAGGGTGACAAGTAAAAACAATTATAAGGGCAAATGTTTTGACATCTTGTTTGTGTGTAAGAGCATCTCCAGCAGGAGCCCTCAAAACAGGGCCCCTACTTTTAATTTGAGGGCTCCCCCTACTTTTGAGGGCCCTGTTTTCTGGGTTGCACTCCAGCAGGAGCCCTCAAAATAGGGCCCCTATTTCTCAATTTACTCTATTTCCTCACACACTATATGCATATGTATGAGACAAAAGCACAATACACAATAAAATATTTATGATTTCAAAATGAGGGACAATATTTAAATTTATGAATTCAAATACGAATATTCAAATTTAAATTCAAATTTGTTTTGAATTTTATTGTTCCAAATTTAAATTCAAATTTGTTCCGAATATTCAAATTTAAATTCAAATTTGTTCCGAATATTCAAATTTGTTCCGAATATTCAAATTTCAATTCAAATTTGTTTCAAATATCCAAATTTGAATTTAAATTTGTTTCGAATATTCAAATTTAAATTCAAATTTGTTCCGAATATTCAAATTTAAATTCAAATTTGTTCCGAATATTCAAATTTAAATTCAAATTTGTTTCGAATATTCAAATTTGTTCCGAATATCCAAATTTGAATTTAAATTTGTTCCGAATATTCAAATTTAAATTCAAATTTAATCCGAATATTCAAATTTGTTTCGAATATTCAAATTTAAATTCAAATTTGTTCCGAATTTAAATTTGTTTCACTCGTACGGGAAAAAACGAGGAAAGCTGAAAAATGAGGGCCGGAGTAGGGGCCCCCTAGGAATGAGGGCTGAAGGGGGGATTTAAGGGGCCCCTCAAATTTGAGGGCTCTAGTAGGGGCCCTGCTGGACCTCTATTTTTGCCTCAAGCCCTCAAATTTGGTTTTGAGGGCTCAAGTAGGGGCCCTGCTGGAGATGCTCTAATCAAGGCTAATAACCACGTGTCATGCACACGGGCGGAGAGAGGGGGACTGGCAGGGGCCTGGCCCCCAACGAATTTTTTATCACGTATTCATTACTTAACCCCATTATTCATCACGTATTAGCTATGTACGCCCCCTCATCGCATTGCTAGATATTAGGCGAAAAGCAATACTCTATCAAAGCCCAACTGCTGCATGCCAACTGAAAAATCTAGATTTTTTATTATAAATTAATAATATATTTTAGTAATTAATAATAATTATATTGTGGAACCAATCCTTTTTATGAGTTGGATGAATATATTATGTTCTATGGTGATGAGGATTTTGGATGACTTCATGTGTTGATCGTTGTCAAGTCAATCAAAGAATATCATGAGTTGATGGTTAAAGTTAAGGACCCGCACTTGAAGTGAGAATGTTCATCATAAAGCTTCAAGAGGATACGTAATGCAAATGTATAATTAGCATATGCTAATGATGTGTTTCTTAGCCATTTTGTCTTGGTGTTTAGAGAAAGACTGATAGGAAGGTTTGATACTCAGAGGAAAAAATTGATCATATACCCTTCATTTAGATGGAAATTGATGATTTACCCTCCTGGCCCACGTGTCAGTGACTTATGATAACCCCACGTGTTATTGAGATGTGGAAGGTAAATCCTCAATTTCTCAACTAAAGAGAGGGTATATAATCCAATCTCTACTCAGAGACAGGAAGAGGAGGTGGGAGGGAGGAGTGAGCCGAGGTTGGGCCGGGTAGAAGGATCCTCGGGGAGTGGTGGTGGAGGTGCTGCGGTGACTGGCGCCGGGGGGTAATGATGTCCGTGGCGGTCAGCCGCGGCTGGCGCGAGTGCGCGCGGTGGGTGTGGCTGGCAGCAGAGGAGCTCTGCCCCCGCGCCGCCGGCGTGCGAACCGCCGCGCGCTGTCCGGGCTCGTGCTCCGCGTGGAAAGGTGAGGAAACGAGAACAAACCGGCGACTCGCCACCGATGTGTACAGAAACAAGCAAAGACGTGCGGTGCCGTGAGATCGACGCGTGAATCTTTGATCCGTGCTTGCTCCGATCTGTACAAATTACAATCGGACATAACAAACGCCGTAATTTTGCGGTTCAGAACCGGAGAATCAACAAATAAACCGCGAAAATCCTGCTAAATTATAGGAAATTTGGATCTCTTAGGGGGCGATTTCGAAGTGCAGATGTGTGATCTGGTCAGGTGCCGTGAGATCTCAAGGTGGATCTTCGAGCGGTGCTTGGCTGGATTCAGTACTCGCTGCACAGTACAGCACCAGCAAGTCTCCACTGACGTGCTACGGCGAAATGGTTGACGGGAGAAATGAAAGATTTGTGGCGATCTGATCCGCCTGTCTGAATTTGGATTCTTGGTGAATGTGATTTTCTTCGATGAACATCTAGCCATGGTGCCGTGAGATCGGCGCGTCGATCTTTGACCCGTGCCTTGGTTGGGTTTGTGAGTAGGAAGCACAGATTTGACAGTAGGTGCATCTTCGATGCATAATGTGCGCCCAATGCTAGGTAGTGAAGCGCTGCTTTTGGCTTTTTGAGCAACGCAGGGAACAGGCTAAAAAAATCCATAGTGATGCCAAAGGGGACACAAATCTCTCGTAGATATGGCTGCCTGGCTCAGTTTTTGTGCTGCAATTTGTGCACTAAGTACGGAATTTGTGCTCAATCAAAGCAGTTTTGCTGTTGATCGTTTTGGTTTCAGCTTTTAACTTCCAGCTTATTTTTTAATATTCATAAATTTTGTCTTTTTTGAACTTTTGGCTTTTTGTTGAGCTTTTTTGCTGGTTCTTTTTTTCCCGTATTTGTTTGTATTATACGTAATGGGCTAACATATTTTTTATATTTTTTTAATTTTTTAAATTTAATTATGTTAAATAAGCCTCTGTCAGTTACAGTGTTTTTTCAGGTAGTTACAATGCTTTTCAGTCATAAGCCACAAAAAAAGCCCAAATGATCACCACAGGAAGAATAAGATTTCACTGATCTAGTGTCTTCAGAGAATTTTTGTAGGTTCTTTATGCAAAGTAGGGGCATCAATGGGCAGATATGGTTTTTTTTTCTGTGAATATGATGCTTCGTTAGAAACATGGATTTTGTGTCGTACTGAAGGAGTAAGCAAGAAGAAGATCTTGCCTCGTTATTTACTTTATTACATTGTGAGCAAAGGAACTGTTTCACTATGGATCTGCTTGCAGTGGGTAGTTCATCTAGATCTAGTTCCCTGGGAGCTTAATTCAAATCTTTAGAAAACATATGTTTCATTCAATCTCTTGAATGTGAGAGGGATGTTCTAATTCTTTTCTACATTGATGCAGTGATGTTGATGCCACAATGCTTGCGTGTCGCCTTTTCCTGTCCTAATGTACAATCTCTGGAGATCAGTATGGCTGATAATAGAGCAATCAACCGGATGACTGGGTATGCTGAATACTCCTATTGTTCCATACATTTTGTCCTCTGACACCTAATTGGTTATTTCTGTACGTTTTCTACTGTAAATGGAAATGCATGGGTTTATGACCAGAGAAATTTCTATCAGTAGCCAAAATTTATCGGAGGGTAGCGGTAGCGCCGAAAACAGCCAGTAACCAGTTTTATCAGAAAATTTCGGCGGAAATTTTTTAATTGGAATTTGAATTATGAAATTTGTATCAGTCGAAATCAACCGAAAAATGGCCAATTTTTTTTTTGAAATTTCGCTTGTTACAGGTTCTTCTAGTTTTTTCAGTAATTTTTTTTGAAATTTTGGCAAAATTTAAATAGGTCCAAAATTTTAGGCTGATACTTTTTTTTACCAATGCTTGCCGATAACACCAGTTTCGCTGATAACCGCCGAAATTTCGGTGATATAGTTTCCCCTATTTATGACTAGTATTCATTATATGCCCATTCACAGTTGTGCTCTACCAAACTGTTAGTGTTATTGCTCGGCGATGCATACTAGCCAAGAACGCTGTTTCGTGCTGCAATGTTATCTTAATTTGCTGTTTACCTGTCATCTAAAAAATATGTTCGCCTTAGTTTAATACGTAGATGTTAAATTAACATAAAACACTTGTTCGTCCATGCAGGGATGAGCTAACTAGGCTTGTTTCAGAGAAGCAATCTCAGTTCTCAAAGTAGATGACTGCAGCAGTCCTGGTTTTCTTAATATAAGCTCTCTCAGCCTTTTAGCCCTTTGGCTATCAGATCTTTCTTCCCTTACAAAATAGGTAATTCAACATGCTCCTACAATTATTTGCAGTTATATTGATCTTCTGTTGCATAAATTCATTGCGGTATTCATTTCTTACAGGTCATAAACTGTCCTAACTTGAATGAGCTCTCACTGGGTTTTACCCGACAAAATAATGATTCTAACTATTTGATCAGTCTGATGGATAGCCTGGGCCGTGCCTGCTCAAATTTGGAAAAAAAAGCACATCTCCTCAATTCACTTATGCAATGAAGCTGTGTTTGCTCTAGAGGGTGCTAATCTCAGGTACATTACTGTCATGCTATGGTTCTTATGAAATGTTGCTCATATATCAGGAACTATGCTAGATAGTTTTGTTATGATTACAATTTCTTTTGACTTCAGCCCTTTTCAATTTTACTTTCTCGTTGTCAGGGGCCTTGCATGCTATCCTTGATTCTTGGTTCAAAAATGACAGATGCAGCTGTTGCATCTATTGTTCATTCTTATGCAAGCTTGGAATTACTTGATTTAAGCGGGTAAGCACAACTTTGTACGGTTAATGCTTGCATCCAATCAAACTGCTAATATATTTTCTACCAGAAAGTATGCAAAATAATGTCTAGATTAACTTCGTTTAAATTCCAGATCTGGCATTACTGACAATGGACTTGGGATGATCTGCAAGGCATTCCCTCCATTCTCTAACCAGCCTTCTCCTTGCCCTGTGCCCAAATATTATCTCATGTAAGCCTGAACTTTCAAAGTTTGGTGCTACTTCGTTCCACAGATTTAAAAAGAATACAGAAGATAATAAGTAAAACTTGTTCTGTATGTGATCTTATAGGTGGGGTGCAGGTGGCTGCAGCACAATCCACTTCTTCAGCTCATGGACTGTGGCAAGAGCTTATGTGCTCAGCCTGAAGCAGAGAGATCATACTTTGGTGGGCTTACTAGAGGGATTAGATTACGACGAACCCTGAGAAAGCAGCAGCGTACTTACCAAAAACTGATTATAAAGCATGGTAATCTGAAGAAACTTACTCTTTGGGGCTGTTCAACGATAGATTAAGTGTTCAAAATATGCGATCGATAATTCATATTTTGTTATGGTTTGTATACATAGTAAAGCTTTGTTCTTTTTACTAATTTCATGTTTGACATGCCCTGTATGTAAATTGTCCAGAGCTGAATGATCTTAACCTCAATGCTTGTACAAATCTTCATCCAGGTGCGATGTCCCCTCCTTTCTTGTTGGGTCCTGAAATGTAGATATCAAGTTCTTGTCAATGCTAAGTGTTAAGAGTATTAATGATATTTTCTATTGTACTAGGGTTTAGAGTTGTGTTGAGTCTTATACTATATATTGCCCCTTTGAGCTGTACAATAGACATTCAACAACTATTTATCCAACACTTGTAACATGTTATCAGAGCTAGCAGCTAGGGTTAAGGTTTTCCAACCCTAGCCGCTGCTCATCTTTCACTATAGCTGCCTTCGGGAGGAGCGATCTCCGCTCCTATGGGCAGCCACCTTGTAGTGCAGCTCTTCATCACCAGCTGTCTACTATTTAACAAACGATCTTATAGACGATTTTTTACTGTTTATATTATTATATAGACAACTATATAAACAATACATTAATTGCATGAGACTATTACAAACAACTATATAGACAACACATTGTATGTGTTTTCTTTAGTCCTATTTATAGATGATATGAAGGTGTATTATAAAATACTGCTATCTATATCATTGTGAGCAGTTTTCCTATCCTTGAGGAGGTACTAAGAGGTATAAGGTACCAAGAGGTACCAAATTAGATCCAGCCGTTCAATCAGTGTGATCAACGGCTCAAAAGTTGGTACCTCTTGGTACCTTGTACCTCTTGGTATCTCGCGTCCGGTACCACTAGGTACTGCCAAATCTCAGTCGTCCGATCAGTGTGATCAACGGCTCAAATTTAGTACCTCTTCCCCCTCAAGGATGGTAAAATTTCCCATATCATTGTATATGCTCTTAGCTGGGAGATACTCATTACTAAGGAAGGTACAGTCGGAAGTTCCCAAAAATCACGGCTACATCTTCCAACACTTCAAATTCTTTGTTGGTCCCCCCTCTCAAACAGGGAAAAGAACACAACTTTGGCAATAGGGCACATGTACCAAACATTGGCGTATAATAGTACCAGACAGCAAAAGATGCAACAAAATGTGATGCCTCATAATAGTAGTGAGAGCTAGTGATTGGTATATAAAACACAAGCCCCCATCACAATGAACATAGCATGCCTCTACCTCCCAGTTGGCTCCACATATAAAAACACACACACACACACAGCCAGAGAGATACAGTAATGTATGTCTATACATCACAGAACAAAGCATCTCATTCATTGCATCCTCTTATGATTCAATGTAACAACATTACAAGTTTACGGCACCAAATGAAAATGACAAAATTAACAAGGAAGCACCATCCATCCCCATACAATACAATTAACATTTAACACCTTGCAATAATAATTATTTGCTCCATTGACACAACCATGCTCCTTACAATAATTAAGCAACTTTTGATGGACAAATAGCAACAAAGCCCCTTAAGATCTCTTGCATTTTGTGCCAAGAAAAGGGGGAAAAAGGAGGAAGAATAGGTAGAGCAAAAAAGACAGTTATGTGACAGGTACAGATACATGTTCATGGCTTCTTTCATATGTATATAATAAGATGAGACTGCTGACTGGAACAGGGTAGATCACACACCAAAATGACTTCGCTGATCAGGAGGTACAGACTTGGAGGACAACGAGTATGATACAGAGATGAGCAAGTAAAGCTGCAAAGCTATAGGTTGGTTCTTGCATCTGGTCCAGACATTCACTACATGTTCTCCTCAGCTTCTGTTCTTGCATTTCTCCATTGCCCTTGGTGCTGAAACAATTCAAAACCGAATGCATTGCACTGTTTTGTTAGTCACATCCAAATTAACCTGAAGATTAACTAACATCTAGAAAATTTCCATCTGCTTATATGAAACTTAATAATGAGAGATATATACTGACCGAGGCCAATGGCTTCCGATCCTTTCATTATCCGAAGGCGCTTGCATGACTCGACGAACATGCTGATTTTTTTCGAAAGAATATGGTGAGTACATATATAGAACATTAACACATATAAAAGATTCAGAGTAGTACTTCAGGTGATTAAAATGGAGATTGGAGAAGTAGCACTCACTCCCATGGGACGTCGCCGACGAGCATCCAATCACCGTCCTTGTCCTCATAGGTCGGCACGTACTCGGAGCCATTCAGTAAATCCATCAGCTTGCTCTCGTTCATGCCGTTCATGCCTTGAGATGCACAGTTTCCTGAAGTATATATTAATTGGGGAATATCAAAACATTAATTAGAAATCCATGTCATGGTACTCTACAGATGCAAACTGACAAATATTATGAAAGTTTCTATGCAATTTAGGATCCAAATAATAGTTCAGACTTCAGAGTTGTTTGATTGAAGCATCACGCTCCTATATGACAATGTAAAGCCTCGTTCGTAACACTGGAATTTTCCCAGTTCCATAGGAAATAAACCATTTCATGTTAAATTCCTGTGTATGTGCGCTTGAGATTATGGAGAAACTGCAAGCGTCAAAGCTCGATCTCAAGTCAATGAGCCACATACTTACCACACTAAAAAAAGCCAATAATCATTGGTTGTTGCCGAGCAATATGCATGTCATATCTTTTTTTAAGATGCACGCTTCAACACGTGGATTGATTATTAGGTACTAAGTTTGAACAGCACATGACAATGATGAACCAACCTACCTAGCTAGCTAATTAAGCAGATGCCATGATCATGAGCTAGTTGTGTATGTTGAGCCGTACACATACACACACGGCATATATACAAACACGTGAACACAGATTGATTTCTTTCTTTGTTCTTTTTGCAACACATTGCAATGCGATGCATCCGTGTCCTTTTCCTCTTTCTTATATAGAAAAGCAACATACAAGACTTTGGAACCAACGTGGCATACCACGCCAAGAATTCGACTCGGAAACATCCTGATCTTCCTTTTTACGACTACTCTGAGTCTTAAACGGACTCTGACTTCTGACCCCTTATGACTACGACTGCTACAATGTTCTTACGACTGCTATAGTGCTTTTACGATTATGCCTGCTATAATACTTTTACGGCTTACGACTGCTACAGTGCTCGAACATGGTCGTAGGCTGCCGTGGTCGTAGTCTGTCGTGCTCGTAGAACTGAAGACAACTAGATTAGCTCTAACAATCTCCTCCTCAAGCTTGTTGTTTTCCGTCGATGTTCTATACACCGATCTTCTCCCTCATCTCCATAAACTTCATTCTTCCGAGTGACTTGGTCAGGATGTCTGTGAGTTAGTCTTCTGTGCAAACATGTTGCACTTCTATCACCCCTGATTCTACACATTCTCTTATGTAACGAAACCGAGTGTCAATGTATTTGCTTCTTTCATGGTAGACTGGGTTCTTTCTCAATGCAATTATTGACTGATTATCATCTTCAAGGTTACCTTCTTAACCTTCGTCTTCAATATGTCAACCAACAATCGTCCCAACCATACCCCTTTACATGCTACCACACAAGCTGCAATGTACTCGGCTTCACACGAGGATAGAGTGATCACCTTCTACTTCTGCGAACACCAACTAATGGGGTTCGACCCAAGGAAAAACATCATACCCGAAGTACTTTTCTGGTCATCCATATCTCCGGCTAGATCACTATCCAAGTAGCTAATCAGCCCTAAACCTTCTTTATTCTTCTCATAAACACACCCGTAGCTCAGTGTTTCTCCTTCATGTCTCATTTGTCCACACCTTTATTGCATATGCGGACTGGCTGAAAGTAATCATCCTGGAGCTTTGATGTACTTCAATGCCTAAGTAGTAGCTGAGTAACCCAAGGTCGCTCATGCTAAACAATTTCTTCATCTAGCTTTTGAAGATATTTATCTCCTCGATACTCTCTCTAGTGATAATCAAATCATCTACATAAACTCCAACTAACAAACTCCCTTTTCCTTAGTTTTGTTTGTACACTACATGCTCTTACAGACATCTTTCAAAATCGAGTGCCACCAGAGACTTAACAAACTTTGAATTCCAAGCTTTTGGGGCTTGATGCAGACCATATAAAGATTTGTGCGATCTTAATACCAGGTGTTCTTCTCCTTTCTTCTCAAATCCTGGAGGTTGCACAACATAGACTTCTTCTAGATCGCCTTTGAGGAAGGTTGACTTCACATCCATATGATGAACCTCCTATTCTTCATGTGCTGTAATCACAATAAGCAGTCGCACCATCTCTAATCTTGCAATAGGGGTAAAAACTTTGTCAAAATCAACATCTTGTCATTGAACATACCCCTTTGCAACTAGCCTCGCCTTGTGCTTTACGATCATATCTTGGGTGTCTTTCTTCACCTTATACACGCACTTCAACCCAATCGGCCTATGACTGACTGGCAATGGAACTAGTTGCCATATTTCATTCTCTTGGATATAGGACATCTCCTCCTCCTGGATAGAGGACATCTCCTCCTCCATAGCTCTTCTCCACTCTAGCTTCGCCTTGGCTTCTTCAAAGTTCACGGGCTCCTCCTCACCGAGTAAGCAGAATTCTGAGTATTCCAGCTTTATCGGAGATGTGGCATTATAGAGGCTTTTGAGTTTTGATATCATACTTCTGTTGTGGTCCTTCAAACGAGCTCTCGTCAAGCTCCAACCTTTGCGGAGCTCTAGGTGAGACCGACACTCCTATTGTTGCTGCAGGAGTATGCAGTGTAGTCGAGTTAGGCATCCTGGTTCCCGTGCTCATACTTGCCGTGGTCATGCCTGGAGTTTCTGCAACGTGATCGTGTCCTCTGACTTCGTTTTTCATGGTCATAGCGTCGGTAGCTACTACATGGTTGTTAGGATCGACGACCATGATATGGTCGGATCCTCCAACTACGCCCACTGTGGTCGGCGTGTCGGGTGCGTGGTCGTCAAGACCCGCATCAGTGTTAGGATGATAATGTATCCTAAAGATGTCTTTCATAGGTCGTACCTCTGCTAAGGGATCTCTGCTCCACTCCTACTTCTCCTCCTCTTCAAACACTGTGTCACGAGTCACTACAACTTGTTGTGTCATCGAATCAAACATCCGATAGCCTTTGTTTTTTAATCATACCCAATAAACACCATTGGGTTGCTTCGATTTGCTAGTTTGGAGAGGTGTGGCATGGTCGTCTTCATGTGTGCAACGCACCCAAAAGTTTGGAGGTGACCCACACCTAGCTTGCGGTCGTAATAGGCTTCGTAAGGAGTTTTGTTGATGATGCTTTTCGTTGGGGCCCGATTTACGAGATAAACGATAGTCGAGACCACTTCCCACCTAAATTCTCCTGGGACACCCATGGTCTTCAATAGACTTCTTGCCATACCGACCACCGTCTGGTTCTTTCTTTCGACCACACCGTTCTGTTGGGGAAAATAAGGCACTGTCAGATAATGCCTAATACCCAAGAGCTCACAGTAGCCTTTGAACTCGTTCGAGGTAAACTCACCATCACGATCGGTGCGTAGAGCTTTTAGCCTCATATTGTTCTCCATCTTGGCTGCAGTCTTGAGCTTCGTGAATGCCTCGAATGCTTTATCTTTGCTTTAGAGTAACGCCAGCCACATATACCTCGTACAGACATCTACCAACAATAGGAAATAACGATTTCCTCCATGTGTGGTCAGAGAGATTGGCCCACATAAGTCATCATGCCATAACTCGTGAGGCATGACTTCTTAGTATAGAGACATGGTCAGAAATGGGTTCTGATGTTGCTTGCCGATCAGACAACTATCGCAGATGTGATCCACATGCACGTGCTCGATCATGGGCATGTCTTGCACCATCTTCTTGTGAGATAGATCCTTTAGAGCATGAAAGTTAACATGTCTGTACCTAACATGCCATCTCCACGTTTCTTATGTGCTTATTGCTAGAAGACACTCTGGGAGAGCTGGATTGATGTTCAACACATACATTCGGTTTCTTGATCTACTCACTTTGGCCAACAATCTTTGAGTCCTGTCTAGAATTGACATACTCTACCTTCGACCACAATCTTGCAGCCATTTTCGTCCAGCTGTCCGAGGCTGATGGTATTGCTTCTTAGTGTCGGGATGTAGTAAACATTTATGAAAATACGATGTTCACCTGTAGAACACTCCAACAGTACCGAGCCCCTTCCCTGTATATCCATAGCTGAACCATCTCCAAATTTGACTGAACCTTTTATCTTTGTGTCAATCTCAGCAAATTTCTCCAACAAGCCTTGTTTTGCGTACTGCTAAGCTTCAGTGTTTATGCAGGAACACCTTTTTTTTCATGTGTTGGGATTGTATGAACGAGTTCACACACTTGGATCATCAGTAGCTAAGAGTCGTCGTTATTCTGCTTTGCTACAAGATTCGCCCTCGCTCTTCGATTTGGCTTTGGACACTCTTTCGCAATGTGCCCATACTCATTGCAGTTCAAGCACTTGACCTTGGTCTTGTCGAAGTCTTATGGCAATTATTCATCGACATCGCAATTGCCATCTCCTCAGCCACCGCCTTGTCCACGGCCGCATCCTCGACCTCATCTATTACAACCTTCTCTCTTAGCACTGCTTAAGCCCTCATTTAGTCATTCTTCTTGGTCTTTGAGCTCCTCTCTTTCCACTTGTTTGGGTAAAGAATAGCTTCTCTCCTCCATCCTCCGAGTGCCGTCGACCCTTAAGTCCTTCCTCGAAAGTTCTGAGGCGACCGATCACCTTCGATATCGACATTACTGTGACATCACTGAACTGCTCAATCGTTCCGATAATATGGAGAAATCAATCTAGAACTGAGCTGAACAGATTTTTGACAACGTCGCTCTTTTCTAGCTTCACGCTGAGCGAGCGGATCTCACCCACCAGAGTGGTGAGTTTCATAGAGTACTTGGTGATCATCTCTGAGTCTCCCATTTGCAGCTTGCTCAGTTGCCATTTGAGCATTTGAGCACGTGCCTTCTTGACGCGATCTTCGCCTACCCGCTTCTCCTTGAGTGCGATCCAGGCTTCTTTCGCCATCTCCTTCTTGGTGATCGACATCATCACGTTGTCTGGCACCGCTTGCGAGATGGCCACCATTGCACCTTGGTCTTTGCCACTGTCGTTGTCTCCACCTTCGATCGTCGACCAAAGCCCCAGTGAACGCAAGATTAACTTCATCTTGACGGCCCATATGTCGTAATTTGTTTCGCTCAACATTGGGTGTTGAATCGAAATCATGACGCTTCTTATCGTCGGCTTGACGAACACATCTGAATTTGATGGATCGAGCTCATCGCCCGTAACCTTGACGAGCGCTCCTGACTTCTTCAGATCAATAGGGTTGCCAGTCATCGCTTCGTTCCTTTAGGCTCTGATACCAATTGTTGAGAAATTTGCTCAGGGTCTAGATGAATCGATGAACTTAGACTTCGAGATCACACACGCGAACATAGATTGATTTCTTTCTTCCTTCCTTCTTTTGGAGACACACTGCAATGCGATGCGTTTGTGTTATTTTCCTCTTTCTTATATAGAGAAGTAACATACAAGACTTTGGAACCAACGCGGCATACCACGCTGAGAATCCGACTCGGAAACATCCCGATCTTCTTTTTTACAACTACTCTGAATTCTAAACAGACTCTGACTCCTGACCACTTACAACTACGACTACTACAGTACTTTTACGACTATACCTGCTACAGTACTTTTACGACTTACAACCACTACAGTGCTCAAACGTAGTTGTAAACTGTTGTGGTTGTAGAACTGAAGACAACTAGATTAACTCTAATAACAAGCAAATGGCAAAGCAATCATGTATAGAAACCATGCATGCATGTACCAACTAGCTAGTAACTTTATAATTATAAGTTACTTTGCACGAAAACTAAAGCAGCCAGAGAGCAATATTAAAGGCTTCTCTGGAACACAGGAGGTTCGTAAGAATTTCGCATGAAACAGTATAACTAATGCCTATAAAAGTTCGACCCGCAAAATTTCAGCGTTCCAAATAGGTAACTCCTGTAAGAATGATCGACTTGGTACAGTACGTACCAATGGTGAAGGAGCTGAACATCTTCTCGAGCGCCTCAGACAGCTCCTGGTAGCTCTTGTGCATCATGAGGTCCACCTTGCGCAGGTAAGGCGCGCCGTCCATGCTCACCTTCACTAACGCGGTGGCGCCGGCGGCGGCCGACGAGGACCTGTCACCGTCCTCCTTGCCGGCGCCCTTCTCGGCCTGCACGGCCAGGAAGTTCTTCCGGAACGACCGGACCGGCGGCCAGCCGACCACCTGTGCCCTGATGAATCAAATTACCAAACAATATTTGGTTGATTAAAATGACGTTTAATCATAGGGATAGACTATTGCACAGGCGACTGAAATTTTTTTATCTTTCAGTCACCTAAAGTTGCACTTTGAATCATCTGAAGTTGCACATATTTTTTTTGGAGGGGGGCTGCAATTTTAGTTGATTGAGAGTGCAATTTCAGGTCACCTGAAGTTGCACTCTCAATCACCTGAAGTTGCAGATGTTTTTTTTGGAGGGGGGCTGCAATTTCAGTTGATTGAGAGTGCAATTTTAGGTGACTGAAAGATAAAAAAATTTCAATCATCTGTGCAATAGCAAAACTGTTAATCATACTATTACAAATGAAAACGCACAGTGACATACACGAGATTTTTTTAATTCATTTAGTGCAAATGGAAACCAATTTTCTCCCTTCTTTGTTTGCCCTACTTTGTACTTTTGTAGAATATGCATTGCATTCAGAGAAGAACAAGTGGTCCATGAGACTATTGGGAGGGGCATCAAATCATGGAAAAGGAAAAACCTTTTGTGGTGGCAGGCACACATGTACCCTCCAACCTAGCTATCTTTTCTCCTCTTATTTTTCATGCATGTAAACAGAGTACCACTCCACATTTACATTTCACAACACATTTTTCATTCCATCCTTAGTTAAATTGAAATTTAGAAGTTAATTATTTTCTAACTGCATCTTTTTTAATAAAATATTACAAATGTAAATTTCAGCCTGATTTGCAAAAAGAAAAAAAATTGAGAGGGAGACGGAAGACAAGGGGGCAGGCATATCTAGAATGGAGAACCCAAAGGTCGATCATGTTGCACTATATGACTGTTCTTTTGAGCTGCGGCTTATGATTTTTGGATAACTTTTTTTATTGGTTTTTGGTTATTCGTGAGAGTACGGAGATAGATAGTTGCGTGCGATTTTGGCTAATCCAGATGAAGTTGTTATAGTATGTACTACAATCGACTTGCATATCCTATATAAAAAGATATTTTATTTGAAAGATGTTGTAGAAAAGCCAAAAGACAGAAGATGAAAATAGCAGGGCCGTAGCCAGGCCGTGAAGGGCAGCATGGGCAATACTATTTATTTCCATCATGCCATTATAACATCAGGAACCAGTGATATGGAAATGATGGTGACGTGGACAAAATACTAAACTGTGCAAGAAAGTAGAGAGAGAGGGGCAGTGCCTTTCTTTTATCGTGTCGGCACTAGGCACTGTCTCCCACTGCCCCACACGTAACATGCTGCTGCCTGTCTGGTTCTTGTACACGTTCGCTAAGCTGCATCCATCGATGAATCTGTCCTAGATGGATTCAGCCATTTTCCCTTCTGAATTTTCATGCAATGCTTCAAGAAATCTTGCGTTTTGCATCTCTGTCCGCCCTTTGTGATCAAACATCAACGGGACATTTGTAAGCTACGTGTGGATATCTAGAATCGAAGTCGGGTCTCCTTGTTCGTAGAAGTTTAATTGACTGCATACATGCCAAGAAAACCCTAATTTGAAACGGATATGTATTGTACCTTGCAAAGTTTGTGGTGTTCTCACTGCTTGTTACCAAAAGCTTGCCATGCTAGCTGCTTAATTGTGTTTACGAGTTGCCAATATGTTAATATGTATGTTTAACAAGCGCCAGCATGATAATTATGGTATGAAAAAAGGTTTTACTATTGTACAGACGATTAAATTTTTTTTATTTCTCAGTCATCTGACATAAAAAAGTAGAAAATTATGTACGAACCATGTTAAGACGGCTTATTGTTCTACACATGGGCTGTAAAGGTATGTTCAGATTTAGAACTTGGAGAGGCTCACAATTTGGAAAAAGAATTAAATACGAACCATGTTAATTTGCATGCATATGCATGCTTGCAAGCAGAGAAAATAAAGAGAAGGGGACGCAAAGTAAAGCACGTACTTTGGCGCGCGCGGCTTCTCGGGGCCGGGATGCGCGGTGACGACGCTGCTCTGGCTCGGCGACCTCTTCATCTTCCCGGCGGCCGCCGGCGACGCATCTGTCGTAGCCGCCGCCGCCGCCGCGGCGAAGACGGCCACGTCGCCCTCCTCTGATTCCTCCTTCTCGATGGACGCGGCCGCCGGCTCCAGCTTCAGCTTGAGGTCCATGGTCTCGGCGAAGCCCCTCTTCCCGGAGGAGCTCCTCGCCTCGCCGTCAGCTCCTCCTCCTCCGCCGGGCAGGCCGAGCCGGAGCTCGGTCTCCTCGAAGCCCAGGTCTGCCGCCATTGCTGAACTAGGCACGTCCTCCAATGCCACCTCTCTTAGCTAGCTCTTGGCTCTCGCTTGCTTGAGTACCGCCTCTTCCCTTGCTTTGCTTTGGTTGGCGCGTTTGGTTTGGTTTGTTGTTTTCAGAGGCTTTGTAATGTAAAGGCATGCAACGCAATGGAAATGGAAATAGATAAAGAGAAGGGGCCAGAAATAAAAATGGCAGCAAGTGTGTGTGGGTGTGTAGAATAATAGGGCAATGATAATGCACGGCCGACCTCTTAATTTTGCGCCTATACCCCTGTAAATCTTTATTTTTATTTAGGGTACCTTGTTTATGTTATTTTTTTACAGAAAAACTAGTGCTTGGTGTAAGGTTGGCTGGCAAACCAATGGAGTAACAAATCGCTATTGGATTTCAGCCTTGAGATCCTCTCTGTGTGATTTACACTAAGCTCCATCCCATCACATCCTTTCCACGCAAAGTTATTCCTTTTTCCATCCATCCCCTTTCACACGTAGCTCTCTCTCTCTCTCTCTCTCTCTCCACACACTTTGGGTTTACGAGCGGCGATGGTTAGCATGTGGGAGTAGCAACGGCCAACATACAGGAGTGGCAGCGGGCTCCGCATGTTGGAGAGGTGATGAGCAGACGTGAGGGCCAACGATCGGTGTGTGGGAGTTTCGTCAGCAAGCATGCTTAGCTCGTGGCAGAGAAGGCGAGCCGGGAATGACAGACATGGGCGAGCCACCATGAGCAGGAGGCGAAGAGCATGCATGGTGAGCAGGTTGGCGAGGGCAGAATGCGGGTGTCGCATTGCGGTGAACAACAGTCGTTGTGGCCTAGGTAGCTTACAGCGGCGCGAGGTCGGTGTTGCAACGGGCTGACGGAGCAACAAGCAGTCAGGATGCTCTCCCCATGCTGCTGGATCTTCGATGCACATCACTGCGAATCCTAAGCCGACTTTAGGTGACACCGCTGTTTCCTGATCCTAATTTGTTACATCTCTTTCGAGCTTCGATTTTTTTCAAATTTGTGTAACTTTTGTATTGTCTCTTGTAATTTTATTTTGATTTTTCTATTTTGCATTAATTGAAAATGGCATATTTGTTTTTCCTCGTGAAACCCACTTAAACATGTTGAAATTTTGTGTTTTGAAACATGAAACTGAGATGGAACTAGCATTTTGGAATATAAAACCTCATGAAACTTGCATTTTAAATCATGAAACCATTTGAAACTTTGCATTTTAGAACATGAAACTCATGTGAAACTTGTAGTTTGGAACATGTAACCTCCTAAAACTTTTATTTGCTAAAAAAGAGAGAGATTGACCATTACAATTTGCACAAATTAACCTTTTTTCAGATATATATTTGCTCTTTTTCTTTAGGAAGAATGGTTGGTCATGGAGGCCAAACAATTCTCTGCTTCCGGCCACTTCCTTTTATCCTTGCCCTATCAACTAATGTGTTTGTTTAATTGTGCCTAACATGCAAAAGTTGCCAGTGTAGTCACGTCGATGAATTTGTTTATTGCAATGCTCAACATTTGCAAGAATCTCGCAGAGGGAAATTAACCGTAGGCTTCTTTTGAACAAATCAGTTAGAAAATAACACATGCATGGTTTTGAGAACTCACATTTCTCCTTACGCATTTACTATAGACAAACATGACCTTTTTACCAAAATCTATTATATTATTAAAACAATAGAAAAAGAAGCCACTATATTCGCTCTTAAGAAATACAAATTATGATTTTTAATTAATATATTTTTATTAATATTATATTAATTGTAGAATCGAAGATGGCAATAGGAGAGTGAATGGTGCCTCACATTTTTCCTAAGTATTCTCTAATCTTTACTCCAATAGCTATGAGAAGCTATCAAGACCAGAGTGATCGAAGACCAATGTGTTGTCGAAGACTAATGAGTGGCTGAAAACCAATGTGGTCAACGACTTATGAATGGTTGAAAAACCAATGTGGTCGAAATAAGGCCAGAGTGGTCGACGACCAGTGAGTGGTCGAAAACCAATGTGGTCGAACCAAGTAGAAATACGACTAGTGTGGTCAACAATCAGTGAGTGGTCAAAAACCCGAGTGGTCGCAACACGATTTAAGTGGTCGATGAACAGTGAGTGGTCAAAAACAAAAGTGGTCGAACCAAGTTGAAAAATGACCAGTGTGATCAATGACCAGTGAGTGGTCAAAAATCAAAGTGGTCGAAGTAAGTCAAAGAGCAACTAGTGTGGTCGACGACCAGTGAGTGATTGAAAAACCAAAGTGGTCGAAGATCAGTAATTGTAGTACTAGCACTGTAGAGCTTGTGGTAATACTATTGCTACACCACGATTAGGTAGAACAGGGTTTTTAACATGACCGTGTGACCACAAATTCACATAACTTTTGATTGAATGATCCAAAAGTCATGAAACATTGTACATATATTGCTTAAGGTCTCAGGAGTCTATTCCATCCATGGATTGCAAAACCCATGTCAAAATTGAGATCTTTTTGATATTTGAGCAAGCATGCACCAAAAGTGACCTGAAACCTAAATCGACGATCAGGACTTGCTCATGGGTAGAGAATAGCCAACATGACTTTGGATATACTCCCACATATCACAGTAAGAAAAAATACCAAATAAATCAAGTCAAAAACTCTCATATCAAGAAATCACTTGGAAGATCAAAAATATGCAAAAACCGAGTTTCTTGATGAGGGAAGAGGAAAGATCAAAACTAACTGAAGCAAAAGAAAATCAATCAAGACATGATAGATCCATGTAGGTGCATAAAATTTAATATATTGCTTACTTAAGAAGGTAGGTTTTACAGCCACTCCACTTTAGATGATAGAGAGCACACAAGGCGCTAAACTCTTAAACCCTAACTCTAGAGATGAAGGCGCAAGAGAGATGGGTTGGATGGATTACCACATGTCTCCATTCCAACCCCTTAAATAGGTGGACAACCAGCCATACCTAGCTCTTGGTGGATCCTATCCATTATCACAATGGGGAAAACCCATTAACCCCCCACACACGGTGTAACACCCCGCCCACCCTCTGGGCCAAGATGTTACCACCTCTGTAACTCTTACCACTTCATTAACACCAGAAGAATTTAAACCAACAGTAAATTTATTCATGTTGCTGCGTTCAGATACAACATAGCAGTTCTAGTGATTACTCTAGCCTAGTAGAAGCTAAAGTACATTGACAAAAGTGATACAAGAGTGCTGCTGGTTCGTGCCAGTCATCCATGTGCTACTCCCGCCCGTGCATGACGTCTTCAACGGTCACCTAAAAACATCAACAAAGCAAGGCTGAGTCCACCGACTCCGCAAGTACAAAGCAAAACAGCAAATAACAGGTTCATTCATTATTAGACCATTATTATTCCAATTTCATTATCCACTCTTCCATTTAACCATTTCAAGATCCGATGGGCTATTCCTCATGCACATGCCCCTTTTTCATATCCTTATCGATTCTCATCCACCGATTATTATGCATATGCCCACGCACATGCTCATGCACATTCTCAATTCTTTAGCCTATTCTACTTATCGGTTATCACTTCCCATCTCTGTGGACTACACCTCACTATCTCTGTACCATTCTACTATTCTCACTCCTCATTTCTATGAGCTATACATCACTATTTCTGCAGCTATTTCCTCGTTACCACCTCCCATCTCTATGAACTACACATCACTATCTCTGTAATCATTTTACTGTTATCACCTCCCATCTTTGTGAACTATACATCGCTATCCCCGTATCTACTTCATTATCAACTCTTTCATGCAATACAATACATCTGTAACTGTATCACTGTTCTGTTCTGTTTTCATGCAATGCAATACAATGCATATGTAATGCGTCTGCAACTATAGCTCATACCGGTACAGCGGAGTGCTCACCCGTCGATGAGCCACTCAAGCCCCGTCCTCTTCCATACGGGGTCCCAAGCTCCACTCCCGTGGAGTACCTACCGAAGTAGGTCCTGTTGTCTGTGTATGCGTGCAATGCATAATGCAACATGCTATCACTGTTGGCACTTAATCATATACAACACTCATCACTGTATGATTAACACATAATCATAAGTCACTGTAGAGCATATCACGGAAGACATAAAAATACCAATCATTCACCCCAATCCATTGTTCTACCATGCCCTTGCAATTTCCTTTATGCTTTTCAAATTATCATGTCTTAACGTTCATTATTTATCTTTTCTCAATATGCTCCCGGTAAAGGGTAAACTTATCCCAAATCATTCATTTTAAGCGAAATCACTACCCGAATTCACCGCTTTACAATGCACTTGCCTGTTTAGCCTCGGGGATGACGCGTGGACAGCTCCGACCCGGGATCTCCACCTGGGTACACATCAACCCGACTCAACGGCAAAACAGAAATCAGAGCTTAAACGGAGAACAACGACTCCAAGCGTAAATCCCACTCTGGCGTAAACGTCCGGGTTTTGAGGGACCTGTCGCGCAGGAGCCAAACCCATTTTTTTTCTCTTTCTTTTTCTCCTCTTTTCTTTTCTTTTTCTCCCTTTTTTTTTCCTTCTCTTCTCTTTCTTCCTTTTCTTTCCCTTTTCTTCTTTTCTTTTCTCTCTCTCCTCCTTATCTCTTCTGGCCGAACGGCCACCACTTCCCTGCCAACACTCTCTCCTCCTCTCCCCATTCCCATCGGCCACAGGGCCTCTCCAGGCGGCGCACGGCACACGGGCGCCGGCCTCCTCCCCCCTTGCCGTCGGCCAGTGGCCGCCGCCGGCCTGCTCCGCCTCCACGGCGCCCCCTCCTTCTTCACGCGCGGCCAGCCTCCTCGGCTTCCCCCTCTCCCTCGTGCGCAGCCGCCGACCGGCCGGGCCCCCAGGCGACGCGGCGACACGTGGGTGCGCCGGCCGCCGGGCTGCCGGGCCGCCGCCGGCTCTACCTCAACGCCGCCTCCTCTCCCTCTTTCCTCACTCCACTCGGCCCCCAGGGCCTCTCCACGCGGCGCGGCGGCGCAAGGGCGCGCCGGCCCCTCCCCGCCACCGGCCTCTCCCCGCCGCCCGCTCTTCCTCGCCACCGGCCTCTCCCCACTCCTCTCCCCCCCATTCCCCTCTCGCCTGCTCCTCGCGTGCGGGGACCGGGGCGGCGCGGCGACGCGGCGACGCGCAGCCGGCTCGGCGTCCCCGGCGGCCCCTCCGCCGTCCCCTTCCCCTTTCCCTTGCTGCGCCTTGGGTCCGGGTCGGGTCCGTGCCCTTCCCTTGCGCGCGCGGTGGCGGTAGGGCGCTGGGCGCTGCCCGCCCGGCTCGGCCAACGGCCGCCGGCCGCCTCCGCCGCCCTCGGTCGCCGACGCCACCTCGCCTCCCTCGGCTCCCCTACCGTCACCCTCTCTGTGTGTGTGCATGTGGAACTCACCTTGGGCTTACCTGTGCTGGCCGAGCTGGCAAGGCTATGTGGGGCTGTTCTAGTGGAGAAGAAGAGAGGAGAAATGAGCTTGTGCTCTGAGGTTGGCTTTCTTGGCTCGGCAGTGTGAAGGAATAGAGTGGGTGTTTTCGGTTGGCTCTGTTCCTTTTGCTATGCACTTACCTTGGCTGTTGCTCTCGGTTGGGGAAAGGATGAGGCATTGGCCTCACAGTTGGGGAATGAAAATGGCATTGCTATGGGGTGCTGACTTTTATATGGGAGCTGCCCCTTTGCATTTGCGAAATGACCGAACCGCCCTCCCATACGTCCCTCACACACTTGGCTGCCCAAGGGTATTTCGGTCCACGGCTGTTGGTTTGGTTTCTACTGCAGCGGTAAGTCGGTAAAAGGTAAGGTTAAGATTGCCGGATGATGAACACCCGAAACGCGAGACGGTGCCGACTGTCCCTAGGCGGTCTGGGAACCTCTGAGAGCGCTAAATATACGACTCTCTAGACGGTGCCAACCGTCCTGGGATGGTCTGGGAACCTCTGCGCGCGACACTAGATCGACACTCTAAAAGGTCGATGGGTCTGACGGCAAAATTCGCTCTTTTTCCCTAATGTTTATCCTTTATGCAAATTTGGGGTATTACATTCTACCCCCCTTAACAGAATTCGTCCCCGAATTCTGGCATTCAATAATATGCACGAATGAACAAAATAATAAACTGCACATAACATCATGTCACAACGAATACATCAGGCAATTAACACCAAGAAAACGGAAAGATGCAACAAAATCCAAATATTACATTACCCTAGTTGACGCGCCCAGGCTCACTTTAGACTCTCAACTCAAGACAACCAAAATTACAAGTTTGGGAAATGCTCAGGACTCATTCCTGAGTACGCCTAGGACTTCGTTCCTAGGTACGCCCGAAACTTACGCGTTCGGGAGCGCCACGGACCACTCGTCCGGGAAATCTCATATGCAGAAGTGAGGGAAGTCAAGTAGCACTCACGACACATGCACATAAATCAATCTATGAGTCATGCGGATCTCCTACCGTACCTCCAAGTAATCATCATTGATGGAACTGAACATGACATCCTTCGAAGTCATGAACCCCAAATGATTATGCACTCCAAACACAAAGTGTTTCTTCCAAGTACCAACATAGAAACCAATTAAAATTCTCTTCCCATAACACTGTCAAGCCAGTACCTCTTGTACTGCTTGCATAGAATAGCAAATGACAATTTGCTAATACATAAGTCATCGACTTTTAGTATCCCATCTTGAACCTTTCCACGGCTCACCGGATACTCTATTTTTCCTTATTACTCTATAGTTCATCAAACCATACCACCTTAATGTATAAAACAACACAATCATAACGTCTATCAAATGCGCATACCACAAGATGTGGTCAAGGCTCTTTGATAGAAAAACCCGCTATCAATAAATAGCCCTATGAGCACCTAATTTCCAAGGCGCTAACTAATCTCCGCCTGCTCAACTTTAAGGATGGTCAATCATCTGGATTTTAGCACACATCGTATGAAATTTCATAAACCACAATTGCTTTTAAGCATAGAATCCATCTGTTCTACTTCCGTAGGTGTGCACATGATTTCCTACAAGATGCAGTGGCAACTCCACCAACTCATGCTTAAATATTGCCACCAAATCTTACTAGAACATTATTAGCTTCATCCCCCCAGAATTTAAGTCTCACTCAACTCTATAACAATTCTCCTCCATTCAATTTAACTGGAAGATTTATCCGACCTTAAGATCCTCATTCTTATTCTCTCAACTAACCTCAATAGAGTTTTAACATTACAACTATTAGAATCTTCCAAAACATTGGTCATGATTATAATAATCAATCATGGTGCGGGATTAACGGACTTAGCTTTATAATCCTTCTCCTATTATCAATTGAAAGGATAACTCCATGAGATTTTCCACCAAAATAATAATTTAGCTCACTTCTTAGCATGCCTAGATTGCACGATTGGGTTAATCGATTGGGATCATCATGATACCATTCATTCAATGTGGCTCAACAGTCTAAGCAACTATAATCACCTACTTGTCCTCCAATAATTCAAATCCAACTATTAAACAGAAATGGATAGGCGTTACACCGCTACTTCTCATGTTTACTACTAAATCCTCATTGGGTTCAACTCAACTTCAATCCCACAAACATAACTTAAGTTAATTATTTTTCTAGGTTCTCACAATTTAGAATGTCATATCCTTCCAACTTGTTATTTTAACCACCATATCTCATATACGCCTAATCCAACACTTCAACCACTATTGGATACTACCTTCTCTAGAAAAGATATTGGTCTCATCATGCAAGTTACTCCAATCATTCATATAATCAAGATTCTCCCGAAAACCAGACTGGCATGGTACACTCCCTATTATCAGGTATTAACCAAACAACTCAACGAGTTGCTAACCAAAGGGAACCAACTTCCCGAAACTGAAACAAAACATCACTACCTCAATGCCACAATTGGCAACAGGACCAGGCCTCTCCAGTGGCCACGATCTCAGTCTCTGTTGCATCGATACACGACACAATCACGGCAAAGTCCCGTAGGACACACAAATAACCAGTTCAAATGCTTGCTATCAACTCGCAAGCATCAACATCAAGGCTGCGAAAGCGTAAATGCAATGTAAGACCCATCCCCATCCTATGGTGCACCAGTGTGTCAAATTTTAATTAATTATTAGGCCTAAGTCAAATTTTAGTTGAATAATTAAACTAAGTTATCAAGTTTCTTTACCACGGACCTAACGCCCGCTCTGATACCAACTGTAACACCCCGCCCACCCTCTGGGCCAAGATGTTACCACCTCTGTAACTCTTACCACTTCATTAACACCAGAAGAATTTAAACCAACAGTAAATTTATTCATGTTGCTGCGTTCAGATACAACATAGCAGTTCTAGTGATTACTCTAGCCTAGTAGAAGCTAAAGTACATTGACAAAAGTGATACAAGAGTGCTGCTGGTTCGTGCCAGTCATCCATGTGCTACTCCCGCCCGTGCATGACGTCTTCAACGGTCACCTAAAAACATCAACAAAGCAAGGCTGAGTCCACCGACTCCGCAAGTACAAAGCAAAACAGCAAATAACAGGTTCATTCATTATTAGACCATTATTATTCCAATTTCATTATCCACTCTTCCATTTAACCATTTCAAGATCCGATGGGCTATTCCTCATGCACATGCCCCTTTTTCATATCCTTATCGATTCTCATCCACCGATTATTATGCATATGCCCACGCACATGCTCATGCACATTCTCAATTCTTTAGCCTATTCTACTTATCGGTTATCACTTCCCATCTCTGTGGACTACACCTCACTATCTCTGTACCATTCTACTATTCTCACTCCTCATTTCTATGAGCTATACATCACTATTTCTGCAGCTATTTCCTCGTTACCACCTCCCATCTCTATGAACTACACATCACTATCTCTGTAATCATTTTACTGTTATCACCTCCCATCTTTGTGAACTATACATCGCTATCCCCGTATCTACTTCATTATCAACTCTTTCATGCAATACAATACATCTGTAACTGTATCACTGTTCTGTTCTGTTTTCATGCAATGCAATACAATGCATATGTAATGCGTCTGCAACTATAGCTCATACCGGTACAGCGGAGTGCTCACCCGTCGATGAGCCACTCAAGCCCCGTCCTCTTCCATACGGGGTCCCAAGCTCCACTCCCGTGGAGTACCTACCGAAGTAGGTCCTGTTGTCTGTGTATGCGTGCAATGCATAATGCAACATGCTATCACTGTTGGCACTTAATCATATACAACACTCATCACTGTATGATTAACACATAATCATAAGTCACTGTAGAGCATATCACGGAAGACATAAAAATACCAATCATTCACCCCAATCCATTGTTCTACCTGCCCTTGCAATTTCCTTTATGCTTTTCAAATTATCATGTCTTAACGTTCATTATTTATCTTTTCTCAATATGCTCCCGGTAAAGGGTAAACTTATCCCAAATCATTCATTTTAAGCGAAATCACTACCCGAATTCACCGCTTTACAATGCACTTGCCTGTTTAGCCTCGGGGATGACGCGTGGACAGCTCCGACCCGGGATCTCCACCTGGGTACACATCAACCCGACTCAACGGCAAAACAGAAATCAGAGCTTAAACGGAGAACAACGACTCCAAGCGTAAATCCCACTCTGGCGTAAACGTCCGGGTTTTGAGGGACCTGTCGCGCAGGAGCCAAACCCATTTTTTTTCTCTTTCTTTTTCTCCTCTTTTCTTTTCTTTTTCTCCCTTTTTTTCCTTCTCTTCTCTTTCTTCCTTTTCTTTCCCTTTTCTTCTTTTCTTTTCTCTCTCTCCTCCTTATCTCTTCTGGCCGAACGGCCACCACTTCCCTGCCAACACTCTCTCCTCCTCTCCCCATTCCCATCGGCCACAGGGCCTCTCCAGGCGGCGCACGGCACACGGGCGCCGGCCTCCTCCCCCCTTGCCGCCGGCCAGTGGCCGCCGCCGGCCTGCTCCGCCTCCACGGCGCCCCCTCCTTCTTCACGCGCGGCCAGCCTCCTCGGCTTCCCCCTCTCCCTCGTGCGCAGCCGCCGACCGGCCGGGCCCCCAGGCGACGCGGCGACACGTGGGTGCGCCGGCCGCCGGGCTGCCGGGCCGCCGCCGGCTCTACCTCAACGCCGCCTCCTCTCCCTCTTTCCTCACTCCACTCGGCCCCCAGGGCCTCTCCACGCGGCGCGGCGGCGCAAGGGCGCGCCGGCCCCTCCCCGCCACCGGCCTCTCCCCGCCGCCCGCTCTTCCTCGCCACCGGCCTCTCCCCACTCCTCTCCCCCCCATTCCCCTCTCGCCTGCTCCTCGCGTGCGGGGACCGGGGCGGCGCGGCGACGCGGCGACGCGCAGCCGGCTCGGCGTCCCCGGCGGCCCCTCCGCCGTCCCCTTCCCCTTTCCCTTGCTGCGCCTTGGGTCCGGGTCGGGTCCGTGCCCTTCCCTTGCGCGCGCGGTGGCGGTAGGGCGCTGGGCGCTGCCCGCCCGGCTCGGCCAACGGCCGCCGGCCGCCTCCGCCGCCCTCGGTCGCCGACGCCACCTCGCCTCCCTCGGCTCCCCTACCGTCACCCTCTCTGTGTGTGTGCATGTGGAACTCACCTTGGGCTTACCTGTGCTGGCCGAGCTGGCAAGGCTATGTGGGGCTGTTCTAGTGGAGAAGAAGAGAGGAGAAATGAGCTTGTGCTCTGAGGTTGGCTTTCTTGGCTCGGCAGTGTGAAGGAATAGAGTGGGTGTTTTCGGTTGGCTCTGTTCCTTTTGCTATGCACTTACCTTGGCTGTTGCTCTCGGTTGGGGAAAGGATGAGGCATTGGCCTCACAGTTGGGGAATGAAAATGGCATTGCTATGGGGTGCTGACTTTTATATGGGAGCTGCCCCTTTGCATTTGCGAAATGACCGAACCGCCCTCCCATACGTCCCTCACACACTTGGCTGCCCAAGGGTATTTCGGTCCACGGCTGTTGGTTTGGTTTCTACTGCAGCGGTAAGTCGGTAAAAGGTAAGGTTAAGATTGCCGGATGATGAACACCCGAAACGCGAGACGGTGCCGACTGTCCCTAGGCGGTCTGGGAACCTCTGAGAGCGCTAAATATACGACTCTCTAGACGGTGCCAACCGTCCTGGGATGGTCTGGGAACCTCTGCGCGCGACACTAGATCGACACTCTAAAAGGTCGATGGGTCTGACGGCAAAATTCGCTCTTTTTCCCTAATGTTTATCCTTTATGCAAATTTGGGGTATTACACACGGGTTTTACTAACACATATCCACTTATACATGCTTTTTAAAAGCGTATAAATCTATATCCGCTAAATTCTTAGCCTTGATCTGTCTTGATCAAACCAACTCCACCTTTACCTAAACTACTCTCCAACGTACCACCCACGCACCGTAGTTTTGATCTAAGGCAAACTCTGGTATTTTGGCCAACGCTCGACCCCGCTTTCAATATTTCCCCCTTTCTCGTACCATGCTTGAGCTCACCATCCCACCCGGCATCTTATGATTATTCTGGGCCTCGAACCCTGATCCTCGCCGTCGATCATGGTGACTCCAAGTGATCCTACATATTCAAAGAGAAAGAAATCATTTTTGGGCATATGTTCTTTACAACTTGACCTACGTTAGCCAAAATATGCATTATGCGACTTCATTTATATCGGTTAAAATTGCATGTGAGTTTCTATTACTCCGTACTCTTTCTCATAAATAGCCCAAAAAGAATAGACCCTATATACAGGTTTAGATGTACCAGAAACCTAAAAAGTTATTGACAGGTCTGCAACATGTTCTCTACTTATTTCTTGAATAACAAACTATAAGTACGTCTATACTTGCTTGCTCGCTTGCTACAGCAGTGTGCAATGTATCTAATTAATCATGCAAGCATGCATACACGTACGTCGAAAGTACGTAGAAATAATGTCAAAGCGTGTGATGGTGAGTTGGAGCTAGCATTCACGCATGCCTACATGTCCGTACGTCTCGTGGGCGACCATTGCACGGCCTAGCTTAGCTGGATCATATCCATCCGTCCATCCATCGTTCTCCATCGCCGCCAGCTTGCCGATGGCTATCGATCGAGGACGGACGGACGTACTTGTCGACTATGCATCATTTCACAGACTTTTCCGTCCCCTTCTTTTCAATTTATATCTTCCCTCAAACAAACAAAATATATTATTCGTCGTCTTTTCGAAATGATTTGGATTATCGTTATTTGTTTCATTTGCCAAAAAGAGCCCATCCAAAATCCACATCATTTGACACACCTGCACTCCTTTCCTCCCCAACCCTAGTTAGCAGCGCCTCCCCATCACATGCCACCTAGACGGCCAGCCCTTCACTGCCTCACTCCTCCCAACTCCTTTCACACGTATTGTGGCAGGTTGCACAGTCTCTGGCATGTAAGAACTTACAAAAACCAAAACCTAAGAAGGAAGGAAGGGGGACATTCGACGGAGGGGGCATATATCTTTGCAAAAATCTAAATCTAAAGAAGGGGGCATTCGATGAAAAGGGCACGAATCTAGCTAGTTTCTAGAATGAGTAAATTACATTACACGTATACAAACTTGTGAGGTGGGTTCATCTATATCACTAAACTATCAAACTGTGTATTTAGGTCAATAAACTTATTAAACCATGTAAAAGAGGTTAAAAAGAGATTTTGCAAGGCTAACAACACATCCATGTGGCACTAATACTTATGTGGCAGTTCTTCTCCTTCTTTATGTCTTCTCACCTACTTTTTCTCTATGCTTAACATACTCTCTTCTCACTCTCTTCACCGCACCCTAGTTGGCCATTAACGAGGTTTCTTGACCAGGTTAATATATTCGGTCAACAGGAGTCAAAATAAAACTTATTGACTAGGCCACATAGTTAGGGTCCACTAGGTACTTTGTCTACCCCTTGAGCACATAAAAAGAGTAAGTTCCCCCTTTAATAAATATAATTGATCGAGGACCAGTTACACCCAAACGGCAACTAGTCGTGATCAATTAGAACTAGTAACCATTCGCTTCCTCAAGCAGAGTATTAACTGGTCATGATTGATACCCTTTTCACGTGGGTATTTAATTCGACACATGAGAGCACTTAATAACGTTTTTGACAAGTTGTGATGTTTGACAAAGGACACAACGTTTCAAGATATAGAAAAGACTCACATGTCAAGATAAGAGGCACCTATTTCAAACATTAACTGCTATCCTTTAGGTTTGTATAAATAGGGAGGCCTGCACGCCTGCAACAACATGTACAATGAAATTATTGACATTCATTGTCACACCTTTTGTGAATACTCTTTGGCCACACCAATAAAGTCTATTAGTAAGTAGTATTTTCCTTAATTATTCTTACAAGTTCGATAGTAGGCAATCTAGTCTCGTGCATCGACAACCGCTTTTAGGTCTCAGGTCACACCCTCTTGTTGAGAAGTGGGAGCAGCATGATTCGCGATTATTTAATGTGTTCCTTGAACATGGATTGCGGGAAGTAGTCAGTCGCAGTCGACACGATTTGGAGCACGTGGACATGCCTATTGCCTTCTTCTTCATTGCATTTTTCTCAATCTACATCTACTAACAGTTGCATCAACTCTATATACATCTCATACGAGTAGAAAATAATAAGAATTCACCTTGTAATTAATCGCATCATTGTAGTAAGCTTGTAGCTTCGTTCTCAATCAAAACCAAATTACTTTTGAACGCTTTGGAATGGTATTGATGGACACACAAATGGACATAGCGGGTGGGATGGAGACAGAGGCATTCACCTTCTCATGCCAGCGTCCACATCAACGTCACATAAACATTAATACCACAGGATACATTGTCATCCTTAGAAAACCTCTTTTGGATTTCTTTGTATAGTTTTACAAGTTCATTGATCTAAATACGTAATTTCATAGTTTAATATTTAGATACACTCATCTTACAAGTTTATATATCTATTTGGCAATTTACTCTTCTAGGATTTTAAGAGTCCAACCGGCTGGGCGGCCGGCCATGCGGTACGTAACCACCCCTGCCACGCGTGCTCCATACCTTAGCCAAGATACGCAAGGCCGCCCACATATCGAATGTCATGTATATACGAGTTTTTATCTCCCGACGTGTACTTCGTACAAAAGTATTGACTAAATTTTGAACAATTATAATTTCCTACAGATGCTTATTTGTACATAATATTGACTAAATTTTCTACAGCTAGAATTTTCTAAGGATACTAATTTGCTACGCATGCAAATTTTCTACAACTATAATTGTCTACGGATGCTAATTTTCTATAACTATATTCACTAGATTTTCTACAGTTATATGTTCTTACGGATGCTAATTTTTTTTATAACTATATTCACTAGATTTTCCATAGCTATAGTTCTTACGGATGCTAATTTTCTATAACTACATTCACTAAATTTTGTACAACTATTTGCTTCTTACCAAAGTTGTACAATTATTTTCTATAGCTATAATTTTCTACAGATCCTAATTATACACTAAACAAACTATTTACTTCATACAAAAAAATTGACTGCAACATACGAAAAAGACGCACCGTTTCAAAGCTAGTACTGTAGCAAAAATTGATAAGCCGAACAAGTGCTGTTCTGAACCCATCCTAAAGCTACAACCCCAAACCCCTCTCAATGCATAGTAGCTTCATAATCACTTATACCTAAATCCTAGACGTAGATATATGCAATTATAGTTTGCTTTCCCCACCTAAGTATACGTGTTTGCACTTGTCAGGAATTGCTTGGCAAACCAATATCGATCACACATCCATGGCCACTACGAGTGCAACAGATACTGATTTGCTTGACACAAATGTCTTCGATCATCGTACTCTTTTCACACACCAAACCTCGTCTATTTATAAACACTTCCCCGGCCTACGCGTGCAAGGAACTCGTCATCGTCCGAGTAATGCTGAGTGTTCTCTGTAACAGCGACACTAGGTTTGTCAGTCGATTGGCAAGCCTACCTCTTTCAGATCTTGTCGGTGTTCGGACTTTGGAGTGAACTAATTGGCAGCACTGCCAGTAGGGGTGAAAACGGATTGGATAGTTTCCGCCGGATCCAGATGGATACGGATACGGATTGTGTCGAATCGGATTTTTTTCGGATAGTTCTCGGATCGGATACGGATTTTTTTATCGGATACGAATACAGTAAGCCTAGTATCCGTCGAATACGGATACAGATTATCGGGATAATACAAAAACGGATATCCGAGGGGAGGGGAGGGACTTTAATTTTTATTTTTGATTTTTGGATTTCAGAAAAGCCAGGGAAATTCATTTAAGCTCAGAAAAATATGAAACAAACTCAAAAATTCCAGAAAAATTCACAGAAGTTCCTGGTGACATTTTGGACTTAATAAAAATATTTTCAACTAATGTTGGTATTTAATTTTCATACCTAAAAATACTTTTTAATTTCAAAAGTAGACCTTTAAACTCCAGAAAATCCAGGAAACCAAATAAATCCAAATAATTAATTTAAAGTAGGATTTTTATAGAAAAGCAAAATATCATTTTATTTAATGTCTATTTTTTTGGTTTTCACTTAATTTACTTTTCAAATCAGGCTTTTTCAAAAACAAAAAATCCAGGGAAAACCTAAAAATAAAATTTAGGCAACAAAAATACTTATTTTAATTTAAATTTATTTTAATTTATTTTAATTATTTATTTTTATTTTAATAAAAACCTGGGCTGTTACAACTTGATGGATGAAATGGAGGAATGAAATGTTCTTATATTTGTTCAAATTGCTATCATGTCATCATGTGTATTCCATGAATTGCACGTTGTTGTTACTTATGTAGTTATGTTATGATCGACTATTGGGTATACACAGGAGGTTGGCATTTCTGACATGTGATATGGAAACTGAAGTTGCCATCACGAATTGCTTTGATATATATTTTCGCAAAAAAACGTTTTAAAAAAAACCTGCCAGGGACCTTTTAGCGAGGAAAAAGGACTTTTACGTAATTTCGAAAAATTACAGGGATTTTTTTTCGCAAAAAACCGCTCCCCTGACCGTACCGAAATTTTCCTGGCCACGCGCCGGCCGGACGCGCTCGCGGGCTGACGTGGAGGCCCTCGCCGGCCGCGAATCCTTCCGGCTATATGAAGGGTATGATATGCACGTCAAGCATGCTGACATATATGGTATTATTTTCGTAGCTAGCTTGCTAGCTCTCGATCGATCTCCCTAGACATATATTTGGGCATAGATTTCCGATATCTGTTCAATAAACCTACCTACACACATAATTGTTATTTTAGATAATTCAACACCATGAAAGCTTATAAATTATGAAATTTTGGAAGTATTTTTCCTCAACAAATCTGTTGGAACCATTTTCACATGTCAAACAGTATTGGAAGTGTTTATTCATCATTCAGGTGATTGTTTTTTATGCAAATCAATCGCCTCTGGAGCATCTCCTTAGTATAATCGGAGTGCGTCCGACGGCGAATGCCAAACACGAGGAAGACGCCACTATGAACCTCGGATCTCCCAGCAGATCGTAGAGTGATTTGCATACAAATAATTAGTTTTATGTATATTCGTGGTCAAAAACACTACTATAAAAAACGCTATATTAGACAGCTTATCACAGACGGTTTCTTATAACCATCTGTGTTATTATTATCACAGAAGATTTTACAAACGTGATCATCCATATCACTAATGATTGATAAAACCGTGGTTCGGATTAAAAACCGTATGTTATGTCTGCAATTATCATAGAAGGTTTTTAATAAGAACCGCCTGTGATAATTCACATACGGTTTTTAATACGAACCGTCTATGATGTCTAGAATTATCACAGATGATTCGAATTAAAAACCATCTGTGCCGTGTAAAACTTCTCAAAAAGTATCTACCTTCCCAAAAATCGAAAAGCATGCCAAATTTATATCAAATCCAGTAAAAATTAGTGGAATCCTACATATAGCCACAAACTTTCACAAAAAAAAAATTCAGCAATATTAGCCTATATGATTGAAAGGTATAGAAGTTTCAATTTAAACCCGATACAAATTCGTGTCTGAATAGAATTTCGTTCTGAGGCTCCTTTAGTAAAATGGGCATAACTTTTGCATATGGTGTCTGTCTTTGACATTTTTGTACTCGTTGGAAAGCTAACGACAAGCTCGATCAAAAAAAAATGACCTACTTGCACTAGTCGCCCTCTAAGACCCAAAAAAATAGGCTATCTTTAGCCTTGAATTTGTGTTGGCAAGTTTTTGGTTTCTGTTTTTGTCAAAAAAAAATTTGATCTTCCTTTAGAATTTGGGGTTTGCCTCAACTGCAAAGTTATAGATCTCGTCGAAACCTTTCAAATGAGTATATATAAGCCATATAAAATTTTGCTATTTTATCTTTTAATACTAGCTGTTTACATTGCACGAATATATATTATCTTTGTACTCCATATCATAATTCACAGACGGTTGGTATATACAACCATTTGTATTAATTATATCTTTGACCTTTGGGCCCATCGATCCTCCCTAACCTAATCTCAGCCAATAGGAATCTACCAACCCCTACCTCACGGGTCGTAGCTCCACCCTTTCGTCCACTCCGACCTCTCCCTCCAAAACTTTTCCCACTCTCGCCTCTTCCTCCTCTATAAATACTCATCTAAACTCATCCCCTGCCTATCATCGCTCAATATCTCTTCAGCCTCCTCTCCGTCCTCCTCCTCGACCCCGACCCAGATGGCCCTTACGAAGTAGACGGCACATAAGTCTACGGACAGCAAGGTGCCACGGAAGTAGCATAGAGGCCTCGTCAACGCGGTTGAGTTTCTACTGTCTAATAGGATCTCTGCTTCTTCTATGTTCTTGCCATATTTAAGAGTTGGGTTCGTAAGATTAGAAGATATGTTCTTAACATGTTCTTGCTGTGTTAGATGGGTAATCTGCTCATTATCTTGTGATGCTGTAATGGTGGATTCTAATCTTAATGGAAATGAAATGTGCTGTTGTATTTGCTTGTTTTCAAAGGGCATAGCTAACATTTCCTGAGGCTAGCTGAAAAATAGAAAAAAATTTAGATATAGAATGAACTGTCACACACAATTTTGTGGTATAAACTATTTGTGAAGGACTATTACAGACGGCTCGAACCAAAAATTATCTGTGATACTAACACATCACAGACGGTTCTATCTACGAACCGTTTATAATGAAAAAGTATCACGGACGGTTCTATATACCAACCGGCTGTGATACTTGCATATCACAGACAGTTTTTATTAAGAACCGTCTGTGATAACACGTTATTGTAGACGGTTTTAGTTTAAAACCGTCTGTGATAACGGACGATCACAGATGGTTTTAGTTTTGAACCGTCTATGATATGATTTTCACAAATAGTTCAAAAACAATATGTGAATAATAACTATTATCACAAATCTATAAGTCAAACAGTTCAAGAAATCGTCCATAATGATTATTTCTGCGGTAGCCAAGGTTAGAGAATTGACTGCATACGTAACATGCGGAGAAACAAAGTGCCATCTCTTTAGAAGTTCTTTCACACTGTAATTGAGGTAACCCAACTTCAACGCTCTGTCCTGTCAATTATCAAGTCTGTCGTCTGTGTTAGTGTCAAATTAAGTTCCTGTGCAGCGACAGTTAGTGTGGGATGGATCCATGTACGCACGCAAGCGCGCATGTCTCCATCCTAGCTAGCCACTGGCTTAAGTCTTAACAGGATCGATGCATACGAGCACCATTGACATGGACACCAAGCTTGATTGCTAATTTATTTGCAGCAATCGACACACTCAGACACCGAAACTTAAATTAGAGGTAGATGTGAGTATGATATACTATGTGCTTTCAAAAGCCGATGTTAATTACACCCATGCGACATCTATCTCACTTGTCACTCGGTGTCACTGTCCATGCATGCACGCGTGCACCTAGCTGGCTAGCTCCATGGATCGATCTGATCTTCACGATTGATCACGATGGAATGGGAATGCGACGAGCTGTCTTTCAAGTCACCCAACATGTTCGTGCATGTCGATCGCTACACTGGTCCAAAATGTGTATGCAGCCTTAATTAGAGGTATGTCATTGCGGTGGTGGATCCAGAAATTTTTTTGGAGGGGCTGAAATACCTTCAGCTCGATCTCAGCCCCTTCTACATTATATATCCATGGCTAAAAATTTAGGGGGGGCTCCAAGGGTCCGGTAGCGGTAGGGGGCTCGAGCCCCCCCGCTCCACCGCTGGATCTGCCCCTGTGTCATTGGTATGTACAACTTGTAAAAAAAAAGTTGATATATATGGGTTCTTGATGTGTATTTATCCCCAGAAACTCAAACCTAGCTATTTTACCATTCACCTGCTACACTGCCAACCAAAGTTTATATAGATATTGCGCAGAAAAGTTGTATAAAGTTTGCTCATGCTCTTTACCAGTTAGATAGGGATGGCTAGGTTATATATAGTGAATGAACAACATGCATGCATCCATACTTACTGAAAACTGTACAAGTAGTAAACTAACATATATACATGGCCAACAGGTTGAACAGAGAAAACTGGGGGTGGGTGTGCAGACAAGCAAATGATAAGGTAAGCAAAGTTCAATGCCAACGATACATGTATATGTCCATAAGTACTAAAATTTGTTACAAGAACAAATTACCTAATTTTCTCACAGTTATAATTAATCAAATGCAGGCAATTGTTAATCATTGAAATATAGGGGGTTATTGCACCACGAGGCATCTTCCAATAGACCAAACTAGCTAAAAGGAATGTTCATTAATCCTATAGGAATCTATCTAGGAATACATATATTTTCAGTAAATGAAGCAAATTTTAAGGAGGTTGCACCAGCACACAGTGTGCAACATTTAGTCGGTGCAGTGCTCGATCGTAGCAGCAATATCTTTACTATTATAAAAGAATGAGTTGGTGGTTAAACTATTCTCCTTCAACCACTCTATTTTCTTATCTTCTCATCATTCTTTACTTACCAACTGATTAGAGTAACTCTTCTATAGCACGATTCTCTATATATTCAATGAGTTCCGTTGTAACACACGGGTACGTAACTAGTATACATTGTTACCAAGTCAAGCATGCAACTAGCAAGCAACAAACAGTCAAACATGCACCGCCCTAATTCCCCGGCCGGCTCAAACTTGATCAAAAGATTCTGCATACCAAAACTAATTTTAAACCTCAGTCCATTGTACCTTCTGCTATTTATTAACAAGTTCTTTCCATCTTTGCATTGCATCCTTTGCGTAGTTCCATCCGGAATCCGAGAAACTTCGGTGGGCGACATGGACAGTACTTGAGCAAATATTTTTCAAGGCAGGCTCAAAGCTACATGCACGTGAGTTTAGAATCAACTTTATTTTTTGCCGCGAACTCGAAAGATTCTTTGGCGAATTATTCTGACTTGTGCATGTAGGAGGTCGCAGGAACACATGGTATACGGACTGGGATTAGTGTGAGATCATATAGAGGTCACTCTATATTATGAGGTGAGTATTTGATTTTGCTTGTATTTCTCCGTCGAAGTTTGATCAGTTTGACTTTATGTCATTTGCTCTCTGTTTTTGCTGTTAGGTGGATAGTAGTTAGACCGGCCAGCGGTGGTGATTTGATCGCTGTGCGTGTATGGTCTAACCAGCTGTGTAACGGCGATGACCGGCGTGTGGTGTGACCTACCGTGAAAGTGGATCGACCGAAAATGCTGTGTGATTGATTTCTAGTTGGCGGTTTGTTTATTCCAAAGAGGTGCCCGTTACGTTGCGTGGAGTTTTTGAGAGTGGTATGACCGGCCATATAATAGCGGTCCAACTGAAGGTCGTGGGCAGTGTTGTTTTGTCTCTGTTCGTAGAGCAGTCAGATCACCCCTGAGATCCGATTCGACTGGCCAAGCGGTTCAACCACCCTCTGGCCAGTTGTCAAACCGGTGAGACTGATTGTCTCGGGTGGCTTTGTGATCTTTAGCTTTTGACTTTGGTAAAGTTTATGGGTTTGTGTTTTTTACTGCATTATGTTGCTAATACCAAGGGGAGATTTTAAAAAGTCATTCGCTCCCTCTAACTTGCTATATCTGATCCTATAATTAGTCTGGACGTGGTAGTCGAAATTTCGGTGCAACTGATCATATATTGCAGCAATATGGCAGGGAATCAAATTTGATGCTACTGCTTCAGCAAATCGAGGCAGATTAGTTACAAAGAAGAAACTAGTTCACTGCACATGAGGCTGACTGTGCATATCTTGCATTAGATTGATGGTGACAACGTATAAGAAAATGTCATGGTAGAATAACACACATAAAAACAAGTTGTGACAGGTGGTCTTGTCAATATTAGGAACATCTACTGATGTTCTGCACTTTGATGGGTCCTATCCATCCTATGGATCAGTGATCTAGACTGTCTAGTAGACATTTTTCACTATGTTTGGTTGATCTGATCAGAAACCTCAGTTATGCACTATATATCAATGTAGCAATTACATAAAAATCTGACTAGCTAGAGTGTTTTTGATTTAATACGAATTTCAGCTAGATAAATGAAATAAACTTTGTTTGTGCAAAACAAAGAAGCTTAAATTAATCCAAGCAGATAATTTTTTCAGAACTTTCTCGAGCTAGACCCACCATTCACTCATGACATCCCATAGGCCAAATTGAGCTTTAATTTAGCCCAAGCTGGGGACCACTTTGCTCCCACCAGAGAAATAATAGAAGCATTGGTTAGTTAAAGAAACGGCACCAGTACTGCAATTAACAATACAAAGAAAAGGTTAAGAGTGGTTAACAGTATACTTTGCAGGGAAATATTTGGACTAAACAAACTCCCAGTAGGCTTCCTAGGCCCCATAGCCAGCCAAAAGAACAAAGGCCAGAGAAAGAAGAAACAGAAGGTAGTGGAGAGAGATGCAGAGATATGATGAGAAGCATGCATTAGACAAACGCCCATATACTCCATGTTACATAGTATTGTCTATTGTGCAGGCAAAAGATGCATCTCTAATCCTAATCATGGCATTGGCTCCCTTTGTTTAGCTCAATTTCATAGTTCAAGCATCCGGATCTGACCCACAGGATCCACGCCCGGTAGCAACCGGGTTATAGGGTTGTTCCTTGTGACAACTACATAAATGGGCCTGTTTGATATGGCTGCGGCTTATTATTTTTGGCTGAAATTTTTGAATTTTAGATGTTTGCGATGGAGATTACGGAGAGAGATATTCGTTTGCGATTTTAGTTGATACAGATATTGGGTTTTTAACGTATACTACGATTAACTTGTAGATCCTGTCTTGAGAAAATACTCCGTTTAAAAGTTAAATACTGTATCAAAAGTTAAAAGCTATTTTTAGAAGCCGTAAAGAACAAGCCAATATATCCGGCCAGGAAATGGTCAACTTGAGGACTTGGTTAGTGAAGCTCAGTGCAGTGTACTTACTCCATGACCTGGCTATCGGATCGGACTCCGAGACCCGACAACCCGTCCCACAGAGTAGCGGGCGAGTTATTGGTCCGAGACCCGGAACCCGACGAATCTCCCGTGTAGCTACCGGGGCCGCGGCGGGCCCACCAGGCCGGCCCGTCCTGTCGCGGGTCGACCCGGCAAAATCGTCGTGGCTGCACCCTACCCCCGCAACCACCCCAGCTACCTGTAGTACGCGCAGGTGTGTGGACGCACGTGCGTGGCCTGTGGCACGTACGTGTCCATGCGTGCACACACGTGTGGCCTCACACGGCCATGGCTTTCTTAGCCTACCAGTAGCTCTATAAGACATTTCCATACACATAACTCACCACTCACAGCACACCTTCGCCGTCGTCGTCGTTGCAACCACCTCTAGTTGGTACATACTTCGCCGGAGAAATGGAGGCCGCAACCGCCGCCGCGAGATATGTGACCGACGTGGAGAATCTTAAGGCGACCGAGCTGAGGCTCGGCCTGCCGGGCACCGAGGAGCCGGCACAGAGGACGGCGGTGGTGCTGACGAAGCCGTCGACGCCCAGGGGCAGCAAGCGCACCCTCGCCGGCGAGGAGAGCGCCCGCGAGGAGGCCAAGAAAGGCGACGGCGAGACCGCGCCGCCGGCCGCCAAGTAAGTTGCCATGGTCCGTGGCTCATTCCTGCCATGCATGCGCGCGACTGGATGTTATATACAGTGTTCTTACGTGCGTGGAAACTCGTGCAGGGCGCAGGTGGTGGGGTGGCCGCCGGTGAGGGCGTACAGGAAGAGCTGCTTTCAGGCGAGCAGCAAGAGCAAGGCGGCGCAGCAGGAGGAGGCAGCCGCCGCCGCCGCCTCCGGCAGTGGGTTGTTCGTGAAGGTGAGCATGGATGGAGCCCCCTACCTGAGGAAGACAGATCTCAAGATGTACAAGGGCTATAGGGAGCTCAGGGAGGCCCTGGAGGCCATGTTCTTGTGTTTCCCCGGCGGCGCAGACAACGGCGGCGTGAACCCGTCGGACTTCGCCGTGACCTACGAGGACAAGGACGGCGACCTGATGCTTGTCGGAGATGTGCCCTTCGAGTAAGGACACGAATCTTTGTTCATGTATTGGTTTTAGGTGTGAATAGCTAGTTTGCCTTGCATGGTTTCTAATGGTGTTCTGTTCTTATGTCTCCTTTTGCAGAATGTTCATAAGCACTTGCAAGAGGTTGAGGATCATGAAGGGATCTGAAGCAAGAGGCCTAGGATCATCAAGGGAGTGAAGAGCAAGATGTCATGTAGTAGTGTGCATGCATGAGCTATTAATTCTTTTGTTCTTTTTGTTCTCCAAGCCATGGACATGCCATCATCTCATCTTACTAGGTGTTAGCAACACAAAAGGAGTGCAGATTCGAGATGACTCTCCATGTGTGTTTGTGCAAAGAAAAACGGCATTTTAATCTATATCAATGGTTGATTACTCTTGTAACCCTTGAGCTTAATTTCCCTCTTGGTTATCAAATGCAAGATTGGCAGAGTTGTGCGTTCATTTGATCAGTTCACCATATGCTCAATCCACTGATCCTTCACCCTTGCTGTTGAGCCAGAATTGCATGGGCATCAATTTTTTTCTCATAGGCACAAACTTAACTCCTAAATAATGTCGCTAAAAAGAAACCGGAATGTGAAAGTGAAACAAACACTGCTTTCTGCCCTACTCGACATCACATGCAAGCAAGATAAAGCTAAGATCCTAAATGAATGATGCAATATACTTGATGCATGTGTCCAAATTAATCTTTATTCTTTTACCGATAAGTTCCTTTGTCTGGAGCAAGTTTAACATGTGCAGTGGAGATTAACATGGTCAAGAATGGGTCACAAGATCCAGTTAATCTTACTTAACCGTTCCACTTGTCAAATGACGAAATAGCTGAACGAGAGCTGGTCAAGAGACAACCCTTGGTGATCGCTGAGTCTGGGTACTCATTGTTCATTCAGTGGTAACATGCACTGGTCGAGAGTAGAGATGGCAACGGGTAAATACCCATCGGGTATTGCCATTTCATACCCGTACCCGCTAGGTGTAAATTTACCCATTGGGTTACCCGTATCCGCACGCGGGTAGAAAAATTTACCCATACCCGTACCCGCGCGGGTATTACTACCCGACGGGTAACCCGTACCCGCAAGCATACCCGGTTCAACACATAAGAATATCATCAATTTAGACATTCATTAATCATACATGCCAAGCACAAAAGCGTCTAATGATCAAAATTAGTACATCACATAAACATACTTGACATGACCATATCAACATATGACAAACAGATAAACAATCAACAACAAGTAGATAATAAAATTAACATTTGAGTGGGATGTCTAGTTGTCTAATGCGGGTATTCATTACCCGCGGGTAGGCGGGTATGGGTAGTATATACCCACACCCGCACCCGCCTACCCGGCGGGTAGAGGATTTCGCCCAATAACGTACCCATGGGTACATAAAATTTTCCATACCCGTCTCTTTATCGGGTAAAACCCGTCGGGTATTCAGGTATCGGGTACCCATTGCCATCTCTAGTCGAGAGCCTGGCCGACAGGGCACATGTGGTGCACATGAGGGTGAAGATTGTGGTTAATACTTCACTTAGGGTATCTCCAAAAGTACTATTTCAGCTATATCTTACCTACATTAAATGAGTAAAATTCTATATAGATGAGAGATGATATGAGAAGAGGTAATATGATGTCTCTTATGCAAGAGACGACTTGAACCCGTAGACCAATGCAAATAGCGAGAGGGTGTGAGACAGGAATTTATGATGAAAATAGTATAAAATAACTAGAGAAATGATATACTGTTAGTGATGTTATCTCTAGTGTTATCTTTAGGTGAAGTGAAAACCTTAAAGATAACTTTAAGAGATAGATTATTGTACATGTCCTTAGAGTGAGTAAGAGGGCGCATCCAAGGCATGCAAGAGTTCTAGTCTAGGGTCTTATCTGCTGGGATGCTGTGGTGGTTTGGCTATTGGAGAACATAATGCCTGGAGAAACAGTAGGGTGGTCCATGTGATTGTGAAGCGGCAAGGAAATCAATGATGGGAAGATGCAGATCAGTCCTTGCCTGGTGCAGATTTCCTGTATGATTAATTTTGTTGTTAGGTTCAACAGGAGCCGGGTATTAGTGTATTTATTGTGCAGCTTGCTACCTAGCTACAGGGCTAGTGCAAACACAGTCTGGCTCATGCAGAGGCTTTTCATTCTCTCCATTGTGTTACGTTGTTCCTTGTTACAAATATTTCTGATGTATTATGTTGGGCAACTTCAGTTGGCTCAACTGACCATGCCAAAAACAAATGAAATTTGCAACTATCTTGCATTAGTTTAGTTTACCCGACACATCCTTTTGATTTTGTTCTAGTATATCATTATTGTGATACCCGTGAGGAGGGAGCCCACTCCACTCCTCACATAAGGAGGCATGCCAGGGGAGGAGCATCCTTATCCCCTCATCACTGTAGTCGGCTCCTCTAGCCGCCTCCTCTCAGTGCCTCCCCCCACTGCTGCCGTGTCGCCACCCCCATTCACTAGCGCGCGTCGATGCCAGCCACTAAAGCACGCCGCCGTGGCCAGCCGCCATCGTTGCCCTGCTGCCGCGCCTCCCTCGCGATTACCAAGTGCCGCCCCAACTCGTGCACACCACCATCGCCTAGCGCTGTTGCTCCCTCGCCCACACCTCACCTTCCCTGTCCCCCTGCTGCTATTGCCGCTCCACCCTGCGGCTCGCCGTCACCCCCTTGCTCCGCCTGACTGCGCGCCATGGCCACCCTTTCTAGCTACACGCCACGCAAGAGGGAGACAAGGGGAGAGCCGGGAGCTGGTCGGGAGTGGAGGAGGGCCAGCCAGCCGAGAGAAGAGAAGGGAGGGGCCGGCTGGTTGGGAGGAAGATGTAAGGGGAGGAGGTCGACCGAGAGGAGGGAAGAGGAAAAGAAGAGAAGAAGAGAGGGTCGGCCGTGGGAAAAAAGATAGAAGGACAAAAGGAAGAGGAAAAGAGAGGAAGAAAAACAAGGGAAGTTCAATCCGATGCCTGATCCGTTAGATCCAGCCAAGGAACGAAAGATAGTGACCTGATCCAGTTGTTCGGGGTTAGGGTAATGCCTCGAAATCCTTCGCCCCCTGCTTATTCATCAAATCTTGTGGAAGTAAATATGTTGACTATTAGGATTGATTCGTGTAGCCATTAAAATGTCTTTTATTAAGATGGATGCCTAGACGGTGAAATTGGTGCTACCACTATTGATCTGGTTAATTCATGGAAGTAGAGGGAAAGGGAGAGAAAGAATGAATGTGGAGAGAAGTGATGCTACTAGCGAGTACTAGAGTAGTAGTAGCAACTGGTAGTATTAGTCAGTAGATGATAAATTAAAGGCTAATTAGTATAACTAATTGAAGAGAGAGAGATTAACGAAAACAAAGATTAGATGGCTTATCTTTTCGGCCTGGTGGTGAGCATGGTGAGAATAAGCATGTCGAATTCGATGCACGAGTATAAATGACAAAATCACTAAAGTCTTGGGCCGGTTGGGCACTGAGACAATGGGAAGGCGTCCGGTGAAAGAGGAATTGGTTGTGTCAGGTTTGTAAGTAAGAGCGATGTCGTTTGCTCGTTTGTGTATGTTTTGTGTTAGCGATGAATTGAAATAGATAATGCTTGTTTCTGGTGGAGGTTCAGGATTCGTGCCGTCCACATATCACCTACAGGGTTGATCGGACAAGTGCATAATAAAACGGTAAATTCAGGTAGTGATTGCTATGAAATTGATGTTGATGCACCATCTACCATGCTATTGTGAGTTTCCTATTTCCACTTACATACTAGCATAATGATGAAAGATGAGCGATGGTACATGAGATATACTGTTGATGCTGGTATGTTGCCGAATAGTAGTTAATGGAACATGACATGTTGGTATGTTTAAATAAAGAAGTTGCATTGCTTGCAGTCATGTCATGAAAATAGATGGTATTTATGGCGTCTATGGTCTACTGTGTGGACCCTCTACGGGAATGGAGAAAGACCTACTTTAGTAGGCACCCTACGGGAGTAGAGAAAGATCTACTTCGGTAGGCACTCCACGGGAGTGGAGGTTGAGGTCCCCGTATGAAAGAGGACGGGCTTGAGGTCCCTGCATGAAAGAGGGCGGGTTTGGGTGAGCATCGATAGATGCTTACTCCGATATACCAGTATAAGCTAAAGAAAGGAAAGACGTGTGCATTAGCATACGCATTTGCATGGTGACAGAAAAAAGTTGCAAACGCATAAAGAATGGTTGATGAAAAATGAGAGAAGTTATATGAAAATGAATGGAAGCATCTATGTTGGATATAGAAATGTTATGTGTATCTGTTGTTACTGTTTTACTTTGTATTTACTGAGTCTTGGACTCACACTTATTTTGTTAACTCTTATTTTAGGTGATCCTGATTGAAGGCATGCATGGGAAGGGAGTAGAACCTGTTGTGCATTGTGATTTGATTTATGTACGTTGATTGCTCCTTGTTTGTAGTCGTATAAATAAGGGAGGTGTTATCAAAATTTTTAATAGCAGCACCCATTTGAGATGGTAAGTGGCTGTAGCAGTAGCGTCCTAGGCTCTGAGGAGAGCTAGGGTGTTACAACTACACTGAGCCCTATAAGATGACGCACAACATATTGCCCTTGCCTTGACCCCTTTACAAAGGCTTGAACTCAAACCCCTCCATATAAGCACATGATATGGTAAAATAGATGAAGGAATGTTTTTTTTCTTTTTGAGGAGAAAAGACTTGCATATTACGAGCTATCTTGGCGGAAAGCAATTCACATATCTAGGATTACATTTGATATGGTCAGTAGTTAGGTACATATCTAAAGACCAAGGTTAGGACGTTTGCCCTCATCTAGTCTGTCATAGGCGTGGCCCTTGGACCTAGTCGATTCATTATTAGGAATTAGATATTGGTTTCTATTTGAGTTAGAGATTAGTTTCCCTTGTTAGAGATATAATTAGAGATATTATATGAGTTTCTATATTGTTAGAGATATGATTGGAATTAGACTATATCTGTTAGGGGGAGCCTATCTATATAAAGAGGGCTACCGCATGCTATTGCAATCAATCAGAGAAATATCAAAGTCTTCCTCATCTATAGTCTCTCTCTCCCTCTATGCCGACGCCATCCGGCCATCTTCTTGGTGGTGTTTACTCCTCCTTTGAACTACGGTTCATGACAACTTGGTATCAGAGCAGTCGATCCCTTCCCACGACTTCTGCTACCATGATTCCTGCGACTCGTCCTCTTGCCGATTATTGTACTACTGCAGCTAACCGTATACTGTCGGCAATTTATCCCAGAAACTTCAGATTATTGTACCACTGGAAAACTCATAAATGGTTTATTCGCTCTAAAAGTTGATTTATTCGACAAAGGGTTATGTTTAGGGGTGAAAACGGATCGGATTCGGACGGATATTGCTGTTACCATATCCTAACCCATATTTTTTCTCCGGATTCGGTATCAATCGGATTCGGTACCAATCGGATTCGGTGTCGGATCGGTCGGGATTAACCCAATTCGTTTGCACCCCTACTTGTTTGTAAGGAATGCATACAGTGCAGTAAATGGAGTAGGACGCACTGACTTGATGTTACTATTTAATAGCTGATGTGGAAGATTTTATTTTACCATTACAAAAGAAAATGAAACGTCAAATAGTAGCACTAACCTGAAATCATACTTGAAGACGTATCGGATTCGGACGGATATTCGGATTCGGACGGATATTGCTGTTACCATATCCTAACCCATATTTTTTTCTCCGGATTCGGTACTAGTCGGATTCGGTGCCGGATCAGTCAGGATTAACCCGACCCGTTTTCACCCCTAGTTATGTTAGTGCCAGAGTACAAATTATTGCAAAAAAAAAACACTAATTGTTAGAAGATTTTCATACTCCTAGGCACTATTCTGTTTTTTTTTTCAAAATTTTCTTCTTTTTTTAAGGCGTTTTCTTTTTCAGAGCTTCAGCATGGATCTGGTCAGAAAAGGAGTACGGGCTCCCAAAATAAACTTACTACGTTCCTGGACTGTGGCCCATGTGTATTTCAGCCCGTGTACCATTCATCGCGGGAGAATCAAGGCCTTAATCTGTGTACTTTACATATATGGTCTTTATTGGCTAATCACTAATCATTTGCAGAGTTGTTCTTTTATATCATGCAACACTGGGATTTCGTGGGATCTGAGGCACTGCCTCAATTTCATCCTGCAGCTTTTGACTTCTGTTTTTAACTTATCTATAGTAACTAACTTTCAAACGGAGTGTTTTTTAAGATGTGATCTACTAATTAATTGTAGTACATACTATACCGACTTCATTTATATTGGCAAAACCATACATAAATTTCTGTTACTTTGTAATCTCTCGTACGAACAGCCTAAAAACCATAACCAAAAGCCACATGCCTCAGCTAAAAAGAATAGGTCCAAAATTACAATACAAAATCGCATTACTGCTTTGTGTTAAGCCAACTCTGTTGTGAACTTGAAGCATAGCTGTGTACTGAATCAAACCTTTTGTTTTTTTTAAGCCCTTGCTTGATGTTAAGCTTTAAATCCAAACCGAAACGCTTGGAATTCGTAGATCCCCACCACGAAAAATACGTCGAGGCACCTTCAGTGGAGTGACGTAAACCGTCTCCTCGCAGTGCCACAGGGATGACGTGGAGGGGAGACAAGGAACTGGTGGTAGTACGGCTTGTTCATTCCGGTTTAGGTTTTTAGCCTGTTTTTAGAAGCTAAAATAAACACGTTAATTTTTAATATCGGTTTTTAGACTTTTTCTCTCTCTCTTTTTTTGTATTGTCAGTAGAGATATGATGGTGTTTTTCATCTTTTTTCTTTATTTTTTTCTTTAATTGAATAACTTACAAAAACTAATAGCCGCTACAGTGTAGATGAACATCCTTAGAAGCTTCTATCTTATTAGATTTTGCCACCTACCCGGCATCAATCTCAAAGCAATCCATCATCTATTCTTCTCCACCCATTCCCTTCTCCATCTCAGGTTCAAAGCAATCAATAGCTACAAATTATCCAGTCCAGTGCCCTCTCCATCCCACGTCCCAAGCTCTGGGCACGACGACGGTGGCGAGCGGCGGCGAGGCTCAGGGGCGGAGGGCACGCATGGCGTGTATGAGCGGCAGCGAGGCTTGGGCACGGCGCGGCGCAGCTTTGGGCGCAGAGGAGGCCGGGCGGCACACGGAGAGCAGCGGCGCGGGCGGGGAAAGAGAGAGATCGAGGTGGAGACAATGAGGATGTGGAAGAGATACGATGAATTGCTTTGAGATTGGTGTTGGCTTAGATTATAAAATCTGGGAGAAAAACCTCTAAGGAGGGTTTAGGGCCCTCCCGGAGAAAATTTTTGCCCTAAACAACTAAAAACCTACCGATCCACACAGGAAGGGGAGAAAAAGTATTCGAGGTCGCCTGCAATAAAACTGCCGGATGCCATGCATACATATAATATACACATAGTTGCCGGCCGGCCAGTACTTCTTTTCTATCCGGCACTAGCTGCACGCCTGCACTGCACCCCGACAACTTAAGTTGACCAAGTCGAATAGTTAATTAGGTCACACAGCTTACTCGCAATAGCTACACCAATTAAGAACGTAACAGTGTTATTAGATCCGTATAAGTACAGGCAACACCTTGATCAACTTCCATGGCTCCATCCATGGCTTCTCCTAACCTGATCACCACCTCAATCCTGATCCCCATCTCCATCGCTCTCCTGGTGACGACGATGGCGGTGGCGGCTTCCGCGACGACGGGCTGGCCGAGCCGTGGTGGGCGGCCGCTCTTCCGCGAATACCTCGGCGCCGAGTTCACGAACGTCACCTTCGCCGACGTGCCGGTGCACCCGGGCGTCGACTTCCACTTCATCCTCTCCTTCGCCATCGACTACGACACCGTCGACACCTCGGCCCCGCCGAGGCCCACCGACGGCCGCTTCGCCGTGTTCTGGGACGAGGCGCACCTCTCCCCCGCGGACGTGGCCGCCGTGAAGCGTGCACACAGCAACGTCCGCGTCGCGCTCAGCCTCGCCGGGGACACCGTGTCCGCTGGCGCCGCCGCGACCAATGTCACGTTCCTCGCCTCCTCCGTCGACGTGTGGGTGCGCAACGCCGTGGAGTCGCTCTCCGGGATCTTGAGACGGTACGACCTCGACGGAGTGGACATCGACTACGAGCACTTCGGCGAGACGCCCGAGGTGTTTGCCGAGTGCGTGGGGCGCCTCGTGCGGCGGCTCAAGGCCGACGGCGTCATCTCCTTCGCCTCCATCGCCCCCTTCGCCAACCCCGACGTCCAAGCGCACTACCAAGAGCTCTGGAAAAGGTTGATAAATTTTCAACACATTAGTCTCACTTACATGTGGACCCGCAAATACCACGGGCCTATCAGTCGGTGACATAGCAGTTATACGTGCTTCGCAGGTACGGGTGCGAGTTCGATTACGTGAACTTCCAGTTCTATGCGTACGCGGCGAACACGACGGTGGCGCAGTTCCTGGAGTACTACGACGAGCAGAGCTGGCGATACGGCGGCGGAGGCAGGGTGCTCGTCAGCTTCGGCACGGACCCCAGCAGCAACGGACTGCGGCCGGGCAAGGGCTTCTTCAGGGCGTGCCGGGCGCTGCAGCGGCAGGGGAGGCTGCACGGCGTCTTCGTCTGGGCCGCCGACAACTCGCTCGCCGACGGGTTCCGGTACGAGCGCCGCGCGCAGAGGTTCCTCGCCGGCGCCGCCCCCGGCTTTGCTTGACTTATTCATGGCCCGGCACTTTGTCAGTGTTTCGTTCAAGTGCTGATCAAGATCTATCCACATTACGTTGTGATTTTTTTCCTGTGTTTTGTGTGCGCGTGTGAAAGTAAAAGCAGAGTTTGGTGGTCTTACTCCTGACAAGAGACATACCCAAATGGAGTAAGTAATTTATTTGCAATTGGAAATCGTTAATATGTTATCCATTGGAAGAGGGGCGCTTGGCTTCGGCTTTTGGCTTTCGGCTTCCAAAAGCCAGAAGTCACTCAGAACGCGGTGGCTTCTTAATTTCGTCTTTTTTTGGCTTTTTGGCTTTCCTTTTCCCCCTTATTCCTTTGTATTGTCAATAGAGACATAACGGTATTTTTCCCTCATTTTTCTTTATTTTTTAATTGAATGACTTAAAAAACTAACAGCTGTTACGGTGTAGTTTCAATCGGAAGCTACAGCCACTTAGAGCAAGGTCTAAATCAAAGCCCAACTTGGAATTATTCACTAATATGGTCCTGTAGCAAACTTTTTAAAAAATGGCCCCCGGACGCCCATTTTTGCAAAAAAATGGTCTTCATTCCGAGCTTAAATGGCGTGGTAAACGACACGTGGCACCTACTGCGCCCCCTTACTCAGCAGGACGAAGCAGGCATGGCACAAGGCTCGAGCGCGATAAGGCCGGCCCCTTGCATGCATGCAACCGAGCATGGGTGGCTTGGTTGGAGCCGGCCTATCGTGCCAACTCGTCTGCTGCCACGCCTGAGCCTCTTGTTGTACATGTCCTGTCCTGCCGAGCAAGGGAGCACGGTCTTGACCTTGGCATCCAATCACATACAAGCCCCTTTTGCTGAATCAACGCGTGCTTGATTCGACCATGGTGACAATGCTGGCACTCGAGTCGAGGACAATATTGAGAACCATTGCTAAGTTTATAGAGTGAGAAAAAAATAATTTTGCAAAGTTTGTATTTTATTGGTTTTTAGTTAGACATACTTGACCGCTGATTAGCCGCCAATCTGATCGCTGGCTTTGCTAGTCAGACCGTCAGTGTTCTGCTAATCAAACCACGCCAGGTGATATGACTACAATGGTCAAACCGCTGGCACCAGAGATTAGTTGCCTGTTGTAATTTTTCAGAAAGGGTTGTTTTCACTATGTGTGACTGGTTTGACTAGCCTCTAGTTGGCAGTCAAACCGACCCAAAAAATTTGATTGTGATATTGGGTTATATATATATATATATACTCATCTATAATAATTCAAATGAAACGTATAAGTTTGAAAAAATATACTCAAATTCAAAGTTTTGAATGAATTTAGATCACATACTTTGCTGATTTATGTATATAATCAGCATATACTCGAATTTTTACTATATATATAGAGCACCAAGGAGTACTCATTATTTTTACTATATATATATATATACATACATATATATATAATAGAAATTAGTGATCAAAGTTGTGCTTTGAAGACTATATTGATATCCAAAAAAAATATGTATTTGTGATTGGAGGAAGTACAAACTAGCGCATCTTGTGCATTCTCTAGTTTTGTTGTTTTATCGTAAACTCATGCATGTGGCCCAAGCACACAAGTTGTTGTATCAGAGACTCATTCCACTTCTGAATAACATCTGGCAGTCACGATTTCTGCAAGGCATCACTTACCCCTGATCGGATGGCTGAAGCTAACTCCCATCGCTTCCTTGGGACCCACTTATATATATAATATATATTATATATTATATATATAATATGTATTTTGTTTTCCGCCTTCTCTCGCCTGCACCACCTCCTCCTTCATCTCCTCTATCTCTCCTCATCACTCCCCCCGCTCTTCTCCTCTTCACTCCCTCTCTATCACTTACAAGTCGGTCCCACAAGTCAGCTCTCCCTTTTATTCAGTTTAGAACCAAAAAGAATATTCTCTCCTTACTCATTTTAGTATTTTCTCTAGCAAAATTTCTAAGAGCTCATTCCCAATCGTCTAAACTCTGATTCAGACAATTCAAATTTCTAAACTCATCTAAATTTACAATCTACCTCCTAGTACTGATTTTATAATTTTTTATTTTATTTGAATTTATTTTTGGCCACTTTTCACATGTAGACTACGACATGCCTGTTAAAATTACGATTATGGTCGTAGAATCGTACGATTCTACAATCCCACGAAACCAATCCGACTCAAATCGTATCTTAAATCGTACCTTGTAGAATCATGGTAGAATCGTGATCCTAATCATAGAATCGTGTATAATCACAGTAGAATCACGTATCATCAAAAATTATGAAAGACTTAGGTGTTTACTTGTGTCCTATCCCTCAATTCAAGTTGTGTGTTAAATACTAAATAGTTAATAGCTTAGACATTAAGATTCGGAGGTTTGTAATAATAAAAATTATTTTAATTTTCTATTTGTTTTACATTTTTATGTAAAATGATCAGATTATGGCAATACTGATAACATTACTCTTCTAGTCGTAGCTCTCAATGACATAGAATTTAAACCACGTTTCTAGTCGTGAATAAGATATATTTATTAATCAAATTAGATACCAAATGACCAAATAAACACTCATATCACTCTTGGAATACACATTAAATTAGAATAAATATATTTTTGGTAGAATCAAGTAGGATCTTAGATTCTATGATTCAATCCTAGAATGTGATCCTACCAGAGTATCTCCGATCTGATTCAGAATTATAATTTTAACAACCTTGGATTATGACATTCTGAAAGAGTGCAACTTCACCGATGATACTCACCACCAGAACGCTGACTAAGGCAAATTACACCATTGATCATGTTGAACCCATTATTTATATTCTGTTTTAAAATTATTATTCATGTGTTTTTTTATTCAAGCATAGTTTAAATTCTGGATTAAACTTTACTTAATTCCCAAATCCTTGTGTATAGCCATATTTGACATTGGACCTGTTGGATTAATTGGGCTTGGTCCATTTAATTTAGCAATTAATCAAATGAAATTCCTAGGCCCACATGGAAAAACTGTTTAGTCCCATATGGAGAGTTGAATGGGAGTTATACCACTTTAAAAGATGGAACGTGGTAACCCCCTTGTGAAATTGGAGAGAGCCATTACACGCGCGCGCGCTCGCTCGCTCGCCTCGCCACGCCGTGCCGTGCCGTGCGTGCGTACGCGCGTACGCGCGCAGGCGTGTCGGGTGCGGGCGCGTTTTTCTTTATCTATTCGAAAAACGAAATGCACTGATGGCTGGCAGTAACGGTGAGGGATTATGGCTGCAGTTACTTTCGAGTAATGGTTGCTGTTACTAGTGACTAATGGCTGCAGTTACCAGTCTCTTCATTTTTTGCTGTTACAAGAGAACAGCATAAGAAGGCTCTTCTCTCCATACGAAAGAACAGTTCTCTCTCCCTCTGTTTTGTTGCTGCTCTCTGCAATCTCTGGTCCAGAACCTTGCGCGCACAAATTTCTAGGCGAGTAGGCCTCCGGAACTCCGTCTGTTTGCGTACCTGCACGGGTAGACGGGCGATCAAGTTTTTGGGGAGCGCATTGGCGCGACTGCTCAATCTGCTGGTGAACTGTTTGCGACACTGCACGGCGATCATCTTCCTGCATCACGCCTAGATCGACTACATCGAACAGGCCATCACGTCGACTGATGGTAACGGCGCCTCCGGTGTCACCAACACTGGCCCCGCCCGAGGGTATTACCTTAAAACCTCTCTGGTATATTTGTTTCTGTGCGCTATGAATATGTTAATAGGTGCAGCTGTTAGCTTGTTCATTAGCGAATATGAATATATCATCATTGAATCACTCATATCTTTGTATGTCATGTTTTATATGCTAAATTTCTGGATTAAAATATGCCGAAAATTGACTATATATCCAACAATCCAAAAACTTGATAGGTCTTTTTCGGTAGTTGGCTTTGCTGCGTCGCTTAAGCCACACCCTCTGTTTGATGGTTCAAATTTTAAGAGATGGCGTGCACGCGCGATCCTGTGGTTTACTGCCATGGAATGTTTTTATGTTGCACAAGGAAAGCCCGCTGAGCCTCTGTCAGATGAGGATGAACGCAAGTTCAATGTAGCGGATAACTTTTTTCGAGGTGCACTTGTCAACATACTGGCAGATAACATTGTGGATGTGTACATGCATTTGCCTACGGGCAAAGATATGTGGAATGCACTTGAGGCCAAGTTCGGAGTTTCCGATGCTGGCAGTGAGCTGTATGTCATGGAGCAGTTCTATGACTACAAGATGGTCGATGACCGTTCTGTAGTAGAGCAAGCTCATGAGATTCAGGCGCTGGCAAAGGAGCTTGAGAACAATAAGTGCGAGTTACCGGACAAGTTTGTGGCTGGCGGTATTATCGCTAAGTTACCACCCTCTTGGTCGGATTTTGCTACTTCTCTAAAGCACAAGAGGCAAGAGTTCAGTGTTACTGATCTCATTGGCACTCTTGGTGTTGAAGAGAAGGCGAGGGCAAAAGATACTCGTGGCAAGAAAGTTGCTGCTGAGGGAGGTTCTAGCGCCAATTTGGTGCAGAAGAAGAATCCTCAGGCTTTCCACAACAAAAAGAAAAATAAGCCTTTTGTCAAGCCCAAGGCTACTACTGAGTTCAAGAAGAAAGGCAAAGGAAAGGGCAGCTGCTTTGTGTGCGGTGATTCTGGCCATTGGGCTAAGGATTGTCCAGATCGCAAGGATAAGCAGAAGAAGTCTGCCAACATGGTTATTAGTGACGCTGGAGGAACATCGGGGTACGGTAATTATTTACCTACAGTTCTTTCTGTTTGTCAATCACCTGAGTGGTGGGTTGACACTGGTGCTAATATTCATGTTTGTGCTGATATTTCCTTGTTTTCATCTTATCAGGTCGGTCGAGGTTGCTCCTTGTTGATGGGGAACGGTTCGCATGCAGCTGTTCATGGTGTTGGTACGGTCGATCTGAAGTTTACTTCGGGAAAGACCGTGTAGTTGAAGAACGTGCAGCATGTCCCCTCCATAAAGAAGAATCTCGTTAGCGGATCTCTACTATGTAGAGATGGTTTTAGGCTTGCTTTTGAGTCCAATAAATGTGTCGTGTCTAAGTATGGAACATTTGTTGGTAAAGGCTATGAGAGCGGAGGTTTGTTCCATTTTTCTTTGATGGATTCCTGTAATAAAATTGTGAACCATGTGTGTAATGATGATGATGAGTCTAATGTTTGGCATTCACGACTTTGTCATGTTAATTTTGGGTGTATGACGCGCTTAGCTAATATGAGTTTAATCCCGAAATTCACTTTGGTCAAAGGTTCTAAGTGTCATGCGTGTGTTCAATCGAAACAACCTCGCAAGCCTCACAAGGCAGCAAAAGAGGCGAGGAATTTGACACCGTTACAACTCATTCATTCTGATTTATGCGAGATGAATGGCGTGTTGACTAAAGGTGGAAAGAAATACTTCATGACGCTTATAGATGATTGCACTAGATTTTGCTACGTGTACTTATTAAAAACAAAAGATGAAGCGTTGGATTACTTTAAGATCTATAAAGCTGAGGTAGAAAACCAACTTGAGAGGAAAATCAAGCGGGTAAGGTCTGATCGTGGGGGAGAGTATTTTTCAAATGAGTTTACTTTATTCTGCGAGGAACATGGAATTATTCATGAGAGGACGCCTCCCTATTCTCCCGAGTCAAACGGGGTTGCCGAAAGAAAGAATCGCACTCTAACTGATTTGGTTAACGCCATGTTAGACACTGCGGGACTTTCTAAGGAATGGTGGGGTGAGGCTATATTGACCGCGTGTCATGTCCTGAATAGAGTTCCTACAAAGAATAAAGAAGTAACACCATTCGAGGAATGGGAAAAGAAGAAGTTGACTCTCTCATACTTGCGCACCTGGGGATGTTTGGTCAAAGTTAACGTGCCAATTGTCAAGAAGCGCAAACTTGGACCAAAAACCGTAGATTGTGTATTTCTTGGTTATGCTATGCACAGCGTGGGTTATAGGTTCTTAATTATAAAAACTGGAGTACCTGACATGCGTGTTGGTACAATCATAGAGTCCAGAGACGCTACATTTTTTGAGAATGAATTTCCTATGAAATGTGATGTACCTAGCTCATCTAGTCAAGAACCTATAATTTCCCTTGATTCCTTTGTGCCGATAGAACATGTTGAGGAAACGCCTATGGAAAATCCTGAAGAGGATAACAATGAAATTACTCGAAAGAGTAAGAGACAGAGGATTGCAAAGTCTTTTGGTGATGATTTCATTGTATATCTCGTGGATGACACTCCAAGAACCATGGAAGAGGCATATTCTTCTCCTGACGCTGACTATTGGAAGGAAGCAGTACGGAGTGAGATGGACTCTATTATGTCTAATGGAACTTGGGAGGTCGTTGACCGTCCTTATGGGTGTAAACCTGTAGGATGTAAGTGGATTTTCAAGAAAAAGCTTAGGCCTGGTGGTACAATTGAAAAGTACAAGGCAAGACTTGTGGCCAAGGGTTATACCCAGAAAGAAGGCGAGGACTTCTTTGATACTTATTCACCTGTTGCCCGACTGACCACAATTCGAGTACTACTTGCCCTGGCTGCCTCTCATGGTCTTCTCGTTCATCAAATGGACGTTAAGACAGTTTTCCTAAATGGAGAGTTGGAGGAGGAGATTTATATGGATCAGCCAGACGGGTTTGTGGTAGAAGGTCAAGAAGGAAAGGTGTGCAAGTTGTTAAAGTCTTTGTATGGCCTAAAGCAAGCACCTAAGCAATGGCATGAGAAGTTCGACAAAACTTTGACATCTGCTGGCTTTGTTGTGAATGAAGCTGACAAATGTGTGTACTATCGCTATGGTGGGGGAGAAGGAGTGATCTTGTGCTTGTATGTTGATGACATACTGATTTTTGGGACCAACCTCAATGTGATTGAGGAGGTCAAGGACTTTCTGTCCAAGAATTTTGAGATGAAAGATTTGGGAGTGGCTGATGTGATTCTTAACATTAAGTTACTGAGAGAAGGTGATGGTGGGGTTACACTCGTGCAATCCCATTATGTGGATAAGGTCTTGAGTCGCTTTGGTTATAGTGACTGCAAGCCTGCTTCTACTCCTTATGATCCTAGTGTGTTATTGAGGAAAAACCGAAGAATAACAAGGGATCAATTGAGATACTCCCAGATCATTGGCTCATTGATGTATTTAGCTAGTGCTACGAGGCCTGACATCTCGTTTGCTGTGAGCAAGCTAAGCCGGTTTGTTTCAAATCCGGGAGATGATCATTGGCGTGCTCTTGAGAGAGTAATGCGCTATCTAAAGGCAACCGTGAGCTATGGAATTCACTATGCTGGGTACCCAAAAGTACTGGAGGGCTACAGTGATTCAAACTGGATCTCTGATGCTGATGAGATAAAAGCCACGAGTGGATATGTGTTCACACTTGGAGGTGGTGCTGTTTCCTGGAAGTCTTGCAAGCAGACCATCTTAACGAGGTCAACAATGGAAGCAGAACTCACAGCGTTAGATACTGCCACTTTGAGGCTGAGTGGCTTCGTGAACTCCTTATGGATCTGCTAGTGGTTGAAAAACCGATACCGGCTATCCTGATGAACTGTGATAATCAGACTGTAATTATCAAGGTGAACAGTTCTAAGGACAACATGAAGTCATCTAGGCATGTTAAGAGGCGGTTGAAGTCTGTCAGAAAGCTGAAAAACTCCGGAGTTATAGCACTGGACTATGTCCAGACAGCTAAGAATCTGGCAGACCAATTTACAAAGGGTTTATCACGTAATGTGATAGATAGTGCATCGAGTGAGATGGGCCTGAGACCCACATGAGTCATACCACAGTGGTAACCTGTTCTACGTGATCGGAGATCCCGTGAAGTAGGATGGTGAAACAAGCTGTTGGTTGACTGGGAGGAGAGACCTTTACAGGGCTCATTTCTTCAATGATGCGCTTCTCTCCTATTCTGTATGGCAGGTTGGTTTTTACCTTAATATGATCCGAGTGGCTTATTTAGAGCAGAGATGTCGGCCTACAGGACATCTTAGAAGGAACACACCTATATGAGTTCGACTGCTGGTCACAGTCTATGAGATTTGGGTGATCTCTAGATACTCATGAATAGGCATGGAGTATGACTTATACGCTCCAACCAGAGGGGATGCTTTAGGCAGCCTAGTACTAGTAAAGAATTGGGTAAAGCTTGTTCGCACAAAACTGTCAATTCAAGGCATAGTCCATTGTTCAGTTGTGGATGAGTGTAACTCCTTTCCTAGATGGATGTTCAACTTAATAGTCTCCATCCAAACACTTGTATATCAAACAACAGCAGAACTGAGAGTATTTCTCGTGTGCCTTGAAATTTGGTGGGGATTGTTGGATTAATTGGGCTTGGTCCATTTAATTTAGCAATTAATCAAATGAAATTCCTAGGCCCACATGGAAAAACTGTTTAGTGCCATATGGAGAGTTGAATGGGAGTTACACCACTTTAAAAGGTGGAACGTGGTAACCCCCTTGTGAAATTGGAGAGAGCCATTACACGCGCCACGCCACGCCACGACGAGCCGAGCCGTGCCGTGCCGTGCGGTGTGGTGCGGTGCGTGTGCGCGTGCGTGCGTGCGTGCGTACGCGCGCAGGCGTGTCGGGTGCGGGCGCGTTTTTCTTTATCTATTCGAAAAACGAAATGCACTGATGGCTGGCAGTAACGGTGAAGGATTATGGCTGCAGTTACTTTCGAGTAATGGTTGCTGTTACTAGTGACTAATGGCTGCAGTTACCAGTCTCTTCATTTTTTGCTGTTACAAGAGAACAGCATAAGAAGGCTCTTCTCTCCATACGAAAGAACAGTTCTCTCTCCCTCTGTTTTGTTGCTGCTCTCTGCAATCTCCGGTCCAGAACCTTGCGCGCACAAATTTCTGGGCGAGTAGGCCTCCGGAACTCCGTCCGTTTGCGTACCTGCACGGGTAGACGGGCGATCAAGTTTTTGGGGAGCGCATTGGCGCGACTGCTCAATCTGCTAGTGAACTGTTTGCGACACTGCACGGCGATCATCTTCCTGCATCACGCCTCGTCCTGCATCACGCCTAGATCGACTACATCGAACAGGCCATCATGTCGACTGATGGTAACGGCGCCTCCGGTGTCACCAACACTGGCCCCGCCCGAGGGTATTACTTTAAAACCTCTCTGGTATATTTGTTTCTGTGCGCTATGAATATGTTAATAGGTGCAGCTGTTAGCTTGTTCATTAGCGAATATGAATATATCATCATTGAATCACTCATATCTTTGTATGTCATGTTTTATATGCTAAATTTCTGGATTAAAATATGCCGAAAATTGACTATATATCCAACAGGACCTTTATACCATTCCACCCTAGATTAAACCTTTAGTTAGTATACTAGTATTGACTGAAAAGCTTGTACACAAGCTTAGACATGCATAGAGATTAATGTGACTGTGGCCCAATCTTCCGAAAGGTAAAGATATGTCAATTGTGGAGAACACGATGTTGATGATCCAAAGGCTCAGACCAAAACAGATCGAACCCCTCACGATCACTACACCACTGCTCCAATGGTTATCAATCGTGCCAAACGCGTTTGACCTTGCCAAGAAGGTTATCTCATGCAAGCAAATTGAGAATACAAGCAAGAACATAGAAGATGCAATCTGAAATTGTATTGCGAATAATGATTAAGCTCACAAAGTTGGGGTTCCTCAAACTAAATGTGCGGCAAAACTGCTATGCAGAATGATCTAAGAAAAACCCCACCTAGAAGGTGCTGGTTCCTATCATTTAAAGAGGAGAGGGAAGTTCGGCCAGGGGGTTGGCGCACAAGACAAGGGGTGTACACAATCTTGGTTTCCTATTCTATTATATGACCAGTGGGTCCATGGGAAGGTGGCGTAGCACCTATTGCTCTCGGCCACGAAAAGACAGAGTCAAAGTAAAAAAACTTATGGCCAATCCGAAATTGTGGGAGGAAATCTTGGGCTAGTGGAATTCCTTTCCTTGGACGTAGAGATATTATTTTGTGGCTGATCTAATCCTTCCTTCAAATATGCATATCGAAAGATATACTTTGATTCTATCCCTTGGTTATAATTAGCTCTATGGGAGTGATACGACCGAAATTGCGTCGAGACGGCATGGTCATGGCATCGGGTTGAAGTGGCCATGTTCGTGGCGCCGTGGTCGAAGTGGGCATGGTCATGGTGCTGTGGTCAAAGTGGTCGTGGTCGTGACACCACACCCAAAGTGACCGTGGTCGTGGCGTCGTGGTTGAAGTGGTCGTGGAAGGAGTGGTCATAGTCAAAGTTAAGCGGTCATAGAGCTCTTGTCATAGGACCTTGTAGTTTAGCAACTATATTTGGAGGATTTTGTGTAGTGTGTGTATCTGAAGGAGTGATGTCCTCATCATCCTCCCCCTCTTGAATTGGAGTAGTCCGCGACTCAAACTCATCTTCTCCGCCCACATATGGCTTCAAATTTGAAATATTAAAAGTGGGACTAACCCCCAAATCTACATGAAAATCAAGCTTGTTGGCATTATAAATCTTTTTAGCAAGATCAGATTTGGTTGCAAGCATGACACGACCTTTTAAGTTAATTCCCTCAGTCTTAGAGCTAGGCGCCAACTTCTCTTTCTTAGGTGGGAAAACGTTTTTTACTACTTGCTGATTTTCATATTCATGTCCACATTCTTTCCTCTCATTTTTAGCCATCTCTTTATCATATTTCACAATTTTAGTAGTTGTTAAAGGTAGCAAAATTATTTTCTTTTATTTGTGCATAAGAGAGTACTTGTTACTTCTAGCATGATGAGTTGCATTGGTATCAAATTCCCGTGGACGACCTAATAAAAGTGAGCAGATTTGCATAGGCACTATATCGAAATCAGCAACATCATGATAGGAACCAATACAAAAATGCACTCTAGTAGATTGTGTTACCTTCACCTTACCGCTGTTATTAGACCACTAAATGTGGTACGGATGAGGATGTGCACGTGTGGTCAACCAAGCTTCTTGACTAAATCTGAAGTCACTAAGTTATTATAGCTCCCGCCATCAATTATGCCACGAACATGGCAATCCTTGATGATGAGGAACATTTGAAACAAACTATGGTGTTGTAGCTTCTCCGCTTGCTCCCTTTGAGTGCTCAACACTCACTGCACAACTATGGTCCTATAATTCTCCGTATCAACGGCACCTAAAATTTCCTCGCCATCGCTATTGACCTTAGGATCATCATTATTACCTGCAAGGTTAGCTGCAAGAGTATATTCATCCTCAACATCACTAGCACTTACATAACCACCGTTTTCTATCATAATGTACGCTCGCCGACTTGGGCACTCTTCATGACGTGGCCCATCCTTTTGCAACGGTGGCACACAATCTCTGTTGTACGACCCGTGGAAGCAACTGATGAAGAGCTCTGTGCTGGTGCCTGCACACTAGTAGATTCGCTCATCTCGGGTGCGTGTGATGGTGGTGGTGGTGCTGCTAAATGCACCCTATTCACGAAGGGGCAGTAGACCGAAAAACAGGGGGTGGAGCTGTATTGGCTTGCCCCGGTATTGATCTTGATGTTGACATACTTTCAAAGTTGCTCCTTGTCCCTTGTTGCCTACCCCGCAATTTCTTTTCTGCCAAACAAGCAAGCTGAAACAATATATTGATATCATTATACTCTTTATAATTAATTATATCCTGAATTTCACGCCTTAAGCCCCAATAAAAGCGAGCCACCTTATCGTCCTCATCCTCAACAACATCACAACACAGTATGCCTATTTGTAGTTCTCAACGATAGCATACCATGAAGTCTATGACTATGACAACAATCCTCAAAGTCTACGACCATCGATCACAAAGTCTATAACTATCGAGTACTATAGCTATGACCATGAGAAAGTACTATTGCTACGACCATGGAAAAAGTATTGTAGCTACCATTACCTTCAGTGGTCATTCTGTCGTGGTCGAAGTTGAACATGATCAAAGCCAGACATGATAGAAGCCAGCCATGGTCGAAGACTACCGTGGTCGAAAGCTATCGTGGTTGAAAGCTACCATGGTTGAAAGCTGCCGTGGTCAAAGTCTGTAGTGATCGACTTAGCATGGTCATAAACCTGTTCGGACCTCCGATGGTACTCGAACACCGTTCGATCCTCTTGGACCACTCGAACACTATCCGATCCTAGATGATGAAAAAAATGATCGCTCTATGTTTCGAACTAGTCCAAACAGTCGCAACCAGTCGATCCTCCTGATCGTAAATCAACAGTCGAAAAACAAGTAACTCTTCGAACTTTCTCCAACCACACGAGCTAGTGTTCAAACTGGTCTGAACATTCTGGCGCTGATTGGACCATCAAAACAACTTAGACGAAGATCAGATGGTCTGAATGTCTTCGCCGATCGGACTGGTCCAAACGTTCCAACGCTGATCGGACCATCAAAACAACTTAGATAAAGATCGGATAGACTGAATGTCTTCACTGATCGGACTGGTTCCATCAGCTTCTTTTTTGCAATTCAAAACCACTCGGAGCCAAAACATTTTACTACGATCGACCGAAACTTTCGCAAATGCACATATCCAAATGTCAATTATTCATTATCACTTTTAATCACAACCACACATGGTCTAACAATCTCTTGCTCACTTTTTATACCACTCATCCCCTCTGTGTAAAAGCTACTTTTTTTAGCCAAAAGTTATAAGTCACAGTCAAAAGCTATCTGCAAAAGCCAATATAAATGCCCTTTTAACTCTTGGGCCAAACTGCAGGAGGTGGAAGAGCAGAAGTTACTTGTCTAGGGCGCTAAGGTGATGTGGTATGTTGCGGCCGATGTGTTTGGAGCAAGGCAGTGGTGGACCTAGGACCAAAATTTAGAGGAGGGCTAATGAAACTTCCTCATCAGTTTGCGATGCTCCCGACTGACGTGTTTGTGTTCCAGACCCCCATGATCAACCCCATATTGCCACTCTCGCCGAGCTAGTTGCCGACCACGACAACTACGGGCGGACACCCGATGGACTAGAACACCACAGCGAGCACCTGCAATCCCAAGAAGTAGTAGAAGCTGTGCGCAACGAGCCAGTACGTGGCCCCAAATGCGGCCTTGCTAATAGAAATGGAAACATCGTATTCAGGAAAAAATAGTAACAATTTTCGGAGCTTACGGCCTTGCTTGGCTTTTGGTTTTGACTTTCAACTTCTAGTTTTTTAATTTCGTTTTTTGAGCTTTTTTGTTTTTTCTATTCCTTTGTATTGTTCGTGATGGGTTAATTTATTTTTTATTTTAAAATTTTTTAAATTTAATTACGCTAAAAACTACTAGCAACTACAGTTACAATTTCAAACAGTAAAAAATAAACCAAAGTACGCAGCACGTAATGTAAGTCGCCGTTACATATGCGGCCAGACCTGAGCTCCGTGATATTGACACGTACGAACTCGGCCAGAATCTGTGGTGTGTGGTCGTCCATTCTTTGCGACTCGATTGGGTTTGCGTGCCGCGCGGATGGGCTTAGCCGAGTCCAAGAGGACTTGGGAGAGGGAGGTCCACTGACCAGGGAAAAACCTGGTCCACGGAAGCCTTTCCCGTATGCTACGGAAGGCCGTTGCCCGCTGGGGTCAAAAGTCAAAAACCCCGAGCCATGCGGTGCCTGGACCCGTTCCACCCCTTCATGCACGCACGCTCCCACCGGCGCGCACGTTGGGCTCGGTCCACTCCACCTCCTCCTAGGCCTCGGTGGCCAATCGTACCGCGTCCTAGGCCTCGCATCCCGACAGCCTTTCTGCACCGCACGATCGGAATCGGACGGCGCGAGCTCGACGACAAGGCAGCCGTTGGGGGCTGTGCAATGTAGGGAGCACATGCCATGCGCCCTCTACTTCATCTCTTCTCTCCCTTTTCTATTTTTTGCTCTATGTTTTTTTGTCTTTTTTGGTTTTCCCAGAATAGATAAAACGATTACCCTAAACGTAGACAAAATTATCAATCGCAGCTGAAAAGAACAATATGTAGAGTACTCGTCTCTCTGCACACTACACGGCACACACGAAGCAACACACTAGCTACCAAACCGTGATCAGTCTAAGCATGCGGAATAATTTATAAATGTAACTCATGCAGAATGTTTTGCATTTCTTGCATAAAGAGAATCCAACGAGTCGTCCTTGCATGTTTGGTCGGAGGAGGACAACTATCGGTATCAGAGCCTCCCACGATGGAAATGTCGTAGGAGTTGTTCGTGTGTACGCCCACGCACACCATTGATTTGTACAGATCAGGTCCACCTGGTGGTACGAACCACCGGTGCAATTCTCCGACTCGTTTTGATCTAGACGAGACGCTCGAGTTGTCCCGTCTCTTCTGAGATCGACGATAATTAGTAGCTAGCTACTTAAATTCTGGGATGACCATGTATCGATCAGTTAATGGCGACATTGCTCGTCGTTCGTTCACACACCCATGGCGCTACGGCGTTTCTGGCCAGGTCAGGATTGTTAGGATGATCTCAGGGCTTTGGCCCAACGGCCAAAGCCCACCCCTTGACCGCGCCCTGATCGGGGGCGCCCAGCCCGTTTGGCTGGTGGGCCCCTGTCGCCAGCGCTATAAATACAGAGGTGGGGGCCGGGCGGCACGCGGCACGAGGTTGACCGCGCTGCCGTCACCCCACCTACAAACCCTAGACCCGATCTGTAAGAGGGGAGCGCTGAGCCGACGGGAAGCACCACCGGCGCCGTTCACCGCCGCCAGGGAGACGCCGCCGCCCGGGACACCCCGCAGAGGAGCCCAGAACCTCTACCCCGACCGTCGCTGCCCGTGCGCAGATCTTCATCAACGAACCCGCGATGGCCGCTTCTGCTTCCTCTGCACCCGAAGGTTGGTACCCCTCTCCCTCTAGTGTAGCCCTCAAGAACTCGAACCCTAGAAGAGAAAAGCCCCGCTAGATCTAGCCTAGAGATCCTAAAGAACCTAATATAATATTGGTATCAGAGCACCTAGCGTTTAGATCTAGACGGAGGAAAAAGAAAAGAAAGAAAAGGAGGGGAAAGAAGAACCCTAACCCTAACCCTAGAAAAGAACCGACTGGGCTTACCTGGCCGACGTCGGCTGGTCGTCGTCGTCGCTGGCGTACGGGAGATCGATCGGGCCGTGAGCTCGCCGGCGATCCACGTACGGGCCACCGTCGATGCGCCAGAAAGATCCGAGCCCGCGTGCTCGGAGGGGCGCCGACACGGGGCTGCTCGACGACGGCGCGCTCCCTCTCAGGGGAGCGCGCACGCCGGCGAGAAGGCCCATGGCGGCGCCGGCCTTCTTCCTCTTCTCCGGCGGCGTGGACGATGTCGCCACCGCCGCCGTTGCTTCGCTCGCTCGAGTGCGGAGAGAGAGAGGGGAGAGGCAGAATGTTTTAGGGTTTGGGGGCGTCCGCCGCGGGCGTTTTTGTTCCGCCGAGAACGCCGCGCAGCCGTCGGATGCGATCCGACGGCTGAGATGGCGCCAAGCCGCGGCGGGCTGCCTTTTGGCCCAGGCGGGCGAGGCGTTTCCCGGCCCAGGCCCAGGTTGCGCGCGAAATCGCGCCGCCGCGAGGAGCGAGAGCCGTCGGATGCGAATCCGACGGCTGACGGAGCGCGGGGCGACGCGGTGTCCGCGGGCGCACGCGCGTGAGGCGCGGCCGAGTGGGCTGCGCGCGGGAGAGCGCAGGCCGAGCGGGCCGCGTGAGCAGGCCGCCAAGGCCGCGGGCGCACGCGCGTGAGGCGCGGCCGAGTGGGCTGCGCGCGGGAGAGCGCAGGCCGAGCGGGCCGGCTGGGCTGCGGCCGTGTGGAACGGGCCAAATGGCCGTTTTGCACAGTAAAAACCAATTTTGATATTTATTGATTTTCAGAAGTGTTTTTTTTTTTGATAAATTTCAATGAAATTTGAACTAAAATCTCTGTAAATTTTGCACCAACGTGTTAATTTTTCCAGAGATTGATGTTTACAGTATAATGCTTCTGAATATTGAATTATTTTTTAGAATAATTACAGTTTCCGCTGCAAAAGTTAATATTGATTGTTTTTCATTATTAAATTCGAACCAACGGGAGAATTTCATTTTGGAAAAATAGATTAAAATTCCCAGAGATTTATGATACTGTTATTTTCTGACCAACGTTGTTAATATCAGTATTATAAATTTTAATGTTGATTTCATGCATTATTTCTATCTCTGCCCAACGGTGATGTAGATTTAATGTATGATAAAATTGATTTAAATTGTATGTCGTATTTTTGACCAACGTTGGAAATAAGGCATATAATTTTGATATTACGTTCTCACTGTATTTGAAATATTTTTTCAGGAGGATACAACTTAATGAGTTGTATTAGAGAAATCCCCACTCTCAAAGGTGATAATTATGGAGAGTGGAAGAAAAAGATAGATTTAGCTTTTATCTTGGCTGAGGTGGACTGGGTCCTCACTACAGCACGTCCCACTGAGCCTCTGGCACCAGTGAGGGAACAGAATGAGGATGACACTGCATGGCAGAAAAGACAGAGGGATCATGCTCCCTTGCAAATGTCTTATGATCTTGATCATAAGAAATGGACCACAGCCAACAAGAAATGTATGGCTGTGATAAAGAACACAATTGAGCCTGCTATTCTGGGCTCAATTGCAGAGTGTGACACTGTCACTGAATACCTTGATAAAATAAAGAGTCAGTTCACTGGCTCTTCAAAGACTTATGCTACACAGCTGATTAAGCAGCTGGTAACAGAGAGGTATTCTGGCGGGGGCAATGGCATAAGAGAGCACATTCTTAGAATGAGCAACTTGGCATCTAAACTGAAACCGATGGATTTGGCTCTCAAGGATGAGTTCCTTATTCATCTGGTTTTTGCTTCTTTGCCAAAAGAGTTTGACACTTTTGTTGTCAACTATAATATGCAGCCCGAAAAATGGGACATGGAAAAGTGCATAGCCATGTGCGTGCAAGAGGAGGAAAGAATCAAATCCTCACATGGTGGTGCTATAAACTTTGTGAGGGAAAACAAGAAAAAGAATTATAACAGTAACCCCTTCTCAAAGAACAAGGGCAAAGCCTCTGTACATCAGCCTCAACAGAACAAATTTGCTGTAGACAAAGACCAGTGCCTTCACTGCAAGAAGACGGGACACTACAAGAAGGATTGTCCTGACTACTTAAAGATGATAATGGCTAAGAAAGGTGAGAACATTATTACCTTTATTAATGAATGCCTGTATGTGAAATATTCGAAATCCACTTGGTGGATTGATTCAGGAGCAACTGTTCATGTTGCTAATTCATTACAGGGATTCCGTTCGACGAGGACTACGCAAAGAAAAGAAAGATGCGTTAAAGTCGCAAATGGAGTCGAAGCTGAAGTTGAAGCCGTTGGCGATCTTTCATTAGAATTAGCTAATGGCTCCACTCTTTTACTTAGAGATGTCCTTTTTGTACCCTCTTTACAGAGGAATTTGATTAGTGTGTCAAATTTGGACAAAGATGGTTATGATTGCAATTTTGGAAATGGCAAGTGCGAAATAATGTTTAATAAAGAATGTGTTGGTATTGCCATATTACAGAATGAGCTTTATTTGTTATCATTGTGTGATGATGTGAATGTCGTATGCGATAATAAGAAAGTTGCGTGCGAGAAAGTGATTGAATCCTCGTCTACGAATGTAAACAGAAAACGAAAGAGAACTCTAGATGAGTCGTCGAAATTATGGCACTGTCGTTTAGGCCATATTTCGAGGGGGAGAATAGAAAGACTAGTAAAGAATGATATTCTTCCTCCATTAGAGTTCTCAGACTTAGAACAATGCAGAGAATGCATTAAAGGAAAATATGTAAAGAAAATAAAGAAAGACGCTAAAAGAAGCACAGGAGTTCTACAAATTATTCACACAGATATTTGTGGTCCTTTTCCTGTGAAAAGTGTGGATGGATATGACTCGTTCATAACATTCACAGATGATTACTCCCGTTATGGATATATTTATCCAATCAAAGAAAGAAATGAAGCCTTGGATAAATTCAAGATATTTAAGGCTGAAATTGAAAACCAACACGATTTAAAGATTAAGATAGTCCGATCTGATCGTGGGGGGGAGTACTACGGTCGACATACCCCATATGGACAAGTTCCTGGACCTTTTGCGAGGTTTTTACAGGAAAATGGAATAGTGGCCCAGTATTCTATGCCGGGCGAACCTCAGCAAAATGGAGTAGCTGAAAGACGCAACCGTACCCTGATGGATATGGTGCGAAGTATGATGAGCTACTCCACACTCCCATTGAGTTTATGGATGGAGGCGTTGAAAACCGCCATTCATATTCTCAACAGAGTGCCCAGTAAGTCGGTGCCCAAAACACCGTACGAGTTGTGGACAGGAAGAGTTCCCTCACTAAACCACTTACGTGTGTGGGGGAGTCCTGCTGAGGCTAAAGTATTTAACCCAAATCTTGGGAAACTTGATCCCAAAACAGTAAGTTGCCATTTCATTGGCTACCCTGAAAAGTCAAAAGGTTATCGTTTCTACTGTCCAGACAGATACACAAAGTTTGTAGAAACGAGACATGCTGTCTTCTTAGAGGATGAAATGATGAGGGGGAGCATGGTAGCTCGAGAGATTGACCTTGAAGAGAAGCGGGTGTTTGCGCCCACTCCGATGATTCAAGAGCCATTCTTCACACTACCTGCTGTCGCTGCACCGACGGTGCAAGACACTGTGGTGCCAGTACCTGTTATTGTTCCTCCCGTGGCAACAATGAATGAGAATGAAGAACCTGTTCTTCAGGATCATATAGAACCTATTGCCACAGATGAGGGGGAGCAACAGCAGCCTCAAACAGTAGATGTACCAAATGAGGAGGCCCCGAGGAGGTCTCAAAGAGTAAGAAGATCAGCTATTTCTGACGATTATCAGATTTATCATACAGAGGAGTTTCAAATGGAGGATGATCCCACCTCATTTGAAGAAGCCATGAGAAGCGAAAATTCCTCAAAATGGCTTGATGCCATGGAAGAGGAAATGAGGTCCATGAAGACTAATAAAGTCTGGGACTTGGAAATTATTCCTAAAGGAGCCAAAACAGTAGGCTGTAAATGGGTCTACAAGACAAAACATGACTCCCAAGGGAATGTAGAAAGATACAAAGCGCGACTTGTGGCAAAAGGATTTACGCAAAGAGAAGGGATTGACTACAATGAGACATTTTCTCCAGTCTCATGTAAAGATTCCTTCAGAATCATAATGGCATTAGTAGCACATTATGATTTAGAGTTACATCAGATGGATGTAAAGACGGCATTTCTTAATGGGGATTTGGAGGAAAATGTTTACATGGCACAACCGAAAGGTTTTGTTGTGGAAGGAAATGAGAGAATGGGATGCCGCCTAAAGAAATCAATATATGGGTTAAAGCAAGCTTCAAGACAGTGGTACTTGAAGTTTGACAGTACAATAAGAAAATTTGGGTTTAAAGAGAATGTAGAGGACAACTGTGTTTATGCAAAATTTAAAGATGGGAAGTTTATCTTCCTAATCCTGTATGTGGATGATATCCTACTAGCTAGTAGTGATGTTAGTCTACTACTGGAGACAAAGAAGTTTTTGTCCTCAAACTTCGACATGAAAGACCTTGGTGAAGCTTCATTCGTTCTAGGAATCGAAATTCACCGAGATAGAAACAAAGGGGTATTGGGACTGTCACAAAAGGCATACATAGAGAAAGTCTTAAAGAAATTTGGTATGCATAAATGTAGTCCATCACCTGCACCTATAGTCAAGGGCGACAGATATGGGGATTTTCAATGCCCCAGGAACCAGTATGAGATCGATCAAATGAAAGCGGTTCCATATGCTTCAGCTGTCGGAAGCTTACAGTATGCTCAAGTGTGCACACGCCCTGACTTAGCATTTGTTACCGGGTTACTTGGCAGATTCCAGAGCAATCCTGGAATAGAACATTGGAAATTGATAAAGAAAGTCTTGCGTTATTTGCAAGGAACAAAAGGCCTCATGATGACATACAGAAGATCAGATTCACTCCATATAGTGGGGTATACAGATTCTGATTTTGCGGGAGATGATAGAAAGTCTACATCCGGATATGTATTCACTCTCGCTGGAGGAGCTATATCGTGGAAAAGCTCAAAGCAAACCGTCACTACATCGTCCACAATGTATGCCGAGTTTGTAGCATGTTATGAGGCTACGGGGCAGGTGAACTGGCTAAAGAAGTTCATACCCGGTTTAAAAGTGGTTGACGACATCAATAGACCACTTAAGTTGTACTGCGATAATGAACCCGCAGTAACGTATGCCCACAACAATAAGTCAAGTGGTGCTGCCAAACACATTGACATAAAGTACTATGTTGTGAAAGATAAAGTTCGGGATCAAATTATAAGTCTTGAGCACATAAGTACCGCAAAGATGCTAGCGGATCCGCTTACCAAAGGCTTACCACCCAACGTGTTCAGAGAACATGTAGCCGGCATGGGTTTAAGGGAAAGCCTATGATTCCTGGACTAAAAGATGGCCCAAAGATTAAAGTAACTGTTTCAGAACAGGGAGGTGTATTGTAACTGTTGAATCTATCGGCGATTGACCGTGACGATGAGACATGTTCTATGCACTAATCTGTGATGGAATGTGTAAAGTCAAAAGTAATTAAAGATAAAGTATAGATTGAGATCAAGGGGGAGAATGTTAGGATGATCTCAGGGCTTTGGCCCAACGGCCAAAGCCCACCCCTTGACCGCGCCCTGATCGGGGGCGCCCAGCCCGTTTGGCTGGTGGGCCCCTGTCGCCAGCGCTATAAATACAGAGGTGGGGGCCGGGCGGCACGCGGCACGAGGTTGACCGCGCTGCCGTCACCCCACCTACAAACCCTAGACCCGATCTGTAAGAGGGGAGCGCTGAGCCGACGGGAAGCACCACCGGCGCCGTTCACCGCCGCCAGGGAGACGCCGCCGCCCGGGACACCCCGCAGAGGAGCCCAGAACCTCTACCCCGACCGTCGCTGCCCGTGCGCAGATCTTCATCAACGAACCCGCGATGGCCGCTTCTGCTTCCTCTGCACCCGAAGGTTGGTACCCCTCTCCCTCTAGTGTAGCCCTCAAGAACTCGAACCCTAGAAGAGAAAAGCCCCGCTAGATCTAGCCTAGAGATCCTAAAGAACCTAATATAATAAGGATCTCAACGATGGCGACGAGGAAACCTGGACCGTCGGATCGGCATCGCTTTCGCCCCAACTCATCGAAAGCAGCAGCCTCGCTCGCTCGCTCGCTCGCTCGTCCATCCGTTCCTGATTTCCTGCAGTACGTACGCGTGTGGCTCTCACCAACGTTGGACGTCGTCAAAATCAAATCTTGACCTTCTTACCCGAGTAATCGTACCTTTCTTGGTTAGCAATCGATCGCATACTTCTTACCCAAGTAATTACTTTTCTTGGTAGCAATCGATCATATACTTTTTGTTTACCACACTGCCTGTCAACAACTAAGTTGTCGATCTTACGAATTATGAGAAAAATATTTAGTCTCTCAGAAAGATTTTAAAGGAGAATGATGATGATCTTCATTACTATGAACTAGTTACATAATACTCTCACTAAAAGATTAGAAAAGGATGTAACTAACCATAGTCTCTATACTCTTTCTACTAGTTGGAAGAGCTCGATTGATTCTCTAGGATTGTTCTTTTTCGATTTGTCTTGCCAGCTGTCGTTATATTCTCTCATCAATCTTTAAATAGCGCCGAAGAGGTATCGATTATCCGTGTGAGTAGACGCCTTGTTGAACCGTCCATCCAATCGAGCGGATGGTTGCTGCCAGTGAGAGAAATTTGACATAATTGATCTTCGGTTATTATCAGTAGTGAGAATCATGGAGACAACTGCAGGGTAGTGATTGTCATAGGATGTAAGGCTGAATCATCATGCAGGGATAAAGCACGTGCTTTATCTGCTGCACGGAGAGAATTTCTTGGAGGCAGGTCCTTATACAAGTTCATAAGATCTCCGAGTGGCTGCTAATCGGTTGAAATGGGCCTCTGACCAGGAGTACTCAGACAAATGCCTTTGGAAACTTATGACCACATGGGTCTTGAGGCAAAACTGTATTTAATAGATTATTTAATCCTCGTCATTGTCATCCAATCTAAATCGCCTTCAGTATGTTCAATAGTGTGACGTCAGCTATCTGTAAGTTTTACTACGTAGGATATGAGATGATGTGGATGAGAGAAATGGAGCATAGAGAATTGTGCCGTCTCTAATGCAACAATCGACTGTAATACGAAAAACAAGAAACATTATGTCATGAAGAAGCTATCTATAGAGACATGTAAAAAATATAATCTAAGTTAGGAGCTGTCGTTAATATCATCTATATAAAAAATAACAGTTGCTTATACTATTATACATGTTTTTAGATGATCACTGCGTGCTTAGTACTAGCTAGTATGAACCCCCCCCCCCCCCCCCCCCTATGGCTGAAGTTTTGAATGGATTTGGTCGAAGGTAATTAAACCAGGTTTGCAGTTTACCGGTACTAATACTAGCACTAGTGATTGATTCAGTCAGACCGCACGAATGGTAGCAAAAATTCCAACAGCGACACTTCATTGGAATCCAATTAATACTCCTACTATCTGGATTACTGAATCATTCCAAGCAAGTCGTACATATGTACGTACCTTGTCAGCTCCGTTAATTTGTCACTCATCTGTTCGAAGCTCATGGCAAAATGTCCTTGTCAAGTAAACACGTACAAACATGTATGGAGTATGGCTATTACAATCGTACATGTCCCAAGACAAAGGATGATGCTAGTAATTTGTAGCAGGCACAAACATCCTTAAAAAAAATTACGGTGCACGAAGGCAGGCACATGCTTACATCGTCAAAGACGACGATGCGTATCGTTTCGTGCGTGTGGATATTCACTCAGGGCCGTCCGATCAGAGATGAACCCTAAACCAACGGTAATTATGCCCCGTCTCGATTTCCATAGGAACCAGAGAAAATTCTCGCGTCTCAAACGGGGCATTAGTGATAAATTAAGAAATTTACACAGACAACAAAAGGAAAGAAGAAAGCAGAGGTCGGTGCTCAAGTTAGCTTAAAGCTCAAGCTTTTAGCTTAAATTATAGGGAGTGTCTATACAACATTTGACTGTTTTTGAGGACAAAAATAGTCAGATTTTGAGCCGTTAGATGGAGATTCAACACCCTAGATCATTTTTTTAGAGGGGGGCTTGTATGGGTGGATCCGTTGGATGTAGATCTAACGTCCCAGATCAATCTGACTGTTTTTGTCCTAAAAAACAGTCGAATATTGTATAGCAATACTCTAAATTATAATGCTTGGTTTTTTTGCACGATAGATAGCCATTGAAAAATTTTGCAGCGTAATTACATTTACAAAAATGAAAAAATAGAGAGAAAAAAAAGGTTACCTAACAATGCAAAGAAATGCAGGAAAAATAAGAAAAAACTATAAAAATCATAAAAAGATGAAATTAATAAGCTAAAAACTAGAAGCTAACTTGAGCGGAGCTGAAGCTACGAAGCCAACGAGGATGGACAGCGAGGGATACGAATCCGTGTGTAATACCCATGGATCCCAGAGATGCGACCTCCAGCTGTGCACAGCTTGGACTCCCACGGCGACGCGTCCTCTGAGGATGAGAACAGATTTAACAAACAAACAAACCATGTCATTGTGATCAGCACAATAGATTATGTCGCTTAATCATGCAAATGCAAACAAATTTTGGTCCTAATTTCCAAGCACTGAAATTTCCAAAACAAAAAAAAAATCACGTAGAGTACATGCATACAATATACGGTCATTAGCGGCCGGGCTAATAATAGCAAAAAATTAAGAATATGAAGGTTAATTAATTGGATTTCCTCTGTAGACCGCGTATGGATTGAACTAATTTTTAGTCAGAAATCTTTGCGCGTGAAAGGCCTTTCAGAAAGGTATTCGCGCGAACGACTAATATTCCCGCGAGGAAGGAGAGCGAACATTCATACACGCAGACAACACGCAGCGCAATGCAAACTAGCCGTCTCCGTCTTCTCCGAAATCCATCGCATCTGACGAAACTAGCGAGAATTCCATCTTTGCTTTTTGCTCTTTTCTACAAATCGGCAGCGGACGGTGATTCAAACCAAGCCTTTTTTGGCCTCTGTTCTTATTTTTCCTCCTGTTTATATTCTGCACTTTTGGAACGCCTGCTTGCTGTGCTGATCTGAGCTGCGCTTTTGACTTGGCTGGGCTCGACAAGTCAATGGCAGCTTCTCGTCCCGTTCAGATTTCCGACATGACCGCTTCCCCTGCTATATAAACCCTAGCCCCCCCTGCCTTAAAACTAAACCCATTCATTTCTTGTCTAGTTCCCTCTAGCTACATTCATCTTGCTGCTGCTGCTTCTGAAAGGAGATCGATGGAGGTTCTGAACCAGAAGCAGGTCTCCGAGTTCAGGGAGGCGTTCTCCTTCTTCGACAAGGACGGGGACGGGTGCATCACGCTGGAGGAGCTGGCGACCGTGATCCGGTCGCTGGGGCAGAGCCCGACCGCGGAGGAGCTGCGCGAGATGATCCGGGACGTGGACGCCGACGGCAACGGCACCATCGAGTTCGCCGAGTTCCTCGGCCTCATGGCGCGCAAGATCAAGGACACCGACGCCGACGAGGAGCTCCGGGAGGCCTTCAAGGTCTTCGACAAGGACCAGAACGGCTACATCTCCGCCAGCGAGGTACGCCGCTACTAGTTCGCCGCTTACTCCGCGCGCTTTACGGCCAGCCACCGGCATGCACACGCTTCGTTCGTACGCACGCGTAGCAGCGCTCCGTTTCTAAAATTACTGTTATGATGTTGACTCGCAGCTGAGGCATGTCATGATCAACCTCGGGGAGAAGCTGACCGACGAGGAGGTGGACCAGATGATCAACGAGGCCGACCTCGACGGCGACGGCCAGGTCAACTACGACGAGTTCGTCAGGATGATGATGCTCTCCGGTCAATGATACCGTGCATCGTTCGTTCACGCACGCATCGTCACTTCTACCAGCGAGCGAGCTAGCTACTGTTACTGATCTTGCATCTATATCTCCATTTTTTTCAATGGAGGGATTGAATTAATTAGCCACGCTTTTAATTGTGAATCTGTTTAACTGTTGATTGATCGATAGTAGTTGGTTCGTAAATTGATGGTGATGATATATCGACAGAGACTCTTCACCGGCCAGCAGTCTAGTCTGTCTGTGCAAACAATATATTCTAGCTAGGTATTCCGCGTTGGAGGTTTGATCTTGTAGTCTAACAAAAAAAAGAAATAAAGAGTGTTTGGACTTTGAACAATGGAAGATCAAGGGAGATTGGGAGAAGACGAAGCAGTAGCTGTATTTTGTTTCGTTTGACCGACCGATCGACCGACAGGGACTTTTGGACCTGACTCCCCTTTTACCTTTTTATCTTTTCTTGTTGTTGACAAGAAATAATTTGATGCTGATTCTTTTTTCCAGACTCTGACAGATCGATCCCCATTATAAGTTACGTACTCCATGCTTATGGCTGAAAATCTGTGGCTTATGACTGAAATTACACTGTAGCAGCTGAAATTTCACTGTAACTGAAAGTGGTTTATTTGGCGTAATTAAATTTAAAAAATTTAAAAATAGGAAAAAAATATGCTAGCTCATCACGGACAACGTAAGCGAATACTGGAAAAAAAAGAACTGGCAAAAAACTTAAAAAAAACCAAAAGTTTAAAAAAAGATGGAATTTATAAATAGTAAAAAAATAAGTTAGAAGGCAGAAACTGGAGCTGAAACTTGAGCGGAATTTATTAATTGGCTGTGCTCTTTTTGTCTAGTGGTTGGGCCCTGTAATTCAGCCAGCATTCAATGGTCAATGTCTTTGGTACGACACCTTGTGCTACTGTGAACCATGTAACGCGCAGCTATGTGCACACCAGTACCACTGTACCAGGGTCCAATTCACCTACATGCAGCTCATAACTGGTGCCCTGCTCTCTTCACTTTCTTCCGCCTACACCGGCCGATTCACGTAGAACTTTCGCGGGAGTCATACCAAAGTTGTAAATACTGTTACAGTACTAGTCATATCGACCGATATGTACCATATCAGTACCTAAACCGATACAAAGTATCGCTATGTGTTGTACCGGCCTCAACACCGACCATACCGGTTTTGATATCGGTCATATCAGAGTACTGTTGTATATTTGGAATAAGATTACAAGTTATATTTAATGTATATATAATTAAATAAATATATGCTTATAAATATATGTATTTGTATTATTATATTAAATTCGAAATAGTACGCTGGTATGGACTGGTACTAAAACATATCATTTCAAAAATCAAATCAGTATAGCCTTTGGTATAGTATTGACAAGTATAAGTTATGCTGTGTTCCTGGTATACAAAAAACTAGTGTAAATTTTATGTGTTTGAAACGTGGTATAAGGTTCCGATGGCATCAAAGTACATGTTGTGAGGACTGGATGATTTCGCCCCGCTCATTTCGGCTTAAGTTTCTGGCTTATTTTTCACTATTTATAAATTTCGTCTTTTTTTTGAACTTTTGTTTTTTTAGCTTTTTTGCCGGTTCTTTTTTACGTATTCGTTTGTGTTGTCTGTGATGAGTTAACATATTTTTTTCTATTTTTAATTTTTTTAAATTTAATTACACCAAATAAGCCACCTTCAGCTACAGTGTAATTTCAGCCAGCTACAGTGTAATTTCAGCCAGCTACAGTGCAATTTCAGCTATAAGCTATTATTTTTCAGCCCAACCAAACGGATGAGCAAATAAGCACCAGTCATTATATATTGGTTCTCTTTTTGTTAGCTTATAGCTTATGTTACTGATTTTTTTTGTTATGGCTGGTGGTTTATGACTGTGACTGATAGATTTTGGTTATAGTATGAGCGTATGTGTGAATAAATCAAATGCCGATAAATCGTTTCGAAAAAGTTATTTCGATAAGTCGTTTCGAAACGGTGGTGAAAAAGTCGTCCCATTTGTTTATTTGTTTGTTTGGGGAAGTCGTAAGCTATAAGCTGAAAAGAATTTGGTCTATAATTTATGGTTTATAGGTTTCTTCGAACAAATAAACGGGACTATTATTCTGTTGTCTTTTCGAAACAGTTTATTAGGATAGTCTTTTTGAAATGGTTTATCGATACTCAGTTTCGCATAAACACGTATGTTAGAATTAAAAACAATCAGACACAGCGGAAAAGAACCTATCCAAATTTTCAATGTTTTTTCAACTGGGACATGGAAGATTGGAAGAATAAGATAGTGGCTCGCAGGCCGGCCAAAATGTGTCGGTGACTCGGCGACATTTGGTTTCGCCGGTGCGATGCAGCCTGTCACGCGCTGCTACGGCAAATGGCCGGCCGGAGCACTGGCCGTCGGGTCAATCACGGCTCACGAGTACTCCAGTGGTGTGCCTACAGTCAAGCCGTGGTCAACACGACTCCCGCTGTTCGATCAGAAATCGATTAATTGATGGCCAGGATCTGTACGTGGAGACGGCAGATGGCTAGCACGAAATTAATTTGAGTCGGTCCAGTTGCGCATCGTTCATGTATCGGTGATCGTTTTGGCTCCAGTTTTTAGCTTTCGGCTTATTTTTAACTATTAATAAATTTTGATTTTTTTTGAACTTTTGGTTTTTTGTTAAGATTTTTGCCGGTTCTTTTTTCTCGTATTTGTTTGTATTATACGTAATGAGCTAACATATTTTTTAATTTTTTTAAATTTAATTATGCTAAATAAGTCTCTATCAGCTACAATGTTTTTTCAGCTATAAGCCACCAAAAAAGCCCAAATGATCACCATATAAAGCTTCAGGGTGAACCAACTAATACAAGAAAATTGACCATAATGTGAGACCATGTGAAAGTTACGTAATATTTATGATGAGTATTTAATTTTGTCTATACCTTATTATGGATATTTGAGTTTGATTTTAAATAATTACAAGTATTCACCGTTGGTGTTGCTAACGGTATGATGTCATTAGTGCCACGGTCATATAGGCCTTAGCAGTATGACCGGCCAGTGACCAGCGATTAGGCTAGCAATGGTACGGCGGTCATACCAGCATGGGAGCCGTGATATGACTGGTCGGTTGTGGTAGTACCGGCCTGTAGTTGGCGATAGCTATTTTTCATAGAGATCTGTGCTGGGTTGCGAGAAGCAGTACTACCGGTCTTGTAATGGCGGTACTACCAAAGTGTGTTGGGTGGTCTGATCGACATGGGTGCCACGATCAGACCGGCCCCCGATGTTGAGTTGGTGTCGGTTGTGTTAGTCATGGCAGGGTCTATGCAAATGTTAGTCATAAAGTGTGTCTATGTATGTTTTGATTTGATAATGAGAGTCAAATTCATGTCATTTATACTCGGATTTGTTGCTAGTTCTTTGATGTGCAGCGTGTTTAATGAATGTTGCATCAACGGCAAGACCGAGGCTACAGAAGGGGCTTTGAGGCCATGGCTTGTCATGTAAGTTCAAGTGGAGTATTATCTCAGGTGGAGAAGTACGGGAGAAAGACAAGGATCATAAGGAGACAAGTATGTACATGTGGTGTGCCAATTAGACTTGTGTGTTTTAAGTGGTGACGGTTTTCGGAGTAATAGGACACACTTGAAACAAGTGATAGGACCTCCTCTCTTGTGGTCTGTCACATTGTTGTAGGCTCAAGTGAATTTTCTGGATATGAGGGCTAAATCATCTTCTAGAAATTGCTCAATCTGCTTGTCACTCACTGCATTCAATATAGCTAATGAAAATTCAGAAGAATAAGCCAAAACAACTGAATCACGACAAGACTTGGAGGGATTAGCCACAAGAGCCATCAACTCTTAAGCCATGAGTACAGTTTATCCATAATGATGTCACTCATAATAGAGTGTTATTAATATATGTGACTTTCATCTCCCAAATACTTAGATCAAGAGCACCTAAGATCTAGTGAACGTTCTTGGACTCAGAGTAAGTAATGCCAACTGCTCTAAGATTACTCAAGATCTTGTTAAAGTGAACAAACATCTCATCTAAGGGTTCACCATATTTCATTGCAAAGTGTTGATACTCCTTGTATTGATTTTGACTCATTTCTTTGATAGTTGTAGTACTCTTATGGTAGTCATCGAGGGTCCTCTAGATCTCATGTGTGGTACCAAGGTGAGCAACTCTATCAAACTCACTTCTACTAAGACACTAAATGAGGATATTTCTAGCTTTGCTATTTTCCTCCACATCTACAAGATTTTCAGCATCATCGATGCGATCATCGGTAGGAAGAACATATGAACTCTTGCCATTCTTCCAAATAGCATACCCTTGGGCATGAAGGTATGAAACCATCAAACCTTCCAATAGGGATAGTCGACCCCATCAAATATTCGAGGCTTTGTGGAATATTTTTCTACCGTCATAACTCAAAGACCGGTGAAGATCTTATCAGCAAAGAACTCATCCAGCTCTAATACCACTTGTAGGATTGATGGTCGGCTACTAGACATGGGGGTGTGAATGGTAGACACAAATGTTTACCCTAAGTATTCTAAGATTCTTTCGTTCCAATAGCTATGAAAAACTATAAAGATCAGAGCCTACCAACACTTGCTGAAAAATGTCAAAAGGATGATCCATTTGGAAAGGATGATCTGAATAGAAAGGATGATCTGTTCAGAAAGGATGATCCAATTGAACTGAAAGAAAACTAACTCAAACCAAATTGAACCAAACTTGGTGCTCGGGTGTTCAATCAACTTGGGATCAAGCATACATGTTCTTCACCCATCATGTCATCCAAAAAGTAAATCAAAATTGAAACTTGATGAAGAAATATTAGTAGATCTAACAAACCCTAATCAAGAACTAGAAAACCAGGCACAACACCAAAATTGCAATTAGAACTTGTTCGTGGATAAATAATGGTCAAGGTGACCTTGGATGGGACAATATTTACCCAAAACAAGACCAAACACAAGAACCTTCAAGGAATTGCTAAGATAGTATCTAGATAGATGGAATCTGACCTCCAAGAGGTTTCTCTATTATTTACACATCCTTGGCACAAAGGAAAACCTAGAAGACAAGAAGAAGAGACAAATAAACACCCAAAACAAGAAAACAACATCTTAAACAAGAACACAAGTTCTTGCATGAATTTGAAGGATCTATTTTGGCTTGAGGATGATGGTTTACAACCACACCCTTACGAGAACAAGAGCCCCAAGGGCAACACTCATACAAGGCTTCCTTACTCCTAATACAAATTACTCACTTCAGACTTAAAGAAATGAGATGTCTCCCTCTCCATCCTTCCCTTATATAGAGGAGCCAAGCACCTCCCTCTCTCTATTGGACCCTAATCTAAATCCTTAGTGGATACCATCCACTTCACACATGGGAAAACCCGCAAACCCACATCTTAATGCGTTTTTCATTTACACAACTCTTGTGCCCACTTTTTAAAGCACATCAGCCTAAATCCATTATATCTTGATCCTCATCTTCTCCATGATCTAAACCATCTTTCCTAAGCACCATGATTTTAGGCTCTTCTCTTTTTTGGTATTTGGCAAAGTACCAAAATACCCATGTCTTGACCCGGTCGCATCATTCACTTGCAAGCAATCTCCATGCTTGACATGTGTAGGTTCACCAATGGCTTACCTCGCGTTGGCAAGCCTCTCCTGTTCTAGTTTTACTAAACCATCACTGCACTTGCACCGACCAAGCCACTTGGTACAACTTTTTGCTTGAACTTTTTCTTCAATGTCCTTATCTACTGTATACCTTACTTGAGCTCAACCATCTCACCCGGCATCTATGACCGTTCTGAACCTTGGTTCTCTCAACCAATTCACAGTCCTCCTCACCATTGACTATAGTTAACTCCAAACCACCTACACATCCAAGGACCAAGAAACAGTGTCTAGGCACAAGTTCTTCACAATTTAACCTATATTGATAAAAAACATACATCATGCAATCATATACACTTAATCCTAAAAGCCTAAAGCCATGCATCTAGCAATCCATGCTTACCAATTTGGCTAACCACATAAGTAAAACATTTCATATCATTGTCTTATCATAAACAACTCACCATTAAACCATCAATGGCCTCATTACAAAGTCCTCTTAAAAAGGTGTAAAGACCCCCGAAGTCACCAACCCAACGGAACACTTTGAATTGTCTCAATACTCTAAAGATGTGCTCTCTGTCCCAATGATCCGTTTGATCTTCCGTTCCAAAAGGATTATCCAATACGTACAAGAACAACAATACACCTCTCTATTCCGATGATCCGATTGATCATCCGATCCAAAAGGATGATCAATATTTCCAATATACTCTTTCTAAAGGATGATCCGATCCAAACGGATAATTCGAACCAACAAGATGATCCTTTTCGAAAGGATGATCCTATCAAACTAAAAATAAAGAGACTAATTTTTTTTAGGTTTTGTTAAATATCATCAGTATGTTTCTTCCTAACTCTCCTATTTTTTTTACCCTTTTGAAACTTAAACTTCAAGAACAAGACATCGATTGTCACATATACATTATAAGCTATAGGGTGACCTCAACCAGCTCTCACGGAGATGATGTGCAGTGTAGGTATGTATGTGTGATCGATGGACGCAAGGGACTGGCAGAGCCGGCCGCCGTGCGAAAGCCCAGGCAAAAACAACCGCTGTGTGGCAGGAGACTAGCGTAAGTTCAACAGAACTCAACAGAGTTGCTCGCCGGCGAGCCCAGACAGCCGCCCAGGATTGCCGGGAGGTCGCTCTGCCTATGAAAGGGACCACTGATCCGTCTGTGTGAGGAGTGCAGCTAGCTAGCTAGGCTGGTAGCAGTGGGCATGCAGGCAGCCTGCATGCTGTTCTAGCTCTGATTCATCTGGGTCAGTGGTGCATACGCAGCGAAGTTATGAACTTGCTGTTAGTGTGTTATTACTGCAGGTTCCATATGTATTGTGCAATGCGATCGATGGCGCTCGATGGTGTGCTAGCTTGTAGCTGCTGTCGATCACTGCAATGCTGCAGCCGGTTAGGTTAATACTACATACATTATACATACTGCCATCGATCTCGTATTCTCAGTGCGGCAACGCAACAGCGATGCCTCATCTGCAGCTGTTAATGCGTAATGCCAATACGAGGATGGACAGGCTCCAACTGTATCTATCTACATCAGAAACCTCCTATTGCGCCTTGATCTTATTGTTACCTGCTAGGGCCGGTGCATGCATTGCTGCACATCTGCATTTCTGAAAATAATTATGCTTGGTACATTGCAATTGTTTAATTTCCTGAAATCTGAGCTAGATCACATATAGGAGCATCGATCGGTTTGTGTGCTTGATTAATTGGACAGTTGGGTTCGGCCCACTTAATTGTGAGCTTATTCACCTATAATAAAAAAATCTATCTGCTTCCCTCCTCCCAGATCGATCGGCGGCTCCTTAAGGAAATGTTTGCTACAACTAGCGTACTACATGTAGTACGCCTACAGTGAGCAGTCCTATACATATTAATTAAACAGCTTTTGATTTGTGATTAAGCAGCTTTTAATTTGGCAGTTAATTAGGCATGCTCAACTTTGCTCAATTTGCATAACTGCATCAACTGGTTCCCTTCAGAACTTTTGTTCATGCAAGCAAGCAAAGAATGCTCATGCGTGCATAATCTTGCAACATCGATTATATATATCATTTGCACATACGCATGCTTGCATAAAGTTGCTTCTTTGATTCTTCTTTATAGTTTATACTAGTATATTGTTTTTGTGTGTATATATATGATGCATAAATAGATAGATCTTGTCGGGACCTCGGATTTCTGAACCCGGACCCTCTGTGTATTACTGCACTAGTCCCAGATCAAAACTAGTGCACACAGTTAAACAGAAATGAATACATAACCAGCAACGCTTTATTACAATATTAAAGAGTACAGACCGAAAGGTCTCATTATTACAATTGAGGTTTCAAGACCTCACACACATGAAACACAGCGGAAGCAAAAGATAAACTCGGTGAAGACCCATCAATACGCCACAGGCAATTGACTGGGGAAGCGCGACCTAGAACTCCTGGAATCCTTCGTCGAAGCCACCAGCGAAGTAGTCGTAGTCTCCTTCTTGGGCTTCGTATTCCTCTGCTTTTTATGTTGGAGTGTAGCATGTGAGTACATAAAGTACTCCGCAAGTCTTGGGAAAAATGCAATAGATGCAAGACTTTACAAAGGAAGGCTATATGGTTCTTTTGCACAAAGCAATATTTTCATTTAATTACTTCTAACTATTTTCGAAGGCATCATTTTAATGAAGTAGTTGTTTTAACAGAATTAACTTTCTAGTGAAAGTTCCAACTACCAACACTAGCTAACCAATTACAATTGGTCAAGTTTAAACTGCGGGTTCCATCCACCCTCTCTGGCTCCAACCGCCAGGATACCCTTCCGAGAGTTCCCTCCACTCTCGGAATACAAAAACTTTGATTTTAAAACCAAAACCAAAAATCTACCATGTAAATGCATTCCTTGCCCGCCCTTGACCGTAGGCACGGCTATTCGAATAGTTTTTATACTCTGCAGAGGTTGTACAACTTTACCCACAAGAGATAAATTATCCTAGAAGTCAACACGCTTCCTTTGGCATGAGACCCAGATAAAATATCACAAAGCCTTTACCTTACTCTAATCTAGCTAGATACCACCCGCTGAGGTTTCACCGCAGGTAGGCTAACTGCCCGAACCGAAGCCCCCTCTTGCGCCATATGAGTACAGTAAATCCCTGTCCATCACTGTGAATAACCAGTCCATCCCTGGCATCCACTTTCCACTAGTGGCACCTAAACAAGACTATCATAAGTTAGTTAGATAGGTCGTACCCATATAGACTTGTGGTTGTACGGTTAATGCTCAGTCTGGACAAACACAAGCGTCAGTCCTTAATTGACTAGGGTGAAACATACACTTAACAAGATCTCGTGTTTCCTGCACCAATCCAAACCAACCATCCACCTTAATCTAAACCAACTTTCATAATTTATTTTATTTTAAAAGAACAGTGGTAACTCCAATTACCACTAAATTTGTAAACACAAGGGTATTACAATAAATCATAATTTCCCATTTTCAAGACTTCAGAGGTAATACATAGCATGACTAAGCATTATACTACCATTCTATTATTCACAAATGATTATAATACTCTCATTAAAGAGCCAAAGAAAATCCTAAGGAGACAAGGGTACATGGCATTCAATTTCAACAGAGGGCATAACAAAATTGGGGTAACTAATACCTTAATATTTGAACTAATCATATATATAAATAGCAACGCACATAATTTAAAATAAGTAAAATATTTCAAAATCATAGGTTCAAGATGATCAAAGGAGACTTACCTTCTTGCAGGGTTTCTGGGTCTTCTTGCTGCTGTGAAGAGGGGTCGTCGACAACGTTGGATTCTACGCGAGAAAAGACAGAGTCACAAAACAAATAAATACAAACAAAAATTCAAATAAACTCAAAAATTCAAATAGAGGCCATAGTTGGATAGATCATGATTTTAGATGAATTTAGAAATTTGAATGGGTTCAAACGGAGTTAGGACGAAGAAGAACGGGCTCCGGGAAGTTTGAAGAAAATGGAAAAACTGAATTATTGGAATTATTTTTCTAAAGGAAATCTCGAATTATGACGTCAGCATGGAATTTAATTTCGGATGAATTATTTTTCAATAGGAAAAAAGGGGGAGGGGCTGACATGTGGGCCTGGGGTCTATAGACCGAGCCCACGGAGGGGAAGGACGGCCGAGGTGGCACGGGTGCTGATGGGGCATAGGGGAACACAGCGGTAGGGGCGGCGGTTACCGAGGGTGGCCGGAGACGCGTCGGCGACGAGGAGGGCGGTGGCGCGGCTCGGGCTACGGCGGCGATGACTTTCCGGCGGCGGCGAGGGACGGCTGAAGGGTGGCCGAGGTGCGCACGGGCGCGGCGAAGCTGGGGGTAGCGTCGGCGGGGCTCGAGGGCGACCGGAGCAACGGCGATTTCTCGCCGGAGGAGCTCGCCGACGCGCGCACGGGGTGAGCTCGGTGCGGGGCTGCTCGGGCACCGGGGAGAGGGAGACGAGGGCAGAGGGAGGTGGGGTGGGTTGTGAAGGAGCCGGGGGGGCCTTTTATAGGGCGGAGGGGGAGCGGGGCGGCGCGCATTTCTCGCTGGAGATGGCGGCGGCGGAAAGGAAAGAGTGGGGGAAGAAGGAAAGGGGGGGCGGAAGGAAAGAAGGGCGCGGGGATTGGGGGAGGAGGCGGGTGCCCGACTTGCGGGGGAAGAAAGGGAGGTGGGCCGAGCGCGGGAGAGCGGGGGAAGCCGGCTAGGGCGGATGAGGCGCAACGGCCTGGCGGCGGCGCGGCTGGGAAGAAGGAAGATGGTGGGCGGGAGGAGGGAGACGGCCTGACGGGTGGGGCCGGGGCGCAGAGAGAGGGGGAGCGGGAACGGCCGAGATGGCGCCACGCGGTTAGGGGCCGGATCGGGTGGCCTGGAGACGGAGGGTGGGGCGGACGGCAGATGGGCCGGGCGCGCGCGGGTGCGGCTGATCTGGGCCGGCCACCTGTCGGCCCGGGAGGAGGGGGAGGCGGATCCGGGCGGCGACGTGGGCAGCATCTGGCCGTCCACGTGGCGGCCGGACGGAGGGGAGGGATTTTAGATTTTTAATTTTATTTTCCTGATTTTCAGAAAAGGCTAGGAAATTCAAATAAGCTCAGAAAAATATGAAATAAATTCCAAAAATTCCAGAAAAATTCACAGAAGTTCCTGGAGATATTTTGGACTTAAATAAAATATTTCCAACTCAAGTTGGTATTTTAATTTTCATACTTTAAAATACTTTTTAAAAATACGTTTTTAAACTCCAGAAAATCCAGGAAACCAGATAAAATGCCAAATAACTCCAAATAATTAATTTGAATTAGGATTTTTATAGAAATTCAAAATATTTTTTTATTTAACAATATTTTTAGGTTTTACTTAAAATACTTTTCAAATCCAGTTTTTTTTCAAAAACAGAAATTCAGGGCAAATCCAAATAAAACTCAAATACTTTAAAATAATTAACTTGAATTTAAATTTTTCAGAAAGCAAATTTTTGGGATGTTACAGATCTTTAATTCTCAAGATTTTGTCTGTACACACCGCAACGTATACAGCTAGCTACAAGATACGGCTGGATTCTTTTGAGCTACGGCCGATAGATTTTAGTTCTAGCGTGAGTGATTATATGAACGAACCAAATGCTGATAAGTTGATAAGCCATTTTGAAAAGGTTGTCCCGATAAGCTGTTTCGAAAAGACGATGAAAAAACCGTTCTATTTATTTGTTCGGAGGAAACTATAAACTGAAAAAAAGAGTGCTTTGAATGTGTATTGTATCCATGCATTACACACATGCAATACGTACACACACTGATCAGAGCTCTAGCTACATATGTGCCTTTGCTGTAGCTAGGTGCTTCTTTCCAGTAGAAAGGCCAGTCCTAACTGCCATAGACTTGCAGGTGACAAGTTTTGGCAATGTGGTGAGTAGCAAAGGCAGCACCAACGAAAAAAAGTGGTTCTATGTTTTTTTAACAGTGATTTATATAATTTTTAAAATATGATAAATAATAAATAGATATTATTTATCTCTTTATATGCTTTTAATATTAGTGTTACTCCTGTCAGAAAGAAAAGTACAGAAACGCCTCTTAAAAAAGAGAAACCTAGAGAGAGGGGAGAGAGGACCACCATGCATAAGGCTTGCAGAGGGGTGGGATCTTTGGAGACAGAATTGATAAATGTAATATTGGTCCACCAATTGCAGGTTTGCATTGGACAGCCATACTGTTAGACATGCAGTTAATAATGGAGTATTAACAGAATAGGAGACAGAATTGCTTCCTGCTGACTAGCTTGTAACAGAATTGAATTGAAGGTGGGATCGAAGGAGGTCAGAAAGGTTCAGGAGGAAGGGTCCAAGATGAGAGTATTGGAAGCCTATACTAGTTAACATAGGCCTGTGATGCTATTGTTGCTATGCATGATATGGGCTGGAGGCCTCTTCTTTTCGGCTGCGGCTTATGCCTTTTGATTGAAAATTTTGAATTTTGGCTGTTTACAGTACATATTACAGAGAGACAGATACTCACTTACGATTTTGGCTGGTACAGATATTGGGCTTTTAACGTGTAGATCATTTAATTTGTAAACCCCGTCTTGAGAAAATACTCCGTTTGAAAGTTATGTACTGTAGCAAAAGCCAAAAGCCGCCAGCTTGTGAGGTAAAGAACATGCCCTGGGTCTCAAACGCTTATGACTTTTAACTTATGTTATGGGCTGGGCCTCAAAGGCTTATGATTTTTAACTTATATTATATTATCTAACTTTTAAACGATGTGTTTTTTAAGGTGAAGACTATAAATCAATTATAATAGATACTGTGTTAAATTTATCTATATCGAATAAAATCATATATAAATGTCTTTCTATACTCTCTCTTACAAATAATTAGAATTAAAAATTTTAAACCAAAATTACAGGCTAAAAAAAACTCACTCGTAATAAAGCTAACTGGCCGGCCAGGCAGATCTCACAAACCATTCGGCCTGTAAAATGTTTTCTGCATGCCAGCTGCTGGCTGTGGGGTTGCGTCAGAACCTGCTTTTATATGTCTAGGTTTAAGTACTGTAGGGGTGAGGTAGCTAGTAGGTTGTAGAACAACAAATTAATATATGTACTTATATTTGAAAATAGATTTATCTTTGTTAGATAATTCTTGTATGCGTGATTAAAATATAATTATATTTCTTATACTAATCCTAATATATATCTGATCGAACTCCACCACTATAATTTAGACCGACCACGATCGATAATATAGATATTTTCTAGCTATTAAGAGTGAACGATGTTTCTTCTTTTGTTTTTATTTTAATAATATAATTGATCACTCCAAAATTTTCATAGGAAATTAGCAAAAAAAATTCACTAGAAACAGTTTAATTCCTAAAAAATAGAGAAAAAAAAGCATGTGTTCCAATCACAAAAAATAGTGACGTTTGCACCTTACAAGGTATTCCGAACACAATTTTAACCAAACCATTATTTTTCAAGACAACTTTAGGCAGCGTTTTCATGTTTCTGATCTAAACAAGTGAAAAAAAACGAAATTTATAAATAGTGAAAAATAAACCGAAAGTTAAAAGCTGCACCCGAATTGATCATCACCTAAAACATACTACTTTAAGGCAGGGCAGAGGCGTACAGTAAACGAGTCTGGTAAGGTAGGACACTGTTGCAGTGAACAGCCAAAAGTGCTTTGCCGTACGTGGAGAAAAACACTGGTTTACTGTAGTCGAATCGCTGTAGCAACGATCTCAGCCGTTCAGGCCGAATCCAGCTGCCGAGGTTAGCAAATGAAGAGGATAAGGGCTGTTTGGTTCTTTGGGTTACCAATTTTTGGTAACTTTGACAAAATTTGATATTTATTTGGGTTGTTACTAATGTTTTGCTGAACTTTGGTAACATTTCTTTACCATTAGATCTTTAGTTCATTTTATTGCTAAAGTTCGGTTAAAACATTGGCCAAGAATTTTACGGTCAAATTTTGGCACTACCACATTATTAGTAGAATTTGCAAGAGTAACCAACCAAATAGCCTTCACAAATCTGTATGCTACCTGTACTCTTTGACTTTGAGGGGAATCTTGAGCACCCATCTTTTTTTCAACTTATAGCTTATGATTTATGATTTTTTCGAACAAATATATGGGATGGCTTCTCTGCTGCCTTTTCGAAGCAGTTTATCGAGATAGTCTTTTCAAAACGGTTTATCAGTTTATTAGCTTTCAGTTCGTTTGTACAAATGCTCACACCATGGTCAAAAGACATTAACCGTATCTGAAAAGAACCCACCATTTGATGATCACAAGAGGAAATCTATGCACGATACTTACTTGAAATTGTGGAGCATATACATACTACTCCAGCAGGGCTTGCTTCATTGCTTCCTTTAGAGGCCAAAGGTCAAATGTGTTTATGTAATACCGATATTGGCAATTAGTGGGGTCAATGATTCTCAAAACTCTTTTCCCCCCAACAATATTCAAAATTTTCGCTCAAGTAACTATGAAAGTCAAGTTCATATTATACCAATTGAGCTACACAAAAAGAAAACTAGATATCAAAACCAATAAATTCAGCAATATTCAGCATAAGGCAGTAGAACTGTAGGGATAAGGGCGATCTAATCGCAAGGCCGGTTTGATTGTAGGTACATGGTTGTTCTGACCAATTCCCTTTTCTAGACCTAGAAACTTCTTGAGTCAAAACTCAAATCTCAAGAGCTTATTCAAATCTCATTCAAACACTTCCAAATTTTACATGATGCTCGTTCAATGCATTAGGAACCTAAGCTAATCAAGAATCACAAGGTTTTTTGGGCTCAAATTCACTAAATTGAAGGAGATCAAATTTAGATCATAAGAACACCCAAAACCCTAAATTCCAAATCTATTCTTGCTCGTGGGGATGTAACACATAAGGCTTTACAGATCTACTCCCATATATCATAGCAAGAAAATCAAGTCTAAGATTTTTGACAAAAACAATCTATATCATGATTTCGAAATTCTTGCTATATAACATAACAAATCAAAAAAAGAACAAGTGAAGCATCAAGAATATATTAAAGATTTGATCTATTATCTTTAGAGTGGGTGATTCACAAGTATATGGATGGTTACAATATGCTCCCAAAACACTACACTTACACACATAAGATTTCTCACATAGTGAGGGAGAGAAGAAACTACTCGAGACTTAGATAGTATCTCAATGTCTTTCTCAAAAGCCACTACCCGAGCTCCCCCCTCTCCTCCCTTATATCGTGTTGGAATAGTCTCACATTGGTTGTGGAAGGGCAAGGGACCTAACTTAAAAGTGGGGGAGTCCCTCACCTCATTGGCTAATTTTTGGGGTGAGAAGGCTCTTACGATCCTACAAGTGGTATCAGAACCCGGTTCTAACATCTCTGGCCCAATGGACACTAGTGTGTGAATGTCTGATGGACTGTGACCCTGAGGGACCGTCGGTGTACGATGAAGGGACCCTGAGGGACCATCAGTGTACGATGAAGGGGCAGTGAAGGGCTGAGGGACACAAATGTGTGAAGGGGGAGATTGTTGGATTAGTCCCACATTGGTTGTGGAAGGGTAAGGGATCTAACTTAAAAGTGGGGGAGTCTCTCACTTCATTGGCTAGTTTTTGGGGTGAAAAGGCACTTACGATCCTACAGTCACCAAATGGGTCCGACGCTCCGAAGACCAGGGTAACTAAGTGTGGCAGAGGAGTATTGAAAAGGCCAGAGGGCCGAATGACCATCACGGTGGTCTCTCCATTAGTGAATCAAACAATTAATTCAATTGCACTTAATTCGATTGTTTAATTCATTTGTGAGATCTATGTAACGATTGTCATGTGCTATATATATGTGATCTGCTTGCGTTGTTTAATTCATTTGTAAGATCTGTGTAATGATTGTCCTGTGCTATATATATGTGATCTGCTTGTTTGTTTTTAAAGGGCATGGCTGGTATTTCCTAAGGCTAGCTGAAAAACAGAAAATAATGTAGCTTTTCAAATAGTTATCACAGACGATTTGCAACACCAAACCGTCTATGAAATCTACATATCATAGACAGTTTTTAAAAACAACCGTCTATAATATTTTGCTATCACAGACGCTTTTAAAACAACTGTCTGTGATATTCGGCTATCATAGAAGGTTTTTGGTATTACCCTTCTATGATATCTTACATATCACAGACAGTTATATAAATATCATAGACGGCTATAGAGATATCACAGATGGCTGATACTAATAATCGTCTGTGATATGTAAGATATCACAGACGGGTAATACTAAAAACCGTTTGCATATCACAGATGGGTAATACCAAAAACCGTCGGTGATAGCGGACATACCACAGATGGTTGTTTCGAAATATCGTCTGTGTTGTAATTATCACAGACAGTTTAAGAGCCATCTGTGATAACCATATATTATCACAAATAGGGGTGGAAAACAGTAACGGATAATTCGTTTTATCCGATATTCGTATATGAGAAAACACGAATGTGGTAAACAAAATTCGTATTTGAAAATATTTGTATTCGTATTCGAGAATATTCGTATCCGTATTTGAGAATATTCGTATTTGCATTCGTATTCGAAAATATTCGTATCCGTATTCGCATTCGAGACTATTCGATTCGTATTCGATCCGTTTCTAGAACCCATGAAAAATCCGTACGAATTTTGTGATTCAAAATTTGAATTTAGGCGGTTTAAAACCGGTAACCAGTCAAAACTTGGTGAAAAATCGGCAAAACCGCTAGGAATCCATTTTATCCGATATTCGTATCCGAGAAAATCCATATTTGAAAATATCCGTATTCGTATTCGAGAATATTCGTGTCCGGATTTGAGAATATTTGAATTCATATTCGTATTCGTTTTTAAAATATGGATTCATATTCGTATTTGAGACTATTCGATCGTATCCGATCCGTTTCCACCCCTAATCACAAACATATAAATTCAGATGGTTCAGAAAACGTTTGTGATGACAGTTTTGAACCATCTGTGATGATCCTTTCTGTAGTAGTGACCCCATTAAACTAGCATCACTCGCCTTGTTCTAATAAAAGCTTAGTGGTGCGCAGTTTGGTGAGGGATTATGGTCTTTTCACTGTAACTGGCTTATTTTTCACGGTAGGGTAGCTTATTTGGTATAATTAAATTTAAAAAATTAAAATAGAAAAAAATATGTTAACCTATCGCGGACAATGCGAAAGTATATGGAAAAAAGACAAAAAAAACTAAAAAAAACTAAAAAACCAGAAAAACCAAAATAAAAAATTAATGAATTAAAAAGTCGGAAACCACTGAAGCTGCGGGGCCAAGAGAAGGGCCCAAGGTGTGCGTGCCACAGAGACATGCATGCTCAATGGCTAGCTAGCTCAGGCATGCTCCGGCTGCTCAGTCATCCCTAGCTAGCTAACCATTCACTATGTATTATGCATTCACTATTCACTATGTATCCGACATGTCATGCATCGAACCAACCAGCCCTAGCTAACCCTCGCCTTTTTATTTTTACTACCTTATATTATGCATTACAAGAATAAAAACAACCATGCATCTACACCACCATTCACTATGTATTCTCCTCTTCCTCTATAAGTAGCACATGCCCATCCATCACCCAACCAACACGTGACACAAAAATTGAAGGTCTTGATTGAACCTATAGCTAGCTAATTGGTCTCTTTTTGTTTCTTTCATCCCTGCTCTCTTCCCTTCTTGTGCCGGTGTTCTTGGTGAATTCAATCGTCATACAAAGCTTACATCCATAGCTTCATCTCGAGCCTCCTAATTCGTCTTCCTCCACCTTGTCTGAGTTTGGAGCCTCTTCCTTTCTTGAAAGAGTGAGGGGCTTTCCTAGAGGGAGAGATCATTCTGGTGATGATCTTGGATGCGTGATACACGATGCTCATGTGAATGAGATGCGTGATACACGAGCATGCATGATCTAGCTTTGATTTGTAAGTACTATTGGCATACAGTCGTCGGATCACATGTATGTTTCTACATGTGAATTATTGTTAGATCATACCTGCTGACAACCTCATTTCTTCACAATAGTGGGCATGTCCATTTATATGTACGCAGAAGGTTCACTGCATCGTCAGGGTAAGTTAATTGGAGTGCTCCTCTTTAACTGCAGGTCTTGATGATAATCTTTGGGAGGACCATGCATCCATGCATGGTGGAGAACATCAAGGGAAACAGATGTATTTTATCTTGTCAACTTTTCTGCTTGCTTCAAGGTAGTTACTGGGGATCACTTCAAGAGCCAATGCAGCTGCATGTATACATCGTAGATGTATATTTGATTTACAATGGAGCATGGTTTGGTGGCCCTGCCTAGCTGTCTCTTTGATAACAGATCACAAGTTTATTTGTTTAACAAAAGTCTAACAGAAGCACTTGACCACAACTACCACTATATATTTAACTAATCAATGCATGATGATTTGATACAGCTACATGCATGTACTGAATTCCTGTTCAACTGTCCATATAGTACATAAGTAGCTCAGCTAGCTAGATTAAGAAAAGATGTAGATCTACCAAGGAGTACTATCCATAGAGAGCTAGCCCGTTCACCCAAGTAGTTGTACTGATCTTGACACTTTCTTGCCTCCAGAATACTGGGTCACTGTGTGTGATGTGTGTTGAACATGCATTTGTCAGTGAGCACGAGCTAGCGTACGTACTACATCACGGACATCAGCCCAGTTCCTGAAGTCTGTGAATAGCGAAATGTGTACAACGAGCTTCGCATTGGAAGATCACCTGCCGCGGTAGTTAATAAACATGTACTATATATTGTTGATGCATCTCCTATGTATGACATACGAGTTTCAGCTCGACCTCTAGCTCTGCCATTCTGAGTAGCTTTCATTCTCATGCTATTTGATAGATCAAATTTCTTTATGAAATTGTGAAGAGAGATTACAACTATTAATTAATACTAAGTAAATGCCGATGCATCTCTATACGTATGTGTTCTACGTACTTCGAAATGCCATTCTTTTTTTTTTAAAAAATGGCTTGGAGCCTCGCATTCACTGCAAAAGAGGATGGGGAATTTGAGCCGATCGTGCGAATGGAACTCGGGCGCAATCACCACTCTTTAACATTCCGTTCTCATACTTCGGCTGAATTCTTTTAGGTTGTGTTTTATGATCTTTTAACCTATGGTTTTTTAATTATGGTTATTCATAAGAGAAACAGTCGTATGTGATTTTGACCAGTATAACTGAAGTCAATACAATATTTACTACAATAAACTAATAGACCTCATCTTGAAAGATGCATGTTTAGAAGTAATTACTATAGTAAAAACCACAAACAGCAAGTCCAAAAAAATCTTGACTTGTATTATTTCTTCACTTGTCTCGTTTATACATTGCATTCACATGCATCCACATCAAAGAGAAATAAAGATACGGATTCAGATTTGGCATAGATACCATCCACACCGTATCCGTGCCATCTCCATCAGTGACAGAGACCCATTAAGATCATCATATACATACATACGTATAGGTACAAAAGATGGTACACGTGTACGTATAAACTAAGTGATTGGTCACTAGTTTAAAAATGAACGAGACGTCGACATGCACGAAAAGGCCCATCAACAAAATCGACAATAAATTAGCAAATGGCAGTGAAACAGAAGATAGTACGCACGCGAGCCTTCAACTTTTGGACCACGATTTTCTTGTATGTATTGTAGCGAAACAGTATGTTAAATTGGAGTGTTTCTTGAGGTAATTGATCGACGTGTTGAACTGCACAGATGGCGTTTGTAAATTAGGTTAGGCTCTATGGTAATATATACAGTAATAAATTTGTCAATGAGCGGCACAGGCGGCTTAAGATACCGTTCATGTATCAGTTCTAGATAGCTGGTTAGCTACTAGCTTGCTACTATTATCATATGATGGGTTTGTTATCGCAGGTTACTACAGTTAATTTGCCGTTTGTTTTTAGCGTTATTTTGTTTAGAAACATTGCAAAGATTACAGAGTTGAAAAATACCATTGTTTATGAGAATGATATGTAGAGTCTAAGACCACTTGTTAGTGACACATTTGGATTGTATTTTTCAACTCCACAATCTTTGTGATGGTACTGAGCAATATTACCTTTGTTTTTAACTTCTCTTCTTGTTTGAAAAATATTGGTTAATGTTGTGGATCATGTATCTGCCACCTAGGTATCGGGATACCAGTACTCCTTTTGTTTCTTTTTTGTATAGTGTATTTTAGTTAGATATGGATCAAAGATGTTGCAAAACCAATAAAAAGAAGAAATGATCATACTATCTATACTGTAAATACCTTAGAAATGTGAGGGATAATAATGTGGGAGAGTGTTACTTATAATAAATGCAGGAGAGAGATGGTGTGATAAAGAAGGGTAGACAGGTGAAAACATCAATAAATTTGTATGCACACCCTAAATTGTGAAAAAAAATTATAAAAACTATATGCCTTATACTTTGAAAGAAAGCAAGTACTAGATTTGGTAATGCGCCTACCGCACCCAATCCTGGTTTCCCTTTGTTTCAAAATATTGGCCATGTAAAAACTGTAGCATGCAAATCTAAAGTTTCTTTCTCTTTTTGTCCTTATTTATATTCCATCGATTTTCAATATTTATGAGTAAATACTCACATTAACTATTATATTTTGCTCATAATTCCTTGTACTCCCTTTATTCCTAGATAGATGTCATTCCATAGGATTTGCATATTGAGCCAGGCATGTATACAAATGATCATATTATCCTTATTTAATAAGTCACTTATTACTCATAGATAGTGTGTTACCCTGATTTATAGTAGTAAATTGTAACATCCTGAAGTTTTTAAATTTGAAAATATGGAGTTTGAGTGATTTTGTCTATTATAATATTTGAATTTGGATTTTCATGGTATTTTTAAATTCTTATTGAGCTCTCAAAAGTTAAAGAAATTCAATAAAGACCAAAATCAAAATCAATAATATTAATGCTACACATAAGAATATACAAATAAAGGAAACTTAAAATCTAAATTAAGAATCTGAAAAGATGATCCAGAAAAGAAAGGGGAGAGAAATATGCCTAAAATATAAAAGTTTATTTTTAACAATGACATGAGTAACAAGGGAAGTAAATAAATTAAATACCAAAAATAGTTGAAAATATTTTTATTAAGTCCATAAGGTCCTCATGAGCTTCTGTGAAATTTTCTGAAATTTTTGGAAGTAATTTCAGATTTTTCTGAGATTTATTCAATTAACTGCGCATTTCTGAAAATCCTGAAAAATAAAAATGAAAAATCACCCTCCTTCTCCCCTCGGGCCGACACCTGGCCGGCCCGATGCGCGACGCGTTGCCCGTGCCGCTGCCATGCGGGCCCGCATCTCGCCCGCGCCTCTCCTCCCGCTGCCGCGTGGCCGCGCGACGCCCGCGTGCGCAGCGCGCCCGCTCTCACTGCGCGGCGGACCGCCCTTCCCCGCTTTCTCTCCCTGCCCGCGGGCCCGAAGCCTCACCGCTCCTTCGCGCCTCTCCCCGCTGACAGCGGCCCCGCTTTCACCCGCGCCTCTTCCTCTGGCCGGTGGACCCGCCCGCGCTCGCGCTCCTCTCTTTCTTCTTCCTCGGCTCCTTCTTCTCCACGCGGCCGTGCCCCTCGCGCCAGCTCTCTCTCGCGCTCTGCCACAGCAGATCCTTCCCTCTCTCTCACACACCCCCGGGCAAGTTCAAAGCACCACCCGTTACTTCCCTCCCCCACAAAATCTCGGCGAGATATGGTCCATCTCCCCCCGCCAGCGTGAATAGGGCGGAGGCAGCCGCTGCCTCGCCGCGTGCCCCCTCTCCCGGCTATAAAAACCTCGCCTGGGAGCTCCAATCACGTCGCAATAACCCCTTCTCCTTTCCCCTGCAAGTAATTGAGCCGTAGCGCCCCCAATTGCCGCCGGCCCCCTCCTTCTTCCTGACCTCCGGCGCCCGAGCTCCCCGCCGATTCGTCGAGCCCAGATTCAATTCCCGGTGCCGGGAGCTCCTCCATCAGCCGTGGAAGCCACCCCCGTGGTCGACCGCCGCCCTACGCCGCCCAAGCTTCCCCGCCACGGTGAGCCTCCCCGCGCCGCCCATGGCTCCCAATGCCGGCGCTCCTTGTCGCCTCCCCGCCACCATGGACGACATGGTAAGGTTCCCCATGGCTCACTCTTGCTCGTGCTCCCCTTATTTCGCTCTCCCTCCCTTCCGGCCGCCTGCGTCCCATTTCCCCTCATCACCGGCCGCCTAACGCCGCCGCCAGCTCGCCCTGGCGCCTCCCCGGCCGAAGTGACTACCTCCCGGAGCCTCCTCGTTGCTTGGGGGTTCCGTTTTGCTAGTCGCCGCCGCCTACCCGGCCACTCCTCGCCGGCGTCGTCGTCGCCCAGCTCCGGCACCCCCTCCTCTGCTTAGGCCCCCTGTTCTGCTCTACTCTGTCTTAGCCGGCAGCATCCTCCTCTAGCTCTCTCTCTTCTGTCATGTGGGCCAACCAAGCCACTGAGTTGAGTTCAGATGCCAGAAGTGAATAGTGACCAATGACCTTTTTTTTTCTGGATACTAGGATCATGTGTAAGAAATGTTCATGCATGTATTCTAATAAACTAAAGTGTGGCTAATAATAAGAATAAGAATATTTGCCCATGAGCTCATAAAGAAAAGATTTATGCAATTAATATAGACAAAATTAGCATTTGAAAATATTATGCTAATTAATAAGTTGGTCCTCACATACAAGATTAATTAAAATAAATTTATGCCATGGACCCTTTTCTTATTATCAAGCAATTAACATAAAGTCAATAAAATAATAATGAAAATAATAATAGTAATAATAAGTGTATCAACAAATATAGCATTTCAATAATGAGGAATTGAAACTACCCTTAATTATACTTAGAACCTAGGTCAATATTTAAAATACTGCCAATAAGTAAATCCTAATTAGCAAACACTAAAATATAACCCTGTATGACAAGTTTTGCTAGGTAAATAAAAATTAAAAATAAAGCTAAGCTTAATAATAACAAAGGTGCAAATAGAATGATAATGATACCACTAATTAAATCTTAACGTTAGAATTAGTGAATAATTAGTAACCAGTCAAGGAACATGAATTAAGCAAAATATTCAAAGTATATGAAAAAGGATGTCCATTGAAGTTAGAGACATTCATAAGCAAATGAATATAGATAAATAGTTAGAAAAAAATGTTGATGACATATATGCGCCATTAGTAAATATGTTAGTTCAATTTTTAAACACCTTAGGCCTTATTGAAAATATAAACCCTAACATTAACATATTGCCGACCACGAAATCTTAGGTAGTAGTTTTAATTTAGTAGAGGTAACAAAATGTAATCATATGTAGCAGGTTTGAATAGTAAAGGGATGTAAAGGTAACCATCTAAAGTATGACTATCATTCCTACATCTCTAAAAGACCTTCTTAATATATAGATGCTAAAATGTAATAGCACTAGTGCATCGGGCGTTAAAATGACCTATCTAATATAAATAAACATTCCCAAAGTAAACACTTAATCAAAAACTTAATAAAGGTATCCAAGTGTTATAATACTTTTGACTAAAAGATTTATAGAATAAGTATAGATCTCATCCATCAGTCCAGTTTGCCCTTACCATAACCTAAGTTGCAAGGAATACTTACCTGAAGATAAAATTTATACATTAAACTCCTGCACCAGTCTATAGGTATAACCCGACTCATGGAACTCCCTTGATAAATGCGAATCTAATAATAATAGAAGTTAGTAATAAAAAGATCGAACCTCGCCTTTCTCCAATCAGCTACGTTTGGCCACTTTTCCAAAGTAGATAATTCCTGTAGATAATTCCTCACTTTTGATCTCTTATTATTCTAAAAATTTTCCCTCACGGTAAAGTTATTCAGATAACTCGTTCTCTCACTCAGGTCCAGCTACCACTGTGTTTGCAACACACTAATCTGAAACATCCTTCTATTCGCAAATCGTAATAAGTGTATAAATTAAATTAAATCGGCCATTTGAATTAATCAGGATTTATTTGGATCTTTTGAGTTATTTGCCTTTATTTGGATTCAGTCGCTTATCGCATAGCTAGAAATTGGAGTCCCGAAGAATCCATAGATCAAGCAAGATCAAGAACAAAGTGAAGATAAAGACCAGAAGCTCAAGAGAAAGCCTTGTGTGAGCTCCAGACAGCGGTAAACCGCGCCAGGCGAGTCAATACTTTGATCATGTTGAACCTACATTTCTGCAAATTACTTTGTTTTAAATTAACAAATTGCATGCTGTTATTTTTATGCAAATACATGCTAAATTTAATATTCTAGTTATATGCCATTGTTTACCTTGAATAATATTACCCCCTCCTTTGAGTAATTGAATGTGTGAACCTTGTCGCCCTAGCAAAATTATAATAGTAATGTTTTAAAAATAAGTCCCTAGCTATATGCTATGCTTAGTTTTGCATAGATACTCAGGGGGCGCTGAAATGCCCCATACATCATGATCGCTTTTAATGATGAGAAAAGGGTTTGGGCAGTCATGACGGGAATGACTGGTATATGTTGGTATGATTACTTTATGTTCCCAAAAACCCCAACATGCTTGAATATCTGGGCGGATTGGTTCGAGGGTGTGTGAGTGTGGTGCAGTGGAAGCACAAAGTGGGTTAGCGGTAGACCGCCCAGATAACCCTAAGGATTGAATCTCGTGATGACCTCCCAGTGTACCACAGTACAACCACAAGCTGGCAAAATGTAGGCAGGGTTAACTAATTTGTATGGCTCTAAGGTGGTTACGTGAAGGTGTGAACACGAGCAAAGGGATGGATGGTCGCATCCCCGCCTTTGCCCGTGATGGCTCACGGGGGACCCTTCTCGAGGGATGGTCGCATCCTACAGAAGGCAGACTCTAGCGGGCGTAACCACAGTAGGACTATACATTGTAAAGGCCCTGTGATAGTCTACTCAACCGCATGGCTAAGGAATCATGTGGGGCAACGAGCAGATTTATCTCTTGTGGGTAAAGTGTGCAAACTCTGCAGAGTCTAAAACTATTCGAATAGCCGTGCCCACGGTCAAGGGCGGACATGGGAACTTAACCAGATATAGTTCTATTTCAAAATGCTTTATGATGGGTTGGAAAAGTGGAAGGGCAGTGTAAGGCCCTAGTTTGGAATTGTCCTGGGTGTCGTCCCAGTGGTAAGTTAAGCGGCTATAACGCTGAAGAATTGCTATATGGTGCAGATGCCATGTAACGGTGGATGGAATCTGGATCGCTATTATTATTGCACATTCTGAACATTATGCTTTTGTTCAAAATGCTAGGTCTCAGGAATTTTTAAGTAATTGTATTCAAAAGCACTCTACGCAAAAATAAAATAACCTGAGCCTTCCTTTGATAACCCATGCATATTATCTACTTGCATTCTGTGTATTGGCTCGCGGAGCACGGGGTCGGAGTGCTCACGCTCGCTTTTGCGGCAAAATTCAGAATCAGGAGTCAAATCACCTCGCCTCAGCAACAAGAGTGGACAAGCTGGCAGATAAGATGAAGATGAAGATGTCAAGGGCTAGGTCGCGAACCTCCAGTTGGCTGCCTGTGGGCATGTCCTGAAGGTCCCACCTGTGTGCTTCGTTCTTTCGCTGCTACAATTTATTGATTTCGGCCTAATCGGCCCATGAGTAAGTTTGCTATTATATTTACGTTTCCGCATGATATGTACTTTGATAATCAGAACTGTAACTGTGTGCACTATCTACTGATCCAGGGAATAGTGCAGTTAAACACAGTAGATTCCGGATTGCAAAATCTGGGTCTGACATAAATGACCTTGAAATAGCAATGGATGATAATGGGGAGGGGTATACAATGGGAAAAAATGGTAAAAAGATAAGTCTAAAATGTAAAATAACATATATTTGGGAACAGAATTTGCATGTTAAAATGACATGTACATTTGGGAATGGAGGGATTACTTGTAACACCATAGGCCTAAAATTCGCTCTATGCCCATCCCACTGTGGGGCGAACCACGCACGCACATAGAGCACCCCTACTTACACTTTCGTCTTCTCTTCGTGTAAAAGAGTTAACCCAGATGTACTATGTTTGAGTCTAACAAGTATTATATGCTATTACAACTTATTTAATTTAGACAGACAATGTGGGACCAATTCCACCAAAACTCTACATAAACCACAGACACCACCACACTAACGGACTGGTTATGAAACAACCCGAAAAATCCAAAAAGGATTTGAATTCCTTGAGTTTTGATTTTATTCGATTCTTAGCTCTTTCCAATGCCTTCTCCATCCCCTAGCGACTTCCCTTGCTGCTCCCACCATGCCCTACAGCCATCTATGCAAAATCCTGCCGGTAGTCACCGTTTCCCATCCGGTAAAATATCAGAGGACATAGCGATTTTTCCTCTGTCTCTCTCGGTTCTTGGTCAATCATCAGACACCCGTACACCTCGATTGCCTCACTCAAACATGCCCCTGACCATGCGCTGAAGCAGCCACGGCCAAATTCACTCGTCGTCGCCTCTCTGTTCTCTCTCCTCTCTCACTGCCGACTGGACCGCCCGCATCTTTTGACCGTCGTGCCTCGCCAGTCAAGAAGCGCACCAATTGAGATGCCACTAGTACTGCTGACCTTCTTACCGCCTTTACCGAACCCCACCGAAGCTCCCTGCACCTCCCTTTCCTTGGCCACGTGGCGTCTTCCACACGGAGGTTGCACTGTGTCAAACCGCCTTAGAGCGCCTATTTAAGCCCGCAATCCCTCCTAGGACTTGCATTAGCATCCAATTAGCCCTAGGCCACACACCAACTCCTTTCTTCCTTGTCTCCAACTAGATTTCACCGCCGACCTTGGTAAGCCCCTCCAACCAATTCTTGTTACCGCCTCCTCTATTCTTTGATTGCTTCGGTCTGTAGCCTCTCTACAGCCCCTCAACCCCATCGCCACCCTTAACCTAGCTTCCCCGACACCATAGCCCGTCGCCCACCGCTCTCTCCATTAGCCAAGACCACCGTGCCATGGACACATCAACCCAAGCCACCACAGCCCAAGCCAGCTATACCATGGTTATATACCAAAGAAAGGATTCGCAAAGAAACTCAGTTTAGATAGAAAATTAGAGTGACATAGCGGAAGTATGGTTAACCCAGACACACACTATTGTTGGACCAAGAATACCCTAAGATCATTAGAGGAACTCATAGAAAAATGCTGGTATATATATAATAAGAATATGTAAGGGTTCAGCGAATCAAGTCAAGAAATTTACGAAATAACAAGACATGCTTTGACATGCACAAGGATGATATACAGGAGCTAAAGATTACAACCCCAATTCTACTGAAGACTAGATTGATTACAGCCTCAGTTTTAATACAGGGACTAAGATGTGTATTAATGCAAGATGGAAGGGTTATAACGTCTGCGTCAAGATGGTCACCACATGAAGGGGATTACTGGATTACCCTACTCATGACTCAGAATTAGCAGCCATAATACACACATTAATCAGCTGGAATTAAATCTACAATAATGAAGATGGTTAGAATTAATCAAGAATGGTGATATAGATCTTCAGTGTCACCCAGGAAGAGTGAATGTCATAGCAGATTCATTAAGACAAAAGGTATATCATGGTGTGGTCACTATCTCAAAGTGTCCGTCTCCACTACAAGAAAAAAACAACTCAAGAAGGAAAGGCAAAAAGAAAACTCAATAGAATGCATTGAAGATGAGCAAGGAATCTTGGGATTCTGCGGTTGCTTTTGTTTACCAAATAAAGAAGAATTAAAAGATTTGATTATGAGGAAAGCTCACTCTTCACAGTTCTCTATATACCCTGGAAGAATAAAAGATGTATCAAGATCTGCAAGAAGAAATCTAGTGAAGTAAAATGAACAGAGAAACCTCATAATACATAGCACGCTGTGACGTGTACCAGAAAATAAAGGTAGATCATAATCTACTAGGATTGCTACAGTCACAACCCTGGAATGGAAATGGGAAATGAAAGAACATTGGGATGGATTTTATTACAGGACCCCCAAAGACATGAGAAGGATATGAGGTATGGGTAATCATAAACCGATTGACTAAAGTAACACATTCTCTACTGGTAAAAAAAGATAAAGTTAGCAAAACTATGCATAACTAAAGTCATAGTATTACATGAAATTTCGGAAAGAACCGTCTCAGACCAAGGAGTACAAGTCACATCTATACTTTGGAAAAAACTTCATAAAGCCACAAGAGCCCGGATATGACCAGGAAGGACAAAAGACAAACAGAAACACCAGTTAATGAATACTACATGAACCTCACCCTGAATGACGACAAGACTTAAAGAAAGGAATCAGAACTGTAACAAACTTTGTTTTTCAACAAATTCTTTAACCTAGGTGAATCTCGAGGACAAGATTCTTTTTAAGGGGGATAGGTTGAAATAACCCGAAAAAGTCAAAAAGGATTTGAATTCCTTGAGTTTTGATTTTATTCGATTCTTAGCTCTTTCCAATGCCTTCTCCATCCCCTAGTGACTTCCTTCACTGCTCCCACCATGCCCTACAACCATCAATGCAAAATCCCGCTGGTAGTCACTGTTTCTCATCTGGCAAAATATTAGAGGACACAATGATTTTTCCTTCGTCTCTCTCGGTTCTTAGTCAATCGTCAGACACCTATACACCTCGAATTGCCTCGCTCTGACATGCCCTTGACCATGCGCCAAAGCAGCCATGACCAAATTCACTCACTGTCGCCTCTCTGTTCTCTCTTCGCTCTCACTGCCGACCTGACCGCCCACTTCTTTTGGCCACCGTGCCTTGCCAGTCGAGAAGGCACACCAGCTGAGATGCCACCAATACTGTCGACCTCCTTACCGCCTTTACTGAACCCCACCGAAGCTCCCTACACCCCCCTTGCCTCGGCCATGTGGCGTCTTCCACACGGAGGTCGCACTATGTCGAACCACCTCAGAGCACCTATTTAAGCTCACAATCCCTCCTAAGACTTGCATTAGCATCCAATTAGCCCTACGCCACACCAAACTCCTCTCTTCCTCGTCTCTAACTGGATTTCACCACCAACCTTGGTAAGCCCCTCCTACCCATTCTTCTTACTGCCTCCTCTATGCTTTGATTGCTTCGGTCTGTAGCCTCTCCACAGCACCTCAACCCCATCGCCACCCTTACCATAGCTTCCCCGACACCATAGCCCATTGCCCACCCTCTCTCCATCGGCCGAGACCACCGCGCCATGGACACACCAACCCAAGCCACCACAGCCCGAGCCAGCTATACCATGAACCCCACCACAGGGCCCAAGATGCTACCACCATCCACTTACCAATTCACAAGTGTTGCTATTCACTTCTTAGCAGCACTCCTCTGTCCTTTTTATACCATTACCCACAGATATCAAACCACAATTTAACTGTAAGATAATTGCAAAAACAACTAACTTCATAATTCACAAGTTATAACATAAACAAGTTTTGGGTTCCACAACCAGGTGAGACCCACCAACAAGGCTCGTTATCAAAATAAACCCAACAACGAGCCACTGAGACGTAACACTAGATTAGACATAAAACCTCAGTGTATGGCTAGACTGTTATTTCATATGTGCTGTGCCAAAAGAACTATCCCATTCCATGCATGTCGTCATCCTTCACCTAAAAACAACGACAAAGCAAGGGTGAGTCCGGAGACTCAGCAAGCACACGATAAAACAGTAACATCACTTTAGTCATTTCAATCAACTTCATGAACTGCAAGCTGTAATTCCACTCTATAACTGTAAACTGTAAGCTAAGTCTGTAACTGTATACTGTAAATCAATTCTATGTCTGTAAGCTGTAATTCAATTCTATGTCTGTAGACTCTAATTCAATCCTATGTCTGTAAACTGTAAATCAATTCTGTAACTGTAAATCAACTATGTGACTGTAAACTGTAACTCAACCCCATAACTGTAAACTGTAAATCACAACTGTAACTGTAAACTGTAAATCACAACTGTAACTGTAAACTGTAAATCACAACTGTAACTGTAAACTGTATCACTTCTGTCACTGTAATGCAATGCAATATCATGCAATGCATCTGTATGCTCTGTAACTGTAGCGTATACCGGTATAGCGGAGCGTCCACCCGTCGATGGACCACTCGCCTCGTCCTCTTTCATACGAGGTCACAACCTCCACTCCCGTGGAGTGCCTACCTCTGTAGGTCTTATTTAAGAGCACTCCGGACTAGTCGTAAGACTTTCTCACCGACCTGGCTCTTATGCAATTGCATGATGCAATATGCTCCCAATGTGAATGTCTAATCATAAATGTTACTCATCAAACTATGATTAGCACATAATCACAGGCATCCTCTCATAAATACTGTAAATCATGGCATGGAATCACGAATAACATTCATCACAATTTACCGTCTACCATGCACTTGCCTATTAACCTGGCGGACGGTGCGTGGACGGCACCAGACTCGAACCGCCACCTGAACAAGCATTAATTATTTCAATCATCACTCATGCAATACATACGAGTACATAACATCGCACTTACATGTCAACTTAGCACAACCAAACTCTATCATCGGATATCTCCCTGTTATCCCGATGTTTAGCGATATGGTCAATTAAACTCGTATATAGCATTTTACATATTTATTCTCTTTCCTCTATCGCCACGGATCGACCAGATCACCAGTGGCAACCTCGATTTCTCCGCCCAGGTAACCATATTAATAAACAATATTCTAATGGCTACCCGAACCAATTCTAATAATCCACATATTAACTTATGCCTGTTTCGATAAATAAATGGGAGAGGGTTTTCGAACTGTTACCCCAAGCCCGACGACTGAACCCGGGTACGGACTGTCAAACTCTGGCCGGTTCTGGCGAATCTGACGGCAGGTCACCCTTTTTTTTCCTCTCTCTTTCTTCCCTTTCTTTTTCCTCTCTTCCCGTCGGCCGGCCGCACTCCTGGTTTTTTTTTCTTCTTCAGCCGACCCCTTCGCTCTCTCACTCGGCCGGCTCCCTCCTCCTTCCCTCTTTTTCTCCCACGGCCGGCGCCTCTTCTTCTCCTCTCTCCACGCCGACGGCCGGCTCCTCCCTCACGGCCGGCGGCTCCCCCTCTGCTCCCACGGCCGGGCCTCCACCCCCGTGGGGCGACGGCGGCGAGAGCGGGGAGGCGGGCGCGAGCGACGGGCGGCGCTGGCGAACGGGACGGCGGCGCGGTCAGGGGAAGCAAGGCGACGAACGGCAGCAGCAAGGCGCGACGGCGGCACCGGCGGAGACGATGGTGCGCGCGAGCGGGGCGGGGACGGCACGCCCAAGCAGCGGCAGCGGCACACGGCGCGTGCGCGAGCGACGGCGGCCGCGGCGGGGCTGACGGGCGGCGGCGGCGGCGACTGCGCTGGCGAGCGGCGCGATGGGGAGCAGCAGCAGCACAGGTGAGTCTGGGGGAGAGAGCAAACTCGGTTTTCCTTCTCCCTCTGTCACTCTCTCTCTCTCTCATATAGATATTTGTGGGATGGGCTGGTTGGGCCGGGCTGAGCTCATTCGGCCCAGGTATTACATTCTACCCCCCTTAACAGAATTCGACCCCGAATTCTGCAACTCGATAATATGTACAAAACAAACAACGGAACTAAACAGAAATCAACTGTAACTCGTACCCGTAGAGAACAACTCTGGGTACTTCTCGCGCATGCGAGACTCTAATTCCCACGTCGCTTCTCGCTCAGTCTGATGCGACCATAGGACTTTCACATACTTTAACGTTCTGTGCCTCAACACTCTCTCCGATTCCTCCAGAATCCGAACTGGACGGGACTCGAAGGTGAGGTCTTGCTTAAGGGGCAATGGTTCTAGAACAATCTCATGTTCCGGATCCCTTAAGTACTTTCTCAACATAGAAACATGAAACACATTATGAACTCCTCGCATTGACTCGGGAAGACCCAAACGATATGTCGACTTTCCAATTCGTGCCTGAATCGGAAACGGCCCAATATACCGCGGGCTAAGCTTCCCTTTGATCCCAAATCTCACAATTCCTTTAGTGGGAGACACTCTCAAAAGCACATGATCTCCCACCTCGAACTCTAAGTCTCGTCTTCTAATATCCGCATAGCTTTTCTGCCTACTCTGGGCAGCTAGCAAATTCTGTCTAATCTCCGCCTCTCGTTCCACTGTCTGTTGGACCCAATCCGGTCCTAGGACTGCCTTTTCTCCTACGGCATCCCAACAGAGTGGCGATCTACATTTCCGCCCATACAGAACCTCAAATGGCGCGGCCCGAACACTGGAATGGTAGCTGTTGTTGTAGGCAAACTCCGCGAGTGCCAAGTGATCCTCCCAGCTACCTTTCCATGACAGAACACAGGACCTCAACATGTCCTCTAGTGTTTGAATGGTGCGTTCGGATTGCCCATCTGTCTGTGGGTGGAAAGCAGTACTAAACTGAAGTTTTGTGCCCAAAGCGCATTGCAAACTCTCCCAAAACTTGGAGACAAACTTAGCATCTCTGTCCGAAACTATCGTCTTGGGCACACCATGCAATCTCACTATCTCACGCACATAGACAGGTGCCAAATCACTCGCCGAATTCGTCGTACGGATAGGGATGAAGTGCGCGGACTTACTGAATCGGTCCACCACTACCCAAATTGCATCCTTACCTCGCTGGCTACGAGGCAAGCCAATTACAAAGTCCATGGTAACATCATCCCATGGCCACTGTGGAACTTCTAAAGGCTGCATTAATCCAGCAGGACGCTTATGCTCAGCCTTCACTTGCTGGCAAATCCCGCAAGACGCCACGTACTGTGCGACATCCACTTTCATTCTCTTCCACCAAAAACTCTTTTTCAAATCCCGATACATCTTGTTCTCGCCAGGATGTATCGTATACGGGGTACGATGAGCCTCTCTCAAAATATCATCCTTGACCTGAGCCTTTTGTGGCACGCAAAGACGGCCCCTAAAGCGTATTGCGCCCGACTCATCAAGGCTAAAGTCCCCTGATTTTCCTTCATCGAGGCGCTTCTTCACTTTTTGAAGCAACCTATCATTCTGTTGCGCTTCTTTCACCCGTTCTGGAATTGCCGATTCCAGTAACAACTGTGTCTTTATCTGTGTTGTGCCGGCATAACAATAGAAAATTCCCATCCGCTCAAAGTTAGCAACGAGACAACCTACAGTGGAGGGTGTCGTCTTGCGACTAAGGGCATCAGCAACCACATTTGCTTTACCTGGATGGTACTGAAGAGTAAGATCATAATCCTTAATCAGTTCCAACCACCTTCTTTGCCTCAAATTCAACTCTTTCTGAGTGAAGATATACTTGAGGCTTTTATGGTCAGTGAAAATATCACAGGATTCTCCGTACAAATGATGCCTCCAAATCTTTAGAGCAAAAACCACTGCAGCCAGCTCTAAATCGTGAGTAGGGTAATTTTGCTCATGTTTCTTTAATTGTCGCGAGGCATACGCGATCACCTTGTTGTCTTGCATGAGCACGCAACCCAAACCTACTCGCGATGCATCCGAGTAGACCGTGAAATGCTTCCCCGGCTTAGGAAGAGTGAGAACAGGAGCAGTTACCAACTTTTCTTTCAAAACATTGAAACTGCGCTCACATTCACCGGTCCACTGGAATTTCACGCCCTTCCGTGTGAGTTGAGACATTGGCTTCGCAATAATGGAGAAATCCTTCACAAAACGCCTGTAATAACCAGCTAAGCCAAGAAAACTCCTCACTTCTTTAACGTTGGACGGTCTCTTCCAGTCTACTACTGTAGAAATCTTGGCTGGATCTACTGAAATGCCCTCCTGGTTAATCACATGTCCTAGGAAGCCCACTTCAGAAATCCAGAACTCACATTTCTTTAACTTGGCAAAGAATTGATTTTCCCTCAGAGTCTCAAGCACAAGCCTCAAATGCTGCTCATGCTCTTCCTCCGTCTTGGAATAAATCAAGATATCATCAATGAACACGACTACAAAGTCATCCAAATACTTATGTAGCATGTTGTTCATTGTCTCCATAAAGATAGCAGGGGCATTTGTAAGTCCAAAGGACATAACCTTATACTCATAGTGCCCATACCTCGTGGAGAAAGCTGTCTTTTCAATATCTTGCTCCCGCACTCGAATCTGATTATACCCAGATTGTAGATCAATTTTAAAAAACACCTTGGCTCCCTTCAATTGATCAAACAAGTCCTCGATGCGAGGCAACGGGTATTTATTCTTGATGGTCACCCGATTAAGAGCACGGTAATCTATACACATATGCCAACTCCCATCCTTCTTCTCAGTAAATAGGACGGGGGCTCCCCAAGGTGATACACTGCGACGGATCAACCCCTTGGACAACAACCCATCCAATTGCTTCTTTAACTCTTCTTGGAGTGGTCGCGCTAAACGGTACGGGGACATAGAGATAGGTCGAGTGCCAGGAACAAGTTCAATCCTAAACTCAACATCTCTTGCGGGTGGCATTCCCGGAAGTTCTTCAGGAAATATGTCGGGGTACTCACATACCACTGGAATATCCTCAACGCGCAAGGGCGCACTCGGTTTTTCCACAAGTGATAGAAGTAACCCACACTTAAACATTCGTCGGCCAGAGAACAGGCTGGCCAACACAAAAAGAGAACCTGGAGGTACATTCCCTTGAAAAATTATCTCCTCCCCTGAAGGAGCTTGCAAAGTGATTGTCCTCCAGAAACAGGAAATCACTGCCCGGTAGCGATATAACCAGTCCATACCGAGGATAACATCAAAATTCTCTATCGGAATAACCATAAGGTTAGCCACAAAATCCTCGCCATCTATGGAAACCATGCATCCGGGACAAACCATAGAACTAACAATAATACCCCCTGCAGAATTGACTTTAACCGACTGTGAAATCTGTTGCATACTCAATTTTGCCTTGCTAGCAAATTCATAGGAAACAAAAGAATAAGTGGCACCGGAGTCAAAAAGAACAAAAGCACTGTGTGAATCCACTAACAAAGTACCTGTCACCACGTCCGGTCGACTCGCAGACTCAGTGGCAGGCAATGTGTAGACTCCCGGCGGCACTGGGGCGGCAAGAGCCCCAACACTCTGCTGTGACAGCATCGGAAAGGGAGGCTGTGCAGCATACTGAAGTGGAGTAACTGGGGTAGGAGACCAGCAATATCCGGCAGGCGACGCCCAAGAAGGAGGTTGCTGTGTAGGAGCAGCTGCCAACACCTGGACTGACCCCCGGGATGAGACATTCGATGACGCAGATACTGGCTCCCACTTAATGATACTGGAGGGATTCTGTCGACAGACCTTCTCCATGTGGCCCATCCGGCCACAGTGTCGACACTCCCCTGTCCAGGTACACTCAGCAGCTCGGTGCTCACCACCACTCTTAAAACAAATCATGCCCTGCCCAGGGACAGGACGCAAAGCTGGTGGTGCAGGAGACGACGATGTCAACGATTTAGACTTGGACGGCTGTGAAGAACGTCGACTCCACTTGGACTTCTTAGGAGCGGGCCGCTGAGATGACCCACCCTTCTCACTATAACTCCTCTTCTGGTCACCACCAGAAGCACTCTGACCACTAGAGGGTTGCGACCCTTTAGTGAGGTGCATCTCCAACTCCATCCCTCTGGCCTGCTCGACCACTGACCTAAAGTCACGTGGCGCAGTAGCACCCATAACATGCCGATACTCAGAACTGAGCCCTCGGCGGAACCTCTTGGCCTTCTCAAGGTCACTTTTTGCGACCGACGGTACGAAACGGATCAAGTCATTGAACCGCGCCTCATACTCAGCTACTGTCATCTTTCCTTGCACAAGGGTCGACAAGGCAACCTCCATACTCTCCACAAAAGACTCTGGGTAGTACTTCGCCTTAAACTGCTCGACGAAGACCTCCCAAGTGGCTGGACCATCGGCAGGGGTCCTGGCTGAAAGGACTCCCTCCCACCAGATGTCTGCCTGACCTTTCAACTGAAAGGCCACAAAGCGAGCTCTCAGCTGTGAAGTCATCTCTAACGCTTCAAACTGTCTTCCCATATAGCGCAACCAGTCTGCAGCTTGAACTGGCGTACCCATCCCATCAAAGGTGTCCAACCGCAACGCCATCCATTCGCGAAGGCTCATTCTTGGCTCCGACGCGACTGGATCGGCAGTCGGGACAGCAGCAGGTACGGCCGCAGCAGCTGCAGGCACTTGTCGTCGTAACGCTCGAACCTCCTCAACGAACTCTCGCAACAAGGCTGAAGACCTTGCCTGATCCTCAGCTACAGAATGCTCAGCAGACCCAACTTCCACGTCGGGTGCCTCCTGCTGAACCTCTAGCGATGGCTCTGCTTGGGCACAGCTAGAGATGGCAACGGGTAAATACCCATCGGGTATTGCCATTCCATACCCGTACCCGCTAGGTGTAAATTTACCCGTCGGGTTACCCGTATCCGCACGCGGGTAGGAAAATTTACCCGTACCCGTACCCGCGCGGGTATTACTACCCGACGGGTAACCCGTACCCGCAAGCATACCCGGTTCAACACATAAGAATATCATCAATTTAGACATTTATTAATCATACATGCCAAGCACAAAAGCATCTAATGATCAAAATTAGTACATCACATAAATATACTTGACATGACCATATCAACATATGATAAATAAATAAACAATCAACAACAAGTAGATAATAAAATTAACATTTGAGTGGGATGTCTAGTTGTCTAATGCGGGTATTCATTACCCGCGGGTAGGCGGGTATGGGTAGTATATACCCACACCCGCACCCGCCTACCCGGTGGGTAGAGAATTTCGCCCAATAACGTACCCATGGGTACATAAAATTTCCCATACCCGTCTCTTTATCGGGTAAAACCCGTCGGGTATTCGGGTATCGGGTACCCATTGCCATCTCTAGGCACGGCCACGACCACGGCCTCCACGGCCTCGGCGCGCACCGCGACCACGACCTCTACCTCTCGGCATCTCTGCTCACAACAAAGAAGCAATCACACACAATCATCAACTGTAACATCATAAATCAACATCACAATTAGAGCAACCGCATATGCAATGCAAATCCCCAAATCCAACCTACTGTGCAACAAAGTGTGTCAAATTTTTTTATTAGGCCTAAATCAAATTTCTTTACCACGGACCTAATGCCCGCTCTGATACCAACTGTAACACCCCGACCCTCCACAGGGCCCAAGATGCTACCACCATCCACTTACCAATTCACAAGTGTTGCTATTCACTTCTTAGCAGCACTCCTCTGTCCTTTTTATACCATTACCCACAGATATCAAACCACAATTTAACTGTAAGATAATTGCAAAAACAACTAACTTCATAATTCACAAGTTATAACATAAACAAGTTTTGGGTTCCACAACCAGGTGAGACCCACCAACAAGGCTCGTTATCAAAATAAACCCAACAACGAGCCACTGAGACGTAACACTAGATTAGACATAAAACCTCAGTGTATGGCTAGACTGTTATTTCATATGTGCTGTGCCAAAAGAACTATCCCATTCCATGCATGTCGTCATCCTTCACCTAAAAACAACGACAAAGCAAGGGTGAGTCCGGAGACTCAGCAAGCACACGATAAAACAGTAACATCACTTTAGTCATTTCAATCAACTTCATGAACTGCAAGCTGTAATTCCACTCTATAACTGTAAACTGTAAGCTAAGTCTGTAACTGTATACTGTAAATCAATTCTATGTCTGTAAGCTGTAATTCAATTCTATGTCTGTAGACTCTAATTCAATCCTATGTCTGTAAACTGTAAATCAATTCTGTAACTGTAAATCAACTATGTGACTGTAAACTGTAACTCAACCCCATAACTGTAAACTGTAAATCACAACTGTAACTGTAAACTGTAAATCACAACTGTAACTGTAAACTGTAAATCACAACTGTAACTGTAAACTGTATCACTTCTGTCACTGTAATGCAATGCAATATCATGCAATGCATCTGTATGCTCTGTAACTGTAGCGTATACCGGTATAGCGGAGCGTCCACCCGTCGATGGACCACTCGCCTCGTCCTCTTTCATACGAGGTCACAACCTCCACTCCCGTGGAGTGCCTACCTCTGTAGGTCTTATTTAAGAGCACTCCGGACTAGTCGTAAGACTTTCTCACCGACCTGGCTCTTATGCAATTGCATGATGCAATATGCTCCCAATGTGAATGTCTAATCATAAATGTTACTCATCAAACTATGATTAGCACATAATCACAGGCATCCTCTCATAAATACTGTAAATCATGGCATGGAATCACGAATAACATTCATCACAATTTACCGTCTACCATGCACTTGCCTATTAACCTGGCGGACGGTGCGTGGACGGCACCAGACTCGAACCGCCACCTGAACAAGCATTAATTATTTCAATCATCACTCATGCAATACATACGAGTACATAACATCGCACTTACATGTCAACTTAGCACAACCAAACTCTATCATCGGATATCTCCCTGTTATCCCGATGTTTAGCGATATGGTCAATTAAACTCGTATATAGCATTTTACATATTTATTCTCTTTCCTCTATCGCCACGGATCGACCAGATCACCAGTGGCAACCTCGATTTCTCCGCCCAGGTAACCATATTAATAAACAATATTCTAATGGCTACCCGAACCAATTCTAATAATCCACATATTAACTTATGCCTGTTTCGATAAATAAATGGGAGAGGGTTTTCGAACTGTTACCCCAAGCCCGACGACTGAACCCGGGTACGGACTGTCAAACTCTGGCCGGTTATGGCGAATCTGACGGCAGGTCACCCTTTTTTTTCCTCTCTCTTTCTTCCCTTTCTTTTTCCTCTCTTCCCGTCGGCCGGCCGCACTCCTGGTTTTTTTTTCTTCTTCAGCCGACCCCTTCGCTCTCTCACTCGGCCGGCTCCCTCCTCCTTCCCTCTTTTTCTCCCACGGCCGGCGCCTCTTCTTCTCCTCTCTCCACGCCGACGGCCGGCGGCTCCCCCTCTGCTCCCACGGCCGGGCCTCCACCCCCGTGGGGCGACGGCGGCGAGAGCGGGGAGGCGGGCGCGAGCGACGGGCGGCGCTGGCGAACGGGACGGCGGCGCGGTCAGGGGAAGCAAGGCGACGAACGGCAGCAGCAAGGCGCGACGGTGGCACCGGCGGAGACGATGGTGCGCGCGAGCGGGGCGGGGACGGCACGCCCAAGCAGCGGCAGCGGCACACGGCGCGTGCGCGAGCGACGGCGGCCGCGGCGGGGCTGACGGGCGGCGGCGGCGGCGACTGCGCTGGCGAGCGGCGCGATGGGGAGCAGCAGCAGCACAGGTGAGTCTGGGGGAGAGAGCAAAATCGGTTTTCCTTCTCCCTCTGTCACTCTCTCTCTCTCATATAGATATTTGTGGGATGGGCTGGTTGGGCCGGGCTGAGCTCATTCGGCCCAGGTATTACAGAACATCTGAGCTGTTACGGAAGGTAACGATGTTCTTGTTCCTAAAATCAGGGACGTTACAGCTTATTACATTACTATATATATTCTTTGGGTCTTACAACCTACTCTACGTACTATGTCAAATTTCATCTTATAAAGAGAAATGAAGGGAGTAGTCCAGTTTTGGAACGAAGTCCCCTACTTTCAGAAGTTCTGAATAATAGAAAGTTTTCTCGAGCCTCGAGTGATCCCTATATATTTAGAGAAAATATCTCACACCCGCAAGTGATCCCGATATGAAATGTCAGGTTCGTTGATCCTTGCGTCACTTGGTGCAAGCATGCGTCCCATCCTAGAGTGCTCACTAAGGGCCCGTTTGGATCACGGGAAACACATAGGAAAAGTGGAGGATTCAAGTTCCTCTAAAAAATTTTCTATTGTCTCGTTTGGAACGAAGGAATGCTGCACCCGATTCCAAAGGAAAGGTTTGCTTTCCTCCACAAAACGTAGGAAACAAAACATCCACTCCAAACCCAATTTTTCGCGCACGACCGAGGCAGAGAGAGGGGAAAGACAAACAGTGAAGATTCAAATTTATTTCCTGCAATCCAAACGGTCCACATTTTTCGTTCATATGGTTTGTATTCCTGTAGTTTTCCGCTTTTCACTTTCCTCCGTTCCTGCGCTTCCTACCATTCCTCTGTTTTGTATTCCTTTGTTCCAAACAGGCCCTAAGAATTTTGCAAAAATAGGATAAATCCTCTAAAATTCTTTTCTGAATTCATTCAATCCGATCCGTGCCTCAACAGTATAATTTCTTTGATGATTGTGCGAAGTGATGCTGTGCAAGATGATTTACTAAACTTGTTGGATGCATGCCAAACAATGCTATTCACACAAACTTTTATGTACACTAAGTACGTACTAATTTCGGCTAGATGGTGTGGATCAAGGATTGTTGGTATATATAGATCACGGGTGAGGATGGCTGTGTGGAGTTACCAAAGGCACAGATCATTTAGTTGTACATGTTTAGTATTGTAACACTCCGGCTTAATAAAAGTTTAAACTATCACAAACAATTACACTTGCTATCAATTTAAACCATTAAATACATATTATCAATAGCTAGGCTTCAAATATAATTCCACAATATAACCATGAACATGATGATTTTAGCAATACAGGAAATAGTCATTGACATTAATATGAACCAATTGACAATAATGTGAATCAATACTAAATTTAACTAAAGGGTATTGACAAGTGCAACAATATAAAACCATTAAGTGTTAGAGGAAATCATTATTCATCTAAGAATTTGCACGGAGAGTATGATTTATTTCTAAAATGAATAAGTGATCACTAGGTGAAAAAAGAACTATAAAGTGCCATATCAACTTGTGTTGTATCTCCTCCATGCATGTCGTTATCAACAAGCACCTCAAAACAATAACAAAGTAAGGGTGAGTCTACGATTCAGCAAGTATACAATAGAATAATAAATGAGATAAACATCATATTAACAATGTATATCCATTCACCATTATCTCAATATTACATATTCATTCTCATCAAGTTTCATACGTACGCCTCATTATCCCATTTCTCTTTTCATAAATGCAATATACATGTCTTCACTTCTCTTGCTTATACTAGTATAGCTGAGTGTTCACGTATCGATGAACAACCATTGCCATGTCCTTTTTCATACATAGTCTCAACTCCACTCGCATGGAGTGCCTACCAAATTAGGTTTTTCTCTGCCCACTCCCGTGAGTCGCCCACATAAAGTAGGATCTAGAGAGTCACATAGGTCATCCCTTTGCAACATAAATACTTAACAAGCAATGTAATGATTGTATCTTTCATTAGTTAATTATCAGCATTAATCAATTGACATCATCAACATTTTGTCTTAAGCATCATCATCATTCTACCATAAATATGTGAGCATTATAAAATAAGTATAATTATTTGAATCATCATGGTAAGTATTTATTTAAACATAACAACAAGTGAAAACACTCGAATATCATTCTACCATGCACTTACCATTTCTAGTTGCGAGAAATAGGTTGATTTGAAGATGACAACAAACCTGATGCCACTCTGTCTATAGGAAACACCCAATCTCAATAACAAGCTACAGCAGCACAAGAACAACAATTAAACGATATCGCTCCTACACGCTTCCCAAATCCACAATACTCTCCATTTACCGGACAATCACCCTTGCTATCCCAATACTAAAAAGAGGATAACTTTCAACTCCCAAACACTATCATCTAGAATCTAACTAAACTTCTCTATAATTTCTTAGTTGGCCATAATTCCTAATTAAATCATTTAGTCCCCCGTTTTTAACCCAGAAGACAGAGTTGTCATCTTACTAAACAACAAGCTTAATAATTTCACATCTATTATTCTACACATGCAAATATAGTAAACCGTACCATTTTCAGAATCTACAGAAAGTTAGCTACCTATTTCTAGTTATGCCCAAAATTTAATTCTATCATCTACCAAGTAAATTTATTTAGCTCAACTCAACCTATTTTCTGGCTGCAGCCTCCTGTCTGACTACTCTCCTCAGGTCGGTTGGACCGCCCTGGTCAATTCGCCAGCCACTGATCGGTCTGATTGGCCACTTGTTGTGACATTATTTTCAATACCGATCACACCGGCCAATTCAGCCTGGTCCGACTGCCAACCAGCCGGTCCGACTACATACGACCAACACCAAAACACACTCTCTAGAAAAAACCACCTGGCAACTAGAAATCTGTCACATTGGACCGATGTTCATAGGTCGGTCCGACCGCTTCCTCCCAACGGTCCAACCAGTCCCACCGGGAACACTGACAGCAAATCTGAATTTTCTAAAACAATTGTAAAATTCAAATTTAACTCAATCAAAATGACAATTGTTCACCACAAATGTGTATTAGACTTTGTACATGGTCTCTCGCCATCCTTGTAAGACAAGGTTATAAAACGAATTTGTCACAGGCAACCAAATAAACCTGGCCTGTGCTTTAATTTTAGCAAAGATTTTGAACTCCAAAAATTTTTACAACACATTTATTTACGCAATTATGCAATGTAGCTTGTGACTATAACATGCATCTACCTTTTCTAGTTTCATCACAAAATGACTTGCAAAATCCTATCGGCAACACTTAGAGATAGGTGGCGCCATGCATTCATGTAAATACAACTCATGTGACCGGTAGCAATTCATTTACACTGCAGCAGCGATTTTCTCAGTACTGGCAGTATCTGCCTCCTCCTCTCTCCTCCAACCCAAGGCTTATCCTAGTAACAAACATCGTACGCAAAAACAAGGGGAAAATACTAGAGAGAGAGAGAGAGAGAGAGAGCGCAATTCTCGTTTTTCTCACAGGTTGGCCTTCTATATATCCCAGGCACTTGCTGCTCTCTTCCCCTCAAATCATTATCATCTCTCTCTCTCTCTCTCTCTCTCTCTCTCTCTCTCTCTCTCTCTCTCTCTCTCTGTGGCTAGCTAGTGGCTACCTAAGGCTTTTCTTCTTCAATGAAGGGTAGTGGTGTACCACAAGTTGGTGAAGCTGCCAGCATGATCTGATGATCTATCTTGCTCTCTCTCCTGTGCTATCATCTATGAATATAGGATGAGGGGAAAGAGAAATCAATTAATCAGGTTATGCTGGAGTTTCATCCGCTGGTGGGAGCACAACAAAAAAAACCCTAAATTTCATGAATCGATGGAACCTCGTCAGGTTCTTGAAGTGAACGCATGGGATCTTCAAGGTGAGATCCAACTCGTCACTGTGCGTTGGTGATTAGGCCATGCTTACTTCTATATAAGTTCATCGATCCTCTGGAATTAAGTAAGGAGGATCCTATATATCCATCACTTATGTTTCTTTTTTGCCTTCATTTTGTTCTTTCTTTCTTTGATTATATAGAACGGATTTGGATTTCTTGGGAATTAATTAAGGTAGTTTTCTTCGGATCTTGCATTTATTTCTTCCTTCTTCTAGCCCCAAAACAAAAGATTTAACCTTTGCCATTTCTCCATTTTGCAGGTACATGTCTGTGTTTACTGTCAATTTCTTTTCTTATGTGTTCATCTCTTCCTCCTAATTGCAGGTTTGTTTCTTGGCAGAATATCTGCAAGAAGGAAATGAAAACTAACTGTGTCCAAGTAGTGCTCCTTATAGCCTTGTGTATTTTCTAGTTCTAGATACCATTAGAGGGTTTCTAGCTATATTAGTAACATGCATGATTAATTTCCATTAACCTTCGTATCTTTGTTCCAATGTTGTTGGGGTATAATTTAATTTTCTTTCAATACTTGCACATGAATGCAATGGGCCTGTTTTTTTAACTTCGTCTTATGGCTTATGATTTTTGGATTGTTTCTGAGAAAGAGTATAGAGAACAGAAACTTACGTGTGATTTTAGTCGATATAAATAAAGTCGCTACAATGTGTACTATAAAACTTATAGACCCCACCTTAAAAAGGCAATTCGTTTGAAAATTAGTTACTGTGGAAAAATCGAAAAGCAGCTTTTAAAAGCTAAAAAGAAGAGGCCCAACCATAGCAGCAAATTTCATGAAGCAAGAAGCAGATCCAAAAGTTTGTACTTTTGTTACATGATTTTTTTTATTGGCTGCTCTAGTACTCCAATCTCCTCTCACACAACCATTTTTATTTCATCTTATTTTTTTATTTAATTCCCCTACAAACATGCATGAAACATTCTCGGTCTAGTGCAATACGTGTGTGTGAATACTCTATCTAGGTGAGAATGTGGGATACTGATTCATTTCATCAGTGGCTATGATTCATCGTGATCTTGTCAACAATATGGTGACGTGGAAATATAATAGTAACATCGAAGGGATATGATTAGTCCTGTTGATTAAGGAACAAAAAGTCAGGATAAAGAATTACGGAATGATCGAGTTTTCATGTCCCAAATACAATGTATTATTAACGCTTACTTGCAAGATATGTCTACAAAGAGAGAGTGGTACTACAACAACTGAATCTGAATGATTGCCTCTTGCTTAAGGACGAAATTGCTGTTCATCTTTTCATGACTCCTTTGCATGATTGCCCACACTTTTCTGCCCTTCTGGGCTTTGTACTATGGGATATTCACTCCATCCACATTCCCATTCCCATATAGTACTTGAGATTTTCTTTGGATGGACAGACCTATCTGTCTTGATATTTCACTTGTAAAGAAGGGTATCTCTCTCTCTCAAATTAGTTGCAACTTTTTGTTGGCATCTCTAACCACCACCACCATCACTTGCATTGTATATTTGTCACCTTACATTGTATGGTCCGTTGGAAGATTCATGGGCCACACACACACGCATGCAAAGCTCCAAGCCTTAGGGATAAGCCTGGAACACCCCTCGTTCTTAATTAGCCTTAGCTACTAAGCTCAAGAGTTAAAAATGAAATTAACAGCATAATTAATAAAGGAATTACAGAACAACTCAATCTCTTGAAATATGCAACAGTCCGAATCGAAACACAAAAACAATTAAGTAAAAAGATACAAGCACAAATATTACTTCTCTTAAATATGCCACTAAGCTCATAAATTACTACTTCTATACAATCCGTAAGCATACCACTAAATTTACTAAATTATACATTCATGTTCAAACACACAAATGGCTACAATGGATACAATTACAATTGACCATATTCTTCCATACCTTAATTTTGGGTGTGAACTGGAGTAATTGATAGATAATACCTACAGGAAGAGTCGATAATCAGATACAGAAACAGACCAAATAAACCAAATAAATAAAGCCAACATTATGTCAAAATCCTCTTTAGAATAACATAGTGGATATTTTGCTCATTGAGATACCAGACTGTCCAGGGCCAGCCAGCACTTCTCGCAGCCGTAGGGTTTCATCATCTGGCATTAGAAACAAACGTGATTCATTCCTAAATTCCATTTTCACTACCAGCAAACTAGTAAAAAGAGGATTTACTAAAGTACTGGAGCACACCCTACTGCGGTAAAAACCTCTCTATAGCAAAACTCACATGACTTACAGGTAAAAAGGATAAGGCCGAGCGAGAGACCGACTGAGAGAGAGATCAATATTCACCCACAGCCATGGCCCTAACTAAATCAAGCAGTCTCACTACCAGATCCATCCCCATCTTTCCCAAATCACCCATTGTCACGAAGGAGCACAGGGAATGGAGTGAACCACAGCATCTGGACCAGAGGAAGGCGGCCAACCCAGAAAAAGTGGGAACCAGTGAAGAGGAAGGGTAGAGCTAGGAGAAGGAGAGAAGTTGAGCCATGTGTATGCTAGAAGGGAATAACCAAACTCCAGTCCTACACAAATCGAGCCATACAACATCACCCGAGGTATCCCCACATTCCATTCCAATCCTTGCCATCACCATCGCAAGACCACGTGCACATGCAACCTCACATACACATGCATCACACTAGAGCAGTAGCATCCACACATGTAGACTAGAGCAGTGGAAGAGAGGGCTAGGGGGAGTCAGGTATACCAAAGGGAGAACTAGCCACAACGTCGGTGTCCTCACTGCTGGCCACCACACACACCTAGCAACCACCTCACACTCCTCAATGTGTGAGGATATCCCAAGCCCCATCACGACATGCCAAATAGGAATACTCAAATCCACCACATAAACCTCAATGAATGAAGAAATCAAACCTCAAATCAGAGATTAAATCGAAGGTAAAAGATGAGACTAAAATAAATTAGAAAGAGAAACGAGAGAAAAATAAATTAGAAACACTGCTACAGACAGCCCTATCACAGACGGTTCGGAACCGTCATCACAGACGGTTCTTGAACCGTCAGTGTCTAGGTGTCAGTGATAGTTGTGGTTATCACAGACGGTTCCCAAGCCGTCTGTGATAAAAACATTACAGACGGTCTTTATTACTAACCGTCTGTGATATTCGAGTATCACAGACGGTTTTTTTGTAAAAAACCGTCGGTGATAGTCTTGTATCACAGACGGTTTTAAAAAAACCGTCTGTGATACGAGACTATCACAGACGGTTTTTTATAAAAAACCGTCTGTGATACAAGACTATCACAGACGGTTAGTAATAAAGACCGTCTGTGATATATACAATATCACAGACGGTTGTTATTACTAACCGTTTGTGATATTTTGTATATCACAGACGGTTTTCATTACTAACCGTCTGTGATATTTGTGTATCACAGACGGTCAGTAGTAAAGGCCGTCTGTGATATCATTCACACCACAGACGGCACTCTTTGAAACCGTCTGTGATATTGTATCACAGACGGATTTTAACAACGAACCGTCTGTGATACCAAGTGCATCATCCATTTTATTTGATATTTTTTGGCTAGCCTCAGGATATGCTAGCCATGCCCTCTGAACGCAAGCAAGCAAGCAGATTACAGATAAATGACAGATATAAGTTAATTGCAACTCATAGTAAATTACAACAAAATTCGTACACAGCAGATCACATACATATATATATAGAATGAAAATCGTTACACAAAATCTGACAAATGAAATCATTTGAAGGAATTGTTTGATTTGTACAGTTGAATCCAATGTTTCAACATCTAATTATCACCATTGCCGGCGTAGAACTCTCCCTTCCTACTTATGACCTCTCCTAGCAAGAATTGGGAGATGATTGCACGAATCTCCATGAGATTGTCAAGATCATATGCACTTTCGTCCAAGTGCACCCGCTGTCGCTAGGAGCAATGTTAAGTCATTAATTAGCATGTGTGTGTAATACAAATACATATATATAATCAGAAAGTAATAATTATTGGAAGGACCTGACAAACCTCTGGATCATTGATCTTAGTAGCAATGATTTCCTTCATATGGCGGCAAACGTAGAATCCACATACGTTGCCCTGTAGCTGCTGGTGGCACTGCAAAAATAGAATTACATACATCGGTATTGTCAATTCTAGAGGCATTATAACAAAGTATGATATAGGATTGTTGTGTTGTAGCGGGTACCGGAAATCGCGTGTTGTGTCGTAGCGTGTCACTGGATTTGTCGTGTCTTCCTCCTTGAGCAACATAATCGGCAAACGCCCTACGTGATTCAAAAAACTTATCCTCGGCCGTGGCAAACAAAAGAAATATTACAATAGAGTTACGTATGGAGGAAATGAGTTTACCTGTTAAGTACTTCTTGCACAAGACTGAAGTCGTGGTTGCTCCTAAGGAGGGAATCAAGGTATATTACCTTGCTCCACTTTGGTACAATCACAAGCAAAATCCAGTGATGCCTAGTCATGTGTGTCGCCATAGTGATTAATCCTAAGTTCATGCCGCATGTAAAGTACAAATGAAACATATGTGTGGCAACTAGCGAAGCACTTACCCTTGGTTGAAGGGTACCATGATGTATTCCTTGTCGGTGTGAGCAATCAATCCCCTCGTTATGTATCCTTGCACGAAGGATGCATCTTCATTGATAGATTGCTCGGAGACCAAGTGAGGGTCGAGGAAACCCACCGGTCGTCGCAATCGCCGGACTTCTTGGATCATGTATCTATACATAAAGAAAGAGTAATGACATTTATCTGTATAACGTGAATGTAGAACTTCATTGTGCAGTACACTTACAGTGTCCAGCATCGTAGAAGTGAGGCGTCGAGTTCGTCGAGATTGAATAGTAAGAATAAATCTTCGAATGTCACGACGATGTAGCCCAAGTCGTTGAGGAAATGCGTGTCGTTATATTTCAGAGTCAATGCACTCTGCCGGTTTGGCTTCATGTTGGACTTCTCCATGTACCAGGCATGCAAACTATTGCAAATCATACCAACCTGGCGTAATTGTGAATCGGGCAATAACGACACTCCTAGAACAAACTTCCATGGCACGGGACGCGGCTTAACTTTCGTCGCATGAGCCTTGGAGGCCTTGGAGCCTCGCTTATGATATGTTCTCGGTGGCGTCTCGGCGGGAGCCGATGCAACAGACTTTACTGGATTTGGAGGTGGAGGTGAAGCCACCGGAGCCGATGTGCCAGGTCCAGGGCGATGTCCCTCTTGGGCCACTGGATGTGAAGATTGTGGCACAGACATGTCGAGGACGATGTCCCTCTTGGGCCACTGAATGAATGTGTGGACGGCATCCCCGTATGTCTTAATCTCTTCGTTTGGGGGCTTCTCAAGAGGGACGGGCTTAAAAATATCATTAATCATGTCCACCTGGACCTTCATGAAACCGGTGTCTACTTGTACACCGTGCACGAGCGTCCCTGGCAGCAATGGATACACCATGCCGCGCCCAGCATCAACGGGAATAGAGCCAACAAGCCTGACTGTGAGGGTGCAAGGCATGGGCTCCTACATAACGATACAAGATGAGTTAAGGCGTCCACCAGAGAGATCTATGTACCATTCTAAAGAGGTACATTACCTGAATGTCATCAATACGTAAGTGGTCGTCGCTATGTTCAGAAATTGGTGTGGACGCGCAGCTACTGCGACGTTGAGGGGGACTGGGTACCGCAGTACTAGGAGTGGGTTGCGATTGGTTGCGGACTTGTCTCAGTTCTTCCCGCAACGAATCTATCTCTCCTCGAAGTGAGGCAGTCTGCTCTTGAAGTGAGGCAGATAGTTGTTCCTCAAGTTGAGCACGAAGCTCCTGTTTTATTTGTTCGCTGCGGTACGCCTTGGATCTCTTCCTACTCCTATATGTCTCGGAGTAATCTGGAAATCCGTGCCTCCAAGGTACATAAACCCCCATGCCTCGTGTGCGACCTGGGTGCTCCTTGTTTCCCAAGGCCTGTGATAGTAAATCTATCTCCCTATATTCTTCAAAGGAGCCACGAGAAGATTCGGTAGTCAATGATTGCTGCAAGAGGCAATTAATCATGTTATTTTTGAACCCATGAAGTTCAAGAGGTGTTAACAAGTATGTTGTTTAACATATTTTACCATGCGTTGGGACACTTCCTCATCTGCGGGGTTTTTGAAAGAGACACCCGAAGATGTGGTTGATGACCTCGCTCTTAACCAGTTTCGAGCGCGCTCGTTTGCGATCCCGGCAAATGGCGGAGAGGCCTCCGATCGGATTGCGACCTCATCCTGCATCCTCCATTGCGGGATTTTACCCGCGTACCCAGCAGTGCCGAGTCTGTGAGGGTGCGTGTTTTGTGACTGGAGATCCTTGTGCGCCGCACTTTGTTGTACAAATTCGGGCGTCGTCTTCATCTGCACAAAGGCCTCCCATGTTTCCGGCGACACGAAAGGATACTTCGTGAAGGGCGTGACATCCTCGGCCACGTACTTCGTCACAAGAGTGCTCTTAAAATTCTTCCATGCTTTTCCCATCGCGAGGAGCGCTTGCCGTTGCACGAGTCCCTGTGCTTCTGCTGGGAACTCGAACGAATTTGTAAGTTCCTCCCATAGCTGATTTTTGTGATCCTTTGTCAAATCTTTCCAGCTTGCTATGGTGATGGGGACCCGTTGCCTTCCAATTATCCCGCAGGTAGTCCGAAATGATGACGCTGCTTTCGACGGTTCCAGAGGGACCCCATCCGGAGAGACCACCGTGATGGTCATTCGGCCCTCTGGCCTTTTCGATACTCCTCGGCCACGTTTAGATTTCGCAGTCTTGGTAGCGTGAGACCCAGATGACGACGACGAAGACTGTGTGGACGCCATCTCTCTTCTAAGAAAAAACTAACTGAAGTGAGCTATGGACCCAGCTTGTCAAAGTTCTATGAATCAAGTGACACAAACCAGTGCGTCAAGTTCATTGAACAAGATACACTGCAGTGTCACTTGCTTTATGCCCTTCCAAATAGACCTTGCGAAGCATATAACATGTGAAGCATATATATACATGTGAAGCATATACATGTGAAGCATATAACATGTGAAGCATATATATATATATACATGTGAAGCATATAACATGTGAAGCATATATATATATACATGTGAAGCATATAACATGTGAAGCATATATATATATACATGTGAAGCATATACATGTGAAGCATATAACATGTGAATCATATATATATATATACATGTGAAGCATATACATGTGAAGCATATATATATATATACATGTGAAGCATATACATGTGAAGCATATAACATGTGAATCATATATATATATATACATGTGAAGCATATACATGTGAAGCATATATATATATACATGTGAAGCATATACATGTGAAGCATATAACATGTGAATCATATATATATATACATGTGAAGCATATACATGTGAAGCATATAACATGTGAAGCATATATATATATATATATACATGTGAAGCATATAACATGTGAAGCATATATATATCATAAAGCTAACATGTGAAGCACAGGGAGGGACCGGCGTCGGGGGGGACCGCCGGCTTCGGGAGGGAGCGGCGTAGGGAGGGAGGGACCGGCGTCGGGGGGGACCGCCGGCTTCGGGAGGGGGCGGCGTAGGGAGGGAGCGGCGGCGTCGGGAGGGAGGGACCGGCGTCGGGGGGACCGCCGGCTTCTGGAGGGAGCGGCGTCGGGAGGGAGCGGCGGCGTCGGGAGGGAGGGACAGGCGTCGGGGGGGACCGCCGGCTTCGGGAGGGGGCGGCGTAGGGAGGGAGAGGCGGCGTCGGGAGGGAGGGACCGGCGTCGGGGGGGACCGCCGGCTTCGGGAGGGGGCGGCGTAGGGAGGGAGAGGCGGCGTCGGGAGGGAGGGACCGGCGTCGGGGGGGACCGCCGGCTTCGGGAGGGAGCGGCGTAGGGAGGGAGCGGCGGCGTCGGGAGGGAGGGAGCAAAACCTAGCTAGCAGGGGCGCTGCAGAGTGGAGACAAGAGACTGCGGCAGAGCGGACTCCGCGCGCAGACCTAGCTGCGGGTATTTAAAGATGATCTATCACAGACGGTTCTATCAATATAACCGTCTGTGATATGCATTATCACAGACGGTGCTATCAATATAACCGTCTGTGATATCATTATCACAGACGGTTCTATATATAGAACCGTCTGTGATAAGGAATATCACAGACGGTTATGCCGATAGAACCGTCTGTGATGTGTTATCACAGACGGTTTCTTTTGATAAACCGCCTGTGATAGTTCACTATAAATACCCGCAGCTAGCTAGGTTCCTATGTCATTTTACAATTACAATATGGAACATAGATACATTTATGAAAAACGCAAGCATAACCATAAATATAACTATTTCATATAGTTCCTTAGTCATTTTACAATTACAATGCATGGGTTCCTTAGTCATTTTACAATTACAATGGAACATACATACATTTATGAAAAACACATGCATAACCTATATCATTTATTACACTTTGGCTATATCATTTTAAATAAAGCCCTTCACGATGATCGATACGCATATAGCTTGCTTCATCGCCTTGTTCTTCATCGAGCCTGATGCCGTCTCCGAATGGAGGCAAATCATCAAATTGATTGTACTCTTCCTCATCCACAACATTCTCAACCCCGACAATCCTTCTTTTTCCCTGAAGAACTACATGGCGCTTCTTATTTGCCGGGTCGGTTACATAAAATACTTGAACAACTTGCCTCGCGAGTACGAATGGTTCGTCTTTGTATCCTACACATTCGAGGTCCACGGTAGTGACGCCGTACTTGTCAACCTTTACACCCCGTGGGAGTTGGACCCAACGGCACCGAAATAGAGGAATTTTGAAAATTACGTAGTCAAGCTCCCAAATCTCCTCTACAAGCCCGTAGTACGAGCTTCGGCCAGCGGTACTGCCGTGCGAATCATAGGCATCTATGCGGACACCTGAGTTCTGCACTGTGCTCTTTCTATCTTGATCTGTTGTATAAAATGTGTAGCCATTAATGTCGTATCCTTGCCATGTCACAATTGTAAATTTTGGCCCTTTTGCCAACCATTGTAGTGTTTCATTTGACGACCTCCTAGTCAATTGCGCCTTCAACCATTCGTTGAACTGACGGTTGTGTTGTCTCGTGATCCAAACTTCTGATCGGCCTGCATTCTCCTGACGTAGCATGTCCTTGTGCTCTTCAATATATGGGGTCACTTCAGTCATGTGTTGTAAAACCATGAAATGGGCTTGAGCATACGTATTTTGATCCGGAGTTATTGCTTTCCTCCCGATAGTCCCTATACCCTCTAACCTCCCCTCGTGACGAGATAGAGGTACACCTATCGGCTCTACCTGAGAAATGTAGCCGATGCAGAATTCAATGACCTCTTCTGTTGTATAACCTTCGATGATGCTACCCTCCGGTCGAGATCGATTGCGTACATAGAACTTCAGAATTCCCATGTACCTCTCGAAAGGGTACATATGACGTAGAAATACGGGGCCACATATTTTTATCTCTCTCACAAGGTGGACAATGAGATGGACCATGATATCAAAAAATGATGGAGGGAAATACATCTCTAGATGACATAGAGTTGTCACCACCTCGGTTTGCAGAGCATCTAGTCCATCCGGATCAATGACCTTCTGAGCAATTGCGTTGAAGAAATAACATAGCCTTATGATTGTCACTCGAACCTTGTTCGGCAAAATACTTCTAATTGCAACAGGTAGCATTTGAGTCATTAGCACATGACAGTCGTGAGACTTCATGCCAATTAATTTCAAATGTTCCATGGAAACAAGTTTCTTCATGCTTGTGGAGTGACCGGATGGAACTTTCACACCATTTAAGGACTGGCACAATTCAGTTCTCTCGGACTTAGACAGAGTGTAACATGCTGGGGGAAGGTACGTCCGGCCTTTATCGGTCTCTATCGGTGCTAACTCGGTCCTGATGTTCATAGCGACCAAGTCACGCCTTGCGTTAACACCATCCTTTGTTTTATCAGGAATGTTCAGTAAGAGACCAATCAAACTGTCACATACATTCTTCTCTACGTGCATGACATCGATGCAATTGCGAACTTCTAAGTGCTCCCAATAAGGCAAGTCCCAAAATATTGACCTCTTTTTCCACATGTTCTTCCTCAATTTACGTCCCTTTCCAAACACAACATTTATATCCTTGACCATATCATACACCTCTTTCCCGCTAAAAGGTCTTGGTACTGAGTCATCCTCTTTTTTTCCGTCAAATTGTTTCTTCATCTTGCGGTATGGGTGATACTTTGGAAGGAATCTACGGTGACGCATGTACACAGTTTTTCGCGAGTTGTTCAACCACACACTCTCGGTATAATCTAAGCAGTGCGGACACGCTTTGGCTCCTTTTATACTCAACCCTGACAGGTTACCAAGGGCAGGAAAATCATTAATGGTGCAGAACAACATGGCGTGTAGAGTGAAGTTCTCTCGTTTGTCCGCATCCCATACATGTACCCCTTCATTCCACAGTATTGCAAGATCTTCCACCAATGGGGCTAGGAACACATCAATATCGTTGCCAGGTTGCTTCGGCCCTTGGATAAGTAGTGACATCAAAATATATTTCCGCTTCATACACAGCCAAGGAGGAAGGTTGTACATGCACAGAGTCACGGGCCAGGTGCTATGTCGGCTGCTCATGTTACCAAAAGGATTCATTCCATCTGTACTCAACCCAAACCTTATATTTCTCGGTTCCACACCGAAATCTACAAACATCCTATCGATGTTCCTCCACTGGGCAGAATCAGCAACATGTCTTATCATTCCGTCTTTCTTACGCTGCTCGTAGTGCCAACGCATCAATCTTGCATCCTTGCGGTTTGCAAATAAACGCTTCAAACGGAGGATTACAGGAAGATACCACATCACCTTAGCAGGAGGTCCTTGCTTCACCTCGATGCCCTTCCCATCATCAGAGTCATTTTTACGCTTGTATCGGGATGCTTTGCACACCGGACAAACATGTAAGCTAGCATACTCTTTACGGTACAGGATACAATCATTCCGACATGCATGTATTCTTTCTACTTCCATTCCTAATGGACAAAGAATCTTCTTGGCTTGGTAGGTGGTTCTCGGCAACACATTTCCCGTTGGAAGCATGTCCACTAGGAGACCTAATAATGCCGTGAAACTCTTGTCGGACCAACCATTGCTTGCCTTCAATTTTAGCAGTTCTAGAACTGATGACAACCTCGTGTATTGCGGCTTGCAGCCCGGGAACAAAGGTTTCTCCGAGTCCTCCATCAAGCCCTCGAATTTACCAAACTCTCTCTCACTATAGTTCCCTTCTGCATCACGTAACATCTGATCCAGATTGTCATCCTGCGACCTATCCTCATGATCGAAAGAACAGTCCACATCTGGTATATTGTTGCCTCCCTCGACTATGTCATAACTACCTTCTTGTGTACTTTTTTCTTCACCGTGACTGGTCCAACATTTGTACCCTTTTCTGAAACCCCTTCGAATCAAGTGAGCTTCAATCTGCGCTGAGTTGCTAAACATCTTGAGATTATCACAATCAATACATGGGCAATACATATATTTCATCCCCTTCTTCAACATATCCAGCTCGGCCGCCCTTCTAAAAGCAGACACGCCAGTAATGTACTCTTCACACACACGGTTCTCAATATACATCCAGCTTCGGTCCATCTACGCTACACAAGTGACAAATGGGTGTCAAAAATGATTATTACCCCTACTACTAACCTCTGATCAGATCACTAAGAATGTTATGTAATTGAGTACTAATCTCTGATCAGATCACTAAGAATGTTAAGTATACTAACCTCTGATCAGATCACTAAGAAGACGGTGATATTTTTTCGCCCCCAACTCCCTAAAGCCGGCCGCCTTGCTCCACCGATGAAGCGCAATGAAGACAGATCGGTGTCGACATCCTTCAAGCAAGTACGCCAAGCAATTAATACTACGCAGAATATCACAGACGGTTCCAACCACAAACGGTCTGTGAAAATGATATATCACAGACGGTTCGTATTAATAACCGTCTGTGAATTATCACCGACGGTTACTAATATGAACCGTTTGTGATACAAGCAATATCACAGACGGTTCAACTTAATAACCGTCGGTGATTGTTGCCTATCATAGACGGTTCACATAAATAACCGTCTGTGATAGTCTACATTATCACAGACGGTTCTTAACACGAACCGTCTGTGATGCATACTATCACAGACGGTTCGTCTTAATAACCGTCTGTGATTGTTTTATCACAGACGGTTCGTTAATAGAACCGTCTGTGATACCCAGATGCCGAAGCGACTATCCATCTGCTTCTTCCCACTTCTTTTCTTCATCCGAGGCCTGCTGCGTGTCTTGAGGAATGCCACATCTGAAGACCAGTTCTTGACCAGCTCTTGGGTCTTCAGATGTGGCATTCCTCAAGACACAGCTGCAGGCCTCGGATGAAGAAAAGAAGTGGGAAAAAGCAGATGGATAGTCGCTCAGAGAAGAAGTCGGCAACGTCGGCTGCTGAAAAATCTGGAAATGTCTTTTTTTGAACTTTGTAATAAAATTGCCTTGAATTTTGCAGGAAAAAGAAGGATTGTCGGAGTGGACATCACATCTCGACAATAGTCGGCATCGTCGAGGAACATGCAAATATAGAGGCAAGCACAAAAACTCAACAACACATTCAGATCGATCTATTACAGGATATCAAGCTAACAAACCCTTCGCGGCACGACGGTCCACACTAAACAAGACACACTTACGACACTTACGGCAAGAGTGTGTTGTTTAGTATGAACCGAACGTGCCGCGATATGGAGGTGCTAGCTCACAGCGGAGGGGAGATGCATGCAGGAAGCTAGATAGTGGATGAACTCACGCGTGACTAGTACCGGTGGAAAGGTTGATGGGGAGTTATTAATAAGGGCCTGGCCGTGGGAGGAACTGGTGCCAGCCATTCGATGTGGAGAGAATGGACGGGTGAGATCGAAATCCTGGGTATACGCCAATTATTGGTGACACGTGATATCACACGCCAATTATTGGTGGTATGTAATTATCACAGACGGTTATTAACGCGAACCGTGTGTGATAATAAATATCACAGACGGTTCTTAATACGAGCCGTCTGTGATGTTAGTTATCACAGACGGTTATTAATAAGAACCGTCTGTGATGTCTCAATTATCACAGACCGTTCGTGATAATAACCGTCTGTGAAAATATCACCGACGGTTGCCAGTTTAAACCGTCTGTGATGTAGCCGTCCAGTATATTATCACAGACGGTTTTTTATGAAAAACCGTCTGTCATAAGCTTCATACCAGAACTGCTTCGCGCGTGTTTCGATGCCAGAACGCTTCGTGTTTCGATCGTCTAATTAACGTCTCTCGATCGTTATACGAAGCGTCTATATCATTAATGTTTGGGTATACGAACCGTTTGTGCTAAAGGTTAAATATGCGCTCCTAATCCAGGTCTTCTACGTACGTACAATACAATATACAATACAACATGGCTTCTACTACTGTTCTTGTGATCATCTCCTTCCTCTCATCTGTTCATCACGAATTGTTCGGCCGGAACCTTACACAGGCGGCCAGCAATTTGCATCTGGAGCAGCTTCTCCGCACCCGCCCTGCTCTCCTTCCCCGACTTTCTTGCATCCGTCAGCTTGACCTGATCCTCCGCCGTCGACGGAGGCGTCTCGCTGCCGCTCAAGAAAGGGAAACAGCTCTCACCCTGGTTCTTCTCCACAATGTGTGCAATGCGGAAGAAGCTCTACTCGCATTGCACAGACTGATGGATAGCCTTGCCGCTCATGCAGAAACAGCAGATTGTGAGGAATGTTTTAATGCTATCATGTACGACATGATGGATGCTGCTGATCATTTGCCCAGGCTGCACGAGGAAGTGCAGAGGACAAGGGCAATCTTAACAGCGTTCGAGAATTCAGCGGCTGATCCTCCAAGTCCCAAAGTCGAAGAAGAAGCGTACGAAGCCCAAAAGATTACAATCTGGGAAACTCTTTACCTGTGCGACTTATGTAATGAATTTCCCTCTAATTGAAATTAATAAATTTGCCTTTAATTTGTGACCTCTTGTCTCAGTAGTTCTGTAGTTAAGTTATTAGAAGCAATGTGTACTTATATATTAACCTCTGATCTAGAATATGACAGACAAAGGGACATCACAGCCGGTTCTTGTAAAAAACCGTCTGTGAACATTCCCAGACGGTTCTTAACAACAACCGGCTGTGATAGTCTACACAACACAGGCGGTTTTTAATAAAAAACCGTCTGTGATAATTTCAGATTATCACAGACGGTTTTTTATTTTAAACCGCCTGTGATACTAAAGTATCACAGACGGTTCATTGGTAAGGACCGTCTGTGATACTCGACCACTAACACAGACGGTGTCCAAATTAAAACCGTTTGTGTTAGTGTCAATCACAGACGGTTTTGTCAAACCGTCTGTGATGTAGCCGTCTAGTATAGCCTCTTTTGTAGTAGTGAAAGAGAAATGAGAGATAGAGGGAGAAGTTTGTAATCCAGCCAACTAGGGCTAGGTCTATAGTGTCAAGGCATGGATCTAGCTGGTGGAGAGCCGAGGCGGTGGCCCTGGGACTGGCGGTGGCCGATCTTGATAGGAGCCAAAGGGAGCAACAACAAGGCAAAGGTAGGTGTCGGGGTGTGGTGGGAGCGTGCAAGAGAGAAGGGGGTTGGCAAGTGAAGGAAATGGTGGTGCTTCACCAGGGAGTCGGCTTCCTTCCGACTAGGAACTAGCACAGGGGGATGACGGTGCTTGACAACGGGGTAGAGTCGGCAAAAGAGAGCGGAGCAAGACAAGATGTGGGGGGGGAGAGAGAGGGAGTGATTGAAGTAGGTGGGTCGAGACCATTTGGCTGACCTAATGGGGGAAAAGTGTAGATGATACACATATATGTATAAGTACCAAGGGTATAAGAGTAGATATGGGTACATATATACATGTATATATGCATATAAAATAAATTAGATAGCATCTAACTTACGAAAACCAGGTAGTGATTATTCCGAAATACTAAACTAGAATAGTATAACATCAGTAAAATAGCAACGAACAGCTGGTATAAGATAGCATTTAATTATAAATACAACAATTGGCTAACATCAGTAAAATAGCAACGAACAGCTGGTATAAGATAGCATTTAATTATAAATACAACAATTGGCTTAATTGACCCAAGTAATCGCCATAGGAACAGATCAGCATAGTATATCTTATATGTCTATAAATTAAAATGTAGCCTACGCAATAAATGCAGGCAACGAACTGGGTTCGGTGGAAGGATTTCACCCTAGTGCACCTGAGACTAGGACTTACTACCAAACCCCCAAGCAAGCATACCTTTGAACATTTTGATCAGATTATCTTCAGTTAAAACAAATTATTTACCTACTAAACTAATATCACCACTGCATCAAATGAGATTCCGTTTAACTCAAATGAATGATATCTGTGACCTAAAAAGGGGGATTGCAGACTCAACTGATGGAGCAATTGACCTACCATATAAGTGATCAGTGGGCAAAGGGTGCCTTGGAAAGGTGATAAGGGAAAGGTTGGGACGCTCTACATAGCGGTAAAATATAAGGACTTACAAACTTTCACTCTTACAATGGACCGTATTAGTCATATCAACCATTATTCCATCTAGCACGAGCAGAATTAGTAACTCTATTAAAGTTATTATACACTCCACAATGGGTAGTAGATTTATTCCGATCACGAACAAGGTTTTAATTGGACTCAAGACCATAAAGGATAAGCCTAGCGCATATATTTAGTACAGTAGAGTATTAGATGAAGGTGAATCTAACCCGACCAATGACTAGTTCACATTCGGGTTGGTGTTGGGTAAGGATAAGAGACCGCCCCAACCAATGACTATGAATAGCTGGGTTTAGGTATAATATAAGAAAATAGAGGGGGAAATTATGTACTCTGATTTAGGCATCACATCCAAGAAAATACGAAGAACCATTCACTACAAAAAAATCAACGTAACTATAGGTATAGTGGTACAAGCCTATATAGTGCTATATAAATCGTGAATTCATAGCTGTCTCCTGGACTGGAGGCTACGGGAACCAAATGGGGTTCTATCTAGTTATGCGAGTGATCAGTAAATTTCTACAATAACAATCTGAAATTCGTTATCAACATATAAACATTTATTTTCCACATAATATGAGGTGAGATTGGAATCACTGAGATGTTGACACATGATCATAAAAGTGTATTTTTGCTATTAACGCTTTCTAAGTACCTTGTACTCACCTTTGCTATTATTTTTCTTGTTTAGACGTTAGCCAACCTGGGATCCCATATGGTGTGGAGGATGCCTATCAAGAGGAATTTTATGCCAAGTGGGAGGGAGTTGATCCTAAGTACGACCTGTATAAGGTGGATACCATATATGAGACGTGGGATGAGTAGAGAATTACCAGCAACTTGTGCACGACACTCGGGGAATAATATTTGTGATTTTATCTATGACTCCTAGCATCTATATAATAGTTAGTTGGACTAGTACTGTTTTGTTAATATTGTAATATTCAGGCAATGTTGGCCTTGTTAAAGACTTTAGTCCTACGTGGCAATGATATTGTAATATTAATGTGTTATCTCTCATTATTGTTCTACTGCAACGCTCTGATTAACTTATTATTTGACGAAACATCGTTTTAACGAATAATAATCCGTTGGTTCATGTTATTACCCCATGGTAATAACACGGGTCGCCACAAAGCCCTCCTTTATTAATCATGCAATATCTTGCGGTGCCATGTCTTATCAGTGTTGTTGCACAAGAAGTCACATCAACAGCACAAGAGGTCACATGTATCGATTGAACCATCGCACAAAGAGATGTGATCCATGGATAGATGTGGCCCAAATTAAGTTAGGTATTGTCTATTGAACAAGAGGGTTTTTCACCTACCAATCACTCAATTTTTTGGCTCTTGGATCAAAATTCCACAACTCAGATCTCTCCCATTCTCTCATATATATTGAGCCCTCCTCTTAACTTCTAACGCTAATCCTCTTCCACTAGCCATTGCCCCCTGCCCACCTCGTGCCACCACCTTGCCTACATCACCCATGGCACCGGCGAGCCCCCCCCCCCCCCCCCCCACCAGATCCACCACCATCGACCACCTGCCCCACCTCTAATTGCTCGTCGATTCTCCCTCCCTTTATAGTTGGACCCCGGTGAACCTAAGCCCTAATCCAGTGAACTTGGGCCCTAACCTATCGTCGCCAGTGAGGATCCCGCCCCCTAGTCAAGGAAGACACCCTGGAGCATGAATCTTCAAGCAAATACAAAGGTATGAAATTTGATTGATTTCCCAAAAAAAACGCTTGACAGATGTTTAGCAATTCCGATTAAGTTATGTCGAATCTCAGAAACAAAACAGCTATGAAATAGTAAAGTGAAATTTCACTGGAGAATGTAAACTTTTGAGGAATAATGACTGAATAGTTAAGGCATACTAGGTTGAACTCAAAAGAATTATGGATTTACGGTGTGAGCTGTTCTATTGGCAAATAAAGGTCGCTAGCCAGGTCAGAAGTATCTAGTATCTACAATCTACGTACTCCACCCTGGCATTTGAGCATACAGTTAGCTACACTCGATCGACCGCTCTACTTGAAACAAAGAATTGCTCGATATATCTTCAGAGAACTTCCATAAAATTTATCTTCAGCTTTTTTTTCCCTAGTGGCCATGTACAATTAGCTTGCACCAAACCTCTGCATTAAGAACTACACTACACTCGATCGACATTTCTGCTCTGACAGAAGGCAGGTTGCAAAAGATTTCTGGGGATTGGAGGCCAATATATATATGTGTGTGTGAAGATGGGTCAAATCCTCAGCATATTTTTGTTGGGCTCTTCTTCTAAAAAACCTGTGTTGGGCTTAGCCGATGGTGCCTGCGTCCGCGCGAGGTAAATGGGCCTAGTCCATGGTACTCAAACTACGTAAGCTTGACCATCAATATTTATTTTAATATTTAGATCGAACACAGAAATTTTACATATGTATATTTGTGTCAAAATATGTTAATAATATTGTAATTTTATTTGGTTTTAAAAATATATTGCGATAGAAAACCTGAGTTGTATTTTAGGGGCAGCGTGTATATCCAAACGATTTCTTTGTGGAACAGGAGGGAGTAGGATTTAGGAAAGGAAGTTGTCTACCGAAAGTGCTGCAAAAAAATAATTCAAAGAAAGTAGTTTTATATATCTCTCGCTCATTTATGCTCCCAAACCGATCACCAAGCCACGTAAAAGCACTTGATATCAACCGAGAGCGGCTCCAGTCTGCACGGACAACCTGAAATCTCTCGAGCGGATCAGAGTGAATACAGAGAGCATACAATTGAAGCGGATCCGACGGATATTTTTCATTCTATATTATATTTTATATTTTTTATAGTTGAAATCGGACACAGATAGTACCATATACCCATTTCTTCGTTTCGTATTCACTCCATAAGACTTTGGATGATCGGTCGAACAAAAATTATCCGCTTCTTTTGCACCCTACATAGGGTATTAAATAGTATGGGTGCAATCAGAGTGAATACAAAGAGATTAATCATCGAGATGTCGAAGAAAGCCACTCGGTATTCCCCGCCTATTTAGATATGTCAATCTGTTATCATATTTCTAAGTGAAACAACAACAAACTTATTCATATCACTTGACATATAGATATATAAAGACAGATATCACTCGTCTCGTATCATATTTCATTTTTTTTCCTTGAAGTTGGATTCAGACACAAATAGTGTCGGATATCTATTTATCCCTTCCATATTCACTCTGTAAACCTTTGGTTGGATTACCATTATTCGCTCCATTTGCATCCTAATTCCATTTGCTTCCAACATCCAACCAAAAAACACACCGGCTTGCTGCTCCCGGAACCAACTTTATCACTCTTAATATTTGTTCCGCTTGTGATTTGGAAGAGAAATGCAGTTTTCTTTTTACTGAATGAAAGGATCTACTACAAGAACGACTTGACCTGCTCTGTTCTACCAAAGTTGTTAATGTCGTTTCGGTATCGGCTATATCAGCGGGTACATATCGTACCATCATCTAAATCGGTATAAAGTATATCTACATACCATACTAGCTTAAATACTGATCATACAGCTCGATACCGGTCAATACCGTCTATACCGTCTTTGATACTGGTCAATACCGGTCAATACTGGTTGGTACTGTAGAATTGATAATACTGCCTATTGAATTATATAATATATTTGATAGTACTACTATATATTTGACATAATATTATAAATTATTTTTATGTATATATAATTAAATAAAATATATACTTATAAATATATATTTTTTTTATTATTATATTAAATCCGAATCGATATATTAAGTACAGATAAGTAGTCAGAACTAAACTGCCGTAACCTTCAGTAGGGTATTCAGTACGGTACTGACAACTATGTGTTCACTTAGAGCAAGTGCAATAAGGCTGACTAGGTCGCCTCTAGCGAAATTCACATCAGCATAATCCTAAGTGGAAGAGAGAGAAAAGAGGAGAGAGAGACAAGCTGCCTCTCATGCAAGAGGTGACCTCTAGCACATCATACGAGGAGAGAGAGGCAAGTTGATCAAAGTAACTGATATATTTATGCAAGTATTAAATGTTTGAGTGCTTTAGTAGAGGTAACATCTACTCAACTTATTGTATTAGCTACCTCCACCATGAGCCATTTGTACTCTTTTTGCTTGAGCAGTTTTCCTATCCTTGAGGAGGTACCAAGAGGTACAAGGTACCAAATTAGATCCAGCCGTTCAATCAGTGTAATCAATGGCTCAAAATTTGGTACCTCTTGGTACCTCGCGTCCGGTACCACTAGGTACTGCCAAATCTCAGCCGTTCGATCATTGTGATCAACGGCTCAAATTTGGTACCTCTTCCCCCTCAAGGATGGTAAAATTTCTCTTTTTGCTTAGTTGGCTAATCTTAGAGGTGACAGTCATCTCTTCTATTACACTTGCTCTTAGGACTGCCTAGCTAGCAGCAGCAGCTAGCCAAAGTTTTGTTTTTTTTTTCAGGAATCGCATCCAATCACGTTTACCAAAAGAAGCAGCAGGGGCAGTAGCATCTGCTGATCTGATCATCTGAATGACTGCTCGAACTGACCTGTCCCTCCCACACACCAATTAATTTGCGAATGCTGAAACTCATGTATATTTTTCTTTTCTTTTCTTCTGTCCTTTTGGCTACGATCTTGTTTTTTCTGGAACACAAGGGCGAGTAGAGTGTAAGAAGAACACTAATGTGATTGCAGTTTGGTTTCATGTCTATCCAAAGCAAGCATCAAGGGAGCAGTAGCAAATAGCAGGTGTTTCTTCATGTGATCTTGCAGCCTTCTCTTTTCCTAAAGAGAGGAGCTTCCCCTTTTCCTTTTGCATTGGCTTCCTAAACCACAATCGTCAAAGCCTGAGATTGCATTGGATTCGGCATTTTGGCTCACGGCAACAGGAGAAATGACAGGATCTTTAGTCGCCAATCTCGAGCATGGAAAAAGCAGATCTCGTCTTTAGTCGCCAATCTCGAGCATGGTACACGAGCCTATCCAAACTACATGTACTAACCATGTAATTCTATCATCTGAAAACAAACATAAAATCCTTTCACTCACCAAGGACAGCAACAGGCATCAACGGCCAGGGCCTGAACTGCTAATGCAGCCCAGGATTTAAGAATGTGTAGTCCTGCAGTTAAAAGAGTTGTGATTTTTTTTTAATTTTTGAATATGGCTTTTGACTGATTACAAGAGAGATTGAGAAAGTAAGGGATACTCGCATTGAGAAATTGCTCAATTCAAAACAGCTTCTGCAGTAACTCATACAAAAAATTTTTCTCGAACTACGCAGGAGAACTGCGTGTCATTTCATTAAGAAGATAGAAAAATAATGGAAAGAGGCGAAGAGCCTTTTCCAAAACCCACACAAACACACATGAACACACACACAAACAAACACGACCATCACCAGCTCCTCAGAAAAGTAAGAGGTTTAGTTGACTAGGGCAAGTGATCTCAACAGCAATTCTTGGAGCGCTAAAGCACCGGCAGGACACCAAAGGTTACTCTCATATTCAATAGCCTGCAGGACAACTTCTAATCTCGGCCTTGCTCCTTAAAAAACACAAGCATTCCGATGCTTCCAAAGTTCCCAAGCAACCAAGATAATTAGAGAATTAAGGCCTTTTCTCACTTCCTTAGGAACCCTCTTCGCAACACTACACCACCAGCCAGAAAAACTAGTTACATCCGGGCTTGGCGCAAGGAACCACATTGAGAAACCACTCCATTCAAAATCCGGTTTCTAAAAGCCAAAAGCTATTTGGAATAAGGCCTAAGCTAGTCCTGGAATACTTGAATCCTCCTACGATTGGGAGGAAAAAAGGGCTGTTTGAAACGGCTGAAACTTTTGGTTTTGGAATAGTAGGGGTTGAAAGTAGAAGTGACTGAAAATAGAAAGTGTTTGATTCAGCTGGAGCTTTTGGGTTTTAGCTTGAGCTAAAGTAAAGTAAATGAATCTTATCTTTATGTGGTGGTGGTCATCCACTCATCATCTTCCCCAAACCTCACCTCATCACGACAGATGGAGTGGCGGCGCGAGCTCAAGTGGCGACGGCGAGAGCTCCATCGATGGCAACACAAGCTCAGGGGGCGCAAGCTCGAGTAGTGACGGCGATAGCTCCATCGGCGGTAGCGCAAGCTTGGGTGTTCGTCATCAATTGCGTCGTGACTGAGTCCTAAATCAAATTCGTTGCACCCAATGCATCTACTCATCGCGCTCTACTTAACCCCACCTCCATGGCGCACGAGATGCTGCTGTCGCACGCCTCCAACCACCTACAATGCTCCTCCGTGCAAACCGCCACGATCAATGTGTTCCACTCATCGAGGAGATTCCATTTTTGTGCTTCATTAAGACCCTGCATGCCTCCCACGCCGATGACCCCAAGCTTTATTCCTCTTTATTATGTGGCAAGCTTCCAAAAGCGAAGCGCCGGAAGCCTAAGCCATTTCAAACGCCCCCAAATCCTCTAGCTACATTCATACAAACAGGGCAATCATGTGCATCCAGAGCAGAAAGGGTCCCAGCAATTCAAAGATGCAACAAACAAGTTGGTGTACATCCTGAGACCTCTTGTTGATCTTTAGTCCAGAATCTAGATAGGTAGGCAAGAGGGCCATATGATGTCGAGGTGGCAATGGCAAGCCAGCTTTTGCTTTCAGCTTAACAGTCAAAAGATTCTGAGTTGTGAGCACCTGGTATAGTGACAGTGCCATGTTCTTTCTATTCCAGAGTTATTAGAGCAAACAGGCATGAAAAAGGATTAAATAAGAGTAAATTTACAGTTTTATAACTAACAAAATACACTAAAAGCAGCACTACAAAAGAACGTCTCACCCCTCATTATTTTCGTGGGCACTGAGATCTGAGCGTTCAGTTAGGACTTAGAACAATCAGAGATGAGATCACCACGAGAGCTAATTAACATCAGAGCGAAGCACTTATGACTTCCTGCAGCTACCACAAATTACAGATGCAGATGCTTGTTTGTATTGCCATTGCCACAACCCCCTGAATTTAAAATAAAAAAGAGAAGAGAAGAAACAAAACTTACAGGAGAGAGCACGAAAGAAAAGGAAGAACACGAACACAGTACAAACTACAAAGGTCACCTCTGCTACCCCAGCATTCATTCCCCACATAAACACAGGCACACACACACACACCATCTTTAAATTCAGCTTCTGCTCTAAGAGCAACAGTGACAGGAGCCCTAGCTACATGATCTTGCTGGTCGATCACTCGCTCAATCACAGCTTGCACCCGATGCCCATGGTGCCCGGTTGGTTGCCTCCGGCCTGGCTGGCGTCGGCAGGATGGACGGACCTTCGTCGCAAACGGCGTCACACGAAGCGCTTCCGACCATCGACGATGCTGAGGAGGCGCGCCACGCCCTTGGTCCACATCTCATACTCCCTCTGGCTTGTGCATTCGAACTCGATCACCCGGTGCTCCGCCGTGCGAAGGCCGAAGTAACAGCGGTGCTCTCCTCCATCCAGCAAGTGCCGACCTGGCCACGCCGCGATGTCCCTGCACACGTCTACCACCACGCCTGCACAATGGAATGGTCCAATATCAGTGTCATCGATAGTTAGGACCATGGTTCTGATAATTGACCGGTTATCACTTTTCCTGGCTACCCGGCGCCCGGTAAAATTGCAGACTGGTTCCGAAAACATTATTTCACATGAATTTTGTCATATATAGAAAAAATTTGGCCGATATTTTGAACTGATTTTCGTCCAAAATTTTCGGGTCAGAAATCACCGAAAATTCCCAATTATCGGGATTATTTGTACTTTGCACACGTACAGCTAGCCATGGCTAATTGGCTATGGATTGTTTGGACTTTGCACACTTACTTTTCTTCTTCTTGGTGATGGTCCCTGCAACATGCCGGCTCTTCATCTTGAGCATAACCTGAGACAATGACATACATGACTGAGAATTAGAATTTTTCACACACGTTAAAAAAACTATGACAACTCGAGAAGAACATAAGCAAATATACCACGCCCATCCTGTTGATGTATACAGAGACAACCTTCCAATGTAAAGCTCCTGCACATGAACAGCATCAGTATTCAGTACAGGGCGCAACATTGAGTACTGTCAAATGAACTACAAAGATCATTGACTAGTACCTTTGCGGGTGCGCTTGAGGAGCTCGGTGCCGCGGGCGAGCAGCTCTTGGCTGCAGATGCCCAGGAAGTTGTTCTCCTCCTCGAGCACGAGGTCATCACTGAAACTGCTGCTGGTGTTGCTGTCCAGCTCCTTGTGATGCTGCTTCTGGGTGTTCTGCTTGTGATTGTGATGATGACCTCCTCCTCCTCCCATGTTGCCCTTCTCCACAGGGATCACTGCAGCCACGTTCCACACTTCCTTGAGCACCCTCGCCTTCAGTGTCGCCGCACCTCTCAACGCTGCAAACCAATAAATGAAATGCAATTATATTTATGTCTCACCGATACCATTTGACAACAAAAATGTGTAGAATTGGTTGGAATGGAAAACCAGTAGCAGCAGCAGCTGTGATGGTAACAATGTCCCCCGGCGTCCTGACATTGACTGCGGAGCTGACGACGGCGGCCAAATGCTCACGCTCAGCCCCCATGGACTCTGCAGCCTCGACGCACTGTGCGGCCACAAGCGTCGCTGCAGACGCCACCGCCATGTCGGTGCGGGCAGCACGGTCATCCTTGCCGGACCCTGAGGCTGCAGCGGTGGCGGCAGCCACAGCAGCAACTGCGGCGGCCACAGCTGCCACCGACACAGCGGCGTGGACCTGTGCATTGTGCGCCCTCATCTCCTCTTTCTTCTTCTCCTTCCTATCCTTGAGCCACCGGCCCACCGTCTTGCTACCACCCCGGTATGGCTGCGGCTTCGGCGTGCTCACTGCTCTGCAGAACTGCTTTTTTTTTGCGAGAGTAATGGTCCGATTAGCATCTAGTTGTGTTCTGTTCAGGTTTCAAATAGCACTACTAATATTTTTCCTATAATTAAAACAAAACTTAATCTGATTGTAACAGCTAAACGAAAATGGCACTCAGCTACATCTACACATCAATGAAATGAATTATTAATGAACTTGCTGCGTATAGCTAAGCTACAGTAAAAGGTGCTACAGAAATGGAACTATGCCAAGAACAAAACTTTGAATTGATCCAAACGAGGCTGATGGGTCCTAACCACACTGTAGCAATGATTCTTGCAAAGCGTGGCGACATATTCACTGACCAGTACAAATCATTGTGCTTCCATGGCGTTAATCTAGAGTCTAGGTTTAGTTGATGGAATGCTGAGGCGTGCCATATAGACTAATGCACACACCACTGACCAATGTGCAGTGTGAAACACAAGACATAATCATGGAGGCAGTGTGTGGGAGCAAGAGTGAGAGACCAAACATTAGCTTTTTGAAGAGCAAGATTAGTCATGGAGCAGATAAAAGAATGCATCATTAGATTAGAACAGAAAGCTGGGGGAATAACACTTGATTAGGGATAAGAAAGTCATGAGAGAATCCTCATGGGGGCAAAAAGGGAGCAGCTAAAGGTCAAAGTGAAGGGGAGCAAGAGCAGCATAGGCCTGCAAGCCTGTTGCTTTTTACCCAGAGAGAGAAGGGAGTGGCAGTGGCAGAGTGGGACACTGGACATGTTGCAGTGTTCGCTTGTGGAAGCAGGAGACCAGAGGACAGAGGAAGGACTGAAATGGTAGCAAGAATCAAAGCTTCTTACACACCAAGTAAGCACCAAAGACCATCAAATCAACACCTCTTCCTGGTCAGAGCTACAAGAGTATAGGACAGAGGGTCATACCAAGAGGCAAGAGGGGGGAAAAGGAATGGGAGCATTGTGGATGACTGTACTGAAATGGTGATTTCTTTAGTTTGAAATGGCCAGAGTGACCCAGAGGCTCATGCCATGTGGCTATGTGCAGTGCCAAATTGCCAATCAAATCTTTGACCATGACCTCTCATGAGACTTGTCTCTCCTTAGACCATGCAAAGAAGAGGGGCACCCATGAGATTTCTGTTCCTATCAAGATTCAAGACCGAAACTTGGCTACATGATGCAGTGGACACTGAATGCATCTCACATTGCTTTGTGATAACACTAAACGAAAGGAGAGGCATGAAAACATATTCTTTAAGTAGACACTTTCCAAATTTAAAGCACGCACTGGTCAGGTAATATGGCCCAATCACTAGGCTTTGTTATGCTGTACAACTAAGTTCCTCTCCTACTCCAAACTTACTGACTCTTTTGACCACCCTAATGTTTGTTGCATGTCTTCCTAGATGGCATGATTCAATTGCTCGAGTAGATACACAAAAACTAGCACTGGCAAAAAGGTGACGCATGCCTATGGAACTGCAAAAAGAAATGAAAATGTGCAACCATTGCTGTGAGAGCACAAAGGCACACACTACTCTTAACAACTACTGCAGTGAAAGAAAAATGTAGCAAAAGGAGAAGAGAAAACCAGGCATGGATGGGCAAAGAGCAAGCATGGAAGAAAAGGGAAATGATATGGTCACAAGCCACAACCGACAAGATCCCCCATTTTGGGGGTGAGAAATTCCTAGAAATGAGAAGAGGCACAAGACATTTTCATACATGCCTGTAAAATCTGCAATACATTGTTCAATGATTTTTGTTATGTAATCTAAAGTATGTAAATTTACAGAGAAATGAAATGGGGGTAAAGTATTTTCATTGGATGGAGAGAAAGCAATGTATTCGAGTTTTTTTACGTGTTTCTTTTCTCTCCCTGTAGAAAATTTTGTGCAAGAAAAGGCTGCAGGCCTGCAAGGTCGGTATTTTTGTCCCAGCCAGTCCCACAACGTTAGAACTGAATTTACTAACCTGGAAATGCTAGCCTAAACATACTAACCAACACAAGAGGCCGTCCTTTTCATCTTAGTGCTTACAGTTTCGCGAACAAACAAACGGGATGAAACGACTTATCGGGATAACATTTTTGAAGCGGCTTATCGGCTTATCAGCTTTTGGTTCATTTGTAGAAACACTTCCGTTAGGACCAAAAGCCATAAGTCCAGCCAAAATGAATTGCACACTAAACTATGCAAATTTTTCTTGCTGTGTCCACAGCTTTGTTGACATTTTCACACAGTGTGTTCCACACAAAAAGAAGGCAACATACAAGTGCTCCATTTCCAAAGGCAAAAGGAGCATAAAACAAAACCGCAAACCAAATAACCAGCTCATACAAAGTTCACAGAATTTGTAAAAAAGATTATTTTTCCATGATAACTTCACAAAATCACAAGATAAATACACCACACTAGTGTAATTTTCTTCTTCGAACAAACAGTGGAGCCCTGTGTTCACCAAGGCAACAATTAAGCAGTAGTGGCACTACCTTGTGTCTTCTCCCAACAATGTTACACAAATAACCCCCTTAGAATATATAGTCTAAAGTGGGAAAAAACCTCTAGAATTAACCAGATAATTACTTTCTAAAAGAATTAAATAGATTATTAGTCAATCAAGAAGGAAAATGTTACGGTGCAAGGATGGAGAGAGAGAGATACCTTGCTGTCGTCGACCTCCGGCGAGACCGGCGGGCTGTCGGAGAGTGAGCCGCCGCCGTTGAGAGGACCGCTGCTGTGGGAGAGGCGGCCGGAAGTCAGCGGCGAAACTTCTTGCTGCTCAGGGAAACAAGAACTCAGTACCTCCTGCAAAGTGCTGCTAATTGCAGCTATACCCAGCTGATGAAAATAAGCATCAAACATGCAAGAGGAGTAGAGCATTAAAGGTTGGTGTGATCATTAGTTGGGACTTGGGATTCAGCTGCACAACAACAAAAAAGATTATTTCTTTTCTTTGCTTGTGGGAGAAAAAAATCTCATATTTGGCTGTTTCTTGTTGTCCTCACATTACTCCAAGAGTACAGGGAAAACAGGGATCAGATGTCATTAAAGAAAGCAAGTACTAATCGGCAAGAAAAATAGTTGAGCAAATAAGATTTAATTGGCATAAGGAGGGAGAAACTCTAGCTTTCACGTAGTAACTTCTTTTGATTCCCAAGAAAGAAAACATACTGCTACGTTAATAATTAAAGCGGTATAACAGACAAAAACCTCAGCAACTTGAACCAAAAAAGAACTAAAAAACAAAAAAAATACTACTGCAATTGCTACTACGATGGACTCGGCGACAAGCTCAATTAAAAAGACCAATTTTTCTCTCTTAAAAAAAAGGAGCCAAGAAACGCACCGATTGCGACATGATCCGGTCCATGATGAGCTGCGAGGTGGCCGCGGAGGCGAAGGAGAAGGAGCTCCCGGAGGCGGCGCCGCTCCCTCCGTCGTCGAGCTCCCCGGCGACGTCCTCGGCGATGATGGGCTCCGCCGGCGCCGGCGCGGCGGCGAGCGCGCGGGAGACGTCGACGGCGGACGCGCTCCACGAGCGGGACAGGAACTCCAGCGGGTCCCGCGACGGCTCCGGCGGCCGGAGCTCGCCGCCCCCTCTGGCGCCCGCCCTGCCGGAGTCGTTCATCGGAGCGGCGGCCGGCGGTTGCTGCGCGCGCGCGGTGCGGGCGTGTAAAGGTGGTGGGAAGCGGAGGGAATGTTGCTGGAGTGCTTTGGCTTTTGTGAAGTGGGTGGTGGTTTTTATAGACGTGTGACTGTATTAGAGAGGGAGGAGAGGGATTAACCGTCTAGGCACAAAGTTGTTATGTGATTTTTACTAGCCTTTTTCGCCAGCTTTAAAACCACAGGGAAAAGAGAAATCCACGGCCATTTTTGTTTTAGTTGGTTTAATATGCTTTTGTGTTAGTATGCTTGGCATAGTTGCTTTTATGGATTTTCTAATTTATACTACCTTCGTCTCGTAATATATAGGGGATGTTCTTTTTGGCTGGAGCTTATGACTTTTGGCTGTAGTTTATAATTTTTGGGTTGTTTGTGTGAGAAATTACAGAGTAACAGAAACTCACATACGGCTTTTGCCGATATAAATGAAGTCGGTAAAGTATATACTACAATTAACTAGTAGATCCTATTTTGAAAAGATACTCTGTTTAAAAACTAGTTACTGTAGAAAAGCCGAAAAGCAGTTTTTAAAAGCTGAAAAAACTAAATCTGACGTGCGTATCTATGAAGCATATTATTTAAGTAACATTTAATAGAATTGGATTATAATTGCTCCTATTAAATTGACATAGTGCTACTCTTTTTTATCAGTGATAAATATAATATAATTTAATTAAGAGCAAATTTGTTCAGCATCGTCGTAAAGATTCACGACTTGAAAAATACCTTCGGAAAACAGAGTGGCTGCAAAATACCATTGTAAAGATAAAAATTATTTAAAAAAATACTATCGTCTGTCATGGCCACCATTAACATCTAATTTGGAGAGGGAGAAAATTAGAAATAACGTTGGTGCCCCTAATTTAGTGAGAGAGAAATTTGGAAGGAGAAGGGATGTTGAAGACACGCAAATGGTACTGGGAGTGTTTGGTGGGTAAAAGGTAAAGGGGTAAAATGGTCATTTTGCAGTTTTTGGACGTAAAATATTACGGCGATGGTATTTTCAATATTTGTGTCTTTATGATGGTATTTTAAGCTTCTTTTTTTGCGATGGTATTTTTTAAGTCACAAAAATTTACCATGGTACTAAATAACTTGGCTCTTTTTATTAAATATTATTTAAATAATCTTGTCTTTACGGAATGAGGCTTCTCTATCCCCTTTTCCCTATCCCCTTCCCTATCCCCTCAATCCAAACCACTCACATCTCATCCAATGGCTAGGCTTTTTTTTATATTCTCACCATTTTCCTATTCATTATAAATAATACAAAAATACAGAAAAAATAAAATTTATTTTTTATTATAATTTTTTTACAGAAAAAAATAAAATTATAATTTCTGTAAAAAAAATTATAATAAAAAAATAAATTTTGTTTTTTCTGTATTTTTGTATTATTTATGATGGATGGGCAAATGGTGAAAATATATAAAAAAGTCTAGCCATTGGATGAGATATGAGTGGTTTGGATTGAGGGGATAGGGAAGGGGATAGGGAAAAGGGGATAGGGAAGCCTCATTCGTCTTTACGTGTGTCGACCAGACGGTTGCGGCGGGCAACGGCAAGGATGTAAGACCCACTGAATCGGTTAATGATGACCCCATAGGCTGTACTAGGCCTAAATAATACTTCAGCGGAACGCTAAGAACTCAGGCGGGGTTAGAGGCACCGCGAGTGAGCGGCAGCGCGACGGCGACGGGTGCGTGACCGGCGGCGAGCGGCCGGGAGGGAGCACGATAGAGCGTGGCGGGCTGGCTGCCAGGGAGGAGCGCAAGCTCGCTCCGTTGCTCGCGTGCGCACTAGGCCAACAGGACCGACAGCGGCGCGGAGGCGGAGTGATGGCTGGACGGCGAGGCGAGCACGGCGTGGGATGATCGAGCGGCGTTGCGGCGAGCAGACACCATGATCTCAGGGGGAGCAGTACTTCAGATTAATCTTACAGGTACATCCACTCCTATGATCTCAATTAATTAGCCACGATTGTAGAGGGCTAGTTGAATTAGAAGTTCAATTTTTCAAGCTCTCCCTGATATTGTCAAACTAATGCCTAATCAATTTTTCAAGCTCTCCCTGATATTGTCAAACTAATGCCTAAAACATCTAAAATTTAATTTAAAAAGATTACTGGAGTATGCACAATACCTGAACTAAAGCAGGGGTGTTTGATATAGGGAAACTGATAAGCATGTTAAGAAGCAAAGTAGTCATTGTATATATCCATTTATCCGATGGAAGGAAAATGCCACCTGCTTGTTGATCAATTGTTCAGTTCTAAGCCAAATAATACTGCACAACGTCATAATTTATCCATACGCTCATGTCATCGCAAAGTGGCACTTATGCTTACAAAATTCCATTAGTGATGATGTGTGTCTCTGGGAAATATAGATTGTAAAGCCTTTAGAAACGAAGTATTACGAAGGTTTGAAAACTCTGAATAACATGAGAATCAATGCTTGAATGGTTGTTTGGTTACATTTCTCGAGCGACAAATATTTTATAATTTATCAAAATTATTTTGATATGTTATCTATGGTTAAAAAATAATTTATACTTTAATTTTTGCTATTGTAAACATTTACTTTTTCCATTGAATAATATTCTGTTATCTCCGAACATCTATCCTGGAGAACCTTGAATGATTGCTTGGTTATATTTTTTGGGCGATATTTTTTCTGCTAATTAAGGATGATGATATTCTATCTCATTTCTAAGGTATGAAGCATCGTTGAGTTAAATTGTGATTTTCTTAATTATTTTGTAATTTCTTTACATTATTTGAGATATTATCTCTACTATAAACAATTTGTATTTCTAATTTCTTTTGTTATTACACACCTTTATACTTTTTATTAAATAATATGTTTTAAATTCAAATATTTATGGTGAAATTTCTGGATCCGCCACCGCACAATGCACTAATAAAACTTGAAAAATATTTTTTTAACTTTAAACATCCATCGTGGAATTTTTAGATCCACCACCGCCCAACGCACAGATAAAACTCTTATAGTTAAATTTAAATGCAACTTGTCTAGCCTTGTTATGTCTGTGTCTATTTCAAACCGTTGAGCTTCATGTCACGACATACAAAAGTCTATTTTTTTCCCGACTAGTTGTCAAAGATTGCTGGTTACTATTGCAAGTAGCGCCACGTGCCAACCTAGCAATTAAAAGGCTCATCTTAATCACCCCCTTCATTTCCAAATTACAGTTTGGAGCTCCACAGTCCGTGAAATTATTTAGACTGTAACTTATGACTTTTAGCTTATATCTTTTCAATTTTGGCTATTCGTGAAGAGGGAGGCAGACACATGCGATTTTAGCCGGTGCAGCTGAAGTCAATACAGTGTCTGCTACAATCAACTTATATATCCCGTCTTAAAAAGACGTGCTGTTTAAAAACGAGTTATTATAGCAAAGTACAAAAGTCGAAAACACCAAGCCAAATGGAACCAAGACATTTCATCATATATGTGCTTCATTTGTTGTCTTGTTTGTTTAGATCCCATGCCCTTTTTAGGTGGCCTTATCTGCTTTAGTATTTGTCTTCTCTTTCCTACATGATAAAAAAATAGAGAAAGGTTGCTCTTTTTCTTCCCTTCTTTTCCCTCTCATGGTTTGGTTCATTGGTTGTGTGTGTGCGCCTAGCTAGGCCCCACACTTCACATACATCTGCACTTGGATGTTTGTGTAACGATGACGTTTTCGGTCACATAAACTATGGATAATACAAACCGGTTGTTGAGGTGCATTGGCCTTATCCCTTATATGTGTTTTTGCAATCGTCATGATACTGTATTTTGTATTACTTGTTTGGGATCGCTTTAACTTAGATCCGACTTATTTTGGCTTAAATTTCTTATTTTTGATTTATTTTTTACTATTTTTAAATTTTGTTTTTTCTGGTCTTTTGGCTTTTTTGCTAGTTTTTTTGTATTTATTTGCATTGTCTGTGATGTGCTAACACGTTTTTTCTATTTTTAAATTTTTTAAAATTTAGTTACGCTGAATAAGCCACCATCAGTTATAGTGTAATTTCAACTAACTACAATATAATTTTAGTCATAAATCAGCTTATTTCAGTCCAACCGAGCGGCGCCTTAATTTGACTTAAGCACCTAGCTATACACCCTATTCCAACACTGTTTTAGGAAGAATTTATATTTTTTTATCTACAAATGTGATCAATTTTGAACTTGTCATTTTGCATAGGTGTAGAGCATGCCCTCTCCTACAGGTGAAACTTTTTGAAATTTTGTAAAATCTTTTAAGTTTAGTAAAAATCAAATTTTCATCTGATTCGCATTTCCACTATAGTTCGAAGGTTGGATGAATTGAGCCAAAGTTGTCACCACGTGGCGACAATTGTGATGTCATGCTAAAGCTAACCTTTAGAGCAACTCCAGCAGTAGCCCTCAAAACAGGGCCCCTACTTTTTATTTGAGGGCTCTCTCTACTTTTGAGGGCTCTGTTTTTTGGGCTACACTCCAGCAGGAGCCCTCAAAACAGGACGCTCAAATTCATTCTTAGAGGGGATGACACATAGGACCCACCATCATCCTCATCCTACTTTTGAGGGCCGAGAGGCAAAAAACTCACTCCAGCAGGGCCCCTACTTGAGCCCTCAAAAGTAGGGGGCCCTCAAATCCCCTACTTTTGAGGGCTCAAGTAGGGGCCCTGCTGGAGTGAGTTTTTCGCCCCTCGGCCCTCAAAAGTAGGATGAGGGCTCAAGTAGGGGCCCTGCTGGAGTTGCTCTTAGAAGTTGTACTCCCACGTATATGTATGTAGTGCATAGTACTAGCTAGCGTGCAACGTGCATAGTACTAGCTAGAAAGGGTTTTGAGTGTCATGTATTATCACATTTGCATGTTCGATAGTGCTGCCGTAAGAATACAGGCATACTACACTTACACGCAACAAAAATTTCTACCATTTAAATAAGAAAAATATCAAGTAAAAGATCATAAATTATTACCACTAGACGTACAGTACATCGAAAGAAAAATTAAGGCAACTTAGTCTAATATCGTGCACATCGATATAGTAAAAGCAGTCAATTGCTCAACGTCTTTAGCCATCAATCGTTTCCTCTGGTAGCCCCTTGCGTTCTTCATGTACGTTGCGGATTGACTTCGATCAACGCATCAGCAACCACAGCAATGTCTTTATGGTATCCATATGTCCAAGAGTGGAATGCTATGCGCCAATGTGCTAGCTCCAATATACACGGCTCGTTTTTCGAAAGGAGATGGCTAGGATTTCGATGGGTGGTGCGATCTACTAGGAAAAGCCCCACATATCTCCTTATAAAGAGTCCCTTTAGTGAAACCTTACACTAAGACCTCGTTTGGCACAGCTCTAACTCCGAGATCTATGCTGGATCTGTAGTTTGTTGACTAAATTAAAGTGATTTAAATATTTTTATTTAATATATAAAATGAAATGAGTCATGTAAATGCACTTAACATGCCTGCAACTCTAGATCCAGAATTTCCTAGAGCTACAGATGACCAGCTCTAGGAAATCTACAGATTTTCTAGAGCTAGAGCTCTGCCAAACGGGGCCTAAGAGCCTATTAAGTTGCGAAGCCCATACGAGCGGATCATATCCGAATCAATTTATTCAAACCTATTAAGTGTGTGACTCTATAGGTTAATATATACTCGACTACAATCCAGAAACCCCTTTTTAATCCACAAGTCGATAACGGACTCTAGTAAGACATAGCAACCCCAAACACACATAAAGATAATATCAGACGAACCTGTATAGTACTTATCTATTTGCCTCACGATACCAGATCGAACTCAACATGATACGTGTCATCCTATGATAGTTCGATCACTCACTCGATGTTGTAGTGGATTACTTAGATGTAGTTGACTCCTCAACCAAAATCGGTATAGCCATGCACATCCCTAATCCAACCACGTCGAAGAGCCTAGAAATATCTCTCATGTTAAAAAGGAAAGGCAAATTCTATCTTGTTCACTCATATCACTCTACATGTTTCATAGTAAACCCAAAAACTACCTTTATGACTACCCATTTATGAAGCAACGTTGGCAACCCTTAAGTAAATTATTACATATATAGAAAACTATAACGACCTCAAGTCTATGGATCACACAAACACTATGTATAATACCAACTGATGACACTTAAGAATATAACAATTCCTACAGTGTCTTAAGGTGGGTCAATCCAACACTATATTATCTAACATACGTTCATATTATTGATTTGATATCTCATATCCATGATCCGTGAAACATTATTATCGATCAATATATATCTTGATCTATATATCTAAGTGTCCTACATAATGATATAAGATAAGAGATATTTGAGTAACATCATAAACTAAATAGAGAGTTTAATGAATAAGTCGCATACTTGTCAATCAATATAAATAATAGTTCATTTAAAGGACAAATAACATATTATTCCAAACTTCATAAACACAAAAATCATCTCTATGATTGTTTCTAAGGCATATCACTAACAACTACACCAACTCTAGTTCGTAAAGATTTATAATCACTTCTAACTTATTTAGAAATGTAGGATTGTTAGCTAGCTAGATCACACCAACCAAATTAACCACCCAGGACCATTTGGGACGAGCACCACATACTCGGCCCCTCTTCCCTCCAATATCTGCCTGGGTCACTGTCTGTGGGCCCACCAGAAGCCCACGGCAATGTGCATGGATGGTGGTTAGCTATCTCCATGGTTTGCCTTGAGCGATGGCCAATGGCAGCAGAACAGCAGCAGCGAATCCACAACCAGGGACAAATTTCGCTGCTCCATCAGGTTGAGAGCAGTGTGATTCGTGAGGCTTCCTTGTAGTTCAGTACTGGCTGCCACTGGTCACTAGGGTGACAGGCCAGCAAATCTCCAGGGAAATTTCCATCCTATATCTGATGTTGATACCTGCATTTCTTCTCTCTCTCTCTCTCTTCTAGAGGAACTGTGTTCAAGTTCTGTTTGTGCTTCTTTTGTGCTTATCAATTCAATCAGACAAACTTTCTCTTTTCTTTTCTTTTTTCAGAAAAGAAGACAAGCAGATGCTAAGCTCAAGCTGAGGCTGAAATACGCACACATATTTAACTGATCATGCTATTGGTCAGCTACATATATAAATGTGAAACTACACGATATATGACACTAGCTAGTTCAGACTTCAGACTGTTCAGTAGTTATTGGCTACCGAGCAGTCCATGGCAAGCACAGGAAGAAACGAAGAAATGCTACTACCGAGTAGTTGACCATTGACATGTGCTAGCACTACATGAGAGATGAGAAAGGCGCAGGCAGTGACCACTATGCGTGCTGATGCAGTGCAGTGCAGCATCACCAAGAGAGGAGGAAAAGCAGGGAGCGGAGGAATCAGCAAGTGCCTCGCATTCAATTCCTGATAAAGCTAGCTAGGCTTTGTCCAGCTCTAGCCCATGCAGATGCAATGCGGGCCTGTTCTTTTTTTCTTTTTTTTTTGCTGCGATTTATGACTTTTGGCTGCGGTTTGTGGCTTTAAGCTGTTTGTAAGAGAAATTATAGAGTAATAGAAACTCACGTGTGATTTTTACCGATATAAATGAAGTCAGTAAAGTATGTACTACAATTAGCTAATATACCCTATCTTAAAAAAATACTCTATTTAAAAGTTAGTTACTATATAAAAACTGAAAAGCAACTTTTAAATGCCGAAAAGAACAGGGCCGCAACATGGAGCAGGCCCCCTGCATGCATATATCAGCAAGCCTGCGTTACAGAACCGGATCAACCACTGTAGAATGCAGTATAGGTAGTAGTACTTAGGTAGGTTGGTCCATGGAGCTCATTCTTTTTCTAACGCATGTTTGCTTTTTTTTTCTTCGATAAATAAATAGAATGATTTTTTTACCGTATTTTTGAAACAATTTATTAGAATAAAATTTTCAAAGTAGCTTATCGCTATTCGATTTATTTCGTACAAACGCTTGTTCTAGAAATAAAAAACACAGTGGCAGCCAAAAGGAACGGGCGCACTAATTCTACATTGCTACTGCCCGGCTACTGGTAGTAATTCTACCTTGCAGTGTGGAAGCTGGTAGTAAGTTTGTTTGTACAGGCTGAGCTGCATATATGCATAGCTAGATGCAGGCAGGCAGGCACACCAGTGGCCAGTGGGGCTAGGCCTGAAATGAGCTGAGCTGCTAGCCTGCTATATATTGAGCAATCGTGTCGACGTTGGGTCCTGCATCTGCAGGTGCCTTGTGCCCTCACACCCTAGCTGGGATTGTCGCCCACCATGGCTAACTTAGGATCCGGATTCCGGAATGTAACTAGACGAATTTTGGTTAAATCTGACACTGTTTATTATACGAATATTAAATATAGCTTTTGAATCATCGTAATTCTATTTTTAGCCCTCTTTCCGACCGTGACACTACAGAAGGATAACATGTGTTAATTGTGCAGTCGGGGGTGCACGACAGCGAGATCATACGGTCCCCGACCACATGACTCAACATTGTAGCAACGAGACGTGCGGTCGAGTACCGCATGACCACTATGGCGTCATCGTATCCCCCGCTGAAAACCGCCTGTGCCTTCGCCTATCTGTGGCTTTTTTGCATGCTGCATGTCACCCGTGCCATCCCTTTTAGCTAGCTTGCATGCATTGTCTGTCCCCCACCTGTATTGTCTGCATCTCAGCTCACTCAATCGTGCGATAAAATGGTTCGGACAGCCAGCATTTCAGGATTTGCAGCAAATTGGTTAGAGCTTAGACAGAGCAAGAAAATTTCAGAGCAAGAGAGGGAGTGAAGGGAAGGAAGAAAAGACTGTAAACATAAGATTTTGAGTTATTTTTGTTTGGGATCAGAAGTTTTTGCAAGTGCGAAAGTTGTAGATCGCCTCGTGAGCATCAAGAAAAAGTAAATATCGTCCCCATGCGACTATAATTTTATCATAGTGATTAGCACGTAATTAGCAAAAATGTCATTTATGAAAGTTGTTGCATGTCAATCTTTGATAAAATGTTTGCTTGTGCAAAACCTTCCATATATGAAGCATGATGTATTGTAATGTACAGAATATGTTGTAGTTTATTTTTTTTTGAACACATCTATTTGTACTGTTGCAGTCACTGCAGGTCGTGTAAACGTTAAAAAATATAGTATTTAAGTAAGAGTATTTGTATATGATAACAGGAGTAGCCGGATTAGAAACAAGAAAGTCATAGTCGGATTAGGAAAAAAGCGGACACCATATGTCAGGTGCAATAAATAAATTGCAACTCAATGTGAATGAGTAGAATAAAATTAGAACACAAAAATTCATTTCTATATGAATCCGAAAGTAAGTTTCATAAATAATAGAATTAAAAAAATTTAGTTATTTGATTTATATAAGAATTCATAAGTAAAAGTGTAGAAAAATTAGTAATTGGATTTTTGCATTAATTCCAACAAGAATAATATAAATTAGGAGTGAAAATAAAAGAAAATTCCAGTGGAATAGGACGATGCGGAACGGGACGCAGCCCCCCTTCCAGTGGAATGATATGAAGAACCGTTGGTGCACGAGGCATCTCGCGGCGAACTTCCACAGAAGGTTTCGTAGCAAGGACCTAATGAAAATGTTCAAGAAGCTTTGTATGCAGAACCAAAAGCGAAAGTTCGAAACTTTGTGGAGGCAGCTCAATCAGAAGACTAGCAAGCATGTACTGCATCTCGCTGTAGTGCATTTCCCGACTACACGATTAACACGTGTCGTCCTCCCGTAATGTCATGGTCGGGGAAGGGGCTAAAATGGAATTACGATGATTCGAGGGCTATATTTGGTATTCGTGTGATCAACAGTGCTAGATTTGACCAAAATTTAACGTAGGTGAACAAAATTAAGCTAGAACCGTCTATGCTTTTAGGTGCGCTAGCCTATAAATTTCTGGCTCATCCATATGGTTTGCGGACCGACCAATGTACCGAATCAAGCGCACAAATAGTTCCAGCTAACTTTTTTTTTTGTAAATCTAGTTTCATACTTAAAGCTATCACGCTCGAGAACCACGATAGAAAGCTACTGCGCTCAGGGACCACGATAGGCAGCATTTGATTTGATAGGAAGGCAAACTAAACACTAATTAATATTACTAATCACCAATTAAGTACTAACTAATAACATGCATCGGCTCTGGATGTGCCGCGGTCCCTGAGCACGATAACTTTAAGTATAAAGTTAGATTAGTAATTTCGTGCGCATGAGCGCTAGATCGACGTCTTAATCGGCACCTCCGAACAATTTAACCCTGACGTCTTAATCGGCGTGCTTGAGTGCTTATGCCAATAATTAAGCGATCTGTGCTAGCTATCTTGGGGTGCCTTTAATTTATCCCTTGCCGAGAAGACAGAGATAAAGGGGAACATGTATCGCAGCTCGTGTCGACTCATACATTCAGAGAAGAGAGAAAATGGATCGATCAGAGAGATTCAGACTTGGACGTGCACCATTGCAGCACCGTGGCAGTGCAGTGCAGGAGGACCACGACGGCCATCCAAGCTTTGGAGGTCCGTCCGCCAGACACCATCATTGATCCTGCCTGCAAAATTCCATCCTCGCATCGATCCGTCTCCACTCCATCCATTCTTTTTAACCTCTCAAATCCATCCATCTCACATCCCCCTTTCTGTCACTCACGGCCATCCATCGCCATCATGGGTTCCGGTGAAATAGCCCAGCCTTGATTAACTAAGGATGTGTTCTTTTCATTTATATTGTATCGATTTTATTTATATTGATAAAAATCGTATATGAGTTTTTATTACTAGATAATTTCTTATATAAACAGCTCAAAAGTCATAAACCACAGCTAAAAACCACAAATCAAACCACAGGGAAAAAGAAACAGCCCCTAAACTAGATACGAGCAGCCAGCCGTGAGTGAGTTCCTGCCCACCTCGAGCGCCTAGTCAGCCCAGCACTTGTCATTGCACGACGAGCGTCTACCGAAAATCAAACAGCGAGGGAGCAATTCCGCATAGTTTTCTTTCTCATGCACCAACCGATTCATCCAGGGGTGGAGCTACACCCCAGACAGGATAGACTTCAGTCCGAAGTGTACAAAAATATCTAGTGTATAGCTTGGGTGAATTTAGTTCAGTCTGGGTAATATTTTCAAGATCTAATTCAGATAGTCTAGATCATTTCATCACTGAACCCAAGATATAACCAAATTCTAGCTCCGCCACTGGATTCATCCAAACGCATACGATCGGCTAGCTATTCCACCTACACAGAGCAGCTGTGCTGAGGAGAAAACAGCGGCGGCCCAGTGCGACACACGCCGAATAATGCAGCCACCGATGGATCGGCCATTTCCTCCCAAATCCCAATCATTGTCGCATCGACGCAGATCCTCCAAGTCAGTGTACATACGGTACGCTATGGTTTGCTCCATCAGTTGCTAGCACTCCGGCCATTGACTAGTAATCTCCTTAGTAAAAAAAAAGCGTTCCGTTTAAAAGCTATATACTTTAAAAAAGCACCTTTCAAAACCTAATGTAAACAAACTCATGAACTATACAAGTACCGCTACGTATACAGGAGTAAATCAATGTGAAGGCCCCGTTTAGCAGAGCTCTAGCTCTAGAAAATCTGTAGATTTTCTAGAGCTGGTCATCTGTAGCTCTAGGAAATCCTGGATCTAGAGTTACAGTCATGTTAAGTACATTTACATGACTCATTTCATTTATATTATATATTAAATAAAAATATTTAAATCACTTTAATTTAGTCAACAAACTACAGATCCAGCATAGATCTCGGAGCTAGAGCTGTGCCAAACGGGGCCGAAGTCAGTATTAATGTATTGTGTACGTAGGTCGTTGATTGGTTCCGATCAGACATACAGCCGACGCCAACTTATATATATTGCAAGCCACAGTCGTACGGATCCTTAACAAATTGTTCCACGCAGCCGGAAATGCATGGATAAGATCAAACTGATCCATGGTAATAAGAAAAGGTTCATATTTGATACCTATATTTTTAAGTTGGTATGATTCACCCCCATATACTATAAAATCAAGTATTTAACCTCCTTTACTTATAGTACCAGATTCAATTTTATCCTCCAGACACGGGCGGTTTTGCCATGGTGGCACTAGGGCCTGTTTGGTTGGTGCCTAACCTTGCCATGCCTAAGCTTAGGCAATATGTGGCTGCCACAGAAAGTGTGGCTAACAAAATCGAAGCCACACTTGTGGCAAAGTTTGGCAAGAAACTGAGTCTATGACGTGTGGGGCCGGATGCTAAGAAAGTGTGGCATGCCACAGTTACGTCAGTGAACCAAACAGCTACCTAAAAACTGTGGCACGCCTAACTTGTGGCTAGGCAACTTCTGGTCATGAACCAAACAGGCCCTAAGTCAAGGTAGTTTTGCCGTACCATCCGCTGACATCATCAAACCTTGCCACGCTGGCAACCAAGTTAGCGAAAAACTTGTCTTCTTCCTCTTCCTCTCTTCTTCTCGTCTGACCATGCCTCCTCAGAACTATCCCCTGTGCAGCAGAGGGTGGGTGGCGGTGGAGGCCGAAACGGCCATGCTTAACAATCTTGTGTCGCGGTGGTGGAGTCAAAATTTAGTTATGTTTTAGGTTCAGTGATAGAATGATCTAAGCTATCTAGGTTGAATCATAAAAATATTACCCAGACTGAACTGAATTTATCTGAGCTGTACACTAGATATTTTTTTTATAGCTCAGGCTGAAACTTACCCTGCTCAGTGTGTGGCTCTGCCCCTGTTGTGTCGAGAGGCCGTGAGGACTACAGAAGTAGAGCATGACGCCGGCAAGGCTACAAGCGGCAACGACAGCAGCGTTTGCAGCAGCGATGTTGGAATTAGGCCGCGATCAACATGGCTACCCAACAGTGCTCATGGTTTATTTGTCACTATTCATAAGTTTCGTCTTTTTCTGAATTTTTGGTTTTTTGTTGAGCTTTTTTGCCGGTTCTTTTTTTCCCGTATTTGTTTGTATTATACGTAATGGGCTAACATATTTTTTATATTTTTAAATTTTTTAAATTTAATTATGCTAAATAAGCCTCTGTCAGTTACAGTGCTTTTTTTCAGCCAGCTACAGTGTTTTCAGCCATAAGCCATGAGCTTTTCAGCCGAACCGATCACCCCCTTAATCTTTTCCATGTTGTATGTGTTAAATTGGATCAACTTAGAAGTATACATACAACGTATGGACTTTTTCCATCGTAATATAATGAGAGTTCAGTAATTAAGCCCACAGCCCCATACTTGCAGCATAGCAACATCATAATTCAGAACCGCACGCAACAGACTTAATTACAGAACATTTCATCGGCTGCCCGCGGCGAGGATAAGACGAGAGCGATCGACATGATAGCATAGGAAGCACGCCACGCACGCTTAGTTAAACTATCATCAATCCAGCCAACACCATGCATGCGCCTCTCGCCTCCTGTCTCCGGTAACCGAGTTCAATTAAGCACTTCCTCAGCTCAGCTCACAAGAAAGCGTCGCTTTTGACAACCAGTTTCTATCTTAACATAGCTGTAAAACACCAGAATACAATATTTTGAAAGTAATTATCGAGATAAACGCGCTCGCATCATTTACGTATGAACAATATATCTGAAAAGATGCCATCATTGCTGTTCAAACGTCAGAACAGTTCGATTGCATGTGTTATTTTTGACCGGAGGAGAGAGCTTTTGGACCTAAGCTCAATCGAACCTAGGCATGTACAGTTGGCGAGTGACTGGAGAAGTCAACCCGATCGGCCGAGCTGTGACGCCTGACCGACACTGACCACACAAGCACCGTGCCATTGCTGAACCAGGCGCATGCTCTGCAACCGCAATGATCGAACGACCGATCGCCTCTGCTCCAGCCGAGCCTTCTAGCTTTTTTGCTACGGTTCTGGGTTTTGGTTGACTACGATAGGATTCTCACGCTAAGAAATCAGTTTATTTAAAACAGTTTCTATAAATTATTTATAGAAATTATCTTAAAAAACCACCTCGTTCAAAAGATAATCTCTGGAAACTAAAGAACCAAAAGCAATGGGAGATGTGACCGCGTATGCGTCTGTGTGCTGCTGCTTAAAGTAGAGCTAATAAATTAGTCGAGGAGGGAGGGAATATTCGGCGAGGCTTTTCATGGCTGCATGGTCGCGAATGTGTGGTGTCTCTGTAGCGGACATGGAGAGGAGCATCCGAGCTGCATGATATGCACGCATTCGCAGTGGAAGAATGTCCCCAAAAGGTCCAAGCGTTCGCGTGGCTGTGGATCGGACGGAGGCCTAGGCTCTCTCTCTCTCTCTCTCTCTCTCTCTCTCTCTCTCTCTCTCTCTCTCTCTCTCTCTGTGTGTGTTTTGTAGCGACTCTCGAGATCAAGATGCAGCCAAGGCACAGGGTTATCGCCATTTCGAAAATGTAAACGGTAAACCTAAACACTTGTTTCTTAATAAAAAAACTTCTTTTCTTGGATGCTCGAGTGTGGAAGGAATTAAGCAGCAGTTAGGAAGGAGATGCCCGCGTACGTGTAGTCTCCGTCAGGAGTTTTCACGCACACTGCGCGTGCCCTCATAGTCTTTGCAACTGCATATAACGCTCGCCGCGCATAATATAGGAAGTGAATTTGTAAAAAATTTATGGGAACAATGGGTTGAGAACAATCATAATCTTTATGAAGAATTAAAAAAAGTAGGAAGCAACCCAAACAACCTTGTAAATATAATATCAAATATCATTATAGCAGAAGATCAGAATTGGGATATACTACACTACGAATGAAAGGCTAAGAGAAATAGAGAAACTAACACTGAGCAGTTGGAAGGGAATAAAATAATTTTCACAACATTATTTATATAATACCACTACGGCCAAACAAGGATACAATAAAGGTATAGTAGAGAGGCATTTTAACAAATTACCTGATTCTTTAGGAAGCATGATATCTGATGAACATAAAAAAAAATTTGAAGGTGCGGTCATTAATATATCTCAAGCTATAACATTTGTAGTTAAGCAATTAAGAAAAATATGCACAAATATACAGGCTCAAAGATCTATGAAATATGCAGACTATAATTTTTGCAATAACATAGTCCAAATACCATTAACATATGGAGAGGATAGACCTAAAAGTAGAAAATATCATAAGCCTCAAAACAAAGGATATAATAAATTTAAGACAAAGAGGAGATATTTACATGAAAGAAATGTAAGACGTTATAATCTTAGAAAGAATTATGATAAAGCATGTAGATGTTTTATATGTAATTCACCATATCATTTAAGCAAAACTAATCCTAATAAAGACCAGAAAAGATATTCGAGCAAGTATGAAGAGTAAGAAAGAGTTCTAATAATAGATAATGAAAATGAAAATACATTAGTATGTGATGATGAAATACAAGATGATGCGTCAATATATTCAATAATAGAAATAGAAGAAATTGAGACTAATGAAAATGAATATAAGTCAAGTAATGATTAAATAGACTTAATAGATGAATTAGCTGATTTAAAAGTTGAAATGATGGATCAAATAAACTGTGAACATGATTGGATTAGAGGAAAAGGAGATTATATTATAAAATATATCTTTTTATATATTATCCAACCAAAAAATAGAGCTACCTATAGTTTATGTCAAAAGCAAGCATGTTCTGAATGCTTAAAAGTAAAAGTCCAAAGATAAAGAAAGGAAATAGAATTAGAGCCTGATGAAAGAATATGGTAGAGTCAGAACATTAGTAAATATTATAAATAAATTAAAAGTAGATATAGAATAGTTAAAAAAATCAAAAGGACACTAAAAGGTTGCAAGAAGATAAAATCACGAAAATAATCTATAGAATGGATAGCATTCACATGTCCTCAAGGACGTTTTGAATGACTCGTAATGCCTTTTAGGTTTAAAAAATATAGCTGTTTTATTTTAAAGAAAAATGCAGAATATATTGAATGAAAACTAAGAATTAATCCTAGTTTATATAAATGATGTACTAATATATTCAAAATCTTACTAAGAACACATTGCTCACCTGGAAATATTATTTAGAAAAGTAGAATAAAATGGGTTAATACTATCTAAGAAAAAGATGAAAATTTGTAAAGAAAAAAAATCAATTTCCTCGGTGAATTCCATATAAGGAAGAAGGAGGCTCCTCCCGCTCCTATGAAAGGAGATGCCAGCCAGTAACCCCGAAGACATCGGGAAATCGAGATACTAAGACACCAGAGCAAGAGAGAGCTTTTAGCCTCCCACAAGACTTCCCTCTTTAGTTCTTAGTTCTTAGTGTGAGTACACCTCTGTAAGATATCTATCTAAGAAAGTGTTGTAATATTTCAGTGTAAGATATATTTTCTGTCTTTGTGTTAATTGTCGGGATTCCCGAAAGGAAAAAAACCATATATAACCTATTTTGTGGAAATGAAGTAGTTATTCTTTGAAAATCTCTTGGTCTTTTTACCCAGATCATAAAGGATGAGGTTTTATATTAAGGACCCTATAGGAGAAACCTTTTTGGCAATTCTCCGGTGAGCCCTGAGACTGGCTGTGGAGAACGTTGAGCCCGTAGAGAAGTATTCCTTTCGGGTGGAACTGCCTAGCGTGACGATAAAAAATTATCTCATATTGTTATGACTAAGGAGGTTTAGAGAAAGTCTAGTTACTTCTAAAGCAAACTAGTAAGAAATATGGTGAGTATCGAGTAGGATTTTTACATCACTGTTATACGACCGGCCTTGAGAGACCGACCGGCCGCGGCCAGCTTTCATGCGCGCGCGCGTGCATGTTTGGATGAGAAATAAATTGCCATGCATGCGCATAATGTCAAATCGGTATGCCGATCTCGCGTGCTCTCGACGGACCTGACCAGTGACCACTGTGTTGAGCGTAAACTGCTTCGTTTCTGATTTCAGAAGGCTCAGCCGCGAGAGAAGATTAGGCTTGTAATTCCCTTTCTTCTGCTGTGCATAGGATCCCATGCATGCCTAGCTAGATGCTAGTAGTAGGAGTAGCAAATAAAAGGACGCTGATACATGCATGCATACGTAGTGTACATTACAAAGCAAATCAAAAGCATCAAGTACTACATATCTGGCAGTATAGATTGATGGATGGAATGGGGTGATCGAGCTGAGAGACACACCAGTAGTACAATTAAGAATACTACAAGACCAGCCACAGCAACAGTACAGGGAGGGCCCTGTACGCGGGCCACGGGCTCTCGGACCGTAACGAGCCCAGTATGATGTCCGGTACGGCAAGCCGGTCCACCATGGCGTCAGACGGCCCGCCGGCGCGACGCCCGGGAAAGCGCGCGAGGAATGGAGCTAAAGCCGGCTCCGTCTGCTTTGGCTCCGCCCTGTCTTCTCCGTTCTGCCAACGCTGCCTGCACTGCAGGTTGCATGTTCAGAGAGAGAGAGAGAGAGAGAGAGAGAATGTTTGGCTGTTGGCATGCGACGACTGCATATGGCTGATGCCAGATGGGAATGAGCATGCAAAGCCGTATGCTAGTAGCATGCTGTCACGGTCCTTCACTTCCACCGGATGCAATCAGCACTAGTGTTTGAGTAATTTGGATACACGGGATGAGAAATTAGAGTGAGAACCGTATAGAACTCAGAGGGGACAGGTAGAAGTACAGACGGGGGACTGGGAAGAAAGCCAAGCCAAATCCATTCCGGTTTTATTGATCATATATCCTCCCCTTAGATGGAAATTCAAGATTTACCCTCCTGGCCTACGCGTCAATGACTTATGATGACCCCACATGTCATTGAGGTGGGAGGGTAAATCCTGAATTCCCCAACTAAGAGGAGGGTATATGATCCAATCCCCCATCTATTCCGGGGTTGTCTTTGTGCTGCTACTGCTTCCTAGCCGAATGGGCCATAAGGCCAGCCCAAAAGCTCGTTCAGCTAGTAGCTTAGCCTATGGTTCATGTGCGTGACATTCCTCCTCTTTGAATTTTGGCTTGTCCCCAATAAGATGCCATGCCATCAACTCATTGAAGATGTGTATGCCTCCATGTTGTGGTTTAATCTTGTCAGTTGCCAAGAAAGCAAACACTAGCTGCTCAAACACTCCATCGTTGTCGCACTGAACAAAAGAGCATAGTTTGCACTAGAAGCAAGAATGGGGCAGATTTCCAGCCATGTAAGAGGCAATAGGTTGAGCCTTCTCCTGCCATTTCCTATTGACAACAGGTGGCCTGGTATTAACTCTGAATCCTTTAAGGGCATCCAGGCTCAGCATGTGTCGATAATTTTGCTAACATCGGGTCTATCATGCTGTGTTGAGGCGTGTCATCGCCCTCTCATCGTGCAGGATGCTTCTAAAGGTGGCCACGTCGATGCGTATGCTAAGGCCACCACATCCTCCAACTTAGGTAGGAGGCTCTGAAGGGCCATGTGAACGTGCCTCGCCAGTGCATGACCAGGCCAGAGGGTTGGCGTGGGCACGTGCCTAGCCCCAGGCATCGCCACCGCCGAGCCAGGCCGAAGGGTCAGGGTGGGCATGTACCTACACATCGGCACCATCGTCATTTGTGGACCCCTACTTGGCATCATCAGGGCAGCACACGTTGTTTGGCCAGGGCGGGTACGGCGGATACAATAGTTGGTTGTAGGCCATGGCCCATGCAGAAGGTATATTTCGTCTCTTAAGGTTTTTTCGCATCGATATATTGCAAGCATAAACAATACCTATTCTACAAGTACATGGCACCATCTAGGAGTTCAGTTATCCCCCCATGAGGATCTCCCGGAGGATGTGACCGACTTCCTCGTGAATGACCCGGTGGAGGTCAGGGGAGCATGTGAGACCGCACCCGTCAAGGTTCTTTCCGGGACGTAGCTTAACGGTGCCCTAGTATCCACGCAGCCATAGGTGGACTCGACCTCGAGGCGTTGGGAGAATGGGTTAGCAGAGCTCTGGACCGCCTCACCCTGTTGGGGCACAGACACCTCGCACTGAGGAAGGCTAAGCGGGGTCGTACGAGCGGGCAACGACTGGGGCCGGGATGTGACGATGACAGAGGAGGTGCTGCAGGTGGTGTAGCCGGTGGCGAGTAGTGGTTCTTCCTTCTCCTTCGTGTATGAATTCCTTATTGCATTGTAATATAACTTACCTTCCTACCTACGAATGGTTGTTAGCTCAATCGTCCTCACAAAATTGTTTAGAAATTTATTGCACTACAATAACATACGATGATCACATAATGTTATTGTGAGTCTAAAAACTTTCGTACCCTTCAGAATCTACAAGAGTCACAAACAGATCAATCGACATTATCTGCCCTTTTATTTCAAATAAAAAACATACAAATAAGATTGTTAAATATAATACCTACAAAAATCGCTATTTACTCCTCTATAATTATTTTTACCAGATTAATAAAATAATTATATTATTATTTTAAATCGTCTAACTGTTGGGTGACTTGAACTAGTCGCTCGACTAGATTAGGCGGTAGGAACTAGTCGTCCAACCGTATGATGACATATGGTCAAAACTGCCAAAAAATACAATACTATAATTTGAAATAAAAAACAATTATTTTTAAAAAATTCCTCAACTAGCACTTGGTATCTCTCACCCTCATAAAAGAAAGAAACAATCGCTTGAGGAAGATTGCATTTTGTATACCATATAGACACGACAGTTTGCGTTTTTTATGTTGCGCCATATAGACTCGAATTTGGACATCAATCCAAACGATTTCTACTTCTAGTTTTAATTTTTAGAATATGTCAACTTCTTAATTTTATTTTTTGACTTTTTTCCTCTTTATTCTTTTGCATTCTCTATCATGATATAATTTATTATTTTTTAAATTTAATTATTCAGAAAAAGCTAACAACCGCTTCAGTATTTTTTCAGCCAGAAACCAAAAGTTACATTGAGCACTATCTCAGTCATTTGAATTTATATTTTCAGAGCTTCTTCTTTAGCTAGCTGTGACAGCGAGATGTTAAGCACTAGCTATGTCCTATGTGTGAGTAACTAGAGACACATGGATTTGGTCAATATAGTTGAGACTACAGAAATAGCGTTCTATAGATTAGTAGAGATAGGATGGTGTCAATTTATAGTATTTTATTTTCAGTCTTTCTAATTGAACTTGGCTCAAAGCATCAGACCTTCAATGTGTGTTGTATATATTTTCCTCCTTTTATGGTTGCAATAATTCATGCATCGTACTTTTGCTACCTAAAAGGCAATAGATCTTTATCGAGATGATTGTTGTCTCATCGTTGGGTTAACCGAATTTACAAGACATGTTTAGATTGTGATTATATTAGCATTTGGATTATCCAGGTCAGTGACGAGGATATAATAATTCTCAAATTATTATTTATCTGTAAATAATATGATTACGTTATTATACTCTTTGAGTATATCCCTTATCTATAAGAAAGAGATTTCACAAGTTAGTCGTAACCTCTTATATGACTACACTTTAGTCGTAAGCTCTTCTACGACAACACCTTAGTTGTAAACTCTTCTACGACCATAGCATAGTCGTAAGTTATCTTGCGATCACCTTATGGTCGCAAACTCTGACTGACCCATCTACGATAACCCATTACATTATGGGTCTGTCTGACAGGTCGATTAGCATAAGCATTTATTCTTTGGAATAAATGCACATAATTTCACCCTGGCAGAAATCGCCGCACGATGAGTGAGATACCACGTTTCTAATAACTTCCATTGGACAGTTATCATTCGAAGCATTAAGGCATCTCTTGACGAGGAGAAATTGCTGCCGCCATACAAGCTATATAAAGGTGGACGTCAGGGAGAGGAAGAGGTGGATCCGAGACAGATCCAAGAGAGAGTAGTAGTAGAGCAGGATTTTTTGCATTACTTTCTCCATTGTAATCATTTCATCAGCAATATCTACACAGGAAGTAGGTTTGTTATTCTAGCAATAGAAGTCCTGAATCTATATAAAAATCTTTGTCTTCTCTCCACGTGATCGTAGCCAGGTCTTTAAGAGTTTTCCAGAACCTATATAAATCATATGTAAGATCGATATTAAAACATCGACAGTCAGTAATATGTATCTTACACCGTGTGGGCTATCAACACTACCCTTATTTAGAAACAACTATAGAAAGAGTTCACACACTTCCTTTTTACTTAGCTAACGTAACAACCTTCCTTTCTTGTGTCTCAAACAATAATATCTTCATTTCTTACCAAAGATTTCCCTTTGTTTAGCTTTCCCTAAGATTTTCCTATGAGCCATACTACACTTATTTATAACCTACCTCAACTGAGCTTGAAGTCCTATCGAAAATAGCAAAAATATCTCATGTCATGAGAGCTCTAGTATCTCAGCCCAGATAGCATAGGGGTAGCATACACAGATTCTCAGCTGTAGAATCCTGGATCGAACGGTCAAGGATGGGCGTTGCAACTTCTACCGGTTGTATTACTTCTGAGAGATCGGAGATTTTTTAGAAAGATCCCTAGACTTATACTAATAACTCATGGTACCCTACTTTAAGTAGAAGATTTTACATGAACCACTTTCTACCATAAAATCCTTGAGTTGAGAAATGTGCTGGCACTACAACACAGAGGGTCATCACATGCGATTCTAAACCCTTATTATAGATGGTTTTTGAACCGTCTGATTTATTGTGTTTTAATAACAAGTGATTATTATCATCTGTGATGAGCACGACACAGACAGTTTTTAAAAATAATTGTATGGGATATTACACATATCATAGATGGCTAATACAAAAAATGTCTGTGATGGTATATGTATCACAAATGGTTTGTGTTACAAAACGTCCATAATAGTCCATACATCACATATGATTTGTTTAAAAACCGTCTTCGATAAGTAGGTTATCACAGACGGTTCTTACTATCGGTTGCAACATAGACAGTTATGCTAGTAGAACTGTCTGAGATAACTATGCTGCAGCTTAATACTGATCGATTCTGTAGAACCGTCTATGATGAGATGTCCAGTATGACCTTCTTTGTAGTAGTGTGGACTTCTTTATCTTTTTTGCTAGAGACTCTGGATATTGGGATATTGCAATAACTTTATGATCGCCAATGATCATTGTAGCTAAAAGTATATTACCGATGATCACCGTTGATGTATAGGACCTACCCCTCGGTAGTAGTATTGCTCGCTGAAAGAAAATCAAACACGATTTACTGTATCCAACTTGGCCTGATGTTGATATTCGACATAAGTGTCTTCATCCTCGTTCGAGTCATTCTGGTAAAATTCGGATAAAGAAAATCCGGTTGAGAACTCGCTAGAGAATAACAAAACAAGAGCAACTTATTCTACAAAAAACAGAAGAAAAAAAGCTGAAGAAATCTAAAATAACTTCTAGAAATCAATGAATCTCCAACCACTTAACAGATAACACTAGTTAGAAGGCTGGAGAAGAGGGGATAGGGGCTGGCTGCGGATGAACGGGGTTGTGGCTGGCTGCCTGCTTGGTTCCTGAATCCTAACTCTCACCAGGGTCTATTCGTCCTCGCAGAGTCCTATCCGAACTTACGGGCCCACATGGGAACGTGTGGGCTTTGGGCGGCACGAGGCTTTTCACGGGCCAAAGGGGTAAAGTGGGCATGCAATTTGGCCCGCGTTGAGATGGCCCGCGCGTGAATCTTGCCATGGCGCCGTGCTTCCGCGGGAGATTCAATTTTTTGCCACCCTTAAGATTGACACCGAGACTCTGTCACTTACACGTGGGGTCGCCTGAGTCACTGATAATGGGTCCGGGTGGCAACAGATTTGCCACCCGAGTCATAAGGGTGACAAATAGTTAAATTTTCCTGCTTCCGCTCGTCTGAAAGACTGTCTGAAACTGACCGAAAATTCCCAGGTCGACAAAGAAAATCTGAACATCGGAGAGCACACATTTCAGTCGTCTAGTCTGTGATAACCAGGAAGCAAGCAAATGTTCTGAATCCTCAGCTATCACTATCCGTGTTAAGTAACTGTTCTGTGGCAACCAGTAAGACTGACACAAGCAACATCAATTGTTCAGCTGTTCATTTCCTCAATTACTGCAGGCCATTCTGCAGATCTACCGTCTACATACGTACGGCCATGCTCACACAAGTACTACACTGCCAGCCAAGTTGGTAGAGTAGAGAGGAGATCAAGCAGCACTGCCGGGTTGGATAGTTCCCAGTTTGGATCGCGGCTCACGGCTGTTCATTCAAGCCCTGCCTTTTCCGGAGCCAATGGAGGGAGATCTCGTGGTCCTCCTGTCACCTGTCTGTAGGGGTGGAAATGTGCCGAGCCGAGCTGACTCGAGCTAGGCTCAGCCGAACTCGCTCAAAGCTATGGCTCGGCTCGGCTCATTTAAGAAACGAGTTAAAAGTCTGACTCGGTTTGGCTCATTTCTTAGCTTGAGCTGGGTCGAGCTAGCTCGCGAGCCGCACAATTCAACACAAAAACCACACAATTCAACATAGAGCTTGGCTCATTTTAATTTGTATGGTTTGAACACAGTACAACATCACAGTATAGTAATTAAATACACATGAGTTATGACTTATGCACGTATGAATACATGAGAGAAAAATCATTCACAAAAACAGTTAATACTAAAATGAGTTGGTCAAGTTACAGAAACAATTCTGTAATGTCCTGGACAATTGCCATATTATTACTGTTAGTTCATACATTATTTCAGAGTATTACAAGACAATCACACAACACAGACACAGTTCATACATTGTGTCATAAACAGTTCTCTCAAAGAAAATTCCCTTATGAGGATTACATAAGAAGAAAGTCATAAATAGCTATGATATGTCACACCAAAATCATTCACAAAAATGAGAGACATTACACTAGAAAACATCAACAAAAAATTAAAAAAACACCTCATCGAGTCTACTGGTTTGTCGAGTTCAGGAGGCAGCTGGGAGCTGACGAGGTGTTGATCGGTTGCATGCTCGCCTGCTAGTGTAGAGCCGGAGGCCCTGAAGTCGGCCAACTTCTTCCCTCGCGCATGAGACTCCATGCTCTGTTGGTGATCCATGGTATGGTAGTTGGACAGAGGAGTGGGGGAAGCACAGCGAGGCCGAGTGGGGATAGCACAGGGACGGGGCCAGGGCCCAAGGGGAGGACGGGCCGACGAGGGGTGCACGTGGCTAGGGGAGGACGGGGCACAACGGCAAGTTGGGAGGGGCGGGTGGCGTGGTGGTTGGGGCAGGCCACGCGGTGGGAGGGGCAAGCGGCGTGGTGGGCAGTGCAGTAGAAGGGGATCAAGATAATGCAGATCGAGAATTTGGGAATGGGAATTTGGGTGTGGTGGCCGAAGGGTTAGGGTTAGGTTAGGGGATTGACTCATCCGCAATTGTACCTCCAAGTCAATCGAACGGCTACAAACGTCTCCAGCCAATCCAATGACAAGATAGTTCAGCCTAGTCTGAACGTCATCGTCGCCATCAACCATCCAAAACCGATTGAACACTACAGAATGAACGAACGTTCGGAGTGGTCCGAACGTCTCCAAGGTGATCAGACGGAGGGCGCATGCAGTGGAAGAAGAGAGGCGACTGACCTGCTCCACCATGGCTGATGCTCGAAGGAGGCGGCGGCTCGGTGGAGAGAGAGGCCCTCGCGCTGGAAGGGATGCCCGAAGCCAAAGCCTACACCGTTGGCGCCGGTGGGGGCGTGGGTCGGCTGCTTGGCCTTCTTCTTGCCCTTGCGGGGGCAACCATGGCAGTGTCAGAGGAGGTGACGGTGGAAACATCGGTGTTGGAGAAGGGGGTGTCGGGGTCCGTAGAGGCGGGGGTGTTAGGGAGATTGGGAGTTTTGGCGGCAGTGGGGGTGGCATCAGAGGTCGGGTATAGACAGGCGGAGATGAGGGTAGGGTGGCTAGGTGGGGAGGCATTGGACTACATCGCGGGCGGGGATGCTACTGGCGAGGGAGGGGTGTTGGCGTCGATGTCGGCCATTGGGATGGAAGGAGAGGGGAATATGGGGAATGGAAGATTGAGATCGGGATCGTGATTTCACGAGAGAGTCGCAAGATGAGAGACTTAAGGAGGGAGCAGCATTATCCGATGCTCACGATGAGCAATTATGCAGTCTGGGCAATCAAGATGAAGAAAATGTTTCTTGCTAAAACGCTCAGTGATGGTAAACCAACATTGCTCTGATGAAGGTTGGAGTTAGGGACGTCAAGAAGATGTGTCGCCATCCAAACTCAAGTAAGGTGAAAAGAAATCGGAACGTTGAGTAGATGTGTCACCGTTCTGTGTCAAGTATGAGTTTAGTAAGTCGTAGTTGAGACCGATTGCTTCAATATTTTAGAATCTTTGCATCTAAATGGACCCGTACCAGTTGAGTTGAGTTCCTACATGTAGCTTGCATGTAGAACGCTCCATGTGGAGGCGGGCTGGTAGTTCATAATGCATTGAGACTAAAACTAGAGTATATCAAGTCAAGATTAAGAGGGGGATTGTTAGAAATAATCTTGACTTAGAGTTCAAGACGTAGTAAAGTCCGTCTCCGTGTGTAACTCAAGTTCAAGTTGTATTCAATTTGAAGTCCGAATACAAATGCTAGTAGGAGATTATTAACCTATATATTGAGGAGGTTTTTAACCAGTTTTGTAAGAAAAGCAAGAAAATGGGAGCAAATAAGAGAATAGAGAAATTTAGAAATTCTCATGTGTTCACTCAGTTTATTTGCAATGTGTGCGTTTTCTCCTGGATCAAAGTTTTAACATTTATGTAGGGTATGTTACTACTTTAGAGGTGGAATCTGAGCATTTTGACCGCAGAAACTAAAACATCAGGAAAGAACACTGGTTGGTGTTGTGGAAAATGAAGATTAGTTCACATGTTTGTTAGCTAACCTCAAACACTATGGTAACTTGATCATTTTGTTAAGACAAAGGTTAGGCTTATAGGGAACATATCACCCGCATATAGTAACTTAATTTTGAGAGCAGCGATTTTGCAGGAAGCATAACATATCCTTCTAATATCCCTCGGATTCCCTGCATTTCAAAAGTGCCTTAGTTTCTTGATGTGCAGCAGGACACAACTCACAAGTCTGCGTCTCCACTGGGTGGGTTGAATTAGGAGATTTTCATTGTATGTTGGGTTTTCTTCACCTGTGTTAAGGTTCCCTCTACAATGTACTAATATGCTTTGATGAATATTTATGCAGTTGAAGAAAATGTGCAAGGAGAGTGCATATCGGGGTAACTAAGTGCAACTTTTATATTTTTTAACTCAGATAAATGCAATATCATTAATCCTTGAACTGCTCTTTTTTATGTTCTCTGACACAATCAGATAGTTTTTCGACTAATATGCAGAGGCACTGTTGATGGTGTGTACGTGGGCATGGAATATGGAGTGGGAAGGATCCGTTGTTACTGTGACTGGGTAATGAATGTTTGAAAATGAACCTTTTATGTTTCTTGCAGTTAATTGAGCCTTACATGAAGGAAAAAAATTATCTGCTCAATTGGCTTCCTGTATCTTATTATTATTTGGCTAAGAGCCTTACTTGAAATGTGGATCTTATTATTATTTGGCCAAGATAATTACTATAAGAGATTTAGACTCTATATGGCACTGGTATCTCATTGTACATACTTTAATTCTGCTATAGAATCCTGGGGGAACCTGCATGTTTATAGTCAAAATTTTAAGAATTACTTTATGCACTGGTATCTCATCGTACAAGTTTTTGATGTTGTTCGTGGCTCGCGCTAATTAATCTCTCGTTTTTTTACTCGACCCTGTAGAAGAATGCGATGATTAGGGGTGCCTTAAGTGGTGCTCTGATCTTTGCTACCAGCAACAACCAGACAAATCGTCCTGGGAGAAACAGGTCGGAGCGGAGCTCGGCTGGGTGACGTGGTGGAGCCAAAGGTTGTAAGCTAAGCCCGTCACAACAACTTACTTTGGTGGGTAGTATTAATCTTTTTATTCGTAGTAAAGTATGAGTATTTAGCTAATGTAAACATAAAGTACGAAGTTGTAATTTTGTTCACGCGCACCTAAACCACAATTGAAGTGGATTTGAACAAGTACGTAATCCATGCAACGATTTCAAAAAGGTAGATTTCAAATATAATATCAAATCTAATCAGGGGGCAAAACAGGAACAAATCTGAGTCATCGTGGATAGTCAGGATGACAATTTCCCTTGTGAGGGTGGATCCCACGAAAATTTCCCTATCAAGGGCAGGGCGGGGGCGATCTCCCCTCATAGGGGAATGGGGATAGGGCTCACTACGCTATGCGTCAGGGACGAGGATCGCCCTCCCCGTGGGTCTCGCGTTGACTCTATAAAAATTAAAAATTTATAATTTTTTAATATGAGATATTGTATTTTTTTCTTGTATATTTAAACTAAAGCTCGAATCTATATGTTAGAATACATTGTTTGAAGCTATATTTTAAAAATATGCTAAATACTTATAAATTAATAAACAAACCTATACTATTATATTTTAAAAAATAATTTAGTCTATTTTTAATCTACGGGGATAGCAAGGATGAGAACCAATCTCTCCCGGTAAACCTAACGGGGTGGGTTAGGGCCGGGCTAGCGGGGATGCGGCGGGCCACGAGGGCCTCCCGGACCCGTTGCCAACCTCCCCCAGGCACAGGCAGGTATATATGCAAAAGAGGAGGGGGGCGTCGCGTATCGTGCTCCGCGAAAGCCGAGAGGCCGGAGAAGCGAAGCGGAGAGAGTGAAGCGCGGGCGAAGTGAGCCACACCCACCATCGTCACCGCCTCCCATCCGTTCCCCCACCAAGCCACGACGAAGCCTATTCGCGCGCGCGCACGCACGGGCGAGTTGGATCGGAGATGGAGGAGGACGCTGCGGCGGAGGCGGTGCAGCTGATCGACGGCGAGGGCGAGTTCGCGGGCGACGCGGCGGAACGGTCCATGGCTGCCGCGGGCGTCGCCGGTTGCGGCCTCTCCTACGCCGTCGTCTCCATCATGGGGCCCCAGAGCAGCGGTACGTACGCGCACGCCCGCCGCCTCGATCCTCGCCTCGCCTCGCACGCCGGCCGATCGATCGATCGAATCGGTTGGTTCGATCGATCCCATGCGCGGCGCTGGCCACCTGTTTGATCAAATGTTTCCGTCTCATCTTCCGTAAATTTCGCTGGGCATCAGTAGCGCGGCGCGCGCGGTTCCATTTCTAATCAACAATGGAGTACATTAATTAGAATGTTAGGTACTTCCCTCTCTCTAGAATCGCGTTCGTGATCGCGCATGCATTTGGTTGATCGGGTCAATAATGGCTATATATCGTTGGTTCCTCTGTTAGATCGAGAGTTCATGCGGCATGTACGCGCGCCGCGCGCGGCTTTGTTAGTTCGCGCGTTCCGGTAGCCGTATGCGCGTCCAGGCGCTGTTGAGCGCTTAATCGCGTTGGTTAACAGAACAGGCAATTCAGGTTTTGTGCATGCCTTCACAAGATTATATTGCTTGCATGTGGTGGCACTCGGCATAATAATGTGTGCCACACTGACAAGATCAAACCCGCTGATAGGCTTTCATGAAAGGATTGCATAGGTGGGTGAGCGTCACATGTGCTGGATGCACTACTACAATATAGCTTATATTAGACGTCTTATCACGTATGGTTTACTAAAATAGTCAATGTATTTAGAGGCCGTTTGTATTGCCTATGTTGCCCAGATACCACGATACGGATACGCGATACGGCGATACCGCGATTCGCCATTTTCCTAAAAATACCGATACTACAATACGTGTGTGTGTATATATATATTAATATATATAGTAAAGATAAAAAATAAGAAATTAATGAATTCTTATAAGGAATTGAGAAACCGAGAATACTTTAATATTGATGTAGCAACTTGCTTGATACTTCAGTTCTCCCTCCTGGCTGTTAGACTAATATAATGAACCATCTGCAAAGAATAATAGAATAGATAAGTACATGTACACAAATAATGAAGTAAAAAACAGAATCACAAGTCATGAATCATGATTGATAGTAGGTAGTAAAGTAAGTATTCGACAGACCACTTAGTAAATAAACTTAGTACATAATCTGATATGTCCAAAAGACCACAACCAGTCCAAGTGTTCAAATTCAACAGACCATAAGTCCATAAGACCATAACTATTACATAATAAGATAGCTAGATAAAAGACATGACAGAAGACAAATGTGTAGTCTAATTGTTGCTTCCATCCCGTGGAGTTGTCTCCGAATGTCCAACATCTGATGGAGACAAGTCCAGCGCCCCAAGATCTTCTAATACTTTCTCAAGGTCCGGTTCATCTAGTGAGAGGTCAGCATGTTGAAGGAATTGAGCACCGCCATCAAAGAATTCGAAGCTATCTCCTCCAACATCCCACATTTTTGATGGGCCAGTGTAATACTCTTCAGATTTTCTTGAAAGAAGGCGCAAATTGTGGTGTGCAAATACGAGATCCTCAGCACGTCCAGGGTTAAGCCTACAAGAATGCAATTGCAATGAAATCCAATGCTTGTATAAGAATGGTAAATTAAAAAAGATGATAAGTGTCGAACCTATTCCTCATTGAACTATGGATCAAACCATAGGTACTCCAGTTTCTTTCAGCGCAAGAAGACGATGTTGACTGCCCAAGTAACTTCAATGCCAATTTTCTCAAATCTGGGGCACTGTTACCATAAATTCCCCATCATTGCTTTGGTTTTAGATGGGCTCTATCCTCAATTGAGTCAAAGGAATTAAATCCACTTCCAAACAACGAGAAATCTGCAAATTGTTGTTTGATATATCGCAACTCATCACCAACCGTTCTATCCACTATTTGTTTGATATATCACTACAGACGGTTCTATCCACTAATCATCTATGATGGGAGAGTATCACAGACGGTTCTATACACCAACCGTTTATAATATTTATCCATCACAAATGGTTGGTACCTAGAACCATCTATGATGTGCGATTATCACAGACGGTTTTTGGTTCGAGCCGTCTGTGATAGTCTTCTTCATAGATGGTTTTTAATAAAAATTGTCTGTGTTGTGACTTATCATAGACGGTTTGAAAACCATCTATGGTGACCTCATGTCATTACTGACTCATAAACTCAGACGGCTCATGAAACTGTCTGTAATGACATTTTGAATCATCTGTAATGACCTTTTCTGTAGTAGTGATGATCGGTTGTTTGCTTTGATAGTACAGCGGTAGAAATCTGCACTGCTAGCGTGTGACATTGCTGTTTCTACGAAGTTATGGTGGCATTGTTAGCGATTTTCGTATTTGTGATCCACCATGGTTTTTTGCAATTAGCGTTGTCCAGGGTTATTTTGATAAATGTGGATAGTTTGCAACCTTAATTGGCTAACGTGAGTGTCTTTTAAAGTAGCGTACTTGTGCATATCTTTTTTGAAGCCCTGAACTTGCTGACATGAATGATAGATCTCAAGCAATTAAAGGGCAATGTAGTCCCATAGGATCTGATTTTCCCAAATGCTCAGATGTATTTTGTGATTAATGAATAATAACATATATATTGCATGCGCTCTTTTCTTGGAGGTTACCTGTTTGTTTTTCCTGATATTAAACTATACAATGTTATTTTCAGCATTTGGCTGATAGCCTGACACTGAACTGAAACATGTATTCTTGGCTGATATGCGGGCTTTCTGCCCTTTTTTACAAATAGACAGTATGTAGTTTGGAATTTAGTTGGGATTTATTTTCATCATACTTTTTCTTTTGAGCAGGAAAGAGTACCTTGTTGAACCAACTCTTCGGTACTAATTTCAGGGAGATGGATGCATTCAGGGGAAGGTATATACCACTTTCTTTCCCCCACATGATTATAAATTTGTGCATCATATTGTTTATTTTATTTACTTGTGATTAAATAATTGAGCAACTATCTCTTTCTTTGCTTGCCATTTTGCATGTCCGCTTGGCCACTTTCCCCTTCTCTTATCATGAAACTGCAGCTCTCAAATGTAGTATACACTATTATAGTCTGATTTATGTTTAGGGAAAAAAATGTCGATGTTCTATTTCTATTGTTAGGAGCCAAACTACCAAAGGCATCTGGATAGCACGCTGTGTTGGTGTTGAGCCTTGTACTGTTGTATTGGATTTGGAGGGGACTGATGGAAGAGAAAGAGGAGAGGTATCCTTCCTTACATAATTCAATTTGCCTGTTCAATGTCTTTTAGCAAAACTTTTGGAGTAGAAATGTGCAATGGTACAGAGTTGTTGGAAGTACACTTTGTAGACTTGTTAACTATAGTTGTTCTGATCATCTGATATCGTTTCACATAACAATCACCAAACACTGGCAGTTAGACTTAGCTCAGATAAGAAATATTTAACACTATATAACTTTTTTGTTCTTTCTTTTGAGTTTTTAGTGCCAGCACAGAAAATTTGGAACTTGGATCATGGAACAAGACAAGTTTAAGAAATGATACTTGATATTAACATAAGGTTGTTTTTGTTTGTCTTTTGTGCTATGTTACCTGAAATTCATACAGTCAAGCTCAGTTAGCATTACTTAGTACTTCCTTTCCTCCTGCGGTGATGGCATTATCTCTGAACAGCTCAAGCTTGCAAACTTTGGTTTACAAATATTGCTTGAACATTGCATTGTCATTTCTTTTGACTTTCCTGTCTTCATGTAAGAAATGTTAACGTTGTTGATCCTCCAATGAACAAAAATGAACTTAATCTGCTTGCTTAGTACTTATTTTATAAAAGGTGCCCTTACACGAGTTGAAGCAACTTGAGCATGGCGTGTGCTCTGTGGATGAGTCTTATTAGACATATTGCTGTAAGGAGGTTAGTGGGCACACATTCTTTTGTGACACATCTGTATTTCTGCCTCATTTTAGGATGACACTGCATTTGAGAAGCAAAGTGCGTTATTTGCTCTTGCAATTTCAGATATAGTTCTGATTAACATGTGAGTCATTCTCTATGATCTAACTATGTGTTACTGAGCTAATATTTTGATATTATGAATATGATAACTTCCTCTCATGGCCTTATTGGTTCAAGCCTTAGTTTGTGCACTTACTTACTGGCTTTCTATTGTCATCGTGTGTATGCCTATAGGTGGTGCCATGATATTGGTCGGGAGCAAGCTGCCAATAAACCACTTCTAAAGACAGTATTTCAGGTACCGAGGTGTAACCTATCTGTTCTTTCATGTGTACCCTCAGATGGAATATATAGTCCTGATGTATTTATAACATTCGGACAACTGGTTATGTAGGTCATGATGCGTTTGTTCAGTCCTCGGAAGACAACACTATTATTTGTTATACGTGATAAAACCAGGGTTTGCCTCTCTTTGTTATCTTCCTTTCTTGAATATATTTACTATTATGTTTTCATGCAAGCTATTGGAAATATAATCTTTGCCGCATTTACTTGGGCAAATCTCAGACACATCGTTGTTTTCATGTAGACCCCACTTGAACATCTAGAACCAGTTCTAAGGGAGGATATTCAAAAGGTGCTGGCATCCCATTTTGGTTTCAGCTTTGTTTACTAGTTTGTTGGCTTTCTCTAGTTCTAATTTTGTCACAGATTTGATCAGATATGGAACTCGGTTGCTAAGCCAGAGGCACACAAGGACACCCCTCTCAGTGAATTTTTTAATGTATGCTTTCTATTTTTGTTACATAATCTTGAAAAATATTTAAGATTTTGTTGATTATAACATTATTTGTCAATATGAAGGTGGAAGTCACTGCATTGTCCAGTTTTGAAGAAAAAGAAGAGCAATTCAGAGAGCAGGTACTTCAAAAATCACTTGAAACTTGTTCTGTAAGGAAAATTTTCTGTATAGAACTACAACAGAAAGTTTCCAAATAAAAAAGGGGAATCTAAAGACATTATTTTTCAAACACCTTACTTTTACCTCGACCAGGTTCAACAACTTAGGCAGAGATTTGCAAATTCAATTGCACCAGGAGGTCTTGCAGGTGATAGGAGGGGAGTAGTTCCTGCTTCAGGTTTTTTGTTTAGTTCACAACAGATTTGGAAAGTTATCAGAGAGAACAGGGATCTTGATCTTCCTGCTCACAAGGTACACCTCTTTTTCCTGCTATGCACTAAGAACTATGCTAGATCAGTATTCCATGAATCATTCAGGATTTAAGGTACATAATGGTGTTGTGCACATTAAAATCCATATAAAATGCTATGCAGCATACATCAAGAAATCCACATTCTGCATGGAATGAGTAATGCCACACCAATCCTCTAAAACTTTTTTTTTAAAAAGGCATCCTATAAAAATTGTTGTTAACAGTCAGAGAATTTTCTGGCAAAGAGATGGAATGGCAGCTACTTGTGCCTAGAGCTACAAAATGTTAATCCTGTCGATGCAATGTTTTCTCAAGCTTTTTTTATATTCCTTTAAAAAGTGATTATCTTGCTAATTATAAATGTAACACGAAATCAACAATTGACATGAAGCATATCAAATATGATCAGTTAAAATAATTGGTTGCGAGCACAAACCTAGATGTCATGCTCAGGTAAAGTAGCCTTAACAATTAAGTTGAGGCAACAACTCAAACTTGCTGTTTGATGATTTATTTTCATTTGTTTCATCATGCAAGGTAATGGTTGCTACAGTTCGGTGTGATGAAATTGCAAACGAGAAGTTTGGATGCCTAACATCGGATGCAGTAAGAACTTGCCACTTAAAGATCCTTTAACCTTCGTCGAGGTTTGGAGTGCACTAATATGGTTGCAATCCTTTTTAGGAATGGCTGGATTTGGAGAATGCTGTCCAGTCAGGTCCAGTACCCGGCTTTGGGAAAAAACTTGGCTATATTGTGGACGTTCACATGCAAGAGTAAGCCCTTGAGTGATTTGAGTCATTGAGATATTGACACTCCGGTGGTTTGTTCAATGTGATTCCTAGTGCTTGCAACTTTGCAGGCTATTAGTACAGTAATATAAACTTTGCCATATATATGCCGTTTATGTTCTATACATCTAACAATAGACTAATAGACATGTACTTCATATAGGAAATTTCTAAAATTTCCTACACTCCTGCTCAAATATTTTCCATTGAGAACAGACCTACACTGGGATATTTACCATATAGTACTTGATAATAATTTGTTGCTCTGCTTTCTAAAATTGGCATTCACAAAGACTGGTGTGTTTCTTTTTTCTGTGACCGAAGTACATGCATTAAAGCTAGAAGTTGGTAACCTTACTGCTTTGTTTTTGTTCTAGTGAGGCTAATATTTAGTGATGACTGTAAGCTTCCGTTCATGAATAAAACTGAGATGTGAATCATTATTTTTCTAGGTTTGACAAAGAAGCTGTCTATTTTGATGAAGCTGTTAGGACAGGAAAACGACAACAGCTGGAATCTAGAGTACTGAATGTAAGGCACTCTTGTACATTTTTTTTTTCGAACACGCAGGAGAGCTGCGTATCATTATATTAAGAAGAAAAAAGGGGCAAGAAACCTAACACACGCAAAACACAAAACCACTAGGAACCTAAACAAATAGTCGCGCCCTTAACAAGAGTTGGAGACGACCGCTACCACACTCAAAATACTACCACACTCAATACACGAACAGCCCCTGGGCAAGGAGATGATTTAAGCCTCTCGCCCCAGCAAAACCCCAAAAAAGAAGCTCCTCACTAGCAAGCAAAAGTGCTCTAACTAGGTTAGGAGGTTCACCATCAAACACACAGCGATTACGAAGATTCCACAAAGTCCAAGCGCCTAAGGTGATGATGGAATTGAAACCCTTTTTTAAAAGATCAGGCACCCTTCTTGAGCTTTTATCCCACCAATCATCAAAGGAGATCTCGTCAGATAGGGGAGTGAGACTGTGTAGTCCAATTCGGCGCAGAAGGAAAAACCAAAATTCTCGTGCAAAGACGCATGTCGACAGCAAATGGTTAATATTTTCCTCCTCTTGGTCACAAAGTGGGCAACAGGAAGGGTGAGGAAGCCCCCTTCGTGCCAACCGATCAGCCGTCCAACACCTTTCACGGATCACTAGCCACATGAAAAAACGGCATTTCCCAGGTGCCCAAGTTTTCCAAATCCTCTCATAAGATCTGAAAATTACCGTACCAAGAAACAGGCTTTTATAGGCGGATTTTGCTGAATAATGCCCATCACTATAGAACCTCCAAACATGAGTGTCTTCCACCTCTGGTTGAAGCACCACCTCTGAGATGATATCCCAAAGGGCAAAATACTCTATGAAAAATGCAGCAGATAAGGCGCCCTGAATATCCCTAACCCAGGTAAGGTTAGTTAAAGCTTCCAGAACTGTTCTCTTGTTCCTTTTCCTTTTGGAAACTAAAGCCAAGACTTGAGGGGCAAGATCAGCTATACTCTGGCCGTAAATCCACCTGTCAGTCCAAAACAAAGTTGCAGCCCCATTACCAATCTCTGAAACTACTGCAATAGAGAAGAAAGCTTGGACACACTTATGGACCGGCACATGAAAATTCGTCCAAGGACGAGTAGGATCTGTTTTCTTCAACCACAACCATCTCATCCGAAGAGCCCAGCCAAGGTTTTGGAGGTTGTAAATTCCAAGACCACCAAGCTCTTTGGGGAGGCATACTTTGGTCCACGCCACTATACAATGGCCCCCTTTTGCCTCTTTCCTTCCTCTCCACAAAAAACCTCTCCTTAATCTGTCAATAGCCTTGATGGCCCAGGGAGGAAGATCAATGGCCATAGCAATATAGACCACCATGGATGTAAGTACATGCTGCACCAGTATACGCCGCCCTTCTTTAGTTAGCAAGTCGGCCTTCCATCCAGGCAGACGTGCAGCAATGCGATCAATAAAGGGCTGCAGCTGGGCCTTTGTCAATTTCCTCAAAGAAAGCGGGACTCCGAGATATTTACAAGGAAAATCCAAGAGCTCGCAAGGAAGATGATCCTGAATAAATGTCATGTCATTTTCTGAACACTGTATGGGGAACACGTTACTTTTCTGCACATTTGTTTTCAGACCAGAAGCTTCTCCAAATAAATTGAGGATATCAAGAGAAAGATCAATATCACTAGCAAGCGGCCGGAGGAAAAGGACAACATCATCCGCATAAATGGAGATTCAATGTTGCAAAGCTCTGGAAGATAGGGGCTGCAGCAAGCTGTTCTCTCCGGCTTTAGACATCATGTGGCTTAGCACATCCATCACTAAGATAAAGAGCATTGGCGATAGCGGGTCACCCTGTCGCAGCCCTCGTTGATGGTAGATGGTTGCACCAGGAACACCATTGAGGAGGACATGCGATGAAGAGGAAGCAAGGAGACCGCTAAGAATGTCACGCCAAAGGAGACCAAAACCCAGTTTTTGCAGTACTTCCAAAAGAAAACTCCAGGAAACTGAATCGAAAGCTTTTGATATATCAAGCTTCAGCAGTAAACAAGACTGTCTTTGTTGATGTAAAAATCTTGCAGTTTGCTGTACGAGCATAAAATTGTCTTGTATGAACCTTCCTTTGATGAAAGCACTTTGATTGTGTGAGACCAACCCATCAAGCTGACCTGCCAATCTATTAGCGAAAATTTTTGTTATAAGTTTGGCAAAGCTATGCACCAGACTTATTGGTCTGAAGTCCTTGACATGTAGTGCTCCATCTCTTTTAGGCAGGAGGGTGATATAGGCTGAGTTGAGGAGCTCAAAGTTCCTGAACCGTCTGCCCCAAACTGCAGAGACTGCAGCCATGATGTCTTCTTTAATATGAGACCAACACACTTGATAAAAACGACCTGGCACTCTTGTACATCAATATTCTTTTCTCACCAAAGAATAGTATATCTCCTTGTGAATTAAAATTGCTGTAACCATTGTGCTACTCTGAAGAGTTCATCTGGTGTTAAAAAGCAGATGACAAGATTATTTCTTACACATAAATACTATTGATATTTTTGGCATGCACCATTTCTTTCTACATATTTTGCTGTTCTGTCAGTAATTTTGTCCCAATTTTTTCCCAGCTTGTCCAACCTGCGTTCCAGAAAATGTTGAATCATCTGCGCACAAAGGCTCTTGAAAAATTTAAAACTGACCTTAATCTTTCTTTGGAGAGTGGAAAAGGTTTTGCGGCATCTGTTCGGGAGACTACTGAATCCTCCCTCAACGAATTTGACCAAGGATGTGCAGGTAAACTTGTTTCATTGCTCATTATTGATAGTTTGTATAAATACTGTAAATGCCCAGGGATGATAAAATTTAGTCCAGGGATATTGTGTCTATATGGCCATTGAAGAAATTAATAGTCTTGAATACTTGAATTGAAGTAGTAATGTCCTACAAATAATAACAACTTGAATTTTCTATGTTGTCTAAAGAGCATAACCGTTTCTTTTGTTGTACCAATATTTTAAAGTGGTACTGCAATCTGATAAGTCTTGCTATTCTAGATGCTGTAATCAAGCAGGCGGACTGGGACTACTCTAAAACACTAGATAAACTTCGGCGTGATATTGAAGACCATGCACATTCAATTCGTGAAGGCAAGCTATCAGAACTGACAAACCATGCTAAGGTTAAGTATGGCAAGATTAAAGAAATCCTTTTCATTAGTTTCTGAAGACACAATTCTCTTCTGGATTTCTTTTGGCATATACTACGACATTGGTTACCATATGGTAATAATTTAAGTTTTGTGTACATGCAGGAGAAATTAAGAAAAGCACTCGCTGAGCCTGTGGATTCTCTTTTTGATGCTGCAGGCCAAACAACCTGGGCATCAATAAGAAACCTTTATAAACGTGAGACGGAGGCCGTTCTGCCAAAGTTTCTGAAAACCCTCTCTGGGTTTGAAATGGAAAGCACATCATCAGATGTAATGGTGTCAAATCTAAGGGATTATGCCCGAAGTATCGTGGAAAATAAAGCTAAAGAAGAAGCTGGCAAAGTTTTGATGCATATGAAGGAGAGGTCGACAAAACTCTCTGTTGCTTGTTCCTTGTACCAATCAATTTCACAACCTTCTGATACAATTTCCTGCTACTGCCAGGTTCACAACGGTGTTTAGTCACGATAAGGATTCAATTCCAAGGGTCTGGACAGGAAAGGAAGATGTCCGTGCGATAGCAAAGGATGCTCGATCTGCTGTATAGGACTCATGCCCTTCTCACGTGACAAAGAATTATCTCTTTTTTTTTTGTTGCTGTTAATTGCGCTTACACTTATGTTGCAGGCTCTGAAACTTCTTTCTGTAATGGCTGTCATTCGCTGGGATGACAAGCCAGATAGGATTGAAAATATTCTCACTTCAGCACTTCTGGATGGTTCTGTTGCATCAAAGAGTGCAAGTGCTTCTTCTGGTGATCCACTTGCTTCAACTACTTGGGAAGAGGTAGATTTGTGTTTATTTGTTCTTCTTGCAGCAAATAATGAAAGTGCATATGCAAAGGAACCATCACTTCATGGAACTCTTGAAACAGGTTCCTCCAAAGCATACACTCATTACTCCAGCTCAATGCAAGTCATTATGGAAGCAGTTCAAAGGAGAAACTGAGTTCACAATTACTCAAGCAGTATCCACACAGGTGTGTATTTCATACCACAAAGCTTTGTTCTCTAACTGTATATTTACCAATCAGAGATTTTCTGCTAGCACCTTGTTTATTTCTGTAGAATGACGCTAGAAAGTTGCATTTAGAGAAATGTGTAGTTTGAAGATTTTAATGCTCCCTTGTCCCTTCCATATGCTGTAATTTTCCCTAGTGAGTGAAATAGAGTCCTATTTTCTTATATTTGACTTGACTTTTCATCTCTGCAGCAAGCTCACAGGCGCGGTAATGGTAGGCTGCCTCCCCCTTGGGCGATGGCTGCTATTGCTGTTCTCGGTTTTAATGAGATCATGGTGCTTTTGAGGTACTTGGATCATTAGCCGCACTATGTCCACCAGTTCTTTACACACTGAAAATAATTACATGACAGTGCCATTCTTGTTCTGCTGATCAGGAATCCCATATATCTGTTCTTGCTATTTGTGGGTTATTTACTGGCCAAAGCTTTAGCAGTGCAGCTAGATGTCAGCAGAGAATTCCAAAATGGTGTGGTAAGATTTTGAACACTTGATATGAATCTGAGCATAGGAATTGTAGTTTTTTCTCTCACTGCAGTATGTTAAATTGTGAAAATAATTTCTAAAAAATCTAAACGAACTCTCTACTACTATACATCTCCTGAAAAACTGGCTACGTTGCATCAGAACGGCCAGACTTCCGAGACCAGAATTTTGATCCGCCTTGCCAAAATTTTGATTGCTGACTGTAGAAAGCTGTTTTCTGTGTTCATTAACTGTGACTGTAGTACAACTTAAAGTTCCTTGTCATCATTAAAAATTTGAAGTGTCATATTGCCATGTAGATTCACCCAAATGCCAACTGGTCCAGCTCTCCGAATTGCACCAAAAGCGCATTCCGTAGTAGATGAATTTTATTCAGTATTGCACTGATAGGAGGAACTTGTCGTTTGCATGGGCCCTAGCTTAGGAGCTATTATTACTGAAAGAAAGGGAGGGCAAATATGCACGAATGGCTTGGAATGGGTGCGTAGCATGAGTTATCATTGGGCAGTACCATAAACATGTAGTATGTAGTTGCATAATATGAACATTCTCATTAAACTGTTTTATTTAGATCAGTGATGCTGATTTTTTTTTTCTGAGAACACGCAAAAGCAAGCAGTCTTTACAAAAGAATAAAAGCGACCCGGGAACAATAAAGGACTAAAAGCTAAAGCCTAATCTCAAAACACTGATTTGCAACCCAACGACACGGTGCCCCCTGGCGCTGCCGCTACTGATCCAATAGCCTGCTGATACTGATGAGTGATATGTTTATCCCTCAGAGCAAAAACTTATACTACCATTGGTTCTTTCTTCCAAAGCTTCATTCTCTTGAAGAACAGAACAACACTTGGTCATAAATGTTGATAAAACTTGAGAACAAAACTTTAGGATAAGTACTTGTAACACTGGCCCAACATCTGAGCTCGAAATGATATCACCACTCACTATCTCTCTAAATACACGGCCATCTCTACAAGATTTCGGCATTATCTCCTTTAGTTATATCTTAACGAAATGATAAATAATATACACTTGACAATAAACATTAATCTAAGAGTAAACAAAAATATAAATTTGCCAACTATTGAAAGGAAATGTAGGAGATATTTCCATTAAAACATAAAATTAACACAAACTAAGTATACTACTAATGTCTGAATATGACCACTAAAGGTGATATATGAATTATTGTTTGCACGTGAAATAAATATGTTACTCTCGCCCATGCATGTCGCCTTTAACATTCACCTAAAACAACAACAAAACAAGTGTGAGTCCAAAACTCAGTAAGTACATAATAAAATAGTGGCAACAACATAACAATTCAGTAAATCCTATATATGTGAACTGTAAATCATAATCTCTATAACTATATCATTGTTTTCTGTTTCTTTCATACAATGCGATGTAATGTTTCTGTAACTGTAGTTTATACCGGTATAGCGAAGTGCTAACCCGTCGATAAACCACTCTCGCTCCGCCCTCTTTATGGGGTCTCAAATTCCACTCCCGTGGAGTGCTTACCGATGTAGGTCTTTATCTTCCCGCTCCCGTGAGATGCATACCCAAGGTATGTCTGTGTATGAGTGCAATGCATGATGCAACATTCTTTCAATGTTGACACTCAACCATCAGCTTCGCTTATCATGGTATGATCAACATGTAATTTTGTATATCATCTCATAAAATGCTGTAAAAATAAGGTATGAAAAAACAAGTATCAAGCATCCATCAAAATCCACTATTCTATCATATACTTGCATGTTTAACCTTGTGAACAATACATGAATGGCATCAAACTAGAATCTCCACCTGAACAAGTATCATCTATTCTCAATAAACTATAGCAGTACATGCACACATTCGAACTGCATCGTTCCTAAGTGCAAAGTCCAGTATAATGAACTCTCCCTGTACCAGACAATTCTCCTACTGTCCTGGTGATCAAATGACCACAACTCGCAAATCCTGAACCCAAACACCATAATCCATAAGTGTTCTATGATCTACACAAATTTTCAACACAATTATAGTTATCACAATTTTAAGATTAAGTCATCTAAATCCTCGTTTTTAGCCCAAAGGTAAACCTGACCCTTATCTAGATAGCAGCTTCAAAATTATATAACTATTGTTCTCCCACCATAGCAAATATAACATTTCTAAAGACTAGAAGAAATTTTCTAACTTCCTCTAGTTATGAACATAATTTAATTCGGGCATCTACTAGGATCAAATAACAAATTACCACGACTACATCCAGCAGCGTCCAAATCCTAGACAACAACATTCCCGAAATGATAACTTCTAAACCACTCAACCAAATCTTGTGTTCTTGCACTCTATAGGAACCTCAAACAACTATCTACAATATTTATATTATGGCAAAGTTATGAAATAGGACGTAGCTACTCCAAAACTCATCCACAAAATAGAACAGTGCACCTTATCAAACCCCAGCTACAACCAACAACTACAACGCTACCTAACTATCATGATTTAGAATTTACATGACTACACATGGATCCATGCCATGAAAACATCAGGAAACTAGGTCCAAGGCTTTACCAACGACTGTAACACTTCTAACCATGATACCTCGTATGTAACAATACTAAACTAATCTCTAAAATCAATGAACAGCATTAGAAGATGAGTGAGGATTTGGTCATTACTCTAGACGCGAACATCGGGGACGGCGAGATCAACGACTTTCTTCTTCTTCGTCCTTCTGGCCTTCCCTTATTCTTCCTCACAGTAGTAGCAACGCACGGCTCGGCCTCCTCTCCTCTCTCCCAACCGGTCTCCTTCGTCGGGCTCCCGCCCTTTCCCCTTCCCCCGCTTACCCTCTCTCCCTTGGCCACGACTGCCCTGGATGGTAGCGCGTGCTAGGCAGAGGAGAGGGCGGCCGGCACTGGCAGATGGCATGGCACAGGGGCACGGCCAGGCGACAACGGCGTTGGCGGGGCAGCGCGGGACAATAACGTCTTGGTAGAGGCAGCGCACGGGGCCTACGTGGCGCGCATGGATGCAAGGGGCAGTGGCGACGCAGCAGCTCGCGATGACAGGCGGTGGAGCACAAAGGGAGCAGTGCAACTTCCTCGAGGGCGGCGGCCGTAGGGGTGATGGCGAGGGTGCACGGGCTGCGTGGCTGCGGTGGGGAGCGGGCTAGGGCAGTAGCCCCCTCTGCCCCACACCTCCCCTCTTATAAGGCGGCGACGGCCGGAAGGGCTAAGGCCGATTCAGCCCAAAACTCTTTTTTCTGGAACTAGCTGAATGCTCGTGCATTGCTACGGATTTTTAAAATTTATCATACTACATGTTTTAAAACTCACGGGTGGTAAAAAGTTTTAGAATATGCATACAAACATGTTCTAAAAGTTTTTAAATCCATCAAGTAAGTCGAAAGCCACCGATCACACCTCGTGGTCATAAGTCAGAAGACATCGACCACACCTCGTAGTCATAGGTCAGGAGCCCTCGAGCACACCTCGTCGTCGTAAGTCGGAAGTCGTCGACTATCGTGCGTGATCGTAGGTCGGGAGCGATCGACCATCCCTCGTACATCAGAAGACGATGACCATCGTTCGTGGTCGTAAGTCGGAAGCCATCGAGGATACCTCATGGTATTAAGTCGGAACACATCGACCAGCGCTTGTAGTCGTAAGTCGAAAGACATCGACCACACCTTGTGGTCGTAAATCGAAACACATCGACCAGTACTCATGGCCATAAATTAGAAGCCTTCGATCACACCTCGTGATCATAAGTTAGAAGCCGTCGACCATCGCGCGTGATCGTAGGTCGGGAGTGGTCGACCATCGCTGGTGATTGTACGTTGGTAGGCCTCTGGTGCGCTTGTGCCCTGTTGGCGCTAGCCTGCTCGGCCCCGACTTGGACCACGGCTTGGACTTCGACCACGACCCTTCGACTTCGATTACGGCCCTTCAACTTCGACCGCGGACCGATTTCATCCACGGCACTTCGACTTCGACCGCGGACCGATTTCATCCACAGCACTTCGACTTCGACCACTGCCCCTTCGACCACGGTTTGGACTTCGACTATGGCCCTTTGACTTCGACCACGACCTGACTTCAAACATAGCTCTTCGACTTCGACCATGGACTGACTTCGTCCACAGCCCTTCGACTTTAACCACTACCCCCTTCGACCACAGCTTGGACTTCAACTACGGTCCTTTGAATTCGACCACAGTTTCGACTTCGACCACGGATCTTTGACTTCGGGCATGGCCCCCTTCAATCACGGCTTCGACTTCGACCACGGCCCCTCAACTTCGGCTATGGTCCCTCGACCACGGCCCCATTTGACCACGGCGACTTCGATGACTAGCTTGGGAGACCAAAATCGCCCGACAGCACGACAGGCTCCGAGCGAAGAGCAGGAGGAGGTAGAGAGTCTCACTGGGCGAGCGACCGCTGGGCAGCGACTGCGGGGGAGAGCCCGGTGGACAGGCGTAATAAGAGGAATCCACCGCCATCGCCGAGTGCCCTTCTCTTTGATCCGTCGGCCGCTGTCACCGAGCACCATTCTCTCCGATCCACCGGCCACTGTCGCCGAGCGTCGTGCCACTGGTTGGAGGGGCGATGGGAGATGGAATTGGTGGCGGCGTTGAGGAGGAGGCGCGACACGAGAGTTCGAGGGAGAAGGAGACGGCAGTTGCAAGAGGTGGAGGTGGGGAGGCAGCGGCAAGCAGATGGGGAGAGGAGGCAGCAGGCAAATGTGTTGGGGAGGTGACAACGAGAGGATGCGACACTGCTAGGGAAAGTTGGGGGACTGTGACCAGACGCTACCATACGGGGAAGGAATTGGTGGCGGCGCTGAGGAGGAGGCGGCACGGCACGAGGGTTCGGGGGAGAGAAGGAGGCGGCGGTTGCGGGAGGTGGAGTGGCTGCGGGAGGCAAAGGATGCGTGGGAAGAGAAGAGGAGGAGCACGGCCCACGCGTCGGATCTGGACGGCTGATCTTTGATCGGACAGCTGAAAAGAGAGGAAAGAGAACGGACCGACGACTAACAACTCACATTTTTATAATAGTAAGGATATTACAGTACTGCACATGTGCCATGTCTTCTAAGTTAGTGCCTTGCATTAGTAGCTGAAGAAAGAATGTTGCATCAGTTCTTACCTCGCGTTAATTCTGTCCGCTCTGAGATAAACCGATGATAAAATGAGCTGATGTTATTCTGCAGGTTCCTGGGATTATCTCTGTTTCAGCAAAACTAGTGCCCACATTGCAGAACCTCCTAAACAAAATCGCAGCCGTGCAGCAACAAGGACAGCACCCCCCTCGGGCGGCGGAAGCTCCACCACAGGCAGAGGCAGAGCCAGAGCGACATCCACCCCCGCTGCTCCTGAGCCCGAAAAGCCCGATGAGCGAACTGCGGAGGCTGCACATGCCGTTGAGCCCGGTGCGCAGAGCGGCATCGTCTTCGCCGTCATCCTCGTCGTCGTCCACCGTGTCATCACCCAGGAACGTTGTTGAGGACCAGAAACCAAGACCGATTGTAGAGCCTGACAACGAGTCCAACAGTGCTTACTCCATAGTGTGATCCATCTGGGGGTCAGCTGGTATATACTGCCCCATCGGAAGGTATGGGCATTTTCTGTTGTCCTCATTTGGATGCATACAGCACTGGTCACAGTAATGATCTCTCATCAGTAGAAATCAAGAGAGAATAATGTAGCACCCTTCTCTCGCAAATTGTGTAGGGAGGGCTAATTTGTACAATGGACAAACAAGTGCTACTAAATGCCATTTTTCAGCCTGTATAGAAGAACAGAGAAACTACTCGGGTTGGAAAACCTAGGATTTGTTCAAAGAAAAAAAAACAATCTGAACCAGACTCTTCGATCGTTTGCGTGGTTTTGCATTATGCCTTTTCATGATATATATACTTGGATATAATGGTCGTGGTAGTGAAAATCTGCCGAGATTACATGCTCGTATGATCGTGGTAGGATGGTATCTCGAGAATCATTATTCTACAGATCATAAGATCTGATCCACCATTTTACATTATCCTTCCTAATTAAGATCCTATTTAGGATCAGGACCCGAATGGCCTCGCAAGACTGTATGATCCATACGTATGGAGATCCTAGCAACCTTACTTTAGTTACACGTATTATTTGCGCATAATTAATTGGTCACTTCTAGGATCGACACTTACCAATGCTAGGGTTGCTTGGTGAAGATAACTACGCCCCAGGACTGAGCACTCCAGAGTAGCCAGTGGCCGTATGCAATGTCCCAAGATGCAGAGGACAAGAACACTGTTCTCTGCATGGTATTGCCTCTGCAACGCCTGCATGGAGCCAAGACATGCCCCATGCCTGCAGTCTCCCAAGATTTACGCAGCCATTGCTTTCTCCTCCCTGCTGGCACGGAGACATATACATCACATACAGGTGACAATACTACGGGGGAGGGAGCCGAGCGGCAGGGCACATGGGAGAGTCTCGGCGTGTACAAATCAAAGGTTTTTTCTGCCCCCTGCATCACCACATGGCCACTGCTGTTTGGTAGTAGTAGACAATGGCTTAGTTTAGCTGCACATCGAGCATACACAAGGCTAGGTACATGGTATGTGACATCTATCCATCGTCCATGCACGCCTTGGGTCATCCAGAATGACATAAATAGATTTCTCTGTCCTATGATTGGAGTGTTTCTAAGAAAGCATATGGTTTGGTTGGAGGAAGCTGGAATCAGGAGATCCTGGCATAGGATTCTTCAGCCTTTGCTCAAGAAGAATAAGGCCGGAGATAGACCCACCCAGCCTACTGCCAACCCTACATTTTAGTACTACATGATTGCAAGTGCAACATGGTTACAAGGTTTAAGATCTTGCCAGATCCTGAGCTCAACTTACAATTCTACTAGTACTACTGAGCTGGGCCACTAGCTAGAATAAGTAACCTGAAGTTAGGGCAACACTGAGATGAGATGTGTTGCCTCCCAGCAGCTAAACTTCAGTCCTAATACCGTTTCAGCTACCTGAGCTATAATGCGCATGACAAGAATGGCGATTACAGAGATGCCTAAACAAGAGATGCTACGATGCCGTCTCCTTGAAGCTCTTCGTGAGCCAGATGGCTGTTTCCCTGGGAGACGCTTTCTCAGGGCCGAATGGCTTCAGCAAGATCCCCAGCTCGTCATACCTCTCCTGCTGCAGCAGCTGTGCACTGAACTCCAGCAGCCCTTCCAGCGCCTCAGCACGCTGCTGGTACGACGAGGTGTCGAACCGCTGCTGCCTGGAGTCGTTGGACCCTCGGCTCGAGGCGGCGGTGGCGTTGCGGCCTGAGGAGTCGCTCCCGTTGTCCCCATCCGTGCGCAGTACCTGGATTGTGCATTTGTCCTTGGTGATCGACCGGTTGATGAAGGGAGGCGTGGAGCAGGAGCCACGAGCTGAAGAGAGCTTGTGGATGGGGTGCAAGGGGTCCTCGGATGAAGCCAGTGGGAACTCCGCGATCCTGTCGATTCGAGGTGCGTTCACGGAGACATCAGGGGAGTCCAGCCGGTCCAGAATGCTGGTGCTGCGCTTGTTGGGCGTTTCATATGTCGGCAGCGGGAAGGATACTGTTCGAGCACTTTTGCTTAGAGGGGTTCTTGAGGGGGGCTGTAATGGAGGAAACAGAAGCTCAATGAATATCGGACCGTTTGTTTCAACACGAACCAAAAAAGAGATAGTAAGTCATGCAGATGCAAAATCATGATAAAGCCAAAAGAAATGACATAGAGAGAAACAAATGCATCATGGCAAGAACTTATCGATAACTAGAAGACAAAATGCTGACTGAACGGTAAGCTTATTCAGATTAACATCAAAGCATGCAGTGAGCATGTGCATGCTATAACTGAGGACTATGGCACTTTGCAAACAAATGGAGAACTAGTTTACCAGTATTACCAAAAACATGAAGAACATAGAGCAAGCTCAATTTGAAAATACCTCGGCACGGTTTGTTCTGGTATAAGATGTTTTTGGAGGTTCAAGCCGATTTCTAGTTGTGGATGTCTTGGCTGGAGTACTTTTGGGAGTCCTTAGGATGCTTGATGTCTTCATTATGATGGCTTTACTGGTAACCTCGTCCTCAACATGACTGCTGTCAATAGATAGCTCTTTGACACTCTGAGTAGTTGTATATTCTTTGATGCTACGAGTTGAGCTGATAGAATTCCGCTCAGGAGATGGTTTGCTAAATGTTACAATCCTCTCATTTCCCAAAGAATTTCTCCTGGCCATTCTTCTGCGCACGGAATCAGCTATATCATCAGGAAATGTCATCTTCTTGACTTTGTCAGTCAGAGATTGATGGATAGGAAGTATATTGCGAGTAGGACTAGATTTCAATTGGACTTGAAGGACGTAAGGCTGAAGTTGTGGATGTTTGAGCAGTTCTGCAGCCTGTACAGGACATTTAGCGAATATTAACATCAGAGAAAACAAATTTACATTGGCACAAATAATAGATTAGTAAAGACTAAATAGGGAACTGGGGAATTACACTTGGTCTGTGCTCTGGACTTTTCCGCAGCATGCTCTTAATAAGTCCCCTACTGCATGAAGGAAGTAAAACTATGAGAAGCATGCTCCATTCAGGTAAGATGACAGGCAAAATGGAGTGAAAAACAAAAGATAACTCGCTAACGAACTTACAAGGCACCAGAATATTTTGTGGGCAATGGTGATACTATTGACTTTGTGATCTTGTTAATCAGAGCTTGCATGTCCTGCCAAGAAATGATTAAACCGGACCCTCATAAATTTCCTTGAGATTACATGATTATTAGGACAGAGACAGTAGTCTAAATATATACTCAAACAGACTTGGCTACAATATGCTACATTATATATGTAATACAATGAGCATCCAGTAACAGGTAGTAACAATCCCAAGTTTACTAATGTAATAATAGGACATAAACATTCAAGACATGCCAAATAAATATCTAACTATAAAAGCAGAAAGGTATACATGACATTATTTTGTAGTTTTAACCATCAAGTTGAAACAATGCGTAAAACCAATTGCATGCATGGGCACCTAAAAAAGGCAAGGTAGGGACTTACAAAAGCTTTAAACGCAGGCTTGAGAGCAGTCATTTCGTATATACAACATCCTGAAACAAAGTAACTTAGGTATTGAATCGCAAGTTTGCTACCTTTTGTATTGAATCGCAAGTTTGCTATCTTGGTCCACGAAAGCAATTTCTCACATAGAATTGATGCATACCTAGAGACCAAATATCAGACTTGGTGCCATATGGTATATCAGCAAGAAGTTCTGGGCACATATAACTTGGTGTTCCTACCACCTGTGTTGAGGGCAATATACTACTAAGAACACCATCGAATATGTAGAAGAAAACTGAAAAATGTTTTAGGTACTTACAGAAGATGCCAGATCGTCAGAAGTCAATATTTTGGCAAGCCCAAAGTCACCTGCATTTGTTTAGACTCGGAATTACATCATTATCAGGATTGCTAAACTCATACATAAAGTATTGTGCTTTTCCTGGGACTAAGCTACGTACCAAGCCTTATACTTCGGTCTCTGGCAATAAAAATATTGGAGCACTGAAATAAATTTAGCAGCTTCAGTATACATCATCACCATGCCTTAGAAAGATAAGTATCAACATGTGCTCCAAATGAAGCAGTGAAGCGCTGTTACTGACCTTGACATCTCGGTGAAGAATGTGATTTGCATGCAAATAATCAAGGGCCATGAGAAGTTGCACAAGCCACTTGCAAAGCTTCTGCAAAATGAAAATATAGTTGAACGAGCAGTTCTTGGATGCACAGAACAAGCTAAATATGTCAAAATGAAAGCAAGGCTACAAACCGTACCTCCTCAGAGAAATAGGTACCATTAGCTCTTTTAATAGCTTCAGCCCTGAACCAATACAGATTTGTGTTAGCTACAGGCCTACAGGGACTTAAAGTTCGTGAACAAATAATGTAAAAAGGATTTTTGACATCACAGAAATACATACATGTCTCCTCCCTCACAATAACCTATAACAATGCAGACGTAGCAACCCTGAAAGTTCAAAGATAAAAAAAATGAGAAAAATGGGTAAAAAAAGAATCTATTTCACCCTCCATACTTGTTAATTTCCTCTTGTTCTGTCCTTTTACCTACCTTCTCCACCCATGAATCTCTGTACTCCACGATGAACGGATTTCTCACTGTCGCAATAAGCTGCATCTGCATGAAGAACATTTCGGCGTTACTCAGTGAAAACAGTATAACACAAGACAGCACATCTTGTAAGTTCAGAGCTTCGGATCAGTTCATCAGTCATCACTAGCCGAACTAAACGTAATAGCATCATCATGAACACAGTAAATTTATTAAACAACCGAATCTTGGCACCAACTGATTATTCTGTACCAAGAATGACATCAATAAACCAGTCTTGGTGAACAAATGACATTTTCTTTTCCTTCCTTGAAATCATAGCTAGGTACCAAATGCATGAAAATGTAACTCTTGAAGTAGAAAATGCTTTACCTCCTGGTGGGCAGACCGTCGAGTGCGGTCGGTTTGTCGCGCAAGCCGTATCTTCTTCAGCACATACCTGCACGGCATACAGAACTCCATTTGATCAAAATGGCTGAAAAAATGTTGCGCCCAGAAGGTAAGTGAAGGGCAGTGCTAGTCAGCCTCACCTCTTCTTCTCTACCTTGTGCCTCACTAACAGTGCAGAACCAAATGCTCCTTTCCCAATCTGCTCCAATACCTCATACTGATCCATGCTTCTGGAGTCTGAGTAGCTCACACACAGCAAGGTGGTTTTTTTCTGTCCTTGGGAAAAATCAAAGCTTTGGTCAAGAAATGGTGAAGAAGGTGGAGCAGCAAGTGCGTTGAAGTACTCCATAGCTCTAATGTTAGCACATGGTTGGCTCAACATAAACTCTAAACTAAGGAAGTACCTTTAAAACCGCCAACACAATTTTAGTTAGAGAAAAAGTAAGTATTTTTCAGGAAAAACAAAATGAACGTCAGCCAAAGTTGCCACCACTCTCAAGAAATATTCGGGCGTAAAGAAGAGGAAAACGTGAGCTCACATGAAAGAAGACCTAAGAAAAGACAAGTGATCCGAAATTACGGATGCAAAAGCACTTAGTGACAGAACTTGCCGACAACTCTGAACTGTTCTGAAAAGAAAAGAAAAAAGCTTTGAACCTAAATGTCAGCTTCAGGAGCGCATCAAAATTCAAGAGAAGGGGAGAAAAATTAGCCCCAACCTCAAGTGCCACCAACTTCTAATCAAACTAACCCCAATAATTTATTTATCGAATCCCAAATGCCAACTCCACGAGCACACCAAATATTCAACGAGAGCTAAATGATCCCCAAATGACGGCCCGATTCAACGACGCCACCTGATCAAGCAAGTCAAAAGCTGAACAAAAACAGAGGAGGAAAAGAAAAGGAAGAAGAGCAACCCAATCCATGCTCTAGAACCTGAAATGCCAACTCCAACTCTCCAGTAACTCACCAAAAACACCGGAAAGATCCAAGAAGAAGCACTCTCCGATCAGAAAGCAGCAGGCTTTGGAGGACTTACGGGGTCACGCACGCAGATCTCGCCGCATTTGATCAAACGAAGACGGAGGGAGAGACAAAGGGAGATAGCTGCGAGTTGAAGGGGCAGCGAGGGAAGCAGAGATTAAAAAAAAGATGGGGTTTTGGATGGGTTCAAACTTGCCGAGAGCCTGCTTGCCAATCCCCCAAAGCTTATATAGCCAAGGGCAAAGGGAGGAGGAGGAGGAGGGAGGGGAAGGGCAACAAGGCCCCCGAGGAGAGAGAAAAGGATCAAGGCTAGAGAGAGAGAGAGAGGTGATGCCGTGATGGCACTGAAGAAGAGTGTGATGACTGATGAGAGAGAAGGGGGGAAGGAGGGAGGGAGGGTGTGGGCCCTGGTGGTGTGGTCAAATTGGTGCTTTTTTTATAGTATTGTTTTTGGATTGCATCCATTTCATGATGAGAAAAAAAAGGAGTCATTAGTGTGAGTTTGTGGCTATACTAATTGTGTGGATGAACATGTTTGTATGCTAATTGTGTGGATGAACTTTAGAGCAGCTATGTAATTAGATTAGAAGTTCAAAACTGTTTTACGCCTCGCTCATTTCGGTTTGAATTTCTAGCTCCTGGCTTATTTTTCAGTATTCATAAATTTCATCTTTTTCTGAACTTTTGGCTTTTTTGAGCTTTTTGTCGGTTCTTTTTTCCCGTATTCGTTTGCGTTGTCCGTGATAAGCTAACATATTTTTATTTTTAAAATTTTTAAATTTAATTATGCCAATAAGTCATATTCATCTACAGTACAATTTTAACCATATGGTACTATTTTTCAACCTAGCCGAGCGTGAGTCTTAGTTTAGCTGAAGTTTTCCTACAAATTTCTCTCTGCAGAGCATCAAACAATCAACTGGAATCAGTGCAGTTTGAACATAGCAACAGAAAGGAGGCATCCCACTTAGCTAGCTTGCACTGACTCTGCATTTCTTAGTTTTTTTTTAAAGATAAGCCAAAATCCGTAACATTTTTTTAATGAAAATAGGGTGCATAGGGCTGACGCTCACACAGTCACATTATAGGAATGTCATACTAACACAACTTGCAGTATTATATAATTACTCCATAATTTCTATGCCACATAAAAAATAGTGAAGTGCTTTATAATATAGGCCCCGTTTGGCACAACTCCACCATCGGCTCTTGAAGCTGTTTAGAGCCGTTTTGTGCCAAACGGGGTAAAACAAAATAGCTCCACCTAAGGAGTCTCTTAAAACCTGCTGAGACAAAAGATATGTACAAGATGGAGCTAAAAAAAGTAGCTTCACCCGGCTCCATCCACAGGCCCGCATGCACTGCCCTTGTACTTTCGTGAATTTACGCGATCTGCCACCGGCTCTTCTATTCTCCCATTCTCTTCATCACGAGTCATTTCTATGCAAAAAAACGCATTAAATATTGGTTGCTAATACTTTGTGTTATTTTAAATTTTAATTTTTTTTGAATTCAAATTTACTCGGATGAAAAATCATGTAGAAACATATAGCTCTTGATGTTACTACAAGCCAAATAGACAAGGGTATATTGGACAATTGACATCTCTCAACCATGCATGATAAAATAGGTGGAGCTGTTTTGCCAAACAGTCTACCAAAACAGCTCCAGCTCCACCGGTAGAGCTGTTCGTGGAGCTGAAACTAAAAAAATAGCTCTACTTGTGAAGTAGAGCCGTGCCAAACAGGGCCATAGTCTCGTTTTAAATGGCTTAAGTTTTTTTGCTTTTGATTTATTTAAATCAAAAGCTATTAAAAACGCATCGGTTTTTAATTTTAGCTTGTATTTTCTTTTTCTCTTTATTCCTTTGCATTATACGTATCGATATAACGGGTTTTTCAATTTATCTTAAATTTTTTCTTTATTTTTTCTTAAAAACTAATAATCGCTATAGTGTAATTTTAGCTAAAAGCTATAGCTATAAATTTAAATCAAAAGTTAGTTAGAGTACCACCGTATATAGCGTTACATGCATCAGAAATTAAAAAATATATACATGTACAGAAGGGCTATTGGGTGTAGCCTTCCTTTGGCATCTTGTGATTCGAAGAGGGAGAGAGAGATGCTTGAGAGGGGATCAAATCAAAAGCAAATCAAATTGTAGAGTGTCCGTGTCTTTCTTCCTTCTGCTTGTCGCATTCCTTTTGAATTTTTTGTATGGATAATCCTTTTTTTATTCGAAATTACATAAATATACCCGCGAGAATTTTTTTTACAAAAATAGGCTCCAGTCGCCTAATGGTTGAGCGACTGGAGCCTTTCGCCCAACCATTAAGCGACACATAAAGAGTCTACCAACCGTTCAGCGATTAACTGCAGTCGCCCCACCGTTGGGCGACTTTCATGAAGTCGCCGAACCGTTGGGCGACTGAAATTCAGTCGCCGAACGGTGGGGCGACTGAAGGTGGGATATAAAACCGCGCTCGACCACCGTCGCACTGTTTTCATTCCGTTCATTCGGCCGCTCGCAGAAGGGAGAAGAGAAGGGGGAAAGAAGGAGAGGGAGAGGAGGAGAGGAGGAGGAGAAGAGGAGGGGGAGAGAAAGAGAGGGAGAGGAGGAGAAGAGGAGAGTGAGTGTGCGATTTTCAGGTAATTTTTTGGTGCTATATTTTTTGTTAGTGTAAAAAATTATTTTAGAAAATGTAGTGTAGAAAATTAGTTTAGAAAATGTAGTGTAGAAAATTAGTTTAGAAATATAGTGTAGAAAATTAGTTTAAAAAATGTAGTGTAGAAAATTAGTTTAGAAATTTAGTTTAGAAATTAACTTTAGAAATCTAATTTAGAAATTTAATTTTCAAATTTTGTTTAGTAAATATAGTTTAGAAATTTAGTTTATAAATTTTGTATACCATTTATAATGCATTATTGTACAAAATATAGTATTTAAATGTACATGTACAAAATTTAATGTTGAAATTATTGTACAAATTTAGATGTAGAAAATCTAATGTACAAATTTAGATGTAGAAAATTTAGTGTAGAAAGTTTAGATGTAGAAAGTTTAGTGTACAAATTTAGATGTAGAAAATTTAATATTGACATTATTGTACAAATTTAGATGTAGAAAATTTAATGTTGAAATTATTGTACAAATTTTGTAGGTATGACTCGTGGTGGACGTGACTCCGAGTGCCCGTACGCGCTGTTGGACGAGCACGTGGACCGCTCTCATCGCGCTTCCCGTCTAGTGCCGCCACCGGGGAGCACGGACGAGCCGCTAGGTCAGCTAGGAGTGGTCCGGACACGCACACCTCACGTGGCCTGGGGACTCGACCCTCGTTGGACTACCAGGTTTGCACTACTCCAGCGTTTAGTGCGACCGTAAGTTCGTTCCGTGCTGACCTTCACTTTGTTTGTAGGCTGCGGGATGCCGGGCTACTCCCTCTTGCCCGGATGGTGCAGGCCACGGACGAGGATGGAGCCGCTGGCGGGGACGAGGTGGGCGGGGAGCAATCACGACGCTTTCCGTTCGACCGTTCCCTACTGACGGCTTTGGTGGACCGTTGGCGGCCCGAGACGCACACTTTCCACCTCCCATCCGGGGAGATGACGCCGACCTTGCAGGATGTGTCCCTACTCCTTGGCCTTGTGATCGCGGGAGGCACTGCCTTCCTACCGGAGGCCCCGGCCGAGTGGCGCGCTGACCTGCTCGCCAGATTCCAGGGGGTCGTTCCACCGGCCGATGAGCACCACATCTTCGGAGAGGATCAGACCCATGGGCCGACGCTGAGGTGGCTCGCATAGTACCGGGTACGTGGTTACAATCGATCGTGTCTTCGAAGCTCTTATTTGTGGTATTACGTACTAATAACAACTTGTTTGCATTCAGGTGGAGCGCATGGATCCACAGGCAGACGATCACCAGGTGTCGCGCCACTTGGAGGCGTACGTGTTGTGCCTGTTTGGTTGGGTGCTTTTCACCACCAGCCACGGCAACTCGGTTGTTTGCATTCAGCCACCAGTCGTACGGAAGAGCGACTGGATGCAGTCGCTCTACTGTGTAGCGACACAAATTGTGTCGCTTAATGGTTGGGCGAAAGGCTCCAGTCGCCCAACTATTAGGCGACTGGAGCCTATTTTTGTAAAAAAAAAATCCCGCGGGTATATTTATGTAATTTCGAATAAAAAAAGGATTATCCGTACAAAAAACTCCATCCCTTTTGCTGCTTCTCTTCTCTTCTGTTCTTTCGTTCCGCCATGCCACTCTGCTTTCGTTTGCATGCCATGGCTCCTTTCTCTGTCTCACACTAGCATTATACAGGCATTGTTCCATCTATACTCTTCTTTTGACACATCTTCTAATGCTGCTTGGTAAAGCAGCTTGATCGCATTCATGTTTGTTGCAGCAAATTATTTTAGGTTCTGCTTATTTCGGCTTGATCTTCTGGCTTCTGACTTATTTTTCACTATTCGTAAATTTCGTCTTTTTATTTCTTTTTTTTTTGCTTTTTTGAGCTTTTTTTGCTGGTTCTTTTTTCTCGTATTCGTTTGCATTGTTCGTAATGGGTTAACTTGTTTTTTTTCTATTTTTAAGTTTTTTAAATTTAGTTACGTCAAATAAGCCGCCATCAGCTACAGTGTAATTTCAGCCAGCTACAGTGCAATTTCAGCCATAAGCCAGCTTATTTCAATCCAACCGAGCGGCACCTTAGTCTCTCGACCGGTTGTTCTCAATGTCAAGCACCTGCATTACAATTTACTAGCACTGGCGATCTCTCTCTCTCTTTATATATATATATATAGTGTTGGATTTAACCACATCGCACTGCGTGCGTTAGTGCATGCGCTTTGTAACTTTATAAATATCATGAATAGCTTGGATGTAGGATGGCGCGTCATTACGAGTTGGACGTGCCAGGTGTGTCGGATCAGTTATTTATTTTCCACAGTATAAAAGATCAACGGAGAAAATGTTGCGAACCAATTCCGAGCGGCACATAAACATTGTTGTCTCGTGATTCACTATTCTCTAACGAGTCCAGCCATCCACGAGTGTCGAGTCTTCGTGATCGTCACTTGCTTCAAGTATGTTTCCTTCGTGGACGTAGCTCGCTTCGAGTATATTTCCTTCATGGTCGTAACTCACTTCAAGTACGTTTCCTTTGTGGTCGTAACTTGTTCCTTCATGGTCATAACTCGTTTCGAGTACATCCCTTTGTAGTCGTAACTCACTTCGAGTACGAGTTACTTCGTGGTTGTAAGAGTATTGTTCATCAAGTTTCGGGCGGCACATAAATACTGTTGTCCAGCTATCCGCGAGTGTCGAGTCTTCGTGATCGTCACTTGCTTTCAGTACTTTTCCTCCATGGATGTAACTAACTTCGAGTACGTTTCCTTTATGGTCGTAGCTCACTTCAAGTACGTTTCCTTCGTGGTCGTAACTCGTTCCTTCGTGGTCATAACTCGTTTCGGGTACGTTCCTTCGTGGTCATAACTCCCTTCGAATACGAGTTACTTTGTGATCATAAGAGTATTGTTCACCAAGTACTGTAACAGAGTACTATTCTACGAGTACTGTAGTAAAGTATTGTTCTGCGAGTACTGTAGCATAGTACTGTTCATCCGAGCAGCTCATTCGTGTACTCACGGTCGAAGTATTCTGAGTACTCACAGTCGAAGTCTTCCGAGTACTAACGGTCAAAGTCTTCCGACCATATTGTATACTCCGACTTGCCGTAACAGATAGATGGTTAAGTCGCCATCATCCTAGAAAGCACCAAATGCACCACCAAGAATTATGCTAACCTCCAATTCACCCCATCCATGCAAATCATACATGACAGAAATTTACTTTCGCGCTCACCGAATTGTATATTGGTTATAACTAGCAAAGCGTCATGGTTGAAGCTTATTTGTAGCCAAGAATGGCAAGAGCCTAATACAACTTTCTCGCTTCAGTCTATACACATCAGATATATATGGGGTGGGTTTCTTTTTGGTTTATGGTTTTCTTTGAATAAATAAACATAGCAGTTTCTTTGCCGACTTTTTAAAATAATTTATCGAAACAATCTTTTTGAAATAGTTTATTGATTTATTGGCATTAAATTTATTCACACAAACGCTTACGTTAGAGTCAAAAGTCACCTACGCTCTATTTGTTGTGCTATTTCGGTTCAGTTAGATGCGGCTTATCCTCCCGTTAGTCCATGAATAGCTCTAGATTTGGCGGAACAAATCAAAGCATCATTGTTATCATTTTATAAAATGATCTATGCAAATTAAGAAGAAATCTAAGAAAAATCCCAAATGGATCATCATCGGCTGTACTGTACTTTACTGTACGTACGTGAGTGAAATGAAAATCTGACAGGAACAGAACTGGGTCTCACATGAAGGGAAGAGTCGGAAGACTGGAACCCAGCGCCAAAATGCGGATTAAGTAAAGGCAAAATTAGACGCATCTAATGATATGATAGAGGCAGCCAGAGAAAGTGACCCATACTTACCTCTACTATACCTTGGATCCAATCTTAGCCTGTAATAATAGTAGAAAAAAGAATGTCAACTCGAGTCTCTGATCTATATTGGTTTGGTAGGCAAGTTGTGAGGGGTTTGCGAGTGCATGTTGTATTTGCACCCTTCTTAATTAAATGGATTTGTTTTATCACACCCTTTCCAAAGAAACTTAATTTGGAGGGCTCTGTGAAGGCGGTTGTTCTTGACGATTACTCAATTCGGTTTATCTCTCTATTGTGGGTTGAGGTGCTCTAAGTTTCTGTATATGACTCCACCGTCAAGTGTTAGGATAATGTTAGACCATGTGGATGATTATAGATAAAGTAATGATGAATAATTAATATTTAGATTGTTTTAGATTTTGCTTTTGTGAAAGTTTTGATCGATCACGGTCAAAGATCTTAAGTTCAAGTGGTTTCAGTCTGCTCCGAGTGGTTTTTGTCTTCTTCAAATGTTTTTGGTTGCTCCGAATAGTTTTGGACTAGTCCGATCGGGTCCGAGTAGCATCGGACGGTGTTCAAGTAGCAATGGAGTATCGGATGGTATTCGAGTAGCTCTAGAGCATCGAACGGCTTTCGAGATGTATCCAAACATCGGACTACACTTGAGTGGCATTAGAGGATCACACGGCTGAACGACCACAATAGATTTCGACCACAATAGAACGACCACCGAATGTAATCGTAGCTACAATACTTTTTTATGATCGTAACAACAGTATCTGGTCGGTACTTGATAGTTGAAAGCTTTGCAGTCGATAGTCGTAGACTTTACGGAATGCTGTTATAGTCGTAGACTTCACAGTCTTGTTTTCATAGTCGTAGACTTTGCAGTCTGTTGTCTGTCTTCTGTAATCGAAGGCTTTGCGATCGGTTGTTGTAGGCTTCGTGGTCGCTACTCGTAGACTTCATGATCAGTAAAGTGCTTTAATTTCTGTGATCTTCGAATACCTCGAGAACTCATATTGGGTCAGTGGTTGACTGATCTGGTCGGAGTGGATGTCAGTGATACTCAGTGCTCGGTGATCGATGGTGCGGCAATTGGTTGATGATTGGTAGTCATAGACTTGACGCTCGGTTCTCGATGGTTTTGGTCGGTAGAGATGCGTGGTATCCCTAAGTGTTTAGAGTGGAGCGATAGTATTTCCCGAGTGCTTGTGGTTTTTGAGTACTCGTTGAGCTAACAGTCGTAAGAAGTTGTTTGGAGCTGATTTGCGGTAAGCGATGGAATGTGTGGTCGAAGACGATCTGGTTGATGGTCGTGGATGGTTTTGTTATTATCTATAGATGAACAAGGGTGGTGTGAGTGTGTATGTGTGTGCTGATGATGGTCAAGTTGTGGAGATCTTGTGCCGGGAAATATTTTTTGGTCTTTGCATGTACAAGATGGCATGAAGATGATCATGATCAGTGACGAGAAGGACCGAGACTAGGATGGGGAGATCTGAGGTCCAGATGGTAGAGGATGTCACACGAGATGGTCGGGCTAACGCTAGAGTACATAGAGATCAAATGTGGTGATGTGTGGAGAAGCTACGGGCGATGCAGTCTTGGAAGTTTCTACAAGGAGGTTAATGATACGAGATAGAGCTACGAGAGGTGCATTCCTGGAGACTTCATCACGTGGTGAGATTAAAAACGTTATGGAAGGAGTCTGTAACGGGAAGGATTAGATATTTAGTAAAACCCGTGTTACGAAGGGTTTCGGGTCCCTTAATTTGAGGAAGAGATAGTATTTCCTATTCGTATTTGAGTCGAACACGTTTTAGGGCTTTAGCATATAAAAACAGGGAAAGGCCAAGTGTTTTGGCCATGATTTGCGAGGTTTTTTGTGTTAAGGTTTTTAGGGGTGCTTGTGAGGGCACTTTGTAAATCCACGAAAATTCAGCAGTAAAGAACATCTTGAATTAATCTGGTTCATTATTTTTGGTGATTGCTATTTGGGCGACGCATACGACTATGAGCAAAACTGAGCATCAAGTGTTCGTTTGAGCGATCATATTCTTCGTCGACTACGTAGAGATTTCAAGAAGCGGAGGCAATCATTCACCCCCTCTGATTGCGTCATACGATCCTACAGATAATCTAGTCTGTTTAGGGGTACTTGGAGCATATGAATATGATTCCGTAGAAATAGGATAAAATTCCTTCATGAGTCCTTAATACTTATCTGTCATATTCTTCAAGTGTAAAAAAGAAGTCACCATGTTCTCTCTCAAAGGCTAGAAACTACTACATTAATCGGAGAAAAGGGAGAAAGATCCACACCATTGATTATGCTTCGTCTATACTATAATGGTGCAGATTAAACAGATATAACTATAAAAGCTGTTACAATTATGTAAGGAATACAACTCTATTCCCACCACAAGTATTAGAGTTATATAACGAGTAATTGAAAAAGAAGCACAAGCGAATGGGGATACATTATCAGGGACAGGATGTGAGAAGTGTTGGCAGCAGGTTTAGGGCGTTTAAAACATATCTGAATTCATAACAGGTTGAAACCAAACCTTGTGTGCAAGGGAGTTAGAAAAGCGTTGGAGATGGGGATGAGCAACATTACCATGGAGAGCGATGCCTTGGTCCTGAAAGCTACGATAGAAGGAAATAAGTATGATTTGTGTCTGATTGGTAACAGTGTTCCTAGTTGAAGGAATCCCTTTTCTTCTTTCTTTTTTTTTTTAATAGTTGGAAGTTTCAATATTGTCCATGATCTTACAATAAGGTAGCTCACGCTCTTGCAGTGATTGGATGTAATTCCAAACATGAAGAACACCTAATCTCCTGAGGGTGTTCCCTCCTCTGTTCGAGTTTTGGTGGCCGGCAATTTAGCCAGTTCCACGGTATAATGAAATAAATGAGTTCCATTTAAAAAAGGAGTTATAGTTATATAACATGTATAGCTCAGGGGCGGATCCAGCGGTGGGGCGGGGGGGGGGGGCTCGAGCCCCCCTACCGCTACCGGACCCTTGGAGCCCCCCCATAAATTTTTAGTATGGATGTATAATATAGCAGGGGCTGAGGTCGAGCTGAAAGTATTTCAGCCCCTCCAAAAAATTTTCCTAGATCCGTCACTGGTATAGCTCATACAAACATACACATCGTAGTATCTAGCTGCGCAATTACACTGAAAATTCGACTAGTTCTTAGCGCTTTAGATCAACAACGGACCTTGCTGGTTACACTTGGTTTTCCATCCATGCATGCAAAACTCGGAACATACGATGGTGCAATTGCAAAGAAGACCTTTATTACCTTCTTTTTCTTTGGGCTTTATCCGTTTCCCATGATCAGGTTCACAAAGCTGAGTGAACATTCACTCTCATCTGTAGGACTAGGCTGCTGGGCTCGTCCGGAAATATTCCTGATTCCGTCCGTAGTTTCTCAAGCTTTGACTGGATCTCTTGCTTTACCTTCTGCCTGCGCTTTCTTCGACAAATAGGATAACGACCAGTCCACTGACACGTGGGCCCCACCCCCTTCTACCGATCCCATGGTCGGTGCACTGAGAAAAAAAACATCCCTGACGACGCTCTTCACGTTGATCCGATGGTTCACACGAAATTTAGACCGGGTTCTTTTATATTTATAACTTATATTATAGTAATTAGTTTTTAAACGATATATCTTTTTAAAATGGGTTCTACAAATTGGTTATAGTAGACACTATACCGAATTTATCTATATCGGTCAAAATTACGCGCGAGTGTCTCTTTTTTTCGTACTCTCTCTTACGAACAAAAAGAATTCAAAAATTTAAGCCAAAAATTATAAATCACAATAAAAAAACCCACTTTTGGATACCATAATGGGCTTATGTCCACATGCCATCTACTGTTCGTAAAGTTTTTTTTAAAAGAAATGCCCCTTTGTGATTGTGATTTTATGAGGGTCAGATTTACCCATTAGGTTTGGTTGTACGGTCACTCAATATAAAATATAGTAAGTTTCGTATACCAACTAGTTTATCTAAAAACTAAAATCGAGAAGGAAACATGAGCAATTCAGTGGTGTAAAAAAGAAATTGGTGCAGCCGGTGTAGGTATTTGCCATTGTTTCGGCCTAACTTAAAAGTTCGCCCTACATCCCACTAATCTCTGGCTACATCACCCGTTCTACAAAACCATGGTATATTGGTATGGGTTATGAAAAGGGGAGATAAAACCCTAAAAGTAGGACGCGTGATGCATGCACGGGGCCGGGGTGTGGAGTTGAGGAACACCGGCCGCGTCCTGCGCGCCAAACCGCGGCCGCGACATGTGATGTGAGCCGAGTAAAAGAGGAGAAGCCGAGCAAAAGTGCATGATGCATCGATCGCTAGCTACCTCTCTCTCTCTCTCTCTCTCTCTCTCTCTCTCTCTCTCTCTCTCTCTCTCTCTCTTCAAACCTCTATCCAAAACATCAGAAGGGTCGCGTGAGCATGAGCTTGAGATTCCCCGTCTTCTTTTGGCGCAGTTACGACATGCATCGATCGACATGTCGTGTTCCTATCTTCCCTTTTTCTTTCTGTCTTTCTTTCTTTCTTTCATGTTCTCCCAAGCAGCTGTTACGGCTTTTGCATGCAAAGGCGACCGGCGACGAGCACCGGCCATGCATGGTTTGGGAGGGAAGCACATCCTTGATAAAGGCACCGGAGGCATGGCCTCGTGGACCGTCCGATTGAGAAGGGGCGCTTAGGATCAACGCGTGGGGGGAGAGATTAAGGGCTTATGAATACTGTCCCGTGAGAAGTTCAGAGCATCTCGTCCCCTTGGATCCAAACTGTCCAGGGCTTCACCTAGCATAGCTCCAATTCCGAAGCACCTAATGGTAGAGGATAGGTACACTTCCGTTTACGAGTAGGTAGGTCGGTCGGTAGGTATGCAAATTGTGTAACTTTCATGGGCCCTTCTGGATGCACCTCGGAGGTGGCTCAACTATCAAAGTCCTATGCTACTACAGAAAAACTTATTATAAACAGCTCAAAAGTGTCATGTATTTATGGATCTGTAATACCCTAAGTGCATTACAGAAGGTTTTAGAACCGTCATTGATATAATTATCATAGACAATTCCTAAATAGAACCGTCTGTGATAACGATTATTACAAACGATTCTTATTACGAACTGTCTGTGATAGTATATTATCACAGACGGTTCTTAAATAGAATCGTCTATGATAGTATAATGGTTCCTAAATAGAATCGTCTATGATAGTATTATATTATCACAAACGGTTCCTAAATAGAATCGTCCATGATAAGTTTCGATCGAACTCAAAAATACATCTTTCAGTTCATTAATATTCTCTAATTGCACTATTTGCGCTAATTGTGCTTTAAAACAGCGCATCAGATAATACATATGAACCAAAACAGGGCTATTTATGAGAATAAGATCATCTTAGCTATATCCATCCAAGCATCACATGTAAGAACTAAGGTATCAACAAATAATTTTCACATACACATATCCATCCAAACATCAAGGAAGAGAGGGGAAAGGATCAGATGGGGGTATAAGCAAAATACTGGCGCCGATGAAGAAGAGAAAGCGGCAGTGTCACCGTTGTGTCACGACGGTAACACTGCAAAAGGCACTCTTACAATAAGCGTACCTTGTGCAATGAACCGTGACATCACAACCGGACGCGGAGGAGCTCAGGAGAGGTGGCCAGTGCTTCAATCGGCTGCTTGGGGGAGCTAACAGGCGGATTGGTTTGGAGTGTTCAGGGAAGCGTGTAGGGGATGCATATATAAGGGCATTTGGGTAGTGAAACCAAAAGGTCGCGATGGTTTAGTTTGAAAGTTTGAATAGAGGGGGCGGCAAAATCGGACGATAAAATATCACAGACGGTTTTTAATACAAACCGTTTATGATGAGGTAATATCACATACTGTTTTTAATATAAACCGTCTGTGAAGTATCATCACAGATAGTTTGTATTAAAACCGTCTGTGATTGTACTTAATGCTGACTGTTTTGATTAACCATCTATGATGAAATATCTAGTATAACTTGTTTTGTAGTAATGATACCATAATATTGTTCTTACACTTAGCGGTGCCCTCCATTGTTTATAGCATAAAACGCGAGGGTTCATCACATCTATATATGATTCTCATATGTATAAGGGTCCTTTTGGTTCTCTGAATTGAATTGGGTCAATGGAATTAAGGATCCAATTCAATTTCGTGATGAAATAGGATTGGTCTATGGTTCCAGTTCAAAGTTAAAATGGAATTGAATCAAACTCAAATCGAAATGTTGTTCGGTTGCCACACTTGGTAATTGCCAGTTTGCCACAACCACTAAGGATTAGTTGGATCTGGCGAACAACACTGCAAGGATTTCGACAGTTGGGAGTCAATGCAGATGGGCGGAGCCGATGAGGTGGTGGTTCTGGCCGGAGTCGAGCATGGAGACGGCGGCCGGTTTCGAGGCACGCAGATGCAGGAGATACGTACTGCTGCAAATCTGCAGCGGTGTAAATAATACATGCAGTGCAGGCTCGAGAGGCAGCGGTGCGACTGAACTGAGCCATCTCATCCATTAGAGCAAATATAATAAGAGGTTGTTAGTAGGCTGTATACTGAGGTGGAGGAGAGCGAAGAGAGGTGGGCTGTAAATTTACAGCCAGCTGAAGCACAAGAACCAAGAAACTTTGTGAGAGAAAGGGGTGTGTCATACAGCCTTCAGCTGGCTGTAAACTACTATATGAATAGACTGATAAGTGAGCTGTAAGTGTCCATACAGCCAGCTGAATGCTGTATTATTAGCCTTGCTCTTACTGCGGCGAAAGCTCCCATGGGGTCGTCGCAGCTGCACGCATCGATCGCGTATGACGGTGTAAATACCGGCCGGCCATTAATAGGATCAGATGGGGTTCGTCACATGCTTCTTGCTCCCTTCGCCAGCGTTGGTCTCGGTGAAACAAACGCGACGGCGACCGAAAGCAGTATCAAGACAGATAGTGCATTGTTCATGGCTTGCATTTTTAATTTGTGTACTGTGCTTTGCTATACTATGTACAGTACGTGTACATTCCTTTTGTACCGTATTTGTCCCGTATGGAAAGCAACTGATGGATACGTGTTGCTACCAATACTTGACTTCTACTCCCTCCGTTTTTTCGAGTGACGTTCTAGAATCCATGACTAATATATTATTAAATTTATCGTTAAAAATAATTTTATTAGCCTAAACTCAAGGGGATGAACAGAAATTATTAGCCTAAACTCAAGGGGAATCTTAAACGCTCAGTTTTTTCTTCACATAAGTAACATTCATAAAATACTAAAGTAGGCAATGCTGACAACAAGCTACAATAGACACCTGTTTTTGCCACCTACAATTATGACAACAAAATAGCTACAATAGACACCTACAATTATGACATAGATACTAAGTTGCCTTTGCCTATTTTTGCCAGCTTTAAGAAGACATTGCCATCCTTCTTTACTGTATTTTTGACTTGCAATTAAGTTCTCCGGAACCGTTTGCTGTATTACATACTAAAACAGCGTGTCTATAAAAAAAATCCCCACCCACCTCCTCAATTAGTATTTACCCAATGATTGTTTTTCTGAACACATCGCATGATTTGCGGCTTCCCTAATATATATGCAACAATAGATCCTCCTCTTCCCTCCCTCTCTGCAGTTTCTTTGCCTACCCCCATAGTTGGATGGTTTAAGGTTCCATCTCTCACCTGTGTTGCTAACTGCATACACCTGTTAGTTGGGTTGTTTAGTTTTTCTCCATAAATTCATTCTCCTCATGTGGCTCATTTCGCAATACCATGTCAGAGAATGGGTTTACGATAGAATGAACATCAACTCCACTATCAACACAAGGTAAGATCTACGCTAATAGGAACCGGCAATACGAAGGACTCTTTTGATGCTTATGATCTCCCAATAGAAAAGGAAAAGATAAAAGATGCAGTCTTGGTCATATTTTTGCTTTTATTTTTTGTTGAAGCAGACAGTACAGGATCTAGAGGTTTTTTCTACATTTGGAAATATTAATTGCATCCACAAGTAAATCCCCTTGAACCAATGATGCATAAATCATGCACACTGGGTGGTTTTTCTGTCTTGGCATGATCAAAGGACACTGGAAAGTTGCTTATTTTTGCCGAATGTGCGCTAAACCCGCTGCATGCAGTTACGGCACCAGATATTTTGTTGCAGCAGGCAACTCAATTTTTTCAGACGCATCGATAACAGACAACATTGTCTCATCAGTGTGTTACGTCACAAGAATGTGGGCACATACGTAATCTTAGAGCTTTGGAATCATAACTTTGATTTCAAATAACATCCAAAACACCACAGCAAAAAGCCCAGCTACTTAACATAGTTTCTCCAATGCAACCATACAAGCTGTAAAGCTCAGCAACTAGTTGTAAATCATCACCGCAGGCTTGCAATGCTCGCCACACCGCAACAAATAAATATCACGCGCGCGCGCGCGCAATCTGAGGGCATTTCAGTCTCCAAGCCTGAATCCGCACCACCATTCTACACCTAAAACACCGAATAAAAATGCAAACTTTGAGCGCACTCCAGAAACCGCTGATCGAGTACGACGCTAGGGCCGCACCTCTAGCTTCCCACGCGAATCAGGGTCACCATTCCACCCGCATAATCGAACAAACGCACACACCGGCCTCAAGCTCAACTCCACCCGCAGAGATCGACCAGAGCACTAGGGTTTCGCGCACCAAACGAGCGAACAGGAGGCGGCGGAGGAGGAGCGATACCTGTAGAGGCCTAGAGGGTGAGGTTGTCCGGGTCGAGCTTGATGGCCTGCGTGTACAGCGCCGCGGCCTTGAGGAGCTCCCCGATTTGAACTGCTCGTTCCCCTGCTCCTTCAGCGCCGCCGCTCCTCCTCCGCCGTCTGCCATCGTCGCCGACGAGGGTCCGGGGGTTAGGGTTTTGGGGTCCCGAGGTCCTGTGTAGTACGACAGCATGTTGCTAATCCGCAGATCCTGTCCGCGAATTGTTTTTTCTAATCAACTTATGTCCTTCTCTTTTTCCAAAAGGGAGGCAGTTTAAAAAATACGTAGTCTTGGACGTCAACATGCTTATATATAATTTTTTATGTATCAAATCTAAATATTTAAAAGATGTCAGTATCTAAAGTTCAAAACTTTCAGCTGTACGTATTCTAGAACAATTTGTTTTGTGAACGGGAGGAAGAAGTATAATTGATTTATTTCTGATTATTTTTAGAATAGATCTGCTGCTGAGATAACAGTACACTGTAGGCTAATCTGTGCGCAATTCATGCCTGAAGTGTATATACATGACAATCGAGGATTTAGTTTGAAATGCAAGAAATTGAGAGAGAGAGAGAGAGAGAGAACTCAGGAAACAATATAATTCCTGTATGTTCTATATGAGGCCTAAGGCTCCATTTCAAGCGCGGGAATTGAACCGTTGCATGTAAGTGAAATCCTTACGTCCCAAATAAGTCTTCAATGGAGTAGAAATGCACAAACTTGCATGTTTGTGATTATGAACCACTCACAAGCACAGATGCACTGGCACCGGAAATGTATCCCACGAACTCGTCAGAAATAACCTGTTTACCTGATACCATTTACACACATCGACAGAACGATTCCACCTGCATGACCTCTCAACTTTGTGCCCCAAAAGAAAAATCAACAGCAGGATTCACTTTAGAGGAAGCGAAGAACATGAACAGGAGCTACGAACATGGTGATCACCGTCAGAATTCTACAAGAACAGCGGAACAAATTACGACAACGGAACAGTTGCTGCTGTCATGACGACTACCATTTACATCCTTACTTGAGATAAACAAACTAGGATCAGTCCACTTAATTATTTACCTAAAGCAACATAAAACAAGAGCAAAGTTACTGCATTTTCTGAAGATTAAAAAGCGGTGAAAAAAAACTTCTGATTAACCTCCCCTTTTCTTGCTCTGAACGAGCTGGGGAGAGGAGTTAGTCGTCGATGGCTTTGGCCCTCATGCAGCAGGACGGCCCGCGCTTCTGCCGCCGGCTGTCCCGCCGCTTCCCGTAGAGGTACTCCACCAGCTTCACCCTCGACCGATGCTGCACGGTCTTTATGGAGCGCCGGCTGGCCCGCTCCTCCTCATGCTTCAGCAGGACCTGCTGGAACTTCTGCATCTCCAGCTCCAGCCGGCCGATCTTCTCCGACATCTTCCTCACCCGCTCCAGGATCTTGCGCTGGCTCCTGCTCCGCAGGTCGACGTTCTCGCCGTCAAGCCCGTCTGCGGATGTGAATTCCTCGGCCTTCTTCAGGAGCTTGCTGTTGGTGTCGATCAGCTGCGAGATGGCGCCCTCAGCTTCTATCATCTGCACCTTGACGCCCTCGAGCTCGATCTCCGCTGATGCCTCCACGCTTGCTCTTAGTTCTTGGATGATGATCTGAAGGTCCCTGAGCCTCTGCGCGTCAGAGGAGAGCCTCTCGATGACCTTCTTCTTCCACTCTCGGTGCGGTTCCGTGGTGACAGACCTTGGTAACTCTTGCTTGTCGATGCTGAGATCCTTCACAACCATTAGCTCAGAGGATGACCGCTTACCCTTGTCTTTCTCGGATGCCTCGCTCTGTGGTGGTCGCAGATCATCATGCCTACGGCTGTCACTGCCTGCTCTGACCACGCTCCACAATGCAAGCATCTTATCGTCAGGTTGTGCTGCCGCGTGTTTCTTCTTGTGACGGTGTGAACCGACTCTACGGCTGGGAGTTTGGACGAGGTCGAGCTGTATGTCCTTCAGCATTCGCTCGTAATTCACTTCGCTGGCGTCACTGTCCATAACGTCCTTGAGCTTAAGCATTTCAATCTGCTTCCTTGCGTCTTGGAGATTGCTGTTGAAATCGAGCCTTTCTTGCTCAATAACAACTCCGGTATCTGTAACCACCTTCTGGAGTGCTTTGATGGTTCCATGCAATTTCTGCAGCTCCATGTCTTTCACCACCTTTATTGCATTTTGGTCATCACTTGGTTTTACAGCAATCTTCGAGAGCTGAGGTGACAATGGAATTTCCTAGCAAAAGCAGCAAGCAAAATGAGTCCCATGAGTGAAAAACAATTTCACAGTACGGCGAACGATGCAAATGCATACTAGATACAAATATTAGATTTCTCGAGTATATATTCTAGATCCTTCAAGAAGGATCAACATAAAAGCATTGGATTTCTTTCTTCAACTGAAGGACAGGAAAAACATAATTATGTTTCACAGAAAGAATAAAGTGTCAGATACTTCAATATGAATAGAGATGGGAAATAAGGACATAGAACAAATAACGTGTACCTCCTTCCAGAGCTTGTTTGATGGTAAGCAATCCTTGGCCAGCAATAAGGTTTGTTTCTCTAGGGCATTGACTTCAGTTTGCAACACTCCTAACAGTGTGAAGTCACCATTCTGGTCAACCTTTAGCCTTCTGTTCTCAATCTCCACGGCATTTAGCTTGTCCTTCAGCTCATCCACATAAGAGTTCCTCCGAGTGATCTCCTCCTTCAAAACCTCCTTCTGTACCATTTCACTTATTTCAAAACTCTCACATGTTACGATGAGCTCAAGGACCTTCTCCTTGAAGAGAGCTGCATTAGCAGTGGCCATTTGCATGTTGGCCAGCAATTTCGTGATCTCTGCATCGCAAGACTTGACATCAATCACTGGCTGTTCTTTGCTCCTGAGCATTTCCACTTCACTTTGCAGCTTGCAGAGCTCCTCCCTTAACATTTCGTTTGATTTCTCAAGACCAGCATTGTCGACTTCTTTGCGCTGTTCCATGTTCACCCCGCACTCTTGTTGGCTCTTCCTGCCAGATTTCAACAGCTTGGTATCTCTTCGCGTAGTACGCCTTCTTCCAGTGGCAATTTCTGCACTAGAGCCATCACAGATGCTCATTGTTCTACTGAGCTCCTTCTCGAGATAGTTGTTCTCAAGTTGCAGCTCTCCAAACTTCTTGTTCATCAGCCTGATTTCCTGATAAAGATCGTTGCCTGCCGCATGGAGAGACCCGAAATCATCATGCAAAGACTGCAATTGTGATGTCCTCTCATCATGAAGGCTTCTGAAAATGACACCAAGGATATCTGTTCTGACTGTTTCACCAAGGAGAATACTGAAATCATCTTCAAACGACTTCTCTTTCTCCCTGGAGTCATAAAATTTGCCTGACAGTGAGGAGTTCTCTTCTATCAGTTTGATAATCTCAGCCTGCAATGACTGCCGTGACTCTTGCACCTCTGAGAGATGCCGAACCAAGAACTTTGCCTCAGCTTTCAACTCATCAACTTTGCGGTTTTGAGACTCCATCTCCTTCCGTAACTCACAGCTTATCTTTAGTAGATCATGTCTTTCACTCTGCAGCTGCTGCAGCTCCTCACTCTTTGATTGCCACTCTCGCCTCAGAACACTCCTTTCCGACCTCAGATCAGCCACCTCTCGTCCAAAGTGCTCCAGAAGCGTAACAACAAGCGACTTCTCGAGGATCTGGTTCTGCTTCACATCCTGAGCATCAGAAATTGTATTCAGCAGGCACTTGATCTCATGCAAGATGAGCTGCACAACTATGTCAAGCTTCATTAGATCCAACGATCCATATTTCTCATCCAAATGTAGTACTTCCATCACAGAACCAATCCCTCCGGTTAGTTTCTGATTGTTTTCTGACAAGAAGGCCAATTTCTCCTCCTGAACCTTGCATGCCTCTTGTTGGTTTTGCAGTTGTCCTGAGACATCAGAATTTGCTTCTGCCATGTCACCTAAGCACCTCTGCAAGACAAAAATCTCAATCCGAGCTTCAACAATTTTATGCTCCTCCTCTTGAAGTTGGTTCTCCCTACGACGTCCTTCTTCTAGCAGTAGGCCTATCTGCTTCTGCATAGCACTGAACTGGGTCTTGCCTGAGTGGGTGAGTTCTTTGTGTTCCTCTCTCTCAAGCCTTAACAGCTCCTGTAGCTTGATCACTACATCAAGCGCCTTGGTTTTGTCCTGCTGAAGATCCAAGTGCCGTCCTTCTAACTCTGCAAACTGGGTTTCCAAATTGAGTAGTGCACCATTGATGCTATCCACCTGAGACAACATTAAAGCATATAGGGATCAAGTTACATCATTTTAACCTCTGATGAAAATTAACAGAAAGTAATAAAGATTTCAGGCACCTTACCTCATGCACAAGAATTCTCTTTTCAGATTGAAGTACAGAGTTCTGATTACATAGTGCCTGTGTGGACTCTTCCAAGTCTTTGATCTTCCTTCTGAGGAACTCAAGCTCAGTATTATTGCCAGATAACAAATTTTCCAAGAGCACGTTCTTCTCAGATAGCTTCTCCATTGTATGAGAAATGCCCTCAATCCGTGCAATGAACATGGCTCGCTCAGACTGGTGGCCACTGATCTTGGAATTAAGGTGCTTGTATGATTCTTCCAATGCAGCCTTCTTCTCCCGCAATCCTTCAATCTCAGTGATTGCAGCTGACAAAGATCTCTCCAAATGAGCATTTTTCTCCAACGTCCTCTCCAGCTGCATCAGATTCTCAACATACAGGGCCTTCACACACTCGTGGTGCTTGACGATCTCTTTTAGCTCAACATTTCCATCCCTCACCTCTTGTGCAAGTGCTTGGAGTGATTCCACATTGAAATTCACAACTTGTATTTGCTCCTTGATTGAAGAATGTTTCCTCTCAGAGTCACCCCTATCATCTTTGAGGTGTAAAAACTCATGTTGAAGCACCTTCTTTTCCTCCACATGCTGAGACACCTCTTCCTTGAGTTGCCGCTGTGCATTCTTCAAGGAAATTATCTCATCCTGCAGACGAATTATTGCCGAGGTGGAAGAGTGGTTTTGATCAACCAATGTCCGGTTCTCTTCTCGAATCTTCTCCAAATCTTTCTGAAGTCCAACTTTGCTGGTTTCGATGTCCTTAAACTTACTTGCTTCACCATGCTTTTCAAGAGCCAAAAGTCTTAGCTTCTCCTGTGCTTGTGCCAATTGCTTCTCTACTGATAGCCGTGCCATTTCCGCTTGCATGCTCTTTAGTCGCTCTTCTTGTATAGATATGCTAAGCTTTTCCAACTCAACGTGCTTCTCATTTAGCTCCTCATGCTTCTCTTTTGAGGCATGCTTCAGCTTATCTAGCTCCAAATGCAAATTCTGGTTAGCTCTCTCAAGCAGAAGGCACCGTTCCTCTGCGGTGCTCAAATTCTGCAGTCCATTTTGCATCTCCTCTTTCAGCCTCTTGAACTCCTCCTGGGTATGCAATACTTCAGACTTGAGGTTCTGTAATCGATCACTGGATTGTTGGCATTGTGAAAATGCAGCTTCCTTCTCTGCTTCTTGTTGTGCAAGGGCCTCCTTGAGGCAAAGAACTTCAGATTCAGCCCTGTCACTCTTTTCTAACACTGATGAAATCATCTTCTTGAGGTCTTGATTTTCCTGTGACAAGCTTGATATGTCTTTCTGCAGCTTCTCATGGTCCTGGTCATCTGCAATACTAGTACATTAATCTGACTGCTATTAGGATTATCTTGTATTTATTGAGGAAGAGAATTTGTAGAACATACCTTTAACACGTTTTTTTGAATCACCAGTGTTGAGGAAAGAGAGGAAAAATGCTGTCATATCACGATTGTCAGTGTCAGTTTCTGTAGATACAGTTTCAGCTGGCAGGTCATCATCCAAGTCTAACAGAAACTCATCAGGAAATGCTTCTGCCATTTTCCGATGAGCTTGTCGGAGTTCCCCGGCAGCGTGATCATATCTTTCAGCTAAAGCTCGGTAAGCACGGTATAACTCCTCAAGCAAAGACATCAGTTCTGGACGCCTTCTGTAGTACATTTCTGCTCTTCTTGCAAATGAGTCAGCATCCTCATCGATGATCTTGATCATCAGTTTGATTTTGCTGTCCATATCTGTATGATCAAGCATTAACCAATACTAATTCAGTTCAGACTTCAGTAAATGTTACAAAAGGAGTTATAGAGCACCAAATCACTTAAGTACATGATAACATCAAACATTTGCAGCTACTGACATGTAATTTGCTATTTCTTTGCGTTGAAGCTAAAATATGTAGTATAAGTTAGATGTGCATTTATCTTGACTACATCTACGTCCAAGATTGCCTCTATGTCTAGCACGACAATATATTCTCGAAAAAACTTGACATTTAAGCAGATGATGATCTCTAAATATTGGGCAATTTCAAGTAATATTGTGGGTTCAAACTGTACAAGAGTTTGATCTCTCCCAAATAGTTATCATGTTCACCATCATCTGAGAAGCAATAGCTAACGTGTGGTGCCCAAGTATTTTCAAGAATAAGATCCTAATTAATGGAATTTCTACAGTAATTTCTGTTTAGCAGACATTACAAAATCATGTTCATGCGAAAACCAGCACGCCTAATAAGCAATCAAAACTATCCATCACGATATATTTACATGTCAGGAACTTTGGCGGTTTCAGGGTTTCCTGACAGAAAGTTCATGACTTTCAGCACACAAATTGATCATAATGGGCAGAAACATCTCCTGATCTAGGTTGCATCAGCATGGCATGCAACACTAGTATGAAACTTGAAGTACTATGTAATCTAATAGTTTTTGAAAATGTTTAAAACATTAACCACTATATATATGGAAAAAAACTGAAAACTATATTCTTTTCAATGTAGTATCTACAAAATAACACAATAGGTTATAATGTTTGGTCTGGCATAAGTTTTTAACTGTTGTATTTTTACATAATGTCTAGAAACTTAATGGTATTTGTGTAAATAATATTAAACCAAAATGTTAGTGCCTCAAACATCGCATTAATGCCATGCCTACATGACATTGATAATGCAACCTGATATAAATGTATTACACATGAGAGAAGCATCAGGGTGGGCAGTCATCAGACATATCAATGAAAGAACAAAATGAATGTCATGTGATAAAATTGCTGTGTGGTAAAATTTGTAATGCTCCCTACCTGAATGCATTATAACCATGACTGCTAAACTAATTCAGATTGATGATTAACTTAACTTTGTTCCCCAAGGTAAATAATTCAACAAGCATCTAACTACCATGTACTTACTGCTTCAAAAACCTAATACAACACAGCAATATGTAAATCACAACAAAAAGGACTTTCCACTCGGGTTACTTGTTGTCTTATATGCCAGTATTGAACCTGTTCATGTGCTTTTCCTCAACTTTCCACAAGAGACATGAGGGGATGGGTCGTTTTCATACAACGTTATGACAAGCAGGGCTTACAACTACATCTGTACTTCATCATTAAAGCCTCACCCTCACATTTACATCTGAAAATACATTACACATTGCCTAGATAATTTTAAGAAACATACTGGATTGGATTCAACGCATAGATGCCAACCAATGCAATAGACAGTGTGGATAACTTTCGCGATTTCACAACACAATTAGTCAATTACTCCCAACAGACTGGTAATAGAAGACTGCTGTTAATATTAAGTAAGGTTGCATGTTGTTAATCTTTGCCAAAGAATAGAAATGAAAACGTTAATAAAATAACCATACTGACCGAATTACCTGTGAGATTTTCTTGGAGCCATTTTGAGTTCTTCGGGCATATATGACTATCCCACCACCATGAGTACTTGCGCATCGGATTGCTTGGCGACATCATGGCCGTCAAAGCCAAGGGCAACAGAACAGCACTCCTTGGCTTCTTAGTTAAACTTCTCTAACTTCAAAGCTAATGCAGTCGACCAAAGCAAAAGAAATCAGCCTACATGAAAATCTAATACCGGCAAACTACCTGCATAGTATTAGAAACTTCCAAGAATTGGCACCTTATGCAGAAAATTTTCGAAGTGGTAGAAATGAAAATGATACAAAGTAACAACATGGATCAGAGGATCATGTCAAGTTCTATCTCTCACACTCTTTTTTCAGATCACCCTTCAAAACTAATCAAATTTTATAGATCAAGGCTGCAATAGGATGCACTAATAGCAGCACACAACGGTCAAAGATTAAGATTAGCTAGACGTTAATGCAATAAATTATTTCCAAAACTCAGTGCCCCAACCTGAAACGGCCTACTTGTTGCCTTTCTGCAATTAACAGAAAATCTTCTCCTTTTTTTAAAAGATTCTGGCGTTAACGTTTGAGAGGAAGCAATAACCAACCAGAAGCAACAAGCCAACAACAACTACTGGACCACCCCACTCTGCAGAAGATTACTCCAAGATCAGCAAATGTGCCAAGATTATGCAACCCGAAAGCCCCAATTTCATGGAGACTGAACTCCAAAGCAAGCATCTCTCATACACTGGCTTGTTGATGGAAGCAACGCCGAAAGAAAAAAGATTAAGAAAGCAAAAAGGGGATATAAAATTGAGTAGAGGAAACGGTGAAACCGACATGAAAAAATACCTAAGAAGAAGAAGAAGAATCAGAAGCCTAACCTCAAGAATGGCTACAATCCCACTTTACTACACAAAAGCAAAGAAAAAATCCTTAAAAAATGGAGGCTACTTCCATAACTCAGTATGGAGCATCAAACAATGGAAGAATGGTAGAGAAAAGGCAAAGGAGAGCGGTGAAAAGAGAACCCAGCTAACACAATAAAGATACAGCCAACTAACTCACGCCCCAAATCACCAAAAGGAAAGAGAAATGCAGCAAGAAATCCACACCTGCAGCAAGAGGGAAATCACAGCGTTTCATGAACACAAGCAGCATAAAAAAGCAATCTTTAGGACGAACGAACCCGAAAACCCAGCAGCAGCACCATGTGCTGCTATTAAGGAGAACCATCAAAGGAAAGAAGAAATCACACATGATATTTCCTAAAGTGGATTTATTGGGACCCATCTATGCAGCAAAAATGACCAAAATGGGGTCCAGAAATTACCAAGAAAAGGGAGAAATCGTCGCATTTCCTGAAGGGGCAGAGAGCAAAAACTTGGCATCACAAGAAGGCCACCAAGAGAAGCATTTGCCTGAAGCAAAGCAGTGACCCAAACCAAAACCACGGTTTTTTTTTTTTGGCAAAAGAAGGGCGATTGCCATATAAATACTACCAAAGAGATTATCTGGAAAGAGATCATTTAGAAGGCAAATCAAATGACCACAACAAACATGAGAAGCAAATGGCCAAGAAACAGAACAGCAGCAGAGCCCGGCTAACAATAGCAAAGCACGCACGGAAACAACGAGAAAAAAAGCACCCGTCTTTTTTTAGCCCAGGATGGGCGCAATCACATTTCACAAACACCATTGCCTAAATTACGCCATGCCCGAATCAGAAGAAGTGTTCATACCTTCAAGAGAAGATGAGAGAGGGAGGATCTTGGGGTGGATCTTCATTCTTCCCTTCCTGAGCGCGGCTGCAAACCCAAGAAAGAGATCCAGCTGCTCCCCATTCCACCACCCCCCCTAGGCCATCACCAGCGCATTAACACCATCCAAGACAATCTTTTGCAGCACAGCAAGAATGAGTTTATGAGTGTGTGGCCAGTGTGTGTGTGTTTATGTGCAAACTTGCAGAGCTCTCCTGGGCAGAGCAAAATACAATCAGGGAAGGACCAGAGGGAAGCAGCAGCGTGGGGGGAACGAAAAGGACGCAGTGATGGGGATATTAATTGTTTATTTATTTCTATTTTTTAATAAAAAGTAAGGACAAAAATTAAGGCACATCCGTGATCAGTTACATTTTTTGGGAGGAATATTTTTGCAAGAACAGGAACAGTGTGTGTATGTGTGGGGCTCTTGGGCACATACAAAAGTTACTTTGTTCCTTTTAAGCTAGTTTATGGCTAAAATTACATTGTAACTGGCTGAAATTATACAGTAGTTGATAGTAGCTTATTTAGTGTAACTAAATTTAAAAATAGGAAAAACATGTTAGCCTATAACAGACAACGCAAACGAATACAGGAAAAAAGAACCAGCAAAAAAGCTTAAGAAAAGCTAAAAAGCCAGAAAAAGACGAAATTTAGAAATAGTAAAAAATAAGCCAGAAATCAGAAGCTCAAGTCAAAATGAGCGGGCTCAGTACCATTTCGGTACTCAGTAGTCGGTGGTTGATGGTTCTATGACTGGTTGATAGTCGGTAATCGTAGGTTTCAACTACTATGATGCTTGTGATTTTTGAGTGTTCTGAGTAGTCGTAATTCCTAAGTATTTGTGGTTTTTTGAGTACTCATTGAGCCAACGATCTGATCAGCCTATGCATAGCGGTCATATCGGGCGTAATGAATGGTATGAGAATGATTTCTAAGTGTGGAAATTATGGTCGTAGCTGACCTAGTTGGTGTTGATGGATGAACTAGAGTGTGATATGCATGTATGGACTAATATAAATCAAGTTAGAAAGAATTTGTGCCACAAAAAATATTCTTTCGTCTTTGCTTGTGCAGGTTGGACATTGAGACAATTATGATCAGTGACAAGAAAGACCGGAACTAGAATAGAGAAATCTGAGGTCCAGACGGTCGAGGATGTTACGAGGTGGTCGAGCTCACGCTGGAGCACATGGAAATTACAAGTGGATGATGCGTGGAAAAACTACGGAAGGTGTGGTCTTAAAGGCTTCAACACGAGGTGGATGATGCATGAAAATGCTACGGAGGTGCGGTCCTGAAGTCTTCGACACATGATGAGTTAAGAGTTGTGGAAGGAGTCCATAACTTAGAAGATTTAGAGATTGTGTAAAACCCGTGTTTGGAAGGTTTTTTGGTCCCTTGATTTCCGAAACAGATAGAGTATGGTGTCCATATTTGAGATGGATATGGTTTGGGGTGTTAACTTATAAAAGCAGTGAGAGGCTACGGGCTAACGTGAAGATTGGAGAAAACTTCGAGAAACTTGAGAAGAGGTTTTAGTTTCTAGTTAGGGTTTTTAAGGGTGCTTATGGGGGACTTTGTAAATCCACAAAAATGCAGCAATAAAAATCATTTTGAATCAATCTGGTTCGTGATTTGCTCAAAGAGTTCTGGTGATTGCAGGTGGATTAAAGCTTACAACAACATGCAAATGTATTCGAGAGGTTTGGGTTCTGATGTTGAAGATTTCAAATATGTACAAATCAGTCAAAGATCAAAGTTGAGCGAGCGGTTGATCGAGCGGTCGAACACCAAGCGATCAATCGAGCAGTCGAATACCGAGCGGTCGAAACTCTCATCGACCACCAGGAGATTTCAAAAAACAGAGGCAATCATTCACCCCCTCTGATTGCGGTATTCGATCCTACACTTTTTCACTCATCTTGCCCCCATTTCGCTCCAAGGATAAAGTAGAAGGATCGCGGATGCATCACGTACCCCACTCCTCTCGCTTTCATCTCTCACACGCATCTATTCCTCATTTTTTTTCATCACTCATTCATTTCTTCTAAAAACTACTTGTTTAATCATTACTATTTATTTTTAGTTAAAATCATCAGCCACAACCAATATGAAGACTCCTATATGCCATGATCCTAGCCCCTGGTAATAAGGAGTTATTTACAACCTGTAAGTCGTGTCTATGGGAGAGAGATTGTGTACCAAACCACCAATCCTAATCATTCTGTAGACCAGCATTTTGTTTAAATATGAATGGTGGAGGCAAGAATGAGAACTACTTGGGTTAGTTTAGCTTAATTTTTTGAATTGTAGCTATTTGAGAGTGTGCAGAGAGAGACTCGTGTGCGATTTTAGCCAATATAACTAAAATTGATATAGTATTTACTATAATTAACTTATAGATTTTATCTTAAAAAATACTATATCTAAAAACTAGTTGCAATAGATAAGTTAAAAGATATAAGAATAAAAACAACCCAGATAGGGAAGCTATGGACATTGAATAATGAAGTAAACAGGCATACTACCTAGCTATACTAGAGATTTCCAGTACATGGATCTTTGCTGTCGTTTCTTCTTTTCTGCTCACTTGGCAGCACAATTGATGGCTGTTGTCTACCTTTATATTATTTTTCTTTCCTGGCAAAAGGCACCTTCTATTCTATAAGTACCCCCTCAGACGCCTACCACATTGACATGACATTGCTATATTATACTGTCGAACAAAGCATCAACAAGTAATCTAATGCCCCGTGATAAGTGACCAGTGAGTATTCTCAAGCCTCAGTCTAAATACTCTCATCTATCAATATTACCTTCTCTAAACAATACTACTACACTCCTAGCATCAAAGTTAGCTGTATTGATATATTAATTAGGGTCTTGCAGTGTCGTTGTGTGATGTTGTGTTACCAAGCTTAACTCAGTTGCCTAGCTCTGAAAGAAAAACATCAACATTACCTGATTTGGCTCTGGCAGGTCCCGAAGAAATGACAGCTTCCTGCAGAGGATAATTTACATCTCGGGACGATTATTTCAGTGCAATTATCATTTACCACTAAAGTCCTCGACATGTACTCCTACCACTACTCGTCGATGATATAGGTGCCACTCGGTTGGGCTAAAATAAACTGACTTATGGTTAAAATTATATTGTAGCTGGTTGAAATTACACTATAGTTGATTGTAATTTATTCGACAATGTAAATGAATACGGGACAATGTAAATGAATACAGGAAAAAAGAACCGACAAAAAATTAAAAAAACCAAAAAATAAAATAAAAATAAAATTTAAAATAGTAAAAAATAAGTCAAAAAATCAGAAACCGCAACGAGCGTTACCCTACTCCCAACTTTATCAGTTTTTACTGAGGTGACAGCACGTACAAAACTAGCTTTAATGTCAGAGACCAACCAGCTCGCAACTTTATTTCTTAATCCTTACTGGTCGTAACTTTCGTTGCGACTAAGTAACAATCATTTGCGACGCTCCTTAACAAAATTAAAGACCAAAAAGTGTGATACTAATGATTTGGCAGCCGTTGCGGCATTAAACGTCGATGAAATTAGCCATTCTGTCAAGACACACTTCCTGGCATTGTAAGTGTAGATTGTTTTAGAGCCATTTTTCTGTACCAATCTAAGGGACTGTTCTTTTTTAGCTTTTAAAAGATATTTTTCGGTTTTTCTATAGTAATTAGCTTTTAAACAGAGTATCTTTTTAAGATAGAGTTTTCTAGTTAATTGTAGTACATACTGTACCGACTTCATTTATATCAGCAAAAACTGCACGTAAGTTTCTGTTACTCTATAATCTCTCACACAAACAGCCTAAAAGTTACAAACCGCAGCCAAAAACCATAAGTTTCAGCTAAAAAGATCAGACCCTAAAGATGTATGTTTTCTAGGAAGACATATTTGCAATCGCCGAGAGTACATATACTTAGTGTGGTTTAACACTCTTAATTACCCAATCACGTACGTACGTGTCACCGACAAATGATGAGTGTACATGACAATGATAGTGACACTATTCCCAGATTCCTTTGGGGGTGTGATTAATTGCTGGAATGGTACACATTGAGGGTTGGTGAATTATTTAAGAGCAAGAAGTTGTATTAAATTAAGTTTGACAGGGTTTTTTAATGTAAAAAAGGTATATTCCTTGCTGAGAAATGTGGGTACTTTAGGTCCATGCAAATCCCCAAAGTATGAAAAAAATGAGTAAATAAGTGTAAATTGCAACATTGAGTCAACAAGCAAATCATGGTGTACGAAAGGCTATAAGAGTTTTTTTTAATGTTAAAGACTTTAAGTTGTTTCTAGTAGAAAAGGTGTTGTTATGGCATATTCGTAGTTTTCATTTCACCTGAATGAAAATTATGATAAACACAAAATTATCTGGAAGTTTTCTCATCATGCATTTTTTTGGGCTTGCTCCAAACAGCTAGTGGCCATGGCTTTTAACTTTTTGTGAGTCAATTGTATTGTTGCGATTGTTAGTTCTTTCTGAGTTAATAAATAAAAAATAATAAAGAGAAAAATTGGGAAACACCGCTGTATTTTTAGGATAATGCAAAGAGATAAAAGGGAAAAGAAAAACAAAAAATCAAAATTAAGAAACGTAGAAATCGAACCCGTTTAGAGCCGACCTTGATGTTAGGAACAAGAGTATGGTGGAGATTGCTTGCATTGGGAACTGTCGGCTTGACTTTACCGAGAACTAGCTATATAGATTAGGGTTTCTTCGGTGTACCGTCAAAGTCATGGCATTTAGGATCTCTGCGTTTCTTCGGTGCACCGTCAATGTCATGGCATTTAGGCACTGTCTAGATTGGTGATAGATTATTTTTTTTATCGTAGTTGATTTATTTTTTTAATATACCTAAGATAACTTATTTAACATAATTAAATTTAAAAATAAAAAATAGGTTAGGCTATCACGAACAATACGAAGAAATACGAGAAAAAAACCCAAAAAAACTAGAACAAGACGACACTAAATAATAGTAAATTGAAAACAGAAGCCAGAAACTATTGCTAAAACGTGCTAGACCTTACCTCTCCGGAAAGCAGCTTGATTGATTTTTCCACGAGGCCAATTAGCTCCATTAATTTTATCACTTTTTATATACTCTCATATAAGTTTTTTTTTCTGAAAAATCAATTACCCCGCTTGGTCGACGAGGCCAAGCATCTGTAACCCCTGAACCCCGCCACAAAGAACATCCTCGTGGACGATACACTCCCACATGTAGCTCAGCATGCTCGTGAGATGTACTTTTTGCAAAAAAAAATGCAGCCTTGAGCTCTAAATTGATTGTCCATCCAGAATTCTAATTACATGAGAAAAAAAGCTATTTAATTAATTAATTAATAGCAATTTCAAGCAGCAATTATAATGAACTCTCCAAAGTGCAAGCATGACTATGCAGTAGCTAGTACCAATGGCGCAATGTGCAAGTACAACCGAGGATGAGTCAGACGTGCCCCCACACTGACACGGATTGCACTGAAAAGAACCGCTCGGTATCATTGGCGCATAGCTGTGGCTGTCCGCTGGATGCAACTCTCCCTGATCTCTCATCTCCCCAAGCTTAATTAAATGGGCAACTAACTTTTCCTTCCAAGTTTGCTTTCGCACACCAAATGATGTGTACTGATGGGTACTAGCCTAACATCAGAAGCCCCTATTTTGGAAGGGCCTATGCTTAATGGAGTAAAATCCAAGACCACCAAAAAAATAAATTTCAATATATATATAGTGGCAAAGCTTTATATGGGTCATTTCATGTATACATGCGGTTAATTAATCTGCTAAGTCCCAGTAAAACCTTCGTAAGCAGGGGCGAAGCCAGAAGGGTTTAGTAAGGTTTGAGCCTCACCTCCCACAACGGCGGCAACCCCCTCCCCGCGCCGCGCACCGCGGCGATCAGCGACGTCGACAATCATAGAGGCCCAACAAAAAACAAAAAGCATAATCAAGTGGGCAGCTCACTGCCCTTAAGAGGCCTAATAAATTCATCTCATTGGCCCACCAAAACACCCATTCTAACTCACAAACCTAGCAATTGCAATTGGTTCCCACTTCCCAAACCGGTGGCAGACCTAGAGGAGAGACGCGCTGGCGCTACCACAACGCAGAGGCTAGAGGGGGGCTAGGGGTGACCGGGTGAGGGCGCGCCGCGCATGCAGAAGAGGGTGCCACCGGAGCCAGACCGAAGCTGGGGTAGCCAGATCTGGCGGCGAGCCGGCCGAGCTGTCGGGCGAGGGGAGGCTGTTCGCCAGATCTGGCCATTCGGGGTCGGGCGCGGGGGGGGGGGGGGGGCGGGGGAGCCGGACCGGGGCGACGAGGGGGCCTGAGCCGGGGCAGGGGGAGCCGGACCGGGGGTGGTGAGTGTGGGTGGCGGCGTGGTGCCGCGGAGGAGCACCGAGTCCCAAAGGCCGGATATGGGAGACCAGAGTGGCGGAGACGGCGGAGTCTGAGCGAGGAGCAACGGAGCGAAGTGAGCGATTGAGTCTGAGAGAGTGAGAGATAGACTGAGTCTGTGAGATGAGAAGCGAGAGGACAGAGAATAGAGGAAATAGGGTCGGCCGTCGCCCGTGTTTGTAGTCAGAGTGAGTAATTTTACTCCAGTTTTTTCTTATCAATTTAGTATTTTAGAGTTTAGGTTTTAGACTTTTACATTCAGTGTATATAGATAGTTTAGTCCTTATAATCAATTTATATATTTATAGCTTTTATTGATAGAAATTAATAAATTGTTTATAAATTTTGCTATAATAGAGAAACAAACTTTGTGTAACTATTTCACAAGTAATTCAAGTAATTCTAATCCAACCGATAAGAGTACAACTCAACCAAAATAAGCTTCGACTAGAATTTAATCCAAATGAAATAATTGTCTAGCCGTCGCTGCGCATACCAATTGAAAATTATGCTAACGAAATTAGAGATCAAGTGAGAAGGGCATATTTATTGCATGGTCCTACCCGAGTAATTGGATATTCATTTCCACAGACATTGGATGGCAAACAGTTGCGATTCTTTCAAGAATTATGGTATAATAAGTTTGATTGGTTGAAATATAGCAGAATAATTATATATTCTTGAGTACACACTTTCTATTGTCGAGGTACCTACTTTGTATTTCTCTGTGTTTTCGTTGTTTGTATTCAAGACTCCAATTGTATAAGTTCTGTATGAATTTGAAATTCTATAGAAGTAAAAGACTATATTTATGCCAATTTAATTTAGTTCGACAAATGATTTAGTCCATCATCAATTTTATTCCTGACTTTGACACTGTTCGTAAGCATGTCAAAAGTTCTTTATTTTGCTGTAGTGTACTTTGATCCTAAACATGGAACTCATAATTACTATCGAATTAACAAGCTGCAAATCAATTAATTGTTCGCTTGTTAATTTCTCGGATATGTGGTGCACACAGACCTGTGAGATTAGTGTGTGCATTAAGATCTAACTTAGAGAGCAGGAATTTTATAGAAAATTTTCAGAAATTTTGATAGAAAACAGTTGAATTGTCGCAGTCGAATTCCAGCTAGGGCCTGAGATGGATCATACGTGCATATAGGCGGGACTTACCTTAAACAAATAAACAAGATAAATTCTCGTTACCTTTTCAAAATAATTTATTATAATAATTTTTTATAGTAGCTTATTGGTTTATTAGCATACGAAACTATAAACCGCATACGTATCAACAGATGCGTCGATCGTTAGTACCACCCATCGATCGCAGGTGCATGCCAGCCGTCGCCGGCTGCAGGCCAACGTAGTACTGACAGGTGACAGCCAATGGGGTTTCAAATACGTCAGTACATGCATGTGTCAACCTCCAGTAGTGGTACTACATCTTGCCATGCATACGTATTAATTCTGCGTCATGGGATTAATTGGGGTGGACTTTTTAGGACCTATTATAAATAGATTCTAAAAGTTATTTTTGATTTTTACTATAGTAACTAATTTTTAAATGAAATATTTTTTAAAACGGAGTCTACAAGTTGATTATAGTATACACTATAGTGACTTTATTTATATTAGCTAAGATCACACACGAGTTTCTGTTACTTCGTATTCTTTCTCATAAACAGCCCAAAAGTCATCAGTCGCAATAAAAAACCATCAGTCACAGCCCAAAAGAACAGGCCCTTAGGCTGATGGCTTATAGCTTATGGCTTAAATATTTGAATTTTGGCTATTCACGAGAGGTATTACGAACAGAAAATAGTCACATGTAATTTTTAGCCGATACAACTAAACTCAGTACACTTTTTACTATAATATTTCTGTTGACCTCGCTTTGAAAAACGCACCGTTTAAAATTTAGTTACTATAGATAATACAAACATAAGCCGGCTGAAAGTTGAAAAAAAACTCAGCTGGCCCTGATCAATTCGGCTTAAGCTTGTGGCTTCCGGTTTATTTTTCACTATTCACAAATTTCATCTTTTTCTAAATTTTTGGCTTTTTTTTGTGCTTTTTTGCCGGTTCTTTTTCCCGTATTTGTTTGTATTATACGTAATAGGCTAACATATTTTTTATATTTTTAAATTTAATTATGCTAAATAAGCCATTGTCAGCTACAGTGTTGTTTTCAGCCAGCTACAGTGCTTTCAGCCATAAACCACTAAAAAAAGCCCAACTGATCACCACCTATCACGACATCCGTATCATTATTTTTATAAAACATATACTACTACTGATCAGCCGCCAAGGGTTTGGTCCAGCTGCGGATCCACGAAAAATATCGTCAGAGTCATTTTTAAAATATAATAATGTAATTTCTTGCTTGCAAGTGTTATCTGTTATCTTTAGAGAGGATTTATACTGGGCTTAGCCAAAAGTCATTGGGTCACATAACCCCAACGCTTACCTGCTAGAGTTGTCCCTGGTTTGGTCTACAATTACCTTCGGAGGATAGCAACTTAAGTGTGGCCGGGCAAGTTGATTGCAGGTATTGTTTGACCGGGTTCTGCCTTTTTTATCGAAGAATGTTTGAATTTCGATATACTTAATTACTGTTCGTTCCATTCTCTAAGAGCATCTCCAATAGTAACTTATAAGCTAGCTCTAAGCATATTATTTCATATTTTAATAAAAGAGAGAGAAAAGCTATCTCTTGATCAAGAGCTAGGCTCATACACACATTCCAAGATTATGCGAGAGTGTCATGTGAGGCTATTTATGTTATGAGCTATGTGCTAAAAGTTAGTACTATTGGAGAAGTTGTCTTAGAGTTAGTAACTAGCTCATACTGTTAGAGATGCTCTAAATAGATATCATTTCGAAATGTGTGTAGTCAACCATTAATACCTATTTATCACAAGAAAATAATACGAGTGTATTTGTTACCGAAAGTACTTCAATTGTAATCATATTTTTATAATTATTTATAACATATAATTAAAAAGTATAATAATAAATTATATATATTTAAGACTACGTCGATGTCTAAAACGATGAGTAAAAAAGAATGATAGCTAGCTAGCTAGAATGGCTCCATAGATATGTAATGCTTCTCATCAACTCCATGTCTCGTGGAGCTATCTTCAAATTAAGGCGTCTTAGATAGGTGGATGAGAGGTCGACTGATAATCAGTGATCACAACGACTCCGTCAGCATCCTCATCACCAGCTTGTAATTAACTTACTCGAGTCATGCTTGCAACCATCTTATCATGATCGAACGTACAAGAAGGATTATATACTTTGCTATAATCAACATATACCTACAATCAAACTATCATAAAAAAAAGGTAACTATAATTCGAAATTTAGTTCAAACTTGTTTGAACTAGTTAGTAAACTAGTTGAACATGACATCCAAGAAATTTTAAAAAAATTTGCACACGATACATATCTATTTTAGACTGTGGTGCCTGGGCACCAAGGAGCACTCGTTATTTTTACTATATATATATACACACACACGTACGTGCGCGCACACGTGCTGAAATGGGGCACCATGGTGCCTGGGTACTATAATTTTAAATGCGTGAATTCAACCCAAATTTAGGTATATTTTTTGAAAATATCAGTTTTGGGGTATATACCCATCTATAACAATTCGAATAAAATATATACTTTTGAAAACTATATTTGATTTCAAAGTTTCAAATAAATTTAGATAACATGTTTTGCTGATTTATATATATAATTAGCATATCCCTACGATCAAACTATTAAAAAAAGATAACTATAATTCAAATTTTAGCTTAAACTTATTTGAACTAGTTAGTAAACTAATTAGACTTGACTTAAAAAAAATTCCATTTTTTTTGCATACGACGTTTGTTTGGTTTCGATGGGATTGAATTGATAGATTTGACCTAGACGGCGAAATGTGCGGCTAATTAATCTGTACGTCGCTTGAGCTGTACGACCATGCACTGTGTGAGCTGAGTCAAACAAACCTAAAGCTAGCATGTTTGGGTGATTGGATGTGCATGCATGTGCTTTGGTGAAACTAGCTATATGTGCGCTGTTTTGTTCCTCTTGGGACCTAGCTATGCAACATTTTCCAAGCAAATTGGATTCTAGCCTAGGTTGCCAAATGCCAATTATAAGTCTTCAGGAAAAAAACCTAGGTTGCCAATGCTTGGATATAAGCTAGAAAGGTCATATATTGTCGGGGCCAAATATTTGCCTAAAAAATTACTCAAGCTAGCCCTAAAATGTTGACACATGTATGCATGTGGCAGATATCATCGGGGAAAAAAAGGGAAGAAATGTCAAGTGTGTGCGTTTGATGTGTTATGCATTGCTACCTTGCCAGAGAAAGAAATGAGTAAAGTTCGATTACCACCAAAGTACAGCGACAAAGCTAATTAAAAAGTAGTTTGTTACGTATTTTTAGTCGTCGTGAGCGATCAAGTGTATTTAAAATATACCGTTCGCGTTTACTTAAAATATCTATGGAGTACCCACTACTACATATGTTAGATCTTTCTCTTGAAGAAAAGGTGAGGAAGAACCCTATGCTGCCCATGTGTTCAACCAAAATTAGGCACGCAATAGGGCACATTAGCCAGCCACTTTGCAATGGTGGCAAGCACGCATGCTCTCTTAATTATTAGTGCCCTTGCATGTGATGTGAGCAACCAAAAGAAAGGGGTATGTATGCATGGATGTGGGCATTGGTGATTCTGGACGGTCGGATGATATTGGAGGGACGCCATCGGATACCAGCACGGCTTGCGCGAAGGGAAAGGCCGGCCCAAGTGCGGCAGCCGGGCAACGGCCCAGGAAGAGTAATGCGCGCTTCGTCGGACCGGAATGGAGGAATGCAGCGTAGCTGTAGGAACTTCGCCTGCGTGCGTATAAAGTAAAGGCTGGAAGCCGTGTAAGAACTATCGAAGAACATAACAAGCTATTTCATATCTTCCCTCGTTCTTCCTCCGCTCTGATCTCCTTCCGTCTATTTCCCTTCCCCAGTTCAGTAGTTGCTAACATATTGGTATCAGAGACACCGATCTGGAACCCCACAATATCCACCACACTCACTTCACCCGTTTTCGCAAGCAAATGGGGGCGGTAGATCCCAATCTGCAGCTCATTATGCAGGAATTGCAAGGCATTCGGGGCGACTTCTCCGATCTTCGTTCGTCCTTGTCCCAGCGCATCGATGTTGTGGAGAAGACGTTGGCGGAGCGTTTCGGAGCCATCGAGAGTGCGGCCAAGGTGTTCGATGATTGGAAACCGCGCATCGAGGCTACCGTGGACGATCTGCGAGTGGAGATCGGGGCGCTGCGCAAGACGGTCCATCGCGTGGTGATCGATGGCAACCCAGCGGCTGCGACGGGCATCTTGTCCAGTCCAGTGTCGGCCGCGGCAGCTTCATCCGCCGGTAACCCGGTCGTCGGCCCAGGCGGGCACCGCGTCGCAACCAATCACCGGGAGACTGGGTTTCTCACCCACCTCCCGGTCACGGGTACGCATGACCTCCCCACTCCTCAGTTGGGTCGTTCTTCTTCCTTACCTGCGTTTGAGACCTTGGGGTCTGGAGGATTTGTGTCGCGGGCTGGGGGTGATCGTCCTCCCGCAACTTACCACCAATTGCCCAAAATGCATTTTCCGTCTTTTGATGGGGAAAACCCTAAATTGCGGATTTCGCGTTGTGAGGACTATTTCGACATGTATGCTGTTGAACCGGCGGTGTGGATCAGGATTGCGGGGATGCATATGTCGGGGGCGGCAGCGCGTTGGTTGCAATCAGTGGAGACCCGTGTTCGTCGTGTCCTGTGGTCGGAGTTTTGTCAGTTGCTCCTGGAACGTTTTGGCAGGGATCAACATGAACTGTTGATTCGCCAACTTTTCAGTATTCGGCAGCAAGGTTCTGTGTCCGAGTATGTAGAAAAGTTTTCGAGTCTAGTTGATCAGTTGATTGCTTATGGCCGTCAGACTGATCCCCTTTATTATGCCATGCGTTTTGTGGACGGCCTTCATGATGATATTAAACATGCTGTTCATATGCATCGTCCTTCAAACTTGGATTCTGCTTGCGCTCTCGCTCTGTTACAGGAGGAGATGGCGGATCCATCCAAACGTAAAGAGCACCGCCGACCGGATTATTCATGGAGCAACAGACCGGGGCCACGCAGTCCCCTGCCGCCGCCTCCGCCTCCCCGCCAAGACAAGTTGATCGTGTCACCATCAACGGGGGAAGAGCGGCGTGGTCGCCCTATCGACGACAAGCTGGCCACCCTGCGCGCATATCGCCGTGCCCGAGGTCTGTGTGTCCGGTGTGCAGAGAAATGGTCACGGGATCATCGATGCCCAGAGAATATTCAGTTACATGCTTTACAGGAAGTTTGGGATCTTTGTCAAATGGATGAGACTCAATCCGAAGTGGGTGAGCCCGTTGTGGACGGGAATTCGCAGTTGTTTGTCTCCATTTCAGTGTCGGCAGTACAAGGGTGTCTTGACATGCGCACGATGAAATTCCAAGGGACTATTCAGAACCGTTCGGTATCGATTCTGTTGGATTCCGGCAGTTCGCACTCTTTCATCAGTCCGTCAGTGGCTGCTTCTCTGCAGGGTGTCCAGTCTCTGACCACAGCAGCCTTGGTACGCATGGCGGATGGCAACCTTGTGGCTTGCAATTCGCATTTGCCGAATGCCGTCTGGTCAGTACAAGGTTACAAGTTCACTTCGCATCTGAAGATTTTTCCCTTATCCGTCTTTGACATGATTGTGGGGATGGACTGGTTAGCTGAATTTAGCCCAATGAAGGTTCATTGGCGCGACAAGTGGCTGTGTATTCCATACAATGGGGGCTGGGCGGAATTGCACGGCGTGGATGCGCAGTTGCCAGTGGGTTCGGTGGTGCAGTTGTCCGCATTGTTCTCGTTGTCAGCTGACAGTCCAGCTCTGTTACTTCCAGAAGTGCAGGATCTCTTGGGGGAGTTTGAGTCTGTGTTTGCCAATCCTTCTCAGCTTCCACCGCAACGCACCTGTGATCATACAATTCCATTACTTCCCGGCGCCACACCGGTTTCAGTCCGCCCGTATCGTTATCCACCGGCTGTCAAGGATGAGATTGAACGACAGATTCAACACATGCTCCAGTCGGGTGTTATCAGACCCAGTACTAGCCCGTTCTCTTCGTCCGTGCTTCTCGTCAAAAAAAAAGGATGGGACCTTCCGTTTTTGTGTTGATTTCCGGCATCTTAATGCCATTACCGTCAAAACAAAGTACCCAGTACCAATTATTGAAGAATTGTTGGACGAGTTAGCGGGGGCTAGTTGGTTTTCATGTTTGGATCTAACTGCGGGTTATCATCAGATTTTGCTTCGCCAAGGGGAGGAGCATAAGACTGCGTTTCAGACGCATTCAGGCCATTATGAATTTCGTGTCATGGCCTTCGGTCTCTCGGGGGCCCCGGCCACATTTCTCAAGGCTATGAACACAACTCTGGCTCCACTTCTTCGCAAATGTGTCTTGGTTTTTTTTGATGATATCTTAATCTATAGTCGCACCTTCAAGGAGCACTTACACCACCTTCGCGCTGTATTTCAGCTGTTGAGCACGGATCACTGGTTGGTCAAACGCTCCAAATGCAGTTTTGCTCAGAGGGAACTCAAATATTTGGGACACATTGTTTCCGCAGCAGGCGTGGCCACTGATCCAGCAAAGGTTCAAGCCGTCCTTCAATGGCCTCAACCACTTTCAGTGAAGGAGTTGCGCAGTTTTCTGGGCTTAGCCGGGTACTACCGGCGGTTTGTGCGACACTTTGGTATTATTTCTAAACCACTCACTGAGCTATTACGTAAGGGATGTTTGTTTGTGTGGACTATTCATCAGCAGCAGGCGTTTGAGGCCTTGAAATTGGCCCTCACTTCAGCCCCAGTTTTGGCGTTGCCAGATTTTCGTCAAGCTTTCGTGATTGAGACCGACGCTAGCGGCAGTGGCATAGGTGCAGTGTTGATGCAAGCGGGACACCCTCTAGCATTTTTGAGCAAGGCCTTGGGCCCTCGTTCCTTGGGGCTTTCCACCTATGAGAAAGAGTACATGGCCATTTTACTCGCCGTTGATCATTGGAGAAGCTATTTGCAACTGGCGGAGTTCCATATTCTGACGGATCAGAAGAGTCTGGTTCAACTTCATGAGCAGCGGCTGCATACACCATGGCAACAAAAAGTGTTCACTAAGCTATTAGGCTTGCAGTACAAAATCATCTACCGCAAGGGAGCTGACAACCGAGTGGCTGATGCCTTATCTAGATGTCCGGTAGCTAATAGTCACTGTGCAGCTGTCTCCGTTGCCACATCGGTTTGGGTTCAGCAGATCATGGACTCGTATGAGTCGGATACATTCTCTCAACAACTCCTTACAAAATTAGCGGTTGATCCCAATGCAGCACCACATTTTACCCTGCAGGACGGGTTGCTGCGTTACAAGAGTCGTCTTTGGGTCGGGGCCGATCCATCCTTGCATCTGCAGTTACTGTCCGCACTTCATTCTAGCCCGATTGGGGGTCACTCTGGATTTCCGGTTACACTTCGCCGTGCCAAGCAACTGTTCGCGTGGAAGGGAATGAAAACTTCAGTCAAATCTTTTGTTGCAGCTTGTCATATTTGTCAGCAAGCGAAACCTGATCGTAGTCGTCTTCCAGGACTACTTCAGCCGTTGGAAGTGCCGGACAGAGCTTGGAAAGTTATCTCCATGGATTTTGTGGAGGGTTTGCCGCTGTCGGGTCGCCTCAATTGCGTCTTGGTGGTAGTTGACACATTTTCCAAATATGCACACTTCGTGGGATTGCGTCATCCTTTCACTGCAATGACGGTGGCTACGGTTTTCATGCAGCAAGTTTATCGCCTTCATGGTTTACCTTCAGCGATCGTGTCAGACAGGGATCGCATTTTCACAAGTCAGCTGTGGTCGCTTCTGTTTAAAATGACTCATGTGCAACTGCGGATGAGCTCGGCATACCACCCGCAGTCGGATGGCCAAACTGAGCGCGTCAACCAATGTCTTGAGACATTTCTCCGTTGTTATGTGCATGCCTGTCCCAACAAATGGAGTGCCTGGTTGCATCTAGCGGAATACTGGTATAATTGTAGCCATCATTCGGCCCTGGGTCGTTCACCTTTCGAGGCGCTGTATGGATACGCGCCTTCCCATTTTTGCATCTCTGATTCAGATGTGGTTCCTGTGACCGATCTTCAGTACTGGCTGGACGAGCGTAAATTGATGACTGATCTCATCCGTCAACATTTGGTTCGAGCTAAGGAGCGCATGGTTAAGCAGGCCAACCTGAAGCGTTCGGAGCGTCAATTCGCAGTGGGCGACTGGGTTTATGTGAAGATTCAACCGTATGTCCGTTCGTCGCTGGCAAACCGCGCCAATCAGAAGCTAGCTTTTCGTTTTTTCGGACCTTATCAGATCACTTCTCGCATTGGTGCCGTGGCATACCGATTGGCTTTACCAGTATCTTCACTTGTGCACCCGGTCTTTCATGTGTCCCAGCTGAAATCTGCCGTCGGCAATCTGCAAGGGGTGTCCCCAGTCCTCCCAGATGATACTGTCCAGTGGAGTGTGCCGGTCCAGATTTTGCAGAAGCGCTCCGTGACACACGGTAAGACTGCTATTCTGCAGGGCTTGATTCAATGGTCGCACATGCCTGCTTCAATGGCGACATGGGAAGATTTATTACCTCTACAACAACGTTTCCCTCGGGCTGCTGTTTGGGGTCAAACAGCTTCTGAAGAAGGAGGGGATGTGGGCATTGGTGATTCTGGACGGTCGGATGATATTGGAGGGACGCCATCGGATACCAGCACGGCTTGCGCGAAGGGAAAGGCCGGCCCAAGTGCGGCAGCCGGGCAACGGCCCAGGAAGAGTAATGCGCGCTTCGTCGGACCGGAATGGAGGAATGCAGCGTAGCTGTAGGAACTTCGCCTGCGTGCGTATAAAGTAAAGGCTGGAAGCCGTGTAAGAACTATCGAAGAACATAACAAGCTATTTCATATCTTCCCTCGTTCTTCCTCCGCTCTGATCTCCTTCCGTCTATTTCCCTTCCCCAGTTCAGTAGTTGCTAACAATGGATATGGCAGTGATCTCGACATGTATCTCGCTTGATCAATGGAGCTTCAGCAGACAATAGCCATGGCAGCTCGTGATATCCTCGACGATCTCCCGGCGGCCGGATCCATGGTACAAACTATACACTATTATGCCTTTTGATCGGTGTGCACCCTTTCGATCGTATTCCTCCTTGGAAGAAACGCGGCGAAGGTGTCTCTCCGATCGTTGCTTAGCTCCGTCTGAAGAAATTTCTTCAGACTATAACAAAAGCTAAACTAATCTCTGCGAAAATCTCACGGAAATTTCTGTTTAAAACATGCGTGCCATTAACTTGTGATGGGTGGTAAATCCCTCTCTCTCTCTCTCTCTCTCTCTTTCTTGAGACGAGCAAATTGATGAGCTCAAGGTGGTTACAAACATGAAGATGGTTTTGTTAAACATCATTCGGATGTTTTCTTCTTAACTATCATTCAGATTTAGAATTATTGGATTAAAGATCCAATAGCCATGAATTCTCCCTCCTCCCTCTTGAATTCAACCTCCTCCTCATTGAAAAAATATCTCCTCCCTTCAAAAACAAGAAATCTCTTGATCTCTCATCTAATAATTATAAATTTAGATAATAGTTAGAAAAAAAACATTCGAGTAATACTAGATACTTACCATAAAGATAATGGAAGGGACGGGTGGGAAAGCGCTGATGAGGGAGCAAGCGGCAATGATGATGGATGGGCGCAAGTGTGGCGCGGAAGCCGGCCGGAAACACCGGTCTTCCCCTGCTTTCTGAGACCACATGGCCCACCTACTGACAAGCAGCCTACTGCTAGTCCAGTCGTGTGATGGGCCCACGGCCCTCTCCTCAGTTCAGATGGGGCATCTGTGGGCCCTGGGACCCACTAGATACCGTTTACTTCGACGACACAGTTCCTAACCTTCTTTTGGCAATGGCCCTCTTCTTTTCGCCTTTGCCAGGTTGTTGGTTTTGGCTTTTTTTTAAAGTGAAAATAAATTAAATTAATTTTGTAAATGGTTTTTCGAAACTGCTTCTTTAAATAACTTTTTGACCTCATTGGCATGTGCTCCATTCGTGTCGGCGTATTCTCGTCTGTCACCACCTTAAAAAACGTAGCTAGAAGCCATTAGCTGCAGTCGAAAAGAACATGACCAATGTGGATGCTTGGATCGGAAGAAGATCGTGTGATTGTTCGGTGGTTAAAACCGGCTGTTGTTGCACTGAATATCACCTAATTGTGTTTGGTGAAGCATTACTGCATTGAATTAAAGATTTTGAGAACAAATTTGTTTCAGAGTTCTAAGTAAAATTCATAAAAAAAGGACGAATTCACGCCAAAAACAAACCGACAGTATTTCCCTAGTGCACTAGTCATGTTTTTATATAATGACAGGGACATATAGCACATGCAATTCCTTGGGGAAATGCAGCTTCTGATTTCTGAGTTTCTGATCATCCAAGCCTGCATTGTCGTGCTTACACCCTGAAAACTCTGCCTTTACTTGCACTTTTGCAAGCATCTGCCACCTTGTAAGCTGCAACCTGCAACCTCTAATGGCACTCATGTAGCCTTAATTTTTCTCCAATGTTTGATGCATAATTGTTTCCTTTTCCTCAAAAAAATTGTCCTGGAGAACAAATTTACTATTAAAATAACAAAAGAGGAAGAGGAAAGGATCCGAATGATCCTGCTTTCTGGTGCTCCAAATCGGAATGTCGGCAGAAAACACAAAAGGAGTGCAGGCTTTCGCACCACGGGTTTCTATCAGCAGTGTACATCAGACCATCACTCATCAGTGTGCTCCCAAAAAAAATGAAATTGTTGGACTGTCAGATCATATGATTCAGCTGAAAAGATCGAGGAGCAGGAAACCCATTTTGTCACACACATTATTCATAACGTGTACAAATGTACGCTATGAATACAACAGAACCACAGAAAAGAGCAATATTCGATCATAATAGACTGGATTGGTAACAATGAATAATTCGAAAACTAATACCGGAGATGTCCCCGATGGTGATACCTGTATTTGACCGGTTACCGGCAATGCCTTGTTAGCTAAGGAAGAAAATGAGGTACCTGTGAATGGCCTGAGCACATCCATTTTTGATTCTGGCCCATTCATCTCTTTCAGCTGCATGGTACATTGGTAGTGACCAATCAGCTAGGGTTGGTGAGGTCCGTCTGGTCCAGCTCCGGCACCCCATCTGGAGCTGCTCAGTGGCGCCCATCGGTCACATGCTCCCAAGTTTGTCTCTTTGGGCAAGGGAGCAAGGGCTTGGTTCCAAGCCTGATTGGCTTTGGATTTGTCTTGTGTTGTTCTTGTCACCTGAGCTGTTGCACGTCACTTGTGGCATTGCTGTTGTTGTTCAGGGCACATCATCTCTTCCAGTCAACCTCATGAATGCATCCATGGTGTAACTTGCAGGTATTGCAGTTTTGGGTTCCATGGCTTTGAGAAGGACTACACTCATGATTAATGAACAAGGCCACGAGGCTATCTCTATACTATACAATTACTCTTTCATGGCACAAATGCATGCATGATGGGATGGACGCTTGAGACTGGAAGTGTAAACTTTGGCCTCTTATCTGATCTGATCCTTTGTTACGTGAGGATAACAGAAGATGTTCGTAGCTTCTTTGCATTCCAGAAACAGCTGTCCCTTCCAAAAGAAAGAGGGAAGAGAAGTAAACATTGGAAGGAAATCAGGTAGCAGCAGTGGCATGAGAAATTTGATTTCTAGCTGTATGTCATGATGAGCTTATTGTTGCTAATAGGCTGGGCTCCACTATAACTTTACCCTAAGTTAATACTGCTAGATACATCAGTTCAGCACTCGACTGGAAACTAGACATATCTACAGTACATCACATACTTATTTAAATGTACTCCGACGAAAATTTCGGTGCTATCTCTACACAAGGCTCTTCATCTTACGCCTCAGCCACATGGTCCGAATATCTACACTCAGTGAAAGGAAAATCTCCCGGTTGCTCGGATCCAAGAAGACATCTGGTGCTAGCGACTTCTCGATCGGCGAGAGGTCTACCATGGCATTCATCACCTCGATGCACCGTGGGATGCTGTACCTGTCGACAAGGCTCTCTGAATGTTTATTGTCCCTCTGAAACTTGGGATCAGCATGTCCTTGCATAACATCAGATGTTCCATCCTCACTGTGCCTCCTCAAGTAGCGCCATGGCTCTCCCCGCACTTCCTCAGTAGGCCTCCTGGAGAGATGCCATGACTCCGGCCGCACTTGGGTAATCGGTTTTGGGTATAGGTGCCCGTTCATAGTCTGGACTTCAACGCCAACTAGAGTCTCCTGTTGGAATGAAGACTCTCTGGATACTGGAGATGGGGGGATAGGAGAGAGTGGTCGATTCATGTAATAATCATCTCCTTCATCATCACTTGAGTCAGCTTCCGTACCATTCCTTTCATTCGGTGTAGGTGCCGCAAGAATATTTTTACCATCCAAAATAACACCAACTGCAGAATATGAACAAAAAATATTTTAATTTTACCATTTTATGAACAGATTGAAGCCCGTAATAGAAATCAAGACAGCTCCAAAAACAATAAACAATGTTCATCAAAAGGAAAATTATTGCAACATAACACATCAGGTGAATTTCATGATATCCAAAATTAATATGCAGCATAAAACAAGCTATTCTGGAGCCCCCTATTTAGTACCTGCAAAAGGCTGAGATCATCTACAATAGCAATACATGGATAAATTCCATGGCTAGACCTTATGTTCAATTGTGGAATGTGCATACTATAGCTCAATTTGTATTTAGGGTAGCAGATCCTCTCTTAACAATTCTGTACAGATAATGAAAGGATCTCGATATCTTACTATCAGATCATTTTTGTGTACCCTCAATGATATACTATTTACCATAGTAGACTAAAATCTGCACTGTTACTTTTGAATCTAGCACATTTATTGATTCACACTTTCATGCGCATTTAATTATAACATACACTGACAAGAGCAGAAGTCCAGAACTATGTCCAGGGCTGTGTGGACTAGATCCTGCTGCGGCAATAGGTATAGATATGTTAGTTTTTATCATTACATACATGAAGACATGGTCAAGTAGTTTATTTGTTGAGGCGAAAACATGAAGATTGTGAGTTGGAAGCGTGGTTTGAATTGCTTTAGAAGAATATTTCTATTTCAAATGCATTTCGTTTGTAACAAATCATTGCTGAAAGATGTGAAAGTGCAGAACTAGCCCATAGCATGCTGGGCCGGTCCCTTCACCGCAATGGCTACAGATGTGTCACTCCCTCCATGCTTTCTAAAATGACCATTTCAAAATCCATGCAATCAAACTTTCCAAAGTTAGGCCATTAATATGTTTAAAAGTTAAAATTATCTAGATTGTCCAAATGAAAACTATATGAGCAGATTTGTCATTCAAACTCCTTTCATAATATTACAGTTTTATTAATTTAATGCCAATATAAAGTTATAAAAAGTAATGGGCAAGTAGCATCTCAGAAACTAGGGGCAGAACTAGGTCAATCATACAGCACACATCACAAAGATGGCTCTCCCCAAGTCCCCCAAGTGCCAAATCTCCAATCCTATCCCTCCCGCATAACACAACCCACACGCCGCCTCCATCCATACACTGCAAGCCGCAATGCTTTGCCCTTACCGCGTATGTCATCACCTCATGTCCCTCACGAGGTTGCATCACCTTCAACCCCACCCCACTACCACCTCCATCCATGCATTAGGGAAGCTAAGCCATCACCATTGTTGGTTCTCCGTGCATGGCACATTGCCACCACCCTACCTAGTACCCACATTACACCACTGTGAGAGACTGTGAAAAGTCAAATTTTAAAAAAGAACGAGTAGTTTTCATCATTAGATATGTGAACACAACTGATCAAGTGGTTCATTTGTAGAGGTTACTTGGAGATTTTGAGAAACCCGACTTACATGCTCTTAAAAATATTCTATTTCATGTGCATTTCATTTATAACATATACATGGTTATCTCAGCGTCGCCTAATCAAAAAGGCGCTCCTGGGTAGACATCATGAAGGTTCGCCTTGACTTGGCCAGGAAGACGAGGGCTCAAGATGGCCATCACGAGCTCCCTTGTTCTCTCCTCTTCCCCCACTCCCATCCCATGGCCGCCCCCCATATTCCTCGACTCCGGTTGGCGGGAACGGCCGGATCCGGTTGGATTATGGCTGGGCGGTTGGATTCAACAAGGCCATGGGCGGGGACAATGGGTTGCACTGGCGGCGTGCACAAAGACAGGTAGATTTGACAATGTAGGAGACAGGGCAGGAGAATGCGGTGCGGATAAGCCGCGCCGAGGACAGGAGGTAGCGGGGAGGGTGAGGCGGCGTTAGGCGGGTGGTTGGGGAGGCGAGAAGGCACTGGGTGGGGAGGGAGAAGAGGAGGCGGTTGTACCGTAGAGGGGAAGAGGCGTCGTGGGAGAAGAGGCACGGCGCGACAGCAGTTGGGGATGGGAGAAGACATCAATGGGAAGGGAGAGAGAACGATGTGACCTCGAGATGCAGGAGTCGGGAGTTAAAGAGATAGAGAGGGACCCGATTGTGATTTCAAGATTCTTAGAGGACCTGGAAGATATTTCGCATTGGTGGGCTAGAGAGGAGAATGGATAGGCATGCTTCGCCGTTTCTCGCCTGGAGGATGCCATGGCGCCCACCTGGACTTCATGGCGTCCGGACGCCTCTCAGGCACCGTGGTCGCCAAGTACGCCGTGACAACCATGAACATATCCTTATTGGTGAGGTGGTGTAAGTGTGGAACAACCTTTGCCACAATTGAGATGTATTAGTTTTCATCGTTAGATATGTGAAGACAAGTGGTTGAGTGGTTTGTTTGTTGAGGTGAAGACCACGAGTTAAAGAATTCGAAGCCTGACTTGCATGCAATTTTTCTATTTTGTATTTCATGTGCACTTATAACAGATCCTTACTCATAGGGCATTGTCTTGATACTAATTGGTATCACAAAACTATTCGTAGGGAGGGTGGCCTAAGAAGTATTGCTAGTTAGGGGACTAGAAGGTTTGACAGGGATAGAAGGCAGCACCAGACATCTCTTATTGTACGCCATGGCCGAGCTCATGACCATCTTCAAACTTTCCAGGTTCTGCAACTCGACATTAAAACGAAGGGGCTAGTCATCATAGTGTTAATGAGTCAGTGTGGTGCACCATGTTGGTCCGATGAGAAGCCTCATTAGCTATCCCAATAGGTTGCTCGGGATTGGCGGTTTGAAGCAACCATGGCAAAATTTCTTACCAAAGCCAAGTCAAGATGCCTTCATCACGCCCCAACTGGGCATGGCACTGTGGACGACCTCTAGCATGTGTTACAATGCTAGCTCCACCTTCCAATCGTATGACTCAGTTAAGGTAGGGTGTCCTCATTGTGCATAGGAAACTTCAATTCGTGGTAGCAAGACATGGCCACCTCTTCCATCTGATGAAAGCGCAGGGAAGTCCTTGGCCTACAACAACCGAAACTAGTGCCACAATCACGTCTTGCATTTAAGCCATCGCATCCTGCTTAGAGGCCATGGAAGGATGCACCTCAAGCAACTTTCGCATGATCGTAGCCAACTCAGCAAGGTTATTATGGGCTTTGTGAGAATGCCTTCAAAGTCGCATTGCCTCAAGGAGGAATACATAATGCTTGGCTCTTACACCAAGTTGTTATGCGCTTTGGTTCTAGGACATAGATGGTAATGTTAGGGGACAACTACTTAGTCATTCTTATCCTCCCGAGGAATGCTACTTGTCGTGCCATGATGATCGTGTTTTTTTGGGTGGGCGGGACAGGGATAAGGTTGGGATTTGCAAGAAATTCTTTTTGTGCTTGCCCTAAGTCCTCTGATACAGTCTTTCCGTAATTGCCAACTCCTAGAACATAGATGGAAACTATAATTGCCAGACAAGAAAAGGAAACTAACCATGCTTATCCCAAAGTAAACCTAAAATATCACACTTTCCTATCTTAACTATTGCTGCTGACACCACCTTGGGGTGAGAAAAAAAAATGAAAGCTGAATTTCCAAACAGCACAGACCGATTTGTGCCAGTTCGGATGGTCAATTCTGCCAACAAATCGGTTTCGGTCTTTTCACTGCTGCACTTCGGAAGTTCGAAGTTCGGTTGGCATGTAACATCCGGAGCCCGAAGCCCTGAACCGACCAAATAAACCGAAATGAATGCAGTAAAACCTCCCTTCGAGATCTCATTCCCACCTCAAAAGCATATCGTAAAGATCCCTATGGTTTTTGCATATCCTATCATCTTCTAACTTTATGCCTCCCCCATACCCCTCTTTATTTTCTCGTTCACAATACTCACGTCACAATGGTGGTCTGGAATCGCGACCACATAATCATGTTCCTTCTCAGCTGCTCCTCATGTCAACACCCTGAGCTCCTGGCGTCACGTTGCAATCTCACAGAAAAGTCCATAGTGTTGTGCAGCAATCCCACGTCATAGCAAGGGTGAAGAATTTGTTTTTGTGATTTTAGAACTAGGAATTTGTTTCTTAAATGACTATTTATGTCGTCATTGATTAGTCTATGCTATTAGAAAATTGAGCAGTGAACAATGAACTAGTTGCCGAATAAACTGACCGAACTGACCAAAACTTTATTCAATCAATTAGGTTCAATTTCATTTTCAATTCAGTTATTTTGGTTTCCAAAATTCTAAAATGGAAATTAACAATTTGGCTGCAAATTTGCGAAAACCGACCAAACTAGCAATAATCACCCCAAACGCCACCGCCTCTTGAACAGCTCTCTAGTGAGCCCTAGTGGGTTTGGACCATAATATAGGGTAACCAATCTCATCTGTGCAGATTTCGCAACAACAATAATAAAAGGTAGAATACAAATCAGAGCTATGCCACTCAGTCAGTTATGCAATTCAATCACATATTGCAAATAAAAAAAATCCATTCGTTTCCGGGAGCACTAGAACAAGCAGTAGTTGAAAAGTCTATTGCTTGAAGATAGTAATAAAACAAGAAAAAACCCAATAGCTAGTGCAAATCACCAACCCAATTGACAGTTAAGGAAGAAATTTGTGCAATACTCTAATTTAACAATTTGCAACCTACAAATCCTAAGGGTTGGCACCTCAATTGTATTACCTTTTTTCCCATACGGGTTTTTACAATCATCACATTTACAGTTGATGGAGCATCCTGCCCCTCCCTTCAAACACAGAAAAAAATATCCATAATTATGAGCTGAGAAAATATAAAAAAACTAACAGAATAGAGTTGGGTATGGAACCTGGTAGCAGTCACAGTATTTCTTAAGGCAGCCTGATTTTTTGCAAGTGCATTTTCTTCTAAAAAAGTCCATAGGGGATCTTATAAGTTGTTCCTAGAGACAATAAAATAGCAGGATCACCAAAAATAGATAGATGAAATAACTAGACATTAATAAGGTCATGTTTGAACAACATTTATACCGCTGAATCTTGACCAGCCTCTGATGTTTGAACAACTTTCAAGGGCAAGACTGGTGTATGCCGTGGAACACCATGAACAGGCTTGTTGTAACATGGTTCGCATCCACATGATTCAGAACAATGTGATCCAGAAGCAAAACACACACAGTAACTGCCACACCATAAAGCAAATGATGATTACAAATAAAGTGAAACTTAAATTAGCAGTAAAAAAACATAAAGCAGGGTGTGTGCACGTAAAAAAACATAAAGCAGGGTGTGTGCACGCACATGCATGGTTAGGTGGGTAGGGTGTGTGTTTGTGTGTGCAGGAGGTGGGATGGGGTGGGCAGGTGTGAGCATAAACCAGCCTAGAATGTTCAGTGTTCACCCTCTTTCCGTGCATAACCATCCATGTACTAAACCCCCTCTCCCCCAAACTCAGTTCCCTCCATAGGAAGAGTGCTGTGAAGCATTACATGGCACTAATATGCAGGTCATGCACAGCTAGACCGGAAATCACAATCAGCCTGCTCCTGTGAGTTGTGCTTCAAGTGTCCAACTTTGCAGTAGAATATAATAGAATGATAAGTATGGGTAAATTTAAAACTTAAAAAGGGACCAGTTTTTCCCCCAAATCTCTCTGTGGAACACAACCACCCAACATGTTCAAATAAAGTTGCCACACATACTCAAATTGAGTTGTGAAATTTTGATACTCAGGCAGTCCCGAATTGACAATGTTTGGTGCTATTTCCATCTACATTTGAAAAGTGTGGCCACTGAAACTAGAGTTACTTCGAAACAACACCAGATTCGTCATGGATTCAAACTAAATTAGCGCCCGATCAAAATTATAATCGCATCATAGGCACAGCACAAACAATGAGAAGCTGGGCTGAATACAAAATATATGGCTATGTCTGTCTGTCTATCTATCTGTTCCCCCTCTCGTGTCTCGCGAGCTATGATGAAACATATGCAAAATTCGGTATTGATGAGAGAATGGAACATCTTGCGAGCGCAGAGGAGACTTACAGCTTCAGGCACTTGGACTTCTTGCAGCTGCACGTCCTGCACCCTTCCCCTTCCTCCGCCTTCCTCCTGTCCAACCAAATAAAAAAAAATAAGCAGCACGCAACGAACCAAAAGAGGAAATCGGAGACGAAACCAAAACTTCGCAGAAAAGGGAAAGTGAGACACCGACTTCTTCTTGTCGGGGTTGCCGTTCGCCTCCACCGGCGGCGACACGGCCGCGGGTACGGCGGATCCGGTTTCGGAGGCGGGCGCCGCAGATTCAGCGGCGGGGGCGGCAGGGGCGGGGGCTGGAGCGGCGGGAGGCGGGGGAGGGCCGCGGACGGGGTCGTCAGGGTCCGATCCGGAGGGCTCGAACGGCGGAGGCTTCGGGGGGTCCTCAGGATCCGCGGTCGCCATCGGATGCGGCGACGGCGGCCGCCCGATCGATGGCGGTGGCGGCGGCGGCGGCGGCGGCGGTGGATTCGCCGTGGTGGCGGCTCGAGAGGTGGACGAGAGGGAGGAGCGTACGAGGCGAGGTGGGATTGGAACGAAGAGGCGGAGGGGGTGGATCGGACGGCGTGGGGAGGGCTTTAAGATTCGGGCATGACGGCTGGAGGGTCCAGATCAGATCGGTGGGTCCTTGTTAGATCCGGATCGCCTCTGATTTTTTTCTACGGACGGCGCTGGCCACGGACACGCGATTAGTAATCCTAATTACTCTCTCGCTCCAGTCAAAGATAAGTACCCAATTAAGTTCGAAAAGAAAGTAAGTGGTACCCACTTACTAGAGCAAACATTTTTTTCATGCAAGTAGTAGTGCAAATATTATTTGATAGAATATAAAGCCTAGCAAACAAACATACAATATAAACCAACAAATTTCAAAATTTACACACAAAGCTTTTTAGGCCTATTCTTGATGTTTTTTTCCTGGGAGATTTGATCATTTTCCCTATTTTACATTGCATTTGATAAAATGTCTTGCGATATATCACTTCTATATGGGTCTTGGACCCACATGTAAATGAGATATCACATAGTATTTTATCAAATACACATGAAAGATAGGGAAAATGATCAAAAATTTCTTTTTTCCCTAGGAAAATTCATTTCCAAGTTTGAAACCAGCCTCAAACCGTTAACAAATGATCTTTTGTGCCGCTAATGACTCAATGTACTCCCTCCGTTCAAATTTATAGAACATACTTTTTTTAATAGATTTGTCCATAAATATGAGACGAATTTTATGTTCTAATACAAAATTAGCACAATGTTTCCTTTATATCATTAATAAATATGCAACTTTATTTGTTATTCTCTACATACATATATTAAATATAGCATTTAGAGATAATAATCAAGGATAATATAACCATTTTCACTATCTCCTTGATTTATATACCAAAAAATACACCTTATAAACTTAAACAAAAGGATTTCTATTTTAACGTGTAGACTGGAGAGAGGGGGGGGGGGGTGGCTATGGGCAATCTGCCGCTAATCACTTGCAATTTACTAATTACTATTTTGGCACACTAGATGCAAGAATCGAAATCAGGTTTCACACGCAACAAGGCAATCTGTAGACAAAACAAACGATAAAACACTTGCAATTCCCAGAACGAAGCAACGGAGTAGTAGCACTTTGACAAACATAGCTGAAGCTCAAGCGCTTCATTACACAGATTTACCCCAAGCCGTTAGTTTGTCTCGGCGACAATAATGCCGTACCGGCTACTGCTATGGAAACAAGCGAGACAAAGGACACACACGGACCGCGTACAAGGTAGTACCAGCAAAGTTCAACCACAATCATTTGCGATAAATGTCCGAGAACGGTTCAATCTTATGCAACATCTACGAAGATAATCGCGGGGATTCTTGGATGATTTGCGGAGATGATAGCGCTTGCTTTTAGAAGAATGTCCCCTCTGGAGGCTGCACCAATTTCCGGCTGTGTGATGCTGCCATTTCTTTCTTAAGCTGTGTCAAGATAACCTCCATTGTGTACTCACGGCGCCAATTTGACAACAGGCCAAACTTCCTTTGGTCGACCTGCATTTGCGCCAAAATAAGTTTGAAATGCAAGGGAACACAAGGGATAGAGATTATTCAGAATCATAGTGCCATACCACTCCAGTCTCAGGATTTACACAAGTCATATTGATTCTTGAGTGAAATCTAACAGTTGGCGGCCTGTCTGGATAGTCCTTGTCGCAGAAAAGCTTTAACTGATAAATTCGGCCCTCATGGACGGTCTACCAAAACCAAATATAGATCAACACGAGAGCACAAACTCAGAACACAACAATCATATTTGAATAATACTAGAGTAAGCAGGTGGAAACATCTTACGTTGTGGGGACCGATTATTGTGCCTGTCCAAGAGCGCATGTAGATATCCTCCGCGTCATCCATTCCATAGCTAACTGTTCCATCCCCAATGCCTTTCTCTCCTCTCTCAAGCTCTTCTAGAAGTCTGAAGTTCCTAGGCACTGCAACAACAATTTTATGCCAGTAAGTAAAAATAGTTTGTTTCCAACAACATTAATAACTTCAGTATTGGTACGTCTAATTAAATCTGATGTTCGGAGATCTGCAGAAAATACCAAAAACAAATTCCACCCAAATATACAGAACAAGGTAAGCGTACTCAGCATGGGCAACTTTTTCACAATTCTAATTCTAATTGCAAACTTTCTAGCATAAGTTATTCCGATAACCAGTTAGGGGCCAGTCGATAACTCAGGAATGTCTGCACCCTGCTGCAACAAACAAACTATTCAAATAACAATCATTTTCAGATATTTCAGCGTGAATATCTGCTTCTGTGATCTCGGAAAGTGATTAATTCTGTGCTTAATATTCTGGTGTGCTATCCCCCTTGACTGCCTAGCACATCAGAAGATCACTCACACTGGTACATCTAAGAACAACCATCACAGCAAATGTGATTCTATTCTCTTCTGATGTACTTCCAAAAACTATGTCTTGCTTCACAAGCTCCAACCAATAGTGGAAAAGTGTAGTATAGAAGCAGTAAATATATGGAAAAACCTATGTGCAGTGTATGGCATGTAAAAATAGCCAGCTACCAAAACTCAATAACTCTTAAGCATATAAGTGAACTACCGCATCACAAGGATTTTTCCTAATCTCCATTAAACCAACCAATCCCGCTAATATGGAGCCAAATCATGGGAATTTATGAAAATGAAATGCGCCCCCTAGTAGCAGGATGTTCTGCTAAAAAAATGTTCCACTGACTGGACTATGCACTGGACATTGGACAATCATCCAGGAACATAAAAAAAAACTGCCAACAAACTATTTTATGATGTGCCGACATAAGAGCTAAATCTAAATGAAGGCTTATAAGGGAAATCAATTCTAGCACGAGTCCTCATAAAAGGAAGGGTTGTAACTTGTAAATCTTATCGACCACCATTTTGCACAAAGTTAGTCCATCAAACCAAAACATCGGGTATAGAGAAGCCACTGAACCCATGCAATGCATTCTACTGAAGCATCAGTACCGGCAGATTCCTCCTATCTTTTGGACAGACCCGATACTTCCTTCTCCATGATAAAGAGCGCCTACAACTATGAACTCTAGCTTCATGCGTATGTTCATCCAAATGGGGCACGCCTCTGCGTCGTCCTAATCGCACGGGGGACAACAGTATGCCTTAGGTGCCGAGCTTCCTGCACCATATCACACGGCAACCAATGAAAAATCTCCTTTTTAGAGTTTCTCCGACATCGGTACATCAGTTGCCTTGATATGGTCCAGAGAGCCCTGCACCAAACACATCATTCATTCCCCCGGAAGGCTGCAACATATGGCAGCTTGTTAATTCTTCCTAAATACGAATTAGCATGCAGGGGCGGACATGAACGCGGGTCATGGGGGCTCGTTCAGTTGGTCCCCCTCAATTTTTTTGTAAAATAAACTGCTGTTAGTAGCACTAGTTTAGGGTAAGAGAGACCCTAATACATGTACTTTGAGCATGGGTGGATCTTGCGCTTGCGCGCGCGCTGAGGAAGAAGAACCGAACCAAGGATGGATCCGCAGCAGCAGCAAACAAATCCGCGGCTAGCCGGATGGATTGGCGAGACAGTCTTGGGCTTGGCTGCGGCAAAGAAGATAACGGAGCAGACTAGCGGGAACAACCCGGGCAAGCTGGGGCTTACCGACAACGCCGGATGGATCTCCACTCGACGCCATTCAAGCGGAGGAGGAGGAGGAGGACGCCGAAGGCTACGAGGCGGCGGGCGTGCTGCGGTGGGAGGAGGATGCCCGGAGCTGGAGGAGTGCTCGGCGGCGCGGGCACAGGCGAAGATTCCCCTCGGGTGATGGTGTGGTGTACTGGTGTGCGAGGAGAGGAGAGGAGACCAAGAGGGCGCCGAGCCAGGAGGCAAGGGCACACGTGGGCCGGGTTGGGCCGACCCCAGGCTTGGCCCATTGGCCCGTGAACCCACCCGACTTCAGTCCCAGTACTTCGATTGCCGGACGTGACGACAGGCGAAGGCAAGGCAGCCTACTAGCCTAGCCATGCCGGGCATTTTTTTTTTTTGGAACTCGCCATGCCGGGCATTGACACCACAACAGTATGCTTGTCCATTGGTCGGCTTGGGAAGGAAGGATTGATGATTTACCCTATCTTTCATGAAAATGACAAGTGATATCTCACTGACATGCAGGTCCTAACCCTGCATATCAGTGAGACATTATAGGGTATTTTATCAAACTGCAAAAAAAAAAAAAAAGGGCAAATCATCAAATCTCCCGCTTGGGAATGATGCTATGCTGATCACGTCGAGATCATGACAAGCACAATGCTCAATTGCTCAACCATTAATTTCATACTTGCGATTTTGGTAACCATATATTGCTACTTCCGAAATTAGTGTAACAAACTTGCTAAGACCAGCTCACTGCTGGATATTTGCAAGCGATAGAGGTCGAAATTTGCAGACCGTAAGGGTAAGTTCATTGACAAGCACATACAGCCAGCCACACAGGAGGGTCCTAACTGCCCTAGTTCTTGCTTAAGTCTGGATAATAGTTTGATCCCAAGTGTATATAGAAGTCTTAACAGCTTCATCCCAAGTACATTATACATATGATGTCTTGCTAGTTTGAATGATCTCACGTGCATATAAAGCATGAAATGATACAGATGAACAGGGATGGGAAACCCAACAAGGGCAGAGCCTCCACCAGCCTGGAATAATTTACTAGCGGACCACTGGGCGCAGGAGGCTCTCGATGGAGTAATTTGGAGGACAGCTTGGTACGTACATGTGCTGGATTATTGAACATTCCACTCTTGTGAGAGCACCGGATAACTATCAGCCTCTAAGCAGAACTGCCGAAACAAAACTCCCTTGGTTGTCCATCAAACCCTAAAGCATGATAGAACCAACTCTGATGCAGTCTATGGGACATTGGCGATCTTGGGAACTATGAAGAAAATAAGGAAATATCCTGTACAGAAACAGATATTAATTACAAGGGTAGAGATTGGAAATCGGATTAACATCTGAACAAGGGGTGGAAAGCTGTACCTCACGTGCGAAATGCTGATGAATTCAAGAAGCTGGCGAGCTGGTCTTTGGATCCTCGTTATTTACATCACCCAGCGAAGGGAAAGAAGGGATGGACTTCAGAATCAACTTCCTGCCGCTCTTGCAGATCGGAGACAATCCAGTACCAATGCGCGGAGGAGAGATCCTCTTTTTATTAGGTGACACAACCTTCACAGAAGTTTGAGGGGGTGAATTCCCTTTTAGGGTATCTGATGCGCCTTCCCCAATAATCATTTCTGCATAGCTTTCAAATGGGGAGAGCACAATTTCAGACTTCAGTGGAGCTTGAGACTTATACAGTCGAGAACACCCAATGAGCTTTGTTGAAGATCGTGGCTTCTTGGAGCATGAAGGTGGAAGAGCAGCCAAGGATCTGGAAATAAGAGAAAAATGCCTCAAATTTTATTAAGAGCAGCCAAGGATCTGAAAATAAGAGAAATGCCTCAAATTTTAGTATTTTACATAAGAGGAGGGATTCACAATAACATATGTAGATACACAGACCTGCAATCCACAATTGAAGGCGTTGTCAGCACATTCTCAGCAGGAGCAAGATCAGTAGCTTGGTAAATGACAAGCTGTTTATCACTTTCACTTTTTTCTTCTTTCACACAAGCATTCTTTTCTTCGTATCCCTGCTTAGCTTCCTCTATGCTTAACAGAGCAACTCCTTTAATGGAAAATAAGACCATCAAAAATTGGTACATTGTTAAATTAAACAAAAATTGAAATAGCTATACAAGAAAGTTATGTCATGGTCATATAATAACCAAAACTTCAGTTCTACTCAGATGATTATTACTCTTTTAATCACTGTACTATTTGGAGCTGTTGCAACTTTTAAGAATAACATATGTAGATGTAGTTTTTGAGCTCCTGTAGCATCTTACTTGAAACAAATATAACAGCATCAAAGCTCAAGATAATATTAGAATGTCTAGTGGATTTTGTTTATAAAATACAAAAGCACACAAATAAAGATGCACCGGCATGAGTAGATTTTTGCTTAAATTTAACAGTGCAAAAGGTGGCTGGGATAATTTCCAGCAGAAACAAATTATATATTAAGTAGGCAATGGTTCGGACTCCAAATAGAAGCAGTGTAGCCAGCCCTACTAACTTCATTGCATTCCACAATGATAGAAGTTCCAAGAAAACACCTTTCATACAGAATAGCACGCAAATAATTCTGAGAAATTTTAGTACACGTCCGGTGTTACATTTTCAAGCTGAAAGATCAAACTTCAGCTCCCTAACAACTTATTGATTACAATTTTTCGATCTGGCGCAATTACTCAGTACCTAAAGCTTAAGCTCCACTAACCATTTATTTTAATCAATGTTACCTGGATACGTGACTGAAATTTTTTTCCCGTGTCAACACGTGTCCCAGTGTTGACGCGTGTTAGACACGGGGCGACACACATTAGATTCTTCTCCGACGTGTCTAGCCCAAGGAGGTGGTGGAAGAAGGCGGCATCAGTCTAGAGTGGAGGATGAGCTGGGCGGCTAGCGTTGAGGTTGCGGCGGCAGTGGAGGTGGTGGCACCGCCCCACTGGACGGTGAAGGGAGCAGTGAGGTCGCCGATCTGGTGGCTCCTGGCGTGGTGGTGGACGGAGGTGCAGAGGAGATGGGAGGAGGCGGTGCGCTAACACAAAGGAGCAGCTGGTGCAGAGGGAGGGCAAAGGGAGGAGAAGTGGTGGCCGGTGATGATGACGTGGTGCGCCGGCCCGGCCTCACCGGCGGCCGAGGGTGGAGAGGATTTGGCGTTGGGGGAGAGCCGGAGAGCAATGGGGGGAGATGCGGCCGGCCGGTCTCGGGCTAAAAGGGTTGGGGGATTTTTTTCGGTCTTTTTGTGAGAGTTCCTGAAAATTACAAATAGACCCCTCGCTCAATGGATTTCTTCTAATTTGGACCTCCTAAAATTACGAATAAACCCCTCCCTCAATATATTAGGCAAATCCCAGAATCTTATTTTCTAATGTTTGCCAAATCGGATACTCGAATCCGAGTTGGACTCCGACACAAGTGCCCGAGTCCTGCTAACACTGATTTTAATCGGTACATTGAATGAAACAGCACAGATGCAACTATGGTCTATGGAGCATGCAGGCAGTTTGCGAATTTATAAGACAGAAGCTTCTAAAGATGAAATGAACTCACCCTCCCTTCTCCCAAAAGCATTCTTGCAGCCCTCACATCTGCAACTCACGGAGCATCCCACACCACCCTTGATGAAGAGTAACAGTAAGACAAATGCAGGAGGGCTAAATAAAGAACATTAAATCATGAAAGAGTTGGAACCTGGTAACATTCACAGTATTTTTTTAGACAAGATGACTTCTTGCAATTGCAGCCTCTCTTGTGACGAGCCGAAGCAGGAGTTTTGTTGTCATCCTATGATACAGAAAGTATGGTATGAGCAATAGTAAAGGAGAAAGGTAAAATAAAAAGATTCGCTCTTACCCCTAATTCATGACCAGGCTCAGATGTGCGGATTACTTTAGGGGCAAATGCTAGTGGATTACGAGATTCGATCTGCTCTCGAATAGATAGAACTGTTTCCATGTTGCTAGGCTTATTCAGACAGCCTTGACATGAACAAGGTTCTGAACAAAAGACTCCAGCATGAAAACACTCACAGTAACTGCATGAGAATTAACCAAAAATGCCATTATATTAGAGATGATAGAACATAACACAGCATGAATATAGGATTTGCAAAAAAATGAAAATCTAGTAAAGAACAAGAGACACTTCAAAAGGGACAGTAGTAGGATTGGGAGCTGAAGGAATACCAACTCTACAAAAGAAACAAAGAAAAAATGATTCAATTATAAAGGAACATCTTGGACAGTATCTTATTTTCTGATCCTAACTTGCTAAAACATCGTGTGCTCAAAAACCAAAGGAAACCTGAGTATGCTGCATGATCTGCTGGTTCATGTCAACAGCATAGCAGTCTTGTATGCTTTTTTCTTAAGAAACAATTAGATCAAGTTTCACCGATTAATATCAAGCCTTCATGTCAACAGAATGGTCCAATGCAGCTCATGGAAAGATATTGTTTAGCCATGTCATGGAAAACAAGCAAAATGGTGCATGAGTTATTACTAGCAGATTCCGGGTTTTGTTTGTTATTATTGAAACCCAAATGCAGCTAAAATGAAATAATAGGACCTAGAAAGGTAATTTCGTATTTCCAACATCCCTGGACCGCCATGGAGCTTCGCCGCGACAACCATCCTCCCCCACTCCCATCCCGTCCACCCCCCCCCCCATCTTCCTCGGGTCCGGTTGGATTTGGTGGAGACAGGGCGGGAGGCGGCGGGGAGGGGAGGCACCAGGGGGGTCGAGGAGAGGAGGCAGCGGGGAGGGGGAGGGGGAGGGGGGAGTCGGGAGTATGAGTGGGGCCGGATATATGAGTCGGTATGTATATGAGGCGGAGACGGGGCGGGTCACGGGTGCTCGGGAGTTCAAGCATATATGAGTCAGTATGTATGTAGAGTGCTCTGCATCGCGATGGCGTTCTGGTGCCTCTTAGGCGCCATGGTCATTGGTCGCCAATTATGCCTTGATAACCATGCATTAATCAATCATTCAATATTTAAATCTAGTTTTCAAGAATACAGCCGTTTATGATAGCAGTTCCCAAATATAGTGTCTTTTAGGTTTATTTCTCTTTCATTTGTGTCCCTTGTCAATCATTTGGTTCAAACATATAAGTTCTCTTAGGAAAAAATGATTCTGAACAGATGTCACATTAGCTATAAAACATGTGTATCTGTTGTGGAACGGGTTGGTTGGATATGGATCCGGGGACCAAGGGTAGGGCGCTCGCCCTTGATCGGCTTGCCATGCCGCAGCCATGGCTCTGACGCCTAGTTGAAGAAGAGTAGACTAGAGAACTTTGATTATTTATTTGCAGAATAGGAGGAGATTAGACAAATTTATTTATTTGCTTAAGTCAATTACATGATCTGGCTGCCCTTTATATAGGCGCCCCTAACAACCGATCAACTAGAAATAGACTCGGTAACTAATAGATATAGTAGGTAACTAATTTATCTCTTGCATAAACTAATGTAACTTGACTTCCTAAGGGCCTTTACTTCTTGTCGTTCAAGTCATGGATGCTGGTCCTAGCATATGCACACCGCCGCTGCTATCTTGTTGTGCGGTCGCTGTCCAGGACCCAAAGGCCATGACATTATCAAACTGTGGTCTCTCACGGGAGATAAACATTGGGGAAAGAGGGAAAACAACAGGAATGCCAATCACAAAATTGAAAAGTTCACCCCCCATATTGTATCCTTAGGTTTACATTCCTCTAAATGCTAAGTCAGTTGCATTTCCCTTATAAAGTTTTATACATCGCGCAGTCACGCACACCACAGCTTTCTGTTTTATGTCGTCAAGAGGGATGGAAGGATGCCCTATGCCTCTATGGCATCATCATGTCACCATCAGTCGCTGTGTTGCGCAGGTATGAGGGTCAGTAAGATAATGCTGTAGCTAAACCACATTGAGAGAGGAGAGGGAGGCTGAGAAAGAGTCTAGAGAGTTATCACTTTCTTTTGCTGTAAATGCCACAGTAGTACAGTACTAATCGTGGGTGTTCCCAGCTGGGCCTTTTACCAGCTTGGTCTTGTAGCAAAACTTTTCTTTTTACCATTCTATAGGAATTGGCAGGGCTCCTGCCCATATTTCGAAAAAAAAGGATCTAGAAACAATAAGATGATAAGGAGAAAGGTTAGAAATTGGTCAAAATTTATAAACTAAAAACTAATCACCCACAGTAAGGGTACTGTTGTAGGGGTGGCCCCCACCTAAGCCTAGCCGGCCTGCTAAAGGATTGTAAGGCCCAAAAGAGGTCATGTATAATGACATAAATACCCCTGTGAAGGGTACATAAGTGTAAGGGCATAATTGTAAAATACCCCCATGTGAATATATATATATGGCTACCCTGGACATGGGGAAGGGGTAAGCATTGTTCATCTGTCATCTCCACTACCACACTCACTTTACTGTTTAGTTTGTAACCACAACTTGTACAATTTGCAATTATAAGGCATTTCTATAGAGATCCAAAATATGGGGGCATTTTCATTGATCAAATAGTACAGAGGTGGAAAATGTATTCTATTGCAACAACAAAAAACTTCAGTGTCATTATGACAATAAATCAGTTGAAACAAGCATTGATGATGTGGCCAAACTGTTGCACAGAAAAACTGAAAAATCAAAGAGCTGGAGGACCCTTATAACCATTCAACTACTGCCCATAAGAAAAATACCTCACATGACCAGCTACTACGGCTCTATTTAGTATTACAATGGCTTTTCAAAAGCACTTATGTTGTTTCTATTCTTGGATAATAACTACTTGAAAGCATCTTTTTTGGAGGCAGATCTTACTAGAATCTGTAAAGATTACCATAAGTAACTAAATTCCACGGCGCTACACAGTAACCTCTAACCATAAATTGGCCCTAAAGCAAAAGGTTGAATAATCAACCAACTCAGGAATGCAGGGATGAATGAGTAAATCATACTAGAGAGATGACTGCGAAATGAAGCTTGAACACCATGCAACAACTTGTCATGAATCATAAATAGTTAGAACAACGATTTTATCCTAACATTCTACCCCAAAACTTGGAGCACCTGATAGAGCATGATAACTCACTAGGCCTACATCTTAAGCAGGGGAAAAACATGGATATGTAATCCTAAACTAAACCTCAAGTACTAATAAACAGAACCAATATGTTAGAACAACCGATATTTGGACTTGCTTTCACTTTTGCATTAATCTTGTTGCATAGAAGTAGATAAAAGCTTTTAAAAAAAGGTGCAAGAGACTTACAGTTTCAAGCATTTTGACTTCTTGCAGCTACAACGGTTGCACGAAGTGCCATCACCGTTATCAAACTTGAGTCTGCACAGCACTATTGCATTTCATGATTTGTCCAATGAAATGGTGCTGATGACATAAAATAATGAGCGTATACATGGTACCTTTTCTTCTTGGGACTACCCTGACCAGACTCATCATCAGCATTTGCAACCATGGTCGTCTGAGAGGAATCATCCTTTATAATATTTTGTTCATATGTTGGTGGACAAGAACCAATAGCACACAGGAGGTTGCTGGCTTGATTTATAGAAGTTTGAGCATCATGAGGGACTATTTTATCTTTTGGTATTGTGGCAAGGGCATTCAAATGCAAGCCAATACCAGGCAATGCACATGGAGGGGTTCTCAGAGGCTTTGAGTTGTTATCACCAGAAATAGTTTTGCATCTGGGGGTAGTTGAATTTGCAGAATGATGATCTGAGGTGTTCTTAGCACCTTTATTAATAGCCCCAGCCTTTTCATTGAAAAGGCAACGCCTACGAATGCCACGTACATGCTGTGATAAGGCCTGCCAGAACAAGAAAACAATTTCTTTTCTATCCGTAAGAATAAACATTGATACCTCAGTCAGTGTAGCAAGAGATAGTAAAAGCAGGCACCATTATGCAATAGATTATACATGCAAGACTGGGTTCATTTTTTATATTAAAAAGAGAGGAGACAGAGAGTTGAATGTTAATGACAAGGTTGTCAAAATGCGAACACCATATTGTAAGTGAGTACATCACAATGAAAAAGTGCATGAAAGTACAACCTCAAATCAACATTGGTTTGCTAAATCAGTTATGTTACATTTAATTTTCAAGCTCGTAACATTTTATATATACAAGCATTGTTACATTTATTTAGACAAATAGGCACTTAAATATTATTCATGGGTAAAGCCAACATGTGAATATTTCAAAAAAAAAAATTTACATAGTAGCAAGAAGTATACATACATTTTGGTCCATTGGCATGTAATCACTGGGCTCATCAAGCTTGTTACAGACTTGATCATTTGAGACCAACTGACTTTGACAGCCACCAGGGAGCATTTGTGGGGTATAATCTGTTGCAGACCCTTCAACTGCCCCAGACCAGTAAAGATGAGGATCATGTGCAGAATTGTGGGTGTAAGATCCACTTGACCCACCAGTCAACAAGGATTTACGAGAGCAGGCATTATCAGTTTTTAATGTGTCATTCACTAACTGTGTTTCTGCCTCAAATGGTGGGGCTAATGTCAGCATATCACTACATACTTGGTGTGTAATCAAGTAATCCCCATCATATGCTACAAGCTCATTCTTATGTTGTTCATGTAGTTGGTTTTCATGAGCATTTGTTCCAGAATGTGATGAGTCCATTTTGTCTGGGCCACTCAGATCAAGGAGGACACCTTGTTCTGTACACTCCTGGTCAGTAGTAAGATCTGTTTTACCATCAGCGTTTTGATTCTTATCACTCTCCGCACTGCCACCACCAAGCTGGATAACACTGCAGTTTTCTGAAACAATGTTTTTGCATTTGATCAATCTAATAGAGCTTGCAGTCCCTACTCGAGTTCTGACACTGTTAGGAGAGTTTGATTCTTGAGAACGTTGAACAGAATCATCCCTGATTAATATGACAAGACATATAGTAAGGCACTAAGGCTCAAGCCTAAATTTTCATGATCAGAAGTTCAGATCACACACAAGCTTGAAAGTAACGTAAATTTACCTGATCAGAAGCTTAGATTCCTTTGCTGGGTTGACATGTGGCGAGGCAAAGATTGAAGAAACAGGAGCCAAGTCTGATGACTTGAATAGATGCACATTGTGTGCTGAGTCTAGAGGTTTAGGTGGTGGTATAGGAGAAAGACTATTGATGAAATTAAAGACCGGAGAGTCCTGCAGGTAGGAAAATCTAATTAGAAAGGGAACTACAGATCTTCATTTCATCACCACTTCATAAGCGAGTTTAGTTGCAAATAATTCTACATGCTATCCAATCCAAACATAAGAAGGTTACAAAATTAACAAATGCGAGAACAGTATGGGAATGCCTAAATGCCAACACATTATGGATCAACCAAATCCAAACCATAACTTACACCGGCAAATGCACAATCCTCCTATGAAGAAAAACTCACATCTAAATAGGCATCGAAAACATCCTGTTTCTAAATCATATATAAACCCAATAGTAGAACCAACTTTGCCCCCAACCCACCGCACCCCAGAAAACACGCAGCCGCACAGGCAAAATCCCAACAAGTCCAAATGAAAACATTTCTTAACGGAGGGAATGCGTCAGCACTTATATACTCCATTCACATCGAAAGTGATAAAATGGCTGCATACCCAACACAAGCAACTCCATGTGTAAGTTTCTTTCTGAAAACCATAACCCAGTTATGTCTTCTGTTAACGAAGGCACCAATCTTGCTGGCAATCCCTGAAGGACCTCGAACAGCCTAGACCGAATAGCTAATCAATTTAGCAGGTCAAAGCATACACGCATTGTAAAAAAAAATGGAATATTTCAGCATCTGCCACTGTAAAGATGTGCATTTCAGGATTTGCCACTCCATGTCTCACGAACAGGTTTCACCATGACCAGGTAATATGCCTAATCAAACTCTCACGTCCAAGCTAAAGGCAAACAACTTGCATTCCCCATGGATATGCACAGCAACGACTGAACCAAATTGACCAGATCGGGGCGCATTGCTGCGAAACACGGATCTATACACTTGTTCACCAACTAAAACCTCTATCTCTTAACAACGCGCGCATGAAAGCGTCTAATACTCCCGAGGAAAAGAAAACGAAGTGGGCAATCGAAACAAACAGCCGACCTCCCCGAACTCGCCAAACCAAGAACCCTATCGAACCATCTAGTAAGAATAGCCCCCAAATCCCAACGAAGATGCGCGAAACAGCTTGCGAGATCATGTGATTAGAGACGGAATCAAGCCCCAACCTCTCCTCCGAGAAAATCCCTCGAATCCAGCATCGCAGGAAGCTCGGGGGGAATAGACGCATTAAAACCCTAATCGCCCACCAAAAGCATCCCCTTAAACCCCCAACCAATCGAACGAATCCAACCCTCAAAACCTCCCAAAAAAATCAGAAGAAGGAAAAAAACGAAAAGCGGGAACCAAATCCGCGCCGCCGCCGGCTCTAACCCGAGGAGCAAACCAGCCGCCGAACCCAAAGGATTTAACCCACGAATCGCCCCGCAAAAAGTCACCCCGAAAAAAAGCAAGCCGACCGGCCCGTTGACGAGACGCGGACCTCGAACCCGGCGCCGGGGCCGGCGCCGGCGCGGGGCCTATCCGGCGTGTCCATGTCCTCCGATGACCCCGCGGGGGATCTCCAGCATCTGCCTCCCTCCCACGAACCTCTGAGCGATGAGTACCAGTGTACCACCGCTCCGCTAATTTGACTGGGCCTGCCCCGAGGCCCGAGGGCGTCCTCCGCTTCCTCCGACCTAGTTAGGGCATGTACGTACACGTCAGCTGTGGCAAGGGTTTGTTCTTCTGTGCTACGGCTTTTGGTTAATGATTACGGTTAATATTTTTATTCCTAGCATAAATATTTATATAAATAAATTAAATACCGAAGCTAATAATTTACTTTAAAAATGTATCTTAATAAACTACTTTGAAACGGCGACACAGAAGCTGTTTTGTTTGTTTGTTGAGGAAAACTATAAGCTAAAAAGAACATGGCTATGTGCTTGTTTTTTGCGATTTCTAAAAACGACTTTTGGTTTTTGTTATAATACTTAATTTTCAAACGGAGTATTTTCTCAAGACGGAGTCTACAAGTTAATTGCAGTACACATTAAAAACCCAACATCTGTACCAACCACAATCGTAAGTGAGTATCCCTCTCCGTAACCTCTGTCGCGAATAACCCAAAATTCAAAAAATTCAACCATAAGTCAAAAAAACAAGCCTATAAAATTTTGGGTAACATGAAGAATAGAAAAGGAGGAGTAAAATGTTGTTTACTACTTAAGATACGGTTTTATAAACAACTTGTTACTATGTATATTATTGTATAGACAACTATATAAACACTATTTTAATTGTACGAGTCTATTACGATGGTGCTCATTTGGGGCCTATAAGTGTAGGTTTCTGACTTTTTTGCACTGTAGCGGCTAAAAATGCACTGTAGCTATTGTTAGCTTTAACTTCTACACGTACTCAAACATACGAGTACTCGACACGAATCAAGATTAATTTCAACATTTTCCCTCCTCCTCTTGACACATTAATCTTCGATGTGTTCAACCACACTATCTCGCCGCACGTAGCAGTCTTCTCTTGTTGCCACACACATCGGCCTCGACTCCTTACACACGCAGCGGCCTTCTTTTCGCACGACTTACAGTGGTCTCACACCACTGTTCGTGCATGTCTTCATCTTACAATGGCCTCACCGTCATCATCTCGTAGCAGCTTCACATGGTCATCACTGTCGGTCTCACACTGACTTCTCATGTGATAATGGTCTCTACCACCGCCGTCGACTTCACGTTGGATCATCTCAAAGAGTGGATGTACACCGCCATTACCCACGGCTTCACACCGTAAGTCTTCGGCATGCCATTGCCAGTTGTCGACGACGCTTGTTGGTAGCAGGTATTTGGGAGACATGTCGCCTCCACTCTTCACCGCTACCTCTTTGATGCCACAACCTCGCCGCTAATGACACGACTCACTAGGCAACTCTGACCTCGATTCTTCTTGCAGTGGCATCACACTGCTACCACTCGAATTCACATTGATGTGTGCTTGTCGGCTTCACACCGACTCCTCTAGCAATGATGGCTTCACACCACCGCTTTCGGCTACACGCCAAATCCTCTCAATGGTTTCACACCATCGTTGCTTGTCGGCTTCATAACGACTCCTGGATCTTGAGGCTCTGATACCAAGTTTTGGAACTGAACTCATCAGCTTCGATCTCTACTCTCTAGGAGAAAACGCACACATATTTTCTTCTTTAGAATGACACACGCACACGAGTAGGAAGAATGAATAAACACAGGAGAGACCACTTTTATGGCAACACACTCATTTCCTTATTTCCCTGTTATTCACTCGCTTCTCTCCTTGCTTAACATAATGCACATGGCTTAAATAAGACTCACGCGCACATAGTCACTTGACCTATACACACACCCACTAACTCCACTAGTTAGACTCTTTGTGATCCAGTTTTGCCAGCCACGATTATGTACGACTCGATGCACACCGCGCACTACCCTCAAAACTTAGTCCAGCTGAGACCAACTCATATGCTTATGACCACACACACAGGCCTACCAAGTTGACTCCTTATGACTTTGAGTCATTTGACCATGGCACTTCGACCACGACTCTTCGACCATGGCGCTTCGACCACGGGACTTCGACTATGGCCTCTCGACCATATCTCTTACTGCAACTCCGATTTTACCGCTCACACAGAGCTGATACTGCTGGTATTCGATCACGCAGGTCTTCCAAGCATCAACAGATACTATAGCTTTCGACTACCGACCGAGATTGTAGCTCTGAGTACCGACATGTTACTGTAGCTTACGACTACCGACCGGGTATTGTAGCTTACGACTACCGACCGATACGTTGTATCTACGACTATTACACTGTAGCTACGACCAGTTTACTGTAGCTATGACTGGTTCACTGTAGCTTCCGACTACTGCTTTAACTTCTACACACACTCGAACACACAGTACTCGACATGAGTCAAGATTAGTTCCAACAAAAACAACATTAGATATTAGAAGGAAATAAGGTTTTTGTTCTTATCAGAATGAGGCTTAACATTTCAAAGGGGACCAACAGGACAATATATACCCATGTACAATATGCAAAGATACCCCTAGATTATACACAATCTAACACCCCCTCAAACTTATGGTGGATCAATAACAATGAGTATGAAGAGGTAGAACCGATACTGAGCTCTAGTATGTGCCTTGGTGAAGAAATCTGCTAACTGAGACTCCGAAGGCACATATTAAAGAGTAATAACTTTGCCTTGCACCTGTGATCACATGTATGAAGCATCCACTCCAATGTGCTTGGTGAGCTCATGCTTTACGGGGTCTCGAGCAATGCTGATCATGCTAGTACTATCTAATAAGAGAGGAGTCGGTGCAGTGGTAGAAACACCGAAATCCTCAAGTAACCACTGAAGCCAGGTGATCTCAGCTGTCAACAACGCCATGGCTCTCAACTCAGCCTCAGCGCTTGAATAGAAAACAACAGTCTGCTTCTTGGTCTTCCAAGCAATCAAGGAGGAACCAAGGAAAACACAATAGACAGAAAGAGACCGGCGATCAGAAGGATCACTAGCCCAAGTCGCATCAGAGTACGCCTGAAGCTGCAAAGAACTGGAATGAGGAAATAAGAGGCGGTGAGTGATGGTCCCGCGAAGATATCGCAGAATGTGAAGAAGGTGACTGTAGTAGAGCTGAGTGGGAGCAGAGAAAAACTGACTCAGGATGTGAACTAGGAGATAGATGTCAGGACAAGTGATGCTAAGGTAGATAATACTCCCAACAAAATGACGATAGCGGGAGGGATCCTCAAGAGGCTCATCATTGATAGTCTGAAGTTGAGCACCGAGCTCCATAAGAGTATCCACCATGCGTTGACTAGCGAGACAAGCATGAGTAAGGATATCCTGAATGTAACGTTCCTGGGAGAGATAATAGCCCTCGGGCATAGAAGTGATCTCAACCCCAAGAAAATAATGAAGAGGACCCAAATCAGACATCAAGAACTGCTCACGGAGACGCTTCTTCATAAAGGCAATGTACTGAGAGTCATCACCAGTGATGATTATATCATCGACATATAGGAGTGTTCGATTTTGAGGAGAGGTGTGAACAAAAAGAGTAGGGTCATGGTCACTGGCGGAGAAGCCGTCTGTAGTGATGACAGAGGAGAACTGGGCAAACCAAGCACGAGGGGCTTATTTTAACCCATAGAGAGAGCGACGAAGGCGACAGACCATACCATCAGGGACAGAATACCCAGGGGCGGCAACATGTAGACCTCCTTGCGCAGTTTGCCATGGAGAAATGCATTCTTGAGGTCCAACTGAGAGATGGACCACTGTTGAACAGAGGCCACGACAAGGAGAGTGTGAATGGTGGTCATGTGAGCGACAGGAGCAAAGGTGTCATTATAGTCACGACCATGCTTCTACTGAAAACGACGCACCATAAGACGAGCCTTGTAGCTCTCAAGGGAACCATCCGAGCGGGTCTTGATCTTGTATACCCACTTGCACGTAATAGGAGTGACACGTGCAAGTAAGGGTACAAGATCCCAAGTGCCAATACGCTCCAAAGCGGCAATCTCCTCAGACATGGCAAGCTACCACTCAGAGTGAGCAGCAGCCTCACAATAAGTTAGAGACTTATAAGAGGCAGCGGCTACAAAGCCATAATGCTCAACTACCTGACAGTGTAGCGATCACAAAGATCGTATCTGGGAGGAGAGGGTGGAGCAGGATCCGACAAAGACAGAGAAGAACTGGGAACAGGTCCCAGCAAGGAGGGAGAGCCAACTGGAGAGGGAGGAGGCCGAGGACGACGAGAGTAGTGCAGAGGTAAAGGTGAAACCTCAACAAGAGAGTGGGAAGGAGCCTCCGACGGAGGTGGAAGAGGAGCAGTCGGAGGAGAGGGAGACGAAGGAGGTGGATGAGGCGAAGTAGTAGTGGAAGTAGGTGGAGACTGAGGAAGAGTCAGAAAGGAGATTGACGCAACAAGAGAATCAGACCTGACTATGGGAGAACAAGGGTAGTAAGGTCGGGACTCGTCGAAAGTGACATTCCGGGAAATCCTCATCTGACGAGCAACAGGGTCATAGCAGCAATAACCCTTATGCTCAAGACTATAGCTAAGGAAAATACACTCAACTGACTAAGCAGTCAGCTTAGTGCGCCCATGACGAAGCAGACACAACCGAAACTGCGAAGGTGACCGTACTCTGGGAATTAACCAAAAATACGCTCAACAGGAGTAGAACCCTGAAGGGGTGGTGGAAGGCTGTATGTTGATAAGGAAAGCAGCAATTGAAGACAGTCTCAACCTAAAAGTGAGGGAGAACAGAAGAAGCAAGCATGAGAGCTCGAGCGACTTCAAGTAAGTAATGATGCTTACGCTTAGAGACACCGTTCTGAGCATGAGCACCAGGACAAGAGTACTTGGGAAGAGTGCCCTGTTCAGCGAGAAAATGGTGAAAGGCAGTAGAGACATACTCGCCAACAGAGTCAGCACGAAACACATGAATAGCCAAATCGAACTAAGTGTGAACCATAGTGGCGAACCTTTGATAAATAGAAAGAACCTGACTGCAAGAGGACATAAAATAGAGCCAAGTATGACGAGAATAATCATAAATAAAAAACACATAATAACGATGTCCCTTTCGAAACAAAGGGAGCCGGACCCCAAATATCAGAGTGTACAAGATCAAAAGGATGACTAGAAATAGAATCACTAGAGGGATAGGGAAGCTGCAGCTGCTTGCCAAGCTTGCAACCCATACAATGTAGAGAGGTGTCTCCAGAAATAAACCCAAGAACACCATGACTGACGAGTGACAAAAGACGTGATCCACAAAGATGATCAAGACGATGATGCCACTGAACGAAGGAGGTAGTGGATGATGCAGCAAGACCAAAGGGAGTGGTGGTGGCTGACTAACTGGTGGAGACAGCGAAATGCAGATGAAGCCGGTCTAACTCCCAAAGATGCTTCGAATCACGGCCGCGGGAGCCAGTACCAAGTAGAGTTCCCGTGCGGTGATCCTGAGCAGAACAACAGTCAGACTAAAGAACAATACAATAGCCGTGATCAGTGATCTGACCAGCTGACATAAGCCGCATGGTAAACTGAGGAACATGAGAGACTACAAGAACATGAAAGGAGTAGGTAGAAAGCATGCCTCGACCTACAACAAACAGGGAGGTACCATCTGCAATATGAATAGTGGAGGGAAAACTGTGGGCTGTATGGAAGTGAGGTGTGTGGTATCTGACGTCATGTGAAAAGAAGCATCAGAGTTTAAGACCCACAGAAACAAGATACCTGATGAGGGAGGAGACTGAGGCGTGGAGGACTTCTGAGAAGCAAGGGCCACACGAGAGTCTGAGGGCGAGCCGACACCGAGGCACTGGAGAAGCAAGAGTAGCTGCTGTGCGGCATCACCGGAGGAGTCCTGGCGAGAGGAACCAGCTCCTGGGGAGGAGGAACCGCCAGAGCCTTTCGAGGAACGTCCACCCCGGCGACCCTGGTCCCTCCTCCACTTGTAGCAGTCTATATACCTGTGACCATCACACTGGCAGTATGTGCAGTGGAGACCCGTAGTAGAAGAAGCAATGACAGGGGTGCTAGGAGCTGAGGAAGGGATCTCAGCCGGTGCTAAAGAAATAGGTGCTGAGGTAGACAAGACAGCCTGCATCTGGGCTGCGCCACGGAGATGAGTCTCCTTAACACGCACAGCCGTGAGAGACTCCACTAAGCTCGAGCACGGGTGATGAGTCGGGAGCTGAGCCCACACAGTCTCGAACTCAGGCCTGAGATGCGTCAGGAAGTCGTAGAGACGGTGAGTCTCCTGGTGAGCATGGAGCCGCACACAGCAAGGACAAGCCTAGCAAACATCCGGCCCTAGAGAGTCAAGCTGACGCCACACCTCAGATATCTGCTGATAAAAGTCATCGGTGGTGACATCAAGTTGCTAAAGGGAATGCGCTCGGTGCACGACTGAGAGATACATGGCATCACTCGTCGGCTCATAGTGAACTCGGAGGTGCTCCCACACAAGCTTTGTTATCGGTAACTCCGCCACATCCATAGAGATAGACACTGTCATGCTACCTACTAGGATGGCAGTAGCACGAGCCTCAGCGTCCTGCCATCGCTCATAGGCGTGTAGCTCAGACTGATAAAGCTCCAAAGCCGCCTCCAGTACAGCATTGGCCTCGTCCTGAACTGCCTGATCCGCATTAGAAGGGAGAGCACGCTAGATAGGTGGTGTAGGACAAGGCGGGTAGGGGTTCTCTCCAGTGAGATGACCCCAAAGCCGCTGACTGTTGAGGTGAATCCCCAAGTGAACCGCCCTCTCTCAGAAGTTTGTCCTGTCGAAATGGACAACGGGGAGCGGGATGGCGAAGGAGCCGCCACTGGTAGCCATCTGGAGTAGATCAGGCCAAGAAAAGGGAGCCGGGACGCCCAAAAATATCTTGTGTGGCTAGGCAACACCACCAACCAGCGGCGGCGGATGCCGGCGACGGTGGCCGGAGATGGGCTGGACACGGGCGGCGGCGCACTGGGCAGACATGCGCGTTGGCAAGCGCACGGGTGGCCGGATATGACAGGATCTGAGGCAGCGAAGGCCAGAGACGGGCCGCGCACGGGTGGCGATGCGCTGGGCGGACTTGCAGGCGGGCGCGCTCAGGTAGGTGTGCACGGGTGGGCACGCACGGGCGGGCATGCGCTCATAGAGACGGTCAGCGGACGCCGGCGGTAGCAGCCAAATCCGAGGCCGCCTCGAGAAGAGCAGAGTCGGGCACGCGCTCGCGGGGAGAGGAGCTTGCGCGTGCGGGAGAAGAAGGGGTTCAGGGTGGCGGCGGCCGAAATCCTAGCCAGTGGCGGAGCCAGAAGTTTTAGGAAGCCTGGGCGAGCCGCCGAGCCTAACTAAAATAACTATATACTAACATATATATACTGTTGTCTTGTCATCAAATATGATAGCAAAAAAGTTTCTATAAAATATGATCCAACACACATATAAAAGTCTAAATATGAAAAAGATAGAAGCGACAATCAGTAGATAATTTGAGTACCTTGTCTTTTAAATATCCAATGCACTAATTGCGCCTACGAGGCAACTTCATTTTTCGACGCTTCATGTCTTGAAATCGTCGAATAATGGTGGCATCATCAAGGGCCTTAAATATCTCCCGCTCGGTGTAGCAAACCATCAAGTCGTTGAACCAATCATCAGCTATCCTGTTGCGCAGCTTAGACTTGATTATTTTCATCGCTAAGAAAACTCTTTCAACTGATGCGGTTGACACCGGCAATAAGAGTGCCAACTCAATGAGTTTGTACACCAATGGAAACACTTTATGTTTTCCTGTTTCAACCATCTTTGAAGCCAAACTACCAAGATCTTTACAAGCAGCAAATGCAATGTGCCTTCTCACATGAAGAACATAAGTCTCAAGTTGGTCTTGTATTATTGCACGATCTCCATTGCTGAAATCAGCATCATAAATTTCAGCTAGTCGAGAAAGTTTTTGAACATCAAACTTGGAGAAAGAATCCTTTGGATCAAGACATGAGAAGCATAAGAGCACTTTCGATGCTGCTTCACTAAACCAATGATTCATCTCAGCACATATTTTGTCAATAACAAGATAAAAGATCTCAACACGAAAATGGTGAAGATTCGTGACAGTGAAGCCATCAAGTCTTGAACGACCCCTTACCGGTATTTCTTCATGCATATTTGATACTGGGATACCCTTGGCAGTACAAAATTCTTGAACCTCACTAAAAAAAGTTGTCCCAGCCACTATCTCTCAAGGTGGTCAATCTAATTTTGACATCATGAATTAATTCCATTGCATGAACAATATTTATATCTTTTCTTTGTAAGACAGTTGAAAGCTCGTTTGTGATAGCAAACAACTTTAACATGAGCTTCAAAATGAAAGCAAATTTAAAGCTCTCTATTTTTTCTATCAAACTTGCTGCTTGTGTATGTACACGCCCTTCTCTTTCAATAGTACCAAGCACCTTTATAACTGATGACCACATTTGATCTAGGCGAACCAAAGTTTTATGATGAGTACCCCATCTAGTATCTCCAGGTCTAGCAAGGCTGGATTCCTGATGCAAGCCTCTTCCTGTAAATATCTCACCACTCTCAAGCCTATCTAAAATATCTTTGTGATGGCTTTCTAACAATGCATCCATCCTTTTGCAAGATGCACTTGATGTGCTCACAATCAAAGAGATATACTCAAATAAATCATGAACCGATGAGCAACAACTAGCAACAGAAACAATCACTAACTGCAATTGGTGGGCAAAATAGTGAACATAGAAAGCATGGGGATTTTCATCCAAAATCTTTTTTTGCAAGCCATTAAATTCACCTCTCATGTTTGAAGCTCCATCATATCCTTGTCCTCGAAGCCTCGAAATGGATAACTTGTAATGATCAAGAACACCAAATAAAGCACCCTTCAGTGCCTCCGATGTAGTATCCGTGGCATGTTTTAGAGCAAGAAATCTCTCCACAACCTTCCCTTTATTGTTCACATACCTATATTAAATGAAGAAAATAAATTATATTGTGGTTCTGGAACATAAAAAATGAAGATAATTAAATGGAAAAGTTAATTTTTGAATTTTGATTACATACTGACCTTAACATTACTGCCATTTGCTCTTTCACTGATATATCTCGGGACTCATCAATAAGCACTGAGAATTGTCTATCACCAATCTCTCCCATAATTAGCTCGGTGACTTCTTGAGCACAACATTTTGCAAGATCCTTTTGAATTTCAGGAGAAATCATTTTGCAATTCAATCCACCACGATCGAAAGCATCCCTGACCTTTTCATTCTTTTCTTTGTACCAATCTATCATTTCCAAAAAGTTGCCCTTATTTAAAGAAGTTGAAGATTCATTATGGCCACGGAAAGTCATTCCTTGGGCTATGAGAAATCTTGCACAATCTAGAGACGAAGTCAAACGGATTTTGTATAGTTCTTCAGCTAACTCAGTTGCATTTGATAGGACACTTGGCATGCTTTGTCTTTGATTTTTAAAATCATCACAATGCTTGACACACTTGTTATGGGAACTATTTACACCACCAACATGCTCAGGCAATGCTTTATATGCATGCTTCCAATCATAAAACCCTTTTTTGTTGAAAACATCAAAACCAAATGTTTCAACCCTTCCTGGTTTCTTAAAGAGAAAACAATAGAAACAATACGCTGCATCCTTGGATACACTATATTCTATCCAATCATATTTTGTGTACCATGCTTGAGAAAATGATCTTGAGTCATTTCCAAATTTTTTGCGAGGAAAATTCACAAGAGGTTGGTTCGGACCCTTTAATATGTATGCCCTCCTAACTTGATCCTGAATTTTTGGGTCATACTCTTCAATTTGTTTCCTAAGTGCAGGGTCACTTATGATTTCATTCGGATTGAATTCATGGACAGGGACAAAATTTCCACTATTTGATTGTGGCTGTATTCCTTGATCTTGTGGCAATTGTGCTTCTGCTTGTGCTAAACTTCTATTTTCATCAGATGCAAGGTTTCTTGTATCAATTAAATATCTCCTCATGCCTGAAATAATTTATAATTCAATCTAAAGTATCTAGTAAGCACTAACTAGTAACTACTAAGTAGTAACAATCAAAGGCCAAAACAATCAACTAAATATTCAACTAATTAGGCATTTAGCTAGGAAAACTTGAGTATTAGTGACTTAGTGTATTACCAAGCTACAGACCTGCTGACTGCTGTAGTGCTGTGCAGATTGGTGGTGAGGCGACGAGCTTGCCGGTGAGTAGCGACGGTGGACGGCTTGCCGGCGAGACTGCGCCGGCCGGATGCAGGACGCCAGGACTGCTCACCATGCAAATATGCAATCACACAAAGGATTCATCATTCACGAGCACATGTACTACTCAATTACTCATCAGCTCATGCATGCATGGAATGGAACAATCAGCCAAGTAGCTAACTACTGTATTACCAGGAGGTCCAGAACGGCTTGCAACGGCTGAACGGCGTGCTGAGGCAGTGAGGCGTGCGGCTGCGGCGTCGTGGCGCGTTCAGATCGGGAGACGGGAGATGAGCAGACTCCCGTGGCGTGGAGATGAGATCGGGTGACGAGATCGGGAGATCGCGTCACCGCCGCCCGGGCGCCGGTTGGTATTCCTTCCGTGGGTCGTGCCGCCGTGGGCTAAGTTCATTGATTTGAGGCCGGCCGGCCTGCTCTGGTTTGCCCCTTGCTAACTGTTGCTTGCCCGGGTAATCAACCTAATCACTGCCATTATACACCATAATACACAATTAATTTTCCATAGCTGGTTGGCGTGAAGCCCGGGCAGTCGCCCCCCCTGCCCGGGAGGTAAATCCGCCCCTGATCCTAGCCCAACCTAGTCTCTTATACCATGTCACAACGAGGTTTAACAAACCAAAGGGGCTCAACATGCCAATATATACCTATGTATAATATGCAATGAGACCCCTAGACTATATACATATCTAACAGTTCCATCCGGATTTGTTTCGTAAGTAAAAGCTTTAGCTGCTAGCTGCTTGACTATCGGCAGCGATCGATGGACACGGTGAAAATGCCGGTGAGATGAGATGAAAACAGCATTGGATATTCGAAGGAGATAAGGCCGTTGTTCCATCCGGATTTGTTTCGTCAGTAAAAGCTTTAGCTGCTTGAATATCGGCAGCGATCGATGGACGCGGTGAAAATGCCGGTGAGATGAGATGAAAGGATTTGTTTCGTCTGTAAAAGCTCTAGCTGCTAGCTGCTTGACTATCGGCAGCGATCGATGGACGCGGTGAAAATGCCGGTGAGACGAGACGCCATCCGGATTTGTTTGGTCGGTGAAAGCTTTGGCTGCCTGCTTGCCATATCGAATCTGGTTTCCCGTGCTTGCTTTTCCTGGGACGGCGACAGGCTCTGCTCACAACTGTCAAACGAGACGAGAGCATCCTCCTCCTCCTCCTCCTCCTCCTCTTCTTCTTAAGATGGATCTGGCGTCAGAGTTCAGATGGAACAGTTCGAAAGGGACTGAACTGAACACCCGTTTATGCATCGATCGCCTGCATCAAAGTGCTCAGAGATGCATGATTATATTCCTGCGTGCGCGCGCTGACAAAGAAGAAGAAAAACGCCAACCCCAAATGCCTGAGAAACGTATATGTTTTCGCTCGCGACGTGTACAGTACGTCGAAGGGAGTTTGCTAGCGTGTTTGCTTTTGCATGGGCGATTGAAGCAGGTCGCCATGCATGCTTTATTTTGGTGAAGGGACGCAGGTGGAGACGAGCCATCGTCGCGCGCTTTTCCCGGCCGAAACACGATTCGTCAGTCCTCTGCACGCGGCGGGTCGATCTGCGTGCGGCACAGCAACAACGTACGCACGTACCTGACTAATACGCAGCATAATACCTCTACGAAAGCACGTATGTAGCATTTCTTTCTTTGCGGAGTAAATATATACTAGCAGCGGAAGTCGGGGCGCACGTCGCGCTACCTACTACGTGGATTAAAACAAAAGAGCCAATAGTTTGTGAAAGATTTTTTTGAAAAATAATCAAGAACTTGTACGCATTTTAGAAAAAAAAACAATTTTTTTTCTAAAAAACCAAGAAGCTGTACGTAATTCCTGGAAAACCGTGGAACTTTATCACGAAAAAGAGAGCCTTCCTGCAAAACCAAGGGCCCGTACGTAATTTTAAAAAAGCAAAGACAAAAAACCAAAGACCCGTACGTAATTCAAAAAAACCACAGGGCTTTATCACGTAAAATGAGGGCCTCCCTGAAAAAACCGAGCACCCGTACATAATTTCGGAAAAGCAGAGAGGTCTTTCGAGAAAAGCTGACGTGGTAGGGATCTTTCCGCAGAAAACTGAGAACCTGCACGCAAATTTGGAAAGGCCGAAGGGCCTATTCACCAAAAAGGTGATGTGGATGGCCTCCCAGAGGCGAATCCCCGGGGTGTAATATACGAAGTATTGGAACCATATGATTTTTTTATAGATTATCAGATAGTCATATTTTTTACTATATTTTAAGGAATTATATGTATTCTGTACTATATTATCATAGACCCACATTTTTTACAGTTGCATATGGTGCTGACTATATGGACTCACTCGTAAGTGGAACACAAAAAGTCAATGGCAGAGTATCTAAGTTTCTCTAACGAGTGGGCTCGCTACTGTAAAAAGCATAGTTCTGTAATAATATAGTATGAAATACGTGTAGTTTTTGAAATATGATAAAAAGTGTGGTTCTCTGGTAATTTAGACAAAATACATATGGTTCCAAAAATTTTACTCTTGTTTGCTTCTCAAATACGCATTTCTTTTTCTTTTTTCCAACAACGTATGTAATCTTCCTTTTATTCTAAGAGACGGTGGGAACAACTGGCTAGTGCAATCATGTTAAGCCTCATAGCCCTTAGATCACAGTTTCAAATCCCAAAAAAAAACCCTGGTCATCAGTTAGTGACAATGTGCTACACCGCTAAGCTATCCTATGGTTGATTGGTTGGTACCAACTATATAATCTTTCTGCCTCAAGAGAGGTCGTATTTTTTTTAGAGGGCAATAATAGAGCATATTGAATTAAGCACTAGCGCGCTGGGTGTAATTCTCTAACTGCACATGCCTGTCCAAAGATTACCCAAGCACAAAGATCATCTGATACTCTAATTTAAAACTTTGCACAAATCTGTACTTGTCAATACGACTGCCCCAGTTGTTTCTTTTTTGTTGAGATCGATACCATTCCTCAATGGGAAATCAGGAATTATAATCAACTCGGCTTCGGCTTCTGGCTTCTGATTTATTTTTTACTATTCATAAGTTTCGTCTTTTCTGAAATTTTGACTTTTTGTTGAGCTTTTTTGCTGGTTCTTTTTTTTCTCGTATTTGTTTGTATTATACGTAATGGGCTAACATATTTTTTATATTTTTAAAATTTTTAAATTTAATTATGCTAAATAAGCCTCTATCAACTACAGTGTTTTTCTCTGTCAGCTACAGTACTTTTCAGCCATAAACCATGAGCTTTTCAGCCAAACCTATCACCACAATCTTGTAAGCTCAGCTCACATGCATGTGATGCAAGGTGTACATCAAGTTTGACGCCATGAAAAAGCTCGATCGGACGTTGACAATAAAAACTATTAGGCTTCGTGTCTCGATTAAGCCCTGGTATATGATATGATATGCTCAATTTTGTGTTTGGTGTTGGACTAGTATACGATACGTAGCTGCTGCTCGAGGTTGCGGGTCCACTTCTAGTTGGGGAACTTGATCATATACCCTCCCGTTTTTTTGCAAATCTAGGATTTACCCTCCCGCCTCAATGACATGTGGGGTCATCGTAAGTCACTGACATGTAGGCCAGGAGGGTAAATCCTGAATTCTCATCTATGAGGAGGGTATATGATGAATAAATCCCTTCTAGTTAGACAAAAGCTCCGTTCCGGTGGGTGGACTCTGCAAGCCCACCCCCACCTCCTCTTCCTCCTCCCTCCACGCCGCGGCCGCCTCCGATTCCTCTCAATCCCCGCTCGGTTGGTGCCGGATTGGAGGCTCCCCGCCTGCACATTACCCAGGTCGCAGCGTCTCTCCGGAGAATTCCCCGCGGTTCGAGGCAATTCTCGCCCGATTCGGCGCTGGCTCGAGGTTCTTCGGCTCGGTTCAAACTTCTTCGTGGGGAGGGGGAGGGAGGGAGAGAGAGAGCTCTGGAGTTTGGTTGGAGGTGTGTTCTTGCGCGGATTCTTCAGGCCGGTTCGAGCTCGGATTCCGCCCGCGTTGTGTGGCGTGGTTGTTTGAGGCGTCCGGGTCGGTAAAGGCGCGGGCTTTCCGCGCGCTTTCCCCAACTCTGACCGGACTCGCCTCTGTCGCGAGGAGCTCAGCTTGACGCCGCCGCTTCCCTTTTCCTTTTTGCCGTCCGCCCTGGCCTGAAACGGTGCAAGGCGCCGCCTTCCGTTTCCCCTTCGGGTTCTTGGATTCGTGTCCAGCTCCGGTCAAATTCCAGCTATATTTGGAAACCTGCCCGGTCGTGTGTCCACACCGATATATCTCGAGGCAAAGCAAGCTTCTGCTCAGATTTCTCGCGGCAAGGGACCGATCATTGCTTGATATCTAGCGCTCTTGTTTGCGGCAAAGGGAGTCTTCGATTCTTGCGACTCGCGGTTTCGCGTGATGTCGTCGAGCGCCGGAGCGTCGTCGGAGGCGAAGGAGAAGATGAAGGCCTCGGGGGTCCTCGGCGGCGACGAGGCCGAGGCGTACGTGCGCGCTGACAAGATCGACCTGGAGGAGCTGGACATCCAACTGGACAAGCAGCTGGCCAAGAGGTTGGGGAAGAACGTGGGCAAGTCCCAGGGTCCCAAGGAGGTCTGGGAGATCGACCTCTCCAAGCTCGAGATCCGGCGTGTCATCGCGCAGGGGACGTACGGCACGGTGTACCGCGGCACGTACGATGGCCAGGATGTTGCAGGTATGCAGCTTTCCTATTGTTCTTCATCTCTCTTGTGCGCGTGTGTGAAATATTAATTGTGTAGGATTCGTTGCTTCTCTCTTCTTCTTAATGCAATGACGCGATAGTCTTTTGCGTTTTCTTGGAAAAACAAGGGGTTGCTGCTTGCTGGTACTAGTTAGATTGTTCAAAGTCATCTTATTTAGGCTGGGAAGGATACATGTGTAACCAGGTTGCATGATGAATTTTTGATCCACTAGGCACATTGTAGCTTGCTCTAATATTAGCTGAATAGTTTAAAGCCTATCGGTATTCGGTATTGTCAGAGTATTCATGAAATCCCAATATTGCAGAAGGACCTCTGTTACTTGGTCATGAAATCCCAATAGCTGTGAATTGGATCCTACTCTATGCTTATCATGCATATAGCTTGCACTACTATCATCTGCATGTGCATAATTCCTGTCTACGAATGATTTAGATCCCCTTTTCTTGTATTTCACTTCATCAGATTCTTAATTTCTGAATTTTTGCTGAGTTTTGGCCTTTGGATATGATAATCTTTTCTCGCAAATGCTTGGCAAAGTTGGATTTTTTTTTATTTATACGTATTGCTCCGATAGTAGGCATAAGATTAGAAGCTAATACTGTTCTCATGGTGTGTATAGTTAAACTGTTGGATTGGGGAGAAGATGGCTTTGCAACAGAAGCTGAAACTTCTGCTCTGCGAGCATCATTTAAGCAGGAGGTTGCTGTTTGGCATGAGCTCAGCCATCCAAATGTTAGTAAGGTGAACATTTGTGCTCCCAGTAATCCTTACTCTGAATCCATTTGCATTCTCATAGTCTACTTTACAGTAGTATGCTACTCATTCATGTAGCTTCTTTAGCAATGTTAGTTCGGGACTGACATTTCTGGTACTGCCTTCTGTAGAGGCTTTGTTCTTGTGACCCGTTTCAAAAATTATTTAAGTGTTTTATTTTCTTTCTTGCAGTTCATCGGTGCATCAATGGGTACCACAGACCTTAAGATTCCAGCCGATAGTTCCGAGAGCGGTGCACGCACCGAGCTGCCCCAGAGAGCATGTTGCGTTGTGGTCGAATATGTTGCTGGAGGAACACTGAAACAATATCTAATAAAGAACATGCGAAGGAAACTTGCATATAAAGTCGTGGTTCAGATTGCGTTGGATTTGGCCAGAGGGTAAGCAAGTTGGCTAAAATCACCATCATACATTTCTCCATCTGAATCCAATGATGACCATCTCTTACATTTCTTTTTGCAGATTGAGCTATCTACACTCGAGAAAGATCGTGCACCGGGATGTCAAAACTGAAAATATGCTCCTTACTACTCAACGAAACATTAAGATTGCTGATTTTGGTGTTGCTCGTGTTGAGGCTCAGAATCCAAAGGAAATGACAGGTGCGACAGGCACACTTGGTTACATGGCCCCAGAGGTACACTGCCATAACTCTACAAGATTTTATACCAAAAAGAACGCTGTCTCCTTGTATTTTTGTTTGCCATTGGGATAAGTGCTTCTCCATGAGAGGTTTAGATGATGATTCCATTCTAACCAAATCTGTTTTTTTACACCCCGTTTTAAACAATTGTTTGTTCTTCTTCTGTTTGTATCTGCAGGTCCTTCAAGGCAAGCCATACAATAGAAAGTGCGATGTTTACAGCTTTGGCATATGCTTATGGGAAATATACTGTTGTGACATGCCGTATCCAGACCTCAGCTTTGCAGATGTCTCATCTGCTGTCGTTCACCAGGTTTGCTTTCATCTGTCGGATCCACTGCTGCTGCTGCTGCTGCTGCTGCTGCTGTCATACAACAAAATAATGACGAGCGCACACAGTGTCAAACCCTTGCAAACAACACTGACGATGTTCATGTGTGCGTGCGCAGAACTTGCGGCCGGAGATCCCACGCTGCTGCCCGAGCGCGATGGCGAACATCATGCGGAGGTGCTGGGACGCGAACCCGGAGAAGCGGCCGGACATGGACGAGGTGGTGCGGCTCGTGGAGGCTCTTGACACGAGCAAGGGCGGCGGCATGATCCCCAAGGGCCAGTCAGGAGGATGCCTGTGCTTCTTCAGAGCCCGTGGTCCATAGACTCTCTCCACTTTCAGGACGATGATCTTTGTTAGCTCATTTTTTGCAGCGGTGTGATTGTGTAATTACAACTGCGAAAGTCTTACACAATACAGAGAGTTTGGACAGTCACGCTTGCATTTGTCGTGCCTTAGACTCTTTTTTCAGGTTATGATTTATAGTCTTTTTTTTCAAATAAATAATTAGGGTAATTTCTCTGTCGTATTTGTAAAACGGCTTATTAAGACAGTCTTTTCAAAATAATTTATAGACATTAATTTTGTTTACATAAACATTCATACTAAGATCAAAAACCAACCGTAATAATAAATCATCCACAGTCGCAAGAAAGCACCGTTAGTCCTCTTACCGCTAATCTGCACAGAGAGCTTTTGTTCTTGTTTTTGCTTATCCTATGCAGTTTGCACTTGCTTAGAGTGCATTTGTATTGGTTTTTGATGATGAATTTTGGCTGTGGTTTATAGTCTTTTGCAGAAAATGAATAGTAGTGGCTAAAAGCAGTGATTTTTAGAAGGAGACGAGCGACGCAAGTAGCGAGAGAGAGATGCGTGTACGTGATGGGAACGAGAGGGATGGGGTGGGTGATGCACTCATGACCTCTGTTTTATTTCCGTGGCGAGAGGAGAGAAAACACTTAGAGAAGTCAGATGTTCATATTGATTTTTCTAAACAGAAGTCAATATAAATAGGTTAATTTGGTCCGGATGTTTGTTCTAAAAAAATGCTCTTGATGGTTCAGAAGAACTGTGTGTTATTTTCTCAAGGTTCTCATGGAAATTGCGTAATGAAGTGATATGTTTTTTCTTTGAGCGAGGATGAATCGATCATTTTTTTCCCAGAGGAATCCGTTTTTTTTCTTCAGAGATATGAATTGATCTGCTGTGCTGTGTGGATCCTTGAGTAGTTGAATTCCCGCGTGGGGTGGGCCGGCCCAAACGACGATCTCGCGTGTTCGATGGGCCTTGTTAGCCCGATCGGCAGTGACCAAGTAGAGGCCAACGGCCCAACAGGCCAGGCCGTACACCCGTATGCATAATCGTATACTCGTCCGTATGTTAGGTCCGTATACGTCGGCCAGTGGCCACGAGCAAATCTACCACGCAAGGATAAATGCAATAGTATAGATAATTATTGTTTATAATATATTTTATGTTATTTATAGATAATATTAAAAATCGACTATGTTGTTTGTTATGCCATAATTATGTTATTTATAGATAATTACTGTTCTCGCGGCGGTGAAGGGGAAGGACATCGTCTCGACCGCAATCGACTAGGGTAGAGATGTTTTCCTCCCCTGACCGCTGCAACGTCTGCTTGGCTGCCTCTCCCTCGATGGCCCCCGTGCGGGCGGCGGCGGCCAAGGAGAAGGAGGAGGGGGAGTTGGCGCGGATGTCGAACTGAATTTGAACCGCTCCTCGGCGACGGCGGCGAAGGAAACCGCCGCCGCCGCGCAGCCGCCGCCGGGATCAATTAGGGGCAGTGCTGCGCAATGCTGGTGCGCATTCTGTTCTGTGCTCATGCGTGTCGGTTATTCTTACAAACGTTTTGTTTGTAGGCTGGCTCCGCTGCGAGGAATGTATACAATTTTGGTACGATTTTCACACACACTGTCGTTACAATCCTTGGGCTTATACCTGCAGCAATGGCAAGCGAAGGACTGCAAAACTTTGGATTCATGGGATTTGTTGCTGAAGTTATTGTGGGGAATGCATGCGGTTTATGTGGGGTAATCTTCTAATCAGGGTAAAATGGCTGCTGAATCTGCTCCAGTTTATTCATTACTGCTGAATGTACTTCTTTATTGAACACTATCTTGGTTGGGTGTGTGGCATACACAGAAAAATGTATACTATTGTTTGTTTTTGTTGAACAGTGCTAATTTGCTGTTGACTCCTCCGTTTGCAGATATTGAAGACCAGGAGGGGGAATATGCGGCTCGCAAGTACTGTCTGAGGTCATCTCTAATTCGTCCTACGAAGATGATGATAATAAGTTGATTCACGATGGTTCTTTGTATTGAGAAGAGGATGCGGCTACTTAAGGGCAGCACACCCTTAATCCTCACGCGACACATGGGCCAAAGGCCTACTGAATTTATCCGGCCAAGTGGCCGAATTGACCTTACTAATTGGCCGAATGAACCTATTCAAACTTTTAGCTCAGCTTATTTTGATTTGAGCTTTTAACTTCTGATTTATTTTTTTATTATTTCTAAAATTTATTTTTTCTATTTTTTTTAATTTTTTTGAGCTTTTTTACCGGTTCTTTTTTCCCATATTCATTTGCATTGTCTGTGATGGGCTAATCTGTTTTTTCTATTTTTAAATTTTTTTAAATTTAGTTACGTCAAATAAGCCACCATCAGTTACAGTATAATTTTAGTCAGCTATGGTATAATTTAAGCCATAAATCAACTTATTTTAGCCTAACCAAACGGCACCTTAGTATACCAGTTTGGACCTATACAACCTAATTAATGTCAGACTTAAAAGTCTTAGGTGCCGCTTGATTGTGCTGAAATAAGTTAGCTTATAGCTGAAATTGTACTATAGCTAGCTAAAATTACACTGTAGCTGATGATGACTTATTTAGCGTAACTAAATTTTAAAAAAAACTAAAATAGAAAAAACAGGCTAGCCCACCATAGACAATGCAAACAAATATGAGGAAAAAAGGACAAGCAAAAAAGCTTTAAAAAACCAAAAAATTAGAAAAGATGAAAATTAGAAATAATAAAAAATAAGCCAAAAATTAAAAACTCAAGTCAAAACGAAGCGAACACAATTTACATAGCCACGTTCTGGCCGAAATCCTGGGCACAGTCCTTTGGATTGGAACCACGGCTTGGGCTTTCCTCTCTGGCTCTCTGCTAGCTTCTCTTGCACAGCACGCATGCATGCGACTGATGGGGTCCACGCGGCATGCATGCATGCAATTTGCTTGGCTGATTTCTTCTCTCTCTCGGTCTCTCTCCTTCCATTGCATGCTTCGGCTGCATGCATGCAATTTGCTGGCCTTCTTTGGTACTTCCTTTGTACACATGTATACATGCCACCCACATGCATACATTTCTTCCATGCGTCATCTCCTGGTATTCTCCTTTGTAGCGCTCTTCCTCCCGCATCTCCTGCTGGATATCAGTTTCGCTCATAGCCCTAAACATAATTAAAATACTAGCATTAAGTAGTAACCAAGTCACATGTTAATCAAAAATTATTTTACCTAGGAATGAGTTCACCTGATAATATTTAATGCGGCTCAATAATTCTTTCCAGTTAAATAATATTTTTAACTGAAAAGCGTAAGATATGTGTGTATTCACATCACCTCAGTTTTTATAAGCCGCTTCTATCGGATACTACTATCAACCACTTTGTGCTTTCGTATGTTGTCATGTACTATGTTGTTTGTTATGCCATAATTCCGTAAGTCGCATGGTGATTCGAATATTGTAATGCTTTACGTTGCACTGTCACTCGCTCTCTTTCTGACATACTACATTGAGTAAAAAGCTATAAGCCAATACGAACGTCCCAGCTTCTATAAGTCGGTTCTATTAGCCACTACTATTTATCAGCCATAGTAAAAGTTATCAGCAAAAACCAATACAAACATGCCTAATATCGTTTTCAATCAAAATGGTAATAATACAAGTTGTATACCACTTTAGTTGATGCAGAGTTCATACATCCACTACTCCATGTTTAACAATGTCATGTTAGTGTGCCTTTTTTGGGGAAGAGAATCCCTTTTCTTATGCTTTTGTAACAATAGTATAGTTTTTTCCCTTTCTTTTTTTTCAGGGCCAGTATTAAAACCACTACTCAGTACTTATGTTAGATCTGTTTGCCTTAGGTTAATGGAAATGTGCCATTAAATGGAAATTTATTTTCTGGATAAATATTCTCTATCACAGTTATGTTGTAAGAAACACTCATATATGGCCATATCTCTCGATATGTATCAGTATTACATCTCATAGTGTATTATTTTGTTCAACCGAAGTATTTTCAATTCTTCTACACAGGAGGAAGGCAGAGCATCAGAATTCATCTTCTTTTTATTATCAAAAGGTCGGTATGCTGGCAATCATCTATGGAAAGAAAAGTACTATGCTAAAATTCCTTTAGGATTTTGTCCTATACTATTTATCCATATTTTCCTATTGCTTGAATGTTCAAACTGCAAGCTGTTCATTTAGGATCAATAACTAAATGTGGAAAACAATAATTATTGCAAATAAAAGGACCGTGTTGTGCTAAATCAAAACTACTCTAGTTAGCCTCCTTTGACTAAGTTTGCATGATAATATACGTTGCTTAAAAGTCTTGCGTAGTGCATTATTGTACTGACGATTGTTTGTTAGATATATTCAAAGGTTGTAGAAGAAGACCCGTCGTACAGTTACTCTTACACAACGGTTTTGTCGATGATGACGCCGAATACTAGAGTCTTAATTCCCAGTTAGTTACCTGTGGTTGGGCTGAGACATACTCGCTGGTTTTTGTGTCTTTTGTTGCCTCTTTAACCGTATTTCCGCCGCTAACTTTTGCTATGTAAACTACTGGCACCCCCGCCCTGTCGGCCCAAAAATACTTGTTATATAGTTCTATGTTTCAATACTATGTATATATGCTACTATGTTTTATTTTCTCGTATATAAATGTGATATATTAATATTAGATATGTGTATGAGCAATTAATCGTGAAACTAGCACAACATATACAAAGGTGTCGGCATCATATTCCGGATTTCGACAGGTACTATCATCGCAGGCGATATCTGTTAAGGTGATATCTGCTAATGCTTGTAAACCGAGAGGCGTTTGGATGAATGCTTCACGCCAGCGTCGGTGGGATTAAAATGAGACTTGCTATTTAAGTATTCCTCGATGCCATCTGAATCGACTGTTCCTCCTGATCTATCAATCTATCTATCTATCATTAGCGGCATCAAAGATTGGGTCGCCGCGGCAGATGTTAGTGGATGATCATGCGATGATCACATGAACAAAACCAAGAGCATTTGATCCGCAAGTTATGGGTTGACAAGAATAATCAGGATTATAAATTTTTAAGACCAATCAGGATTATATATTGTTAGACAACGCCAGACGCTGCGCCTAGAACCATCGAGTAAGCTTCATCACTTTGTTTTAAAGCAACCATAGACGGCTATACTTTGCTGATGCACCTATTTTATTTTAAAAGCCAAAAAAGGAAAAATACTCCAGCTTTTTCCAGTGCTCCACCCATTTTAGCTTATTTTGATTTTTTGCCCTTTTTTCATATTTTTTTTGCATTGTCTGTGATGATGTAATGGGGTTTTTTTCAAAGTTTTCTATTTTTCTTAGGAAAAAACTAACATCCGCTACAGTGCAATTTCAGCAAACAGCCAAAAGTCAAAGCCTTAAGCCATTTTGAACGGTCCTGAATTAAGGGTAGGTTCGTTTAGACTTATGGCTTCGCATTTTATAGTAACTAGGTTTCATACGGAGTTTTTTTTAAGATATAGTCTATAAGTCGATTGTAGTAAATATTATCCTAACTTTATCTATATGATCAAAATCGTATATAATTATCCCTCTTCATACTCTCTGTCTTAAACAGCTAGAATTTAAAATTTTAAACCAAAACTCATAAGCTATAGACAAAAAAACCCACCCTAAAGCAATTTAACTGATACGTGTGCCTTGCTGATATAGGTCGAGTTCTTTTGGGCTTAAAGTTGGCTTATGCTTGTATTGTCTACAGTAACTAGTTTTTAAACGATGCATTTTTTTAAGGCAGGGTCAATAGAAAAAAATATAGTAAAAAGTATACTAAATTCAGCTGTATCGACCAAAATCGTATGTGACTATTTCTCTCTGTATACTATCTCTCATGAACAATCAAAAATTAAATATTTAAGTCATAAATTATCAGTCTAAAAGAATCCACCTAAAAATTCAGATTTGTATGTGCGCGTTTAGCTTTCTCACCGTTCACGTCTCTTTTCTTTCCTACTTTCTGTGAAGTAGCAGTAGTAGGGTGCTCTCCCGTACAAGAAAGCATTGAAAAAACGCCTCATGTTGTACCCAAGAACACGTCGCCACCTAGTTGTCGTGATCAAGCCAGACTAATGCGGCACAAGATAAGGCTTTGATCGGACAAGATAAGGTTTGATCGGAAGCTTAGGGAATACACTGCGTTAACCTATCCAGTGCACTCACAGATGTGCCAATCTGATGATGCTGGCCAACCTAAGGGCCTGTTTGTTTCAGTTTCTGACAGCTGCAGCTACTTTCAGAATCTATAGCCCTCCCTAAATAGTCTAGATTTTCATCCAGATTCTAAGTAGCCAGAAGCTACAGAATCCAGAAAATGGACTAGTAGCCAGAAGCTGGGGTTATCCAGCTTCTCCAAATTCTGACTAGCTGGATACTCACCAGTTACTTCTCAGAATCCATAGCTGAAACAAACAGGCCCTAAGCCACCACTGGTGCCTGCCACAACTGCAGTTAGCTCGGACTTACGCGTGGCTTTGGGTCTACTTGTATTAACTGTGATTAATAACTTTTAACTATAATTAATAATTTTTAATTAAAAATAAATATTTATGGCTGAAAGAGGTGATTTTTTAAAAAAAGAAAGAATAAGTGATAGAAAAATGTGTATAATGTTAGTTATAGAAAAACTAATACGTAATAGAAGCGAGAAGAGTAGGGTGTATAATGTGTCCGTAATCTTCTGTCTTATTTCTAAGACGAATCAAAAGTAAAAAGTTAGATATTTATATTATCTTCTAACTTATCAAAACAATCAATTCCGAGCGGAAACATCTCTCCCAAAACAAGCAGCAATTTGGCAATGGAGGTGACTAATGACTAATGAACCACTGCCCGTCTCCGCATTAGAGTAATCATGCTATACTCCCTCTATTATAAGCCGAGGATTCCCAGCCGGCACCATGCCACGTCATCATTTTTGGCAAAAAATCCCTCTAATTTTCTGAATTTACGTATATATCTTTACATTTCCCAAAAAGCCCTCCAAAATTACATATAGGTCCTTACCTTTTAGAGAAAAGCCCTTCTTTTCCGTAAATAGGTACATACCCTTACTTTTGATTTTTCTTCGCATATAGACTCTTGCAACATAACATAACACACTCTTTTGTTTTGATTTACGTTGTAGCTAACACGACGTGATGCCATGTTTCTGTAGCTAGTTTTCATAACACCACAGGGTTTTCAGTCCTCATTTTCCCTGCCCATCAGAAAGGACGGAGATCTTTGCCCATACCAGGCTTTGGTACGATTGGTTTGCTAAGGTCTCGTTTGTAATGCATAATTTTTTCTCAGGACTCCTCCAGTAACTGAACTGTTTGCTTAAAAATCTATCGTCTTGGATCCATATTATTTCGACTTGAGTTTATGGTTTCTGGTTTATTTTTTACTATTTATAAATTTTGTCTTTTTCTAATTTGTTGGCTCTTTCTAACATTTTTGCTGGTTCTTTTTCCCGTATTCGTTTACATTGTTCGTGATGGGCTAACCTGTTTTTTCTATTTTATTTTTTTAAATTTGGTTACGCCAAATAAGCCACTATCAGCTACAGCATAATTTCAATTAGTTACAGTATAATTTCAGACACAAATCAATTTATTTTAGTCTAATCAAGCGCACCTTAAATGGGTCCTAAATTTAGATCGATTATATATATCGTCCATGCGGTAGTCAGTGAATATCATTTTTGGCGCTTTCTCCAGGGTTCCCAGTGATCACCGGTTGCTTCTGAACCCGTTCTGAAACTCGAAAGCGGCCTGGGGTGGGTATGTACAATGAACGTAAGTCGCCATCGCCTCATGCCATCAGTACATCAACTTGTATACTCATTCCGACTTTTAAATGCAAAGTTTATAGCTTATTTTATGCTAAAGTAGCTTATTTATTTTATGTGCTGTTCTTTTCAGCTTTTAAAAACTGTTTTTCGATTTTTCTATAATAACTAGCTTTTAAACGAAGTATTTTTTTAAGATAGAGTCTACTAGTTAATTGTAATACATACTGTACCGACTTCATTTATATCGGTAAAACTGTATATGAGTTTTTGTTACTCTGTAATCCCTCGTATAAATAACCTAAAGCTATAAACCGTAGCAAAAAAGAAAGGACCCAAAAGCTCCAAACTTATGAATACCTAGTATGCTTATCGCACATTTGTGTAGCTTTCGTTGTTGTTGCTGGTGGCGGCAGTTTGTGGTGTGATGGAAGAAAGCGAATTCTGGTACGGTCACACTGACCGAGACCGAGAGTGCCATCTTCTACTGGCTTCAATATTTTCAAGTGAGCGTCACTGTCAGTAAAGTTCCGTGAAATACTACCAAACTTTGTGAATCTTTCGAGATACTACATTCAAAAAAAATATATTATGAGATACACGATGAAGTTAGGATGATACGGAAGATATTTCCATTTACAACCATGCATCAATCCAAAAGTTACTGTGAAATTTAGATGTGTTCTTTTCAACTACGACAAACGAACTGAATGTCGATAAACCACTTTGAAACAGCGGTGGAGAAACCATCTCATTTATTTATTTAAGAAAAATAATAAACTATAAGCTGAAAATAACTGGACCTCCATCAATCCAAGTTGCATAATGATAAGGTTACACAAATTTCATGAAAAAAATGTTAAGGAACAAATCGACCCAAGTCGTCTATGACAAGATTATGCGAATTCCACAAGTTCCACCACAACTTACCTACCAAAGTGGCACATTGAAGTACAAGACGGCATAAAATCCATGGGTAGAGTTCACCGTAAACAAAATTCTACCACAGCTTATGTGCAGTTACAAGTACTGCATAATGAACAAGATCACTATATATAACTTTCTATCTTTGAGTGATTTAGCATGCTAAATCAATGACTTTTTTTTTCAAATCGATGTTTTTTGAATTAATGAATGTTAACAGGTTTACCTAAAGATATATTATATATCATTACACATATACATATCTAAACGCAATATAAAAACAGAAATGCTTGATGTCCAAATACCTTGCTACCATATATATATATATATATATATATATATATATATATATATATATATATATATATATATATATATATATATATATATATATATATATATATATAGAGAGAGAGGACGACATAAATCTAAGGGTGTGCTCGGTTGAGCTGAAAAAGAATTGGCAAAAAAACTCAAAAAAGCCAAAAGTTCAGAAAAACAAAATTTATAAATAGTGAATAATAAGTCAGAAATCAGAAACTCAAACCGAAATGAGCGGGTGTAAGCCGTGTAACGACGAGATCACGTGCTATGCCAAAGCCGATCACGTGCCATGCTGGAAAGAGAGATCTAGAAGTAGCAGGACACGTCGTTCTGAAGGACGCGACCCGACAACATGAATGGTATAGTTTCAGGTTCTCGGCAGCCGAACCCAACAAGACAAGAGTTTTTTACCCCTCGTTGAGGTTCTCTTTTTCCTCCACTGCTCTCCAATCCTTCGGCGCCGTTCTCCTATAAATTGTCGTCCCCAACACCTCACGCAAATCCAAATCCAAACCCAATCCCAAGTCACAAACCTATTGCACTCGACGAGCGCAGGCAGAAGCAGCAGCGGGTGGAGTAGGGCGAGATGGTGGGGAAGAGTGGCGGCGGGGATGGTGGTGCGGAAGAGTGCGGCGCGGCTGTGCGGCGGTGGGTGGAGGCCGGAGGGGGGCGGCTGGTGCTGGACGGCGGGCTGGCGACGGAGCTGGAGGCCAACGGCGCCGACCTCAACGACCCGCTCTGGAGCGCCAAGTGCCTCCTCTCCTCCCCGCACCTCATCCGCAAGGCAAGCCGGAGCGCCAAATCCCCCACCTTGCAGTTCCTCAATACTCTTGTTTCTTTGCCATTTAGTTCTTGGGATTCGTCAGTTCTTTCTAGCATTGGATCTTTGTGCCCTGTTATTTAGAGAATTTAGAACATTGGAGTTGAAACAACGATGTGTTTGAGGGAATCTAGAAGTGGCGGCGGTGTCCACCTTGATTCTTGATGTGGACGGGATCCTAAAATCTAATCTTATTTTTAGATGGGAAACAATTAACAACCAACTCAGCTGAACAAGTCAAGATTATGAGATCGTTAGGTCACTAGTTTACAAGTACGTAGTAGGAAACGATTCTTTTCTTTCTCTTAGATACTGGACATGTCCCCACAGTTCCATTAGAAAAAGGTAGTGTACCACATCATGAACTGGGCAATAGCACGTCATGCTAGCATAGGCTTTGGCAAAGAATTCTTTTCCTTTTCGACATGCTTTTGACTGGTAAAGAAGGAAAATTCAGCAATTTGTTGCGTTTCTACTTCTCCGGATTGTCTGGAGTTACAAGTTTGATGAGCATTTGAAGGAACTAATTCGACGAAAATATCAAGTGTGCAAAAGCAGGCTTAGTGCTGTAGAATAAAGTTAATGCCAGCTGCCAAACTTGATCAGGCCATTCAGGAATCAGGAGCAAAGTTTATGCCACTTGTTGAACTTATTCTGAGTATTTTGGAATGATGTTCGATCCTTATTCAAAAGTACATTTAAAGTCTTTATAATCCAGGTTAGACTTGAGACTTTCTAGCATGCCCTGCCGCTGGCCCTGAGTTTTATGGACCAGGCCACTTGGTCCACCTCGGTCCAACTTGAACCCGGCCTGGCTGCCTGAATGCAACAGTACTTTTGCCATCTCGGTCTGTGCCCGTCATATGCCCCGGTCTGGTATAGACGGATAGTTTTACTTTGGCATTGAACAAAGGCTGGGATCAAGTCCTGGACTGAGATTCAGGACCCATGTTTGACATGACCTGTGGAGTATGGATATGAGCGTCCAGGTGACTTCAGATGATAACTATAGACTGATGTCTGTAAATTTATTGGCGAACTATGCAGTTACTGTTAGGTGAACCTGCTAGGTGTAAACTAAAATTGAAACAGACCTAAATCCACTTTAGCAGTTTACTTTATTCTCAGTTGCGTTTTCACATCCCCTTTTCATGTAGTTATCAGAGCTTACTATTTTTAATTCGAACAATACTTCTTGTGCATGTAAATAGTCATTTACAGATTGCCATAGCAAGTTAATCCTATGCATTTGATGAAACAGGTCCATTTAGACTACCTAGAAGCAGGTGCAAACATTTTAATCACAGCATCCTACCAGGTTCCAAGATATGCTTTCACTCGTTTTCCTGTTTCTGTGATATTTTGTGAACAGTATGAACAGTCATTTTGATGTTGCAGGCTACCATTCAAGGGTTTGAGTCTAAGGGATTTTCGAAAGAAGAAAGTGAAAAATTACTAACAAAGAGTGTTGAGATTGCACGTGAAGCGCGTGAGATGTTTCTGAAGGAACATTCAGATCAATCCACTCCCATGCAACATCCTATTCTCGTTGCAGCTTCCATAGGAAGTTATGGAGCTTATCTTGCTGATGGTTCTGAGTACAGGTATTTGATTACTTAACGTAGCACATGTTCTCCCATATTGCTTCTGGGCAATAACTTTTTCTTTCTGGCTATAACTAGTGGGGATTATGGCGAAGATGGTACACTAGAATTCCTGAAAAAATTTCATCAGCGAAGGCTTCAGGTTCTTGCAGAAGCAGGTCCTGATTTGATTGCTTTTGAAACAATCCCCAACAAATTGGAAGCTCAGGTATGCTAAACGTTACTACTTGCATTGGGGATGTGCTGCTTAACATTTGACAGTACATTCTTGTGAAATAGTCTGATGGTTGGCTCGTGGGTCTTTAGGCATATGCTGAACTTCTCGAGGAATGTAACATAAATATCCCTGCATGGTTTTCCTTCACCTCAAAAGATGGAGTTAATGTTGTGAGTGGAGACTCATTAATTGAATGCGCTGCTATTGCTAATGCATGTGCAAAGGTTGGTGCGGTTGGAATAAATTGCACACCTCCAAGATTTATTCATGGCCTGATACTCTCCATTCGGAAGGTAATATAGCACCTTACATCCCTTTTAGTTACAAACGAATGCAAATTGAGCTTCCATCCTTTGCCCATGTTGCACAAAATGTGCATGCCGTTTTGAGTGTTTTTTGCTCTTGCACAAATCATATCGACCATGTCAACTGCTGAGCAAGCTGCAGTTCGCATTGTTTGACTAGCTGTGCTGCATTACAACAGGTCACAGACAAGCCGATTCTGATATATCCCAATAGTGGAGAAAGATATGATGCTGAGAAAAAGGAGTGGGTGGTAAGTTCGTCCCACGGCACTTACCAGGCAATCAAATCCGCACCCCCCCTCCCCACCCCAACACACATTTTTTTTGTTCCACCTGAGGTAGAAAGGTGAATGTAAATAGGATGGATGAACAGCCACAACAATTGAATATGTGCTTCCCAAAGTTCAAGCAAAACTGTAGCACCGCTCTAGTTAAGACATAAGATAGCGAAAAAATACAATACCTTATTCTTTTCCTGTAAATACATTTGCATAACAGTTCAACGGTCCATTTCTTACCTTCTCTTGGTTAGCACTTCCTCTAGTATGTCCAACCAATATAGTATGTCACATTAAACCTGAGGTTGGTCTAAAACTCTAAAATGCTAAAGATTTGCTGTGCAGGAATCCACTGGTGTCTCAGATGGTGATTTTGTTTCTTATGTAAGCGAATGGTGCAAAGATGGGGCTGCCCTTATAGGGGGCTGCTGCAGGACAACTCCAAACACCATCAAGGCCATAAGTAGATCTCTTAACCAAGGTTACTCTGCACCGCAGTTATCTCTTAAACAAGGTTACCCTGCACCACAGTTATCTGTGGCATAGAGTTGCACCCTCCAGATGTGTTACTCCTGGTCTTACCTTATGAAACATATCCCAGAGATTCCGTACTAGCGGCATGATATACTCTTGGATGATGTTACTCCTGCAAGTGAGATGGTGGTTCACTTCTATTTGTGAATAACGGTGTATTTCTTCTGAGTTCTTAAGTTGCCCTACTTGGAGGTACAATCAGTCAAAGATTAAAATGAAGTAACAGTGACACTGAGTTCTACTAAGGAGTGAGCGGAACAATCTGTGGCGAAGTTCATGAAGCTTATTAGCTATTAAAATGTAAGACTATGTTATACAGACTGAGTTGTTGTGGAGATGCTATCCTGCAACAAGCCTTTATGTTGTGTACTACTACTGGCTGTGAACTCTGCTATGTTACACCATACGTTTTGTCTGATAACTATGTATTTCCCTCACAAAATGATTGTCTGAGCTATGTATCTCCCTCTGAAAATGAGGAGCTTATTACTCTCTTGCCAGCGGTACACAGGGTACTACTACTGCCAAGTTGTCGTCACTCTTATTGTCTGATAACTATGTATCTCAAACTATGATCTCCCTCTGAAAATGAGGAGATTACTCTTGCCAGCAGTAGACTTCTGTGAGGATACTAGTACTGCCAAAATTTTTTAGATAATGGAATAACAATATTTCGGCTTTGATCATTCCACGGGAATGACTACAGCCGTTTAAAACTAGATACAAAACTCAGACCATATTCCACCAAACGGTATTACAGAATCTTCTAATCAAAAAACTTATGACAAAACGGTATTACAGAATCTCCTAATCAAAAAACTTATGACAAAGGACTTAATCCTTTAATCTAAAACAACTGCTCCACCCAAACTTGTTGAAAATCTTCATCACCACTCTCTCAAGTCTTTTGCGGCCGTTAATGAGTGCACTTCTCATTTCCTCTTTAGATATTTGCGATCAGTACCTGATCCAGTAAGTCCCCCTGAAAATGACCTGCAAGAAAGAATGAGTAATGATCCTTTTGAAAACGGCGTCATTTCTATTCAATCACAAGGCCCAATATAGGGCCGCTATACCAACTAGAATCTGATTTCTAAGCTTCAAGGAAAAACTTCTAAGCCAAGAACCAAACAACATCTCAACACTAGTAGGTGGTTGAAAGCCAAAGCTAATGACTACCACACTCCAAAAAGCCCGAGCCACATGGCAATCGAAAAAAAGATGCTGAATGCTCTCATTAGAGGAACAAAAACATCATTTGGTACTTCCTTGCCACTGTTTTTTTGCAAGATTATCCTTTGTTAAAATAACTCCTTTCTTCAAGTACCAATGGAATACTTTGATTTTAAGTAATATCTTTGCTTTCCAGAATAAATTCTTTTCTGAAATGCTTTCTCTTACCATGAGATCTCTGTACAAGGAACGAACAGAAAAAAGAACCATTCTTGTGTAAGTTCCACACTAGGACATCTTCTTGCTCATTCAAAGAAACTCGAACTATCAAACGCACCAACTTAAGCCACACAGTCAACTTTTCACCTACTAACGCTCTCCTAAAAGAAACATTTAGTGGTGTTGTACTTAATACTTGTGCAACCGTCATATTCTTCTTTCTAACAATTCTATATAAATCAGGGAATTTCGTCATTAGTGTTTCCTTCCCAATCCAAATGTCCTCCCAAAATCTCGATTGTTGACCATTGTTAACCTTGAATCTGCTTCTTGCTAAAAAAAGATCTTTAACCTCCATAAGACCACTCTAAAAATGTGAGTCCCTTGGTTGTTTAATTACTTGCGACAAAGCCTTACCTTTCAAATATTTTTTCTTAAGTATGCTCTGCCAAAGGCCATCCTCATTCAACAACTTAAACAACCACTTACTTAAAAGACAACAATTCTGCATTTCCAGGTTTAAGATACCCAGACCCCCACACATTTTGGTTGACTAAGAATACCCCATCTGGCCAATCTATATTTCTTTTTATTCCCATCACTTTGCCGAAAAAATCTGGATGATAATAATCCAGTTTCTTAAGGATTCCTTTAGGAATCTTAAAAAGGACATCATAAACAACGGGAGACTTGATAAAACCGAATTGATTAAAACAAGTTTGCGACCCACTGATAATAATTTGCTTTTTCAACTACTAAGCTTTTTATAAAACCTTTCTTCGATTTCCCTCTAATCCTTGTTCAAAATTTTTCGGTGATGCATAGAGAGACCTAAGTACCTAAAAGGTAAAGACCACTCCTTGCAACCAAATAGTTCAACATGATCGACGCTTTGGTCCTTAGTGTCTCCAAAGTAAAAAACCTCACTTTTATGGAAGTTTATTTTGAGGCCGGACAACTCCTCGAAAGTACTTATCATTACTCTTTACAGGATTATCACTGATATTTCATATACTTTGCACATACAAGGGCGCATCTTACAATGCCACAGATTGACCAGACGTTCTTCGATCCTTGGCTGCATTCTGACATTATGTGGTTTTGTTCTGCAGAAGTCTGCCCTGATCAATATGGCTTCAGCTTCTGGCTTCAGCTTATTTTTGCACTATTCATAAATTTCGTCTTTTTCTGAACTTTTGGCTTTTTTTTGAGTTTTTTACCGGTTCTTTTTTTCCTCGTATTTGTTTACATTATACGTGATGGGCTAATATGTTTTTTCTATTTTTAAATTTTTTTTAAATTTAATTATGATAAATAAGCCTCTGTCAGCTACATTGTTTTTTTCAGCCAGCTACAGTGTTTTCAGCCATAAGCCATGAGGCTTTCAGCCGAACCGATCACCACTATATATTGCGCTAACATAACCCAAACAGGATCGAAGTTCAGGACACTGGACACCCAACCATCTAGGTGGTGATCGGTTCGGCTGAAAGCCTCATGACTTATGGCTGAAAACACTGTAGCTGACAGAGGCTTATTTACCATAATTAAATTTAAAAAAATTTAAAAATTGAAAAAACATATTAGCCCATCACGTATAATGTAAACAAATACGAGGAAAAAAAGAACCGGTAAAAAAACTCAAAAAAAGCCAAAAGTTCAGAAAAAGACGAAATTTATGAATAGTACAAAAATAAGCTAAAGTCAGAAGCTGAAACCATATTGATCAGGGTAATCGTTGTGCCTCTCGATGACCTGAAGCTTGGCTCCATGCTTGAAGTTGACCGCATTCGCATACTGTCAACTCCGGAGGTGACTCCATGGCAGGAGAGTGCCGGAACACCTAGTGCCGGTAGAAGTGGATCATCGCGAGCTTGATCGTCTGGATGGAGAACTTCTTGCCGATGCCAACGCGTACGGGTGCCGCCGCTTCTCCTCGTCGCCGGCGGGAACTGCTCCTGCTCCGGGGAGTTGCTGGGGTCCTTGGCCAGCAGACACAGCTCCAGCCACACCCATGCGACGAACGCACCAGCCGGCCGGAATGGGAGGGAACTCACAACCATATAAGCTATCAAACAATTGGTCGCTGGGTGGAGCTGAGTTACACGCTGCCAGTTCCGGAGCTACGATCTGCCGCAACCGAAGTTGGGAATTAATAGCAAAAATGAAAAACCAAAGATGGAAGAGTTAGAGAGGCTGGAACGCCAGCCGGCATCCTCGCAGTCACCGCAGCGCGTTGACGGCCTGTCTCTGTCTGATGCGCGCAGCGGAGCCCGACGCGCTCCATCTCCCGCTCGTCGAATCCTCCGTCCAGCCGAGGTTCGGCCGCAGCTAGGACAGTTCCCCTGTCGTACACCCGCTGCGCCGGGTGGATCACCGTGTCGTCCTGCAGGACCACGACGGGCCGCCGGCCGCAGGGGATCTCGAGCAGGACGACAGCCGAAGCTGTACACGTCCGACTCGGCGCTAGCCCTGCCGGTGATCGTGCACTCCGGGTCCGTGTACCTACCCCATCGTGCCGGCGAGCCCCGGCCGTGGTCCACTAGCCTCGCGAGCCCCAACTCGCGGAGCTTGGCGTTGAAGGATATCAAGGGATGAATCCATGTATTGATCCTGAAGTCTTCGCATATCTAGCACTGCTAGCACTGCAGCTATTTGTTTTCAAATTTGGTCACCGACACATATATTTTTAATTTTAGCTCTCTCCATAACTACGGAAGTAACGATAGACGACACGCGTCACCTGCCAAACCCCCATGTCACGGTAGGTTCGGAGCACCACGATAGCACATACCGAGCTCGATTAGCCCGTCAAGAGCACTTGCCGCACTAGATGGCCACGGCAGGAGGCAATTAAGAACTAAATTAGTGTAAGCATGGTAAGTTAAGCACTAATGTATATCCTGTAGATGGTTGTCGAGCTCGACTGATGATATCGTGGTGCCCTAAACCTGCCATGATACGGGAGCTCATATTTGAAGAAGTTACTACAGTATTACATATATAATTAACTCATTGATCCTTGATGGAGATATACACTTTCATGGAGCCATCTACGTGTCACCATGTGCCTGACCTGGGCTCCCTACTAAAAGTGAGATATGCACTACTACAGAAAAGGTCATCACAGACGGTTCGAAAACGTCATCACAGACGATTTTGTGAACCGTCTATATTTATGGGTCAGTGATAATCGAAGGTCATCATAGACGGTTTTCGGATCGCCTGTGATTATCAGCTATCACAGACGGTTTTTGAGTAAAACCCGTCTGTGATATCTGATAATCACAGACGGTTTTTAGTTAAAAACCGTCTGTGATACTGATCATCACAGACGGTTTTTAAGTAAAAACCGTCTGTGATTATCAGCTATCACAGACGGTTTTTACTCAAAAACCGTCTGTGATATTCCCTTCAACCCCTAAACATATTTCTGTTTATTGGCTAGCCTCAGGAAATGCTAGCCATGCTCTCTGAAACAAGCAGATAATCACAGACATAAAACATATACAATTCACACATCTCATTTCATTTCAGATACATTTCACATCTCAATTCATTTCACAGACATAAAACATCCAATTGACAACACACTTCATTTCACAAACATAAAGCATCCATTTCGCAAATCAATTCATTGAATTGAAATAAAATATCCATTAACAAATACACAATTGTAAAAGATCTACACTGCATTTGCACTTAGAATTGCAATAAAAAATCATTCTGGGCAGTGGAACTCTCCATCTGATCTTACAACTTTAGTCCACAAAAACCAAATGAACTCTCCTCGAATTTTTGCAAAATCCGGCTGTTTCAATGGAGATATAGAGATGGGCGCAGCCTATCGATAGGAATATCAACGCGCGCACATATAAAACTTGACATGTATGAAATAAATGTGGAAAGATTGACAAACCTTAGGAGTGGTGATCTTGCTGGAATCAAGGAGTAGTCTCATATGGTGGCACACGTAGTATCCACACGTGTTGCCCGGCTGCTGCTGGTGGCACTGCAAAAAATAGAATGTGTTAAATCAAGTGGCATTACTACTAAGTGTTGTATATGATTAATTAATGTGTAGCTAGCCAATACCCGAAAATTGCGATCATGTTTCAAGGGCTTGGCAGCTGTCGTCGAGCCACTTGTTTGTTGAACGTATGTGACGAACGACCTTCGTTATTCGAAAAAGTTAGATTAGTCATTCGGAAGGAAAGAAAGAGTACAATGTACAATGTACTTACCTATCGAGTATTTCGACGATAGCTGTGTACTTGGATTTGTTCTTACTTAGAGAATCAAGGTATATAGCCTTGTTCCATTTTGGTATAATTACAATTAAAATCCAATGGAAGTTCTCATTGTATGGCATAAAAACAAATTCCTTATCGCGGTGAGCCAGCAGTGCTTTTGTAATATAGTACTCGACGAAGGATGCATCCTCGTTGATGGTATCAATGGCGACCAAGCGTGGGTCCAGGAAACCAATTGGTGATTTCGATGATCTAGCTTCGGTCAGCATGAATCTATATATATACACAGAAAAGCAACAAATTGTGACATATATCGGTATTCCGTGAACAGAGATTGTGATTGTACAGACTTATAGCGTCCAGCATCGAACGAGTGAGGTGTCGAGAGCGTTGAGCGTGAAAAGACCAAATATATCGTCAAAGGTCACCGGGAAGACACATTCCTGAACTTCGTGCAAGAAATGTTCCGGCTTGAATTTGACCATGATACCTGAGCGCCGTTCTGCCTCTGGTCTATTGGACTGTTTCAGATACCAAGTGTGGAATCTTTGGCAACCAAGTCCTAGCTTTGTGAGTTGCTCTTGCGGGAATATCATCGGCTCGTCTAGCACGAATTTGTGGGCCAATGGCAGGTACGGGATATCGTCATCATCCTTCGTCTTTGATTTGCCATGGCCACTACCTCGACTGCAGGTCGACTTCATGGTAGTCGACTGTAATGGTACAGACGGTGCAAGTTGCTTTGGCGAGAATAGCACCCGTGGAGATAGCACCGGTGCAGGTAGCTCTGCTTCGCACTGCCCGTGTGGAGATGGCACCAGTGCATGTTGCTGTGGTTCGAACTGCACTTCTGGTCCTGTCACCGGTGAAGAAACCTCCAGGGAGATGTCGCTTTTGGGCTACTGGATGAATGTTCCAATGGCCTGTCCTAGAGTCACGATCTCGTCGTTGGGGGGCTTTGGTAGCGAGACCACATCAAAATTGACATACACACCATCCACATTAACTTTTGCGAAGCCTGGCGCTAAAGTTTGACCGTGCAGCATGGCCCCGATACCAGACGAATATGCCTGGCCCCAAGCAGCGTACAAGGGAATGGAGCCATATCTCACTTGGAGCCTGCACGTCGTAGGCTCCTACATAACGATACAAAATTAGCTACTCGAATAGGCCTATCAATGGAGCAAGTATTCGAGAGATAATAATTATTACCAGGATGTCGTCCACAGGAAATATGGCCTGGATTTGCGTCGGATTGGACGCGCAGCTACTCGGATGGTTGTGCGGGCTAGCTAGCACAGGAGCGGCAGTAGCGGCCTGCTGACTTTCTGTCTGTTTCCGCACCTCATCTCTGATTACATCAGCCATCTGAGCTAATAGCTCCTCTCTAAGAGATTCCTTGATCTCTTATCGTAGCTGTGCGTCACGCTCGGCTTTGTTTCTCTTTCTACGCCGATACATTCCGGAGTCATCTTGGAAACCATGTTTCCAAGGAACGTAAAGCCCAAGGGCTCTCGTACGACCCGGGTGCTCCTTGTTTTCCAGGGCCACGGAGAGCATATCATTCTCCCTTGTTCCCTGGAATGATCTCAGGGTAGATTCAAAACTCAGCTCTTCCTGCAAGAGCACAAAATGTCATTTCAATTCGTACGAAGTTGTGGAGTAATTACAAGCTACGTAGTTCTATCGATATCTTACCAGGCGCTGGGACACTTGCTGGTCTGCAGGGTTTCGAAAGGAGACGTCCCCCGATGTCGTTGTAGATGACCTTACTCTAATCCAATTTCGAGCGCGGTCATCCGGGATATTGGAAAACGGCGGGGCGATGTCCTGTGCAGCTGCTAGGTCATCCTCATTCCTCCACTGCGGGATTTTACCCGCATACCCAGCTGTGCCAAGTCTATGGGGGTGTGTGTTTTTTGCCTGGAGGGCCTTGTGCGCCGTACTTGTACTTTTGAAATCTTCGGACGTCTTCATCGCCTTGAACTCTTCCCATTGTGGTTTCAGGAATGGGTATTTATGAAAAGGCGTTTCGTCTGTCTCCACGTATTTCCTGACAAGCGTGCTCTTGAAGTTCTTCCATGCTTTGCATGCCGCTAGGTAGGTTTGTCGTTGCACAGCGTATAGGTGTTCTTCTGGGAACTCGAACGATGCCAAAATTTCGGTCCACAGCTCACGTTTCCGAGTGTCAGGCACGTTCTTCCACGAATTGTATGTGATCTCAATTCGTTCTCGTGCAACTATTCCGACCAGGCTTCGGAATGTGTTTACCGCTTTTTGAGGAAGGATAGGGACCCCAGTTGCGTTTACCGCTGTGATGGTCTGTCGGCCCTTAGGCTTCTTCGATAGCCCTCTTCCTTGGCGTCTTGATGTTGGAGCAGACGCCTCCGGCGATGATGTTGAAGAATGCGCGGGTGACATGTTGCTCATTTTGTGGGTCTATTAAGATAAGATGAGAAAGTGATCATATTGAATTGGAAGAGAGGAGAGGAGTAGAGGGGAGGGGGAGAAGGGAGGGGGTGATATGGACATAGAGAGGGGGTGATGTGCCTATCTTAGCACCTACTTTAGTTGCTAATACTATAAACCAAATAGCAAAGTCCCTAAACTAGTGTATCCGGTTCATTGAACGGGAACACTAGAGTATGTCACTTGCTTCATTTGCTGTTTTTTGGCTAGATACATGGAGCATTTGGGTGGAAAGATGAACTTTCGTCAGGCGCATGACTGCCAATTCGAAGCATAGCATAGCATCCGAGGCACATCCGAGGTCTGCTGCTGTGTCTTGAGGAATGCCAAGAGCTGGTCTTCAGATGTGGCATTCCTCAAGACACAGCAGCAGGCCTCGGATGTGCCTCGGATGCTATGCTCCATCTGAAGATCAGCTCTTGGCATTCCTCAAGACACAGCAGCAGACCTCGGATGCTATGCTATGCTTCGAATTGGCACTCATGCGCCTGATGAAACATTTCATCTTTCGATCCAAATGGTCCATGTATCTTTTGCAACAATCGCAATATTTCTTTATCTGGGAACCTCATCCACAACATTCTCCACTCCGACAATCCTTCTTTTTCCCGCAAAATTCAAGGCAATTTTATTACAAAAGTGCAAAAAAAGACATTCCTAGATTATTCGGTGAGCAGCCGACATAGCCGACTTCTTCGATGAGCGACTATCCATCTACTTCTTCCCACTTCGACAATCATCGCTACTGGCGTACGTGATCCAGAGACCAGAGATGAAGAAAAGAAGTGGGAAGAAGTAGATGGATAGTCGCTCATTGAAGAAGTCGGCTATGTCGGCTGCTCACGAAGAATCTGGGAATGTCTTTTTTTGCACTTTTGTAATAAAATTGCCTTGAATTTAAGAAGGAAAAAGAAAGATTATGGGAGTGGACATCACATCTCGGCAGTAGTCGGCATATACTATTACTACAAGGTCTCTAAACAAAGTTCTATGAAGCAAATGACATAAACTAGTGTATCCGGTTTATTGAACGGGAACACTCGAGTGTGTCACTTACTTCATGCCCCTTGAAGGTCTATGTGGCATATATTATTACTACAAGGTCTCTAAACAAAGTTCTATGAAGCAAATGACACAAACTAGTGTATCAGGTTCATTGAACCGGATACACTAGAGTGTGTCACTTGCTTCATGCCCCTTGAAGGTCTATGTGGCATATACACTAGAGTGGTCCTTGATTGGTTAATTTGTGCTCTCAAATTGTAGGGTTGCACAAGATTAATCTTGACCGTCCCGCTACTAAATGAGGAAGCAAGAAAAGTGAAACATGATAAGATGAGGAAGCTAGAAAAGTGAAACATGATGCTCAATGTTAGGAAGAGAGGAGAGGAGTGGAGGGAAGGGGGAGAAGGGAGGGGGTGATGTGGACAGAGAGAGGGGTTATGTGCCTATACTATACACTATATACTAACACAACAAGCAATGTAATATGTACCAATGTAAACTAAGCAGCTGCAGTAAACAATGTACCAATGTAGTATGTACCAAATAGCAAATTAAACTAAGCTACTGCAGTAAACAATGTACCAATGTAATATGTACCAAATAGCAAACTAATTAAGCTACTGCAGTAAACAATGTACCAATGTAGTATGTACCAAATAGCAAACTAATTAAGCTACTGCAGTAAACAATGTACCAAATAGCAAACTAATTAAGCTAATGTAGTAAACAATGTACCAATGTAATATGTACCAAATAGCAAACTAATTAAGCTACTGCAGTAAACAATGTAGCAATGTAATATGTACCAAATAGCAAACTAATTAAGCTACTGCAGTAAACAATGTACCAATGTAATATGTACCAAATAGCAAACTAATTAAGCTACTGCAGTAAACAATGTACCAATGTAATATGTACCAAATAGCAAACTAATTAAGCTACTGCAGTAAACAATGCTCACAATGCTCAAAACCATAGTCCATCACAGACTCTGCTCACAATACTCAAAACCCTAGTCCATCACAGAAAGTGCTCACAATGCAGACGGTAATCGAGGGGAGGTGGCCGGCGAGGGGCTCGGGGGAGGCGACCGGCGACGGGCTCGACGAGGGGCTCGGGGGAGGCGGCCGGCGACGGGCTCGACGAGGGGCTCGGGGGAGGCGACCGGCGAGGGGCTCGACGAGGGGCTCGGGGGAGGCGGCCGGCGACGGGCTCGGGGAGGCTGCCGACGAGGGTTCGGGGAGGCGGAGGCGACGACGGGCTCGGGATTTAATTAGATCTAGATCGAATAACTGCGTAGCGCACAGGGAAAACCCTAGCCAAAGGGTATATATAGGGAGGTTATCACAGACGGTTCTAAACTTAGAACCGTCTGTGATAGTATAAATATCACAGACGGTTCTAAGTTTATAACCGTCTGTGATAGTATAACTATCACAGACGGTTTTAAGTTTATAACCGTTTGTGATAGTTATACTATCACAGATGGTTCTAAGTTTATAACCGTCTGTGATAGTTTGGTTTTAAACTTAGAACCGTCTGTGATATTGATATCACATACGGTTCTAAGTTCAGAACCGTCTGTGATAAGCCTTTGCGACTGTAGTTATTAAGACAACACCAATAACCACAGCTGCATTCATATCCACCACCAAACAGCTGCATTCATATACAACACCAACCAGCTGCATTCATATCAACCATCACATTTACATCACACATATACATCACATATACATAAATGCCAATACACATATACATTTTCACATATACATTTTGTCACACATTTTCACATATACATCTCAAAATTGACTACATCACACATTTTCACATATACATCTTAAAATTGACTACATCACACATTTTCATATATACATCTCAAAATTGTCACACATTTTCACATATACATTCTTATTGTACTTGCTTAATTATTTCCTTTAAAAATTAGCCCTTCATCATGATCAATGCGTACGTAACTAGTTTTGTCACGTTGTTCATCGTCGACCCTTATGCCATTTTCAAAAGGAGGTAACTCGTCAAATTGATTGTATTCCTCCTCATCCACTACATTCTCCACTCCGACAATTCTTCTTTTTCCATGAAGAACTACATGGCGTTTCTTATTTGCCGGGTCAGTTACATAGAAAACTTGAAAAACTTGATTGGCGAGTACGAATGGTTCGTCTTTGTACCCGACACGTTGGAGGTCCACGGTCGTGACACCGTACTTGTCAACCTTCACCTGTGGGAGATGCACCCAACGACAGCGAAATAAGGGGATCTTGAAAACCACATAGTCGAGCTCCCAAATCTCTTCTATGAAGCCATAGTACGAGTTTCTCGACCCATCGGTACTGAATGCATCTATGCGGACACCGCTGTTCTGGTTAGTGCTCTTGACATCCTGAGTCTGCATATAGAATGTGTACCCATTTATGTCATATCCTTGCCATGTCACAACAGTAAATGTCGGCCCTTTTGCCAACCATGTCAGCGTCTCACTCGGTGAGCTCCTAGCGATTTGCTCCTTCAACCATTGGTTGAACCAACGGTTGTGTTGTCTCATGATCCAAACATTCGGCCGCTCTGGATTCTGTTGTCGAAGCACATGCTTGTGCTGGTCCACATAAGGCGCCACTTCAGTCATGTGTTGCAACACCGTGAAATGGGCTTGAGTATACGTGTCCATATCTGGAGTGATTGCTTTCCTTCCGATAGTTCCGAGACCCTTCAGCCACCCCTCATGACGAGATTGAGGGACACCTATCGGTTGAATCTGAGCCATATCATCGACACAAAACTCAATGACCTCTTCGCTTGCATAACCTTCGACGATGCTGCCCTCCTGCCGAGAACGATTCCGTACGTAGGACTTGAGAATTTCCATGAACCTCTCAAATGGGTACATGCTACGTACGGGCCCGCACATTTTTATCTCCCACACAACGTGAACAATGGATGGACCATGATATCGAAAAACGAAGGAGGGAAATACATTTCAAGGTGACATAGAGTCATCACCACCTCGTCCTGCAGAGCATCTAGTCCTTCGGGATCGATGACCTTCTGAGCAATTGTGTTAAAGAAAATAACATAGCCTCATGATTGTCTCTCGGACTTTGATCGGCAAAATATTTCTAATTGCAATAGGGAGCATCTGTGTCATCAGCACATGACAATCATGAGACTTCATGCCATTTAACTTCAAATCTTGCATCGAAACAAGTTTCTTCACGTTGCCGGAGTAACCAGACGGAACTTTGACACCATGCAAGCACTGGCACAGTTCTGTTTTCTCAGCCTTGGACAGAGTGTAACACGCAGAGGGAAGGTACGTTCGTCCATTATCAGTGCTTGTCGGTGCTAACTCAGGCCTGATGTCCATGTCAGCCAAGTCAAGCCGTGCGTTGACACCGTCATTTGTTTTATCACGGATGTTCAGTAAGAGACCAATCAAGCTGTCGCACACATTGTTTTCTACGTGCATGACGTCGATGCAGTGCCGAACATCTAGGTACTCCCAATAAGGTAAGTCCCAAAATATTGATCTCTTCTTCCAGGTGTTCTTCTCATGAGCCCTCAATTTACGTCCCTTTTCGAGGACAACATCTAAATCCTTAACCATATCATAAATCTCGTATTGCCTTAAATGCCTTGGAGCTGAACCGTCTTCCTTCTCTCCGTCAAATTGTTTCTTCATCTTACGGTATGGGTGAGCCCTTCGAAGGAACCGGCGGTGATGCATGTAGACGGGTTTGCGTGAGTGTCTCAGCCACACACTCTCGGTACCATCTAAACAGTGAGTACAAGCTTTGGCACCTTTTGTACTATGGCCCGATAGGTTAGCAAGGGCAGGACAATCATTTATGGTGCAGAACAATAAGGAGCGCAGAGTGAAGTTCTCTCGTTTGTATGCATCCCATACCTGTACCATTTCGTTCCACAGTACTTTTAGATCTTCCACCAACGGTGCTAGGAACACATCGATATCATTCCCAGGTTGTTTTGGCCCTTGGATAAGTATCGACAGCAAAATGTAATTTCGCTTCAAACACAACCAAGGAGGAAGGTTATAGACGCAGAGAGTCACGAGCCATGTGCTTTGTCGGCTGCTTATGCTACTGAAAGGATTCATTCCATCTGTACTCAGTCCAAACCTTATATTCCTTGGTTCTGCACCGAACTCTGCAAAACTCCTATTGATGTTTCTCCACTGCGCGGAATCAGCAAGGTGTCTTATCATTCCATCCTTCTTGCGCTCCTCCGAGTGCCAACGCAGCAGTTTTGCCTCCTTTGGATTTGCAAAAAACCTTTTCAAACGGGGAATTATAGGAAAATACCATGCCACCTTAGCAGGAGGTCCTTTCTTCGCCTCTGTTCCCTCGCCATCATCTGATTGATTGTTACGTTTGTATCGGGATGCGTTGCACACTGGACATACATGCATGTTTGCATACTCTTTACGGTAGAGGATAAAGTCGTTCGGACATGCATGTATTTTTTCTACTTCCATTCCCAACGGATAAAGAACCTTCTTGGCTTTATACGTGGTTTTAGGCAACTCATTTCCCTCTGGAAGCATGTCCGCTAAAAGACCTAGCAGCGCCGTGAAACTCTTGTCGAACCAACCGTTACTTGCCTTCAATTTCAACAGTTCAAGCACGGCCGACAACCTCGTGTACTTGCAGCTCGTGTACAAAGGTTTCTCTGAGTCCTCCATCAAGCCACGGAATTTAACATACTCTCTCTCATCATAGTTCTCTTCTACATCGCGAAGCATCTGATCCAGATTATCATCGTGCAACCTATCCGAATCCGAGCCACAATCGACATCAGCCGGCGGCATGTCATTCACTTCACCGGCGATGTCATCCGGGGGCATATCATTCACTTCACCAGCGATGTCATCCGGCGGCATATGATTATTCACTTCGCCATGACTGGTCCAACACGTATAATCCTTTTTGAAACCCCTCCGAATCAAGTGCGCTTCAATTTGCCCTCGGTTCTTAAACATCTTCAAATTCTCGCAGTCAGTGCATAGACAGCACATATATTCCACCCCCTTATTCAACATATCCTCCTCGGCGGCTCTTATAAAAGCAGAAACACCATTAATGTACTCTTCACTCACACGGCTCGCGGCATACATCCAGCTTCGGTCCTACGTTACGTACATATATAACAACTTAGTATTAAAATCTAGATTAACTAATTATAACTACATATATACCAGCCACATTTATTATATTGAGACTTAATTTGCTAGCTCAATTCATATTACAAACACAACAGCTATTATATAACCAACAATTTTGCAAATTAACCATCTTCAATAACCACTCATGGATTACTTAGACCTAAATTGTAATGCAATTAAAGAAAAAATAAATTTCATTACTAACCATATCTACAGCAACCAGGAAAGTCTGAATCTTAATTCAAAGCTCAATCTCTGCCTCTTCCCACCAAATTAACTGGCATGAAATCGCCTAGCTTCCTCCCGAGTGAAAAAGTGCGCAGCAGTGGCTAGATCTGGATCGAAATGAAGACAGATGCGGTCTGAGCAGCGCAATAAATGCCTTAGTCATTATCACAGATGGTTTTTAATTAAAAACCGTCTGTGATAAATATTATGACAGACGGTTTTTTCATAAGCTTCATGCCAGAACGCTTCGCGCGTGTTTCCATTGCCAGAACGCTTCGTGTTTCGATCGTCTAATTAACGTCTCTCGATCGTTATACGAAGCGTCTATATCATTAATGTTTGGATATACGAACCGTCTGTGCTAAAGGTTAAATATGCGCGCCTAATCCAGGTCTCTTCTACGTACGTACAATATGGCTTCTACTATTCTTGTGATCATCTCCTTCCTCTCATCTGTTCATCAAGAATTGTTCGGCCGGAACCTTACACAGGCGGCCAGCAATTTGCATCTGGAGCAGCTTCTCCGCACACGCCCTGCTCTCCTTCCCCGACTTTCTTGCATCCGTCAGCTCGACCTGATCATCCGCCGTCGATGAAGGCGTCTCGCTGCCGCTCAAGAAAGGGAAACATCCCTCACCCTGGTTCTTCTCCACAATGTGCGCAAAGCGGAAGAAGCTCTACACGCATTGGAGAGACTGATGGATAGCCTTGCCGATCAAGCAAAAACGGCAGATTCTGAGGAATCTTTTCATGCTATCCTCTACGACATTATGGATGCTGCTAATCATTTGCCCAGGCTGGAGGAGGAAGTGCTGAGGATAAGGGCAATCTTAACGGCGTTCGAGAATTCAGCCGCTGATCCTCCAAGTCCCAAAGTCGAAGAAGAAGCGTACGAAGCCCAAAAGATTACAATCTGGGAAACTCTTTACCTGTGCGACTTTTGTAGTAAATTTGCCTCTAATTGAAACCAATAAATTTGCCTTTAATTTGTGATCTCTTGTCTCAGTAGTTCTGTAGTTAAATTATTAGAAGCAATGTGTACTTATATATTAACCTCTGATCATGAACAGAATATGACAGACAAAGGGACATCACAGACGGTTCTTGTTAAAAACCGTCTATGAACATTAACAGACGGTTCTTAACAACAACCGTCTGTGATAGTCTACACAACACAGACGGTTTTTAATAAAAAATCGTCTGTGATAATCCCAGATTATCACAGACGGTTCATCGGTAAGAACCGTCTGTGATACTCGTTTTATCCGACGCCACTAGCACAGACGGTGTCCAAATTAAAACTATCTGTGTTAGTGTCAATCACAAACGGTTTGACAAAACCGTCTGTGATTGACCGTCTAGTATTAGGCTTTCTGTAGTAGTGATGCTAGCCAAGAGTGCTCAGTGTTGCTTCCACCACCAATCCATCCAACCGACAATATCTTTGTATGGGTATCTACCCGATTATAAATGTTGTTCGAAAGCTATGATTAGCTCCTGCTTGCTACATCGACGTTAATTATAGAGTAAAATGCATCATAGGATACAACAATTTATGAGACAGGTGTAAGTAGATTATATAACTGTAAATTTACTTGTTTATATATCTAATTTTGTTTAAGTGATGCAACGAGGTACAAAGAGACCGATGGTATATTCGGCACTGACGTGGTGCTCAGGATCATATGGTGCATGCTGTTGCCCCCCTCCTGCAGGGCCCCTGGTTATTTTTTGTAACAATTACTAACAAAACAAGAACGCCTTTTCAAATAATTGCTCACAAAATGATATCACTTTTAGTCAATGTTTTTAGCGAAGCCTGACTGTGTTGTCAAAAGCTATGTACCTTAACTAGGTGTAGCTCTTAAGTTCATTATATCAGTGCTTCTAAACGATTGTAATGTGAGTTTGCCTGATTATTGAAATAGCTAGTTTTCTAAAAAATATTGTAGTGAGAAAAACTTTCAGTGAAGTTACTAATCCCTCGAGCAATTCTAGTAGAGTTTTGACAACATTTTATTGGCCCTCGATTGATTCTCAACACCATCGTCGCCCACATGACCTATGTCCGCACCACCATAGCCTCTACGCCCTCTCCACCCAAAACTGCCACACCTCGCGCCCTCTCCCCACCACTGTCACCCTCAGCGCCCTCTCCCCCTACCACCACCGCCCCCTGTGCCTCCCCACCTCGCCTATCTCCCCTCCAAGCCTCACAACTCACCGTATATAGGCAGTGGTGCTCCTGGTGGTCGAAGTATCGATGCTGCCATCTGTGTACGCTGGTCAAATTGTTGGACCCTCATCTAGGTGGCATGCTCAAAGTGTTTGTCTTCTTCGTGAGAATAGAAGATGATTTAGACCTAACTAATAGAGAGAATAAAAACTTGGGGTTCTTTACAATTTTTGCACACCAAGCCTAACACACATAATCTTGAGCCGCACTAAAAGCACAATTAGTACCACGTCAGCGTCAAATGTACCATCACATCTTATTTTATACCTCATTGCATCATTTAAATAAAATCAGTAATGTAAACAAGCAAATTTACAATATAAACTACTTACACCTAGCTTAATAGTTGTCGTACCTGTCATCCATTTTACTTTTAATGATAGTCTTGTTTCTCCCCGGTGACTATGTGAGTACGTGTAGTACTAGTACACAGATGATGTACAAAAGATGAGGGTTGTTTTTTAATTTCATAATTGGACATCTTTGTTGTGTTTTAAGTTCAAGCATCTTGGATGCAACCTGTTTCTAATTTGTTCTCTTCTCTCTTGTTTTCCAAAAACAAGGACCACACCAGCACCATGTGGTGAACTACGGGTCTATATATGGTACGTCCATGCACCTAATTTTCCAAAAGAAGAAAGTCTAATGTGTTGACCAGTCTAGCCTACGGTAATCAGTAATCAGCTAATGTTATATATGGTCCGGCTCGGTTGGGCTAAAAAGCTATAGTTTATGATTGAAATTGTATTGTAGCGGTTGAAATTTTACTGTAGCTGAAGGTGGCTTATTTGACGTAATTAAATTTAAAAAATTTTAAAAATAGAAAAATATGCTAGCTCATCACGGACAACACCAACGAATACGGAAAAAAGAACCAGTAAAAAAGATCAGAAAAAACCAAAAGTTAAGAAAAAAAAATGAAATTTATGAATAGTGAAAAATATGCTAGAAACCAGAAGATAAAGCTGAAACGAGCGGGACCAAATGGTACGTTCATGCACCTAATTTAGTAATTTTCCAAAAGAAAAAAGTCTAATGCACCTAATTTGGTAATTTTCCAAAAGAAAAAAGTCTAATGTGTTGAGTAGTCTAGCCTACGGTAATCAACGAATGCTATCTAGTCAATCGAAGTCAAATCATTGCATAATGAAGAGGGGAATACCGAGTTTACAAGCATAGGTGGTCTATGTCATGGCACCGTGCCTTCTTCTCCTCCTCGTTGCCGTCGCCGGCGCCGACCTCTGCGCAGCTGCCGTCATGGAGGGCTACTACCCGATGGCAGCATCATGCTCAACAACCGGCAACTACACCAGCCCCAGCCAGTACAAACAGAACCTCCGCCAGCTCCTCTCCGTCCTCCCCACGGCGGCGGCTAACAACGGCGGCTTCCATCAAGACACGGCGGGCGCGGCACCCGACGAGGTCTTCGGCCTCATCATGTGCTACGCCGACCGCAAGTGGGACGAGTGCCAGTACTGCCTCGCCGCGGCGACCACGCTGGTCACGCAGAAGTGTCCGTCCAGCCGGACGGTCAGAGCCAGCTACGATGCGTGCCTGCTCCGGTACGCGGACGCGCCGTTGCCGCCGGTCGCCGACACCGCCGTCTTGTTCCACGTGACACACACGGTGGACGTCACCGTAAACGCGACAGCCATGGCGGGAGCGAGAGCGCGGCTGATGGGCCGGCTCGCGGCGGCCGCCGCGGCCTCGCCCTCGCGGGTCGCGAACGGGAGCGCGCCGTACAACAGCTCACAGGATGTGTTCGGGCTGCTACAGTGCACGAGGGACCTGAACGCCAGCGAGTGCGCGAGGTGCCTCACCTCCTACATCGGGCAGCTGCCGGAGTTGTTCCCTGGCTACCAGACGGGAGGCTCCGTCAACGGGTACAGCTGCCTCATGAGGTTCGAGACGGCGGCGTTCGACATGGCCCTGCCGCCGCCTTCATCACAGCTGCCAGATGCGCCTCCAGTGATCTCCAACGGTAGCAAAACAAGGCTTGTGGCAGGCGTATCTGCCGGCTCCGTGGCGTTCTTGGTCTTCCTCTGCGTCTCCGTTTGGCTCCTCCTGCGCCGACGACAGCAAAAACGGGCAACCGAGACGATGTCAAAAGAAGTGGTGGAAGAAGAAAACCTCTTCGACGACGAAGCCATGGAAGACGAGTTCGATAAAGGGACCGGGCCCAAGCGGTTCCGCTACGGCGAACTCGCCGCTGCCACCGACAACTTCTCCGACTGCCGGAAGCTAGGACAAGGAGGGTTCGGGGCCGTGTACCGAGGGTTCTTGAGCGATATGGATCTTCATGTGGCCGTGAAGAAAGTGTCCAAAAGTTCTCAACAGGGGAGGAAAGAGTACGCCGCCGAGGTGAGGATCATAAGCCGCCTTCGGCACCGCAACCTCGTGCAGCTCATTGGTTGGTGCCATGGTGGCGGCGAGCTCCTCCTCGTCTACGAGCTGATGCCCAATGGCAGCCTCGATACGCATCTCTACAGCGCAAGCAACGTACTGGCGTGGCCGGTCAGGTACATATATGGTCATCGATGGACTCGCGAACATATCTGTTCATGTCCTAATGATCTCCACACCTAAGTCCTAACTGTAATTTGTGCAATTTTTAGGCATGAGATCGTGCTCGGAATAGGGTCTGCGCTACTGTACCTGCATCAGGACTGGGAGCAGTGCGTTCTGCACCGGGACATCAAGCCGAGCAACGTCATGCTGGACGCGTCGTTCAGCGCAAAGCTCGGCGACTTTGGGCTCGCGAGGCTCGTCGACCACGGCCGGGGATCTCACACCACGGTGCTCGCCGGCACGATGGGGTACATGGACCCCGAGTGCATGGTCACTGGCAGGGCCAGCGCTCAGTCGGACGTCTACAGCTTCGGCGTCGTCCTGCTTAACATCGCCTGCGGCCGCCGCTCGATCATTGTCCTGCCGGACGACGACACGGTGCACATAGTCCAGTGGGCCTGGGACTTGCACGGCAGCGGAGCAATTCTCGACGCGGCGGACGCGCGGCTGAACGGGGAGTTCGACGTGGAGGAGATGGAGCGCGTGATGGTGGTCGGGCTCTGGTGCGCGCACCCCGACAGGAGCGCGAGGCCGTCCATCAGGCAGGCCATCAACGTGCTACGGCGCGAGGCGCCGCTGCCGAGCCTCCCTGCAAAGGCGCACGTTGCAAGCCATGGCGGCGTTTCAGCCTCAGTCTCTCCGTCTTCGGTTGCGACGGGCAGCAGCACTGCCACCGCACGCTCCAGCTCGGCATAGTCGTCGTCTGCCTCGATGGCGAAATCACTCAGAAATTTTTTACAACCATTGCAGTGCAGGTGTGTGCATTGTATTTACGGATCCCTTAGAAACACTAGAATTTTGTATGCATTGTTTAATGCTGGTTGCACAGCAAGAACAAGATTTGATAGAATTGGAATCGTAGATATACGAAACTCAAATAAGCATATTCCATGAAGAAACTTCGGTGAATGTTCTGAGGAATCTCCGGCTTGCTCATGCTTCCGTAGCCTGTAATTAATCTGCATGCACCACGCTCTGATCCTGCACATTCGGCCACACTAACATTGCTTCTCTACTAACTTCGCCATACTGGTGATGCGTGAAACAAATCTGGAGAGAAATCCTACCAACTCTGAGGAGATGGATGAATCTTTTCCAGGATTCGTCAAAACTGCAGATGGATCAATGCTGTGGCTGGGTGGAGGCAGTGCTGACAATACCAACGAGATCAGACTGCACATGAAGGAGCTGAACTTGAGGGAGAAATTGGTGGGATGAGGTGAAGAAGAAACGAGACTGGAGAAGTCGGGGGGAGATGGCAAGGAAGAGAAGTCGCTAGAAGCTGAGATTGCATAAATTGCTTTTAGTTTGATGTATCGTGAATGAGAAATGTAAAAGACTGAGGGGCTGGAAATGCTTGCTGTACTGAACTAAACCGCACAAACTCAGTTTCATACTGCCTCCTATTCACAAAAAAGTCATTTTAGAATGTGTGTAGTCAAACTTTGAAAATTTTAACTATCGATATATTTTTAAATATTTAAATCAGATACATAAAAATTATATGTGTAGATTCGTCTCAAAAAGTAATTTCACAATATTATAATGTTGTTGGGGTTTTACAAATATGTTACAATAATAATTTATAGTCAAAGTTGTATTTTGGAGACGTGTTGATGTCTAAAACGACTTATTTTGTGAACTAGAGGGAATAATAAAATTTAGGACTAGGGCATGCTTAGTGGTGTCCTGTTCTTCTAAAAAAACTTCACCACATACAGTACTCTGAATTGGATATTATTACTTGGATGCCTATGCCAACGGCATCGGCATCATGTTAACTTACGCCTCAAGTCACGGTAAGTAAACATATTTGATCTAGTAAAGCTAAAAAGGTTATATCAGACAGGATGAAAACTCAGGTTAAGCCTACTGATGAATGATAATGACAGTCAAAAATGGATTCTTTAGACATAAACCAATAAGCCGACACATCACGGCATCCAACATTTCCCTAGATACAGCCAAGCCAAGATTAAAAGAAACCTTACTTTACATTAACACTAGTGCTGCTCTTGTTATAAAGGAAAGCATATAAGCACTGCTCTTATCTATCGGGAGTTGCTTCTATATTTTTCTCAATAATGATTTGCACAATTTTTAAAATATGATGAATGGTGGATAGATATTACTTACCTCTTCATTTACTTTAAGATTAGTGCTACTCTTGTTAGAAAAGAAAATATATAAACACTGCTCTTATCTATATATATAAAGTTCTGAACCCTACTCAGCTACTATTCAGGGGAAAAAAGCATGCATTTCTGATCCTACCAGAGCTGATCAGCTCAAACCGGACCGAACTTTTGCAAACCTGACCGAGTGTGGTTACAGAACTACACTGACGGAAGGCCGGCAGCCTGGCCGTGCCAAAAGTACCTCGCCCAGCTCCTGAAAGTCAAGGCGGCTTCTACAGCTGTACGGCAGGTGCGGCATCCGACGAGGTTTTGAGCGTCAGGAGCAATTCCTCACTCCCTTTCCCATTATACAGGTTACAGCAGTGTACACTGATTACTGAAATGATGAGTGACTTTTTCAGCAGCAGCACATTCAGAGCATTATGTTCTTCTCCCCACAGCAAACTTTCTGGTTCTCGCTATATCTGCGCGATCAAAAACTAAAATCATTTAATTGTAACTTTGTCAGGCACTGTAACATCCTGAAAATTTGAATTTAACAATTTAAAGCTTTTGAATTATTTTTGCCAGGTATTTTATTTGAATTTGGAGTTTATGGGATTTTCTGAAAAATTTGGTGAAGGTTCCAAGGTTAAAAGGAACAAGAAGAAAACAAACATGTTTAAACAAATGAGAATTAAACTTTAAAATAGGAATCTGAAAAGATGATCCAGAAAAGGAAGGGAAAAAAATTGACTTAAATATAAAATGTCATCCTTTAGAAATAATGGCCTAAATAGCAATAGTAGCAAGTGAATAAAATACCAACATATATAGATATATATATAAATAGACATACTCAAATTTTGCACCCACAAATTTAATGCCAAAAATATAAATATAAAAGCTAGGTTGGCAAGAGGAGAAATAAATAAAGCCAAAATTTTATATGGATATATAAATACACACACACACAATTACATATGTAAATGCATCAAGAAAGTAAAAAGAAAAAGAGATAAAAAAAAAAGAAAGTGGAGCCGGGCCGGCCGTCACCCCGGCCCAGCCACTCCCCGTGCGTGCGGCGACCCCAGCCCAGCTCTCCCGACTGAGCGCCCTCTCCCTGCCGGTGGCCCCGCATGCTCCCGCGCCTCCTCTCCCTGCCAGCGGGCCCTTCCCACGCTCGCCTCTCCTCTCTCTCCCCGCGCGGAGCGCCTGTCTCCTCCTTTCTTTTCTCCTCCCCCTCTGCTTTTTCTGACCGAGGGAGCTCCCGTCGCCCTCCTTGCGTCAGCGGCGCCTGCTCCCGTCGCCCTCCGCTCTGCAGCGCCCAGCATTCCTCCGCCCCGTGGCATCCATGCACGCCTCCTCAGCCCTCCTTCACCCACGTCGCCGCCCACGCCACTGCACCTGCCCCGGCCCCGCCTGCACGCGCACGGCGCCCTGCTCCTCCCGTCGCGTCCTCACTTGCCCCGCGTCGTGTCCGCTGAAGCTTCCCCATCCCCGCGACTATAAGAGCCAGTGGCTCCTCCTGTTGCCCCCACGCCACTCCCCTTCTTCCTTTGCCGCCGTGAGCCGCCATTGTCACTCCTCGCCGATTCCGCCGCTCCGGCCGAAACCGCCGCCGACTGCGCCATTCCCTCCTCGGTCGATTTCGCTCCGATTCCTGGCGGTGGGAGCGACTCCTCGGTGCCCCGGATCTTCTCCGACCATCGCCGGAGCCTCTCCCCCTCTCCAAGCCGCCAGCACCGTGCGCCTCCTCGCCGCCGCCCCGGGCTCACGCCGCCAAGCCACCTCGGAGTCTCTCCACTCCTGCCGACCGTTGGGTAAGCTTCATGGTGTCTCCCTCCCGCTCACGCGCTCGCCGCCCCCTTCCCTCTCCTTCCCGGCTGCCCGCGCCTCTTTTCTACCTCGCCGCCGGTCGCTCTCGGTGCCGCTGCCCCTTCCTAGCGCCACCTCGAGCCGCGCCGCCTCATCCACCGGCCTCAACAGCTCCCTGGGACTCCATTTTGCCGGCTGACCTCGCCGCTCCGGCCGCCGTCCGCCGCCGGCAACGCTGCCTTCCGCCGGCGCCAACCTCCTCTGTTTCGGGCCAACCTCAACGCACCCCTCATTTAATTTGCCCCCCTCTCATTGTCGCAAGCGAGCGGCTGCTCGATTGGTCACCCGCGTCGGCTGCGAACTCATTCTCCAGAGAGGTCGCGCGTTCGATTCTCTCCCAGCGCATTTCTTTCCCCCTTTTTCCTTTTTGCTTTTAATATTCATTTCAGTTTAGGAAAATTTATGGGAAAAGTAGGAAATGATTCAGAGAAGCTATAAAAATTAATTAGAAGGTAAATAAACTGTTTGAGATTTTAAATTGGAATTAATCCGTGGGAGTCAATAAATTTTATTGGGATATAACTAATGTTATTTAAGATTTAATATTTGATTAATTACCACATATGAGCAATTAAGTGCCCTTGTTATTTAGTCCAAAGCTAATTAGTGATTGTTAAGACATTAATAAAGAAAAACAACTTAGGATATAAAAGAGGTTATGTAAGATTTAAATCTGGATTAGTTCTTATATGGGTAATTAATATGTTTGAATACATGTCTAAAAGACTAATCCTTGGTTAGGGCATTAGTAAAGGATATGTATGCTTAATGTCCAAGGTTAACAAGAATCTCATATAAAAATACATTCAAGTTAGAGTTAAGAAAAATAAATTGGATGTTATATTAAAAACTATAACAACAAGGCTTTAAATAAAAAGAATACCCTTGATAGTAATTAAAAAGGAGTTAGTAGGAATATAATTTAGGTAAATGCTCACATGGAATGATAACCTATCAAATAGAAGTCTACTACACATGTAAATCATGAACCCTTGCACACTAAAGGATGATGTAGAAACTAACCATTTGCAAAGTTAGGCCATAAAATATTGTCTTTAACCCTAGCAACTAGGATAATCTTTTACTGTTAAATAATGAGAAACCTAAACCAAGTAACAACTAAAGGGTAGAGACATTCTAAGTAAATGCATATGTAAGCACCTATATGAGTATATAAATAAGAGGTCATAATAATATACATGTGTTACAACAAAACACCCCTAGGTTATCAAATGATTAAAAGTAACCTACCTAGTGTAGCTATGTAAATAATAGTCATCACTAGTGTGTCATCAATAAATAAATATCAACCGTAGATTTAATCGAATATTGATATTAAAGTGTAACCTGGTATGGCGTGCTCGGTCCTAGATAAATAAATAACAAAAGTAATAATGGTAACAAAATGTACGTAAGATATCTATGATGCCTAACCCAAAGGGCATCTTTAGTTAAATTCATGTTGGCATGTCTATTAAAATCCCTAGGTCATTTGTAATTAACATAATCTCACCATTCGGCATATTAAAAGGTAATGTTAGCACAACCTAAAATTATACATCTCGAATTGCTAAAAGTATAAACTATAAGATTAATTTGAATATAAACAAGCTCATTAGTTCAGACAGAGGATTAATTAATGGTTAATGATGTCATAAGTATTGAAATTGGATTACTAATTAGAAGGCCCTAATGTCAGGACTCATATGAGTGGATCCCAATTCAACTTAAAATTAGCGTAGCTATGAATGAAGATACATAAAATATGAAAAGGGGATTATTAGAGATTTAAATTCTAATTAATTACCCTATAAGAATAGATATTGAGCCCTTGCTATTTATCTTAATCTAATTAATAGTGAAAGCCTATATCAGAGAGTGGTCTAAAAACTTAATAAAGATATCCAAATGTTATAATACCTTCGACTAAAAGGTTTATAGAATAAGTACAGATCTCATCCATCAGTCCAGTTTGCATTCACCATAACCTAAGCTGCAAGGAATATCTACCCAGCTAGGCTCATACATAGATGCCTAGGTCTACCCTAACTCATGGAACTTCCTTGATAAATAACAAAATAATAAAAAGAGAATATTTATAAAAAGATCAAGTCATCGCCTCCCACCATCGGCCTTGCCTCAAACCACACGAATCACCCATTAACTCAAAGTAAAACTAAATTAAGTTTATTCGGATTTGTTTGGATCTTTTGAGTTATTTGCTTTTATTTGGATTCAGCTGTTTATCGCGTAATTAGAAATTGGAATTCGTGAAGACCCATTTGATCAAGTGAGGTCAGGCTCAAAGTGAAGATAAACGCCAACTCAAGAAAAAGCATCGTGTGAGCCCAAGACCGCGGTAAACCGCGCCAGGCGAGTCAATACTTTGATCATATTGAACCTACATTTCCTGCAAATTATTTTTGTTTAAATTATCAAATTGCATGCTGTTATTTTATATGCAAATCCATGTTTAATTTAGAATTCTAGTTAAATGCCTATTATCTAACTTGGTTAATATTGCCCATCCTTTGGAATATTTGAACATGAGAACCTTGTCACCCTAGCAAAATTATAATAATAACCTTTGGAAAATAAGTCCCTAAATATATGCCATGCTTAGTATTGTTTAGGTACTCATGGGCGCGAGAGCGCCCAAGCATCACTTTTTAATCATGAGAAAAGTTGGTTGGGCAGTCATGGTGGTAATGACTGGAGTATGTTGGATATGGTTATTTTATACTCCCAAAACTCACAATTTGCTTTAATATCTGAGCGGATGGTTTGGGGGCTGGTATGTGGTGCGAAGGAATGCACAAAATTGTGGAGTGTGGTAGAACCGCTCAGATAATACTAAGGACCGAATCTTGTCATGTCAACCCGTGTAAAACAGTACAACCACAAGTCTGTAAAATACAACTTGGCCCAGTAGATTTATCGAAATCCCGGACTCATCTCACTGGTAGTGGATTGATGGGGTTATGCTATGGCAAGGGGGCCTGAAGGGACACCAGTGAGGGGTGAAGTTTCTCAGTCGTGCTAGCGCAGAGGGGAGGGAAGCCCGTACGCTAGTAGTAGTGAGAAACATCCCGTGCAAACAGATGGGGCCCATCGCAAATGGGAGGTTACCCATAAGGTGAGATGAAAGAAAGGACTAGATACTTCGAAAAGTCACTGTGATGGTCTGCTCGACCACACGTCTAAGGAATCGTGTGGGGCAACGAGTTGATTGTCTCTTGTGGTGAAAGTGTACAAACTCTGCAGAGTCAAAACTATTCGAATAGCCGTGCCCACGGTCAAGGGCGGACATGGGAACTTAACTGGATATAGTTCTGTTTTAAAAACATTGGAAACTGAGAATGGGAAACTTGAAGGGCGAAGGACTGCCCTGGTTTGGAATTGTCCTGGGTGTCATCCCAGTGGTAAGTTAAGCGGCTATAACGCTGAAGAAATTGCTATATGGTGCAGATGCCATGTAACGGTGGATGGAATCTGAATCGATATTAATAATGCATTTCCTTGTACATTATGATTTGTACCAAAATTGCTAAGTCATAGGACTTTTTAATTAATCGTATTCAAAAGCACTCTACGCAAAATAAAATCGCCCGAGCCTCTCCTTTGTTAAACCATGCATACTATTTATTTGCATTCTGTGTATTGGCTCGCGGAGCACGGGGTCGGAGTGCTCATGCTCGCTTTTGCGACAAAATTCAGAATCAGGAAATCAAATCACCTCGCCTCAGCAACAAGATTGGATAAGCTGGCCAAGAAGATGAAGATGTCAAGGGCTAGGTCGCGAACCTCCAGTTGGCTGCCTGTGGGCATGTCCTGAAGGTCCCACCTGTGTGCTTCGTTCTTCCGCTGCTGCAATTTAATGATTTCGGCCTAATCGGCCCATGAGTAAGTCTACTATTAAATTTTACGCTTCCGCATGATATGTATTTTGATATTCATTACTGTAACTGTGAGCACTATCTACTGATCCAGGGAATAGTGCAGTAATCACAGAGGATTCCGGATGTTAATATCTGGGTCCCTACAGCTTTGGTATCAGAGCATATCGACTGCAGGTCGTGACCTATTTAGCCTGGCCGTTAGTTTCATGACTAGAAATATTTCTTTAAAATACTATTTCGAAAAATATAAGTTATACTGCTCATTCTTATCTCTCTTAATTGATTCTCTCTCATCTAAATGCTGGCTTAGCCGTTTTTACTTCTAGAGCTTTCTTATCCCGAGTTCAGAACAATAATTCAAAATGAGTGCTAATATCAGGCAAATTACCCCAAATGCTTCCCTCCTCCGTCTATCAATTCAAAAGGAAAATTTTGATCCTCTTATCGTACCTTACTCCAAAAATTTAAGGTTAGGAATGTTGAAGATATTCATGAAGATTAGATGGTTTCGTTTTAAATGAACTATGCAGATGAACCCTGTGCTTCCTATATGTGCTTTCCCGAGTAGACGTTGTACTGTCGCAAGGTTTTCGTTGAACCCTGTGCACTGTCTTCTTGCCCTCGGGCGCCCTAATTTTGCAGTCACAGGAAAAGCTTGCTTTTAAAATTTGTGTGGTCCTGTATCACCCCAGCTTCCGGGGTATTTTCCTTTAAAGTTAGAATGGGTTTAGAATGCCTCATCTCCGCGATTCAATCCTCACCTCATGCTATTCCCTCTCACCTTGTTTACTACAAACCCAGTCAAGTCTGCTGAAGCAAAGTGATGGATCGCCGAAGATCAAGACTCGAGACTCTGCCTTGCTAACACTCTCTCCTTACCATCTAGAGGACCCATAGATCAAATCGCCGCCCACTAAGCACAATAACAAGGAGCGCGTCGACGATGCGAAGAGAAAAGACATTGCGCATATCCATGCTCCGTGAACTACTCCAACTACGAGGAAGACCACCAGCCTGGTGAGTGCCATGTGAGCAATATCACATGTATTCCTTGCGAAGGACAAGGCCATTGCCCCAAAGATTACCCCTGAAATTAATGCTGGCTAAGTACTCGAAGTACAATGGAGGAGTCTCCACATCGCCACAAAACCCATCATGTCTGGAGCTAGTAGAGGTGAATAATGACTAGTGACATTATTTTTAAGGGGGGTAGTACGAAGAGACAGAACTGCCAAAGGACTACTACAATGTACATCCTTGGAACTGCAACAACCTGGACTTAAGACTAATCGAACCAGTACAAGAAGACATTCCTAAGGCCCTCTACCCCTAGGACACAGACCATTGCTACCCACCTATCAATATGAAATTCTGCAACTATATGTCCAATAGACGATGCAACCACTCCATTCTACGATGATGTGAAGACAACAATGTCAAAGAGCAAGCATCTGGAAATCCACGACCTATCCAGAAAAACAAAGTTTCTCTCTTTCCTTTTGACTTCTTCAAGTTCTAACGACCCCTATTGTGCAGATTTTCATCTATCCATGAAGCTAAAGAGCTATACGTCAAGTAATATCCGAAACCCATTACTAGCCAATATAACCTCACCTCCATTCTTTCTGCTCTATCGGAATCTCGGGGTCGAGATTCATTTAAGGGGGGTAGGTTTGTAACATCCTGAAAATTTGAATTTAACAATTTAAAGCTTTTGAATTATTTTTGCCAGGTATTTTATTTGAATTTGGAGTTTATGGGATTTTCTGAAAAATTTGGTGAAGGTTCCAAGGTTAAAAGGAACAAGAAGAAAACAAACATGTTTAAACAAATGAGAATTAAACTTTAAAATAGGAATCTGAAAAGATGATCCAGAAAAGGAAGGGAAAAAAATTGACTTAAATATAAAATGTCATCCTTTAGAAATAATGGCCTAAATAGCAATAGTAGCAAGTGAATAAAATACCAACATATATAGATATATATATAAATAGACATACTCAAATTTTGCACCCACAAATTTAATGCCAAAAATATAAATATAAAAGCTAGGTTGGCAAGAGGAGAAATAAATAAAGCCAAAATTTTATATGGATATATAAATACACACACACACAATTACATATGTAAATGCATCAAGAAAGTAAAAAGAAAAAGAGATAAAAAAAAAAGAAAGTGGAGCCGGGCCGGCCGTCACCCCGGCCCAGCCACTCCCCGTGCGTGCGGCGACCCCAGCCCAGCTCTCCCGACTGAGCGCCCTCTCCCTGCCGGTGGCCCCGCATGCTCCCGCGCCTCCTCTCCCTGCCAGCGGGCCCTTCCCACGCTCGCCTCTCCTCTCTCTCCCCGCGCGGAGCGCCTGTCTCCTCCTTTCTTTTCTCCTCCCCCTCTGCTTTTTCTGACCGAGGGAGCTCCCGTCGCCCTCCTTGCGTCAGCGGCGCCTGCTCCCGTCGCCCTCCGCTCTGCAGCGCCCAGCATTCCTCCGCCCCGTGGCATCCATGCACGCCTCCTCAGCCCTCCTTCACCCACGTCGCCGCCCACGCCACTGCACCTGCCCCGGCCCCGCCTGCACGCGCACGGCGCCCTGCTCCTCCCGTCGCGTCCTCACTTGCCCCGCGTCGTGTCCGCTGAAGCTTCCCCATCCCCGCGACTATAAGAGCCAGTGGCTCCTCCTGTTGCCCCCACGCCACTCCCCTTCTTCCTTTGCCGCCGTGAGCCGCCATTGTCACTCCTCGCCGATTCCGCCGCTCCGGCCGAAACCGCCGCCGACTGCGCCATTCCCTCCTCGGTCGATTTCGCTCCGATTCCTGGCGGTGGGAGCGACTCCTCGGTGCCCCGGATCTTCTCCGACCATCGCCGGAGCCTCTCCCCCTCTCCAAGCCGCCAGCACCGTGCGCCTCCTCGCCGCCGCCCCGGGCTCACGCCGCCAAGCCACCTCGGAGTCTCTCCACTCCTGCCGACCGTTGGGTAAGCTTCATGGTGTCTCCCTCCCGCTCACGCGCTCGCCGCCCCCTTCCCTCTCCTTCCCGGCTGCCCGCGCCTCTTTTCTACCTCGCCGCCGGTCGCTCTCGGTGCCGCTGCCCCTTCCTAGCGCCACCTCGAGCCGCGCCGCCTCATCCACCGGCCTCAACAGCTCCCTGGGACTCCATTTTGCCGGCTGACCTCGCCGCTCCGGCCGCCGTCCGCCGCCGGCAACGCTGCCTTCCGCCGGCGCCAACCTCCTCTGTTTCGGGCCAACCTCAACGCACCCCTCATTTAATTTGCCCCCCTCTCATTGTCGCAAGCGAGCGGCTGCTCGATTGGTCACCCGCGTCGGCTGCGAACTCATTCTCCAGAGAGGTCGCGCGTTCGATTCTCTCCCAGCGCATTTCTTTCCCCCTTTTTCCTTTTTGCTTTTAATATTCATTTCAGTTTAGGAAAATTTATGGGAAAAGTAGGAAATGATTCAGAGAAGCTATAAAAATTAATTAGAAGGTAAATAAACTGTTTGAGATTTTAAATTGGAATTAATCCGTGGGAGTCAATAAATTTTATTGGGATATAACTAATGTTATTTAAGATTTAATATTTGATTAATTACCACATATGAGCAATTAAGTGCCCTTGTTATTTAGTCCAAAGCTAATTAGTGATTGTTAAGACATTAATAAAGAAAAACAACTTAGGATATAAAAGAGGTTATGTAAGATTTAAATCTGGATTAGTTCTTATATGGGTAATTAATATGTTTGAATACATGTCTAAAAGACTAATCCTTGGTTAGGGCATTAGTAAAGGATATGTATGCTTAATGTCCAAGGTTAACAAGAATCTCATATAAAAATACATTCAAGTTAGAGTTAAGAAAAATAAATTGGATGTTATATTAAAAACTATAACAACAAGGCTTTAAATAAAAAGAATACCCTTGATAGTAATTAAAAAGGAGTTAGTAGGAATATAATTTAGGTAAATGCTCACATGGAATGATAACCTATCAAATAGAAGTCTACTACACATGTAAATCATGAACCCTTGCACACTAAAGGATGATGTAGAAACTAACCATTTGCAAAGTTAGGCCATAAAATATTGTCTTTAACCCTAGCAACTAGGATAATCTTTTACTGTTAAATAATGAGAAACCTAAACCAAGTAACAACTAAAGGGTAGAGACATTCTAAGTAAATGCATATGTAAGCACCTATATGAGTATATAAATAAGAGGTCATAATAATATACATGTGTTACAACAAAACACCCCTAGGTTATCAAATGATTAAAAGTAACCTACCTAGTGTAGCTATGTAAATAATAGTCATCACTAGTGTGTCATCAATAAATAAATATCAACCGTAGATTTAATCGAATATTGATATTAAAGTGTAACCTGGTATGGCGTGCTCGGTCCTAGATAAATAAATAACAAAAGTAATAATGGTAACAAAATGTACGTAAGATATCTATGATGCCTAACCCAAAGGGCATCTTTAGTTAAATTCATGTTGGCATGTCTATTAAAATCCCTAGGTCATTTGTAATTAACATAATCTCACCATTCGGCATATTAAAAGGTAATGTTAGCACAACCTAAAATTATACATCTCGAATTGCTAAAAGTATAAACTATAAGATTAATTTGAATATAAACAAGCTCATTAGTTCAGACAGAGGATTAATTAATGGTTAATGATGTCATAAGTATTGAAATTGGATTACTAATTAGAAGGCCCTAATGTCAGGACTCATATGAGTGGATCCCAATTCAACTTAAAATTAGCGTAGCTATGAATGAAGATACATAAAATATGAAAAGGGGATTATTAGAGATTTAAATTCTAATTAATTACCCTATAAGAATAGATATTGAGCCCTTGCTATTTATCTTAATCTAATTAATAGTGAAAGCCTATATCAGAGAGTGGTCTAAAAACTTAATAAAGATATCCAAATGTTATAATACCTTCGACTAAAAGGTTTATAGAATAAGTACAGATCTCATCCATCAGTCCAGTTTGCATTCACCATAACCTAAGCTGCAAGGAATATCTACCCAGCTAGGCTCATACATAGATGCCTAGGTCTACCCTAACTCATGGAACTTCCTTGATAAATAACAAAATAATAAAAAGAGAATATTTATAAAAAGATCAAGTCATCGCCTCCCACCATCGGCCTTGCCTCAAACCACACGAATCACCCATTAACTCAAAGTAAAACTAAATTAAGTTTATTCGGATTTGTTTGGATCTTTTGAGTTATTTGCTTTTATTTGGATTCAGCTGTTTATCGCGTAATTAGAAATTGGAATTCGTGAAGACCCATTTGATCAAGTGAGGTCAGGCTCAAAGTGAAGATAAACGCCAACTCAAGAAAAAGCATCGTGTGAGCCCAAGACCGCGGTAAACCGCGCCAGGCGAGTCAATACTTTGATCATATTGAACCTACATTTCCTGCAAATTATTTTTGTTTAAATTATCAAATTGCATGCTGTTATTTTATATGCAAATCCATGTTTAATTTAGAATTCTAGTTAAATGCCTATTATCTAACTTGGTTAATATTGCCCATCCTTTGGAATATTTGAACATGAGAACCTTGTCACCCTAGCAAAATTATAATAATAACCTTTGGAAAATAAGTCCCTAAATATATGCCATGCTTAGTATTGTTTAGGTACTCATGGGCGCGAGAGCGCCCAAGCATCACTTTTTAATCATGAGAAAAGTTGGTTGGGCAGTCATGGTGGTAATGACTGGAGTATGTTGGATATGGTTATTTTATACTCCCAAAACTCACAATTTGCTTTAATATCTGAGCGGATGGTTTGGGGGCTGGTATGTGGTGCGAAGGAATGCACAAAATTGTGGAGTGTGGTAGAACCGCTCAGATAATACTAAGGACCGAATCTTGTCATGTCAACCCGTGTAAAACAGTACAACCACAAGTCTGTAAAATACAACTTGGCCCAGTAGATTTATCGAAATCCCGGACTCATCTCACTGGTAGTGGATTGATGGGGTTATGCTATGGCAAGGGGGCCTGAAGGGACACCAGTGAGGGGTGAAGTTTCTCAGTCGTGCTAGCGCAGAGGGGAGGGAAGCCCGTACGCTAGTAGTAGTGAGAAACATCCCGTGCAAACAGATGGGGCCCATCGCAAATGGGAGGTTACCCATAAGGTGAGATGAAAGAAAGGACTAGATACTTCGAAAAGTCACTGTGATGGTCTGCTCGACCACACGTCTAAGGAATCGTGTGGGGCAACGAGTTGATTGTCTCTTGTGGTGAAAGTGTACAAACTCTGCAGAGTCAAAACTATTCGAATAGCCGTGCCCACGGTCAAGGGCGGACATGGGAACTTAACTGGATATAGTTCTGTTTTAAAAACATTGGAAACTGAGAATGGGAAACTTGAAGGGCGAAGGACTGCCCTGGTTTGGAATTGTCCTGGGTGTCATCCCAGTGGTAAGTTAAGCGGCTATAACGCTGAAGAAATTGCTATATGGTGCAGATGCCATGTAACGGTGGATGGAATCTGAATCGATATTAATAATGCATTTCCTTGTACATTATGATTTGTACCAAAATTGCTAAGTCATAGGACTTTTTAATTAATCGTATTCAAAAGCACTCTACGCAAAATAAAATCGCCCGAGCCTCTCCTTTGTTAAACCATGCATACTATTTATTTGCATTCTGTGTATTGGCTCGCGGAGCACGGGGTCGGAGTGCTCATGCTCGCTTTTGCGACAAAATTCAGAATCAGGAAATCAAATCACCTCGCCTCAGCAACAAGATTGGATAAGCTGGCCAAGAAGATGAAGATGTCAAGGGCTAGGTCGCGAACCTCCAGTTGGCTGCCTGTGGGCATGTCCTGAAGGTCCCACCTGTGTGCTTCGTTCTTCCGCTGCTGCAATTTAATGATTTCGGCCTAATCGGCCCATGAGTAAGTCTACTATTAAATTTTACGCTTCCGCATGATATGTATTTTGATATTCATTACTGTAACTGTGAGCACTATCTACTGATCCAGGGAATAGTGCAGTAATCACAGAGGATTCCGGATGTTAATATCTGGGTCCCTACAGGCACCCTTGCATCCTAAGATTTGAACTGGAGTTCATCCTTCTTCAGGTTGACCTCGTACTCTTTCTCATGCTCTTTTTTTTCATCAGCGTTGATCATGCATGCTCTCACTCTGCACCTACCTGAACCTGGTAGGATTTTGCTTTGTCCTCCTCTATATGCGGTAACCCCGGTTTTGAATAAAAATCGACCTTATTGAGGTGACAGTGATAGAAGCAAATACTAGACTTGATCTAAGCCAAAAATAGGCCAGCAAAGGTAAACCATTCAAATAACATTTGACATGGTCCAAACTCCAAAGTCCAAATTATTATCCGCTTAAGACAGGCTCTAAGCAGGAAAAATAATGGCACGCATAACATTCATTTTTTTTAGAATAATAGGGTGCTACCCCGATTTTCATTAAGAAAACCAGGAAAAGGTCTTGCTTACAACCATAACATCCAAAAGAAACTGGTTAAACCGCTCTTTCTTCTCTTTTTATTTCTTTCTCTCGTTCGATCACACCGATCGCTACGATCACCCCGATCGCTACCTTCTTACCCTTTCGTTACATTGCTCTGCCCTTTTATACTTAAATTCTACGACTAAGAAACGGACTCAATTACGACTACGACTACGACACGAACTCAATAATCTGACTCGAACTCGAATACGATTACAACCACGACTACGATCACCAATTCGTACATGACTATGACCACCAAACTGAAAACAGGATTACTAACTCTAACAAAAACTAAAGAGCAAAATATCCCAAAAACGATCCCAGAAACGCGTAATCCGCTTCCTTTTCTCGCTTGCCAGCCATAACCTACTAAGGCACTACAGCCAGTAAACGGATTAAGGCAACAGCAAAAGAAACATTTCATCAACATTGTCATCATTCCTTCCTCTTAACTTCCTCAGTGCCTGGGACCGCGCCACCTTCTTCATCCTTCTAACCGCCGGCGCCCAGCCTCTTCCAGCCCTGAAGATCTCGTTCACCACCTGTTCCAGTACATTGGCGCCGTGCAACAACAGCTCCTTGTCTTCCTCCTCCTGCAATAAAGCCCATTGTCGGATCCAATGACATAGAGGGCATGTTTGACTGCGGCTGCAGCTTATGGCTTTTGGCTGAAATTTTTGAATTTTGGCTATTTACGGTATAGATTACAGAGAGATAGATACTTACTTGCGATTTTGGCTGGTACAGATGTTGGGTTTCTAACGTGTAGATCATTTAACTTGTAGACACTGTCTTGAGAAAATACTCTGTTTGAAAGTTAGGTACTGTAGCAAAAGCTAAAAGCCGTCAGCTTCGGAAGAAAAGAACATGCCCAGAGAAGATTAGCTTAGCCGGATCCCCTATTACTTTCTTCTGAAAACAAGCTAAGTTCCTTGTTTTCCAAACAGTCCATGACAATGCCGCACAACCTACTACAACTAACCTTATCTGCTTCCCTTTAAAACCATTTAACCAACCCCCAAAGAGAGACTGAATACCATTCTAAATCACCATTCTTAGAAAGAAGTTCCTAAACAAATCTACCTTCTCTTCAAAAATTATGCTAGTGTCCTGCTCCCACTTAAAAAAGAAGTGAAACGTGAGTTAGATTGATACAAGATAATCTTATTCATTGTGTTCTTCTGTGCTTATTGCTATAGTTTCTCTGGACTCTGATTACAAGCGCTTTCTGTTTTCCAAAAGCAGTTGCCGCCAATACGGGATTCCCTCCTGCGCTACTCTAAATAATGTTAACACAAATAAAACAGGCGTTATTTCAGCATCATCTAATCAAAGTTAGTCCCAAACTGTGCTGTTTTCTTTTCAGAATAGCATAGATTCCTATCATGCATAACAAGATCCAGGGAACCGCCAGTTTAGAATTCAGAGCATGCAAATCGATCCCATCAACCCCATGGTAGTCCCCAGTTTCTGCCGTCTTCATGTTCAGTTGATATCATATTATCAATTTATCTAAGTACTAGTGAAAAGTGAAAACAGCTCGCACAGAAAGCAATCTCACGCAAAAAAAAAAAAAAGGTACGGTTTTGGTGTTTAGGGAGGGGAGGCCATGAAGGCGGGCACTTACCGGTAAGCGGGCGTAGGGGTCGCCCAACGATGGAGGAGAACGTCGCCGAGGTCGGCGCCGGCGCCTTGCAGAACGACGGAGCGCTCCCAGTTGCCGAGATGATCCGTGTAGCCGAATAACCAAGCGGCCAGGCACTAGTCGCTGCCGCCTCCGCCTCCGGCCGTGGCGGAGAGACCGCCGCGGCTGCTCCCCCGCCGTAGAGAGCGAGACTGGTGGATGGAAATGGCGAAGAATACGAGCATACGGGACTGCTTACTCCAACCGGGGCGCCGGCGGAGGTCGCCGGAGTGGGTACGGTCGCCGGCTGGGCGCCGGAGAAGGGGGAGCTTTCGCAGAGGATACTATTATCAAGGGAGTTGTTTAAGAATATATGTTGGGCTGCTTTGAGACGTTCGATCAAATATAGGCGGCTTAGATTAAAGCCATAATATATTTTAAAAAACTCCCTCCACAAGAGAAACTATGCAAAAAGCTCCCTCCTTCACACCTCAAACCGCGACGCCTTCCCCGCAGCATGGCCGTAACCCTCACCGTTGCCATAGGAGTTACCTCGTCCCACATGCTCTGCTTCTTCCCCATCTCGGCCCACCAATGTTTTCATCTGCCTCGATCACTTAAACCAAAGAGATCAATTTATTCTCCGCGATACATATAGAGATATCTTCTTCTAGGGAGATAATTTTATACTTTTTTTAATAGTGATTTGTATAATTTTTTACTAAATAATGGATAAATATTATTTAGCTTTTTGTGTGTTTTAAGATTAATACATGCACCTCTTCGTGTGCTCCCTTCATGCTCCTTGTTTTCTTGCTCTTGCACAAGCAAATTGATTTTTTTTTTAGTTTCTGACAACCAATCGCCGGCAGGTTCGCGCATTGTTCTTACGGATTCCTTACAGCACCGTAGAATTCTGTACTGCTTACGTATACCTTAGGAACACTGTAGAATTTTGCACGCAAGTTTCCACAGGCCATTGGGCACAACGAAAAAGGATTTCCTTACCCTGCAAGGATGTGACTGTAGCTGTGTGAGATTTCAACCTGTGCTAGAATGCGTGCTGACAATTTCGTCTCTTTTTCCATCGTGTCAAATGGGGGACGGACTTTTCAGAAGCAGCAATTTCTGGAAGAGAGGAACAATTGGAGTAGAAGTCTGTCTCCATGTTTCTCACTAGTACTCCTGAGAAATTGCTCTGAATAATTATCCTACTCTGCTCTGTAATAAGCTTAGGTTGGCATCAGAATCTCTCTTCCGGAGAGATGCAAATAGAGCGGATATTTCCGTCCGACCGACCGAAGGTTCACAAAGTGAATACATAATTGATAAATAGGTATCCGGTACTATCTGTGTCCGATTTTGACTCCGAGCAAAAACTATTAAATATAATACAGGACGAGTGATATCTGTTAGTATATATTTCTATGTCAAGTGATATGAGAAAGTCTGTTGTTGCTTCACTTAGGAACAAGATAATATATAAGCGGATTGTCACATCTAAACAGGCGAGGATACTGAGTGCTTTTCCTACGACATCTCGGCGATTGGTTTCTTTGTGTTCGCTTTGATTGTACTCTACTGTCCAATGTCCTATGCAGGAGTACAAAAGAACATCCGACCGACCGTCTGAAGGCTTCTGGAACAAATATGAAATAGAGAAATGAATTTCCGACATTATTTGTATCCAACTCTAACTTCGAAAAAAATAATAGAATATAGAATAAACAATATTTGTCTATATCCGCTCTAATTGTACTCTACTCTTCTGTAGCCTACTCTGTATCAACCTCACTCAAATCTGAAATCTGAATTACTTCTCTGTTAACTTCGCTGTGTGCAGAATACAGTACTCTGAAACCTGAATTGGATACGTGGATGCCATCATGTAACTTTGAGTATTGCACGCCACCGCCAGTAAACAGATTTTGCCTGATGTAGCTGGAAAATTTGCATCAGGCATGATGGAGACTCAGGTTAGCTCTACTGTTGATTTCAAAGTCAGAAAAGGATTCTTCGGGCAGAAATTAAGACGACACATCACGGCCTCCAAGTTCCGACACTTCCCTAACCAGTCCACACGACCTTGCCGAGATTAAGAAACAATGTTTACTCATCTACTCTTCTGCAAAAATATGTGTTTCAACGATCCTACCAGATCTGACCAGCTCAAACCGGCCAGGACTTCTGCAAGCCTGACCAGGTGCAGTTATAAAAAAACTGCACCGACGACACACTTTTGAAATGAATTTTTCAGCTGCAGAACATTCTGAGCGTTCTGTTCTCCACACAACACACTTTCTCATTCTTCCGATATCTGCGCAATAAAAAAAAGAGACTGTTTATTGCACAGTCAACTGAAAAAAAAAATCCATTTCAGTCGTTTCAAAGAGCCGTTTGATTCTCATCGTGTGGTGGTTATTGCAGGCCTATTTTATTGTACCATTTATATGGCCAGCCCATCTGCAACTTTAACATGTCCGCACTTTTGAGGTTACAACCTGTTATGGCCCAACCCAAAAACCTCAAACAGGAGAGATTGACCACAGTGGTGGCCAACTAAATTGTGAGCCCAAAAATTAGCTTAAAACGTGTAAACCTAGCCTTACACGTTTCTTCTCTCTCCAAGCAAACATAAAACAAAACACAGAAGATGAGGATTGCAGAGAGGCGGCGGAAGCAAATCCAAGAAAACCAAAAGCAAAACGCAGAAGAGGAGGTTGCAGAGAGGCGGCAGAAGTGATGACGGGAAAATGGGCGTGAACCCGCCTCCGCGTCATTAGAGACAAGTTAATTAAATTTAGTTGAAAATGAGACAAAAGAATCAGGTATTGCGGGTCCATTACTTCCAGAATTAATACATTTACATAAAAATTCTGTTAATTACATCTCTTTGCGAGAAAACCCCTGATTAAGAATTCCAACATAAACATTACAACAAATTACAACATATGACTATTACAAAAATATAAAAGAAAAGATCTTCAATCTTAGCGTCGCTGATGGATGCTTGCGCGAGGGGTTATTTCAATTGTATTTATATTATTGTGGGTGAACAATTGAAGCATTGATTAGTTCTGGCAGCGGAGAACCTCCATGCGAGTGCTATTTGTCTTGATCTTTAACAGGTTAATCAACAAGCAAGGTAACTAATTAATGGACCATGCATGCATGCAACCTTTGTATAGACGTGGGCTTAATAGTTTTCATTTTCTTTAACATTTTTTTTGCTATCAGAGACTGCCGAAATCTCTATTTCCTGGACTACAGCACATGAGCATGCAGGTCATGTGGGCGTACATGGTTGTTTGCATGGAATTTATTTTTAGCTTTTCTGTGTATTATCACCATTTTAATAATTAATTTCAATAATTTGAGAAAATAATTAATCCCTTCATGAATGCTGCAACTTATTTTGCTAAAAGATTTTAACTCTTGCGTGCATACGTAAGCTAGCTTAAGGAAGCCATACATTTGTCTTCCCTTTTTTTGACGTGGGGAATATGTATGCCAAACTCGATTTTTTTATTGATTTAAGCTATAAAAAGGCCTGATTTGGATATTGACCCCTATGTCTTTTGAGTATTTCAGTTGTATTCATATTATTTGGCTAACACGTCATAACATTTAATTTTGATGAACTTATGAGGGTTGCCTGATTGGAGTTTAGTTTTTTTTAATACTTTATTACTGCACGTAGTGTAATTTGAGTGATTCATTATTTTGTTTTACTTTTGTTTTGCTCCGCCTTGTATTACTACTAGTATTGCATAGCGCTCACAAACATTAAGCGCTTGCACGTAGCGTAACCGAGGCGAAGTTTATTTCTTTAACATTTGTATTGCTACATGCCATATATTTTAGGCATGTAGCGTAATAGAAGTATATCATCATTTTATATTTTGTTTATTGTTTTGCCCCACCTTGTATTACTACTAGCATTGCATAGCGCTTGCGAATGTCGAGCGCTTGTATGTAGCGTAACCAAGATGAAGTTTGTTGTTTTAATATTTATATTACTACTAACATGCCATAGATTTTGAGTATGTCGTGTAATAGAAATTAAATGTTTTGCTCCACCTTGTATTACCACTAGCATGTAGCGTAACCGAGGCGAAGGTTGTTGTTTTAATATTTATATTTCTACTAACATGTCATAGATTTTATGCACATAGTGTAGAACTAATTATTTTATTGTTTTGCCCCGCCTTGTATTACTACTAGCATTGCATAGCGCTTGCAAATGTTGAGCACTTGCATGTAGCGTAATCGAGACGAGGTTTGTTGTTTTAATATTTATATTACTAACATGCCATAGATTTTGGGTATGTCATGTAATAGAAATTAAGTGTTTTGCTCCACCTTGTATTACCACTAGCATGTAGCGTAACCGAGGCGAAGATTGTTCTTTTTTTTTACGTTTGTTCATGCATTTTTATTATTTTTGCAGCATACACCCACCCTTAATTCGTGTCCATTTGAGGGGACCGAATTGAGGCAATGGGGTTTTCAATCTTCTCACTCTCGGTTTGTATCCATTTGTAGGGGACCGAACCTAAGAGACGAGGGATCGGGCCCTTGTTCTTTGGGTTTGTATCCACCTAACGGGACCGAACCGAGAAGATGAGGTCTTCATGCCTCGCCTTGATTTGTATCTAGGGATGGCAATCGGGCGCGGCGGGTTCGGGTAGTGCTCGCCCATATCCGTACCCGCGACCCCATTTTTTGCCCACGGGTATACCCGTACCCGCCCACGGGTAAAAAACCCCGCCCATACCCGTCGCCCGCGGGTACCCGTCACCCGCGGGCATACCCGTTTACCCGCGAACTGAGTACATCACATATTCACATTCAAACATAACCAAGTAACAAAGTTCCCAGCTAAAACTTGCACATTTCTGACATATGTAAAGGCTTCGGTACATCTCATGACACAAATTAAAAAGGCATACATTACATCCATCGCATAAATTTTGCGCATGCAGCCTCACTATGCTAGAACTACAATCACCATCTAGTGCAATCTCACTGCATCATCTAGCTGCTTCTTGCAAACAAATTATTTGGCCATTGACAGCACATACATACAGAACGGCTAAAACTTGCAAACAGAACTACAATCACCATCTAGAAAGAGCATTTCTCATCACCTAAGCGTGTAGAAAAGAAGGGAGGACCGGAGGAGGCTCACCTGAGGAAAGAAGGGAGGACCGGAGGACCTGGCAGTCGCGGCGGAGAGGGGCGGTGCCGGATCTGGTCGGTGGAGTCGCGGCGGAGAGGGGCGGCGCCGGATCTGTTCGGTGGAGTCACGGCGGAGAGTGGCGGCGCCGGATCTGGTCGGTGGAGTCGCGGCGGAGAGTGGCGGCGCCGGATCTGGTCGGTGGAGTCGCGGCGGAGAGGGGCGGCGCCGGATCTGGTCGGTGGAGTCGCGGCGGAGAGGGGCGGCGCCGAATCTGGTCGGTGGAGTCGCGGCGGAACGAGGGGCGGCGCCGGATCTGGTCGGTGGAGGAGCGGCGGAACGAGGGGCACCGAGGAGCGGCGAGGGGCGGCGGAACGAGGGGGCGGCGAGGAGCGGCGGAACGAGGGACGACGAGGGGCGGCGAGGAGCGGCGGAACGAGGGGGCGGCGAGGAGCGATAAGGGGGCGGCGGAACGAGGGGGCGGCGAGGGGCGGCGGAACGAGGGGCGGCGAGGGCGGAGATTTGGTGTGTCGGCGAGGTCGCGAGGAGGAGAGGCGGCGCATGGGAGGTTTCGGTGGAATGGTCGCGTGGGAGGATTGAGGAGCTCCCGAGATTTGGTCGTTTGGACCTTGGAGGCGTGGTGGGATGTTAAGGTTTACTGGATTAGGAGGGCCCACTTGTCAGTCCATTTCACGGGTAAACGGGCGAGACGGGTACGGGTAGAGCTAACCCGTACCCGTACCCGTTTACCCGATGGGCAGAGATATCCTCCCATTTTCCTACCCGTGGGTAAAAAATCCATCACATACCCGACTCCATTAGGGTATTTACCCACGGGTACACGGGTAATCGGGCACAATTGCCATCCCTATTTGTATCCATTTGTAGGGGACCGAACCTAAGAGACGAGAAATCAAGCACTCGTTCTTCGGGTTTGTATCCGCCTAATGGGACCGAACCAAGGGGGCAAAAGCATAAAAGAAGAAAAAGAATGAAGCACCTTGATTTGTATTCGAATGATAAAATCTACGAGTGAAGAGGGATAGGAAGAAGAAGGCTTTTTGATAAGTATCGCGATGACCAAACCTTTGCACGCGCAGCTTCCTCTATCTATTTCCTTCTCTTTTTCTCACAAGTGTTTGCTGAATGCTCTCCAAATGGGCAACGTTTCCTCCCCTTCTCCTTTCCAAAAAGCCTCCTCTTTCCATACTATTGCCCTCTATTTATAGAGCAAGGATGAGGGGTGGTTCATGAAGAGAAGTTATGGAAACTCCTCCAATTTAGTTTCCTCTCTCTGGAATTTCTTTGCTAATGGGAGGTTGCGGCAGCTTTCATTGGCACTTTTGCCTTGACTTGGACGACAGCACGTTCAGCATGCAGATCGTGCATTGTGCATGGCGGTTTCTACATAAAAAGTTTGGCTGCCGGGTGGGCCATTATCATTTCTCCAGAGATTATTTCGGCAACTGCTACTTCCCAGCACTTTCGTTGATCGCATGCATGCATCTGGGGAGACACCACAAATGCATGCTTAATTAGACTGAAACTTGGGCCCTCTTGATTAGTACAAGCAAATCTTTGAGTCCAGTACCAAACCATGCACGCACCACTCCTCTGTGACGTGGGATTAGTGCCATAGAAAAGAGCTATGTGAGCCATGATTATCGATGATTAATTAGTCAGAGAAGTGTTTAACTCAAGCATGCATTGCTACCATGACGCCATTTTTCCTTACAACGTGGGAGAGATGCTACCAATGCATGCTTTGGCTGAAGTGTGGCTTACTGGCCCTTCTTAATTAATTACTTGACTTTTTTAAAAAATGCTAATCAATTAACTGGTGACTGATTGTTACGTGGGCTTAAGTGTAGGTCTTTGCTCAAGTATCAAAATTCATGCATGCATGCACAGGCCAGCTCAGGGTATATCAGTTTATTCGAGCAGAATTTGTTCTCCGAATGACTTAAAAATTAAACACGAGACTTTCACTTGCGCTATAAACATGCCATAAAAATTCGCCACTCGATGGTAATATGTAGCACACACAAAAAATCCCGGAAAGTGGACTTGTGCTTTGCGTACGCCATCCGGCCGTATTATCCTATTCGAGTGAGCATATGTGCTCCGAATAAGCTGAAAATTTGACACGAGATTTTCACTTGCGCTATAAACATGCCATAAAAATTCGCCACTCGATGGTAATATGTAGCACACACAAAAAATCCCGGAAAGTAGACTTGTGCTTTGCGTACGCCATCCGGCCGTATTATCCTATTCGAATGAGCATATGTGCTCCGAATAAGCTGAAAATTTGACACGAGACTTTCACTCGCACCACAAACATGTCATAAAAATTCGCCGCTCAAATGTAATATGTACGGTACGCAAAAATCTTGGAAAGTAACGTGCCGTAAAAATTTCGGACAAAATTGGTGTCAACAAGAAGTAAAAAAGATAGGAATGACGAACTAGCCTGTGCAAATGGATCTAAGACTGCAGAATCCTCAGGTTTCTTTTTCTTAGTTGTTCTTTCCATTTGCTGCATGTGTATTTTGATTCTTCTCTCAATGTGCTGTCATCTTGTTTTCTTCTGTCAACTATGATTCTCTCCGAATATTATTTCTTGTGGTTGAACCGAAACAAATCAGCATAATAATTTTCTAAAAAAAATTTATATTAGCATTGATAGAAACAAACTATATATAAACACACATCAACTAACAGTGCAAAGATATACATGTAAGAATACATACATTGACTAATAGTGCAAAAGATATATTAGAATGGAAGAACGATGAACTCACTAGAAGGTCCAAAAACACATATCAGTAAGAGTACAACCACTGATCAACCGCCCAATCAACTCGGTACTAACATAACCTGATGAAATTGTACACAAACTTAAATTTTTCATAATAAAACCATAAAAAGGGCCTTTTCTATTACAATGCAGAGATGCATAATTGAATCAGTAGATGGAGTAGGTAACGTGGATCTAAAACTTCTAAAAATGTTTCGCACTGGAGGCCCAACCATGCAGGAAAATCTTTCAGTCTAGTCTTTAGATGGGCAAAGAACATTTTCTGATGAGCCGAACATTTTTTTTGGTATAATCCAGTTTTGCATAGGAGAGATTAGCCAAGTGAGCAAGGAATATAGGCTTAAACCTTGTAGGAATTGCAAGTTTTAATTTATGAGAAGAACATAAGCCGGAATGCAGAAAGAGGCCGGAACAACAACATCATCAAAAACAGCAGCTACACTTCCGACATTATCTCTCTGTATATTCTATAAGGCTTTTAGTTTACTCATCCACACAAACTACATCCAAAAACTAAGGTCCTGTTTGGATCCCTTGGGCTAACAACTAGTTGCTAAACTTTAGCCCTTGAGGATCCAAACAGGAGGGCTAATGGGTGGGCTAAAGTTTAGCCAAAGCCCCAACTAGTTGTTAGCCAACTAGTCCATCAAACCCAGCTAATGAGGGCTAAAGGACCAGCCGGATGGAAAAAAGACGTTGATACCCACGCCAACCCTCCCAGACCACCATGCATAAGGGTATAACAGACTTTGCACTGAGATAGTAGCACTTATTAGTCCTTGGATCCAAACAGGACTGGGCTAATCTTTAGCCAGCTAACTACTAGTCAGCTAACAACTAGTCCTAGCTAACAACTAGTCCTAGTCCATCCAAACAGGCCCTAAGACTGCAAACCTAAAACCTTACAAAAAAAGAAGCAAGCTGACCTTGTGCTAACTGTGGGGACAGGCCGAACAAAACATCAACAGCCCGTAGGCCTACGGCGAGCAGTACGCAAATGTAAAACCTTACAGAAAGCTACACATTCAAATAGAGCCTCAAATATTAGCATCATCGAAAAATCTCCAGTTCGGCACGAAGCATGAAGAGCACAGCACAACAACAACAACAAGAAAATCGATGAAAACCACAACTAAAACCACAGAATATCTAAGCCCAAGCATCACAGCGAACACTACCACAAAGCAAAACGATGAAACCCGTAACCAAAATCACAAAATATTACATAGAGGCAGGGAGCGAAAGACTGTGATAGTGAAAGAGGGGGAAAGGCTAAAGGGCACAAAAAAGGGGAACAAATGTCCCAGATCTACCAGCTACAAGCATGGACGGAGGAGGAGATTGCACTGACAAAAACCCATCGGACCATTGTCCAACGAGCCAGACTCGAAAACGATGAGCAGATGAGCTCTGAGGTTAGCACTCAAATCTACCAACCAATAGCCATCAGAACAACTAAAACCCTAGGAAAAAATCGAGAACACTAACCTCAGATCTGATGAAGGAGTAGGAGCTCACCGGAGATAACCACTCGAAAACGATGAGCAGATGAGCTCTGATGTTGGCACTCAAATCTGCCAACCAATAGCCATCAGAACAGCTAAAACCCTAGGAAAAAAATTGAGAACACCAACCTTAGATCTGATGAAGAAGGAGTAGGATATCACCGGAGATAACAACTCAAAAATGGTGAGCAGATGACCTCCGATGTTGGCACTCAAATTTGCCAACCAATAGCCATCCGAACAACTAAAACCCTAGGGAAAAAAGGATTTATTGATCATATACCCTTCATTTAGATGGAAATTCAGGATTTACCCTCCTGGCCCACATGTCAGTGACTTATGATGACCCCACGTGTCATTGAGATGAGGAGGATAAATCCTGAATTTCCCAACTAAAGGGAGGGTATATGATCCAATCCCCCAAAAAAATCGAGAACACCAACCTCAGCTCTGGTGAAGAAGGAGTAGGAGCTCACCGAAGATAACCACCGATTGGAGGGAGCTCCGCCTCTCATTCTTCCGCTCGATTTCTCTACTCTTTCTCAGGCCCTTCTCAGGCAGACCCAATCGCCGGTGAGTTGAGACAAAGAGGACACCAATCTCCAGTCAATTTGCCATGGAGATGAGGAGTCACACGGAAACTTTTCGTCTTTCAAACACTCCGCAGGACCAAAAGAACTGATGAGAAAAGAGAAAGGCGCGCGGACTGAGGATTAAAAAAAATTCATATCGGATCAAAAAACATTAACGGTGGATCCGATAAAAAGCTACGAGCCCGTTTCAAAATCGACTGAAGCAAAAAAACAGATTTCCACGCGACTGCAATTCCGTAATCTCTGTGTATTCAGAAGAATCTTTTTTGCGGTGCTTCTATATTCACACTTTAGCAGCAAAACGAACTTGGTGTGAATTCCAACATCTTCTGTGGTACCGTTCGGTTAAGTTTTTTTTTCGAGAACCCGTTCGGTTAAGTTGTTGGCCATGGCTTGATACATTCAGAAAAATAAATCCAATCTCTGCTTTGGAACTTAAAAACCCATCTACTTATTCAGCTGAAAAGCTTGCACATGCTTTTCAGCATATCCAAACTACCCTGACAAAACTCTCCGTGTATCTCACTTGAATATTTGGTGCTTTTGCATATTTTCAGTAACTTCCTTCACGCATCTTGGATGAACCTTCCTAAATACATGGAGTTACTCGCGCAAAATTGCTACATGCAATTGTGCATGATCTCTCGATCGCTTCACCAATCGAAGGATTTCTCACCAAAATCACACACCAGTGTGCATGTCTCGCCAATGCAACAATTAATGTCATTACCAACCTCTCCTCTCCACCTCTTCCTCTTCCTCTCCAACCTCATCTCCGCCGCCTCGGCGGCGACAGAAAACGATCTCAAACACCCCCACGTCCTCTTGCCCATCGTACCGGTGCGGCCACGCCGTCGACATCCGGTACCCGTTCTGGATCGACGAGACGGTTGTCCCAGGAGGTGGTCGGCATGCCGGTGCTGAGGAGGTCTCTGCCCGGAGGGACGGGGACCGGCCCGCTGGACGCCTTCGTCCCAGCGCTCAACATGGGGTTCGAGCTGAGCTGGCGGCCGGAGGAGGACGGGGAGTGCGGCGACTGCGTGGAGGCATGCGGCTGGTGCGGCCACCGTCGGCGAGAAAATTGCTATTCTAGGACTCCCAAACATGTGGCTTTGCTAAAATAGGATTCCTAACGTTGACATCGCTAAAACGACATCCGAAACGTTTACACTTTGTTTTCCATGACATTTGATGTATTAAGTCTCTTTTCTCATCTAAATACATGTATTTCTCTTCTCTTTTGACTCTTTTACCCTTCTGTCATCTGGACGTTACACTCGACGGAATCTGACTCATATTGCTTACTGTTCATCTGCTACACAGTATTGTAACGTCCAAACATGTGGCTTTGCTACAATATTGCTTACTGCTTACTGGGTATGGGAATCTGACTTTATCCGCCGCCGTGTTGACTCCTTCCCCAACCCCCCCGAACGGTCCCCAGCAAATGCCTCCGCGGACGAAGTCCTCCGCTCTGTCTTCCCCCAGCCTCCCCTCCCCTCCATTACCCGAGACGGCGGCGGCGGCGGGAGGAAGGCAGGGATTTTGGCCTTTGCTTGCGCGTCCCGCTGGGCTGCTGCTGCCTGCAGGTGAGCGCTTCCCTTGCCCTTCTACGCTTCTCTGATGGATGATGAATGGATCTACTCTCTTTCTTTGCTTTGCTTTGCTTGTCTGGATGATTGGATGCGAATTATCCCCTGTGCTGACTTCCTCCAAGAAATTTCTTTCCACTGTGTAGCAGTAAGCTCGAAATCTTGGCTCTGTGTTGATGGGGGTAGATGTGGTTGACTGCAGTAGTCTGCAGGTGCGAATTTCCCATACCCAGTTTCCAGATGTACCAAATCCAACGCATATATAGTAAAAATTAATAAACAATGAGGCATATGCAATAACATGTAATAGACAACACCATGAATTTAGCACGAACCAGTACATCTCACAAAACCATAATTTTGTTCCAAAAACGAGATCAAGTCATATGTAATAATGAACGAGTTTACATCTCATCACAGCTAATACAATTCATCCAATATGTAGCTTCCTCTTTGGAGTCATCTTTTTTGGTGCAGCCGCAACAGGCATCCTCACTGGACTTGTTATGTCGGTTTGCGAAGAGGTGCCTTCTCCTAATAATAATGCAAGCTTGCTGCACGAAAATACGGTACGACAATTAGATGCATGACAATAATTAGTATATGGTAAAAATTAGTGTATGGTAAATGAGTAAATTTCTATATCATATATTTTTACCTTCTTGTGACCCTTCCTGGACTATCACGTAGAATTTCTTCTCTAGTCGGCCTCCGTGGAGTGCTAGGTTCCGCTGGCTCTTTTGTAACATTCTTCCTAGGTTGCCTACGCTTCCTAGACAATGCAAGATAACAATACATAAATTTAATCATTGCACTTTGTTTGCAGCCAAAAAATAAATAAACATACATAAGCAATTTTCATTCAAGTTTGTGATAAAGAAAATAATTACTTACCTCTTTTTGGCTGTCCCATTGAGTGGGCACTTGGCACTAGCTTGCCTATGACCTTTTTCACCGCATCTTTTGCAAGTCATAGGTCCTCTGATCATCTTCTTTCCCTTTCTATTTGTTGGTGCAGTATCATTCTCACATCCCTCCTCACCTTCACCCTCATTGGTAAATTTACCATCTTTGGAACCTTTCTTCTTGTGTCCACCTTCCATACATCCCTTCATTCTTAATTTCCTGAGTCTTCCAACAGATAATTTAGCTAGAGGTGCACCAACTAAAAATGGTAGGTCGACTTGTGGCCATTGTGTTTTATCTGTCATCGGCTCAATCTCTCTTCCATAAGCAGCCCTGAACCTATTCACCGAGTAGTAGTCATGCACAAACTGTTCTAGGTCAATTCCCCTTTGGCGGGTGACATAGGCCAGTACATGTTGACATGGCTTACCAGTGTGCTGCCATTCAAGACAAGTACATGCCCTTTGCTGTAACTTGACAATATGCCTCACAGAAACGCCGCTGCTATGGTCCCACACCTCTGCACTCCAATTAGAACATTTCACAATTTTCAAGTGTCCCAAACCTCTAGTATTTGCCCTTAGATGAACCATAATAGCTGGGAGTATCCTGCCCTCAGGTAGCCTATATGCAATAATTCTTCTCTTGTGCCACAGTACCATGATCATTTCTCTGATCTTATCAGCAAGGTCAGCAACAGGAAGGTCCTTATGGTCTCTAATCCAGTTATTAAATGATTCAGCAATGTTACTAGTTATGTAGTCACACTTAATTTCTGGATTGAAACCACACCTATACCATAATAGCTTGTGATTGGTCCGTAACCATTGCACTGCTTCTGATGATTCACTTACCATTTTTGCTAAATGGTCATAGAAAATCTCCGCTCTGTAAGCCCTTGCAGCAGGATATATCTGGCCAAACCCTCTAAATCTCTTCTGGAAGTTTCTGACAAGATGATAAAAGCATTCCCTTTGCTCTGCATTTGGGAATACATTCTTCACTGCATTCTCCAAGCCTTTGCAAGCATCAGAACAAATAGCAAGGAGTGGAGGATCACCTATAGCCTTCTTCAACTGTTCCATGAACCAAGTCCAGTTGTCTGTTGTTTCAGAAGCTATGAAGCCATAAGCAACTGGATACATCCAATTGTGACCATCAACTGTTACTGCTGCCGCCAAGTGACCATTCCACCTTCCATTTAGTGTTGTAGCATCTATGCTCAAATGAGGCCTACAACCTTCCAAGAAACCATCAATGCATGGTTTAAGAGCACAGAAAAAACGGTGGAAATATACCTCACCATCCACCTCAAGAACATCAATCTCAACAACACTCCCGGGGCTCCGCTTCTCTACCTCGGCCTTCCACCTAAACAATAGCTCAAAACTTTCTGACCATTTGCCATAAACCTCATCAAGAGCTCTTGCTTTACCCCGCCACACAGTGTCATATGCAATTTCACACAATTGATCTGTCTCCAACCTCTTTTGCAGTTCCCTAGCACCGATATTTGGTTCAGCTCTAAGTATACTCGCAGCCCATTGTGCTACCCACTTGCAATTTGGAGTTGTAGTTGCCATCCTCATGCTAGACACACATGTATGGTCATCGATTAAGACAGTAACCTGCAAGAAAAAATAAATCAATGAGATACTGCATGCATATGGGCAAAACAAAAAAGAAAAAGGGAGCTGTACGGTACAGACAATGGTCAAGCTATGAGCATGAATCAACTACTACATGCTGCTGTCAAAGCAAAGTACAGAGGCATACAATCTCAACGTACAGTAGCATGCATATATAGACAAATCCATACATATATAGACAAATCTCAACGTACAGAGGCATATACAGAGGAAAAAATTAAGCAAGCTACATGCATTAATGCAAGCAAGATTATTCACCTCCACAGTAGGGCTGCCTTTCAATTTCCTGCCATTTATTCTCCAAGGGCAAGGGCAACCTTCTACACCGGACTTGCAAGAAGCCCTATATATCGTCTTACACGACTTCTCTACTCCTAAATGGAACTCCTTGATGGCGAATTGCCTAACTGCCAACTTGAACTCCTCCATTGTTGGGTACATTGTCCCTACCTCCATTGATGGGTTCTTCTTATCATATGTGATGACCATCTCACCTGGTACGGCATCACTAGTCGGAATGGCAGCACCATCAATATCTTGCCCAAACTCATTATTATTCCCTTGTTCATCCATTCGGCAATCAGAGCCTTGTGTAGGATTATTTGTTGTGCCCTCATCTGTGAAACCTAAAAGCTCACACATCTGACTCTCGCTCATAATTTGAATTCTACCTTCATCATCATGTGTCTCCACGATTTGTAATGTTGCCCAATCAACTTTTTCCAAATTTTCCACGTCATTTACTTGGGACCTACAAACAAGCGAAACCTAGTTTATACTACTGTACTGGTAATATACAAAAATAAGAGATATAATGAATCCAATATATACCTTTCCACTTCGAGCACAGGAGCATTGTACTCTATTGCCGGATGAGAAACAATAGGCAGCAAAGCTCTTGCTAGGGCTAGAGCACCGATGGGGGCCTCCACTGCCGGCTGTGCAAGGCCATCGGCGCCTCCGGCCTGGGCGGCCAGACCACCGGGAGCCGCGGCCACGGAACCAGGCTGGGCGTCCAGGCCACCCGACGGCGCGTCCAGACCACCGGGAGCCGCGTCCAGGGCACCAGGATCGCTGGCTCCATCGACACCAGGCGGAGGCTCTCCATCCATCATCGGGCACCAGGCAGGGGAGGGAAGGAGGGGCGGCGTGCACCAGATCGGAAGGGAAGGAGGGGCGGCGGCCGGGCGGCCTGCGGCGTCGCTACCAACGTCCAGAAGGGTAATCAACGTCCAGATGACGAGATCTCCCAGATGACAGATCGGAAGGGAAGGAGTGTCGTACCGGGAGATGAAAGACCGATGAAATTCCCGTACGTAATCAACGTCCAGATGACAGAAGGGTAAAAGAGTCAAAAGAGAAGAGAAATACATGTATTTAGATGAGAAAAGAGACTTAATACACCAAATGTCATGGAAAACAAAGTGCAAACGTTTCGGATGTCGTTTTAGCGATGTCAACGTTAGGAATCCTATTTTAGCAAAGCCACATGTTTGGGAGTCCTAGAATAGCAATTTTCTCACCGTCGGCAGGTGCTCCGAAATCTCCAGGTACGGAACGCCGACGCGGGTACATTCGTTGCGCTTCATATAGACATGCACGCTCAGTTGCGTGGACTGGCTGTAGTTGCACTGCACGTTTCCCAGACTTGGGCTTCGTGTCGTGTGAAGAGTTGCTAATGGGCTTACGAACGTGTACAAGCCCGTTACTGGAGCGAGCTGTATACACTACAATTGGAGGTGTATTATCGGTCACTAATGGACTTAATAACGTTGGATATCCAGTAGCCCATTAGATACAACCTAAATCCCTTGTGGTATGGTATGGTATGGTTTGCTTGCTTGCTTGCTGGCTGCCGCGGTTTCATGTGTCCTATTCTTTTCAGTTTTTAAAAGCTATTTTTTGATTTTTCTATAGTAATTAACTTTTAAACGAAGTATCTTTTAAGATATAATTTACTAGTTAATTGTAATACATACTATACCGACTTTATTTATATCGGCAAAAATTGTACGTAAGTTTCTATTACTTTGTAATCTCTCGCACGAACAGCCCAAAAGCTATAAGCCGCAACTAAAAACTATAAACCGCAGCAAAAAAGAATAGGCTCATGTACGTACTGACGTGGAAATTCACGTGAAAGGCCCGTGCAGGCTCTCTTGTTTCGTATGGATTGGGTTCGGTGAAACATGTTCTACTGACGCGTGTGAACGCACGCATCCGTGCACTTTCGTTCGAAAAGAAAATCGAGCGGCACGTTTCAATCCTGTTGTCTATGGCTCGATTGGAACTGCAACGTGATGTGCGGGGACTTACCATGTAAGCAAATCCCAAATCTCACGTTCTCTCGAATTACTGGCATGTCCTAAATAGTTTTTAATTTTTGTCTTTTCAAAGGTAGTTTTTTTAATGAAGTGGTTTTTAAAGGTAGTTTGTATAAACTATTTGTAAGATTCTTTACATGAGTTGTTTTAAATAGAATATTTTCTTAACATAAGTGTCTTTTACTCTTTTAATCTCTTTTGCAATAAATTAAATATAGAGCCAAAAGTTAAAAGTCACGATACATTTAAGTAGGACCTACGAGAGGAGCAAGACCTGAGAAAGGAAACGACTGAGAAATTTGCAATAAACTTTGTTCACTCGTTTACGCGTGACAAAATTCACACTTAGAGTGATCCCCTTCCCGCTGTATTTTCTCCAACCAAAGACCCCACAGTGGGGACCAAGGAACGTTATTTTTCTCGGGTAGGTACCGAATTTTCCAAACCCAGAGCTGGACCTGTCAGCTCTTCCGGTTACTGACATGCGGGCCCCATCAAAGGGTACCCCACATGTCGGGTGATGTCCACTCCAACGTCCTGCTCAAAGCCTCCTGCGTCGGTCATCAGAACAGAACTGTCAAGGTCACCACATCCGGCAACATCTTTCGCGCTTCCTGTCTAACCCCGCTGCACTCATCTCCTCCTCCTTTGTGTTGCCCAAATCTTGCACTCCTCGAGTATCCCGTAGTCTCCTCGATCTTCCGTTGCAAGATGCATCGGTTGCCTGTTCCTGCAGCTGCCGTGTTCTGCCCAGCCATGATGCTACTACTCACTCTCCTAGCTAGCTCCACCGCTGACGCCATCGACACGACGTCGTCCTGCGCGCCGGCGGCGTGCGGGAGCCTCAACATCACCTACCCGTTCTGGCTGTCCGGCACGCATCAACCGTACTGCGGCTACCGAGCCTTCGAGGTTACATGCGACAAGGGCAGCGCGTCTCTTGGCAACGCGTTCTGGATGTACCAAATCCTGGATATCTTGTACCAGAACGGCTCGTTCAGGGTCGCCCACGACGATGCTTTCCACACGGCCGAGGCGCGCGGCAGATGCTGGTTGGAGCTCACCTTCAATGGCTCCTCCGACCTCGGCCTTGCGTCGTTCACAATCAGCCCCAAGAACCAGGAGCTCGTATTCCTTTACAACTGCACCAAGCCACCGCGCAGCCCGGCTTACTCGCCGGTCAACTGCTCGGATTACGCCGCCAACACGTCTGTTAAACTCACCAGCGAGTATAAGCCTGACGATCGCTGGAAAGTGTTCCCTGGGTTGAACTGCGACGTTTCACTAATCCCGGTGGTCGGATTGGAGGGGGCGTCGGCGGCGGACTACGAGCGGCTCATGAAGGGTGGGTTCCTTCTGGAGTACTTGGTGGAAGACTCCACGAAGTGCACGGACAGCGGCGGCCGGTGGCGCATTAATGTCACCGAGAACGTGTTCGAGTGCCACTGCCCCGACGGCGTGTACCCGCAGGTCTGCGGTGCCGGTGAGCTTGCTTATGCTTATGATTTCGTGCTTTCTTTTCCCCCAATTATTCCTTTTTCGTTTTTGTTTTGCCTGCATGGAATATTCGCTTCCAAGTTCAAATACGTAAGTCACCAAGTCCTAAATCTAAATATTACTTAATACCCTTCTGGCTTTGACCCTCGTATAGTCTTAGTGATGGATAAAATAATTTTCCAACAAAATCTTACTTGTAAGACGAGGAAAAACCCAGTCACACAACATGACAGGATAGTTAACCCCAACCAATATCCGTGATCAAAGACCAAACTGAACCGAAGGCATTTGTCATCGTTTCGTGACCTTTTCACCTTGTGCAAAAGTCGAATCAAAGAAAAGAACTGGTCGAACATCTCGGTCACTTGCTCATCTTCCTCTCCTGGCCGGTCTCCCCTCTCTGGTTTAATGTTTGAACTGTTAAAATTAATCTTGTTGTGTTATTGTTAGTGGCCGTATGTCGAGTACTTGGTGTGTTCGAGTATTGTGTAGTCGTATCGAGTACTCATGAGAGTACTGTGTGCTTGTACTCACGTGTTGAATACTGCGTAGTCGTGTCGAGTACTCATGTGTAGAGTATTGTGTTGAAGACGGCGCACATAGGGCACGAGCGCGTGTGTGAAGCCAAGCTGCAGTCCCTCAAGAGAGACTTCGAAGGGCTAAAAATGGAGGAAAGGGAGTCCGTCGAAAACTTCGCCGGTCGAGTGACGTCGGTCGTCTCCGGCATCCAAGCGTTGAGTGACACCACGGTAGATGAAATTGTCGTTGTTCGCAGGTTTCTTTGGACCGCCCTGTCGTGCTACATGCAGCTTGTGACCTCCATCGAGCAGTGCGTGGACTTAAAGACCCTCACAGTTGAAGACCTCGTTGGGCGGTACAAGGCCTACGACGAGCACATTGAAATTGAAGCAAAATAGAGTGAGTATCTGTTGCTCACATGTGTGCAGTGGCAAACCCTCGACAAGAAGAAGGAAGAGTCAGGTAGCGACGCAAGGAAGAACCGTGATCGTGGCGGTGGCCGTGTCAAGGATGGTCGTGGTCATAGAGACGATCATGAGGATGATGACGACGACAACGAGGATGGCAAAGACTCGTAGACCAGTGAGCAGAGGTCCAATAAGAAAAAGTTGAAGTGTCTATAACTGTGGCATACGAGGGCACTTTGCCAGTGAGTGCCGTAAGCCAAAGAAGGTGGAGGCACATCTTGTGATGGCTGGTGCCGATGACGAACCGACGCTGCTCTGAAGGTCAGAGTGAATGTACTCAAGAATAATGGCTATAAAGATTAGGGGTGATTGTTGAAACTAATCTTATTGTGTTGTTGTTAGTAGTGTATGTTGAGTACTTGGTGTGTTCGAGTACTGTGTAGTTATGTCGAGTACTCATGTATTGAGTACCGCGTGGTTGTACTCGTGTGTTAAGTACTACGTAGTCTTATCGAGTACTTGGTGTGTTCGAGTACTCTATAGTCGTGTGTCGAGTGCAAGTCAAAAATCTAGAGTCGGAGAGAAGTCGAAGACTCCGGTGTTGAAGGCATGTTGTAGTAGTCGTAGTCGTAAGTCGAACTATGCAGTGGTCGTAGTCTTAAGTCGAACTGCGCAGTGGTCGTAGTTGTAAGTCAAACTGTGCAGTGGTCGTAGTCGTAAGTCGATGCAGTCGGTACTCGAAGTAGTATTATAGCAGTAGTCGTGCTACAATGGTCGTATCATAGTAGTCATAGAAGTCGCAGGCGTTAGTCGAGCTGCGTTGTGGTCGATGGTTGGTACTCGTAAGCTACAGTACTCGGTCGTGCTCAGAAGATCTGTGTGGTTGGAGATGTTGATCGATAAGCCATGGTCGGTGAAGCGGTCGAAGAAACCATGGTCAAAGATATGGTCGATAAGCCGTGGTCGGTGAAGCGATCAAAGGCATCGAGCAGCCGTGGTCGTGAGGCATGGTAGAGGAACCGTGGTCGACAGGACGTGGTCAAAGGACTCGAAGGAGAACCCGAAGTGGACACGAAGGATTGTGTGTGGTCGTAGACCAGGCCAGATAGCAGTTAGTCTGTAGGTGACTGGTCGTATCCACTAAACCGAGTGTTGATGGTTAGTGGAGTATGTACCGAATTTTTCAAACCCAGAGCTGGACCAGTCAGCTCTTCCGGTCACTAACATATGGGCCCCATCAAAGGGTACCCCACATTCGGCTGATGTCCACTCCAACGTCCTGCTCAAAGCCTCCAGCATCGGTCATCAGAACAGAACGGTCAAGGTCAACACATCCGGCAACATCTTCCGCGCTTCCTGTCTAACCCCGCTGCATGCATCACCTTCTTCTTTGTGTTGCCCAAATCTTGCACTCCTCGAGTATCCCGTAGTCTGCTCGATCTTCCGTTGCAAGATGCATTGGTTGCCAGTTCCTGCAGCTGCCATGTTCTGCTCAGCCATGCTACTACTCACTCTCCTAGCTAGCTCCACCACTGACGCCATCGACACGACGTCGTCCTGCGCGCCGGCGGCGTGCGGGAGCCTCAACATCACCTACCCGTTCTGGCTGTCCGGCACGCATCAACCGTACTGCGGCTACCGAGCCTTCGAGGTTACATGCGACAAGGGCTACGCGTCTCTTGGCAACGCGTTCTGGATGTACCAAATCCTGGATATCTCGTACCAGAACAGCTCGTTCAGGGTCGCCCACGACTATGCTTTCCACACGGCCGAGACGTACGGCAGATGCTGGTTGGAGCTCACCTTCAATGGCTCCTCCGACCTCAGCCTTGCGCCGTTCACAATCAGCCCCAAGAACCAGGAGCTCGTATTCCTTTACAACTGCACCAAGCCATCGCGCAGCCCGGATTACTTGCCGGTCAACTGCTCGGGTTACTCCGCCAACACTTCTGTTAATCTCACCAGCGAGTATAAGCCTGAGGATCGCTGGAAAGTGTTCCCTGGGTCCAACTGCAACGTTTCACTAATCCCGGTGGTCGGATTGGAGGGGGCGTCGGCGGCGGACTACGAGCGGCTCATGAAGGGTGGGTTCCTTCTGGAGTACTTGGTGGAAGACTCCACGGAGTGCACGGACAGCGGCGGCCGGTGGCGCGTTAATGTCACCGAGGACGTGTTCGAGTGCCACTGCCCCGACGGCGTGTACCCGCAGGTCTGCGGTGCCGGTGAGCTTGCTTATGCTTATGATTTCGTGCTTTCTTTTCCCCTAATTATTCCTTTTTCGTTTTTGTTTTGCCTGCATGGAATATTCGCTTCCAAGTTCAAATACGTAAGTCACCAAGTCCTAAATCTAAATATTACTTAATACCCTTCTGGCTTTGACCCGCGTATAGTCTTTGTGATGGATAAAATAATTTTCCAATAAAATCTTTTACTTGTAAGACGAGGAAAAACCCAGTCACACAATATGACAGGATAGTTAACCCCAACCAATATCCGTGATCAAAGGCCAAACTGAACCGAAGGCATTTGTCATCGTTTCGTGACCTTTTCACCTTGTGCAAAAGTCGAATCAATGAAAAGGACTGGTCGAACATCTCGGTCACTTGCTCATCTTCCTCTACCGGCCGGTTTCTCCTCTCTGGTTTGATGTTTGATCTGTTGAAATTAATTTTGTTGTGTTATTGTTAGTGGTTGTATGTTGAGTACTTGATGTGTGCTAGTATTGTGTAGTCGTGTCGAGTACTCGTGTGTTGAGTATTGTGTGGTTGTACTCGCATGTTAAGTACTGCGTAGTCATATCGAGTACTTATGTGTTGAGTACTACGTGGTTTGTATTGAGTACTTGGAATGTGGTCTCAAGTCTAGTCATTGTGGCCGAATTTGGCATCATTGCAGCCACAGACTAGTCGCAAAAAGGCTTTCGAACCTATGGTCCGTGGGAAGGTGCAGCTCTTACAACAGCAGTGGCTAGCAAACGAGTGCTCCCTGAGTTTTACCCAGAGGGTTAGCGCACCTATGATACACAAAACAACTGTGAGCTTTGGCTGCCTGATAATGACCAAGTTTCGGCTAGATATGTTCCGACCATGAGAAGCTATGCTCGCATCTATCCAGCAGAAGGTATGAGGTATCCATGCTATGCTACTTGCTACCAAAGATTTTTCACTATTCATAAGTTTCGTCTTTTTCTGAACTTTTGATTTTTTATTGAGCTTTTTTGCCGGTTCTTTTTTTCCCCGTATTTGTTTGTATTATACGTAATGGGCTAACATATTTTTTAAATTTTTAATTTTTTAAAAATTTAATTATGCTAAATAAACATCTGTCAGCTACAGTGTTTTCAGCCATAAGCCATGAGCTTTTCAGCCGAACAGATCACCACCTTTGTTGCTAGGAAATTCACATGCACGTACTGACGCGTGTGAAGCACGCAACCGTGCATTTTCGTCCTCCTTCGAAGACTTACCATGTAAGCAAATCCCAAATCTCACGTTCTCCCCAACGTTGAATTACTGGCATGTCCTAAATAGTTTTTAATTTTTATCTTTTCAAAGGTAGTTTTTTTAAGGTAGTTTGTGTAAACTATTTGTAAAAATCGTTACATGAGCTGTTTTAAATATAATATTTTTTTAACATAAGTGTTTTATACTCTTTTAATCTTTTTTACAATAAACTAAATGGCAAAGCTAAAAGTTAAAAGTCACATACATTTAAGTAGGGCCTACGAGAGGAGCCAGACCCGAGAAAGGAAACGACTGAGAAAGTTGCAATAAACTTTTGTTCACTCGTTTATGCGTGACAAAATTCACACGTAGAGTGATCCCCTTCCCGCTGTATTTTCTCCAACCATATGAAGACCCCTCAGTGGGGACCAAGGACCGTTATTTTTCACGGGTAGGTACCGAAATTTTCAAACCCAGAGCTGGACCAGTTAGCTCTTCCGGTCACTGACATGCGGGCCCATCAAAGGGTGCCCCACATGTCGGGTGGGGTCCACTCCAACGACCTGCTCAAAGCCCATCAGAACAGAACGGTCAAGGTCACCACATCCGGCAACATCTTTCGCGCTTCCTGTCTAACCCCGCTGCATGCATCACCTCCTCCTTTGTGTTGCTCAAATCTTGCACTCCTCGAGTATCCCGTAGTCTGCTCGATCTTCCGTTGCAAGATGCATCGGTTGCCTGTTCCTGCAGCTGCCGTGTTCTGCCCAGCCATGCTACTACTCACTCTCCTAGCTAGCTCCACCACTGACGCCATCGACACGACGTCGTCCTGCGCGCCGGCGGCGTGCGGGAGCCTCAACATCACCTACCCGTTCTGGCTGTCCGGCACGCATCAACCGTACTGCGGCTACCGAGAGTTCGAGGTTACATGCGACAAGGGCAGCGCGTCTCTTGGCAACGCGTTCTGGAAGTACCAAATCCTGGATATCTTGTACCAGAACGGCTCGTTCAGGGTCGCCCACGGCGATGCTTTCCACACGGCCGAGACGTACGGCAGCTGCTGGTTCGAGCTCACCTTCAATGGCTCCTCCGACCTCGGCCTTGGGCCGTTCAGAATCAGCCCCAAGAACCAGGAGCTCGTATTCCTTTACAACTGCACCAAGCCACCGCGCAGCCCGGATTACTTGCCGGTCAACTGCTCGGGTTACTCCGCCAACACGTCTGTTAATCTCACCAGCGAGTATAAGCCTGAGGGTCCAACTGCAACGTTTCACTAATCCCGGTGGTCGGATTGGAGGGGGCGTCGGCGGCGGACTACGAGCGGCTCATGAAGGGTGGGTTCCTTCTGGAGTACTTGGTGGAAGACTCCACGAAGTGCACGGACAGCGGCGGCCGGTGGCGCATTAATGTCACCGAGAACGTGTTCGAGTGCCACTGCCCCGACGGCGTGTACCCGCTGGTCTGCGGTGCCGGTGAGCTTGCTTATGCTTATGATCTCGTGCTTTCTTTTCCCCCAATTATTCCTTTTTCGTTTTTGTTTTGCCTGCATAGAATATTAGCTTCCAAGTTCAAATACGTAAGTCACCAAGTCCTAAATCTAAATATTACTTAAGGGTATTGATAAACATCATCCGGATATTTTCTTTCTAACATCCAGATTTGTGACCGTTGGATTAGAGATCCAACGGTCACGAATTCTCCCCGCCCCCTCCAAAAAAAATCTCCCCACCTCCAAACAAAATCTCCCCCCTTCAAAAAATAAGAGGCCGTTGGATCTCTAATCCAACGATCCGAAATTTGGATGATTGTTAGGAATAAAACATCCGGGTGATACCTATACACACCCATTACTTAATACCCTTCTGGCTTTGACCCCCGTATAGTTTTAGTGATGGATAAAATAATTTTCCAATAAAATCTAATTTTACTTGTAAGACGAGGAAAAACCCAGCCACACAATATGACAGGATATATGGTTAATCCCAACCAATATCCGTGATCAAAGGCCAAACTGAACCGAAGGCATTTGTCATCGTTTCGTGACCTTTTCACCTTGTGCAAAAGTCGGATCAAAGAAAAGGACTGGTCAAACATCTCGGTCACTTGCTCATCTTCCTCTCCTGGCCGGTCTCCCCTCTCTGGTTTAATATTTGATCTGTTGAAATTAATCTTGTTGTGTTATTGTTAGTGGTTGTATGTCGAGTAATTAGTGTGTTCGAGTATTGTGTAATCGTATCGAGTACTCGTGTGTGTGTTGAGTACTGTGTGCTTGTACTCGCGTGTTGAATACTGCGTAGTCGTGTCGAACACTCATGTGTTGAGTACTGCGTGGTGTGTCGTAGTCTGTTGAAATTAAACTTGCAACTTGCCTTGCTGCTCGGGGATCTCGACAATCTCATAAACTTGAGTGCTCGGCTTTGGGTCGTGAATTGTTGCTTCAACGAAGCCGGAAGCTAGCGTAAACACATAATTCCACACTTGAATCTCATCAAGCTAGGAAAAACAATCTAATTAAAAAGGAGTAAAATGCATAAAACTCAAATAGAGGGGTTTGAATTTATTTGGAGTTGGATTTGACAAAGTGGAAAATTTTGAATTTATTTGGAGATGAATTTGGTAGAAAGGAGGTCAAATATGAATCCAGGGTGTCGAGATGATCAAAATGGTGTATTTTTGGGATTTCTGGGATTTTTGGATTTTTCTGAGATTTTTAATGATTTTTCTAAATTTCTAAAATGGTTGAACAGTGTAGCTACAGTACTGGGCCAGCCCAAAGTGAACAGTTCACGCGAGCGGTTTTAATTTCAAAAGAAAAAAAATGGCCCGTGGGCCGATCGACTCGGCCCAGCGACGCTCGGTCTCGGCGGCCCATACGCGCACGCTGTTACCCGATGGCCGACACACGGGCGATCAAGATTCAGCCACGCCGTGCCTTCGTCTACCTCCGGCCATCTTCCTCAGGGAAAAACAGAGGCGTCGCCCCCGCTGCGATTCGGCACTATCTGAGCTCTCCGGCAAGGGTGGGTGGTACGGATGGCTTTCTGGGACGGTAGTGGTTCCATTTTGGAGCTTTGGGGAGTATGGAGATGGGTGGTGGCGGCCATCGGCAGGGAAGAAGCTTGCGGGCCTCCAAGTGGAGTTAGGGTTTTCCAGGGATTATCTAGCGATGTTGGCGGTGGTTTGACCATCTAGAGCTCACAAGAAACACGAGAGTGGTGGCGATTTGAGTTGAGAAGTTCCCTATAGGGCTGTCCACGGGAGGTGTTTTTAGCCGGCGGTAGACTTCGTCGGCGGAGCTCTATGAAAATATTAATGTGAATTTGAGTTTGGTTTCATGTTGTGGTGTCCCGTAGATGCTTTGATAGCGAGTAATTGAGATATGACGATCAGGCGTAGAAAATTGAGTGAGCGGCTTACCGAGCTCAGGGGAGAACGGAGGCGGGGCTGCGGCGAGAGATGGCTCAATTGGATGGTTCTGAGGAGTAGTGGGGAGTGGTGCGAAGCTTTCAGTGGAAGCAATCGAGGTTTAGGAATGAATTGAGGCGGTGGGAAGCAATAAGGCGGTTCGGGCGGTGCTTGCGCGCGAAGGGAAGAGCTGTGAGTCAATCGGCGCTTTGCACGAGGGAGGAGCAGGAGAGGGCGGCTGATGAGTGGGACCGCCGCTGTCAGCTCGGTGTGAACCATGGCGCAAGCGCAGCCGCAAATCCGGGTGGCGAGAGCTCGACACGTGCGACAGCGAGCGGGGAGAGGCGATGGGGAGGCGGCGACGCACGGAGGCGCCAGCACCGAGAGGAGGCGGAAATACCCAATAGGGAAATCGGATTTTTGAGGAACTTGCCAATTTGGGAGGGAAAAGAAATTCAAGAAAAAATTTAATTAAAATTCAAAAACTTCGAATTTTTTGGGTGTTTCAACCCCGGCCCGCTGCCGTGTGGGCCCACGTCCTTCAAGCGCAAGTGCAACAGCAGCGGACCAAAGAAATCGTTCCTGTCATTGCCAATCAATGAACTTTCCTTGTGTTCCAAACACGTGGAAAGCATATAATTGCATCTATTTGTTGTGGAATTGAGGGTGTAAAGTTGAATGGAACACTGTAGTTGATTTGAACGGGTAATTAGAGGGGCAATGGTGCCCAAATGATGTTACACTTAAATAAAAGTGTATAAGAGTGGCGTGATCCGACCGGTATTGCCATTCATTATGGTAACTTGGGCCTTTCAGATAAAGTTCTTCCTTTTCTGAAGGAAGGATCAAACAAACCAAATGGAGTAGCATGCTAGGCTTGGACGCAACAATCCGATTTTGATTCAATATTCAAAAGAACCCATGCTGCTCTTTATAAAGATTCCATGCTGTTCTTTAGTTTTATTGCTTTGTTTGATGCCCTCCTTTTGCATCATATTGCTCCTACATGACATTTTTTATTTTTTGAGACGTCTTACATGCCTGTTTGTGAGCATGACATGTGTGCTGTTTTCTTGCACAAGAACATGTTTGAAGGGCTTTTATGCGCATCAGTTCGCATAGGATTTGCAAATTTTTCTAATCTAAGAATTTCCTACAGACTATGTTTTTTCTTACCATGTGAATAATAAGAACATATACCTAACTGTATCCTTGACTCCCACAGAGATGCAAAATATCCCATGCTGGCATTACAATGATCAATGATGTAATTACTGGAAATCTGTTGATTTTTCTTCCTGCCTTTCAGCTGCTCCTATATACTGCTAAATCTTATTAATTTCTTGAGTGACTATTGTACCCGTTTTTTACTTCATAAATGGCTAGTCATTAACAGACTGTTCTTATGCAGGAAGAAGTAGGAAGGGAAACCTAATTGCAATAGGTGAGTATCAACCCTGTCTATTCCCTTGGTTCTTATATCCTGCGGTCTTCAAAATACATAAATATATTCTTAAACATCTAAGTTATATCGTTTGATGTTATTAGCTTAGAAGTAAACAAATCTAGACCTGCAAACCGTACTGGCCACCTGCTAGTTAAAAATCTAAATCAGAAATGCAAAAACAAAAGAAAGAGGGGTAATCGACATAGAGTCTGTTTGGTTGAGCTGTGAGCTGTGGAAAAGCTGCTGTGGGCTGTGAGCTGTGAGAAAGCTGCTGTGAGCTGAGAGCTGTGAGAAAAGCTGAAAGCCGTTTGGTTGAAACAGCTTGGGGCGACGGGCTTGGGGCGGCGGGCGTCGGCCTTGGGGTGGAGGAATGCCGAGCTTGGGGCGCCGGGCTACAGGACAGCTTCGGGAGAAGCGGAGCGGAGCGCAGCGGCCGGAGAAGTGCCGCCGCCAGGCACGAAGAACCCTAGCGCCCGCCCCTTCACGCGCCTGCCGAGCCGAGTGGAGGAATGCCGAGCTTGGGGCGCCGGGCTGCAGGACGGCTTCGGGAGAAGCGGAGCGGAGTGCAGCGGCCGGAGAAGCGCCGCTGCCGGGCACGAAGAACCCTAGCGCCCGCCCCTTCACGCGCCTGCCGAGCCGAGTGGAGGAAAAGGGGATGGGAACGCTTCGGTCCGTTCATTGATGAGCGGTGGCATGGTGGGTAATTTCGTGGAATGGGCTCACAGCCGGTGGAAGCACCTCTACAGCAGCTGTGAAAATTGAACTGGTCCAAAGCAGCTTTTTCCAAGAAGCATGTGTGGAGTTCCACCCCTTTGGTTAGTTTTTTGACTTTTTGGAAGCAAAAGCACTTCCAGGAAGCCCAACCAAAAGGACCCATAGTCTGTAGGACCTTGCATTAGTCATATCTCGGCTCGCCGATCCGTTCCGTTCCCCTTCTTACCCATTCGTCAACACCGCCGCTCCACACCTTCCCCAATCCAATACGCATCTGCTCCTACTGCTGCTGTTCGCTTCCCTTCTCCAACTGCCGGCGCCGGCCAGCCCGGCACATTAGCCAAGCTGCTCGCCCAAGGCATGCGGCAACTTGACCATCTCCTACTTGTTCTGGCTGGAAGAGCCCGGCCGGCTACAGTGCGGGCCCACATCCTTCGAGCTCAAGTGCAACAGCAGCGGCGCGTTCCTCTCCCACTCCATGAGGAAGTACGAGGAGCTCAGGAGCGGTGGCTTCCTCTTAACATTGCAGCGGCCGCCTGCAGGTAAGCTTACTCGTCAAATTATTTTGATCAAGTTCGTAGGGAGGGAGAGTGGTGCATGTGTTTGGTGAGGTGCATAGAAATCTCGAGACAATCTAGTGTCAAATCATCGAACCTGGCAATCTAAACCTATTTCGAACACTACTACAAAATGGGTCATTACAGACGGTTCGAAACAGTCATCACAGACGGTTTTGTGAACCATCTGTATTTCTGTGTCAGTGATAATCGGAGGTTATCACTAACGCTTTGTGAGCTGTCTGTGATAAAGACAACACAGATGGTTTGTAACTAGAACCGTCTGTGAAGAGAACTATCACAGACGGTTCTAGTTACTAATCGTCTGTGATACTCACATCACAGATGGTTCTAGTTATTAACTGTCTGTGATAGTCTTTTATAGACAGTTTATACGACAAAACCGTTTGTGATAGTTCATTGTATACCTAAAATTTTTCTGTTTTTTAGCTAGCCTCAAGAAATGATGTTACATATGCCCTTTGAAAACAAGTAAATTAAATACAGTGGCAAACACAACACACATTCCATTTCTATTAAGATCAGAATCCACCATTACAGTATAACGTGATAACAAACCCATAAACTCTTTAACACGGTAAGAATATATAAGAAGCAGAGATCCTGGCAGACAGTAGAAGCTGGTGATGCAGCGGATGTCGGTAGCTCACGGCGGGAGTCGGCGTCGTCGAGGAACAAGCTGGATGCATCAGATGGCGGTAGCACCACCTTTGTGGCACGACGGTGAGACTGCGGAAGACACTCTTACGATACTTATGACAAGAGTGTGTTACGCAATCAACTGTGGTGTCACAACGGAGGCGCTAGTTCACGGTGGTAGTTGGTGTCATCGAGGAACAAGCTAGATGCATCGGATGGTGGCCGGATATCACCGGCAATGGAGAGGCGGCGGTAGCGCCACCTTTGTGGCATGACGGTGAGACTGGATAAGACACTCTTACGATAAGAGTGTGTTATGCAGTCGACCGTAGTGTCACAACGGAGACACTAGCTCACGGTGGTAGTCGATCGGCGTCGTCGAGGGGAAACTATATAGTGGATGGGGGAGTAATAAATAAGGGCCGAGCGGTGGGAAGAACCGATGCCTGCCATTCAATGTTGAGAGAATGGACGGGTGAGATCGAAATCCTGGGAGATATGCCACGGATCGGTGACATGTCATTATCAGAGACGGTTTGTTATACGAACCGTCTGTGATAATCAATATCAGAGATGGTTCTATAACAAACCGTCTCTGATAAGGCACATATCAAAGATGGTTCGTTATACGAACCATCTGTGATATTAATATCAGAGATGTTTTGTTATACGAACTGTCTGAATATGCGCTCACTAATCTAGTTGTTCTAAACTGACCTCTCGACCATCTTTTTCACTAGATTTCTCAATAATGACATCTAATACTCTTTTGATCTCCTTCCTCTCATCTATACATCATGAGTTGCTTGGCTGCAATCTTACACAAGCGGCCAACAATTTACATCTGGAGTAGTTCATACGACAAAGAACAAAACACAGACGGCTGTAAATAAAAACTGTCTGTGATAGTTTCATAGACGGTTCTAATTAAAAACGTCTGTGATAATACGTATATCACAGACGGCTTTTAAACCTAACCGTCTATGATAGTTTTAGAGACAATTTTAATTAAAACCCGTCTGTGATATATGTATGATCACAGATGATTTTTAATTAGAACCATCTGTGATAGTTTCAGAGACAGTTTTAGTCATGAACCGTCTATAATAATCAAAACACAGACGGTTCCACATAAATCGTTTGTGATGAGACGTCCAGTATAGCTTGTTTTGTAGTAGTGGAACCACATAGGATAGGACTTTCTCACTTGTGTTGGTAAAAAAAAGTTAAGACTAGTCACAAAAATAATGCCCGTGACATTTCCCTTACGCCCTTGTCCTCTCTTCCACGGTTTCCTTGTCGATGATCAAGTCATCGATTTTACGAAAACATGAGAACATAGGATGAATTTCTTAAAATGATTTAGCAAAAAAAGTGAGATAATCTTTATTGTTGTAAACTGGTCACAAGATATCCTTGCTAAAAGATTACAAAAGGATGGAACTAGCGCTAATCTCTATAATCTTCCCACTAATTGGAAGATCTTGATTGATTCTTCGAATTCTTGTTCAGATTCTGTTTGTTACACTTGGACTCAACTTGTTTGTTTCTTTTCTTGTCAACCCTTAAATAGCGTTGAAAGGTATTAGTTATGATGGAGACGAGGTGCCCGATCTTTCGATGAGATTGATAACTATCGATTTTGGTGGAGATGACCCTCACGATCCGACTACAACCGTACGACGACGCTTGCGCCTTAGCAATCGCTGAACCAACTCCGAGATGTTATTGATCTCGCTGGAAGCGCGATCAACCTGAACACGAAGTTCAATCCCTGCGAGCAATCGAAGAACTAGCAAGAATAAGATGTGGGCAATCTGATATTGCAGATATGAATAAAGCACAAAGTGTATGGCGAATAACAAAGTTGGGATTCCGAAGATGTCTTGACAGGTGGTCGACCGACACAACTGAAGAACAAAAGTTTGCACAATGGCTAAACCTAAACTTAACGAAATCCAAGTCTTAGCAACGGAGGCGGCGGCTCCTTTATAGGGAGAACGACCAGGGGGGCGTCCAAAGGCACGCCCTAGGGTTACAAGGCCCATGGGCCCAAGTGGGGGTGGCGCAGCACCCTTTTTGACTCGGACTCAGAAACCAACGTGGAATCTTTTGATGATTGCGGCCGGCTCAGATGGAATTTGAATATGAGGTTGAATCGGTTGGAAACTAGACTTCCTTAGCTTTCCATGAAGTACAAGAACGTCCCAATCGGAGTCCGTATGAGGAAGTTATGCCCGTTTGAACTTGGTATCATCGCAGCAGTCCGAAACTGATTCCAGAACGTGTCCAACTCGAATTCTTGTTTGGTTTGGCCCCAAAGTGACGTGGTGAACTCCATTATTCCATCCAGGCATGTCCATGACTCCACGTCCCTCTCCTTCATCCTTTCCCCGGTTCCTAAGCACAATTAAATCACTTGCATTAGGTAGCGGTCTATTCTCAGTAATATATGAACCTAGGAATGAATTCACCTGGTAATTAAGTTGACGAGCACGAGCTCGAGTGAGTGGTCCTTGTAACACTTGCTGTGGCTGAGTTGTATCCACGGAAGGGATGTCCTCATCAAGTTATCTATCTAAAGAGACGTTTTGTAGAATTGTTGTGTCTGGTCGAAGGGATGTCTGATGATAAATGATATTTGGTTGTTCTTAGTGGGAAATAATCATGGAGACAATTGCATGGTGGTTGTTGTCAGACATGCAGGGCCAAAACGTCGTGCAGTTTGGAGAGGAAAGGAGGGCGGAGGGGGAGGCGGTAATGGCGGTGGTGGTTGCTGCACGAGGAAGAAGAAAGGCACAGGGAAGAAGTGATAGGGGACCACGATAGGAAGGCCGGGGTATCGGTGGGAGAGGGATGGGAGTGGGCGCCAACATGTGGGGGCCAGCGTCAAGAAGGAGAAGGAGAGGGCTCGCAGTAGCCGCTAGATGGGGAACGGACGACTGTGAGGCATGGAGGAGAGAGGGGAAGGGGCGGCGACCGGGATGGCTTGGGCAGTGATGTGGCACAATCCGGGCTGGCCACGCATCGGCCCAGGAGAGAGGGTGGGAAATGTTATTTACTTTTGATTTTCAGAAAATGCTAGAAAAACTAAAAAGGCTTAGAAAAATACCAAATACATTTCAAAAATTTCAGAAAAAATTTATAGAAATTTGTAGAACCACTTTTGACTTAGGAAAATATTTTGAACTTAATTTGGTATAAATTTTTATACTAAAAATTCTTTATAATTTTAAAATTAGATTTCAAACTCCAAAAAATCACAAAAAAATTCAGATAAAAACCAAATAAGTCTAAGTAATTAATTTTAAATACGATTTTTATAAAAATTCAAAGTATCCTTTATTTAATAATAGTTTTAGGTTTTTACTTAAATTATTTTTCAAACATATGCCTTTTAAAAGCAGGAAATTAGGGCAAATCAAATTTAAATTCAAGCAACCAAAACACAAATTTTTTAGTTTAAACTAAATTAATTTAATTTAATTTAATAATTTTTTCACTCAAAAAATTAAAAATAGCTGGGCTGTTACATGTGCTCATCTAGTATGGTCCTAACCATCTCTACATGGGTTTTATTCTTCCTCTCAATAAGCCCATTCTGCTGGGGAACTCTACATGAGGAGAACTAGTGCTCTATTGTAAAATGGTTCTTGAGTTCTGTGCTATTAACAATCCTAATGGCTCTCAGAGCTCCTAGGAGGTCAACTGCTAGTCTAAGGGCCAATTGTCTGAAGTAACCAAAGGCCTCACCTTAGACACTAGAAAATACACACAAGACTACCTAGAGTAGTCATCTACAATGATAAGCACATACCACTTTCCTCCTGCAGACTGGACTTTAGAAGGACCTACTATGTCTAAGTGAAGCAACTGTCCAGGTCCATCTGTCATTACTAAAGAGGTGGATGAGGAGCAGAAACCATCTTACCATGTCTACAGGATGTGCACACGAGGTCTCTAGCACTCTTAAGTCTAGGCAATCCTCTAATCAAGTTCTTGCTACTAACTCTAGTCAAGTGGTTGAAGCCTATGTGCCCAAGTTTACGATGCCACAACACTAAGTACAAGGAGTCAGAAGCTACAAGACACCTAGGGTTAGACGCAAAAGAGATACTAAAATCAGCACCGAAGATCCTCTCAACTTTCATATTGGAGATTTGTTAAACGTTATCTCCAACCGAATGAGGATACGGTGCGACCATGCTTTGTTGTTGATGATCTGCATCTGCAGTCAAACTGCACAACGTGGTCGAATCGGTCTGATCGACACAACGTGGTCGACACCCATGATCGCAAGCAAAACTTGGTGCCCCTAAGTGACCGACAACGTGGTCGTATCGGTTTGATTGACGCAACGTGGTCGTAATGGCCAGTCGACAAAATGCGGTCGTAGATCGGAGAATGTGCTCGACACCGTGGTCGCAAAATGTGGCCGTATCAGCACGATCATCACAGCAACACAGTTGACACAACGTGGTCGATGACCCACGAACTTGGGATGATCTTGGTACATATGTTTCCTAGTTGGCCCTAGACTCGCAGCCATATGAGGCGTAATGCGTCGATCGTGCACCGACAGTTTGGGGACCAGGTCGTGTGTTGTTTCATAATCCAGACTTTAAGCAATTTGAATCTTGGATAGCATGTGCACATATCGAAGCTTCTTTCCCAAACATACACCTCGGTACTTGCTTTAACTTAAAAAATTTTGTACGAAAACTCATCAAACAGAAACATTTGTGCCTCAGAACTGAGATTAGTGATAAAAGACTTGGGAATCCAGTACTAAGCCACATGATGTCTAGGAACAGTAGTAGAAGCAGACAAATGGTTAAACAAATAATTATAAGTATGCACACGAGAACCACCTAGCCCTCTCCGAATTGACCTACCAAAAGACCAGTACTCCCCTGACTAGGTGCTACCCATGATCTACCCTCACGATATCCTAACCCAAAACGCTATCTTGAGCCACCAAAAGAGTCAAAGAAACTATCTAAAAACATAGGCTTATGTCTAAAAAGGAAAGATAGGTTACCTAGCTCTAGAGACACTCATGGGTGAAAGAACTCCTCTAATAATCCTCAAAGTGCGCTCTCTCTTTTTCCTCTCGACCTTGGCTCTACAAAAGCATACCTCAACTATGTGGCCTTCCTTCTTGTAGAAGGTGCAATAGTACTTGACTTTTTGAGGGGTTTGATCTGATGAGGAGAAAGCACCTATCTTGCTAGAAGGGGTTTGGACAAAACCTGTAGATCTAAAAACTATCTTAGATGGCTCAGTGGGTTCTACCTCAAACATGCCACTCACAGCTCTCACAACCTTAGGTGGATGGTTCTCTACGGAATAAATCCTAGGCCTCTATTCTTCACGCTCACCTTAGATTTGTCAAGGATCATATTGAGCTCCTTCCCACTAGAAAATCTTTCAAGGGTTTTCTTAAGGTAGTCATTTTGTCTTGCTAGGCTCTCACATGTGGTACACTTGATAGACTTGGTTGCCCTAGCATATCTTTCCTTATGAATCGCTACCTCAAGCTTTAGAGCAACACAGGACATACACAATAAGAATTCTTGATCCTAGCCAACTGCCCATCAAACTTGATCCTAAAGGCCTCATACATTTCATTTATATCATTTCCAATCTCAACACAAACTGCATAGGAAATAGAATCAATGACCTCTTTTGATGAAGCCATGGCTTTGGATTTTCAATTTTAGCTTTCTCCTCTACAGTCTTGTTAAGTGCATCTATTTCAGTTGTGAGTCTAGGACAGTTTTCGCATGATGCAGTCCTAGAAAGCATACTTATTTCAGTCATTTCTTTCATTTTTATCTTGTTATCCTCACAATGTGAACAAGTATGATTAGTATCAAATTTTTGCAATTTCTTAAGAGCACTATCCAATTTAATATCTAGCAAAGCACGGTTTGAACAAGAAGATGGAATAGCATCTACAGGAATAGTATCAAGAGAAATAGCATCCATGCAAACATAATCATGACTTGACTTGAGATAATCTAGATCATCTAGAGTATTCTTGAGTTGGTCTATAACAGAGCAATGAGCAGATTTCAATATAGACAATTCATCATGCAAGCACAAGTAAGATTCACAATTTTCAAGATTAATTAACTTGAGCCTAACAATCTCTAAGTTCAAGTTATCAATCATCATGTCTTGACTCTTAATCATTTTAGCTTGCTTTCTTAGTTGTTATTCAGTCGCAATGAAAGCTTGTTTCATAGCCTTAGAGGAGGGGCGTATCTCGTCAGGGTCACTGTAGGGCTCATCGGAGTCGAATGAGTCAACGTTGTGGATATCCTTGGCCATGAAGCACATGCCGGTGCAATCCTATGCCTTCTTCTTGCTATTGGTGTCGTCGTCGTCATCCTTCATCACCAAGCCCACATCACTCATGTCCATGAACTCAAGAGCAGCAAGGACCCGGTTGACGAACTTCAGGAAGTTGGGTTTCTTGACCTTCACATCTCGAGCTCGAGGATGCTTCCGAAGGTCCTTCTCCTCCTTGCCCTTTAGCTTGGGGTAGTTGGCCTAAATGTGGTTTGGCTCAGCACACTCGAAGCACATCACCGGACCATCTATTCTCTTATTTCTCATCTTGTTGTACACTCTAGTAAATTTGATGGACAAAAGGGCTAAATCTTCCTCAAATAGCCTCTCAAGTTGCTCATCACTAACTGAGTGTAAGGCAAACAAAAAAGCTAACATCCACATAATCTGAAGAGGTGCTCCGAGAAGGGTCCAATACAAGAGCCATCGACTCTGTCTTGGAAAGACGTGAGATGAAGTTAATTCCATGCGTCTTTAACCTCGAGTAGAGTTTATCCATGGTAAGCTCACTCATGACAATGTTGTTATTGATGGATGTGATTTTCATCCCCCAGACCTTCACATCAAGAGCACCCAAGCTTTGGTGTGCATTCTCAGAATCCGAAAAGGTCAGGCCAACAGCACGGAGGTCATGGAGAATTTTGTTGAACCTTCCCCACAACTCATCCAAAGACTCGGACTTTTGCTCGATCTTGGAGTATTCTTTCTTGAGTTGATTCTTTCTCACTTCCTATATCGCGGTAGATCCCTCATGGTAGTCAGAGAGGGTCTTCCAGATCTCATGAGCATATCTCAAGTGAGTGACTCGCTCCAACTCCAATCGACTGAGCCCCTGAATCAGGAAGTTGCATGCCTTATTGTTTACCTCCACATCGGAAGATATTACATTGTCATCGGCTAGTACAGCATAAGGGTTTTTGACCTTAAGCTAAATTGCGTGCCCTTGGGCCTCTATGTAAGCATGCATGTGAGACTTCCAGTACAAGAAATCCAGTCCATCGAACACAGGTGGCTTGGTTGAATATTTGTCTACTATCATGGATCTTAAGACCGGTTAAGATCTATGAGAAGAGCTAACCGAGCTCTGATACCACTCGTAGGACCAAATGGTAATAAAGAGGGTAAATGGTGCCTTCTTAAAATTTTCCCCAAGTATGCTAGGTTTTATTCTCCGATAACTAGAAAGTTACAAAGAATATCACCTTTTCCCAAATCACATAGAAATCAAAGTTCAATGAAATCTTCAACACCGGCGGCCTGACCTCTCTCACAGGGGGCGGTCTAACCACCAAGTCAAAACCAGTATGACCAAAAAATCAGGATATGAAAAGTATTTTTAGCACTATTTCAAATCCAAAATCAATAGAACTTTTGATCTGTAGATCCAAATGATATCAAAATTTTGTAGGGATCTTCTCTAGGTTATGAAGAAACTATTCCAACTAACAATCATGAAAATCATGGCCAAAGTTGAGACTTTTCAGTTTAAAAGAGGTGCAACGAAACCGAACCAAAACCAAAATCGGTGAATACAACTTACTCATGGGTGGACGATGGCCAAGATAGCTTTAGATATGTTCTCACATGTCCCAACAAGTAAGAACATGAAAGAAATCATGTCAAAAACCCTCAGATCACGAAATCACAATTTGAGGCCATATCAAGCAAAACCGAGTTTTTTGATAAACTTACTATCAAAGTGCCTAGATAGGTAGAGATAGATTTTTAGAGGTTGTCTCCATCTCTTATATGTTCTTGGTACAGCAAGATCAAGAAAAAGAAAGATAAGAGATCAAAACTAACCAAATCAAGATCAAATCAATCGAAACATGAGAGATCCATAGAGCTAATCAAAGATTGATGTATTGCTTACTTAAAGAGGTAAGTTTTACAGTCACTCCACCTTGGAGGATATAGAGTACACAACGCACTCAACTCTCAAAACCTAACTCTAGACATGAGAGCATAAGAGATATGGATTGGATGGTTAACACAAGTCTCCATCCCAATCCCTTTATATAGGAGGGCTAACTAGCCACACCTAGCCTTTAGTGGATACATCCACTTAGCACAATAGGAGAAACTCGATAACCCTCACACACGGGTTTACTCACATATATTTATTTATGCACGCTTTTTCAAAGCGCATAATCCTAATCAAACCAGCTTCTCCTTAACCTAAACCGCTCTCCAAGCGTCACTCATGCGCTGCGGTTTTTATTCAAGGCAGATTCCGATATTTTGACCAAACTACCGAAATACTCTTCCTTGACCAGGTCATCTCCTTTCAATGCAAGCAATCGCCATGCGTGCCACGTGTAGGTTCACCATTGGTTTGCCACGTGTCGGCAAGTCTCTCCTGCTCCGGTTTCATAGGACCATAACTCACTTGGACAGACCAAGTCACATGGTGCAAACCCGCCATTCAAACTCGCCTTCAACATCGGCTTCTCCACGAGCGTAGCTCCGATCCTCGCCGTCGACCATAGTGACTCCAAGCATCCCTGCACATTCAAAGACAAATAAATCGTTTTCGGACACAAGTTCTTCACAATTTGACTTACGTTGGCCAAAACATGCATCATGTAACAACCTTAATATAATGACCCAGACCACCCAAACTCCATCCATGATTTAAATCCCAAAATCCTCAATTTATACCAAAACCGGGTTATTACCGCTCCTCTCAAGCCGGTACTACCGCCTCTATTGAAACTTTGAGAGGTATCAGAATGACTGAGAAATAAGGAATCACAAGCCGGTACTGCAGCTAGTGCATTTCACAAGCCGGTACTTTGAGAGGTATCCATGTTGATCGAGGGTTTAAGTGAATTTCACCATCAAAAGATGCCAAAAAATGTCATCTCCAGTCTTCACTAACTTGCAGTATATTTCTCTCTGTGACTGACAAGTATAGGTCATCTGCAAAATATTGAAGCTTCAAACATAGTACTTCATTTTGTTGGGAACAAATCGTCAAATTTAGTAATCTTGATATTACTTTTGTTAATTAACCTTGTGTGCTGTTGCAAGCAGCAAGTGGACTGGTGGGAGGATAATACTAATAGGTATGCTAAAATCATTTATACATTGATAACATAAAAATTTTAAGCAAGCAAACCCTTAATTTGTGTCATCTGATATAAGACTGGTTGATTAGGAACAAAATTTGTGGCCTTACCTTGTTCGTAACTTTTGCCACCATGCAATTTTTTATGTAAAAAAGAAAGAAAAAAATGCTAATTGTGTTCATGGAAATCTAAATGACCGTAATATACCTTCCAATTTTGTAAAAGGAAATAACACCTGCTTTAATATCAGTTTTGACAGCAGCAGTTGCAAGCTTGCTCTTTCCATGTATTTATGTGCTGATATGGCATAGGAAGGGAAAACAATTACGCTACCTCCTTTCAGTCCTTTGCACAAAGGCTAGCAGCACCACTGAAGCAAATATTGAGGCCCTAATAGTATCTTATGGATCCCTAGCTCCAAAAAGGTACAAGTACTCAGAGGTAACGAAGATAACAACTTTTCTCGATAACAAGCTTGGAGAAGGTGGTTATGGTGTGGTTTTCAAAGGAAGGCTACATGATGGTCGTCAGGTTGCTGTGAAATTCTTGCATGACTCCAAAGGAAAAGGGGAGGAGTTCGTGAATGAGGTTATGAGCATTGGCAGGACCTCTCATGTTAATATTGTTAGCTTGTTTGGGTTTTGTCTGGAGGGCTCAAAACGAGCTCTTATATATGAGTTCATGTCCAATGGTTCTTTGGATAAGTACATTTACTCCGAGAGTCCCAAAGGAATTTTAGGATGGGAAAAGCTCTATACGATAGCAATTGGGATTGCTCGTGGGCTAGACTACTTGCACCATAGGTGTAATACACGCATCATCCATTTCGATATCAAGCCTCAAAATATCCTTCTAGACCAGGATTTTTGCCCAAAGATTGCCGATTTTGGTTTGGCTAAATTGTGTCGTGCCAAGGAGAGCAAGCTTTCAATGACTGGTGCTAGAGGAACAATTGGATTCATTGCTCCTGAAGTTGTATACCGAACCTTTGGAGGTGTTTCAACAAAGTCAGATGTTTATAGTTATGGAATGATGTTGCTAGAGATGGTTGGAGGCAGGAGAAATGTGAAATCAGTGGTCGAAAAGTCTAGTGAAAAGTATTTTCCAGATTGGATTTATGACCATTTTTCTCAAGATGACGGATTACAAGCTTGTCAAGTCACAGGTGAAGTTGAGCAAATCGCCAAGAAGATGGCTTTAATTGGCTTGTGGTGTGTACAAGTATTACCTATGCATCGCCCTACGATAACCCAGGTTTTAGATATGTTCGAGAGAGGTTTAGACGAATTGGACATGCCACCAAAGCAAAGCTTCTGTGAAATACTGTAAGATACTTTCTCTACACATTTCTAATGCTGTTTGGTACCATTTTCAACGAAGTTGATTTGTTATTTCTCTTTTTCAGTGAAGATTCAGTTCACAATTTGAATGCAGAAAGCACAAGTTGTACTAGTCCTGCCAAAGCACAATCTCTCGGTGAAGTGCTAAAGGTTGAGAAGACAAGCCTTGTGAATTCAAAAATCCTAAGACGATTACCAACTCTGTGAAAAGATGATCTACACTGGGGTATCATAACTGTTAACATATTCCTGTGATTCCTTTGTATGAGGGTGGTAATCTGAAGCTACTAGAATTTTCATGTTTGAAAAGAGGCTACTATGTTATCTTGCATTGAAAGTAGTACATCCTAAGACTCCAAAAGGAGAAGAAAATATTGTCCAAATTATCAAGAAAATTGATCCAAACTAACTTAGTTTTCAATTGATTTAATGCTTGTAGCTTCCCTCCTCTCGCACACTACCCCCAAATAGTCAGACCATGAACCAAATACTAATGTGCACCTTTGCGCCAGCATCAAATCTAGGTACACAAACCCCACCACATTACACTTATGGAATGATGCATCTTTAGAGCAGCATCAGGTAGTTAGGCTGACGACTGATGTCGAATACATTGAATTAAAATACTAATGTGATGGCCAACGATTCAATACCGAAACTTCCATCAACCTAACATATGATACCACCTAATCAAATCGATCTACGAGTGTGACAACTAGAAAAATCACAGAAATCGGCAAATCTACGACACAATCAAAGCGAACGTGCTTACTTGGTAGCCTCCTTTGAAGAATCAGTGAAGCAGCAGTAGTCATCTTGGTAAAGCCTCTGCCCAATGCATTGGAGCAGTAGTCAGTGTCCGCTATAACCAATACGCGGCCAGTAGCACGCACTCCTGCCGTGCCTGGGTGCCACTGCTTGCCCTGTCTCTTCGCCATGGCCGGCAAGGCCGGGAAAAGCAACAAGGGTTTGCGCAGTTTGGTAGCGCGAGATTGGATTCAGTAACGTAATCCCGCGTGCGCCGCCATAACCCACCGGCTCCGAGCGTGCGAGGGGTTGAGCCTGTGGCACTCACCGCGATCGCGCGGTAGGAGATGGCCGAGAATAAGAGGCCCGCCGCGACCACTGCGCTACTCCTGCCGCTATTCCGTAGCGCTGCATCACTGCTGCGATCTCGCATTTGCCGCCCTAACCGCCGCCGCCGGCGAGGATAGCGTTTGCTCGGCGATTTCCTCCGTGGCGGTGGCACTCGATGCTATCACGCGGCAGGGAGATTGTCCAGAAGAGGCTAGCTAGTGGCTCGTGGTTGCGCGGCTCACGACGGCAACTGCAGGCTGCAGCAGGGCTCACAATTTCATCAGAATTTTGTCGAAATTTTGGAAATTTTGTTCCTTTCTTACCGGGGCTTTTGCTCATTTACCCCATGCATAAAAATACACTTTGCTTATTTACCCTAGTTGTCTCACTGACACGTGGGTCCTGGACCGCGTGTCAGTGAGACATCACTGTCTTCCTCCTGAGCCGTCCACCGTACTGCCGCATTGTTCTTCACAACGGTAAGACCTCAAACTAATTTCTTGCATTCAGAGCACCACCTCCACTCCTTCATCCAAACAATCAACTCAATTTAGCTAGAGAAACACCGGTTGGCCGCCGCCATAGTCACCCATCATGTCCGCCGTTGTTTCCTATCGCCAGCTAGCACTAGTACGTATTTCATCACAAATTTTATCACCACTACGCTCTACATGATTTCAAGATTTCATTTTTCTAGCAGCTCGGTGCTTTGTTCAAATTTTTTCAAATTTGGTTGAAATTCATCTAAAATTCAAACGCCGCTTTGAACCGTTTGAACCAAATTTCGACCAAACTACCGAAATTTCATTAATTTGGGTCATTTCGCCACCCAACGAAAGAAATTTCAAAACAAAATGGTTTTCCTGGGCTGCAGTGGCACGGGAACAGCACGGGCACGGCGAATCGGGGCATACGGGCCGGCGGCGGCGTAACACAAAATCCACGCTTCAATGAAGGGCCGATCAACGTTGGCAGATTTGGGCGTGCTAAATCGCATGCATCTCCAGTAACTAAAACAACGTTGGCAGATTCTCCTCTCTTCCTCTTGTGTATATCAAACCAAAATTGAGTGTACCGTTTATGTACCTCAATATTTGCTTGACGGCCTGCAAGTGAGAGCGCTTTGGCTTCTCTATGTATCTGCTTACTATGCCAACTGCATAGGCTAAATCAGGACGAGTATGTAGTAAGTACCTCAAGCTGCCTACAATCCTTCTGAAATCAGTGGGGTTCACATCTTCTCCTTCCTCATCTTTGCCAAGCTTCAACTTTGGCTCCATTGGAAATTTGGAGGGATTGCATTCACTCATCCTGGCCTGCAGGAGGATCTTTTTAGCATATGCGCTTTGCTTCAGAGTAATGCAGTTTTTCCTCTGATCCACTTCAATGCCCAAATAGTATGAGAGTGCTCCAAGATCACTCATCTCAAATTCATGCATCATCTGCCGCTTGAACTCTTCAATTTCCTTCACACTAGTACCGATGACAATTAAGTCATCAACATAGACACCAACCACCAATGTCTCGGCATCTGCACTCCTCTTGTACAGTGCTTGTTCTTGCGGACATCTGCTGAAACCAAGCTGTTTTAGACTGGAATCCAATCGAGTATTCCAAACCCTTGGAGCTTGTCATAACCCGTACAACGCTTTAGACAGTCTATACACCTTATGTTCCTGGTTCTTCACCACAAAGCCCTCTGGCTGTCATACATAAACTTCTTCCTCCAAGTTTCCATTAAGAAATGATGATTTCACATCTAGGTGCTGCACGATCCATCAACGTTGGGCTGCAAGAGCAAGTAACAACCTCACGGATTCCATTCTTGTAACAGGGGCAAACACCTCATCATAATCAATACCTTTTTGCTGAATATACCCTTTGTAACGAGTCTAGCCTTGTGCTTGATCACCTTGCTATCAGGGTCTTTCTTCAACTTGTAAACTCATTTGACACCAGTGGGTCTTCAACCAGCTGGAAGCTCAGTCAAATGCCATGCATTGTTCTTCTCAATAGCTTGGATTTCTTGCTACATTGCCTCTTCCCACTCTCTTTCTCTGGCTGTCTCATGATACGAAGTGGGTTCTTCTGCAGTGAGGAGATATAGCTCCTCTGGATCGAGGCGTGTTTCCTCCGTCTCTGCATAGATGTTATGCAGTGAACGGGAACGCCTCAGTGCTTCTTCAGTTGATGACGAGGTAATGCCACTTGGTGACGCGGCAGTACCGGTGGTGAGAGTTGCACCCATGTTTACAGGCTGCCCTGGCTAACAAAAAGAAGGCAAAGCCCAAAGTCCCCAAGCTTGGCGCTAAACGACACATCCAGCATGACGTTGCTCGGCTTGATGTCCCTATGCAGGACGCACTGCTCCCATTCTTGGTGCAGGTAGAGCAAGGCAGAACCTCATTGATTTACCGAATGCTGAGTTGCCGACCTGCAGTAGCCTGCTACATTGCCGATGGGAGATAGGAATCTGAGTTCCCTTATATTCTTGTCTGCATAGACTTAATAGAGGATATCATCAATTTCACCTGCCAAAACCTTGTTACTTGCTGAGCGGCCCCTCAGTCTTCTTAAGGCATGAATTGCCTTCTTTGTGTTATCTTCTGCGGAATTCTATAATTGAGCGTTATACTAACTACAAGTGTACAGCACTAACTAGCCTAGCGCATCAAAATCTACCCAATCTACAAACAATATACAACCGGCAATTAATATAGTGTAATAATCGAATACTGAGCTAATGGCGACAGTTAATCATGAAACGATAATGTGCGAAGAGGACAGGTTACGACCGCGAGGTATTTGCCTTGAGCACGCTCGACGGACACGCTGCACGATGGAGTCGAAATGTGCAACTGCCTAACTGCTCCCTCAACAGTTGCATGTGAACCTACAGAATGGGATGGAAAGCAACAGATTACAATAGGACATGAACTTGATTGAAGAGGGAACGGGTTCGCTAGCCCTACGGTCGTATGAAACGCCGTTCGGCCAAGCGAAACAACATTTGGCCTCGCGAACGGCCGTTCGGCCGAGCGAATGGCTGTTCAGCCGTGCAACACCACATTCGGCCGTGCCTTTACCACCAGCCACCGGCCGCCGCCGGCATAGCCGCATGCGCAAGTGCGGCCACACATGGCCGCGCCTGTGGCCGGCGGCCTATTGTGGCGCAGGAGGAGGGAGGTACGATCCACCTTGCCAAGTGCGTCTGGGATTCGTACGCCATGGGAAGGATTCTTGATGTGGCCGACGCGCGGCTGAACGGAAAATTCGATGGCCGGGAGATGGGAGTGCGTGGTGGTCTTCGGGCTTTGGAGCTGGAGGCGCCGCTGCCGAGCCTCCCTGCATGGATGCCGGTGGCAACATTCATGCCACCGGTTGATACTTTCAGTTGTACATCTTCGGCCGTCACAGGCGGTAGCAGCAGCACTGGCACTACTCAAGTCTAGCTCGTAGACATCTTCCTTGCTGAAATGACTACAGATCGGTGCTTTTGTATCAGATCAATTCTTGTGAATAATTGATTTTGACAATCTTTAGAGGTGTATGCTATTTACGAATGCGTATCAGCTTGATTTTTGACTTGAAGTAGTGGACAGAAGTTACACACTGATACACAACTACAGAAACGAAAATACGACTATTAACAACGGCAGAAGATTTTTGTCAACTCATTTATTATCGTCCTACCAGATAAAAGGGGCCTCAAGAAAGTCGATTATCAGCTCTTAATTCACAGAGCATATATGCCATTTCGATTATCCGCTCGTAATTCACAGGTCATATATGCCATTTTTTTTTTCTGTTTCAATCATTTACTGCGAAAAGACCGAAAAGCGCCGCTTCCCCCCACCTTTACACCCACCCAGCCTCTTCAGTTTCCTTTGCCTTCTTCGATAGGATCACAGTACAGGGGAAGTACAATCGAGGGTCTTCCGTAGACTGCACATGGTACTAAACAGCAGTAGCAACTGGAGTGTCAGGGTGAGCACCCCATTCGGTCCATGATCCATCGTATACTGCAACGTCGGTTTTGCCAAGGCGATGGAGGCCCTAGAATGAGAACATAGGTTTTAGCAACACAATTTACCATCAACAAATAAGATCTTGCGATCTCAAGTCCAGGTGGTCTTAGCGTCTTACCAAAGCTAATATACATGCTGTCACACCAGTGCCGCAAGAGGTGGCCAGAGGTCGATCAAGTGATATACCTGATGGCAAATCACACCAAGGTAATTACAAACATTGTCACAGCTATGGCCCCAATTCTATTTTTAACACACAGCTATTGCAGTTCTACATTAAATATCACAAAAAAATAATAATAAAAGGTGCCAGCAACAACCAATACAAAAATATAAGAAAGCGTAACACAAGAACCAGTGGTAATAATGGGTGGTGCTCTTTCAACGAATCCAGAGTTAGAACTCTAACGATACGAGAAACCATACTGAGCTTGAGCAAAAAATAAGCCTGGGCAACTTGTCATTGTACTCATTAGCAGGCCAGCCAAGACTGGCATAGCTCGCCAAGCTGTGCTGGGTGGCTATTGAACCCAGTCATCAGCTAAAAAAGAACATTAATAAGAGGCTACAAGATTAGGTTTCCAGTTAAATTGTATACATACTTCCAGAATTGGTAAGAGGCTTGCAATTAAGGCACACACAACTTGGCAACTGGAGGGCATCAGCAGCAGGGAGAAAGTATTTGCAAATTTACATGGACGAAATATATTACCTTCTTGCTCAAATCGTTTACGCAGCTCATCTGGAGGTAATAGCTTTTGTGAACTGTCAAGCACCTGCAGAATGTTAATGAAGACTTAGTGACATCTTTGGTAATCCTTGCAGAGATAAAAAAAATAAAGAAATAATAACACATCGACCAAAACAAAACCACTTGATGGCTTCTACTAACGATATCCTAATTTCTAAATTTATTTAACATGCCTTCCTTATCCCACCAACAAAATCTAATATACCAGATAGAGGCATATAACTGGAGTCAAACATTAATATATCTAGTAAACACAAACATGAACTGATGTACTCAAATCAAAATGAAAGAATGAGGAAAACTACAGTTGACCAAATGATGTTAAAAATGAGCAATAAGTGTATTATATGATAGGTTGAAAATTGACCTCCAAATGTGAAATTTATCATAGAAATATCCATTACTGTCCAATGTAATTTGTAAGCACAGCAAAATAAAAGGATCAACAGCGCAAAATGAACTAATCAAAGTACCATGTGCAAAAAAAAGAGTACAAACTGAATGGATAATTGCAAATTTCTACCTGGGAAAAAGGGATGCATTTGCTCCCAGGCACATGCCCACTTCTTATTCCCTTGCGCGGCTCTGGATTTGCACCATCAAATCTGAAGTACAAGTTTCATGTCAGTGTACAAAAGAACTGAGAGGCATCACGCACAGAACTCAATGAAGCATTCACGTTTTTTCTTTCAGGAGGTAATATAGCAAAACTAACGAAATTACTGAACCAGAAGCACAAGTTTAAAAAAAAACAACACTTGAAAAACCATAATACTGTGTAATGTTACTATGATAGTGTTACACGGAGTACCATGGTTAAACAGAAAAAAAAAGAGACCTAAAATGCAAAAGCTGAACCAACTTATTGGCAAATGTATATTCTTGACATATAACATGATGAGTATATGACTATGGAGATTATCCAAATAATTGTGCTGAACACAGAACACTTAGGGCCACTTTGCCATTGCTGTGCAGTGCAGTGTCGCACTATGGAATTTAGTTAGTTCCTGGAATGTTTACCAAATACAAAGATTTAGCTGTTGTAGCTCCACAAAAGATACTTTAAGGTAGTCACCATCTCCAAAATAGCAAAATAAAAGTGCCTTTTAAAAGCTACCACAATACCAAATGGCTTAAGGATAAAGGCAGAGGCTTTACATATAGCATACATGTATGGTAGACTAATCTGACTTTTCAAGAATTAAAAGATTAACAATACCTAGGCTTCGATCGAGCATCTATAAGTTGGTGCGTCTGGAGATCGATGTTCTCTTTCACCTGAGAAAATTGTATATAGTTATATCAAACAAGCAGAACGAATTTAGTGAACGGTGAGGAAAGATAATAGGCAAGTTTTTGGGCCCTGAGCACCTCTTACCTGATCAAGATTCCAAAGAAGATGAGGCTGCAACTTTGCTTCAAATGTGGAGGGACCAACCTACAAAGATAAATTGAAGTTCCTAACTAAAAATTGAAGCGAAAAACCCATTACAGCAGCTACTAATTATTTATTGCAATTAAGAGGTTGATAACTCCATATCGTTAGTAAGGCTCAAAAGTTTTCCTTAGGTTCCTAATGTAATATTGCTAGAACAAACAGAAATAAGAGGTTTAAAACAACTTACCAATTGTCCCTGATAAGCTTTCTCAATTGCTTCACAAGCAGCACTGGCTTTTAAGATAGCATCACTAGAGGCACTTGATTCAACATCATACCCAGAAGCACGCCACTGGGGCAAACCTCCATCCAACACCCAAACTTTGTCATGTCCAAAAACACGAAACATCCTGTTATCAAGGAAACAGGCATCACACACATGCAATTAAATATCAAAACTAATACAAATGAAGTCCCTATTGTAAATGCATTGGAAAGCAGAACTTAATCATTAAAGAACAACAGCCAAAAAAACCTCTTGTTTCTGCCAGACTTCTACTGTAGCTTCTTTTACTTAGTTCTGTGAAGAAAAGAAACTTACCACCAAACACGAGCAGCGCTAAAAAGCCCCTTTCCATCGTAGACTACTATCCCATCTTTGTTGTAGATGCCAAGGGCAGATACAGCAGCAGAAAATGCTTTTTCAGATGGCAGCATGTGTGGTAACTGACTCAAAAAAGAATACATCAACGATCTCAAACATAAACATGCATATATTTACCAAAAAAAAAGAAACAAACAATCAGATCGACAATCAATATGAAGAAACCAAGCAAGCATGCCATGTTTGGCAACTTAATACTATATGGACACAAAGCTGATTATCTGCCCCTGACCAAAACAGGCTATGTCTACTTCAATGCAATATAAGCTGACAATTCTACGGATAAGAAAAAAAATATGCAGACTTGCTGTGCCGCTTTCAGTTGAAAACATAGGTGCCACAACACCAATTTGTGCAATATTAAGCTTGATCGTGTAGCTAGAGAAACCAAACTTCACCAATTTTGTGACACTTTGAATCATCCTTTCAGAGGTTACTAAAACATGGACCACCATATCATAAGACACACAAAAGAAATCTATCCGTGAGCGTTCACTGTGTTAGGATATGGCGGTCCCTGTTTTAGTTTGCCTGTTTAGAACTTTTACTATCTGATGTTGGCTAACGCTGTTGCTGTTGACCTGTAAGAGTGGCACTAAAGGCCCCTACAAGTGTTATCTATGCATGTGGATTGATTAACTGATCTGAATCTGAATGTTTTGGCTTCATCTATTAATGGAACTGGGGCTGTCACACTGTTCTAGAAATCCACCACGGGGATCCCTCTATTTCTCTGCCTAGTCTACTATTCCAGGAACAACTCAAGTGCATAGTACCCACCAATACTGTGACGATTTACAGTAAGAAATATCTATAAAGAACTGAAAGAGAAAAACAAGGATATCAGCAGTAAAGAATGTAAGATGATGTAGGACAGCAACAAAGTTCATATGACCAATTAGTAATTAACCAAAAAACTACAAGCTAGTGAGCTGAACTTACACTCGATGTTCTGTCAGATATTCCGTCAACATCAAAGAATAATGCACCAGGAATATGAGCCACCTGGGAACAAGATTGAAGCAAATATTACATCATCAGAATATCTGCCACTATACTTTCAAATCAACTGCAATCACCGAAAAATTAAGGTGACAAACAATCAATAAAAACAAGTTTATAAAACCATCAGACAAGTGCAACGACATGACAGGAGCAAGTAGAGTTTCCAAATTCCAAAACCTCAAAACACACGTAATCCCTACCTGGTACTCCTGAAGTGGGTTCCTTTTCTCCACAGGCATGTACCAAGAGGCATCAAGTACCTTGACAAAAAAAAAAGTATAAGATACAATGCACTGATGGAAGAAAGACATATTTAACAGCATGAAAACTATCCTGTGAATACCATAGTTATATATGAATCCTCCTTGTACTGAATATCTGTTTTATTATTAATCCTGCTGAGACTTCGTTGTAATGTCAATGACAAAGAAGAAGCCTCTGAAATTTGTCCTCGGAATAAAGTTTACACCATGATGTGAATTCAGTGTCAATTGTGAAGACCAAAGTAGCAAATTAAAGGCCCCTGACTTCCTGTATGAACTATAATATAAGCACCCCAACTATTTTTCGAAGAATTGAGGTCGCCTATGATGAAACAACTGCAACAGATTCTCACTCGCCTAAACCATCAATTCGCATAGCTAATATCACTAACTTAGCAGCTAATAAGTACTAAGACTTATCCCTACAAGCAACGCCGACCAAATTATCACAACGGCACAACCCCAACACAATGAACGCATCAACTTACTAGCTGTACAACCAACAGTTCACTGGCCAAGTGCAGATTACTACAATACAGTTCAGTACTATGCATGCTACCTTCAGATCGGGGTCCCTGAGGTTGGCGTGGAGCCACTCGGCTGACACCACGGGCTCGGTCCTTGGTAGCGCGTGGACGCCCGTGGCCTCCGATACCGCCGACGACGACGACGTGGTGTTGCAGCGCGCTGCGATCCCGAACGGCGCGGTGCCCATCAGCGGCGGCGGCAGCGACATCCTGCACCCGAGCCCCGCGTCCTCCGCGGCGCGCGCCCATCCGACCCTGCCCTGCACGCGCGAAAACCGAACAACGTCAGCCTGGGGGGATCAAGGCGGGGGCAAAGCGGCAGGATTTACGACCGCGAGGAGCGTGGCAGTGAGGAGGAAGGATGGTTTCCTTGGGGAGGGAGGGGAGGAGGCGGTGGTGGGGGCGGGCGCCGCGGAGGGCGGCGACGCGGGAGAGAAGGGAGACCGCCATCGCCATGGGTAGGGCTTTGGGGGTTCTAGAAGGTTTGGGAAGGGGGACGGGGGAGGGAGGAGTTGCTGATTGTCTGAGTTGAGTGGATTTGATGTTGACGTGGCGGCAATGAAATCCTCGTCGATCCGGCCAGAAAGGAAACCATCTGTTTCGCGGGAATCTGCGGTTCCGGTGGGCAAATGATTGCCCGGCGCTGCACCAGCACGGGCTCCGCTCGGATAGGATACGGTCCGACTAGGACCAGTATAGTTGGTATAAATAAGTTATTTTATTAGGTCATATCGGGTCAGTCTGAATTCACTTAGTCAAACAGATAATTGATAGTTTGTTAATTTTACTATCAATCACAAGTAATTTTTTTATCAGCTACAAGTAATTTACTGCCAATCGCTGAGTCATAGATATTTTTACTGCTAGCCACATGTAGTTTTACTGACAGTCGCATATAATTTTACTATGAAGTCATCTATCTGTACTCAGAATAGTGCAGTAACCATAATACAAGTAATTTTATTGCACTACTACAGGGGAGTTGTTGTTTGTGTCATTCTGGGTCGGTTCGCTGTGCCGAAGTGCTGGCCCAAACACGACTCGCCCAGTTTACTATTCGTATCATATTGTGCCTGAGCCGAGCCAATAGTACCAGTCTCAGACAAACTAATTAGCCTGGCCCCATTTGACCAAGTCTACGTGTTGACTCTTTAGCTTTCTTTCTTTCTTAGAGGAATTTTCTATATTTCTCTCAGCCAGTGGTAGCCACATGGGCGATATGGCCTAGCACGATACAGAACATCCCATTTAATCATGTCCCACTTAGCCCATTAGCATAGACGAGCTATGTCATGTCGGCCTGGGTCCATTTAGCCTGACAGACCAAGAAGCCTCGTCTAACCCATTTCGATCTAAAAATTTTGAAAAAAAATATGTAGAATCCAAAAAATACAAAATAAGTTATATACAGGTATACCTATAAAAGAGAAATATTCTAAATGTACTAATGGGTTTTATTAATATTTAAATGGTTGCCTCGTTAAAATTTTTGCAGAAAACCATGGTAAAAAGAGAGAGTACAACTATAGCTTGACAGTCCATGTAAAGAATGAGAAAAAGGTACATGTACATTGATGCTCTAAATGTCGTTGTCTAGATAAAGATTATTGAACGTGTCTATCAACTCTGTATTCTCTAAGAGTATTGAGCTTGCGAATCAATTTGTTCCAAGTCTTTCACTGTTAGGAGATCTTCCACCATCTCACTTGTGAGACTTGTTTTTCTCTCCTCCAATATTCTTCAAGAAAGACTAAAAGTAGAATAGGAAGAAAACCGTTAAAACAAGAATAGTTAACACATACGTGTTAATATGGATAGTACCGAATATATTACCTTATAGTCATGCCACAGTTACAAAATATTGAAGTCCTCTTCCTAGTGATCCATGGGATCGCTATCCAGAAAGGTGGATAGTTCCCTACTATTACAGTGACTATTATTAATTCAGTACTTGATGTTGTAGAACTTAATCTTTCGAAGGAAAGCGGTGCACCATTTTGCCCCCCCCCCCCCCACATAGTTTTCTTTTTACCTGTGATGTGTGCTGTCGGAGGTAGTTGCATGTGAACTTCCTGAAACTTTTAGTTTGTACTTTTGATAAACATCTAACAATTTAGTATTGACATCTGAAAAATAATTAGAATAATATATCTCTGTAGCCTGACTCGGAATTTCAAAAACATCAATGAATCCTTAAAGTTTAGCTCTAGGATGTAAAATAAATACAAATATGTATAATTATGGAATCTCCTTCTAATATTTTAAATATTTAGTTTTCATACCACTAGTAGCCTCTCGTAATACTATCTTATTTTTATTAGCCGTCAAGTGACCCACATTCTCAATAATATGATACATAATTAAAAGAGATGTTTGATAATATACTCCGAATAAAGTAATAGTGGAATCATAAACAAAGTTCCAAAAATGATACCAACTTTTCAACGACATATCAATGCTACTATGTCAATAGTGTGTTGTCACCATCATTGTGATAGTGCGTGTGAATGAAAACAGAAAATGTGCTCTTATAGGATAAAAGTTTCTTAAGCATCATATAAGTAGAATTCCATCTTACTAGTTTGTCCAAACCAATTTTTTTTGGATTACATTCATCGCAATGTAAAAATTCTTATATGCCGCTATTTTCATTGGTTCGATTGATTTAGAAAAAGACATTGCATTGTAAAATGCTTTAATATAGGGATCCAACCTCTTGAGATTGTCTTCTCGCCTATGTAGGGAGGAAAACTTGGAAACCATGCAATGAAGGGAGAGAAATATCAGAGGCAGATGACTCATTTGGCAGAAGAATTGAAAGGTTTCATTTGATTTAAAACATTTGATCTCCTTGAGATGGTCTTCTCGTCTATGCAGTTCGGATCAAGATCCAAAGGTAAAAAGAAAAAGGACTGCACACAGATCGATAGTGAAAATGCCAATCTACATATGCTTGTTGCAAACGTTAGCAACAGGAGCCCGTCCTGCCTTGGATCTTACGCATGAGGTTCGGCCGCCCGTTCGATCTCCTGCTCGGAGGGGCTTTTACTTCTCGCTTTTAAAAATATGGTGGCTCCTGAATTTCATCTTTTTTAGTATTTTATTTTTGGGTTTTTTGTTTTTTCGATTATTCCTTTATATTGTTCATGATGATATAATATTTCTTACTTTTAATTTTTTAAAATTTAATTACTCAGAAAAACTAACAGCTGTTATAGTGCATTTTCAACCACTAAAGTGTAAAAAAAACCAGAAGCCTCGGCTTAAATAGCCCACTCAGTTGGACTAAAAAAAGTGGTTTATGGCTGAAATTGCACTATAACTTGTTGATATTACACTGTAACTGATGGTGACTTATTTGATGTAATTAAATTTTAAAATAAAATATATAAAATATGTTAGCCAATCACAGATAATGCAAATGAATATGGGTAAAAAGAACAGGCAAAAAACCTCAAAAAAGCCAAAAAGCCAGAATAAGATGAAATTTAGGAATAGTGAAAAATAAGCATAAAGTCAGAAACTCAAGCCGAAATGAGCGGAGCCCAATTGGAGCGCTACCTGGCCTAGGTCGTTGCTTATCTCTGCTCGTCTTCAGCGACATACAGTCTACAGATGCTTGAAATTTTGAGTTTAGAGTTCAATTCTCCTTTTTCAGTTTGAAGTTGGAATTTTCCATTTCAAGTTTGAAAGCCACATGTCTATTACTGAAAGTTCCTCAAATCTCACCTGGAAGTTCCCAAATCTCAGTTGAAATCTCGCATAAGGATTACAAAGTTTTTTTTTAAAAAAATTGTTAGTTGAAAGCTCTTAAATAGGTTTTAAGTGTTTATTGAGCACACACAGAAGAGGACCATACACAGCGCTAGCTCTTAAGCGGGCGTTCATATTGAATGTTACTGATAGTTATTTGTTATAGTTTATGATTTTTAATTAAAAATGAATAGTAATCGTTGAAAAAAGTAGCTTTTAGAAGGAGGTGACAAGCAGTGTAAAAAGTGACGGAAAGATGCCACATGACGGGAGCGAGAGGAGTGGGATAGATGATGCACCCGTAACCCCTTCATTATCCTCGGAGCGAGACAATAGCGAGAGAAGTAGATAAGCCGAGTGTTCGTATTGATTTTTGTTTTTTTAAACAGAAACCAGAAGCAGAAACCAATACGAACAGACTCTAAATTGGATTTAAAAGGTATAGTGGATGTAGCTTCATGTGACAAGCTACAGGCCTTGTTCGTATTAACTTCTATTTTTGGTTTCTGCTTAGAAAAGTTAAAGGCTAATAAGAACACACAGCTTCTCAAAGTGACTTATCCATTTCTCTCACTACCGTTTCGCTCCGGGGATAAGGCAGAGGGTCACAGTTGTATCACACACCCACTCGTCATGCTTCCGTCGCACGCACATATCTCTCTCTTATTTTCTCCACTACTCATGCCCTTCTTCTTAAAATCACTTATTACAGTTACTACTATTTATTTTTAGCTTAAACCACAACTAAAAGCCATCAGCAAAAGCCAGTATCAACACACCCCCTACAATCAAAAGGGGACAAATGCACGTGAGTACCTAGTGCCAAAATCGTTTTCGCTCGAGAAATTTGATAATTTACCCTACCTTTATTTGCAAACAGCTCATTTACCCTATAGTTCATATTAAATGATTATTTGCCCCATCTTTCAATTTTCAGTTAATCATTTGCCCTCGTTACATTTCAGGCCATTTTTTATTTTGACAAAGGTAAATTACTATGAGAAATGACCAAATTGTCCCCTTCTTTGACCACCACCTACATCACTAGATACTACTAGTCTATCCTGACCCGATTCGATTTTTTTTCTTGACAAGATGATTTGATTTGGTTTGGTTTCGTTGCTCCTATTCATTCATTCATGGCAGGATTATATACCCACTGTGTTTGACAACTTCAGCGCCAATGTCTCTGTGGATGGGAGCATTGTCAACCTGGGCCTGTGGGACACTGCAGGTAGGGAATAAGATGCAAATCTTTCTCCTCCTCGAGTGTCGGTGTTCACTTGTGTCCACCATTTTGACGTGGAGTTCTTTTTGGTGATTGGGTTGCAGATCAAGAGGATTACGGCAGGCTGAGGCCTCTTAGCTACAGGGGAGCAGATGTGTTCATCTTGTCCTTCTCTCTGATCAGCAGAGCGAGCTATGAGAATGTTCAAAAGAAGGTACTCACAATGCTCAGCTCATCCTGATGCAATTTTAGCCGATTAGTTGGAAATCTTTGCATGCTGGAAGTAGAATATCTACATTTTTCTAATGCGTTGCATTGGCTAGATTGGTGTATTCAGAAACACAGTCTATCAGGTCGGCATTATGCCAAGGTGAAGGTGGTGGTACCCTGACAGCAAATAGGCAAAGAATAGTAATGCGTTGAACCATGCGTGTATATTGTATCTGTGATTATAGCATAAAGCTGTCAATGTAAAAGTGAGCAAAGAAAATCCTTTCTGATAATGCCATTCGATACAAAATTGTTAAGAGTTATCTTTGCAATCTGAATTGCTTGGATATTGGTATACAATACTTCTACTTGTACAATCATGCTTATATCTGCACACAAGCTTGGTGAGAAATAAACGCGCTGCAAAAGTTAGCATTCTGTTGACCTCATAGCTTACTGATGTTAGATAATGTATGAACCAACATGAAGCTCACTACCTAGCGATTAGCAAACCCATTGGTACATCACATTGGTTCAAAGAAGGGGGCAGTTTGATCATTTCTCATAGTAATTTACTTATGCCAAAATAGAAAATAGTCTGAAAATACAAAGAGGGCAAATGATCAACTGAAAATTGAAAGATATGGCAAATAATCAATTAATATGAACTATGGGGCAAATAAGCTATTTGCAAACAAAGGTGGGATAAATCATCAAATTTCTCTTTTCACTTAGTTTAGAGTTGGGGAGCGCGCGGTTCAGTACTACAGTGCGGTACCACTACTGGAACTCTGCGAGTGGAGGTTGTGTTCTATACAACTCGTACAAAGAAGTCTTCCTTTACTAGAAGCCTAGACATTCTGTCTCACTGCCATCGTGCAAGTAATTAACCAGCCAACTTGAGCTTTCAAATTTTTTTTAGGGATGAAGAAAAGGGTGTGTGAGCCATTGGCTTTTCAGGCTCGAGCTGGCTGTTCTTGTTTTGTGAGGGTGATTGCAGCCATAAAATAGTTGCAGTGTCTGCAACTCCTAGAACTTAATGTACCTTCGTAAGAGAAAATGATAATGAGTGTACATACGAATATGGATTTTTGTCAGTGGGACAGCGTTAACTGCAATGACACTGCAGCCATAAAACTTCATATTTCTTGGCCAAATCTGGTGCAAAAGCGTATATTCACGGCTCGTCATGCCATCATATTTCACTAGCTTGGTAGACAGCTCCGTCAGTCTGGAATGCATACAGTGCTAGAGCCAACGCCGCCCGTCATCGTTTGGGAACATAAAAAATCACCAGCCGGTGGTGGCCCGTACGTCGCGACCGGCATCTTCGCCGGGAGGCTTGGCAACGGCGCCTCGAAACGCATGACATTGACGGCTTGCCGGATCGACGGCCTCAGGCTGCGGTCTGGGTGTGCGCACCAGAGTCCGACCACCATCACGCGCTGCATCTCCTCGTCGTCGAATTCTCCCTTCAGCCGCGTGTCAGCTGCGTCAAGAATTCTTCCCCTGCCGTGTGAGTCCCAGACCCATTGCACCAGGTGGATGGGGTCTCCGTCTCGCACATCCACCACCGGTCGCCGGCCGCAGGCGATCTCGAGGAGCACGACGCCGAAGCTGTAGACGTCCGACTCGACGCTCGCCCTCCCGGCGAGCATGCACTCTGCATCGATGTAGCCCATCGTGCCGGCTATGCCCGTCGTGTGCGATCTCCGGCCGTCGTCAATGAGCCTTGCAAGCCCGAAGTCACCGAGTTTGGCGTTGAACAATGCGTCCAGCATGATGTTGCTTGGCTTGATGTCTCTATGCACGACGCGCTGCTCCGCGTCGTGGTGCAGGTACAGAAGCGCGGAACCTACACCGAGCACTATCTCATACCTGACATTTTTTTTAAAGAATATGGAGAAGTAAGGATCAAAATGCAGGAATTCCAGCGCTCCAAACGAGACATAGAACTGATGAGAAAATTCTTTGTTCCAAATGAGTTAAGTAGCTAGGTACATACCTAACCGGCCACATCAGCAAGTTGTCCGGCTTATACAGATGAGTGTCGAGGCTGCCATTTTCCATCAGTTCATAGACGAGCAACAGTTCGTCACCGCCGTGGCACCATCCGATGAGCTGCACGAGGTTCCGGTGCCTGAGCCGGCTAATGATGCTCACCTCGGAGGCGAACTCCTTCCAGCCCTGTCGAGAGGTCTCGGACACCCTCTTTACAGCAACGTCACGGTTCAAGAACCCTCGGTACACTGACCCAAAGCCTCCACTCCCGAGTTTCCTATCGTCGGAGAAGTTCCCCGTGGCGGCGGCGAGCTCGTCGTAGGAAAATCTCCGGGGTCCGGCGGCCCCTTGATCAAGCTCGTCTTCCATGAGTTTATCGCGGAAAAATGTTGTCGCTTTAGTAAGTGGTTGTTCGGCTCTCGTCTTGGCCTTGGCCGTCGTCCGCCGTTGCCGCCGGTGCAAGCAGTACCAAGCCGAGAGGCTCAGGCAAACCACGAACGCCAGGGAACTTGCAGATATGAAGGCCACCAACCGTAAGTTGCCGCGCCTCGTCCTCGACGCTGCACGGAAACATATCACATTTTATGCATTTAGATAGATCTAATCATTCAGGAAAACATCGTAACTACATGGAATTTTGAAGGACTTGTACTGTTTATATATACTAGTTCAATACCCCTACTTTGCTACAGACTACAAAAAAAATCATACTAAATCAACATATCGAGTCTGTGAGACTATGTGGATGTCACCGTATGGTTATGATGAGTAATTGACCTTTTGTTCCGAGAGTTGTAGAGTTTGAGTCTGTTTTGAGAGTTTGCAATTTTTCAGTTACATTCTGTTGCCGGCGGTCTGACCGGCATTGATGCCACAGTCAGACCAATCAAGAGCGGTTTGGGCTGACGGTCAGACCGGCTATAGGAAGTGGCTGTTAATATTCATCTCCAATTATCAATAGAGATTAAAATTCGTCCAAATATTCCCCTCTTGTGCTCAAGTGATGAAATCTTAATTTAGCTTAGTTTTTGGTGTTTCTCCTCTCCCTCTTGATCTTAATGTGTGCCAAGGACATATAAGTGATGAAGATCAGATTTCATCCATCTAGATACTTGTATTTGCAAATTCTTGTGTTTGCCTGATTTTGCCTTAAGAGAGGGCAATTTGGGGTTTTCATCATATGGGCATTTTGGCTTGAGTTCGTATTGTGATTTAGCTTTCTATAATATGTGAGAATCCATCTAATGTCATCTAGATCATCAGGAACTCATGAGCAAGAGCAGATCGATGTTTTTCTTTTTTCTTTTTTGCCCGATTTTGGTTTGACCTTACTTCAAACTGAAAAAGATGATAACTTTGGCAACGCTTCTCTCAATCGTTGATTGGAATAGGTTCATAACATCTAGAGAAAGTGCATGCCAAGTTTCAAATCATTTGAATCTTTGGATCAAAAGTGACATGGATTTTTGTTTTAAAATCGTGCTGGTTTTACTGTTCATCGATCTGACCGCCCCCACTGAGGGGTCTGATCAGTGGGACTTTGTTTTTTTTTTTTTGAGTTTTGGCTTAGGGTTTTGGTGAGTTTATAAATTTATGTTTCCGCTACATGTTGCTGATATTTGGGTGATTGATCTCTAATCTTTATAGTTTTTCATAGTTATTGAAGTGAAGATATTTGTTTTTTAAAAAGATTTGAAAAAGTTTTTAATCGGGTTTGTTGTTATTCATCCCCTCTGTTCGTTGTTCTTAGTCCTATAGAACTGCTATCATTAGGTTCTGTCTACACCACCTGTTGTAGGGGTGGCCCCCACCTAAACCCAGCAGGCCTGTTAGAAGACTATAAAGACCAGAGTAGAACATGTGTAATGACTCAAATACCCCTAATGGGGATAAACTGATGTAAGGGCATAATTGTAAAAGCACATCCCATATGCATATATATAAGGAAAGGCTATGGGAGGAAGGGAGGGGGACTCTCCCACTCTCCACTACCATCTCTCTCTGTTTGGTCTGTAACCACAACAGTTGGCGCCGTCCGTGGGGAGGACAGGAGTAAGTTTGAAGTTCGAAGAAGGATGGCACCGAAGAAAGCTTCGTCGACGGCGGCGAAGGGAAAGAAGACAGCGGGGGCGAAGCGCCGCGTGAGTACTAGGGCCTCGGCATCGGCGGTCGCGGGCGCGGCGGTCGGGGACGTCGACGCTCGCGCAGCGACGACCGACCCCGCCATCGGCACTGCAACAACCGACCCCGCCATCGGCACTACGACGACCGACCCCGCCATCGGCACTGCGACGACCGACCTCGCCGCCGCCGCTGCAGACAGTTCGGGAGCCCGTGAGGTGATCGTACCCGCACCGACCCGTCCGTTGGGCGCATCGACGGCCCCGCAAGCCCAGGCGGCAGATAGCACCCTGCTGACGACCCTCAGAGCGTTCCAGCAGGAGCTAGGGGACCTTCGTGGGGCTGTCCGAGACATACAAGAGGCTCGGAGCCAGCAGGCCGCGCCGGCGGTCGCGCCGGAGCCCATGCCGGAACAGGTGGATAGCTGCGACGCCCCCACGCCCAGCCGCGTCCCACCGCGACGCGTTAACCCAGAGTCCCCGCCTTCGGCGGGGCTGCAGCAGGCGGTGTGGCCCGAGGACTTCGAGGGGGTTGGCGGCCCCCCGAAGCAGGCCCTCAGCCGACAGTCCCGGGAGGATCCCCTGGGGGGCAGCGACACCGGGAAGCAGGAAGGTTCTTCGAGGAGCAGACGCAAGCCTCGGCGTCACCAGCGCAGATCACAAAAGGCCCGCCACACCCTCGGCATCGGGAACGTCCTTCGAGGGCACGCAGGTGACCCCGGCCGGGACGAGCGCCCCCGGGCGGAGCAAGATCTGCTAGATTTCAGCAAATGGTGCGAGGTGCACGGATATGGTGGTCACTACACGAAGGCGTGTACCGCGGTCGTGGAGTTGCGACGGGCGGCGACCGAGTTTCGGTCCTCGCCCCCTCGGCTCCCAGCCGAAGTCCGCGAGCAGCACTTGGCGGGCAGCCCCTCGCGAGCCTCGGACCGGGAGGACGCGCGGTGCCGTGCCATCAGCGTCATCACCGGGGGCTCCCTATCAGGGGCCCCCTTGGAGCAGCCGCAATCGTGGCTGCCGCCATGCAACATCACCTTCACCGTGCACGATGCTAAGGGCGTGGACTTCCCTCACCAAGATCCCTTGGTCATCCAGGCTCACATTGCAGGTTGCGACGTCAGGCGCATCCTGGTCGACGGGGGAAGCTCCGCGAACATTCTGTTTGCGGGAGCCCTCGATCGTATGGGAACCCACCGAAGTCGTCTAGAGCAGGCAGGAGCTCCGCTTCAAGGCTTCGGAGGTCAACCGCTACAAGCCATAGGGCAGGTCTCCCTCCCGGTCACGCTCCGCCAGGAGAGTAACATCCGGACCCACCATGTCATCTTCGACGTTGTGGATATCCCGCACCCCTACAACGTCATATTGGGACGGCCCGCCATCATCTCATTCGAGGCAATCCCACACCACGCCTTCTTGTGCATGAAGCTCCCGGGCCCGGAGGGTATCATCACCGTCTTCGGCGACCAGGACCTTGCCAGACACATCGATGTCGGCAATCGGGGTCTACACCGCTCGGTGCACGCCCTGCCGGACGCACTTGACGACGCGCCTTCCGCTCCAGGATGGACGCTTAAGCCTCAGCCCGAGGGCAGCGTCAAAAGGGTGCCGCTCCAGGCGGAGGGGCAGTTTGTGTCTATTGGTGAAGGGCTCCCTCCGGAGGTCGAGCAAGATCTGCTCCAAGTGCTTCGACGCAACACCGACATCTTCGCATGGTCGCCAGAGGATATCAAGGGCGTAGACCGCGCAGTAATCGAGCATCGCCTGGCGGTCCGCCCCGACGCCAAACCAGTCAAGCAAAAGCTTCGCCGCATGTCCATGGATCGGCAGCAGGCGGCCAAGGTGGAGGTGGCAAAGCTTCTTCGGGCCGGTGTCATCCGCGAGGTCCATCATCCGGAGTGGCTCGCTAACCCAGTATTGGTCAAGAAGGCTAGTGGGGCCTAGCGCATGTGCATCGACTTTACGGCACTCAACAAGGCGTGTCCGAAGGACAATTACCCCTTGCCGCGCATCGATCAACTGGTCGACGCTACCGCAGGATGCGAGCTGATGAGTTTCTTGGATGCCTACTCCGGCTATCATCAGGTGTACATGGCCGAAGACAACGAGAGCAAGACTAGCTTCATCACACCAATCGGCACCTTCTGCTTCATCAGGATGCCGTTTGGATTGAAGAACGCAGGCGCCACCTTTACCCGCCTCGTCGCCATCGCGCTGGCCGCCCAGCTTGGGAGGAATGTCGAAGCTTACGTCGACGATGTGGTAGTCAAGACCCGGCAACTCGCTTTGCATGGCCGGGACCTCCAGGAGACCTTCGACAACCTCAGGAAGACCGGTATCAAGCTTAACCCCGACAAGTGCGTCTTTGGCGTGCAGGCGGGCAAGCTCCTGGGCTTCCTCGTATCCGGGCGAGGCATCCAGGCGAACCCTGATAAGGTCGACGCTATCCTGTATATGGAGCCACCCAAGACGACGAGGGAGGTCCAGAGGCTGGCGGGCCGCATGGCAGCCCTCAGCCGCTTCCTATCCAGGGCGGCGGAACGAGGTCTGCCATTTTTTAAGACTCTCCGCGGGTGTGACGGATTTCGGTGGGACAGCGACTGCGCGGAGGCCTTCAACGAGCTCAAGAAGCACTTAGCGAGCCTCCCCACTCTGGTCGCTCCAGCACCAGAGGCTCCCCTCCTGCTCTATCTGGCCGCGTCAGTCACAGCGGTCAGTGCCGTCCTCGTCCTGCAGGAAGGCGCCATGCAGCGGCCGTGTACTTCATCTCCGAAGCCCTCCAAGGCGCCAAGACGAGGTATACGGAGCTGGAAAAGCTGGCTTACGCATTGGTCATGGCCTCCAGGAAGCTCCGACATTACTTCTTAGCCCACCCGATCACAGTGCCTTCCTCATTCCCACTGGCGGAGATGCTGCACAACAAGGAATCCACAGGGCGCATCGGCAAATGGGCTGCCGAGCTCGCCCCGTTCTCCTTGAGATACGCTTCAAGGACGGCAATCAAATCTCAAGTCCTCGCCGACTTCCTCGCCGAATGGACTCCGCCGGCTCAGCCCGCCCAGCACCACAACGACCCGGTCTGGACGCTCACCATTGACGGAGCCTACAGTGTCGCAGGCGCCGGCGTAGGCGCGGTGATCGTCACGCCCGAGGGGCAGCGCCTGCTATACTCGGCGCGCCTTGCCTTCCCGGCCACCAATAACACAGCTGAATATGAGGCGCTGCTCTTCGGCCTAGCAAAGCTCAAAGCAGTCGGCGAGCGGCGGGTGCTCATCCGTACGGACTCGCGTCTGGTGGCAGGCCACGTCGACAAGTCCTATCAAGCCAAAGACCCCGAGCTGGCCAAGTATCTCGCCGCAGTTAGAGCAAGGGAGAGGCACTTCTTGGGCATCACGGTCAAGGCCATCCCTCGCGCGAAAAATGAACAAGCCGACGCCCTCGCAAAGGCAGCCAGTCAACAACTGCCGCCGCCTGATGGGGCGTTTTATGAAGTATTATCGCAGGCGGCCATTGCGCAGGATAACCGGGACGCGGCCCTCGTTCACCACACCGTCCAACAGGGCGACTGGCGAGAGCCCATCTTTAATTTCCTGCAGGGCATCGCAGAGCTGGAGGACCCTGTCGAACTCCGGCGTCTCCAGCACCGCGCCAGATCATTTCTGGTGTTTGAAGGGACACTCTACAAGAAGGGAGTCTGCGCACCGCTCCTACGCTGCCTCCCCCGCAAGGAAGGGATAGAGCTCCTCGCAGAGATCCACGCGGGGGCGTGCGGGTCTCACCTCGCGCCGAGGTCGCTGGTCGGCAAGGCGTTCAGGCAAGGCTTCTACGGGCCGACCGCCATCACCGACGCCCAGGACCTCGTGCGTCGGTGTCAGGGGTGCCAATGGATGGGACGCATCATCCGCAGGCCCCCGACGAACCTCAACCCCATCCCCCCAGTGTGGCCTCTGGCACGTTGGGGCGTCGACATAGTAGGCCCATTTCCCCGAGCCCCAGGAGACCTTCGGTTCGTGGTAGTCGCGCTGGAATATTTCTCCAGGTGGCCCGGCGGTGGCCTTGGCCAAGATAACCTCGGCGGCCATGCAGCGCTTCCTCTGGCAGAACATCATATGTCGCTTTGGCGTGCCCAGGGAGCTCACCGTCGACAACGGTCTGCAGTTTGATGCCATCTTGTTCAAGGAGTTCTGTGACGGCATGGGCATCACGCTGCGGTTCGCCTCGGTGGGGCACCCCCAGTCCAACGGAGCGGTCGAAAGAGCGAACGGCGCCATCTCTGCCGCCATCAAAAAGCGCCTCGTTGGGTTGCCGAAGGGCAGGTGGCCAGAAGAGCTTCACAGCGTCCTCTGGTCCCTCCGCACAACCGTAACAAGCCCGACGGGGTTCACGCCTTTCAAGCTCCTCTTTGGTGACGAGGCCGTGACGCCCGAAGAAATCAAGGCCGGTTCGCAGAGGGTCCTCGTCCAGGCGTCCGACGAGGAGCGCCGCGTATCCTTGGATCTCATCGACGGGGTACAGGCGAGTGCAGCCCAGCATGCCAAAAAGTACGCAAGGCAGACAGTGTGTACCCGGGACCGTTCCATATATCCGCGAGGGTTCAAGCCCGGGGATCTTGTCCTCCGAACGGCGCTCCATGCGGAGACCGTCGGCAAGCTGGAGTCCAAGTGGGAGGGTCCGTTCATCGTGGCAGAGGCATTGCAGAAAGGAGCATACCGCCTCGCCACGCTCGAGGGACAGACCCTTCCCCACACGTGGAACGCGGACAAGTTACGGCGATATTACGCCTAGAAGCAGGACCAGAATAATAATGGCAGAAGCCCTTATTGTATGATGCTTGCCCGTGCAAACGGGAGTTCAATAAAGCTGGCTGTTCGCAGAGAGTACCAGTGTCTGGCCGCGACATGCGAAAGTCCACAGACTCTAAATAAGACGTAGCGTCGAGGTCCGCCTCCGCACGCGAGAGTCTACGGACTATAAATTAAGTCGTAGCGTCGAGGTCCGCCTCCGCACGCGCCACTCCACGGACTCTAAATAAGACGTAGCATCGAGGTCCGCCTCCGCACGCGAGAGTCTACGGACTATAAATTAAGTCGTAGCGTCGAGGTCCGCCTCCGCACGTGCCAGTCCACGGACTCTAAATAAGACGTAGCGTCGAGGTCCGCCTCCGCACGCGAGAGTCTACGGACTATAAATTAAGTCGTAGCGTCGAGGTCCGCCTCCGCACGCGCCAGTCCACGGACTCTAAATAAGACGTAGCGTCGAGGTCCGCCTCCGCACGCGAGAGTCTACAGACTATAAATTAAGTCGTAGCGTCGAGGTCCGCCTCCGCACGCGCCAGTCCACGGACTCTAAATAAGACGTAGCGTCGAGGTCCGCCTCCGCACGCGAGAGTCTACGGACTATAAATTAAGTCGTAGCGTCGAGGTCCGCCTCCGCACGCGCCAGTCCACGGACTCTAAATAAGACGCATCGGGGGGACGCCTCCGAGCGCACTCTGCGGAGTATAAATTAAGTCATAGCGTCGAGGTCCGCCTCCGCACGCGCCAGTCCACGGACTCTAAATAAGACGTAGCGTCGAGGTCCGCCTCCGCACGCGAGAGTCTACGGACTATAAATTAAGTCGTAGCGTCGAGGTGTAATAGCCCAGGTTTTTATTAAAATAAAATAAATAAATAAATAAAAATCAACTAAAATTAAAATTTAATCTAAAATAAGTATTTTTGTTGCCTAAAGTTTAAGTTTGGATTTGCCCTGAATTTCTGTTTTTGAAAAAGCTGGATTTGAAAAGCATTTTCAAAAAAAACATAAAATTATTATTAATAAAATGATATTTTGATTTCATATAAAAATCCTAGTTCAAATTAATTATTTGGAGTTATTTGGCTGTTATTTGGTTTCCTGGATTTTCTGGAGTTTAAAAATGTATTTTTGAAAAGTATTTTAAAGTATGAAAACTAAATACCAACATTAGTTGAAAATATTTTTATTTAGTCCAAAATGTCTCCAGAAGCTTCTGTAAATTTTTCTGGAATTTTTGAAAGTTATTTGGTATTTTTCTGAGCTTAAAAGGCATTTCTGGTGTTTTCTAAAAATCAAAATCAAAAATCCAGAAAATAAATTCCCCTCCCCTTTCCCCTGGCCGCCACGTGGACGGCGGATTGCCGCCCACGTCGCCCGCCGGATCCCGCCCTCCCCTCTTCCGCGCCCGCCACGTGGCTACCCTGATCCTCGCCACGTCGCCCCCCCACTCGCCCCATCCGGCCGTCCCCGCCTTGCCCCTCTCTCAGCCGCCCGATGCGTGCCCCGCCACGCGTCTCAATGCCCACCGCCCGCGCCTTACCCCTCTCTTCTCTCTCTGCCGCCCCGGCCCCACCCGTCAGCACCTTCCTCCCCGCCTCCTTCTTCCTCCTCCCGCGTGGCCGCGCCATTACCGCCGCCCTTTGCGCCGCCCCCTCGGATCTCCTTCCTTCCCCCTCCCTCTTCTCCCCCGACCCGACCCAGCCATCCCCGCGCCCGAAATCCCGCCGTCTCCGCGCCGTGTTTCCCCCCAATCCCGCCATTTCCGCCGCCGCCCCGCGCCATCTCCGGCGAAGAATCCCCGCTCTGCCCCTCCCCCTCACCCCGACCCCCGCCACAACTCGCCCCACCTACCTCCGCTCCTCCCTTCCCCTCCCGGCCGCTCCACCGCCGCCGCGCCGAAACGCCCGAGCCGCCGCCGCTCCAAGCTCGCCGCCGGCCTTCTCCCGGCCATCTCCGGTGAGCTCGCACCCCTCCCCGTGCTCCCCATCTTCCCCTCTCCCTGTCTCCACCCTCACCGCCGGCCGCCGCCCGCCGGAGCGCCGGCGAGGCTCGCTTCCCCGAGCTCCTCCAGCCAACACTGCCTCAGTGCCGACGTGGCGGGTGAGGTGGCCGCCCCGTCAGTGCCACCCGGGCGCCACGCGGGCACCGGCTGCCACGCCAACCCCCTGCGCCACCTCAGTCCCGCCCGAGTCCATGGACTCGGTCCACATGGACCCGGGCCCACCTATCAGTCGGCCCAGTCCCTGGCTGATGCAATGCTGACGCAGTAATCTAGATTTTTCAGTTGAAAAACAATTCAACTGAAATTAAAAATCTCTGCTGACGCAATAATTCAGATTTTCTTTTAGGAAAATAATTCCAAAAATCCTGATTTTTCATTTTCTCTCTTTTTAAACTTCCAGGAGCCCGTTCTCCCTCGTTTTAACTCTGATTGAGCCCATTCAAATTTCTAAATTCATCAAAAATTCCCCTCTATCCATTTCTATCCTCAATTCAAATATTTGAAGTCAATTTGAATTTAATTTGAATTTATTTGAATTTGGTGGGTTATTTTCACGTGTAGACTTCGACGATTCGGGAGATTTCTTCGACGGAGATTCAAACCAAGAGCAAGGCAAGTCACACTCCTTGATCATGTTGATCCCAGATTTTCAAATAAAATTATGTTGATTTAAATTATATTGCATGCATATTTCTATTCCACGTATTTCAATTCAGTTTTAAATTTAGATATTGCCTACTTGTTAATCCCTCCATTGAATTTGAATTTCTCAATACCTTGTCACCCTAGATTCAAACTCTAGTTAATACATTAGTGTTGGCTAGAGAGTTTAATCAAATGCTTAGCCCTGCTTAATCATATAATTTTGTTTTGGGGTATCTTTCACATAAAATGACAAACCCTTTCACATAAAATGATACGCTTTTGTTATGAACTCTTGACTTTGGTGAGTCAATGAGGTTTATGGAACTATTTTGAAAACAAAATATAAAACTAGTTTAGACTTAGGCAATTGGTTAGAGTGGTGGGTGCAGGCATGCCCTGTTGGTTGGAGCCGCAGTGGTTGATTGTCGTGCACGGGGGTATGTGGTTGGGCCTGAGTCAATTAAGGACCGGTCTGTGAGCTACTATTGCAAAGCCCTAACGTACTACCACAAGGCTGGTATGGGACAGCCCTGGCTAAATAATTTGCGGGTCCCAACCTGAGCCATTTCGTAGGTTGAAAGTGAGCGTGGCGTAGGCCATGAGAAGTCTCACTCGGCTCAAGAGGGGGTCCCGGTCTGGTGGATTCCTTACTGGGGTGAAACCTTAGAGTTGGCTTGGCTAGGTTGAAGGCTTTGCATTGTAAAGGCCTTGTCATGATCTCCTCGCCGCACACCTAAGGAAGTGTGTAACTCGCGTGGCAAAACGGGATGATAATGTCTTGTGGGTAAAGCTGTACAACCTCTGCAGAGTGTATAATCTATCCTGGATAGCCGTGCCCACGGTCATGGGCATGCTGAGTAAAAGTTTTTCATGGATTAGACTTTGTTTTTCAAAATGTTTTGGAAAACCTTGTGGATGGATGAAATCCACGAGAGATGAAAACCTTGCGGATGGATGGAATCCGTGAGAGATTGAAATCTGGTGAATGGATGGAATTCATCAGAGTTGCGCAGTGAAAGCGTGTGGATGGATGGAATCCATACGTGAGCTTTTGGAAAAGATGGTCCGGGTGGGATGCTCGTGAATAGGTTGGTGTTTGGTCGGAGCCTGCACTGACGGTAATATTTTCAATTACAAGTACTGTTTTACTTATTGTATTAAATTCAGCAATTTCAATCTATTTACTGTATTTCATTAAATGTTGTTTTATGCAATTAACCCTATAAGCCTTCCGTTGATGCCTTTATCATTATATTGCATTTCTCCGTGTGACTTGCGGAGTACAAGTTTGTACTCACCTTGCTTTTTCCACACAGAGGAAGACGACTTCGACTACGGAGAAGACCAGAACGAGTAGGCCACGTCTTGCAGTTGTTTGCTTGTGGGCAGGCTTGGGCTTCGCCATTTCAGTTTCGCTTCCGCAGTTTCTTTTGCAGTTATTTTTGCCAATGTGCGATGATGTAAACGCTGGCCATAAGGCCGTACTTTTAAATTAAATAAATGCCATTATGCTTGGTATTTATCTTTGTTGTCCACTGTGTGCACGAGCTGATCCTGGACTAGTGCGATTTACACAGAGGATCCTGGAGTCGTTGCTCCGGGTTCCGACACGAGGTCTGCCTCCGCACGCGCCAGTCCACGGACTCTAAATAAGACGTAGCGTCAAGGTCCGCCTCCGCACGCGAGAGTCTACCTGACTATAAATTTAAGTCGTAAAATGGTGTACCGTTCCATTGCAAAAGCATGGGGTGGAATGATTACAAGTATGAGCACACAAGTGCAGACCCCCCCCCCCCTCCCTCTCCCCGCGCGATGCAAGCAACACCTCAGTCTTCGCGCGGCGCCGAGGGGCCTGTGCCGCTGCCGTGGCCTCGAGGAACTCCTTCGAGCCAACGGAGGAAGTCTCCTCCCCCGCGCAGCGTTTGCCGCATGGCAACCCTCGCCGCATCCTCCCCGACACGACCCCAGATCCGCCGGTGGAAGTTTTGGAGGCCAGGCTCGATGGAGCGAATGGCGTCTGACAGCGCCTCCGGCCGGCCAGGGAGATCCAGCCGGGGGTTCGCCAGCTCCTGCATGTGCCTACACCCACGAGTGTGGAGCATACCGAGGGCAAGGCACGCACCAAGGTAGCCGCAGTGCTCCCCGAAGGTCTTGGCGCTGCGGAGCGCAACGCCCGCCCCCTCCTCGATTAGCCCAAGCGTCTCCATCAGGTCCTCCGGCCCGTGAGTGGCGTCGGGCACGTCAACGCACAGATCACGGAGGGCCTGGTTCAGGGACTCCATTGCCCCCCACGCCGACACGGACGCATCGTCCAAGTCGTGGGTCTTCCCTGCTAGGGCTTCAGCCAGCTGCGTCTTCTCCTCCTCTAAGACGGCGACCTGCTTCAGGAAGGAGGCGCGTTCCTCCGCCGCGGCGCGCCTGTCTTCCTCGGCCTCAGCTCGTGTCGCTGCCAAGGCACCTTCCAGCGCCCGAAGCTCTTCGTCCTTCGCCGCATGAGCGACATCCGCTTCACGAAGGCAGGCTTCCAGGGCCCTCCGCTCTCGGATACGGGCCTCGTCTAGCGCGTCGCCGATAACGAGCGTCTGAAAAGTAGCAGCAAAAATCACCGGGGGCTCGGTAACGCCGTATAAAACACAAAGCGTCGGGGCGGTGGAGACGTCAGCCGCTTCGACAGCGGCAGATATCGGCGCGGTACCCTACAAGAGGTTTTGGGCTTCGAGCACGCCCCCGTTGCTCGATCCTTCACCACGCGCGGGAGACCTCGTCTCGCCTGATGCCGAGGGAATGAGCGAGCAGATCAGAGAGAGTTTCGCGAAGTCAAGCGAAGCGGAGTCACGCTTACCTTCTGCATCCCTCACCACAGTGGAAGGTGGTGCCTGTTCCGCCACCAATACGGGCGCAAGGGCCTCGGTGGTCGGGTGGGAGGACCCCTCGGTAATGTCGGGTGCCACTACGCCAAGCATGGGCCTGCAACGTTGTAGCGACCCTTTGGAGGCGGGGGAGACTGCATACAGGGGCGCTTCGCCTGAGGAGCCGAGGGCGACTCCTCCGTGACGTTAGCGGCCGCAGCTCCCGCTGCGCCATCCATCTCCGTCGCGCCGGATGTATTCCTGGCAGTAGCAGCAGCACTCTCGCCTGCGGCCCCCTCGCCAGGAGTGACGTTCCTCTCCGGGTTGGCGGGTTCCAGCCCGGTCAAGGTCGCGCCCGTGCGCTCAACAACGTCGGCGGGCGGTGCTGACGGTGGAGTCGAGGCGGCGCGCCCCGCCGAGCTGGTCCGGTCGGGCGCGTCACCGATCGACGCGTCGCCGGACGAACGCCCCGCCCCAGCGGTGCCAGCTGCTGAGGGAGCTGGCAGGTTGGCCATGACAGCATCAGACCGAGCCCGGCGCCGCGAAGACGAGGCGTCCGCATGGCCGCCACCGCCATGTTGACCAGGAGTCGCCGCCGCCGGTATCCGGCGCTCCGGCACAGCGATGCCCAAAACCTCGCATGCGCGGTTTACCCGCCCCTGCTTCGCCCTTTGGGTCGCGGCCTCGCACAGCCGGTGCTCCTTGAGTGTGTATGGGCCAAGGAACACCTCAGCGGCACGCTCGGCGTCCTCTAGCCGAGCCACTGCACAAAAGACAGCAGGGAGGTCACGCGAGGGCAGTATGGGTACGTCAAGAGGTGCCTACCAAACGCCAAGCAACTTACAGGGAGCGGAGGGCGGAAGCAGGCAAGACAAGGATGGGTACACCCCATCCTCCCGATCGGCGCCCTGTTGCGCGTACTTCCATCGGGCGGAGAGGGGCGCCACCCCGTACATCGTGAACTCTTCGGCAACGTCGCGCATGCTCAGCCGGCGTGCAACGCTAGCAAGCCTACACAACATTCGCGCATCATCAGCCTCCGGCGTCAAGCTTGGCGCGCTATTAAACGAGATTGGCCCGCCTCAGCATTGCAGGCCACTCGTGCTGGCCATGATGTAATAAAACCATTGCCCTGTCCAGCCGGACTCCCACCTCTCCCAGCCGGCGGGCGCGGGGAATAGCGTTGAACAGGATTCTTGTAGCACGAACTCCACGCTGCCGAAGTTGGAGACAGCCCCCTCAACCTTCCTGGGTCGGCAGCACGCGTCATGCAGGGCGGCGAACAGGCTCGCGCTGGGACGCCAGCCCTCCGTACGTGTGGCCCACGTGAAGACAGCTAGGCGCACTATGGCGTTTGGCGTCAGCTGCGCTAGCTCCAACCCATAGGCCCGCAGGACTTCGCCCACAAACTTCGATGAGGGCATTCGAAGGCCGGCGTCGAAGAAGGCGACGAAAATGATCGCCTCCGTGTCTTGGGGCTTTGGCTCCGTCTCGTCACGGCGGGGCAGGCGAGCCCCGTCGAGCAGCTTGATCTTCCTTTCCCGCACGAGCCGTTGCAGCGTCTCCTCGGTCACGCGGCTCCTCCCCAGTACGCGGGAGCAGCGACCCCTCGAGTACTCCATGGCATCCCACCGCTTGTCGTCGCGCGAAAGCCCTTGCAGCACTTGCTCGTAGTCCCCAGAACGAAGGGACACCTCGTCCCGATTAGGCGAAGGGCCGTCGCCGGGGTGGCGGGGGGCATCACCAGAACCGGCCATTGCTCTCTAAGGATTAGGGCAAAAGGGTTATTGCCGCGACACAAGCAAGGATAGGCGACAGGCGGGACAGTGCATCCCCACAACAGCGACAGCGCTTTATAAAGCCCGCTCGTCTCCTCCACGACCAGAGGCGCAGCCAGATTAAAACCTGCAGCGGTTCGGCTACCCACGACTGGAAGGAAGAACCACCGGCACCTGGGGGAGCGTGCCGGGTAGGTGGCCGGGCAGTGCGCAACGCCAGTACATGCCCGACACGCGTCCCACTCCCCTAGGGAAGCGGCGAGCGGGTGCGCTCACGCAACTGCTCACATCCCACAACACGCCAGTCATTAACCGCCGCGTGCCCCACCTACGGGCGGACGGTCTGCATGACAAGACAGCTCGCCCCCTGACAGGCCAGACGTCGGCACAATTCCAGCCGCCATAAAAGCACACTACCAGGACGATTCGGGGGACGGAGCGCGTGCGCGTCTACCTCGACTCGGCGCCAGCCTCCGCTGCCACCCGTTCGAAGGGTGGAGGACGGAGCGCGCGCGCGTCTACCTCGACTAGGCGCCAGCCTCCGCTGCCACCCGTTCGAAGGGAAGGGGACGGAGCGCGCATGTCTCTACTTCGACATGGGCGCCAGCTCCGCTGCCACCCATTCGAAGGGTAGGGGACGGAGCGCGCGTGTCTCTACTTCGACATGGCGCCAGCTCCGCTGCCACCCGTTCGAAGGGTAGGGGACGGAGCGCGCGCGCGTCTACCTCGACTCGGCGCCAGCTCCGCTGCCACCCGTTTGAAGGATGACGGACGGCGCGCGCGCGTCTACCTCGACTGTGCGCCGCCTCCGGTACCAACCGATCGGAGGACGAAGGACGGAGTGCGCGCGGTGTCAACAGATGTTTGAAGAAGCCGAACAGCACATGCGACCACAATAACTCGAGAATACAAAGGTCAATTTGCGGCAAGCACAGACATGCTCTCGTAAACAGATATGCGTCACCACACCAACATATACTCGTTTACACAATCAGAGCGTGCGGATGACTTCATATCTGTCTAAGAGAGCAGGTCAGGCCTTGCCATTTCCACATCAAGCCGTGAAGTATTCCCACAAATAGGACATATTTTGTTCACCAGCGCTCGCTGACATTAGCGTCGGTCGACGCAGTCATCAAACGCAGATGAACAAAAGTTGGCCTACATGTGAGAAGTTAACCATGAACAGGTACGGGACGCGCAGCAAGGGATGTCTAGGGAGCGGCCCCCGACGCCAACATATTTATACCCAGCCTCACCAGGCGAAGAGTCGCCAGCATGGAGGGACGCCAATCGGTGGCATGCCAACCGACGGAAGCGCAAACGGGGGGTGTCGGGCGGTTCAATTACCAGTGGTGGGTAAGTGCAACCGTCCGCAGCCCACCGCGTGCACATCGGAAACCGTCGCATGCTCCACTCACGAGAAGGCGCACTACACGACGCGACAGCCCGCCCCCTGGCAAGCCAACCGCCATTAAAAGCGCACCACCAGGCGGCAAGGTCACAACGACTTCGAAGCGCGCGCGTCTCTACTTCGACATGGGAGCCAGCTCTGCTGCCACCCGTCCCAAGGGTAGGGGACGGAGCGCGCGCGCGCCTCTACTTCATCAGCAATTTCGGCCTCAGACCTCGGGCTCCGCAACACACTAAGGCTTCGCAAGATCAGGAGGAATTCACAGGCCGCACGGACGGAGGGGGCCAAAGGACTCGGCAACATGGCTTCGGCCCTGTGAAGCCCTTCCCCATGAGAGGCTCCTGTTGTAGGGGTGGCCCCCACCTAAACCCAGCAGGCCTGTTAGAAGACTATAAAGACCAGAGTAGAACATGTGTAATGACTCAAATACCCCTAATGGGGATAAATTGATGTAAGGGCATAATTGTAAAAGCGCATCCCATATGCATATGTATAAGGAAAGGCTATGGGAGGAAGGGAGGGGGACTCTCCCACTCTCCACTACCATCTCTCTCTCTGTTTGGTCTGTAACCACAACACCACCCATCCAATTGCGCCATGGCATTTGACCAAGCTTCACCCTAGCATGTATTCACACCTTAGCTGTGATATTAACGTATTGGTATTTTGGGGGGGTCACTTGAGCTATTTCGACTAAGAACTGTTCCAAACACAATTTGTTGGACCGGATCAGAAGAGTGACATGGAAAGATATCGTCACGTGACAGCCCATGCCGGCGGGTTGAATTCAAGGATTTAATGCTAGAAAATTCGTGGTTCATTTTCTCAAAAGCAGCTTATTCAGGGGTCAAAGTTTGATGCAGCCATTTATTGCCATAGGCATCGATATCAACTCAAAATATGACTGGCACCTTACAGGCAAGCGACGGACGATGACACCCTGCAACGCCGATAAGTTTCAATATCTAGGTGTTTCTCGTTTCGACTTATTTTTTATTTGTTATTCTAGTTAGTTTATCTTATATTGTTCATAGTTTTTTGACATAATTAAATTTTAAAAAATATAAAATAGAAAAACGGATTAATTCATCTTAAATAATACAAAAAAATATGAGAAAAAAAGCGTAAACAAAAAGACAAAAAACTAAAATTCAGAAAAGACAAAATTAAAAATCTAAAAGTTAGAAGTAAAAAACTAAAGCCCAAACGAGCGCGGGCTATTTAGAACACAGAATTTTTCTTTTGTTCTTTTTCGGAAATGAGAGACATCGAGTGAAAATAGATGTTTACTTCTCTCTAAAATTGCTAGTACGTAGCTGTCGCGTTTCAAACAGACGTTACACTCAGGTACTCCAATTTAATCTCGATTAAAATCTACCCTACTCTATAATACACCAAAATTTTCTTTACTAAATCCACCCCCTCAACTACCCCCACAGTCATGCCTAATCTAAATCCACCCAGATTTGTGTACCAAAGTAATCCAACTTCATACAAATGAATGGCCTGGATCTCTCCTTAAACTTTCTTCTCTTACTCATTGAAGATCCTAAGGCCAAAATCATTCGGATCATGCACATCATTGAACCCACCACCCCCTCCAACCGCCCGTGAGCCTGCCTCCCCCCACACGAGCCCGTGCGCCTCCTCCCCCTAATTCTCCTCGCTCGCGGCGCCCTCCTCTCTCCTGCTCCTTCCACCCGGCCGCCGTCGCCCTCGCCCTGCCTCCCCCTGATTTCTCCCTCGCCTCCTCCCCCGCCCTCCGCCGGCGCCGCCTCCTCCCCCGCCCTGCGCTCCGCCGCCGCCACCTCCTCCTCCCCACCCCGCGCTGCCGCTGCCTGCTCCTCCCTCGCTCATCTGCTCCACCGCCGCCGCCTCCTCCTCCCCACCCCACGCTGCCGCTGCCTGCTCCTCCCCCGCTCATCTGCTCCACCGCCGCCGCCTCCTCCCCACCTCGCGCCGCCGCCTCCTCCTCCTCACCTGCCCCCACTGCCTCCTTTAGCCGCTAGATCCGCGCCGCCTCCTCCTCCCCACCTCGCGCCGCCGCCTACTCCTCCTCACCTACCCCCACTGCCTCCCTTTAGCTACTAGATCCGCGCCGCCGCCTCCTCCCCGGCACACCGTCTCCGCAAGCTCCACCCCCACCATTCCCCTTCGCCTCAAACCCCGCAAATGCTCCCCTCCGCTACCCATCTCCGCCTCCCAAAACCCTAGCCCCTCGCCTCGCCGCCCCCCATGTCGCCTCCGCAGCCGCAGCCGCCGGTGGCCAGTACACCGGATCCCCCTGTGCCGGCGTGGCTCCACAGCCTCCCGTACACCCCGGAGTACCGCCCCACGGCGTCGGAGTTCGCCGACCCCATCGCCATCCTCTCCCGCGTGGAGCGGGAGGCCGCGGCCTACGACATCTGCAAGGTCATCCCGCCCTACCCCCGCCCCTCCCGCCGCTTCATGTTCGCCCACCTCAACTGCTCCCTCGTCACCTCCTCCGACAGGCCCAATTCTACAACCTCCGACGCCTCCAACCCTACCTCCTCGTCGCCAGCCTCCGCCGCCGTGTTCACGACCTCTCAGACACATTTTGTCCTGAAAGACATGTTGGACGAGGTATTGGATTTGATTTATTGAGATGTTCGTTCTTGTTTTAGTACTTGCTATTCTTTATGATTTTCCATACCTATTTCTTGATATGTGATATTCTCAATTTTTCTAATTGGAAAGTGATTGCAGAAGGTGGGAAATAATACGCAGAGAAATAGGTCTGTATTCAGCACCTTATCTTGGTTCCTTTGATTGTGTTCTAAGCTTAAATAGAACCTCAATGACTTGGACCGTATGCGTATGGTTTGCAATATCCACTATACACATCTGTTAGCTATCTGCTGTTGCATGATTTCTCCTGGTTAATGAAATACAATGGAAGTGGCTGGCTGTGGTTAGATAGGCTGAATGAAGTGGTACTTTTAGTGAAAGGTGTGGTATTAGTTTACTTTGCTGTTTTGCGTTCATTATGCCATCTTAGCTTCTGCCTGGTAGGATCACCATTAAATAGTAAAAAAGAAGTTAGATGGAATAATATAGAGTGTTGATGCCATCTGCAATGTCAGTTAGCTATGGAAAGCAGTAAAGATGAGGCTCCATTACAAATGTTATGCTTAGTTCAAGCCCCATGTGAATATGTGATGCATCGATTGCTATTGATTGCTTTGCTAATCTTGATTGGTCGATTGATACTGCCTGCCCTATGCACTGCCTGCCTTAGGGAATTGGTATTGTAGGTTGTTAGGCTGTTAGCGATCAGTGGTATAAGCATAGAAACACCATGCATGCAAATTGCGGGTTCGAGGAAAACATGAAGATTTCAAGGCCAACATTTGTATATACCATAGGTTGGGTGGGTTATTTGTATAGATTTTCCACGATGATTTTATGTTATTTGATAATATAGCATCGAAGAAAAGTATTATTTACTGTATGGTTTAGTATTCTGTTGTGTAAAGTTTAGTGTTCTGTTGTATGTTCCGATTTGTGAGATTATTGCATCAATGGTATTATTTCTTCCATCTCAAACTGCCTTGATGAGTGATTATTGAACCAGTAGTTAGCTTTCCAGATGTAAAGAAAAGGTTGACTACAATAATGTGCTATTTTAGTGTTAATTTTAAATAAACTAATACCACGTATGCTGCCTTAATGCAAATGTATAGATCCTCACTACCATGAACTATTTGTCATCATTTTAGTTTTTTCCCAATTGCTGAAAGCACATAGAGCACTTTTGATCCCCGAGTGTTTTTGTAAAGGCTATAAACTATAATTGAGGCAATTGTTGGGAGTATGGACTTTGGACATGAAATTTGGACTAAATTTTGTGTGTGTTTTGTCTTTCCACTAAATTCATGATCAAATGTGTTACTCGAAGCATATAACAAATGTGTGTAATTGGAATCTGGGAGAGTCTGAAAAAGTTGATTGGACTGTATATTACTTTTGTTGAAATGATGTTCCATTATAGGTCTGGCTTGGTGCTACACTTGTTTTTTTGGATATACTGTCCTGTACTTTTCGGTTCTCTTGCTGGGTGTTTGTTATGTGTGATGCTACTTGTAAAGAGGCAAACTTGTCATGGCTGATTCTTAGTGTATGTTTGTTATTTTTGGTGAAGTGTATCTTGCCGTAATGATAATATACATAATTGCCATGTCATACTGAGTAACTGTGTGCATTCGCTGCCAGAAAAGGTTGCAAATGAAGAAGCACAGCCTTCTTCCTCGACACCATCACACGTACACTACTGTCATTCTTCAGTTTGACATTTTCACTATGTAAAGGCTCTGTTAGAATAGATCATTAGTATATCAAAAATTTGTTTGTAGCAATCGGACCAAAGTGCTAATAAATATACCTCATGAAAATCAGTACTGTCAAGGAATTCACTTAAAAAAGTTTCTGGGTTATAAAAAATTGATGATCAAGTTTGCTTGGGATGGTTCATGGTCGGTCCCCATACCGTTAGCCCTTTTCAACATTCTTGTATGAGATCTCATAATAGGGAATGTAGATGCCTGAAAGGAACTTAGATTGCCAATATTTCGAAGCTTCACCAGCAAACTTCTTCAAAGCTATGATTCACCATTCATGTACCTTCAGATTCCTTTCTTGATAGATGGGCAAAGAACGTCATTTTTGTTCTGGAGCTAAAGCGTAGAGGGAGTTGTCTTCCGTGATAACACGTTACACCAATTAACCAACAATGGACTTTAGAATAATTTCGTGTTTAAGCTCCCTTCCTCCCTCCATTGCATTTCTTTGTTATGCATGCTTTTAGTTAACTGGAGAACCGAAATGCATCCAGACAAGCATAGTTTTCTTTGGCTGATGTTAGAATTTGTACATTTGGCAGGTCTGGTTTCGTGTTAACGAACTACTGCATCCAGTGTATTATGTATGTAATCTCTTATTATTTTCTTGCCACCTTACTGATTGCCAACCTGTGTACATTTCAGGCATTAGATTACTGTCATTCTCTAGGAATTATGCATCGTGATGTCAAGCCTCACAATGTTATGATTGACCATGAGCTCCGCAAGCTTCGTTTGATTGATTGGGGACTTGCTGAGTTTTACTTTCCTGAGAAGGAATACAATGTTCGTGTTGCTTCAAGGCAAGTTGATAAAATACAGCTTTCATGATTCTGTAGTTCTGGTCATTGATGGTATTCTGTTCATTAAAATTTTTAGCTCATCCTGTTATCCTCAAGAAGAGATCCATGTTTCCCTTGTAACTTTATTTATATTGTATTTGGGGTTAGCATTAGTTCATCATACCAGTTTCAAATTTCAATTCAGGGATGTCCATGTGTTAATATCTTAAGTAACAAATCCTTCTGCCATCCAGGTTCCCTTTTTTTGAAAAAGGTTTGTTGTATGACTTAAATGCTACAATAGTTGTTTGTTTTCATATTTCAAATCCCTTTCTGATTTAGCAAAATCACCATACCAAATTTGATGTTTTTATTGATAAGAGTAATACATCTTACTATACTGAGGTTAGACCAACTTTATCAGTCTTAGCAGACTATATGAACCCTTATATTTGCACATCTGGATATTTTATCTGTGAAATTTTTTTCTTAATTCAGGTATTTTAAAGGGCCTGAATTGCTGGTTGACTTCCAAGGTTATGATTACTCTTTGGACATGTGGAGCCTTGGCTGTATGTTTGCTGGAATGGTGTGTACGCAATGGCCTTGCTTCTCTAAATTACTAAATTATTATAGAATTACAGCGTCAGTTGGGATTTATATACTGTTTTGGAAACAGATATTCCGCAAGGAACCATTCTTCTATGGCCACGACAACCATGACCAGCTTGTCAAAATAGCCAAGGTTTGCTATTGTCATAGTCACAGTTGTCTTTGTTTTTGCTCACATAGTTGTGCTCCGAATGTGCTTAGATGTGTGTTTATACTGGGCATTTGCATATGCATGTATATATTTTCTATTTTTTGGTTGAAGATATTGCAGTCATTCACAATTGATGAACTGGTTATACTTCTGAGCAGGTGCTAGGTACTGATCAGCTTAGTGCTTATTTCAATAAATACAGAATTGTGCTTGATCCTCAGCTTGAGGCCCTGATTGGGAGGTATCTCACAGTACTGTGAAGTGTTATGGTTTCACTTCAGATCACATTTTGCATCAGGAAATAACATTGTTTTGCTTCACACGTATGTTGTTGATTAAACACAGGCATAGCAGGAAACCTTGGTCCAAGTTTGTGAATGCAGAAAATAGGCATCTCGTATGTGTCCACAACGATGATTGTGAAACCTGGCCCTGTTATTGATTTTCTACTTGCCAACCAGAAGGTTGATCACCCGAACAAAATTTACTGGGCTAAGGTAAGTTTTCTTCACGTTGCTAATGAAAACAATAGTTTAAGAACGAAGGACAAAAACCATTGGACCAGGCTCTTAGATATCTATAATTGTATCCTTGTTTAATTTTGTAGGCCAAGCGTGCATTGAAGAATTTAAGGATAAAAACAAGTCCAACAAATAGGGAATACAAGATCATTGGTTTTAGTGAAAGGAATTGCTACGAACAAATGTGAGAGCATATTGACATTTGTTGTTTTAATGATGCTTATATTATTGTGTGCACTGGATGCTTGGCTTTGCAATTTGTATTCTTAGTTTTCTGCAATTTTCACTATTTCTTGAAGTACTTTGTAGGAATGATCATTTATTAAGTACTTGCTGATATCTAGGTTCACGCTAAAGCAAAGGAATGGTGACAATGGTGACTCTGAAGCAACAGAAATATCTGTCTATGATTACTTTGTGAAGAACCGGGGCATAGAGTTGAGATACTCTGGTGATTTTCCCTGTATTAATGTGGGGAAACCGAAGAGGTCGACATATTTCCCAATTGAGGTAATTATTGTTGTGATCCCAATGTAGTTCCTTCACTGTGCCTTATTCGTGCTGATGCTGTGTCGAATGTTTCCTTGTTTACCAGCTATGTTCTCTTGTGCCTTTGCAAAGATATACCAAGGCTTTGAGTACACTTCAAAGGTCTTCGCTTGTTGAAAAGTCCAGGCAGAAACCTCAAGAAAGAAGTCTGATGTGAGTGGCTCCTTTATTTCAGTTCAATGGATGTAGGTGTGCTTTCTTTACTGTTTTATTATCAATGGATTATTGGCAGGTACTTCGACGCAGCAACTATGATTCGGAACCCATGCTGAAGGCATGTAGCATTTCGATAGCTCAAAGTTTTACTCAAGTTGGTGGTAGGGTACTGCAGGCCCCGAAGGTCGGTCAGAACTGTTTATGCTGTATTTTTTTTTCAATTACCACTTCGTGCTTGTGAAACTGTTATAGTATATATCTAATATAATCATGTTGTGCAGCTAAAAGCTGGAAATGGTGAAGATATTTTTACACGTAATGGGCGTTGGAACTTCAACAATGAAAAGAAAAAACACGTTAAAAAGCTACAATGTATGAGACGTGACTCTTAATGAATCTGATTGTTCGTTTTATTTTTTACAAATTTTATCTTATTTTGTATTATTACCGTAGCGTTAGCACGGGCATACTACTAGTTCTTTTAATTTATGTTTAAAAAAACACTCCGTATAGCACTCCACTTTAGCCGGCTTAAAGGCGCCAAGTGTGAACGATGATCGACTTTGTTTGACTCCCGCGTGTTGACCGCGGGAACGACTTATGAGTGTTGCTGACGTGGCACATCTGGCCCCACCCACCAACACCACGCCAGATCTTCTGTGGTAGTGATAGTACAAAACTTGTTAATTAGAAGCACTCACAGGGTTGCATCCGTCACCGGCGGCGAACCCGTCGCCGTGCGTCCCGTCCGGGCACGCACACCGGTAGCCCGGAGACCCGCTCGGCGTCTCCACGTCGCTGCACGTCGCGTTGGCCGCGCACTGCCTTCTTCCGCCGCCGGCGCACGTCCCGTTGAGCCACCAACCCAGCTCCGCCACCCCGAACTCCATCGACATCACCGCCTCCTGCGTGACGCCGTACACCGCCATCGTCAGCACTTCGCCACAGCGAGCATTCTCCACATTCTTCCACTGCAGAAACAGTTCCTCCCTTGACGCCGGCGTCGACGAGATGCACGTCACGGCGGTGTCGTTGTTGCCGGCGCACTGAGCCGTGCGGAGCAGCCTGGACATGACGTCGGCGGGGACGCTGCAGATGGAGCTCGAAGCGTTGTCGCAGCCTCCGCGGAGGTACAGAGCGGTGAGGGATAAGACGCCGTAGTTGGCGCCGGAGAGTGACCTCTTGGCGTCGGAGACGTTGCGGCTGCACGAGGGCTGGAGGGCGACGCGTAGGGTGGAGGCGGTGGAGTTGAACGACTGAATGGGTACCATGGCCGCCGTGGTATTTATGAGGAACGAGGTGGAGGCGGTGGCGTTGCAGGATAACTGGATGGGGCAGCCGGCGGAGAAACCGAAGGGGTAGGGCACGACGGGGCTGCTGCCGCACCTCCGGTTGCACCCGCCGGCGGCGGCGGCGGAGAAGGCTTCATGGGGGAGCAAGAAAAGGAGTAGGAAGAAGGGAAGGTGCATCTCTCGGTGCATGCACTAGACTTCACTTGGGAGTTTGTACCACTCGCTGTGTGCTGCCTGCCTGCACAATAAGAGAGAGAGAGAGAGAGAGAGAGCGCGCGAGCGGTGTAGTAGCCGCTTGTTGAACGGGGGTGTGGCGTGCTAGGTAAGCTTGATTAGTCCAGACAAAATGGTCGAGGAAACAACCCTGAATATGCTTATTTTTTCCTCACTCTTTCTCTAAGTTTGTTTTTGTTGCTCTTTTGACTATTACTAGCTTCCACTCCATATCTGCGGACGTGTCAATGTACTAAAGTACACAAAAATAAATAAACACAAAAAAGATAGGAAAAACATATATTTCATTCATTCATTTGAGAAAAACAAAATTACAGATCCCTTTATATATGTGCGCTCCGTAGCTGCTTTGCGTAGCAGATCTGTCATAAATGATGTGATGTCCTGGTTCCCGGGGTCTCGGAAGGCCCTCGGTTAATTACATCCGCAGGGTAACCCACGAAAAACCTCCGATTAAGCTGTGCATTGGTCGTCGTCTTCAGTTTTCACCTTACGTTCCTCGTGCAAGGGATGAATGATTAATGAAAGTATGGGCATTGCCATTATCCATAGCCTCGTTGGTTTATGGGGCCGTTGACAACGTGGTCGTCACACTTGACAATGCCCGCCCATGCCATTCGACCTCATCGGTATCGAACGGACATAACAGAAGTGATTTGAAATATGCATGATTAATGCTTAGCATGACCAATCTGACAACAATGGCGACTAGAATCGATGTCGTAAGTATAGCCCGAGTGGAAGAATTAGTAGAGCAGGCCACGAGGGTCAAGTATCAATGTGATCGACAACCATAGGAAACCGTCTGTGGTCAAGATTCATCAGAGTCAAAACCCACCAAGAAACATCTGTGGTCGAAATCCATCGGGAAACAGCCATGGTCGAAATCTATGGTGGTCGAACCCTATCTAGAAGTGCTTATTGGTTGAGCATCACTGTGATTGAATTCGTAGAGAAATCTCTATGGTCGGAAGTCACATGGTCGACACCCATGGGAAGACATCCAGGGTCAGCAACACATCGTGGTCAAAACCCATCAGAAAACAGCCATGGTCAATAGTCATTGTAGTCAACACCACCAGGAAACATCCATAGTCGACACCGTTGAGCAACATCCGAGGTCAGCAGTCACAGTAGTCCAAAACCATCAGAAAGATAGCCATGGTCGAACAGTCATAGTAGTCGAAATCCATCAGAAGACAGCTGTGGTCGAAATCCACCGTGATCAAAATCCATCGTAAAACAACCGTGGTCGAAACCCACCATGGTCGAAACCCATCGGAAGACAACCATGGTCGAAACCCATCGTGGTCGACACCCATCGGAAGACAGCAGTGGTCAAAACCCATCGGAAGACGGCTATGGTCAAAACCACCATGGTTGAAACCCATCGGAAACGTCCATGATCGAATAGTCACAGTAATCGAAACCCATCGGAAGACTGCCATGGTCGAAACCCACCATAGTTCCATTGGATAGATCTTGAATTCAAAATTTATGATTTCAATTTGGATAAAAAGGAAACACCAAATCATCAAAATATCACCAGAAATTCAAATGAACTCTAAAAATTATGATTTTAGTTCCATTGGATAGATCTTGAATTTAGATGAATTTAGAAATTTGTCTCACTCAATTTGGAGTTAAAATGAATAAGTTATGCTCCTTTGAATATTTCAGTTCAGTTAATTCCAAAAATTATTAAATCTCTGACAGTGGGTCCCACATGTCATTTTCTTTTTATTTTATTTCCTTTCTTGATGTGCCGCTGACAAGTGGGCCCAGCTACTATCCAGTGGGGTCCACCTGTCAATAGGGTCCTGTGCAGGCGTTTCACTGACCAGCGGGGCCCAGAAGGCAGTCGGCCCACCGACCGACAGCGGCTGACGGGCGGGGCCCAGCTGTCAGTGGGGATAATTAAAAGAAACGCTCGACCGCAACGCGCGGAGCCAGGGCTCGAACGCGCGCCGCGGGAGCGAGAGGGAGGAAGAGTAACGCTGAAAGCCACTCGGACAGCCGAGCGATGCTTACCCTATATGGGTAATAAACCCCTTTGAAGTAGCTCACGGAGGGGGCCGGGCAGAGGAAGTCGGGGGCAACGGTGGCCGGCGGCGAGGGCTGCCGGGAAGGTCCGGGGGTTTCGTGAAATGCAAACTCCGGGTGCCGGGGAAGATGTGGGTGCAGATGGCTGGGGGTGACGGCCACCGGAGAAGGCTGGCGGCGTACGGTGGCGGAGGCTCGGGCGGAAGCTCCGGTGATGGCGAGGTACGGGCTTCGGGAGGTGCGGGGGAGACTAGGGATAGCTTCGCGACGCTCCGGAGATGGTTCAAGAGCGGGGAATCTGGTTCTGGTGGCTCGGTTTGCCGGATTGGTGATCGCCGGAGTTGGGGAAGGAGGTAGGCTCGCCGGCGATTTAGGGGTTCTCGGTTCACTTGCTTGCAGGGGAGGGGAGAAGAGGGTGCTGCGACGCCAATGCGGTTTCCGGGCGAGGTTTTATAGCCGGGGAAGAGGCGCGCGGTGAGGTCGACATTTGGGCGTCGCCCTGTTCACACTAGCGGGGGGGGGGATGGACTAAATCTCCTCCGAGATTTTGTGTGAGAGAGAGGGCGGGAGGTGCATTGAACTCGCCTGGGGGTGTAGGAAAGAGCGGGAGGGGGATTTGCTGCGGCAGCGCGAGAGGGAGGCTGCGACGCCTGCGCGTGGAGGAAGAAGGAGGGAGGAAGAAGAAGAGCGGGGGCGCTCGGTCCCGCTCGCAGAGGGAGAGGCGCGGGTGGAGGCGGGGCCACCGGTCAGGGGGAGGGGTTCTGGCGCGTGGGCTCGCGCGGCAGTGAGACATGGGGCGCGGGCCCGCGGCGCAGACGCGCCCGGGACAGAGCGCGGGAGAGGGAGATGGGGGCTGGGCTGGGCCGAGCGGCCTGGTCTGGCTCCCATCCATTTTATTTATTTTTTTCTTTTTCTTTTTAATTTCCTTCTTCCCTTTTTGCTCTTATTCTCCTTAATGCCCTTGTATATTATTTCTCCACTTTTGTTCACCTACATTTGGATTTATATTTTTGGCACATATTTGTAGATACAGAAATTTAATATGTCTTTTCATATACATACATACATACATACATACATACATACATACATATATATATATATATATATATATATATATATATATATATATATATATATATCCCCATATAGGTTAGCATTTTAATTGCTCACCTCCTTTAACTTGCTTACCATAATTTTTAGAGATGATATTTCATGCTCATTTACATTTCTCCCTTGGCATTTTATGGATCATCTTTTCAGATTCTTTATTTGATGTTCATGTTATGTCATTTTATGTGCTGATTTCTTCCCTCTTTTTACTTTTGAAATTCCTTTATATTTACAAGAAAGTCCATAAACTCCAATTCAAATGAAAAGCAAATAAAATAATCCAAAAGCTCCGCAATTTAATATTTACATTTTTCAGGATGTTACACAGGCAGTCAAAGACGTGGTCGCAAAAACGTGATCGTAGCACATGCTCAACACCCAAGCAGTCAAAGACGTGGTCGCAAAAACGTGATCATAACAGCTGGTTGACATAGTGTGCCACAACGTGGACGTATCGGCCGATCAACTCAACGTGATAAAACACAACCGCTCGATCCCCCAGTGATCGGAATATAGTCGTACCGGTTTAATCGACGCAATGTGGTCAATACGCATGATCGAAAGCAATAATCGATACCACTAGTGATCGCGAACGTGGTCGTACCGGCTAAACGTGGTCGTATTAGTCTGATTGATGCAGTGTGGTTGTAGCCGGCCGTTGTGCACAAAAACTCATCAAACAAGCTACTGCAAGCTTTTCGGCGTAATTAAATTTAAAAAATAAAAATGGAAAAAGGTTCTCTCATCATGAACATTGCAAAGTAATACGGGGAAAAAGGCAAAAAAAAAAGCCTGAAAATGACAAAATTAAGAAGTTAGAATCTAAAAGCCAAAAGCATAAGTCAACTTGAGCACGCCCGTATTTGGATGCAATGAGTTGCATATATTTATGTCGTAGTGTTGCAACTTTATTTTTTTTTTGTATTTGCTATACATCAGTTAACTAAAACTCTTGCAAAATCAGTTGAATTTTTAACTTTTAGATGGACTTAACGATTCGTGCTCTGGTGAGCTTATCACCATCCTCTCCAACACCGACGTCTCCGATCGCCATCGGGTTAGGGCTCAAGTTTACCAGGTTAAGGTTTCAGATTCATCGAGGCCAGTTTTGGAGGATGGGAGGGATGAACTACTTCAGACGGTGTTATCACAGACGGTTCAATACCTTCATCACAGATGGTTTTTAAACCATCTGTATTTATTTGTCAGTAATAATAGATGGTTATCACAAACGGCTCTTAAACCGTTTGCGATAAGTTAAAACATAGACGTTTTTTAAAAACCACCTGTGATATTCCGTTATCACAGACAGTTTTTCAAAAAACTGTCTATGGTATTGTATGTCACAGATAGTTTTTTTAACAACTGTCTGTGATAGCAGAATATCACAAACGGTTTTTGCTATTAACCGTCTGTGATATCGTACATATCATAGATAGTCGTTTTTTAAAAACCGTCTGTGATATATATATATATATATATATATTCGTATTTTTTGAGCTCATTTGATATATTTAAAAATTCAAACAAACAATAAACGCAAAAAAATTAGAGCAGGCTTAATCACCTGCAGCCTCCTCACTGGACGGTAGGCAGGCCTGTTGTCCCCCCACCGGGCGGCAGGCTGCCTGCCGTCTGTTGGCGGGGTGGCAGGCGTCTCCCGCCGGTGTTCTCTCCTCGTATCACCTCGTCGATGCTGTCGTCCACCCATCGGATAGCAGAAATACCATTTATATAAATGCAATACACATACAATTAGTTTTGTAAACATCGTACATAATAATGCCAAATTCGGTTTTGTCTCCGTATACATGTAGCATCGTCTCTGACACTAGACGTACGTAGCTCGCATCGGCGGCTCGTCAATATCCACAGAAGCTCCCGTGCAATTGCCAATTGCGGACTTTTACACCCTAGCTCGCCCGTAGATAATGCTGCATCTCCACTCAATTGACTTCCAAGTCCAGTAATCAACTCGTACTGGTTTCTGATTGGTCCGAACGTAGGATAGGTGCTAGGTACCGTGCTTCCATCGTTCAGAAAACAATGTAAATAATCAAGAAAAAAATCCAATCCATAGCTAGCCGTGTAATTACACAGAGACTTCTCTAATTTAGTTGGATGAGAAAGCTAGTTAGCATGTAGAGAAAAAGATAACGTGTACCAGTTGCAACTGTTTTTTCGAGAGGGTACAAGACAAACGTATAGGCAACTCATACCATCCACATGTGCATACACGCTATCGTGTCCTCTTCACACACCGGAAACTTTTGAAGAGATACGAGACCTTACGGAGCGTAAATGTATGTTTCCCACAAAAACACATATGTGTGTGTATATATACTTTTTAATGATTCGGTGAACGCAAGAGTTTTCATCCGACTATTGAACCTTGACGGGCGGGAGTCCACTCCCTCGCCATCCGAGCGTAGTTGCGACGTGCTATTTTGTTGTAGCATATATCCAGCGCATTTTGGTTAGACTGTGACCCATCTGTGAAAGTGCTGTGGTATTAGGAAAGGTACTGTCTACCTGGTAGAGATGGTAATTGTATCTGTTTACCTATGCATCCACAGATAAATATCATAATGGAGTCAGGTATATGATATTTTCTTTACCCACAGGCATGAAAATAGAGGAACACTCTACCTGTCGGGTAAACAGGCACGGGCATGGGTAAGCTTCACCCGTACCTGTCTTGTCCATTTATTGCTGGCACATTTATTGCTGTTGCTTTCTGATCAAACATTTAGTTTGTTATTTTTTCCCTAGACTCATTAGAAGCACTCTTTGATTGCAATTACCTGACGCATGCTTGTTGTATATGCGTATTTTTAATACTTCAATTAAGGGGGGTCTTCTTTAATTGTGCAATTCCCTTCTCTATTGCTGTTACTTAAAACTGATCCTAGACTCTTTAGTTCCTGACCTAGGGAATAATTGATTTTTATTATAAGTTTGGAAAGGACCCTAGTAAGGAAATCTACTAATTTAGAACTGAATTTAAACAGAACAAAAAATGATAGCTATTATATTTTCTAGCAACAGCTGTTGTTTATATGTATCTGTCATTAGTTCAACTATTAGATAGTGATTCTCAGTTCGTGGGTAAACGAGCATGCCCGCGGACGACGGGTATAGGCGAGGTCTTCGTCTGTCGTCCTTCACAGACATGCCCATGGGAGTAAATTGGGATCGCAAGCATGGATATAGGCGAGCACTACCTGTGCCCGCCGCGCCCGATTGCCATCCCTACTCCCTAGGCGATCTTCTATGGCTGGTCTTGCACCAAGGTAGCACAAACTATTGGTGTAGAAGATCCTACCAAGCAATTGGGCTAGTTCATTTTAGTTTTTGTTGAAAACTTTTGGCTACGGTTAATAAATAGTAGTGGTTAATAGAAGCAATTGATGAACAGTAGTGCATTATGTAAGAAAAATGATGCAACGAAAAGTACTACAACATTTGGACCGACATATGACTTACAGAATTATGATATAATAAAATACAAAGTATATTATAATATATGAAAAATAATAATAGAAGCGACTTATAGAAGCTGAGGCGTTCGTATTGGCTTCTGCTTTTGGAAGCAAAAGCCAGAAGTAGAAGCCAATACGAATAGGCTTTGAAAACTATGCTTTGATCCTCTACGCCATTCAAATCCGTTTTGAATTTTAAAATTATGGGTCAAAAGTTTGAATCTGAATTAAAAGATCTCAAATCCAAATTGATAGTTCCAGTTGAATGTTTCGAATCTTCCATGAAAGGTTTAAATCCAAATTGAAAGTTCTCAATTCAAAGTTTTCAAATCCGAATAGAAAGTTTGCATATCTGAGTAGAAAGTTCTTAGTTGAAAGTTTGCATATCCGAACAGATGTTCTAGATCCGAATAGGAAGGTCTCAGTTCAAAATTTAAATCCAATTGAAAGATTTCCAACCTTCAAATCCAAATCGGAAGTTTCCCTTTAATGCCACCGATGATCAATTGCTGATTCTTTTTGGTTTCGATTTATGGCTTTTGATTTTTAAGCTGTCCGTATGAGAGAGTACGAAATAGTAAAAACTCGTATACAGTTTTGGCCGATATAAATGAAGTTATTACAATATATACTACAATCATCTTATAAACCTCATATTAAAAAAAACACTCCGTTTAAAAACTAGTTACTATAAAAAACTAAAAATAGTTTTTGAAAACCAGAAAGAAAAGGCTAACTGGCGTGGAATTATTCATAGCTCTTTGTTGCTGCAGTCCAGTACGGGCCGTGGGGGACACAAAAAGGTTGGAAGGGAAAAGGGACGACGACAAAGCTTGAAAGCTACAACGCCGGTCTGGTCGAACCGCGTTATACGCAAGTAACGAGCGATGGAGGAGTGTGCCGTTGCTGGACTCAACTAGGGTCAAGCTGGACTTGAGACGCAACTAGGGTCAAGCTGGACTTGTTCAAACTCCCCAACTTGACTGGCTCCGCCACTGAATCGATAGAAGCTGAGAAGGTAAAGGCCCAACAACCAAAGGAATAGATAAACAGCTTGTCTCATGTCGTACACAGACTGGACCTGTGTTCTCAGTGACAGAACGTTCCATAATTTTCATGTAGCTAGAGATGAAGTGGAAAATTAGAATTTAAGTCCGGTTCCTATGGTCTTTTTTTTTATGGTTTATGACTAATTTTTACTGTTTTTGCTGCAATTAATTTAGTTTACACTGTAATTAATTATGATTTTTGGCGTAATTGAATTTAAAAAATTAAACATGGAAAAATATTAGTCCATCACGGATGATGCAAAGGAATACGAGAAAAAAAAAGAAAAGGAAAAACCTAAAAACCCAAAAATAAAAAATAAAATTAAAAAACTAGAAGCTATAGACCAAAAGTTTAACAGAAAAACTGAAAAGAGCAGTGCGAGTTTTTCATAGACGAACCTTCTTGGCATTGAATTAGGCATGAATGTCAAGTGAAGAGCTTCCTTAGGCAAAGAGCTTTGGAATGGCCGTGAGAGGTCAGTATCCACAGTTCCTGGATGTAACAAAATGCAGACATCATTAGGGCTGTTCTTATGGTCCTGCTCGTTTTAGCTTTAGGTGATGATCAAAAGGGCTTTAACTTCTGGCTTCCAGTTTATTTTTTACTATTCATAAATTTCGTCTTTTTTTAAACTTTTGGCTTTTTGTTGAGCTTTTTTGCCGATTCTTTTTTCCCGTATTTGTTTGTATTATACGTAATGGGCTAACATATATTTTTTTAATTTTTTAAAATTTAATTATGCTAAATAAGTCTCTGTCAGCTACAGTGTTTTTTCAGCCAGCTACAGTGCTTTTCAGCCATAAGCCACCAAAAAAAAGCCCAAATGATCACAGCATTAGCTTCTGACTTCTGATTTATTTTTAACTATTAATAAAATTTATCTTTTTCTGAACTTTTAACTTTTTTTAGACTTCTGCCTCCACCACCTTCTCCGTCTCCTTCCAACGACCGGGCCGCTACCTAGGACTGGAGCTCCGTGGCCGACATGAGTATGGGAGTTGGAGCACGCCGGGCTCCCTGGTGGACATAGTGCGGAGGTTGCTGTAGGAGTTCGACCTCCTATTCTTTTTTGTTAAAAACTATAGATTTTAGCTATGGCTTGTGATTTTTGGGTTGTTCGTGTGAGAGATTACAGAGTAGCAGAAATTCATGTGCGGTTTTTGCCGATATAAATAAAGTTGGTACAGTATAAACCACATCTTGAAAAGATACTCCGTTTAAAAGTTAGTAACTATAAAAGAGATGAAAAGCAGCTTTTAAAAACTGAAAAGAACAGATCCATCGTCTAATCCACCGAACCAAACGGCCCCTTATGCCCGTTTGAATCAGAGGAATCCATTCCTGTAGAAAGTTTCCCCGATTTGCCGTTTGCAACGGAGGAACGATGAGCTTGTGATCGATTAATGGTAATTAATGGCAGTCAACATTGTTATGAATAGCGCATGTATTCATATGAGGCCAATGGGCCGGTATATATACACAAAGTACAGGAGGGAAATATGCAAAGAACCCCTTATAACAATGGGGAATAACAAACTATACATATATCTCTAACACCCCCCCTCAAACTCATGGTGGATCAACAACACTGAGTTTGGAGAGGTAGAAGCTATGCTGTGCTCGAGTCTGGGCCTTCGTGAAGAAATCCGCTATCTGAAGCTCTGAAGGCACATACTGAAGAGTAATCACCTGATCATGCACGCAAGACCTCATGAAAGAAGCATCAACACCAATATGCTTGGTTAGCTCATGCTTCACAGGATCACGAGCAATACTGATAGCACCTGTACTGTCTGACAAGAGAGGGGTCGGTGTAGTGACAGAAACACCAAAATCCTCAAGTAACCACCGTAGCCAAGTAATCTCTGCTGTCAAGAGGGCCATAGCGCGCAACTCAGCCTCTGCACTCGAACGGGACACTGCAGTCTGTTTCTTCGTCTTCCAGGCAATAAGAGAACCACCAAGAAAAACACAGTAAGCAGAGATAGACCGGCGATCAGAGGGATCGCTAGCCCAAGTAGCATCCGAATAGGCCTGAAGCTGTAACGAACTGGAACGTGGAAAGAAGAGACGGCGAGAGATAGTCCCACGAAGGTATCGCAGAACTCGAAGAAGGTGGCTGTAGTGGACCTGAGTGGGAGCTGAAACAAACTGACTCAGAATATGAACTGGATAAGTGATATCCGGACGAGTAACAGCAAGGTAGACAAGACTCCCAACAAGATGACGATAGCGAGTCGGATCAGAAAGAGGCTCGCCATCAGAGAGTCGAAGGTGAACATTGAGCTCCATGGGAGTCTCAACAGTACGCTGATCAGTGAGAGAGGCGCGATCAAGAAGATCCTGAATATATTTCTCTTGGGACATAAAGAAACCATCTGGAGTGGAAGTAACCTCAATCCCAAGGAAGTAACGGAGAGGACCAAGATCCGACATAAGGAACTGCTCACTAAGACGAGCCTTGACAAAGGCAATGTACTCAGAATCATCTCCCGTAATGATCATATCATCAACATACAGGAGAAGAAGAGTCCGACCACGAGACGAAGTGTGGACAAAGAGCGCAGGATCATGATCACTAGCTGAAAAACCAGCACCAGTGACCACAGAGGAGAAGCGCTCAAACCAAGCACGAGGGGCTTGCTTAAGGCCATAGAGAGAGCGACGAAGGCGACAGACCATGCCCTCAGGAACAGAATACTCAGGTGGCTGATGCATGTAGACCTCCTCACGCAACTCGCCATTAAGAAAGGCATTCTTGACATCAAGCTGAGAAACAGACCAGTGGCGAACAGACGCCACCGAAAGAAGAGTGCGAACAGTGGTCATGTGGGCCACAGGAGCAAAAGTCTCGTCGTAGTCAACACCATGCTCCTGCTGGAAGCCACAAGCAACAAGACGCGCCTTATAACGCTCAAGAGAGCCATCAGAGCGAGTCTTAATCTTATAGACCCACTTACATGTGATGGGACGAGAATGAGATGGAAAAGGAACAAGATCCCAAGTACCAGTGCGCTCGAGAGCAGCAATTTCCTCGGCCATGGCAAACTGCCACTCAGGGTGAGTAACAGCATCCCGGTAGGAGACAGGCTCACGAGTAGCTGCGCCAGCAAAGGCAAAACGGGCAGGAGGCCGAATCGACTGACGATCGCGGAGATCGTAGCGAGGAGAAGATGACCCATCAGGGGAAGATGGAGCATCAGAAGAAGATGGAACATCATGAGAAGATGGCTCATCTGGAAGATCCTCAATACGAGGTCGACGAGTGTAGAAGAGAAGGGGAGGAGGTACTGTAGTGGGAGGAGCCTGCGGAGTCGTAGAAGACGACACAGGCGGTGACAACGGCAGAGAGGCTACAGGGGGAATATGTGGAGACTCGGTGGGACAGGTGGACGAGGGCAAAACAGATATAGGTGTATCTGGAAAGGTCAAGAAAGATAGAGACTCCACAGAGGAAGCCGAAGGAGAGGCAGGACGTGGGTAGAATGGACGAGACTCGTCGAAAGTCACATCCCGAGAAACCCGCATCCGACGACCAACAGGATCCCAGCACCGATAACCCTTGTGCTCGGCACTGTATCCCAAAAAGACACACTCAACAGACTGAGCGGTCAGTTTGGTGCGTTCTCGAGGGGCGAGGAGAACGTAGCAAACGCAGCCAAACATATGAAGGGTAGAGTAGTCAGGAAGAAGACCACAGAGACGCTCAACAGGGATCGCTCCCTGAAGAGCAGAAGAGGGCTGGATGTTAACGAGATAGGTGGCAGTGGAAACAGCCTCGGCCCAAAAGTGAGGTGGAATAGAGGCGGCGATCATCAGAGCACAAGCCGTCTCAAGGAGGTGACGATGCTTGCGCTCAGCAACACCATTCTGAGCATGAGCACCAGGACAAGAGAACTGAGCGAGAGTGCCCTGCTCAGCAAGGAAGCTGCGCAGGTAACGAGAGAGGTACTCGCCAGCAGAATCAGCACGAAAGACACGAATAGGAGTGGAGAACTGTGTGTGAATCATAGTGGCAAATTGTTTATAGATAGACAAGACCTCACTACGAGAAGACATGAAGTATATCCAAGTGTGGCGAGAGAAATCATCTATAAATATGATATAATAACGATGACCCCCTTTCGAAACGAAGGGAGCCGGACCCCAAACATCTGAATGAACAAGATCAAAAGGACGCTGAGACACAGACTCACTATGAGGATAAGGAAGCTGTATCTGTTTACCTAACTTACAGCCCTGACAATCTAAAGACACGTCTCCTGAGACAGACCCCAGAAGACCACGACGAACTAAGGACGACAGACGGGATCCACACAGATGGCCAAGACGGTGATGCCACTGCTGGAAAGAACCGGTAGACGAAGTGGCAGAAGCGGAGAGACTGGCGGCGATGGTGGCAGCGTAAGGAAGGTGAAGCCAGTCAAGCTCCCAGAGACGCTGTGAGTCACGGCGCCGAGGGCCAGAACCAACCAGAGCTCCCGTGTGGCAGTCCTGAACACAACAAGAGTCAGAGTCGAGGATGACCCGATAACCAAGGTCAGTAATCTGCCCAGCAGAAAGAAGCTGCAAGGTGAGGCGAGGAACATGAGCAACAGAAGGAACATGAAAAGATGAGTTGCTAAGAGATCCTCGACCAGAGACAGAAAGAGATGTACCATCAGCAGTAAGGACACTGACAGGAGAATCAAGAGGTGTAATAGAAGACAGAGTGGAAGAATCAGGAGTCATGTGAAAGGATGCTCCAGAATCAAGAATCCAAGGGGAGGTACCTGACTGTGTAGGAGGTGGTCTCTCAGTGCCCGAAGAGTCAGTAGCAGAACCTGCAGAACCTGTCGAGGGAGAACCTGAAGCGGCAAGTATGCGTCGAAGTCTGGCTATCTCCTGCTCGGTGAGAGAAGCTGCTGAAGAAGTCGAGGCAGACGTCGTCGTAGAAACACTAGTGCCAGTAAAAGAACGGCGTGAAAGATGCCGCTTCTTCTTGTAGCACTGGGACTCAGTGTGGCCATCCTTGTCGCAGTAGGAACAGTGAGGACGGCCACCTCCAGACGGAGGACGGCCACCACCACCTGTGGTAGCCGCTGGAGGAGGCAGTGTAGCAGGCGGACGAGCGGCGAGCACAGAGGGGAGTGGCATCAGACCAGCACCACTCAAACGAGTCTCCTCTGCGCGTATCTCGGTAAGAGCCTCCAGGAGAGTGACACGAGGGTGGCGTGCAAGGAGCTGAGCACGCCTTTGCTCGAACTCAGGACGAAGGCGAGTAAGGAATTCGTAAACCCGCTGAAACTCCAGGTCAGCACGTACCTCCAGGCAGCACTTACAGTTACGACAGCCAGCAGTGCGGAGGGAGTCCAACTGACGCCAAACAGCAGAGCTCTGAGCGTAAAAGGCGTCAACAGTAGCATCACCCTGCTGAAGAGAGTGCTCCTGGCGGACCACGGACAGGTACAGGGCATCACCAGAGGGCTCGTAGCGCTGACGAAGATGAGTCCACATCTGGAAAGCCGAAGGGAGTCCCACAACCTCAGAAGAAAACTGAGGCTGGACACTGGCGATGAAGATAGCAGCAGCCCGAGCGTCGTCATCGTACCACTGAGTGTAGACGGTCAGACGATCCTTGTAAGAATCCAGAGCCTCCTAGTAGGCAGAGGCAGCTTCATCATCAGCAAGACGAGCGGCCTCAGCAGCAGCCTTATCGGCTGTCGGGGGCAATGCAACAGGCGTAGGCTCCGTCGGAGGAATAGGGCAAGGCGGGCAGGTAACATCGCCAGAGAGGACGCCCCAGAGACGAAGACCACGCATGTGAATGCGCATGTGAGACACGAAGTCGGTGTAATTAACACCATCAAAGATCACCGGGCAGCGAGGGAGGGAAACAGTGCCCATTGGTAGGCGGCGCTGGACGGCGCGGCGACCAAGGCAACGAAGTCTAACAGGCGGCGCTGGACGGCGCGGCGGTTAGAACAACGTTTTTTTTTAACAAAATCTGGTCAAACTGACCGGCTGACCGACCGAGTGCCTACAAAAAACGACCGAGGCAGGCTTGGCGACGGGAGGCGGCCTGCGGTGGTGACCAGGCGGGAGGCGGCCGGCGGTGGTCGGCTGGACGGCGGCGGGCTCAGGTGACCGGGCGCGCCTGGAGCGTTGGAAGGCGGCGGCGCGGCCTGGGGAAGGCGGCGACGTCCGGGAGGCGCGCGGCCTGGGAAGACGGCGGGGCGTCCGGGAGGCGGCGGCGCGACCTGGGGAAGGCGGCGGCGTCCGGGAGGCGCGCGGCCTGGGGAAGACGGCTGGGCGTCCGGGAGGCCACGGCGCGACCTGGGGAAGGCGGCGGCGTCCGGGAGGCGGCAGCGGAGCGGCAGATCGGGAGAAGACCCCGAGGTGGCGGCGGCCTGACGGATGGCGGCGGTGCGACGGAGGACGGCGGCGTCCGGAAAGAGAGGAGGCGGCGGCGTCCTTGAGGAGGCGGCAGCGCCCGAATCCGGCGGGCTGGAGGCGGCGGCGGCGCCAGTGGAGGCGGAGGCAGCACGCGGGAGTCTACGACGGTGATGCAGAGTCGGCGACGGCGCGCGGAACCCTAGGTAAGCCAAAACCCTAGTTTTGACTCTGATACCATGTTATGAATAGCGCATGTATTCATATGAGGCCAATGGGCCGGTATATATACACAAAGTACAGGAGGGAAATATGCAAAGAACCCCTTATAACAATGGGGAATAACAAACTATACATATATCTCTAACAAACATAAGCTTAGTTGCTAAAAAAACCAAGGGTAGTAGTAGTACACAGCTCATAATTAGAGGTTTATACTCGAAGCAACCAGATTTATGTAGACAGATCCACTACTCATACCAAGCGTCTTTCCAGGTTCAGGTAGACATGCCACTTGCTCAAGAACACAACCAACAAATACATATATCCTTCTGTACCTCACTGATACAGTGGGCATACATGCATGTCAGCATCATACGTTGGGTCAGGGCTGTCTAGCTTAGTTTACAGGCAAAGTTGGTTTAACTGAAACTGAAATAACTGGATTGGTTTTTTCATCCCAGGATAACTGGATTGGATATTTATCATCCAGAAAACAAGACGGAACATATTTTTAAGTACGAGTTTAAAGTAAATTGGCATACAACACATACATTGGAGCTAGATCAAAGAAACCAATTTAACTATACAGAAGACAACGTGGCAATTCTTTTAGAGTGTACCCTTGGTAACACAACTTGCTTGTTTCTCACGACTTCTTTGCATCGTGGCGATTCCTATAACAAGAATGTGGAAATGCAGATTTCTGCGCAAAAAAAAAAAAAACCTAGCAGCATTCCCGTGACATGTTCCAACGAAAGAATTTGAGTCTCAGCCCTGCACAGAATCTAGGAATTTACAGGGGAGCACAAGGTGTGCCTCTCTCTATGTCAACCGACCTGCTCAGGATTGTCAGCAAACGAATGTTAAAAGGAGATAACAATGTACAGTGTTAGGAATAGTCCCATATGGATTGTAGGAGAGGAGCAAGCACAACTTATAAGTGTGAGGGAGCTCCCACCCATTGGACTAGTCTTTTGGGGGAGAAGACCCAATACCACTTATAAGGTTGTTGCTCCGTGGGCTTAGTTGTGTTCAGCCCATTTAAACCTGTGGCATTCGGTTGGATCTAGGCATGCGGCTAGGATCCAAAAAAATGTAACATACAGGATGCGTGCTCCAATGTAAGAAATGGCTATTAGAGCACCTCAAACAGCTATTCAAAAGCAAATTTTGTGGGGCTTTCAGATACTTTAAAATTTGCCCTCTGAATAGCCGTTTGATTCTGTAGATTGCCATCCATCCACGTGTCAAAGGCCCCAAATTCTGTTCTCATTTTTTTTTCGCTTCAGTTTACAGCTGACAGGTGCCAGAAAACATACACGTGCTATCTATGCCGTGCTTGGGAATCTTCAGAGGAGATACTGGAGTGAGTTGAGGGCTCAAGGCTCTCAGGCAACTCCAATTGCGGCGGCAATAGGTTCAAGAAACTGCCTTGAGGGTCTTCGTTATCGACACACTCTGTACAGATGTCAGTGAATACAATGTAAATGTTACGAAAATGTTGGCCCCAAGATCTGACTCCAGTGTGTTAGAATTTTTTACCAAACAATGATTTGATGGTTGGTCGCTTTGGCTTGTTATTCTTTTTCTTTAATTCAGCTGCAGAGCCAAAAAGGAAATAGTAATGCACAAAATTATGTCCAAGCCACTTTTTGCAAAGAATGCAACAAGGAACAAATGGGAGTAGACTAGGAAAAATATCCAACCTATTCCTGGAAGTTCAGGATCATTTACTATTTCAAAGTTCTTGTAGGTATAACCGACAAAATTCATGTCCTTAGAGGAAAGCATCTGCACAAACGAACATTTAATCAGAAACTAGAGCCAGAAGAAAAAGGATTGAAACAAAATAAAATATGAAGGCTCAAGCATTTAATTTTAAGGGCAAACTTCATCCTCCGGGCAGAATAAAATAAAGAATTGTCGCTAGTCTGAAACAACTATATAAAATTTTGAGACAAACAAAAGTAATCTCTTTAATAGCTTTGACAATATAAAACACTAAAAGAAAATGCATTCGATTGAGCTCTGCAACAAGTACACCTTTCTCCAAGGACCTGCCTTTGATGAGGTTTGCATGGGAGGAGCAGTCTGGAAGAACACCAAGTAGGTAAAGGTTAGTACTTATTGAATAGACCACTCGACTAGAACTAATATACCTTGCAGCACTCTGGGCAAGGAGGAAACATTCAGGCTCCCAAAATAATTGAGTTCTGCTGTCGATTACTTAAAAAATCTCTTGTAAAATTGTGCGCTAATCTGCAGAGGAACAGTTGGAACTGTGAACTAGCCTAAGTGGCCTGAGAATAACACCTTACCTCCTCAAATTTCTCAAAGTTTTGTGTGTCCAACTAATCATTAACCTCGGGTATGAAAGCTGCTTCCATCTGATATAGCCTTTTCCACTCAACACCTCTAAACCATGGATGTGCCTGTATGAACACATCATGCCATGAACACAATATTTCAAAATTGAAGATAATAGCAAATCATCTTAATGATTTCCACCTTTATCTCATGTGCTCCTTTCGTTCCAAGCCTCTGATCCACATTACATAATAGCTTGCTGATGAGATCTTCAGCTTCTGGCAAAAGTTTGGCCTCTTCAGGGAATTTTAGATGATTTCTCCAATTCACTATCTGCAAAATTTGCAAAATTTCCCTCACAAATTAACTAATAAGAATTCAAATACAAAAGTACAGTTCCCCGCAAGGACATGGCTTAGCTATATGCATCACTTGCATAACGGATGTAAGAACAGCAACTAAAGTTACCTTCCTACATGTCGACATTGAATCTTCAGAATAAAATGGCGGATAACCCACAAGCATCTCATATATAATGGCCCCAAGTGACCACCTATAAAATGTAAATATGAGAAAAATCTAAATTATTTGGAATTTTGAAGATGCACTGCACAAGTTCAGGAAAACCAAACTAACCAGTCACATTCCATCCCATATCCTTTCTTCCATAGTCGGTAGCCACGTAGAAACAACGGCCCGGCCCATTACCCATCCCATCCAAAGGCCAAAACCCCAAGCGGGTCTCGACCCGATTACACGGGCACGACCCGGCAACCCGCTCAAAACCCCTCTCTTGCTTTGCGGCTTCCCAAAGCTTTGCCCAAAAGGCCAAAACCCTACCTCTCGGCTCGTCTCGTCTCCCCCCATTCCCCATCCACCCAAAACCCTAACTAAACCCCTCGCGGCCGCCGCCGCCATGATCACCGGCGGCCATAGCTACGTCTCCGCGCCGCCGGCCTTCTCCGCCGACGGCCGCCTCCTTCTCGTCTGCTCTGGCTGCACCGTCTCCGTCTTCAGCACCTCCACCGCCATGCTGGTAAGACCCGATGCGCTTCGCATGCTGAGTTTGGCCTTGCCGCCCCTTAAAATTTGTTAGCTGTGGTTTGTGCCCCGCCACTGGAGTGCAGGTGTCGGAGCTGGAGGGGCACGAGGGGGACGTCACCGCTGTGGTGGTGGCGCCGCCGCCGACCAACGCAGCGGCGGCTACCAAGCTCGCGAGCTACTGCTGGACGGCGGGGCTCGATGGGGTGCTCATCTACTGGGACTTCGCCTCGGTGGAGGTGGTGCGGAAGGTCCAGGTCGGCCTCCCCGTCCACTCCATGGTGAGCCGCTCCTAAAATTTTGTTTTATGCTGAGCTGCATATGAACATTTTTGCTATGAATTTACGGTAAACTGGGCCATTGTAACATGATCCTATTTTGATTCTGTTTGAGCACAGGCGATTCCTAATATAAGCAGAACGTCAAGAGGAGCTGAGCTGTATACTCCTTTTGCATTCATCTCTGTGGAAGATACGAGCAAGCCAGCTAACCATGAAAAAGCATTGCGTGGGCAGATGCGAATTTATGACTTAACAAAAGGGCGCCAAGTGGGTGGTCTTCTGGCTGAGGTGAGGTTTTTCAGCTTTACACATCCTCTTGTTCCATTTAATTCTCGAGCCATTTTCCCCGTGAGGATATCTTTGTATTTCAGATATTTTACTGATGTGGTTATGCTAGGAGTAGTAATGAACCGATGTGGACATGCGTGTTACAAGTTTTCTTGGTATTACAATTAGAGAAAACAAAATTTTGTTGTAGATGTTTAGTCGACAATTTTGCAATGCATAAAACTTCATCCCTGTGTTATTTGCTTTGATTTAAACAGACTCGGAAGCCTGGAAAGATTGTTGCGAGTAGTTCCGGAGAGTTTTTGGGCGTTACAAATAAGAGAAAGCTCTATATATGGATCATACCAACGAAAGATTTCAAGCCTGATAAGATAAGGAAGATAAAGCTTCATCACACGAAAAACTTGAGCACTCTGGCCTTCCATCCTAGCGAGAGAATTGTGGCTGCTGGTGATGTAACAGGGAGGATCTTAATTTGGAGAGGTTTTGGAAATGCAAAGTTCTCTGGAGCATGTGGTGCAAAGTCTAAAGTAGATGAAGAAAAGGATGGTGTGAGGGGTGAAGATGATGCGGATACTTGCACTACATGGCATTGGCATTCAAGCAAAGTGAAATTTCTCAAATTTTCTTCTGATGGAGCTTACTTGTTCTCAGGTTTTGCTTACTGATGCATTTACCTTTTGTCTATATCATATTTTTTACTTCATTTCAGTCTTTTTGTGTGGATCCTGTTGTCAAGCTTTATAATTTTCAATGACAAGTTCCCCATCTTATAGGTGGTATGGAGGGGGTTATTGTTGTATGGCAACTAGATACTGGAAAGAGAAGGTATAAACCACGTCTAGGATCTCCTCTTTTGTTCTTTGTAGATTCTCCGGACTATTCCATTTCCTGCGTAAGTATTCCTTCTTTTACCTCTTGCATTACCCTTTTGTTTATTTTACAAGAATTCAATACCTATTGCTCTGCAGAGAAAGTTATTTTGTTGGTTATAAAGTTCTTTGAATCTGGTTTTCCAGCATGTCATAATTATATATATTATATACTGCCTGTGTGAATGGGAATTTAGTTTAGTTTCTTTTTTTTTTTGCTTCATGTCTGTAGCCATAATTAAATGTTGTTTACTTGGTTGGTTGGGAGCAAAACACTAGTTAGAAAAATAAGACTATCAGATTCCCCAGTAGGTGATCACATCTAGAGTGAAATATGTCAACAAGTTCATTATGTGGTCATGCTGCAAGATCTTATAGTTTATTATCTCATTGCTGATTTTCTTATTCTTAAGTTTAGTCTCGTAAAATACTTGTTAATTTTTTTGTCTATATTGATGGTGCTGATAGTCCAAAACTCCAAATAAGATTTGTTAATTGTTATTCTCCTTTTCTTTTCCTTTGTTGCACGGACAAGGGACAGGATTTTTGAAATAAGTTTGTCTGGTGCATGTCTGGCCATGCAAGAAAACCTAGGAAAATAAATAAAAAAATGCTGTTCGTGTGGTCAACAGGTGGGTCCTGTCACAACAACACAACATATTGAGGTAGTGCTTCTAGATGGTTGGGTTACCAATGCCTGTTTGTGCAGTGATATTTAGTTGTAGAGATGACAATTCATAAAGCCAGGATGGTACAACTTCATATAAAGAACTGGTAAAATGATGAGGATTCATAAAGCAAGGTTAATAGCATTTTTTAAGGACTGGTTAAGTTACTCATGCCTGTGTTTCAAATCACAGTTTCTTTTGGTCTGTTCTGTTTCATTTGTTTGTGATTCCTTGCGTGAGCATGACTTATAACTGATCTTGTTTGTATTTCAGGTGTCATGTACCAATAACCAAGTCCATCTTCTAAAAATGCCTAATATGGAGGTCATGAAATCTATTGCTGGAATTAAGGTTTGTAACATTAAAATCTGCAGTTCTGCCCTTAAAGAGTTTATCCCAGCAAATAGCATTGCCAGTTTCTCGTTTCCCTTTCTGATGACTGTATTATATGCTTATGTTTATCTCTTCAGCTACCTACTGCTTCACCAGACCTGGGTGGATGTTATCGAGATGTGTATGGATTTGATTACACTAATGGACTTGTTGCTATACCAACGGAAGATTATTGCATACAGTTCTACAATTTGTTTGAGAACATTGAGGTTTCAGAGGTAAGAACCTAAGAGAGGAATTTATCATTTTTTTCAGCTCTGTGATCCACAGTATACTAAATCAATGGTTGCCCTGTTGTGTTGAACATTTTACTAAGTTTGATCCCAATGTTGTTAACCTCTTCAGGTGCAAGTGTGTGAGAGGAATTTTCAGCCTGTTGATGATATCACGGTGAGATACCATGCCCCAATCTGCTTGTATACCATTTAATCACTCATTTTTCTCCTGTACAATCTTTATCTTTCTTTTTGATACTTTTTTCTTCTCTTTGGTTCTGTTATCTCTTAATTATGTGCTAAACATTTCAAATCACCAATATTTTGCTTTACATCTTTTGTCACCTAGTTTTATGCTAAATATAGTTGACATACTTGCTATGTTATGTTTACTGTCCTAGATTTCTTTTGACTGGCTCATGTGGCATAAACTATTTTCTATGTGTTTCCATTGATGCCTGAGGATTTTGTCAATGTTAGTTTGGTATTCAGAATTTGGCATTGATATTTGACATGTTTCTTTTTTCCCTTACCACAGATGTACATTTCTTTAGTTTCATTGTCCATCGATGGGAATTTTATGTGCACTGTGGATGTCAAGCTTCCTGAAGAAGAATTAGGCGGCCTTGTTACACTGAAATTTTGGAACTATGGGTCTCGTGCTGGACAATATTTTTTGTCCACTGTCATTTATGAGCCTCACAGGTTGGTACATGTTTATAAGGTCAGTGATAAATATTAACTGAAATTATGCGTTCTGACTCATATATTTAATCTTTCATGCAGTGATGCTGGGATTTCTGCTGTTGCTTTTCGCCCAGGCAAAAACATGGCTGCGAGCTCTTCTTTTTGTGGCAACTTCAAGGTGTGTATGTCTATTAGCTTTTGAGATGATGCCTTGTTTCCTTATTTCCTAAGTATTACTGTTTTGATTTGTAGGTGTGGGTCCAAACTTCGTCTTTACAAGCAAGTGATGAAAAAAATCAATCTGGTTGGAGATGCCAATCAGTTGGCTCATACAAGTGAGTTGACTTTGATTTAACTCTAAGCAGTACCTGTTAATATTTCATGGTGAAAAAAAATAGTCATTAAGTGTATTTATGGTCACTGTTTAGTTCCCCGTATGACCAGACATCCTGAATAATTGGAATTTGTTAATTTATTGGTAAATGATGCAGATGGCATCCTGAATAATTGAAATTTTTCAGGAAAAAACCTATGACAGCCTCAGCCTTCTCAGCTGATGGATCTGTTCTCGCGGTCGCAGCTGAGAGTATCATCACATTGTGGGATCCTGATAATAACACGCTTGTTGGCGTGATTGCAGAAGCACTATCGGTATTTTATTATCCCTCAACCTGCACCTTTTCCATTTTGCTTAGAACAGCAGTTTGACATGTGTTGCCTTTTGAATTTGCAGCCTATTACAAAACTTTCTTTCATTGGGACATCAGCGTTTTTGATGTCTACATCTCAGAGTTCAAGACCTCAGGTTGCGGTGTGGAATGTCTCAAATCTTTCCATGCAATGGTCTTACAGCCTTTTTGCAGAAGGTACAAAACTACAGCGCCAAAATTCCGTGGAGTCAAAATATCTTCTAGCGAATGATGCATGCTTTACCTTTGCTGACTATGCATTTTGCTTATATTATATGGAGTTCTGAATTTCTGATTCTTGGAGAATCATGAAGCTGCGTAGTCATGTAAGTAGCCCAGTAGAGGCACACTAAAATGAACCTGGCAACCTTGTTATATTAGTTGTTGCAGCTTGCATGACTAAACTGTTCTAGTAATTTAGTTCCAGTGTTATTATTAAGGTGAATCTGGCTAGCTTTAACAGCTGCCAAATGATAGCTCTAGTAATTCAGTTCCAGTTCCAGTGTGATTGTTGTTATACTGATCAAATTGTGTTGCACACTTGCATCATATGGAGTAAAGCAGGCAAATTATAGGGCTGTTATTTTTGGCTTTTCAACGGCTTTTGGCTTCTCTCAGCAATCACTATTCATTAGACTAATAAGCCGTTGTCAAAATCCATAAGCCGCATCCCAAAAGAACAGTCCATATAACTAGTACATAATTACTTATATGTAGTCTGGTCCCTTTTGCCAACGTTTCAGGATGTTTCAGGCAGTTGGGGTTGTGAAAACAAATTGCTGATCCATGTCTTTGGATAATCAAGCACATTTGATCTTATTCTCATGTTACTGTGTGTACTTTTGACAGCTGCATGTTGTTCGACAAGTAGGATTGAATTTGCGGTTCTTGCTCTTCTAAGCTGTCCTGATGGAGGAACACTGGCAGAGCAAGATGGGGTAATACTACTTTTCAATGCAGAAAATCCTAACCCTGTTTCCTCCTGGTCGGTAAAGAAGGTAATCTCCATCGAGTTGTTATATGCTATATGTTCAGTTCAACTGATTTTGGGGTGCAATATATTTTGCGAAAGTTAATTTACTTGTTAGTCATTTTAAGAATTTCCAGGTTTTTACTGGTACTGTTATATGATGTTTGGTTTGAGGGACCGCCTCATCCTATAATTGGTTTATGCATGATGGGATCATCCCATGATTTTGGTGGGATGACCCCATCCCTCATTTTTCTACGAGCCTTGTGAGGGATGAGGTGGTGGTGGACCAACCCATTCCTCAAAACCAAACAAGCGGGTTAGGTTTCGAGTTAGGATGGGATGGTCTATTCACTGTCTGGTTCCTCAAACAAAACACACCAAAAATTTAGTTGCTTATTGCTTTGGTTCTTATAAAAGTTCCTGTTTGGTTTCTTCTCATGCCTTTATCTGTTGTAAGGGGAAATGGATCAGGGACTGTACTAATGTATAGCTTTGATTAATTTCACTTTTTTCAGGCAAGGGGAGGTAGCATTGCTTTTGTGAAGGGTGATCCCTCTTTGGATGCAAACACCAATGATACAAGAGATGGCGAGGCATCATTGCTGGTTTATGTAAGTGGTTCACATGAATATGTTATCTTTGATCCCAGAAAGAACGAGGAGTCGCAGGTTAGCAAGAGCGCACAGAAAAAGATTCAAGCTGAGGAACCAAGTGAGTTTATTGTATGGTTTTGCTGTTCATTGTGTTCATCTGCTCTTTTTTACCATCTCTACTTGCTAGTGGAAAGATTATGTGGAACATCATATGACAACATATCTCTTGTTAAACATCTTGCCTTGCCGAAACTGTTTTTGGACATCATTGCTTTGTGCCTTGTGAAAACATTTTTTTGTTTGCTCCTTTTTAACTTTCTACAATAAAACTTGTAGAAGCACTCAAGCTCTTTTCTGTTGTTCCAGCACCAATCGGTTACACCTCTATTTATGGAGAACTTCCAAAACTGGAATCAAAGAAAGAGGTTCCAGATATTCCATTTATCCCATCAGAGAGACCTTGGGAAACTATATTCAGTGGATCATCTCATGTTCTCCCGCCTCTCACAAAACTATGTTCCGCTTTCTTCGCGTCATTGCTGGAGAAGAGACTAGTTACAAACGGGTGAGAAGCACCAAAATTTTGTCCCGTCATATAATGCTGTACTTGCTGGTTGCAAATGGCAATGCACAAGTAAATCCACATCAACTCATGCTGCCAAGGCAATCGATATTTGTCCAGAAGCTGGCTCGGAACTGCTGGAGTACCATTGAGGACATTGGCGCTTGTTGGTTTACGCGAAAACATACGCCTTGGTGGCGATAGCAATGGCATTGGGTGAATGAATCCAAGCTCTGTTTGTAGTGATATGTAGGGAGTATCAATTTACTGATCCAAGAAGTTTTGTTTTCTTCACAGCCATTCTGTAATTCGGCTAACGTAATTAGCTCCTGTTTGGTGTGATATGACGTGATATCTGGTAACACAGCGCTTGTTGCGGCATTACTGACTGTTGAGCTAGTGAAGAGAGGAGAGTACAATTTAAAAAATGTAGAACATGTTCAATTGCCCTGATGATTTGTATGCTGAAAGGCAATGCTTCTTTAATCCGTCGTTGCATGCATCCAGACTCTGGCCTTCTAGAACACAAGAATTTTTACTTTTAACTTAATAAGCTGTCTACCTGGTTTTTATCAAGAACAGCAACAGCACAAGAGTCTCAGGTGTCCACACAGCAAGATCAAATGACATCCACATAGGATGAGTAATCACAGCACTCCTCATCACCATCATGCTCAAACCTATCAACCAATCTTGACCCTCCAACCTCAAACCTCTTGATCATGGCGGCCTTCCTCACCAGTTCGTCATCCTCCTCGTCGAACCCCACGCAGCCCCTCGCTTGCAGCGTCTCCAGCTCCCGGCAGCCATTGATGATCACGAGAAGCTCTTGCTTGGGCAGGTAGGAGTTGTCGAGGCACAGGAGCCTGAGCCCAGGGAGAGAGCTCGCGATGGCCACGGCGTCCTCCTCTTTGATGGACCCGGCCATCTTGAGGCCCGCAAGGCCGGGGCAGCTTGCGCCGATCTGCGCCGCCGTCGAGACGAAGGCCGACGGCTTGTGCTCGAGCTCCAGGTGCTCGAGGCGCCGCCACCGCGAGATGATCTCCGGCAGCCGCGCCTCGTCGCCGGCTGCGAGCCTCGGGAGCGCGACCTTCCTCAGCACCGGACACCTGCTCATATATATAATCAGCGTGCAGTTAACACGTAGGAACAACATGACACGACACGAGCTAAACAGTGAAGTGAAATCACACGAGAACTGTTGCTCCGTTGATTGATTGATCCATTGCGATGGAGATGGAATTGAGGTCGACGATCCGTACGAGATGATCAAGTCAAGACTCGGCCGAACCGTGCCGAGAATTAACCGATGGAATGGTTCCGTAGCGTAGTACGTAGTGTTGGTACGTACCCGAGAGAGATGAGGTCCAGCTCGGGAGCCGGAGCGGCGCCGAGGAGCGGCGGGAGGGAGAGGTCGACGGCGGAGCCACGGGCGCGCGCGACGCAGAGCCTGAGGAAGCCGGCGAAGGCGAAGCGGCGGACGCCGTAGCGGGCGGCGAAGGCGGCAGCGAGCGGGGACCACGGCATGAAGCGGGAGGGGCCGCCGCGGCGGAGGTCGAGGGCGCGCCACAGGGACGGATCGAGCGCCGCGCGGCGCCACGACCGGCACACCAGCGGCACGGCCGCGGCCACGTCGTCGAGCGGGAGCCGCCGGAAGATGGCGGCGAGGCAGTCCGCGTCCATGTCCCCCCACGGTGCCGGCGCCGCCTCCCCCTCGTCGTCCGTGTCCATGGGCGCTGTTTCTTGAATGGTCTTGAGAAGAAAGTCGGAGCTTCAAATTTGGAGGCTAAAGTAGCCTTTATAAAAACGCGTAGTCGGGGTTGGAGTATGCGCGCGTAATTTTACAACTAGGTTTAACCCTAGCACGACATGTATCCGAGCTCAAGTCATTCTATACCCCACGCAAGTAAGAGGCTACTCACCATCAGATGGGGAATCTCACGTGGTACCCTATTAAGACATATACAATGATATATGGCAGCCAACTATACGTCTATGTCATATAAAATTTGGATGATGCGAAGAAAAGAGAAAGATGAGAGAGAAAGACCGAGTCCAAGTAGAATCCCGTTCAAAGACACTTTTAGTAAAACGGACATAACTTTTGCATACAGTATCCTTTTCCGACGTTCTTGACGACGAGCCAGATCCAAAGAAATGACCAGCTTGCACTCGTCGCCCTCTAAGACCCCAAAAATCAGCCATCTTTAGTTTCAAATTTGTGTCCCAAGTTTTTTGTTTCTATTTTTGCCCTTTTTCTTGGTCTTCCTTTCGGGATTTGGGTTTCGTCTCAACTACAAAGTTGTAGATCTCGTCGAAGCCATTCAAACGAGCATATACAAGCCATATAAAAGTTTACTATTTTATCTTTTGAGACTAGCTATTTACATTGCACCGATATATTATTTTTGTGATCTACCGTTTGGCCATTATCACGGACGGTTTTTAATAAGAACCGTCTGTGATATCTTCCGTTATTATAGACGATTTTTTGTTACAAATCATCTGTGATGTCTCTATCATAAACAGCTTGTAATCCGAACTGTCTGTGATGCTCCGCCACATCACCGATCCGTGGTATATCCCCTAGGACCTCGATCTCACCTGTCCATTCTCTCCGTATCGAATAGCAGGCACCAGTCTCCTCCCCACCTCTTGCCCCTTATTAAACCTCCTCTCCCTACTCGAAGAACCAATACCATTACTACTCCAACTCCTTTGTGCGCGGCAAGGGTGAGAAGGGGTTTGGTAAGGACGACTGAAATTTCGCTTGAAGCAAGATGGAAAGGAAGAAAGCAATGGCAAATCTGCACTATTCCAAATCGCCGATATAGAAGCTGTTGATTTTGGTATAGAAGTTGAAAATGGTGTCATTGCCTTTTTGTTTCTGCCACTCGAAAATTTTCCCACACCATTTGTTTTAGATTGTAGTTTTATAAAGGATGTGTAAGTCTAGCTTGTATTAGATTGAAGTTTCTTATAGTGTAAGCATCTTTCTGAATTTATAACCATAAATCTTATATTTGTAAAATTATAAGTGTCCTCTTGTGTATATATGTAGTGCTATATGTAACCTACTCATTATGTTGTGATGTTGTAATGGCGGATTCTAATCTTAATTGTGTTGTTGTGTTTGTTACTGTATTTACTTGTTTTCAGATGTCATAGTTAACATTTCCCGAGGATAGAAAAAAATAAAAAATTTAGGTATAAAATGAACTATCACAGACAGTTTTGTGGTATACACCATCTGTTAAGGATTATCGCAGACTGCTCGAACCAAAAACCGTTTGTGTTACTCGCACATCATAGACGGTTCTATCTACTAACCATTTGTGATACTCGTTCATCACAAATGGTTGGTAGCTAGAACCATCTGTAGTATGTGAGTATCACAGACGGTTTTTGGTTTGAGCCGTTTGTGATAGTATTCTTCACAAACGATTCTAATTACAAACCGTTTGTGTTGTATTTATTACAAACGACTCACAAATCGTCTATAATAACCACCAATTATTACTAACATATAAATTCAGACGGTTTTTAAACCGTCTGTGATGACAGTTTTAAACTGTCTGTAAATCCTTTTTATAGTAGTGAATACTTCCTGGCTACATATGAAGCATAGTTCCTTCAAGGTACCAATAGATCGATGTGTGAATACATATATCGGAGCATGGAAAATACGTGCCCAGTCCAATCAGTTTGGCAAGTCTTCAAGCTATTTAAAAGCGAGAAGAAAGATCTGGTCTTAGGTCATTTTTTATTTGATTAAATTTCCACATGAACCACGACCAATCAATTGCCACAGGACATTTTTCCCCTTGTTGGGATTTAACTTCACTTGCTACAAGAAATTTGTCAACTAGCTAGCCGACTTGTCGGTCCACTATCAAGAAATTCAATAAAGCCATGACTTACGAGCGCCATGAACAACACGAGATGACACGAGAGCTAAATAGTAAATTAAGTGAGATGACACGGGAGCTGTTGCTCCGTTGATTGATTGATCCATTGCGACGGAGATGGAATTGAGGTCGACATCCGTACGAGATGATCGAGTCAAGGGCAGGGTTGACAATTTGGTTGAATTTGGCCGAAATTTCAAAAATTTCATTCCTCTCGCTATACTCGGAAAAAATAGTCACCTAGATTCAACCAAATCCAAATTCCATTAAGCCATGGCTTTCTCGCATTGTCTTGTCTCCCCGGTGCTTATGTTAAATTTATCTAAATTTGGTTGAAACTTCCGATTTTCAAATGCAATCAAATGCAATCTTTGCAAAACTAATTGATCACTTCACGGATATTGCAATAGTTCATCAAACAGTATTATGAACCTTCTCACATGGTTCTTTAGTTTTTAGTTTTTTTAGACTTTTTTTTGTCTTTTTGTCTCCTTATTCTTTTGTATTGGGATTTTTTAAAATTTAATTACTTAGAAAAAATAAACAACCGCTATAATACATTTTCAGTCACTACTGTACAAAAAAAAACTAGAAGCAGCGGTCTATAAACCACATTGAGCAGGGCCGAGATCTCGAAGAAATGCCGCACGGCCCTGATCGAGCGACAGCTTTGACTTTTTTTAAAACAAAAATTGAACATTGAACACGATGGCTCAACGTTGCTTTAACGAGCCCAGAGAAGGGAAGTATGTTTTGCAACTTAATTGGCATCAATTAATTAAACCAAATATATATTTCAGTACAAGATCCTTGCGTTGGATGTTCTCGACTTCACGTTCCCAGGTTTCACTTTTAAGCCACTTGAATTTTAAGCTTGGACAATAATATATGCACACAAAGGAACAATAAGATTTCTGATCGACGTCGCTCACCCGCTAGTGCATTTCAAAGGACAGTACATGCAAGTGCCTTTTAAAGACATGATCGGTCGGACCATAAAACTATTTTTGTTATTGCGAAGAAAAATAAATGTTTTGTACTTGCAAAAAAATTGTTTTGGCATGTGCATAAAACCTGATGAGATCGTGCTCAAAATGACTTTTTTTTTAGTGTGTTATGGCTGAAAAGCACTGTAACTGACTGGAATTGCACTGTAGCTGATGATGATTTATTTAGCGTAATTAAATTCAAAAAAATTTAAAATAAAAAATATGTTAGCCCATCACGGACAATATAAACGAATACGGGAAAAAAGAACCGATAAAAAAGCTCAAAAAAAACCAAAAAAGATGAAATTATTGAATAATGAAAAATAAACAAGAAATCAGAAGCCTAAACCATTTTGAGCAGGGCTGCTACACCTAAACTTCACATCGGTTTTAATTTTATCTGCATCAGCGACGTACCACGGAGGATTTTATGTCCGGCTGATCGGTGACTGGTCTATTTAAGTGTTGCAATGAGACGTCCCAACTCGCAACGCAATTTGATCATGCATGGCTAGCTATTGCCATGGAACTGCACTGTCCAGATTGATTTCAAGAAAGATGCCCATGCATACACGGTATCACGCACGCACACCACATACAACACACTAAACGTGTACACATATGAGTACATCCTCTTAGTATGTGTCAAAAAAAGATAGAGATCGAATATAAATTCATAGCCTCATAAAATTCTTATCGAAACTAACTCACATATACGTAATAGTTATAGTATTGGTAACGACGGCACATACATACTGGTTGCTTGTTATCTTTACTATTATAAAAGTGTGTGTTGGTGATTGGTCTATTCTCCCTCTTTTCTTCTCAACCATCCGATTTGATCTGGATCATTCGTCTCTCTCCTCCCCTCTCTCTCAGGATACAACCGCCCACCCTCTCCACTTTTCCCATCTCCTCGCGCATTCTAGCCACCCTTCTCTCTCTATCGCTTGCTCTCTAATATTTGATGTGTGAAGTTGGTCAGACAGTAAGTTCCGTCTCATTATTTTTTATGATTCTGTTGCAACGCACGGATCTCTAACACAAGCCACCTATATAGCGTTCTGGGCCATCTCTGGAACTCGGTAATTTCATGGAAATTTTCGATGGATCTAATACAGTTTCTCCAAAATTCCCATGGTATTTCTCCGTTCTAAACAGAACCTTACCCATGTTTGTTTTGGCTAGCTTCACAAGTTCCGTTGATACGTACGTTGTATAGTTGGATTCATTATATTTAAATTTAAATTTCACATATTTAATTAGGAACCAAGAGCTGGCCGGTTGGTTGGTTGGCTCGAATCCAGGTTCCTATTTTCCTTCTTAAGTGATCGAGTACCGAAGCTCTGGCCAATTTTTTTTTAAAAAAATTTGACGTATCTTTTCCGTTTACCATTAGGTCCGAACATATGACGAAAAAAAGGATCCTACGAAATGACTGTAGAACATGGCCATCCCTCTCGCGTAAGTGGCAAAGTATTTTTTGCCCCTTCATTTGGGGTTTGATTTGAAGAGTTGACGTCTGCACATTACACAATTGCGAGAGGCTAAAGCAATTACATACTAATTGCAAAAGCTCGATCATATGAGTGCGACTGCCATAAGTAATTAAAGAGAAAACATTTTCTTTTAATTTGTTCTTTTTTCCCTTTGAGGTGCAAAGAGCCAACATGCATCAAGGTTTACATGTGCTTAGCTCTGGTAGAGGTGTGGCAATCATGATGCTGCCGATCGAGACCGTGGTTCATTTTTGTAGATGGGTTCATGCTTTTTTTCTTCTTTCATTGTTCTCTAACCAGGTCAATTGACACAAGGAAGGAAAAAAAAATAAGAGCAGTGTTTCTATGCTTTTCACTTTAATAAAAAAGCATTAATTTCAAAGTATACGAAGGGATAAGTAATTATTATATATTATCCAGTTTTACTTTAAAGCTATGTAAATCACTTTAAAAAATACATTGAAGCACTGCAAAAAATAGTTCAAGAGAGCACAAGAGAAGAAAAACGAGAGAGAAGAAAAACCTCTTTAAAATGTCACAAATCGGCCCAGTAGGCTCAGGCCCAGCAACACGACAGCCGCATACTAGAGCCCACCAGGTTGCAGGCCGGCCCAACTCCTTGGTTTCTACGGGAATTAAGGGCCTGTTTGGGAGAGCTCCACCAGCTCCAGATTCACGAAAAACAGATCCGGATCCACTTTTCCAAGCCAAACACCTCCAGCTCCAGCAGCTCCACCGTGGATCTGCTCCACCAAAACCATGGATCTGGCTCCAGATCCACCAAATCCATGGAGCACCTCAAGGGGTGCTCCACCAAACTCAAGTTGGTGGAGTTGGGGAAAATTACCCACCATGCCACTGATTACACACAAAAAACGGTTCGATCTTTTATTTCTCTCTTCCCGTCGCTGCGCCCGTCCTCTCCGCGCGCCGTCTCCACCCCCTCCACCGCCCAGCCGCGCGCCGTGCTTCGCCTCCTCCTCTGCCGCGCCGCCTCCTCCCGGGCCGGCGCCGCCTCCCCCGCCTCCGCCTCCTCCCGGGCCGGCGCCGCCTCCCCCGTGTCCGCCTCCCCCCGCGCCGGCGTCGCCTCCCCCGCCTCCTCCCGGGCCGGCGCCGCCTCCCCAGCCGCCGCTCCGCCTCCTCCTCTGCCGCGCGCTGTGCCCGCCCACGGCCAGCCGCCGCACCGCCCCCGGCCGGCCGCGCCCGCCCCCCAGCCGCCGCTCCGCCTCCTCCTCTGCGCGCGTGCATCTCAGCGGGAGGAAGAAGAATGGAGCTCTCCACTGACGCGTGGGGCCCAGGTGGAAGTGAGATAGAGAGGGAGGTGGAGCCGTACCAAACACTTTGACGAATCCCAGATCCACAGTGGAGCTGCTCCACGGTGGATCCAGGTGAATCTGGTGGATCTAGGTGGATCTGGAACTGATGGAGCTCTCCCAAACAGGCCCTAAGCCTAGCCACTTGGTCAACAAGGCTTTCCAGGATCTAACCTTTTTACGCCTAGCCGTATGTAGTATGGTCAATAAGACTCTGATGCGTTTTTTTGTTCATTTCCACAGAAATCGAATTGTTTCTCGTGAAACCTATACGTTTCAACTGGACCTTGAGCTCGCCGATAGACTGCACGAGCGACGGTAGCTCTGACTCCAAAATTGCAAGTTTGCAACAGTTAATATAGACGGTAGTTCTGCCTCCAAAATTGCAAGTTTGCAACAGTTAATATAAGAGACAGTCTACATGGCAGTCGAATATTTTCCCTTGCCAAAATCAATCGAGTTGTGAGCCGTTGGATCAAGATCCTACCCCTTTGATGGTGACACACGTCCCCTGAACCCTACAAGCTGGTTGCCGCCCGATCCTTCCTAGCATGCGCACGCCGCCATCTCTAGCTCCTCCTTATTTGCCACTGCTTGTTCCTTCAGATCTATTCCCATTAGTTTGTCGCCCATCGCCTCCACCTACCTCTCCGGTGACATCTGTGTGTCTCCACAACTAATGGTGGAATCAGGCCTCAGGCTAGAATCAATAATTTAGGTGTAAAAGTTTAGGAATAAAAGCCCAAGTTGGCCCAAAATCAGTTGGGCTAGCCTAGAACTTGGACTGAGTCTGATTCCGCCTCTGTCCACAACTGCCCCATCCCTACTCGGCGACCTACCTCCCGTCGTAGCCGCTGGCCCCACCATCAGCACCATGGCTACCCCTTTCTGCCACTGGCGGCCACCATGCCCTCGACGCGCTGCCATCTCTTTCCCATTACCGCCGACCCCACCCCGCCCACTTCCATGCCTGCAGCCAGCGGCGCCATTGCTACCTCACCACCCATCGCCATGGCTCTACCGCTTCTCTCTCCCTCTACGGCCACTCCCCTGATAAACACAAACTCTAAGCTCGATGAAACCCACCCTAAACCGTCACCAAGATCGGAAGATTATAAATTTGATAGTTTTTTTTGCTAAAAAATATTCGATAATTTTTTTTAGCAATTTGCCCTGAACATTGTGTTTGTGTGCCTAAGGGTGTATTTGGTTGAGCTGTGGCTTCTGAAAAAGCTGCTGTGAGCTGTGGAAAAGCTGTTGTAGGTTGTGGGCTGTGGAAAAGCTGTAAGCTGTTTGGTTCAAACAAGTATAAAACTTACCTCCTATCTCTATTTTCCTTGAAACAACTGTGAAACAGCTCTCTATTTTCACCATTTCAAAAAGCAGAAAGCCAAAAGCCAAAAGCAGGATCCAAGGTGCTTTCAAAACTGTACTACCCAAAAGTAGCTGCTTCTGAAAAAGCAGCTTCTGGTTTCCACCTTTTTGGTTGGCTTTTACCTTTTTAGAAGTAAAAGCAGCTCCCAAAAACTCAACCAAAGGCACCCTAAGCCACTCTAGACCAGTCACATTCTAGACAAACGGACATGGCATGGCCTATCAACCGACCTCTCGCCAGGTTGCTGCTACTCCTAAACCTAACTCGATACTGCGACGCAAGCACCGGTCAACGGTCAACCTGTGGACCAACACTGCATCATGCATGCGTGTGCTTCTCCTGACACGCGTTAACCTTCCCACGAGTTCGTATATATGTAACCTAGGAGAGGACCATGCAGCACCGCGACCGCGAACACCGGCGCAAGAGATCAACCACTCCGATCATGGACCGCCGGCGCCGCCGCCTCGCCTCGTCCATCGCCGTCGTCGCTGCGACGCTCTGCGTCGTCCTCGTGCACGAAGGCAAGTGCGGAGCTGCTACGGCTCGACCGCTGAGGCGCCACGCGACGACGGCGTCGGAGGCGGTGCTCGACGTGGGAGGCCGGGGACGAGGCTCTGCGCGAGGGGAAGTGGCTGCGGCTGCCGCTGGCAGGCGGCCTGCGCTTCCCGGCGGTGCTCCCGGCGGCCGGCGCCTCCATGCCGTGGGTGGCGGGTGCGCCACCTGTGCTCACCGGACCGGGGCTGCCTCACGTGCCGCCGTACGTCGGCGCAACGCGGCAGGACCAGCTCACCCTGTGGGCCTCGCTGTTCAACCCGTTCCATGTCAGGCCGAGGCTGCCTGCCGCTGAGACGTCGGTGCCGGCAGAGCCCAGGATTCCGGCCGTCGCCAGCAGGGAGCCGGAGAGGAGGACGGTGGAGGAGCCGGCCGGCGGTGTGCAAATTGGCGAGCCCAAATGGGGCGTCTTCTTGGGAAATAATAATGGCAACAAAATCTATGTTGTGACCAAATCAATAAGCTAATTAGCTTAGTATATACTAAATGAATGAATTATAAAGAACCTTCTTTTTGGATAATATTATTAGTGTATGCACTTTTGCGTGTTGAGGTATTGTAATGTTATAGTAAATCAAGATTATACAGAGATATTTGCTATCTATATGGATGGTTAAGTTATTAATTGTATGAACTGTTATAATTTACCCCCATAAACCTGTGCATTTTCAAGTCTCTTGAGTGCAAACACCTGAAACCTTTCAATGTCATGGGCCGGCAGCTTGCAGCCCAACTTGCTAATCCTGTTCTAGATTTGCCAATGTGGCCTGGCCCATTTATATGTTAAGATTTTTCTTAGCATTGCAGCCACAAACAAGGCTACACAAAGCAAGTGATTGATCCAGTGCTTAGTGCAGTGGTCAGCACCAGCCAAAAGTGTGATTTAACCTCTACTCTTCTTTGCCAAAAATAGGATAAAAAGAACACATGACTTGCCCATATATGTATGATTAACATGTGTTACTTTTCATCAAATCACTGATCAGTCCAGTTTCTATCAAGTACATTCATGTACCTCCAAATTCTTCGCTAAATTTAGCCTCTGGATGTAAAAATGTATATATAAAATGCACTGAAGGTGATGTATTTGGAAAGAATCGTGAGAGTAGCAAAAGCAACTAAGAGTCTACGACTGTTAGCTAGTATTTATGCAGGAGGTCACATGTTATAATTGCATCATACTTAATTAGCTGGATTCACATAATTAAGGAAAATCTTAGATTAGCTATATCTCAAATGGCCTGTTTGGGAGAGCTTAGCTTCTTCGAAAAGCAATATAAGTTAGGGTTCTTAGAGTAATAGTAATAGTAAAGGAGAGATGAGCTACACCCTGTTTGGGAGAGCTTTAATTAGTTCCTAGAAACTTAATTAAACCTCGCAAACCATCGGAATCTTTAAGAGAAACTAACGAGGATTATTGACCAATGTTATTTATGCTAACAAAGTATTACTAGCTCTGACGAAATTAATGCAGCAGCCGGCCGGCTAGCTTGTGCTTGTCATGGATCCGATCGAAAAGCTGTTGGCAACTGTATGTATGGCTGTATGCAGTATGCATGCAGGAGTTAATCAGGCTAATGATGATGAGAAAATGGTAGTTTGCCATTGGAGAGATGTGAGCCACAAGCTCAGGTAGTATGACTCATGCAGGAGGCTGCTGCTGCTCCTGCAAGCCTAGCTTCTCTGTCTCTCATCTCATCCCCATGATGGGCTCAGAATTGAAGCCTGAAAATTGCATGCAGAGCAATGCATGGCCCCAGAAGGAGAATAAAATGTGTGGCCAGGATCCCAAGGATCTATTTTGAGGCCACAACTGTTCTGGTGATGTGGATGAAAGCAAGTTGTTCGGCATGAGAACCTCCCCTCTTTTTTTGTTTTTGTTTTGATTTCTGGAATAATCTCCTTCTTTTTCAAAGGGAGTTAGAAAGTGACCATCACTTATTCATGGCTTTTCTGTAAGGAAGTTTCGCCTTTCTCTAGTTTCTACATAAAGAGGCCCGGGGAATATTATTACGACATTATATAGGTTATTGAGTGGAAGACAACTGATCCATAGGTATTTGTCCAACTTCTTTTTCAACCTGGGTTTTCTGATAAATGTCAAGGTACATGCCTCATCAATTACACATCAGGCGGGTGAAATACTGAAAAAAGAGCAGCTGGCGCCGGGGGGGGGGGGGGGGGGGGGTCGAACTATGTCAGGGAAACGATATACTAGTAAATAACAAAAAAAAAAGCTTGCTTGAAAATCACCTCTTAATTCGACTAGTTGTTATATCTGAAAGTTACGACTTATCTTGCCATTGACCATGTACCTATCTCCAGTTCTTGTAACCCATAACAATTTGACTGTTTATAGCTGCGCCCATGATCTGAATAACACGGCGAATGTCACATCCTGCAAATTATTTCATTGATAGAATTGTGTTCTTTGTAGGCCATCCTCCATCTCGACGTGGACGCGAGAGATGAACAATTGACACCGCCGATCGGTCGGATCTTTGCTAGCCTCTGTTCTAACACGCATGCTTCAGTCTGAAGGTTCACACCCACATATATCCATCCAAACTGGCGGCCACAAAATTGAACCTGTCAAACATGTATATCCAACTGTTCACTGTTCCTCCTTCAAGTGTGAGTTGGAGTGAGATGGACGTGACACTAATCTTTTGGAGATTTGGTACCATACAGACAGACAGGATCGCAGAGGGCTAAGATCTCACAAATCTTTTCAGAATTGCGACCCGCAAGTGCACCGGATCGATTTACGTACTGATCACCGCCATGCTATACTGAACTCTGAATATTTATGTATGTACTGACCATCGCCATGCTAATAAATTGAACTCTGAATATTTATGTAACTGTTGTCATGTGATTGTTGCAGTACAAGATTTGACAGTCTTATTCAGATTTTGCAATTAACTTGTAGATTGTTATAAGTTATAACTAGACCTGCATCTGCATGGATGGATGCACGCACACGCGCTAGCTTCATTTCGCAAGATTGTAAGATGAGAGTATATATGTTTCTTTGCAGGCGGATTTGCTGGTGGCAAGTTGGCGTGTATAATGCAATGTGATAACCATTCCCCGTCGCTCTCCAGTCTCCCCTTACTAGCTTCCCCCCCACGGGAATCCAGTTCACTCACAGTACTGTACTATTTCTGCACCAACTTGCCTTGTTAAAAAGCCACTGTGCTGCTTGCCCAATTGCAACTTGCAACTTCCTAGCTATTGCAGTATTGCCCTTCCCCTCCCTCCTCCTCCTCGCACACCATTTCGACTTTAGCTCAGCTCAGCTCAGCCTCAGAGAGAGAGAGAGAGAGAGAGAGAGAGAGAGAGAGAGAGAGAGAGAGAGAGAGAGAGAGAGAGAGAGTTGCAGCTGCGTGCTGATCAGCTGGAGGCAGGGGATGGAGGCTTTGATTGCAGATTATCATTAGCTGCAGCAAAATTCAGTTCAGAAGCAGCTAGCTAGGTAGGCGGTTTCTTGTTTCTTTCCTACCCCCCCCCCCCCCCCCCCCCCCCCCCCTCTATCTGGGCTGGAGCATTCCCTCTCTTCCACACATGTTAACAGGCCTATCCTGAATTTACTCTTCAGTCTTCTTAATCTTCCCTAAGTAATCCCATTTTTCATCTTGATCTCGTCCTTTTTCCTGATTTGTGAAACTTTTTTGAGAAAAGAATTTCTTCTCTTGGTTTTTCCTGTGTGATTTGATCACTGCTCTCCTCCAGGTGCTTCCCTCTGCAGGTTCAGAGCTTTAGCTTCCACAGTAGATAGGCTTTGTACTGCTGCACTCATGGCCTTTCTCCGCTTTTCCCTGTGTGTTTCTGCTTGCTTCTCTCATTCTGTTTCTAATCATTTGCTTTTATCCAAAATCCATGTATGCTGTGGGCCATGCTTCCTTTAACTGTTGTCTTTGTTACTTTTGGTTATCAAAACTTTTATCATATTTAATTTTAATTTGTCCTTAAATTTGCCAAACCTACAGCTTGTGTTACACATGCTTGCTCCATTTCAAGTAAAGCAAAGCTAGGAGATGAGGCTATTAGATCCTAGCCAGGCTAGCTCAAAGTTTTCCTCAGGAAAATAAGAGTTCATTATTCTCTTCATTACGAATTCTTATGAGCCTTATAATAAAATTACCATTGTATATTGCCATGAAGGGTCATGTATAAAAGATCATTCTTGTTTGCATGCTGCATACATGTATGCTCTGATTCTTGCAAACTCTGGTTTTTGCCGACTCTGATTCTTCCAGCTAGAAATAAGACAGAATTGTTTCTTGTGTGCTCGTTGCAGTGAGTCTGTGCTTGTCCTGTACTCCTGTGGGCAGCAGGGGAATGCGCGTGGTGGTGGCGATCTGAGCCATGAACCAGTTCGTCCCTGATTGGAGCAGCAACATGGGAGACGCCTTTGCGTCATTAGGGTTCGATCTGATCATCGTTTGGTCTTTTGTTCCCCCTTTTCTTGAATCAATCGGAGCTCTTCCATGGATGGTTCTTATGTTGCGTTGTTGCAGTGGCGAAGACGACGGGCTCATTGAGCTGCTCTGGTGCAATGGCCACGTGGTCATGCAGAGCCAGGCGCCGCGGAAGCCGCCGAGGCCGGAGAAGGCGGTGGCGATGCAGGAGGACGAGGCGGCGCCGTGGTTCCAGTACCCGGTCGATGACTCCCTCGAGAAGGACCTCTTCTCGGAGCTCTTCGACGAAATACAGGCGGCTGCTGACCCCGGTGGCAAGGTGTGCAAGGAGGAGTGCGGCGCTGTGGCGGGCGGCGCGGTGACCGCGCCCCAGAGCAGGCTGATGCCGCCGCCGAGGCCGGCGGCCCACGTGACGCGGGAGAAGGCGGGCTTGGGGGGCGTGGACGACGCGGGCGGCGTCTCGGAGGTTGTCATGGCGCAGACGGCCGGAGAGGGGGCCACGGCGGCGGAGCCCGGCGAGTCATCCATGCTGACGATCGGTTCGAGCATCTGCGGGAGCAACCAGGTCCAGACGCCCGGCGCCGCGCGCGCCCGCGTTGTCTCGGACACCGCTGGCGACAGCACGCCACCGCCGGCGGCGAACGGGAAGGCCGGCGCCGCCAGGGCCCGCCACGATGCGACGACAGTGACCTCGTCGTCGATGCGGTCGAGATCCTGCGCCGCCAAGACCCACCCGCCCGGCGCCGCCAACCGCGGCGGCGGCAAGCGGAAGCAGCGCGACACCATGGAGTCCGGAAGCCCCAGCGAGGTACGTACGCGCACACTACTCCCTCCACGCCATCGCCATTGCGATCACACTCTCGTCGCATCACGATCTACCGACGACGCAATGCAGGACGTGGAGTTCGAGTCCGCCGCCGTGACGTGCGAGCCTGCGCAGAAGCTGACGACGGCCAAACGGCGGCGCGCCGCCGAGGTGCACAACCTCTCGGAGAGGGTGCGTATCACCTCCCGTTCTCCTTGGACACGACATGATCATTCGTTCGCACTACACATCTTCTTCTTGCCTAGAATTTTCTTTTTCTGACAGCCATTTGCTAACTCTGTCTGAATTTGATTCTGACGCAGAGGAGAAGGGACAGGATCAACGAGAAGATGAAGGCCCTGCAGGAGCTCATACCTCACTGCAACAAAGTAATCTATCAACAAGCACCATGACACAATTGCGATTTGCAACATTGTTATCATCTTGTTATACTTATCAATGGTGACCTCATACTTAATTGTGTCGGTTTTTCAGACGGATAAGGCGTCGATGCTGGACGAGGCGATCGAGTACCTCAAGTCGCTGCAGCTCCAACTGCAGGTGAGCTCGTATGTCATGCTATGATTGGTGCATGAAACTCCACAGTTAATTAGTCGTGTCCTTCGCATTGGAAATCGTGTCCAAGAACGAGAGTTTGATGTGAGACATATATGCATCTGATGGTGCAGATGATGTGGATGGGCGGCGGCATGGCGCCGGCTCCGGTGATGTTCCCGGCGGGCGTGCACCAGTACATGCAGCGGATGGGCGTCGGGATGGGCCCTCCCCACATGGCCTCCATACCCAGGATGCCGCCGTTCATGGCTCCGCCGGCTGCCGTGCAGAGCTCTCCGGTGAGCCACATGCCGGCGGCGGTCAGCATGGCCGACCCTTACGCGCGCTGCCTCGCCGTCGAACACCTGCAGCCACCGTCCCCCATGGTAGTACCATGCAGCTGTAGCCTGTAGCTACGTTTCTGCGGTGATTTATTCATGCATGCATGTTTCTGCCGTTTGCTGAGAGACTTCAGCAGCATTACCTGCAGGGGATGAACTTCTACCAGCTCGGGGCGGCGAAGAGCCTGCAGCAGAACCCGGCGCCGCCGGTCGTGGCCGGCGGCAGCCTGTCGGCGGAGACTACACCGACGTTGCCTCCTGACAATATTCTGCACAAAAGATACGGTGTGTAAGTTGCTCAGTACACAGTACTCGATCGTGCCATGAAACAAAAATCGTGCTGTCTTATTACTACTACCATATAGGATGTGCTTGCAGAAATTAAGCTCATTGATCCATGGCCAAAAATTCAGTGAAAACTGGCTAAGTATTGAAAACCCGTGAAAACTAGGCGTAGCTGTGTTGTAGTTTCCAAAAATTCTTTTTTAAAAAGGTTTTTTTAAATATCATCTAGATGTTTTTTTTCTAACTATCATTCAAATTTAAGACTGCTGGATTAAATATCCAATGGCCATGAATTCTCCTTACTAGGTGCAGGGGGCATCGTTTTCATTTTCGACTCTCTTCAGATTCTTCTTTTTGAATGGAAGCTCGGCAAAATTCTTCGTTAATTGCATATAGTTTTTGAGAGGGTGGGGGATAATGGGCTAGTGTCGTTATCTTTAAGCTTGCAAGTCATAAGTAGAGGTTCAAATCCTAAATAATTAAAGTAGAAAATTCACATAAATAACCCACCTAATATGTGTTTGGCGGAAATCGAATCTTAGTCATTTTCAAGAGAGACAAGGTGCCACACGGCTATGCTATAGTTGGCATCCATATATTCTAGTTACTACCTTTGGTTTCATATTCTTAGGTTAAGGCCTTGTTTCGAAACCGAGAATTTTTTCTCATTCTTACGAGAATTTAACTGTTTCCTGTAGAATTTTCATAAAATCCATACGTTCGAAATTAGGCCTAAATTGAACCGCAAAGATCCTACTCAAAACGTGTATATCTACCAACTGTTTGTGCTGAATTAAGAGAAGATCCTACGAAACATGAGAAGATTATTATGTGATCTGGTTATAGTACAAGAATCTGTCGTTTTCGGGCATTTTATGCTCGAGATTACTAGTTTACTACTTTCTTGCCCACACTGAGCTACATGCTTTGCATCCATCCGTGTCAAACTCACGAACTCGTCGATCATGTATCTCCTGTAGATCCGTGGATAGCTCCATCACAGAGCTCTGCATTTCTTGTTCTTAAATGCAATTATTGTACATCTTTGACTTGACTTTTCACTCTCTTACCCCCCTCAAATTCTGCAGAAAATTGTAGCAAGCCGGAGATGAAGGGTATCGCCAGCTGATCGTCGTTCGATGATACGTACTGTGTATATAGTTCAGATCATGAGATGCAGTTGAGTTGAGAGACTTGATCGTGATCGCTACCTAATTACTCTGGGGAATTTGATATTTGCTCGATCCCTTCACTGATGTTTTCGTTTGGTAGGCAGTGTAGTTTGATCAGCGATTGAGGCCTGACAAACCCTTTTTTTTTTCGCTGTGTATGTAGTATTGTTCCATCTGTTTCCGAAGACATTTTGGTTATTTATCAATTGTTGATGTACCAGTTCAAATCCTGTTCAAGATTGTTAAAGATTTGTGGTCTCAGAAGTATACCAAAATTTTCGTTCAAAAAGAAGTATACCAAAAAAAATTCATAGATGTAGTACATCATGGTACGAACAGAAATTCGGTACCAAACTCGGTTGGGTAGTATGTGTTACATACAGAAAAAGAGTGATACAGTGTGTGTGTGTGTGTGTATATATATATATATATATATATATATATATATGAAATATATATTTGTTAGAACTTTTTTCCCTCTTCCTAATGGTACCACATTTATGGCCATGGAGTTTTGAGGGTAACTATATCTTAAGTAGTAAAATATGTAGGCGTTTCTTTAGATTTTGGGGGTGCAGTATAAATATCCAAACCGCTAATGATGTAGGTACATCTATACTTAGAAAAGTCATGCTCTATGTTCCACCATTGATCAATCGTGTCATATTCTGTAGGACTGATGCTGATAATCAGAGAGGGTAAATGATTCTTCAAACCTTTTTCTTTTAAGATATTCAAAATCTATACTCGAGTGACTATGATAGTCACTAAATTCAGATCACCCCAATACGGCAAAACAAAACAAAACTCGAAGCAAGAGCCAACAAAATCAGCAACCTCCTGCACAAGGCCGGTAAGACCATCGTTGATGGGCCAGTCTGATCGTTGGCCTATGACCAGTCACACCGGTAGACTAGTCTGACTGTAGGTCTGGGGCCGGTCCAATTAGTTCCTATTTCCAGACCTAAAAACCTCTCGGGACAAAATCTTAAATCTCAAGAACTTGCTTAATTATCATCCAAACACATTCAAGTTTTACATAAAATTTGTTCAAGACAATAGAAACCTAAATCAATCAAGAATAACAAAGTTCTTGGGCTCAAGTTCACTAAATTGAAGAGAATCGAATTTAGATAACAAGAACACAAAAAACCCTAAATATCAAATTACTTTTGGCTTGTGAGGATATAAGATATGAGGCCTTCCAAATCTATTATCACATGTTTTAGTAAGGTAATTTAAATAAGAGATTATGCTAGAACTTCCACGAACCCGAAATCACAAATCTAACTTAAGAACAAGTAAAACTAAACAAAAACGTGATTAAGACAAAACTTTGATCTATTTCAGTGGAAGATGAGGTTTACATACTTATGGATGAGGACATCAATCCTAAGGATACAACCACTACTTCGATCCGCTGCGCTGCATCCTCTACTTCAAACACATCTTCTTCGATAGGACTTTCGGTTATAGCACTGCCATATTCTTCAATTAGACCATGCTACTTCTACTCATACGAGCTGAGCTACGTCTATATGCCATGGTGCTATGTCTTCATGCCATGGTGCTACTTCACCAATTGTGGGCCCATGGGCTTTGTACTGAATGGGCTGATTTGGCCCATATGGCTAGCCACCTAGGGTTTTGGTATTGTTCACGTGGCATTGTTCATGCGTGAACAGTACCCACAGCCATCCCTCCCTTCTCCTATACATAGTGGCCGCCACCCCTCTAGTTTCATGGGTTTTGTTGATTGAAGTTTAGTTTTGCTACTTTATACTTTATTCTCTTGTTCGGTGAGATCAACATCAACATTGTTCTTTGGAACCCCACTTATCAATACAATTTCAATTCCTATTCGTAATTTCAGATTGCTTATTTTGTTCTTGCATGCTTCTTCGGTGTATGCAAGAGTTGATCTTCATGATCAGGTCATCCGGTACTTATGCACAGTTGATAACGACTTGTTGAACAATTCAGCGATTGCGTGGTTTCAAGCCTTGTGAGTTCGTAGCTAGGATCGTGAGAGTTGAGCGACTATTATGGATTTACCTTCTCATTGAAAGATCGAGACCCCATCATCTCATTAGGTAGTATCGAATCTACAGGTTGATCGATGAGAATTTTCTTTATCTACAGTCCACAAAAGCCATGAAAATCAAAAAATATTTGGGTTAATTCATCCTATCCAAACCAATCCATGCCTTGTAATTTTCTTTTTGGTATTTTTCTTATTGAATTTTTGGTTACATCGTCATGTCTAGTTGTTAATTTCTAATTTGAATTGGAGTCTAGTTTGATCATTGTCTTTTACGCATCTTGTGTGTCTTGCTCCCTGCTGCGCCACCACCAATTGCTGCCATGCCACCACCAACCCCTTCCACACCACCCTAAAATCCCTTGCTGTAGCCAAAACTCCTACCGCCGCCACTGCCACATCTCTGTCGCGGTAACCACCATCGCGCCCTGCCGCCACCACTGCCACATCTTGCTATGGCAACCAAAACTCCTGCCGCCGCTTGAACTTTCCTGTTGTGACATACTTCAAGATCCTAGAGCTTATTGTTTTTAGTTATGTCTAGGAAAAGGAAAAGAAAAATAGAGAGAGAGGAAGAGTTGGTTCCGAATTCAAGAAAAAAACAAGAGACAAAAAGAGAAAGGAAAGTGTCCACCTTTCTGAAATTTGAAAAGTACATCAAACTTTTGCCAAAACCGGCAAAAATTGGTGGAGACCTTCTACATATAGCCACAAGCTTTTACAAAAAAAATTCAGCAAAGTGCTTTGTCGATCTACATATAATTCATTACGATAACTGTTTGCAACAATGTATCTCTACTACTTAACACAGGGAATTTGTGATGGTAGTTCATCTGTCCCTCATAACCCCCCTTGTACCTTCCTAAAAAAGTTCTACACACACACAAACAAAATAGTGTCTACATAATAGGATTTCTTAATGCGTATCAAGGCACATATTTTTAACTAGTTTGCATAGGTTTTCACCTAGTTAAACAAAAAACTAAATTTACCACGTGGCACTGCCAAGCCAATGCTGCAACCGAACACCCCAGCCCTCAAGCCTCTCGCCGACCCCCTGCCTATGTTTGCCTGTCGGCCACCTATCGAGCAGCAGCTGCTCGGTACCGCCTTATCGAGCAGGGGTGGCTCGGCAGGTATTGTCAAGCAGCTACAGCTCGGCAGCAAGTGTGGGCCCGCTCACCTACCACGCCCACTCTGCCTACCACGTGCCCCTCGAGCTTCCCAGGCGTGACAGGTGATACGTGTCGCCTGCCACATTTTTAAGCTCGGGGATAGGGGCAATTTTTACAAAAACGGTTGTTTGAGATTGAAATTAAAAAAATATAGCTATAATATCAAATACATGAAAAGTTCCAACTTCATGAGTTGCTGTGCCATGCTTTAATACATGCATAGCCTTATCTATCTATCCTCAATCCTCACATATAGGACAGACAGACGAACAAGCCCTCTTCCTTCCTTTTCTTTAAGAATGAAACTTTGGAAGTGTGCTTATGATCATTATCGCCTACAGTTCCCCCTCCCCAATCTATTCTGATCTGACGCATAGCTTTTGCAGATTTGGTCTTAATTTGATTCTGTTCACCGAGATCTGGGACTGTTCATCTACCATTGCATACTTTTGCGGCACAACCTTGGCCTGATCTGGCATGAGCTACTTTTTCTGTAAATTACTTACAATATAATTTATTCTAATACACACTAATGCTATTAATTAAGGCACTAAACTAGTCGAACATAAGCATGCACATCTCGTCGATCGTTTGCAAACAATTAAGACTGAAAATAATGCGATCTAAATACCCGACAACTGGTACTTACAGGCTGTAAAAGAAACTGAAGCGACGAGATTACTCAACAACATGCATTAATGGTGGGTTGCAGCAGAGTTCGTAGTGACGGAAGGGGGAGAGAATGGTTGCCAAGGTGGCGCCTCTGTAAAGGAGGTGGTGAGCAATGATGGTGGCAGACGAGGCAACGGTGAAGCGCGGCGAGGTAAGAGGCGGCATGTTAAAGTAACAAGATCTTATCTCTGTACTTATCTCTAAGCTTGTAGATAGAGCCTTGTTGTATTTAGCTGTAAATCACTTGCATGTGATCTTTCTATTTTGGTTCTGCTAGCGGCGGACGGTGGTTGCCATGCGCGGGCATCCATGCCCAACTCGGGAACAGAGAGGAGAGGTAGGAGAAGGAAAAGAAAAGAAAGAAGAAAGAAGAAGAAAGAGGGTTCCCACCGACAGAGAGGTGGAGCCATGTTAATTATCTATTACATATCTAGATTGTTTGGTCACGTTATCGTCCACATCAACAACTTCCATTAGTTAACAACGAAAAGGACTTATTATACAAATAGATGCAAGTTTAGGGATGAGAAAGTAAAATACAAATTCAAAGAGTTAAATAACACAACATCAAAAGTTTAGATAGCTATGGTACAATTTTCTAATTCTTTTTTTTCTTCGACGACCGGTTACACAGCACCCGAAAAATCATCGATCAGGACTCATGGCAAATCATTGTCTGATCAACCAACCAGTGTTCCCTGTGCCAGCTTAATCAGTAAAGATTCATGATTTGACGAGAACGCGGCCCAATTCGACACTGATCAATCCTGTAACTCACCTCCCTGATGAACAAACAGTACGCTCTAACATCCTCTCCTGCCGAACAGTGTACACATACTGCATCTTGATGCGCGTTTAACGCGTAGTAATGGCTGCGAAAGTCCTCGTCGTCCTAGGCCTAGCTCCTATGCAGCAGTCAGCATCTTGGGGGACAGGGGAATTTGATCTTGGATCGTACTGAACAAACCATCCATCAAGAAAAGCAGGGAGGAAAGGAAAGGATGCATGCATCTCCCAAAGTGCAAGCCTCGCATCTTCCTGGCATTTGGTGTGGGCAAGGACCGCACCATCTTTGATACTGAACTGTTATACCTCACAAGTCGGCGGTTTTTGATTTTTGCTACAGTATTTAACTTTTAAACAGAGTATTTTTTTCAAGACGGAGTCTACAAGTTAAACGATCTACACGTTAAAAGCCAACATCTGTACCAACCAAAATCGCAAGTGAGTATCTGTTTCTCTGTAATATGTACCGTAAATAGCCAAAATTCAGAAATTTCAACCAAAAACCATAAGCCACAGCTGAAAAGAACAAACCCGATATCATCATTGGCTTCTTCTATCTCACTGATCATCTCTGCGTTTCTTGCTCGTCATGTACATGCAGCATGATTAAATGGGGGTGTAAAATTTCACCTGCGTATGTCGTAACAACTTATGCATTTGGGGTACATTTTTACATACATGTACGGTGAACGACTGAAGAACTGGCCTTGGATGTCTAGCTCTGATTCAGAATTCATTGAGACTTTGGAACAGTAAAGTAGACATTTTGTGTAAGTAAGGTTGCACGATATCTGTGGGGGTTTTTTTTTGAGAGGAATATCTGTGTTGATATGATAAGGACTGGGTCAGCAGAAAGAGATACCACAGTGACAGCAACTGGTCTGCAACCACTAACAACAACAAGAGTGAGATATATGACTGAAAGCGTATTATGAGGCTAGCTATTTCGGACCAGAATCCATGCCAAGACTCAAGACTAGATATATTATGGTTTATGGAGAAAAGGAGAGAAGAGCCTCCAGGTTCACTGTACCATCAGATTCTCACATCCAAACAGGACGCCAGCCACCACGTAGACACAAGGAGTGCAAAGAACAAAACATCTGGTTTCTTTTCGGCTGCGACTTATGGTTTTTGGCTGAAATTTTTGAATTTTAGCTGTTTACGGTACAGATTACGGAGAGACAGATACTCACTTGCGATTTTGGCTAGTACAGATGTTAGGCTTTTAACGTGTAGATCGTTTAACTTGTAGACTCCGTCTTAAGGAAATATTCTGTTTGAAAGTTAGGTACTGTAGCAAAAGTCAAAAGCCGCTAGTTTTTGACTTAAAGAACAGCCCAGAACTCTGTCACTACTGTGCCGGCTGCACTGAATGGGGCCTGTGTTGTTCGTTCTCCATGGGCCTGTTACTACTACTGGGTAGCAATGGGCTTGCATTGCAGGCTCGTGATGGGCCTCGTGGCATGAGAGGTTGGCCCATTGAAAGCCCATGGACACGGGCCTTGTTACGAATTGGTTCTGGATGATGAACTGCGACGTGACCCCGGCTGCTAAATCAGAAATTCAGAATCATGCCTCCTGGAATCATTAGTCCAACAACTGCTCCTGAAAAGGGTAGAGAGACGCCATGTTTGGCTTGTTAGCCCCCTGACTTTGTATATACTAGCTGCGTAAGCGCGGTGACACACCGCGCTAGTTATAATGTGGACTAAAGCAAAAGAGACGATAATTTATGGAGAGCTTCTTAAAAAAATCGAGGACGCATGCGTAATTTCGGAAAAACCAAAGATCTTTTTCGTAAAAAAACCGAAGACCTGTAAGGACCTATACGTAACTTAAAAAAGGACCTATATATAATTTTAGAAAACCGTGGGGCGCTATCCAACAAAAGATACATAATTTCGGTGAAGTGCAGGAGGGTTTTCGCAAAAAAACCTGATAGGGACCTTTTCACGAGAAAGGAGGACCTTTACGCTATTTTGAAAAATGCAGGGCCTTTTTCGTAAAAAAGCTGATGTGGATAGCCTCACGGCCGGGGAATCCCCCGGCTGTAATATAGGTATGATACCTCTGAACATTCAGAATCAATAAAAGTCACTACTTTCCTCAAAGAAAAAGAAGGTAGAAATTCACAGTCATGCTGTTCCCTTCTGGTGTGGGTAATAATGGGCCTTGAGATCTCACCATCATCTCGTGTCTGCTGCTGTGCGTTCCATGCTGCTGCATCCATGGCCTTGTGGAGTTGAGGCGAGCATGAGCAATCGAGCAGCGCATATTGCACATAACGATCTAGGAAGCAGTAGCTATAGCTCTGGCTCAAGCTTTTCTACGACCCGTGAGCTCTAAGTACGTGGGAATTTCACAAGAATTTCGCGGGAGTTGCATTGTCGGGTTGGTAATCCGTAACATTCCTGCGAACTTCATTTGAATTTCATGTGTTCCAGACAGACCTTACCTTCTAATTGGAAAAAAGATACTGAAAATGCAACAATGAAAGGAAATATATATAAATGCCAAACGCAAAGATTGTACAGTATATGCCTATCTATTAGACCCAAAGGCATAATCGTATCCTAACTTAGCCTAGAATCTCTCCCTACTCATGCTCCAATTGACTGAAAACAACCGGCGATGCATGTGCTACCAACTATTGTTTCAAGGGGGAAAAAAAAGAAACCCTGCATATCTGGAAAAGTTGATTGTGTAATCATCCAACTTATCCAAAACCTGTACTACTTCTAAGACCAAAACCTGTACTACTAAGAGCAAGGCTAATAATACAGCCAGCAAGCGGGCTGTAACGTTTCTTGCAGCTTTCTCTTAGCCTACCCATATAGTAGTTAGCTCTTCATCATTAATACATGGCCCACCTGTCTCTCTCACAAAGTTTATTGGTTCTTGTGTCCAAGCCGGCTGTAAGCTTGCAGCCCGCTTATCCTCTCTCTCCTCCCTTCTCTCCTACACATCAGCATTTAGCCAGCTTACAGCCGATTATTATACTTGCTCTAAGAGAGATCAACCGGCACTATATTTCTCTAATGATTGAAGCCTAGCAATAATGGCCAAGACGACCGCTGACCGGTATACATGCATATGCAAGTGGGGGCTCCTGTTTATGAGCTATATATATACAGTGCGTGCCACTGACCGGCCGTGCCAAGGTACCTGGACATAACACCGAGGGCCCCTGACAGGTGGGCCCGGCCTACCACATTATAGCCATATTCACCTGTCAGTAAAAAAACAGTGAGCCCTTACTGTTGCCAGCCATGGACGGACGCCTCAATGATTCAGTTGAAATTTCGGTTGCCCATGCAGTCACCCTGAAGAACTGAACCTCAAGGAAGAGGCTGAATGCAGCAATGGCGATAGCCTTCACAGCACCATCAGTTACCTGACAAGATGAGCTACAGATACAAGAGCAGAGAATCGATAGTTGGAGCTGAAAGAGGGACCTAACTAATGAAGAGATCGATGTGTTTATCAGCTAGATAAAAAAGCTACAGTACGCACAAGTACAGCAGGGGAAAATAAAGACCCCAAGCCATGCAGTACATGGTCTTGATTCCTTTGCACAGTGTCGTCGTATTGATCATCTGCTACTGTGCAGTTGATCGACCGGACAGACACGGCGCGTGTTGTTCTGGTCAGTTTGTTGTACATCTGGTGAGAAAACCAACGCTCTGAACTCAAGTTTGAGTGCTCCTTTCATATATTTTTTTCACCTGGTGAGTTGTCAGGTTGATGACAATTGCTGCGTTATGACGCTTCAAGCCTTCAACCAGTGGTAGATAGATGAACCAACAGTCGAACAGGGGTCTAAAGGATGAAGTTGCACTTGTTTCGCCGTCTCTGTCACAAACGAAGTTGCTCTCGCTCCTTTCGCCAGTTTTTTTCACCCACCTTCGTGCCCCGGCAACGTAGGAATCTCAATTTCGCAGAAAATTTGTAGGAAACAGTTCGATTCGTGTGTTCTAACAAGTTCACCGCAACAACACAGAACAATCAACTGTTTCTTTGCTACTATGTCATCCGATAGATGGATTGACGATAGTTTATAACTTTTTTTTATCGTATCTGGTTTATTTTTTTGTTGTATCTGATGATAACTTATTTGATGTAATTAAAATTTAAAAAAATTAAAAATAGTAAAAAAAATAAGTTAGTTTATTATGAACAATACGAAGAAATATAGGGAATAAGGTAAAAAGTTAAAAATAAAAAATGAAATTAATGAATATTGAATTTAAAGCTAGAAGCTGAAGTTGACACGAGAGTCATGGAAATGATATATACAGAGAGAGAGAGGCATAACCCATGCACATCTCAACGACAGCTACCAGCGAGGAAGGACCCGGCGGAATTGGGCCTATGGCAACATGGGCTCTAGCCGGGGGCGTGAAAAAAATACAGTGTATAGCCTAGGTATTTGTAGCCCAGCCTGGGATAGTATTATTAGTATTCAGCCTAGGTAGCTCAATAGCCCATAACATCCCACCAAATCGTTAGCGGTCAGCCTATTACTGTCTCCGCGCCGGCGGCCCATCACGCGCTCGCTCGGCCCAAGCCGAATCATTCACACGCAAGACCTCGCCCAGTCACCCTCGCCTGCGCTTCTCAGCTCAGAAGGCTGAAGCCAAAAAAGCGACGCCGACGTCGTGTCGCCGCCATTCGTCGCCTCGCCAGCTCGCTGGTCGCCGACGCCGCTCGTCGCCTCGTCCCGGCGCCGCCCCGCCTCCCGGCGCCGTCCCGCGTCCCGTTGCCGGCTTGCCGCCCCGTAAGTCTGTATGATCATTCGATGTCCTCCATTGTTCTGTTGCCTACCTCTTGCGCCGCAGTTGTCCAGTTTTGGAAGATCCTTCTGTTTCTTTTCCTTTCGGATGTTCCATATAATGTAGATAACCACGCTGTTGAAATCTCTTTTGTGCTATTTTTGTATGGGCCTTGGTAGCTTCCTGCTCAGAATGATGGCAAAGTCCCTGGGATTAACATAGTGAATGATGTAACAGTTCATCGAGTTGAGGACGGTGGACCAGAATTGTATGGCATAAGGGCAGTGGAGGCAGAGGTGCGATCCAGTTTCTTGGTTGGCGTTGCAAAGGGTGCAAGTCTGTTGATGTGGCCATCCCCTAAGCGCAAGGTTGTCGCCCACTATGATTTTGTTGGACCAATGTCTAGGCGAAGAACTTGCATTTGTTTTCCGTTCGGGCCCTCCAAATGAGGTTTGGGATGTGTTTTTCATAGCTCTCCTTGAACTGCGCCAGGTAGACAGACCTATTTGGCGGAGTAGCACCTGTCTGCAATTTGATAGAAAATGAATCTGCTTCTTTCTCCAATCCTTGGTATTAAAGATCGGGCCAAATTGACAATGAAAAAAATAAATGACAGGATACAGTTGCAAAAGAACATCTCCAGTTAAAGCTACGGGAAAAAGGAAAGAAAAATAAGAGCATATCGAAAATAAGGTGCCAAACTGATAAGAATAGTGGTGTTGAAAAGATAGGATAGGTAAAGTTGGGATGCTCTAATAAATATGCTTTACGATGATTGATGTTTCGGAGTTCTTGTATAGAAAAGCAACAGTCATATTACTATTCCTTGATGTGGTTTAAGGGGGCCGTCGCCGTTATTCTTTGGGGACCCTTTTCAACACTATGTAGCTATTTTTGAGTTCAGCATCAGAAAAGTTGGCACTGACAGCATACCTACAGGGTGTGAGTGAGGATGAACATTTCATAGTTGAGCAGTCTAACTCCAGTACTCTCTATAAATGTAAACTTGATGTTGTTTATATTTATTTATACACATATTTGATTTACTTTCTTATGTTGTCTTTACATGTTCTGATCCATGTTCAACTATCAATGAAGAAACTATCTTTGTAATTTAGGTACTCAAATTGTATCTCTGTCATATTACATTGTTTTATATTTTGATATTATGCTATACTTTTCTTATTATGATTTATATTTACTTGTTTAGTATTGAACTCAAGTTTCATATCAGTAATGTAATTAGTCAATTATGATATACTGTTGTTATATCATGATATGGGTATAAATTGACGTTAGTTTTAGATTATTAGAGTTCAGCTTGGGACGTAGCTAAATCCTGATCCCGCCACTGAGGAAGGTGGTCAGTGAGCGTTTGGACCACCACCACAGCAGCAGATCATGCATGCAGCCATGGCTGGCCACCACACGACGACTAGTCTCCAAGTCCATCTCTCCGGCCAATCCCGTCCCCGATCCGCCGTATCAATTCAAAGCAGATCTATCCGCATTCGATCCCTACGGCGGCGGCGGCGGTGGTCGGCACAGTCAAGAGCGGCGCAAATTGTTTGGTTGCTTTGTACGGGCTTTTCTGCTACGTGCTTGGCCGTAGCCATGCCGCCACCCCCCGCCGCACGGTGAAAATCGCGTAGAATATGCTTGTTTTCCCACGGAACGGCTCGGTTTTTTCTCGCTTTGCACGGCGGAGGATACGAATCCGACAGCGCGATATGTTGGAGGTAGCACGAGCTGTCTGACACTTGTGCTACCTAGCTGAAGCGTACTTGGGACTTGGCGAAAGCTTCCAACTTTTTCTCAGCACGAGCGCAGGACAATGCAACCCCCCATGAGTTCATCATCAGATGCATGCACTACTCACTCACTAGCCAAAAAAAGGAAAATATTACGGAAATAATTACTCGCTGAGGCTGAATCACTCGCTCACCTGTATTTTACATGGAAAATTAACTTGTCGGCAAGAAATATTAATAGCATAAGGTAATTGCTAATTACTAGGGGGTACTAGAGAGGGAGCTTAATTCTTGACCTAATTAAGCATCACCCGAACAGAAGGATTAAAAAGAGAGAGAGAAAGAACTCATCAATGGTGGTGATATATGTGATGCCAAGAAGAGGTTACTGAGCTGCGGTATCTTCCTTCTTCGCCACCTTGCCCTTCTTGCCGCCGCCGGCGGAGGCGGCGGTGGCGGAGGATGATGGGGAGAAGAGGCGGTCGATGCCGAAGACGCAGACGGACTTGCGGGACCCGCGGAGGGAGCAGATGGGCACGTTGAGCACGGGGGCCACGCGCACGTGCGCTGAGTAGGACCGCTCGATGCTGCCGACGCCTCTGGCGAGGCTGCTCGGGCTGCTGGAGCTGCGGCCGAGCCCGTTGAACACCACCTTGCCGGCGGCGTTCAGGCGGGGGCTGTCCGCCGCGGCAGCGGCGGGAGGGGGCGGGGGCGCCGTCGCCTGCGCCGGCGAGAGGAGGATCTTGGGAGGCAGCTGCTGTGATGGAGGTGGCGGCGTTGGGGTCGGAGTGGGAGCGGGCGCCGGTGCTGGCTTCTCGGGCTTGTCCGGCTCGTCGGAGCCGGACTCGCGGAGGAGGGGGAGGCTGAGGGACGGCTCCGTCTCTGGTGGCTTGGACCCCCGGCGGAGGAGCCGGCGGAGCGGCTTGGGCTCCGACGCCGACGACGCCTGCTGCTTCCGCAGCCGGAGGAGATGCCGCCACCTCCGCGCCGGAATCTTAGGCTCCTCGGCAGCAACCTCCCCCTGTGCCACAACCCTCGTCGGCACCTCCGCCCGTGGAGTCTCCGGCTGCGGCACCGGCGCCAGCGGAGGCAGCGTCGCGACCCCCACCCCCTCCGTCGACGCGCTCTCGGGCGGCGCGGGGATGCGGAGCGGGACAAGCTTCCCCCCGGAGAAGAGCTCGTCGGCCGGGAGCATGGACACCGCGAAGCACCCGCCAAGCAGGAACTCAAAGTCAGCGCTGGGCTTCCCGCCCGAGCCCGCCTCCCTCCCCTCTAAGCCGCCGGCGTCGTCGAGGCTGAACGACACCCGCGGGCTGAGCCACTGCATCGCCACCGGGGGCGGCGGCGGGGGCGGGGGGCGCGACGCCGCAGCGGAAGCCATCGGATATAGCAGTGCTCCGAGCTGGGCTTCGCTTCTTGGCAATGGGGGAGCTGGGGTTGAGAGGAGTTGGCTTCTTGAGAGATGTACGGGCTATATGTGGCGGAAAATTTAATCATTTGTCACTTTTATGAGTTCAGTGGTAACAGATTTATCATCTTAGTCTATTATCAGTGACTCAGATGATTCTATATATAAGTAACAAAGTGAATTAATCAATCTTAAGAGTAACAAAAAATTGAATGTGACAACGCTATGGTGGCTGTGTGCGTGCGTGAAATGTGTCTTGGGGGAGGTGCCCTCTTGATTTGTTTGTGTTGGTCAGGTCGTGTGGTGGCCTTGGGTTGGATGTTGATCGTTGAATCGGATGTGTGATTATTGTTGTTAATTACTCCCTTAATTCTTTTTTACGTGACTATTCAAGAATCTATGCTATCAAACTTTTAAAAATTTAACCATAGATAAATTCAAAACTATCTAGATTAACCATACAAAAGATATATTATTATATTTGTCGGGAAATATACTATCATAATATTATAATTTTGTTAATATATCTTAGTATAAGTTATAAAAATAGCGGTCAAAGTCGTATATTAGAAACCTTAAAAAATCAAAAATATTAAGTAAAAAAAGAACAAAAGGAGTATGAAAGAAAATCTCTTGAATTCCCTGAGAACAGTGTTCAGCGCTGCCCAAAATCACAGAAAGAGCTGAATTAACTGCGGTGGAATCGTTTGGTTTTTTTTTCTTTGAATTGTGGAGAAAGGAGAAGGTACAGAGGTTACAGGTTTCGCAGGAATGTATGCGTTGTATTTTTCTCTCTTAGGGCCTTTTTTTTTACTGTGGTTTGTGATTTATAGTTGAAATTTTTGAATTTTGGCTGTTTACGGTACAGATTACAGAGAGATCGATACGCACTTGCGATTTTGGCTGGTACAGATGTTGGGCTTTTAACGTGTACTACGTTTAACTTGTAGACCTCGTCTTGAGAAAAAAAACTCCGTTTAAAAGTTAAGTACTGTAGCGGCTGCCAAAAGCCGTCCGACTTATACCCTGCCGAACAGGGCCTTAGAAAGATTACATACTAATTCGTGAGTCGGACTCGCACCATACCTCTATTTCTTTTCTGTAGACTCGAACTAAGTTGTTAATGAAAATAACCATGCACATGCAACCGCACATATCATGCAGAGAAAAACTCAAACATGAGAACAACATCAACGTTAACAGGATTATTACTAACAAATTATGCCACCACCCTATTGTCTTTGACTTGTGTTCTGGGACGATGATGTACTAGCTTTATACTACTCCAAATTTATGTGGTGGTGGTGCTAAGAAATGCACAATATTATTCGACTTGCTTGGAGATGGTTTACGTCTCTTTTATACGGTGCGTTGATCTTTTCAGAATGATTTTGTACCACTGTAATGATACGAGTTCTTTTCGGTGTTAAATGTGGTAGATTGAGTAGAAACGCGAAATGTACCGAGATTTCTTTTACGACCTGTTCGGCGAGTTTGAAAATTGATGATTTTTAGTACAGTAAGTTTCGCCATAGAATAAGGGCAGAAGCATATCTTGAATGCATCTAAACTAATAAACCACCAGTTCAAATTATCCTACATTCACCCAACAATTACCTGCTCCACAGTCATGACCTTAATTACATCCACACCACAATAAGCATCCAGAAATACACCATCTTAAAAACGTGCGCACCAAATTAACTCTCCTCCATTCTCTCTCCTTACTCAACCATATCCGACGGTCATCCTTCAATGGATCTGCAGTACCCCTCCCGCGTACCGCTCTCCTCTGCAGTCCTCCACAGTCCCGCTACGCGTGGGCCTCCTCCGCAGTCCCGCTCTCCGCAGATTCATCATCCTAGGGTTTGGCTTTTGCACCCCCTCCCTCCATGGACGCCGCCGCCGCACCCAAGCGCCGGCGCCGGGGAGGTCGACCTCTCGGCCCTGGAGGCTTCCGGTGGCGCCGACGCACTGGAGGTGCTCGACCTCCGGGCGGCGAAGCGCCTGCTGCTTGGCTTCGAGCGCCGCCTGCGCGACAACCTCGAGGCGCGCATGAAGCACCCCGACACCCCGCCCGCTTCGCCGACTCCGAGATCGCCCTCCACTCCGAGACCGACCGCTTCCGCCTCCTCGCCGGCGCCCCCGACCTCTTCCCCGACCTCGCATCCTCCCTCTCCTCCCTCCTCACCCACGATAACGCCGACCTCGCCGCCGCCGCCGCCTCCCTCCTCGCCGACCTCACCGACTCCGACGACCCCTCCGACCTCGCCGGGGTCCAGTCCCTCGCCGACGCCCTCGTCGACGCCAACGCCCTCGACCTCCTCGTCCACAACCTCTCCCGCTTCTCCGAATCCGACCCCGACGAGGCCGAGGCCGTCCACCACACCCTCGCCGTCCTCGAGAACCTCCTCGACCTCCGCCCCCACCTCGCCGACCTCGTCTGCGACCGCACCAAGCTTTCTCCTCCAGAATAGTCCCGCCAACCAGAAGCGCCTCGGCCAGATAAACGGGGTCGACGGCCTGCTGCAGGCCGTTGCCATGTACAAGTCCAGGGACCCAAAGACCTCCGACGAGGAGGAGATGCTCGAGAACCTGTTCGACTGCCTCTGCTGCGTGCTGATGCCCATGGAGAACAAGGAGAGATTTGTCAAGGCCGAGGGTGTTGAGCTCATGATCATCATCATGAAGCAGAAGAAGTTGGCGTACAGCTCCGCCATCCGGACATTGGATTTTGCCATGACGAGGTTCCCACCTGCGTGTGAGCGGTTTGTTGATGTGGCCGCCTCCCCCAAAGGCCGCCGCCTCCCCCGAATCGACTCCCGGCCGCCGCCTCCGCCGCATCCCCCGAAGGCCGCATCCCCTCTCTCTGTATGACTGTATTCGGTCGGGGTGCGCCGCCTTCCACCGGTCCCCTCCGCCCCGGTTTTCCTCCGCACCTCTCTTAGCCCCGTGCTCCCCTCGTCGCCGTCCCACCGGATCCCGCCAGATCCAGGCGTCCAGATCCCCAAGTCCCCGCCCCTCCCTCTCCCCGAAGCAGCGTTGTCACTGCTGCTGGAGAGGCCACGAGAAGGCCACGCACTCTTCGGCGAGTGCGGTGCTCGGCTACAGCGCCGTCCGGTGGAGACGGGGAGCCGGTGAGCTATCCCGTGCGATGCTGCTCTGGAGGGCGGCCAAGCTGCCCATCTACTCTGTGGCGCTTGTGCCACTCACCGTGAGTTCCTTCGGGTCCCTTCCTCCCTGATGTCAATGCATGCAGATCCTTGCGAATTTTTTGATTTTTATGGCAATCAAACAGCAAAATTAGATTTATTCTGCAATTTATAACTGGAATTCTAGCACTGTAAGTGTGGTGTCATGCTTGTTCATGTTGTTGTATAAGCTCTGATGAACCCACGCTCAATAATCCAATTGAAATTGACTGGAGCTATAGTGAGGACAAGCCATATCGACGGGACTGTTTAGTCACAATTCGTTGGGGAATTGCACAACATTTCGTGGTATGCAGTTATGAATGCCTTACACTATTGCATTTATATATTTTGTGGTTGGCTACAGGTAGGGAGTGCTTTTGCTTATCATCATGTGGGCTTGTTCTTTGCCAAGTGCTACTTTGCTCTCTTGGCTGCAGCAGTCCTTGTGATCACTTGGCTCAATCTAGGGTAACATAACATAGAGCAAGAGACTATTATGAGAAGCATTTGTCATCCATTAATGTGCTTATTTTTCTGATGAAACGGTTGATCATGTTTCCCTGTTCTTAAGAGAGAGACTTACTATATTTGACTTCGTTGCAGCAATGATGTTTATGATTCAGATGCCCGGGCTGATAAGAACAAGAAAGAATCTGATGTTAACATTATTGGCAGGTACTGCTTGTTTCCAATACCAAATAGTATTCTAAATGCTATGCATGGTTTGTTCTAGAAGCGAAGCATGTTACAATGTAATATACTGTACAGTCGAACGGTAACCTTTAGTCACAATTTGTTGGGGAATTGCACAACATTTTCGTGGTATGCAGTTGTGGATGCCTTACACTATTACATTTATATATTTTGTGGTTGGCTGCAGGTAGGGAGTGCTTCTGCTTATCATCATGTGGGCTTGTTTTTTGCCAAACGCTACTTTGTTCTCTTGGCTGCAGTAGTCGTTGTGATCAATTGGCTCAATCTAAGGTAACATAACATAGAGCAAGAGACTATTATGAGAAGCATTTTTCATCCATTAATGTGCTTATTTTTCTGATGAAACGGTAGATCCCGTTTCCCTGTTCTTAAGAGAAAGAGACTTACTATATTTGACTTCGTTGCAGCAAATTCATTATTGCGTGAGGCCCTGCTGCTTTTGCATGTGGCTTGTTGCTCATCCAAGAGCATTGGCAATAACATATAAAGTTACAATCAACCTATCTTCAGTTTTTAGTTACATAAGGTGGAGCAAATTTTATCCGATGCTAGAGTGCATATCCTGGTATCTTTTTTGTAGAATGTAATTGCAATGTTGTTAGCTATTTCAAAGATAGATTTGTAACATATCTAGAGAGTAATCTAGGGTGGCAAAATGTAAGGTTTGTTGTTTGGGGAGATCTCTGTGATAATCATATTTTTAGATTCACTACAGCCTAAGCTTATCTCGTTTGTAAAAAAAAATATTCAAAGTTCCTCGTGAAGACAAGTGATTTAGATCAACATTTCAGAAGTCATTACCCCAGTTGTAACTATCCTCACAAGCTAAACTATGTATGTGCAGCAATTTATATCCATGCAGGTGATTTGTACATACATGCTTCATGGCTTTAACGAGTACTTAAACCCCACGAGGACTGGGTGAGAAAATTTCCCCCCTAACTGTATCAAGGAAGCCGGCGTGGCGACCAGCACGGACTTCTCCCAGTTTCATGTATTTTTGGCTTTTGTTACAGAAGAGTTTGGCATCTGTAACTCTGTAAAGTCTAATATAGAAAACTGTCATATGGGAAAGTTCAATTCTCCTATTGATTTTTAAAACAAGCTAAATCTTACAGTGCATGTATAGGAGTCACATCCAAAATGGTAGCATAAAGAATGAAATCCGAAAATGTTGTGTTAATTTGTTATCTTTCACAATGGTTTTAGACTTAAATGAATCACATAAAGTGGATGATCTTTTACTTTCTGTACATTAATTCTACATGCTGCTTGTAATTCAGTTATGATAAGCCTCGCACTGTCGCACAGGCCTGAACAATGCAGAAAATTATTTCTGAAATTTGTCAAAAAAACTTGCTTTCTGAGATATATATGGTGGCTGATTATGTCCAGGGGATAATGGCATCTTCACAGTCATCGTCGATCTGTCTGAAAGTTTTCGAAAGTACAAGAAGAGGGTTCAAGTACAACAAGTACTTTCTGTGTTCAAATTTTTCGGACCTTCACTAATCAATTTCCTCAGGCAAAGGTAAACTCTCTTGTTGATTTCCAACAAATTGGAACATATTTGTATGCACTTTCCAACAAATTTTACCACCCGCTAATTTTAGGAAAAAATTGGAACATATTTGTATGCACATGCAGCTTCACAAAGCAAAGTGGCACTGCAGAGTTACTGCGTACAACATCCTTGATTATCTGGGATGAAGTAGCAATGACAAGGCGACAAGCAGTTGAGTGTCTTGATAGGTCCCTGCAGGATATTATGAATTCTTGTTTGCCATTTGGGGGAAAGGTTATGGTATTTGGTGGATATTTTAGACAGGTGCTACCTGTGGTAACACGTGGGACAAGAGCACAGGTAACAGATGCTACATTGCAGAGATCTTATTTGTGGGAGGGCATAAGGAAGATACGGTTGTCACGTAACATGAGGGCTCAATCCGACCCATAGTTTACAGATTACCTCCTTAGAATTGGGAATGGAACTGAAGAGACGATTGGAGATGATTATGTACGCCTTTCAGATGATATTTTGATTGACTATACAGACAACGAAGATTCAATAAACAAACTCATTCAAGAAGTCTTTCCATCACTTGAGAAAAATGCTAGATCATCAGCTTATATGAGCACACGCGCCATCCTTTCTACCAAAAATGAACATGTAGATCAGCTAAATGCAAGTATGATTGACAAGTTTCCAGGTGAGGAAAAGGTTTATCATAGCTTCGACTCTGCCGATGACGATACAAGAAATAACTACCCTATTGACTTCCTGAACTCCATCACTCCAAATGGTCTCCCCCCACATGAGCTCAAAGTAAAAATCAACTGCACTGTAATCCTTCTCCGCAATCTTGATCCTAACAATGGTTTGTGCAATGGAACAAGACTAATTGTTAGAACATTCCAAGACAATGCAATTGATGCAGAAATAGTTGGTGGGCATCATGCAGGCAGAAGGGTGTTCATACCTAGGATCCCTATGTCTCCATCAGATGATATTTCACTTCCTTTCAAGTTCAAGAGGAAACAATTCCCAATTCGCCTAAGTTTTGCAATGACCATAAATAAAGCGCAGGGGCAAACTATCCCAAATGTTGGGATCTATCTTCCAGAGCCAGTGTTCTCACATGGGCAGCTCTATGTTGCGTTGTCGAGGGGTGTGTCCAGGCAAACAACAAGAATTTTGGCAAAATCAAAGAATGAATTAGATCCAACAGGGAAGAGCACCAAAGGTGGTAATATTGTCCTAAATGACTATTTCTTTTTTTCTTAATAAATCTGCAGCTAAATTTAAACTGAATCAAGTAGCAGCTACACAGGCCTTTAAGTTATAATGTGCTTCTGCCTATTCTTATAAATTTGGAATCTCATATCTCATAAAATTTTAGGATGCATTTAAGTAAAATTTTAGGATGCATTTTTTTTTGCAATGGTGGTTTCAACGTTCTAATAACTTCATCCATTCGGTTGCAGGATTAGGTCCCCATCCTGATTTGGAGCATTGGAGTGTATGAAGTCTTTTGTATCAAACCATCTTCCTTCTACTAATATGCTTCTGGCTGCACTGGGTTAGACTGCTGTTCTGAATGGATGCTGCCCTGAGTTGCATGTATTATGTGGAAGCACCATATCATACACATGTGGTCATCTATATTTCAGCGTTCATTGACTTGTAACTGAACTTTTGCCATTTGGATGCCTTCAATTATTTGTAGTGACTGACCAAAATAATCTGATGTATATGTCTGGCTTTCATTCATGGATGGACTTTGTTGCCAGCAGCAACCCAATTATCCAAACAAAACATGTATGGCCATTCAAAAATTAGCTTTGACAGCAGGGAACAAAACATGTATGGCCATTCAAAAATTCGTTTTGTTGATTTCGTGTGCATCCCTAAAATGCCGCCGTGGCGTTAGCACGGGCACTATACTAGTGATGAGTAAGGGAACGATAAATTAGCAAATTTGCGGTGTTATTTTATCTTATCTTTATCTTTACTATTACAAAAATATGAGTTGGTGGTCGTCAGTCCGTTCTCCCTCCTCTCTTCTCAGCCGTTCGATCAAAGATCAGCCGACCAGATCCGCATATAGGTAGTTCTTCCGCTCCTCGTAGAATGATAAATTTAAAAATATGTAGTATGATAAATTTTAAAAATCCGTAGCAATGTACGGGCATTCAACTAGTCTAAGAAAAATGTATAGTAAAAAGACAGGTATACACTTTTTTATCTGATGGTGTGATCATTTTAAATAGACTTTTTATGTAATATTACCTCGTTGCTACTTCAGATGTGCAACCTGTGTCAACTTGCAAAAAAGAAAAAAGTTTGTACAACTAAAACTCAGGACATAATTGGCAAGTTGTTTCAAATGACAACTATAAATCTACTTTTGTGATTTCCTCTTTGGCATGCCCAAGCTGTTCGTGGTTTCCTTCATCAGTCATCACTACAGAATACAAATGCTTCGCTTTCTATAGTCTTCTAATCTCACATTAAGGGATACGCTTCCAAAACAACAAGCCTTTTCTAATACCTTTTTGCTTTGTATTTGGATGACACAACATCTTCTGGTTGATACTTGACGGTTGTTGCACTTCCTTTTGCTCCCAACCTTAGCCCCTTTTTTTTCTGTCATCATCTAGCATGCAAAATGCAAGCACATTAGAATAACACCAAATCCACATACGAACCACCATAACAAATCAGACACCAAATCACCTAAACAAATCGAACATAATCCAAATCCAAAGGCCAAACAAAAAAACTCCAGCTAGCTCAAAAGAACAGCCAAAAAGCAAAAAAAAAAAGGGAAAAAGTTCAAGCTCAAAAGAGACCAAAAGAGGTAGTTATGACTAATGGTCTCTCTTTTGTTTTTTTGAAGAAATTCGTTGATGAGAGGTGATGTTGGGTGCATTTTTTTTTAGTATTGGTTAGGTCTTTTGGTTCTAATGTGAGTGTTTATGTGAATAAATCGAATGCCGATAAGTAACTTTGAAAATACTGTCATGATAAATGGCTTCAAAAAGACGACAGAGAAATCATTACGTTTATTTATTTAAGAAAAGCCATAAGCTATAAGATAAAGTTCCTATTTAAAAGTGTTGTGTGTTTTGGCTGCGATTTTTAGCTGTAATGACGGCGGTTAGTTTTTTCTGAGATATTCAATTAAAGAAAAATAAATGAAAACAAAAAACATCATTATACCACATAAATAATACAAATAAAAAATAAAAGAGAAAAAGGAGTGTTTCGGGAATCGCGAGCTGTTTGGAATCGGGCAAAGGAAAAAAAAAGAGAACGGAGCATTATCATGTGACGTGATGTTTTGTTTCAGTGCTCTCTTCTTTTTCTCCTGGTGATAACGGTACACACATGAGCAGCTTTCCTTTGCTTCACATCAGGGGCCCCACCTACCAGTCTCCGTATAGAGCACCACCCGGTCTTCTGACGTTGACCGGACCACGAGTCCCCATCCTCGCGGGCACGTGACGCGCATCCTGGCCGTTGGTGACCCGATCCGGCACGCACCGGACGGCTGTTGTTTTGAAATGTGTTCGAGGTGGACACCATCTGCGGCGGACTGGGTCGCGGGGTCTACGGCACGTGGACCAGGTGCAGTGGACTGGGACGGGGCGCAGGAAGGTGCCACGGGCCCACGGCCTGATGCGCTGACGTGGCGTCGGTGACGCGACCGATGTGCTGAGGAGTGGCTTGTCTCGTTCTTTGGTGTTTCTTAAATACTCCTCCTTAAGTTGATTACTGGTAAATAAACTAAAAGTTTTGTTCCATTTAGCTGTTATGGTGACTAGTAGTATGCCCGTGCTAACGCTACGGTAAAATATAAAACAAGATAAAATTTGTAAAAAATAAAACGAACAATCAGATTCATTAAGATATCTCAAGCAGTAGGTCTTGTCCCAGCCTTGCGGGAATACCTGAATTTTCAATGACGCGGTAGTAAGTAGCATGAACATAATATTTCCAGCAAATATGTACAAGTCTAAAATTTACATCAAAACTAATCTGCCCTCCAATAGAAAATGTCAAGTTCAAGTGTGCAAACTTTTCACAAAGCACTGACACCATTTTAGGCTGAATGTTATGTACCTATGGGAGGCCATTTCACGGGAAGGGAGAAGCCGTGCGCCGGCAAGGATTCACGTTGAGGGCAGGATTGATTGAAACAAGCGTCTGAGCAAGGTAGAAAATTTTCTTGTGCTGTCTTCACATCAACAACAGAGAGGAAGCGAAAGCGGCATCTTCGTTTTTTAATCTGCTATAGTACCCTGCATTATTCGCTACAGTGCCACACACTATTTACTATAATACTAAAAAATTATTCTCTTTTGCCAGCGGCTAAATCAGAAACAAAATCAAAGATGAGCTAAGACGCTAAATTAGATTATCACAAACATAATATCTTACTCTTGCTCAATTCAAATTTATATATGAATAATAGAGAAACAAAGAAAAAAGAGAGAGATATATAATGAAAGTACCTTAGTAATAGAAAGCGCATCCCAAAATATATAAATATACTTCCGGTGAGTAGACATCAGCTATCTGCAAATCAAAAATAACAAAATTAGTGATACAATAAATAATTATAAATTATCAGTAATGATGTCATTAGGATTAAATTCTACTCGGAACTTGTTTAGTTGAGTTGCGCAAAAAATTGGTTGCGAGGGTATTACTATAATTACTTGCGAAATAGTTACGTAAAGTTTGTTTCTTTATTATAGCAAATCTATCAACAAAATATGACACATCAATTCTTATCAAAACGCATAAATCATAATTTTAATTTTAATCTCTAGTAATTCAAGTTGATCAATTGCAATGATAAAACATCTATATAATATCTACGAATTTTCAATGTGAATAACTCAATACAAATTATGTAGAATAGTAGCATGAAGAAATTTTACCATTTGGTCAGTCGTCGCCGTCTCGGTCAGTCGGTCGTCCAACTGTCCAAAAGACCAAGACTCCAAATCCAATGATCCAATTCCAATCCAAGCCTGAAGCCTCTTGAGTCTCCAAGACTCCAACTTAGCCAAGGGCCAAGTGCCAACCGACCGAGTGATTAGTGAGTCCAGTGACCAACCACCGACAACGCGCAAATCAAAAGTGCGAGCGTCCCCAATTTCCTATTGAGATTTCCCCGCTCGGCATCTCAACCATTCACCTCCCCTTCCCCTCTTCAGGCTTCAGCGCCGACGCCTCAATCTGCAAGGCTGCAAATGTGAGTTGCTAATCTGTTATTTCCCCCTTACGAATTGGCGATTGTTATTCCGTGTGGATGCACATGTGAGTTGCTTGTTTCAGACAGATTAACAGAAGTAATCACGGGATTTTGGTAAGCATTGCTGGCTTTATCATCTTCTCTTCTCTTCTCCTGTATCCATAGATGCAACGCCAGTGTTAAAAGATGTCTAAGAGCTGAATTGGCATCAGGTAACCCAACATTTCCAACTGATTATATACTTGCTCAAAGAATGGCACAAGTAATAACCCATGCAAACTATCATACTTTTGTCACTTCCTTCAGAGTTGTATTCCGAATACAAGTTCTGAAGTTTTGAATGAACATTGAGTAGTAAGAACAGAACAAGTAAACATTATGAGGCAGAGGAAGAAGAAACTAAACTACTATAAATTTGAACTTTTGGAATTACGAAGTAAGAGATATATCAAATAATGTATATTATCACAAGAATACATATAACTATAAACAAAGATATTTACACGTAAGATCACAAGGGCTCTTTCTTCATATCGAGCCAAAGAAGCAGCCTTCGAGGGCGCCCAAGAAACCTAGCCTTCCATGCAGGCTCCTCACTTTCATAAACAAATCCACTCTTCTTGTACAGTTTTTGCGCTGCTTCATTATGGATGGCAACATGGACATACAAATCTGTTATGCCTGCCAAAGTTTTGCATATGCATGCAACATGAGCACCGGCGTCACAGAACAAGAAGCAAGCTCAAAGGGCGAAAGAAGTGAAGTAATTGTGCTACTTCTATCAACCCTCTAATCGCTGTGGAACATGGTACAATTCTTTCAGCAGAAAGCAATCGGGCATCTTTAATAGCAACTTTTATTTTGAACATTTCTCAAACAGTAGTGAAAGAACAAGTCTGGTAATGGATGCTTAAACCTGAACAGAAGTTAAGCAGGTTTTTCATATAGTCAAAGACTCAAACAGACCACAAAAAAAATATGGTCATGTTGGGGGCAGTCCGACCACCAAATACAAGCTAAGAATAAGTACAACATCATGTAAATGCATACAGCAAATGAATTAAGCAGTAAATATAATGAACTTACCCCATTCACGAGCAAGTTTTTTAGACTTGTCGACCAATGCATAGCCCAGCCCATTTCTTTGGAGCTCCTTGGCAACACAGACATTGCTCAGATGCGCTCTTGTATGGTTTGGTTCATTTACCTATTAATATGGAAATGCACAATGAAGAGTGCAACCCTACGAAAAGTGGAACAAATGAATATAACATCATTGTTTAAGTTTTCTATCAAGTGGAACATATGAAAATTCTCAGGGCAATAAAATGCTTTTGTCTGTCAGATTTCCATGATCTAGCCAGGCAAAATGGAAAAGAGCAAAGCCCAAATAAATGTTCATTTGAGGGCATAACATCTATATACCATCATACCTTACATGTAGAACAAAGCTCCTCTGCTGACATCAAGGACGGCAACAGTGGTACCGTCCCATTTATACAAGAAACTCTTTGAAAATTGATCATCTTCCCAGAAATCCGATCTTGTAATGCTTCATACTCCCTCTCTGCCAGAGCTTTTCTGTGATCCTAATAGAACTTGAAAATAAGTAAAATTAAATTATTAATGAATCATTATGATTGTTCACAGGTTCAGTGGCGTACGCAGGGAAAAAAGCAAAATAAAATGCATGGAAAGTATAGAAGGAAGAGATACTAAAAAGATTTAAGGAAAACATTATGATTCATACACGTACAAGCAGGTCCAAATTTTCAAACCACTAACAACCGAAATGTCAACATATGAAATCTCTGTACAATTATACAGCACAATCTGTATAAAACTGGCAAGTACATACTGCAATAATGTGAAAAACCAACAATATTAATTTAACTAACCAATGGGTCATTCAGCATATGCTCTTTCCAACACGCTAATATGCTCAAAAACCAGTTAACTATAGCAAGAACTGGATAATATGCTTAAAATCCTTGTTCCAGGCCACAACAACATATTAAAAAGTGCAACCTCTGTGGCACCCAGATGCATACTCCAACCAACTCAGGCCTACAAGAGATTAATCTACCACTTCATAAGCAGATTGCTCAGCAGAAAGTAGAAAAGCCAGAATGGATTGACTGCAAACAAGTGCGCTCAAATTGACCTCAATGTCTCCACATACTACAGAAAACTACATGCCAACCTACTCAATTGTACCAGCCTACAAAGAAACTCAACTGAGAAGCATCTAAATCTACAAGAGCCCAAAGTTTCCACATCTAAACACTAACAAATGCTGCAAGCCTACCTTTCTCGCCTACATTTCAGAATACCAACTGAAGAGCTCAAATCTACAAAATCAACAGTCCTACATCCAAACACATTGAAATCACTACCAAACCTACAAGAGCCCTATCAAACTTACAAGAGCCCAACTTTGCGAATCACATGATCCCAAACATCAATTGGCACAGAACAGAATTGATTAATGAAAGGCCATAGAGAGAATTAAATTTGCAAGAACGGATAATCGGATGTTAAATTTAGAAGAAGAAAAAAATAGCTACGGTAACAATTATGTGAACGTTCCTACGTACTGCGATGGTCTTCTTTTTATGCAAAATCCGAATGATCAGAACTGACAAGTAGCAGTATCTATGCCATGCATTGCCGGCAAAACAGAGTGCTTCTTTGCTTAGGCAGATGGTCTCCAAGGTAATTAAAGGCCGTTGGTCATGCTCCAGATGTGAACAGTGTTATCCAAGCTGCCGCTAGCCAATGTTGAGTCATCAGGAGACCAATTAAGATCTACCTACTTCAGGCATGAGAAACAGAAAACGTGCTCAATAGTGAAACAATAAGGTTCACAAAGGTAATAATATGAGCTAAAGGAAGGGTAGCAGTTCAAGTCTGATCATGTATTAAAAAAAATAGGGCAGAAAGACAACACGAGTGAGAGTTTGGGAGATAATTACCACATCCGCAGTATGCCCTCTTAAGGTCAAAATGACCTTCCAATTTTCTACATCTGGAGGTTCTCCACTTCCAAACTCAGATGTTCCAGAACCAGCTTTTCTCTCATGAATTAGGATAACTTGATCATCTGATCCTGAAGCAAGGTAGCGGCCATGCTTGGCCCATCTCACACAGTTTACTGATCCGAAATGGTCTCGTATTGTAGCCAGCAACCTTTGGCTGGAATCGTCATTTTCAGTGTCTTTACTCACTGATTTCATGTTCCATATGCGAACCTATTTTAATAAGAACAAAGAAGAGACAAAAAAGAAAGTTGGAATAGAAAAATTGTATGCAACTTAATGTAAAATTAATATGACTGGACAACAAGTTAATGACATCCACACTGCAGAATCCAACATTAAACCACTTTATCACCAACGCCAAACAAACTTGTCAGTTCCCACCAACAAATTTGATGAATATAGTCGGCTCTAACCTTAATATGATAAAGCATAACCATGCTAACTAAATGGCCCGAATTTAGCACTCGGGTCAACCTTATAAAATTGAAATTTAACTCAGCAAACAGTGTCTGCACAACCGATTCAATTGAATTTCAATCACTAAATCAGGGACCATAAGCTTCTCTCAGTTACCTTCCATTAGTAAATTCACCCAGGGACAACAATGAAGCAGCATGAATCAGCAGCACCACAGTTAGCACACTTGGGACACACATCATCTCAAATTCCAGAAATCCCTAAATGAACATACTAAATGTTGCAAACTCGTGCAGAGAACCGCGTAAAGAATGAGCACAGGTTGTAGGCTAAAGAAAGAGTGGTTCAGCCATTGGATTGGATCTGAGTGGTTCAGATAATCTGCTAAGAGCGACTGATATATTTCCGAAGGCCTCCTGAATTATTCTATGCCCTCATACCCTTCAAGTTTCTAGTGATACAACTTGAACTACACTATCTAAGTATGTTGAACAGATTAGACTGGAGCTTTCATTGTGCCGTTTTAGAAATGGTTCCTATCAGAGACGCCCCCACGCTAGCAGTGTCTAAATAATTGGAACACAAGATACTGTGCTTTGCAAGTAACCCATGTCACAAAATTTGCATTATACTTAGCACTCTGAAATATTTTTCTGTGCCTGCATTCTTGAGTAATATTACTTACATATCAACTGTGCAGAAAGCACTTTACTTAAAGGTCCATTAATAATGATCAATGGCATACTCTGTTTACAGAAACATTAATATTCTGAAGCATAATAAAACAACATAAATTGTTAAGAACAAACAAGTACATGAAGATGCAACACTGAAACTGAATTCTACCATGATTTACTAACAAAAAACAAGTTGTAGTAACATAAAACACACCTGTCATTTACAAGTCTATCCACACCAAAGGCAACCTGTAAGCACCAGATGATGACGCAAGAGTTCCTTCATTGTAGTTTACTACTGTCGTGTCATTCTGTGCACCTTTATCTGCATATTGCATAATGAATGCAATTTCTAACAAGCCAGTACTCATATAATATTAGCAAAATACAGATGAAGACAGCAAATTACTTTCTCTTAGCTTTTTGATAATGACATTAGCATCAGGCATTGTCCCAATGAAAATGCCTCCAGGACGAAGCAATGCAGATACATTAGCCAGCGCTTGTCTTGCACGTGCTTCAGTTGACCATGAGTAATGTAATGCAAACTGAAATACAGAAAGAGACCTTCAAAATAGGAAGTGTAATCAACACTCAAACAATCAGCAACATTTCACAAGTTTAGGAAGCAATTCAGTTAAAAATCCCAACTTTCCCAATTTTTGGTCAGTTGTACCTTGAAAGATGCTTTGAGGCGACGCTCGGGGTGCTTGTCGGCGGGCAGGGCCGCCTCCGAATCAACGAGCGACATCCGCGCGATGGCCTCGTCGACGGACCTCGCCTCGATGATGGAGTCGTCCCTGTTGGTGTTGGCAACGAGGACGACGCGCTCGTACTCCTCCTCGGTGGCGGTGCGTGTGGCGCGCTTCTTGGCTGCCTCGGCCTCGCGCTCGAGGCGGATCCGCTCCTCCTCGCGGCGGCGCGCGAGGTCGGCCTCGGTGACCTTGGGCGCTGGGGCGCCGACGCGGGCGGCCTTGCGGGCGGCGGTCTACCCCGCCTCGGCGTCGTACGAATCCACGACGCTGGCGAACACCCCGATGCCCGGGAACGCCTTCTTCACCGCCCTCCCCACCAACTCCTCCATCCCGCCGCGAATTCCTAGGGTTTGGGGGGTAGAGGGGTCGGGGCTGCGGCGGATCGGAGGGGATTGAGGGGTTTGGGGTGGGATCGGCCGGGGGATTTGGGGTTCGGGTGCGGGGTGGGGAGGAGGAGGCGTCGGCGGAGCAGAGGTGCGGGAAGCGGCGGCGCAGCGAGGGGTGGGGAAGGGGAGGCGTTGGCGGAGCGGAGGAGCGGGAGGCGGCGGCGGTAGCGCGGGGGCGGAGCGAGGTCTGCGGAGGAATCGAGGGCAGGGCGGAGGGAGGTCTGCGGAGCGAAGAAGTGGGGGGAGGAGGCGGCGGCGGCGCAGGGTGGGGAGGAGTAGGCGACGGCGGAGCGGCGGATGAGGGAGGGGAGGAGGCGGCGCGGAGATCCGAGGGCAGACGCGGAGGGGGAGACGGGGGAGAACGTGGGGAGGCGTGGGGAGGCGCGGGATTCGCGCGGGGGGCGGGGGTGGCCAGCGTACCGGTTCAATGATGTGCATGATCCAAATGATTTTGACCTTAGGATTTTCCATGAGTAAGAGAATAAGTCTTGAGAAGAGATCTAGGCCATTCATTTGTATGGAGTTGGATTACTTTGGTACACAAATCTGGGTGGACTTAGATTAGTCATGACTGTGGGGGTGGTTGAGGGGGTGGATGTAGTAAAGATAATTTTGGTGTATTATAGAGTAGGGTAGATGTATTCCGGAACTCAGTCTTCCCTTGTGAGTCTTGAGTAGGGATGACAATCCGACGCGGCAGGTACAGGTAGTGCTCGTCTATATCTGTACTTGTGACTTCGATTTGCGTCTACAGGTATACCTGCGAAGGACAACGGGTAAAAAACCTTACCTCTACCTGTCGCCCATGGGCATACCCGTTTACCCGCGAACTGAGAGTCACCATCTGAGAGTTGAACTAATGACAGAGGTATATATAATCAACAGCTATTGCTAGGAAATATAATAGCTATCAAAAAAGTTCATAACAATCAATAGTAATTAAAGATATAGAAAAGTTTATAACAATCAATAGTAATTAGAGATATTGCTATGACTGTGCCACCTGTCAATCCATATCGCGGGTAAACGGGCAGGGCGGGTATGGGTGGAACTTACCCATGCCCGTTTACCCGACGGGTAGAGTGTTTCCCCATTTTCATACCCGTGTGTAAAGAAAATATCTCATACCCGACTTCATTAGGATATTACTCATAGATATATAGATAAACGGACACAATTGTCATCTCTAGTCAGGCCTCGCAAACGGGGATGACTATTGCGTTGTGAATAACAGAACAAATAGAGTGGAAACGTGAGAGGCAACCATTGGATAAGTGTATTTTGTCCACCTTTAATCCGGATATGCCAAACCGGTAGTTAGATTTCTTACGATCGTTTTCCAACTTTAAAAACAAGCACCACACAACAACGTGGTGCAAACTGGCCCTAGATCCGTGAGTTCTAAACTTGACCATATGCTGTTGTAACAGAATGGACGAGTGAGATGGATGGGTGTGTGAGACGAGTCCTGAATGCAACTGCCTTGTCCCCTCACGCCCGGGCCCGGCCGGCCCGGCCCGTTTAACGGAAGGGCCACCGGACAGTGGGCTGGTTAAGCGTGATAGATTGGGCTTTATTACGAGAGCGGCCGGCCCGGCTCGTGCTTGCTTCTCCCAACTTGTAGAGTTGCGCTCCACTCACCGGCCGACCGAGCCGCGCCGCCCGGACGACAGGATGGCCTCGCCGGCGCGCCCGCAGCGGACCCTCCCCGACGAGCTCCTGGAGGAGATCTTGCTCCGCCTCCGGGAGGCGGCCGACCTCGCCCGCGCCTCCGCCGCCTGCGCCTCATTCCGCCGTGTCATCTCAGGCCGCCCTTCCTCCGCCGCTTCCGGTCCCTCCGCCCCTCCTCGACTCCGCCGGGGCCGGGGGTTTCGCCCCACCGCTCCGCCCCGGCCGCCCGAGCCCTCGCGCAGGCCGCCGACTTCACCTTCTCCTTCCTCCCCTGCCCCGCCGCTGGCGCCTCCGCGACGGCCGCGCCCTCCTCTCCTTCGTCTCTATTCCCGAGGACCGCGGCCACGTTGTTGATGCCACCACCACCTTCTTCAAGGACCTCGCGGTCTGCGACCCCTTGCACCGCCGGTAATGAACCCGGATGAACTAAAGCCCTCCGAGCGGCGCTGTCGCATGCTGGATTTCGAGCCGTTGCTCGCTCCGGCGATGAGGAGGAGGAGGAGGAATCGTCATTCACAGTGGTCTGCAAGGCGCAATGCCATGCTAAAGTTGCCACCTTCGTCTTCTCTTCAGGCACCGGAAAATGGCGAGATGGCCTTACGGGCCTCTTCTTGCTTCTTGGAAAATGGCGAGATTATTCCGGCGCCACTACGCGAACGGCTGCTTCTATTGGAAATCGTTTTTACATTGCCAAATTGCTCATGCTCGACACGCCTGGGATGCAGTCCTCCATTTTTGACCTCCCGACCGACAGACATGGGGGACAGCACGCCATTGTCGAGGCAGGGCTGCGTTGTTTACTCTTGGTGATCGCAAGTTAGACCTCTACTGTGAGATTAGGCGAAACAATGGTGAAGGCATAGAACATGTAAAAAGTGCACTACCTACATTTGGTACACATTTCCTTTCCGCACCTCAATTTCGCCCTCATAAGCTTCTGGTATCAGCTTCTATCTATTGTCTCTCATGCTTGTGAGTCTTGTTAGAGCAAGTTTAATAAGTACAGATAGCTGCTACCTTCAATATATTTTCATGTCATCAAAAGATAATGATGCAGTCAACTCATACAATAAGCTGACTATAAGTTGTCTCCACAAGAGCTCTCAATCATTTAATACATACATGGGTATTGATAATTTAATACATGCATGGGTATAACAATTAGTTCTATAGGTACATGCATGAATAATGCCTCTTTTCCTGTGCTATAGCCTGACTCTTGCATGAGAGTCGGCTTGACTCTCTCTCCTTTTCTCTCCCCTCCACATAGGACTATGCTGATATGGATTCCCTTATAGCTAGCACAGTCAGCCTTATTAAACTTGCTCTTATTGTAGCCAAAATTAACAATAGCATATTAAGGACAACAAGATTGGTTCTAAGATCAAGAGTTCATCCTAAATTAATGTAGCTAACCAATGGGCAGCTAACGCAACCTTTGTGGGACTTGTGTTGTGCGGTTAGAGGTTACCGTTTGAGTCCCACTAATTACACAATAGATATGGAATTTAAATTCGTGATCTAGGCTCTTTTTTTTTTGAGCTTATGGCTTAGTTTTTTAAGGTAATTGATTTTTAAACAAAATATTTTTTAAAGAAAAGTCTACAAGTTAATTACAGTAGACATTGTCTATATCAGTTAAAATCGCACGTAAGTATCTCTTTGTACTCTTTTTTATAAATGATTAGAATTTAAAATTTTAAACCAAAAGGAATAAGCACAAGGACCCACTCCTAGTTACTTTTTTGTTTGACCATGACATAGTTGCTGAGCAAGATAGAACTGCAGCCGAAGTTTGAACTCAAGGACCAACCACTCCGACCCAGCCTGAGCCCAAATCTATCGCCAGTCCGGCTCAGCGGATACCAAACCCAGCCCAGCCCAACCCGAGAACGAACCAGACTACCACCACTTTCCTCCACACGCGATGGCGGCGTCTCCGGCGAGCGTTGGCGGCGGCGCGTACTCGTGCGAGATGGCGGAGCATACCGCCCGCTGCTCGAGGCCCACGTCGTCAACTTCTTCAAGGTCCCCTCCCTCCCTTCGAACACTCCATCAGCGCTCGTTTCTTAATCGAGGCGTTTGGTTTTGGATTGGGTTTGAGCATGCCGAGTGGATGGAATGCCTCCGCGGGGAGCCCGTGGAGAGTTTGCTCAAGTTGCCCTCCGGATGCGTCCAGGCGTGGCTTCGCACCCTTGTAGTTCGGTTGATATGTACTACAAGTCTACCTTCTTCTTCTTCTTCTTCTTCTTCAATTTTTATCTTGCTGTACTTTTCCTGACATTTTAGACCAGTGATGCCATATTTTGTGTGCTGAACTTCTGAGTTTTGGTTAATATTTATGGTTTTTGGAAGTGCACCGTTGCAAGGGAGAAACTACCGTACTGGCTTTAGAGTTTAGATACAAGGTCAGCTTATTCGAAGTGTCTGTTGTTTTCACAGGAGCACTGGCCCAGTTCACTACGAGAATTTGTCCTCACCGCTAGGTCGCTTGTTCTTCCACGGGAGCAAAAGTCACCGCGATCAGTATGTTTCCAGACTCTTATCAGATTAAGTAGGTATTGGTCATGCTAGCAGTTCTTTCTTGGGGAGCAGCAATGGAAGTACGTATTTAAGCAGCATTGGAGTTAGAATACCGCATGTGCAAAATCTCTGCTCATTGGTGCTGGGAGCCTGGGACTCATATTTGAAGGCCCTGAGAGCATAGACAAGACATAGTAGAACAAGTTAGTTGGTTAAGGGACTTGGAACCAAAAATATTCAAAAGCTTTTGAAGCTGTATTTTCTTTTAGTACGCTCTATGGGCCTGCAATTCTGTTGTTTAACACATTATTTCACTAAGTTAGGGACAACTTATCTTCACTTCTTCAAGTTTTTTTATTTTTCATCCGTGTAATGTTAGGGGAATGTACTCGATGCTGTACATGCAGAAATATGTTTACCAGTGGTCATGATTTCTAGTCAACTCTGAAATTTACAATTGTTTACATTAGCACAATTTTTGAGGCCAGCTAATCATTGCAGAGCCAATTGTTCCTTGGCATGATCTTAAAAAGTGACTCCTGCAGTTGTTTTTTGTTGGCTTCCCATGCATGTCTGGTAGCATGTGTGTTTTCAACATATTGCTACTTTGTAATTGTGCTAATTCACAGCATGGGAATGTTATACTTTTTGTGTGATTACTATTAAGGATGCTGAAATGATATTCTGGGCTAGTATGCTCTTTATGTAAAAGCCTTCTTTTAATCCTTTTTAGAGTGCAGAGAGATGGAGAAGTCTCACTAAGGACATTGCCCTACAAATTTTGATATACATGCCTTCCGTGCTGCTTTTCAAATGGTAAGTGTTCTGTTATTTCAACCTTTCAATTTACATGCTGGATGTTCCACTTAGTCCGTTACTTTTGGTTGCTCTTCATTTTATACTCATGTTGTTCAATATTGTTCAATGTCCATGCACTTAGTATGTAATGAAAAGCAAACCTCGTGTGCTTAAAGCTACCAAATATAATTGTTCAGTTGCTAAATTTGTAATCAAGTGATAACCTCCAAAATAATGAGTAATTGAGTGGCATTTGCAATTCATGTTTACTAACCTTACTGTTCCTTTCTATTGGATAAATATACCAAAGCCTCCTACCCTTGCTTAGCATCGTACTTAAGAGTTAACAGCAACACCCTAGCAATTTTTAAAATATTACCAAGTAACAACAATAAGAATGGATTTATAATTTCCCTTTATTTCATATGAATAAACTTATCTGAAAAAAAGATTTTGATAAATAGGGCACTTACTCATTTTGTGGTTATCTTCCCCTGTCTCACTTCCTAAGACCCAAGCTAAGGTAGAGGCTAGATTTCGTCCATTCCAATCACAAATTCAAAATGTTGATATCTTGTTGTCTTGCTTTGCTGTAACTGATTTTCCTACTCTCATTCATCCTGGTTTGGCCTTGTCATCCAAATCTTGATATTCTATCATTTATGTAACTTGTGGGGGCTAATTCTTACTCCTTTTATATTACTAACCAAAGAAGGGTTCACAAAGCCTAGTGTCAAAAAATTGTTTAGATAAGTCTAGTCAGCGCCCCAAATTAATAAGGATGTTAATAGAGAATCACTTCTTAACCAGGAATGGTGTTGCAACAAAATCACTTAAAAAAACTAGGATGGATATCAGTTTGTGAATGTGGAAAGACCTAGATGGTAATAATTGTTCACCAAATATATTTTATGCCATCAATTGGCTTGCTTTCTGGCGGAAATATCCTAGGTCATGTTGTATTTGACATCAATTTGAGAGGGCCCATGCGATTTATGGGTACAGTAGTTGTTTTGGCCTGTGAAAAGTAATTTTGTACGTTCTTGATCTTCCCTGAGCTAGTTGTCCAGCCTTAACTTGCTGATGAGTTTGTGGCCCTGTTTAATACTCGCATCAGCAAATTCACTCAGATAAGTCGCAACCAAGGTAAATGGTTCTTTTATCATATAAAATTAGCTTTTGCTATGCCTAAACAACAACTTCTAAATAGTCAATAGAAGCTTCAGGTGGCTTGACAGACAGGATGTTGTGTTCTGGCTTATAGGCTGATTGCCACCAGCAGCTTTTGGGACATTTGCAAGTATTCTGGGAGTTTAGGTTAGAAAGCTGGCCCAGTGAATTATGAAGTTATCATAGAAGCCTAAGTAAACTACATGATACATCCCTCTTTGTGGGCCACACAAGCTGATATATGAGCCATGCATGCCAAATCTTCTTCCTTATATCATGTCAGTGCTAACCAATTAATTACATTAGCTTGCATTTCCTGTTTAGATGACATGCATGTTATGGATCATATGAATATGGAAGTGGATTTATGGTCTGATGAATATTTTGTTTTTGATTTTAATATTAATATCTTCTTGGAATTGATTCTTCTTGTTGAAAGAAGAGATTGACCATTAGGTTCTACCCCACTAAAATTCCAGAATTGATCTCAGCTCGGCCTTTTGGGTTTCAGTTTTATAAAGTAGCTAGCTTTTTGGTCTCATTCAACGCTTTAGACTCACCTGACTGTGTGTTTTTATCTGCAGGTACTTGAAAAATATTTTCCAGAGGTGTCAAGATTGAGTCCATCAATTGGAAGGCAAGGAAAAGTTCTGCATTGTCGGAGGCTTCGGAAAGTTATGGAATCCCATAGTGCTTTGGGGCAAAAATGATGATTTACCCTATTCTACTTTAAAGGAACAAAACATTGCCACAGATGTTTCGCTTCCCACAGGACCTACTGATCTTAAAGGGGCTTTTGCATATTGCAGCCATGACCTTTCGACAGGTGACCTTCAAGTCTTCAACCATTTTTGGTCGTTTACACTTAACACATTATGGGTGACTTTCTTAGTTTATAAGCGGGTAATGAGTAATACTGGCAGGTGTTACTTGTTCAACTTCAGGAGTTGTTGATTCAGCCATATCTGGAGTTTCAAAGATTTCATAATATCCGGATTTGGTCGCCTTGGCTGTGGTTTTGTGGAAGATGTCAGTCTACTTGAAATATGGAAGGACGAGCAACCCTTTGCTATATGTTTTATTGAATACCCTTTTCTATTATGCCTTGTCGTAGGATAGTTCCAAGAAGTTAAATGCAGTACCTATTTATCAATTATATGTAGTTCTTAATCAGAGTGAAAATAATGTTATCCTGTCTTATATGATGCTTTAGGTAAAGCACTGATAAGTATGTCCGTTGAGCTTTATTTCAGTTGTAACATATGGCATAGTGCACTGGAAGCCCTAGTAAAGGTCCATCATGGTTATTAATTTCTCAACAATACTCAAATTGAAAATACAGAACTGTGTTTCTGGTATGTGGACGGGACAGGTATCAATGCAGTTACTCAAAACACAATTTATTGGTATATTTTAATACTGGGACAAGATGAATGTAATGGAAATTAAGAGTGCATCTTGTTTATGTTGCAAAATAATTTAGGACTAAACTAATATACTATGTTATGCCATGCAGCAGTGGAGATATCAGATATTTATATTACATTCATATATAATATAAATGTGCTCAACAACTAATATGAAAAACATGCTTGTCCATACGCCTTTCTAACTGTTTTATATTCATAAGCATGTAGCAGTAGTTGGGACTTGGGATATGACAGTGTTTTTTTTCTCCCTGGTTATTTAATACCAAAAGATGCACCTTTATCATAGCTGATTACTAGTGCAACCGTGTTTTATTCTTGCAGAAATTCATAGGTCCGTTTTGGTGCCTTCGGGCTGCTTTAGGTCCACTGGTGGAAACATATATTTTGCTTGATCGATTACTGTTTCTTCAAGAGCAAGGCAGTGCAGTTGAAGCATTGTTGTTTCCTCTATTTGATCCTACTATGTCTCCAAGGTACATGGCTGTAATTGCTTGGAAGTTGTCTGCAAATCCTTCAAAAGAGTGACATGGTAACTCTTCTCATGCCTGAATATGTAGGTTGATGGGATGGTGTGTACTGTGTTGGTGCAGAAGTGTGACTCTTGTCCTGTGGCAGAGCTAGTTCTTTCATTAGATATAGATTATAGAGACAAATGTTGTCCTTGCTTGTTGGGTATAGAAAAGAAAGCACCGCTTATGCGTAGCGGGTTCAGGGTTCAAAAAACCGGTGACCGGCCGGTAACCGGATTTACCGGTGGGAACCGGTAAACTAAAAACCGGCTATGTTAGTGTTTAGGTCTAATGCATTTTCTAGATTGGTTTAGAGCCTTTTAGGCCTTTTTGGTGCTAAATTACCTATTATATGAGCTAAATATGCAGTTTTCCGGTTTTTCTGATTATCGGAACTATTACCAGTTTTCAAATCACCCAAATTCAAACTTTGATAACAGTTTTTTTCCGGGTTTTCTGGTAACCGGCCGGTTATTGGTACCACCTGCCGGCCGGGATCCCCTCCGGCTCCAGGTTTTTGAACTTTGAGCGGGTTCTGGGTGGACATGTTGCTCGGTAGCTGTCTTTGTGTCCACCTGCTGGCATGTGGCCTGCAGCAACATGCAGATTCGTCTTGATCTTGAAATGACCGTGAATCTAAACTCTGAAGATGGTTTTATCTTTAAAACAATGAGAGCAACACCTTTTCTTTTCAACGGTGCTTGTGTCTGCCTGGCATATGTTGCCTGGTTCTTAGATTTTGCAAAATGTGGTAAACTTGTTCTCTAGTTGCTTGAGAATTTTAGTATTTTGCACAGGTAGGAATGAATTCTCACAACAAGGAAATATTGCAAATCCAGATATGGGAATGTGCAAGAGATGAAGAGATTGCCCTCGAACAGTGTGCCTTTATCCAATAAATGCTAGGTCAACTTCTAGATCGATTCCATGGCCTCCCAGTGCACGCCTGCTCGTTTCTCTGAAGTGATCATCAAGCAAGTAGCTATCAAACTTTATATTTCCTGCAATATGTGTATATGTATTTTATGCAGGGCTGACAAGTCAGGAAAAAAGTTGCTGATGCACTCTTTATCAATAGATTGTCGCTCAGTGGTATTATCAATACTATTATAGAGTAGATTTGATCTTTGTACTGCCATGCCTGCCTGAAAAATATATCTAACAAATAACGATAGTAACAAGAGTGAATTGTTCATCAAATAAGATTTTGCCTGCTTTGCTTATCCTGATTCCTGATACAATTGGTAAACTTGTGCTTGTTCTCGGAGACTAAACTTTTGGAGAAGTCAGCTGAGCAGGGTTGTCTGAGAGAGACATTTGCAATTATGTGCTGTAAGTTGCCTAACCACATGGACCATTTATCTACAAAGCTACGTGTTGTCTCATAAAATATCAAATCCTGTTGGATCTTTGATGTGATGCTACCAACATGGGGAGGCTGGAAGAAGACTAGTGAAAGAGGTTGACTCGCGTAAGTTTATTAAGCATGTGCTACTATATGATTCCATTGGTATGTTTGTGGTTTCAGGTTTGTCGTAGGCTCGTAGCTTATATCCATACGTGTCTGTGTGTGCGTGTCCGGCATGTGTGCATTTTTTAGCCATTTCAGTGCTTTGACTTTACTCTTGTAGTTATGACTTATGAGCATTCTTTAATTGATTTCTTTTTTTTACTTCACCCTGCAGTATAGCATAAGATTTTTTTTAACTCTTCTGCTGCAGGCTTAGCAACTTTAAGAATTGGCTTTGGTTAATTACTCCCCAAAAAATCCTGCTTATATAATTCTCCATGTCCATGCTGACCAGTCTTTTTATCATTCTTATTTGACCACCAATCATAGTTTGATAGCTCAGAGGAAGTGATGCAAGCAAAGGTATTATCTGTAAAGAGAGGGATTCAAAATAATCCTTGGGCCACTGGTAGATGGATAAGATCCTAACCGATCGCGTCATGGCAGCTCAATAGCAGCAAGCTGTCATTTGGTGGATGAGAATTTACAATGGAATTCAACTCACCCAAGTTATATCCTTGCATTTGCTTGCAGTCAGAACGAAGTTAGAGTTCATTCATTTGGCTGGGTTACAGTTGCAATAATTGGCTGATTTTACTTCCATGTGGCAATTGAAACTTTCCTTACCAGGTTAGTATGTGATCTTGAAGGTGAGAGAGCTATGCAGTGTTCCCACTTGTTTCGTCTTTTTATTGCAGAATTTGTCCACCCATGGGCGTGAGAACAACAGTGCATGTACTTCCGAATTCCAATTATGGATCGGCGTCAGGTGGACCACTCAGAGCCGTCGGCACTCCTCCGTCTCCAAATCCTTATCCAGATTTGTACACCCGGAGGTGCCCAGCAAGGCCACTGGTCAATTCCCTCTACTTTTCACTGATGCAGCCAGCATCTGAAAGGTAATACACACAGCGCTTGACCTTGAAGCTCACCTCTCTTTGTGCTGTCTGTGGTGGTCTAATTCTAGCCAGCCAGTAAGCCATAGCGAGATCTTTCAGGATCGTTGTAACCTGGAATATCCGGTGAAAGGCTCTTCTCCGGTTGCGTGCCTGGCACAAGCTGGTTGATTGATTTAGGTTAAAAGTGATTGGAATTGTGGGCAGCGGCGTGCGATGTTAGGCCGTGCGGAGGAGGGGGGGAGGTATGTGGATGAGCTTTCTGTTGTTGCTGTCAAGCACATTACCTCTCTTTCACTTGGTAGAGCAGAGCACAAATTCCCCATTAATATGAGAGCGGCTCTGCATAGCTCCTCTCATTCAGGTCTTGCGAGAACTGTCAGTAATTTCCTTGTTGGATTGGATGGATCCATGGATTAGCATTTCTGCGTTTCTGTGCTGCAGTCTTGTCACTGCCTTTTTAGGCTTGACTTTTCCAAGGCCAATGAAGAAGTAACTTTCACAAGAACCACCACACGACATATGGAGGAACGTGCTACTACTGGAAAACTTTTTCCTTGAGATCAAATCAATTAGTTGGTCCGTAGCACCTGGCCATGGAAAGGATATTTCAGCAGACCTGCAGAAAGCCCGAGCTGCTGTCTATGGACTTTTGAGCTAAGTGCACCACTGCATATATTTTCCTTTTTTTCAGGGTCCCGTGCATTTAGCGCATATCTATGCGGTTGGTTCCACCCAAGGTTCCAAAACCCGGTACCGGGGGTACTGGTTACCGGCCGGTAACCGGAAAAAACACGATCAAATTTCAAGTTTTGAAATTTGAATTTGAAACTGGTAACCGGAAAACCGGTCGGTTACCGCAAAAAAAAACGAAAAACCGCTAAAAACCGGGAAACACAAGAAAAGGTTGAATTTGGAACGTTTCGAAGCAAATTTAACCCATACAATAGGTAATCTAGTATAAAAAAGGTTTAAACCAACCTAGAAGGTGCATTATGCAGTCACAAAAGACTCACAAATATAAATACACTTTGAAAAAACCTGGCCGGTTTTTTTATTTCTTGGTATCCACCGGGAAATCCGGTTACCGGCCTTGGTTCCACCCCCGATGGATCTGATTGCTTTGTTGCTGTGCGGCGCAGCTGAGGGAATGAATAGAAGGGAGAGTCCACGAGATACGCTCGGAGCAAGCGTGATTTGCGTGCAGCGCCCTTCAGTTGCGGAGCCAGGAATTAGAGATGACGAGGACTAACTATACTATGTAGTGTAATTTGATTTAATAAGAAAGGCCGAATAGTGCGCCTGTCAGTTGCGAGGCCCTGCCAGAGCCCCCCCTGCCTGTCCAGTTTCGTCGACAGGAACCGAGCATGGTCTCCTCTGCCCATGTGTGCACGCATAAGGGTGAAAATAAATCAAATATAAATCGCGTAGTGCCTTTGTCATATTTGTATTCGTATTTTTATAAACGAATATGAATATAAATCTGGATATTCTCAAATATAAATTGAATATGTAATGAATACAAATTCGAATCGAATATCTACTTAATTCAGTTGGATCTAGATATCTTCATAACTTATATAGTATGAAGATATTAATGATATTTTATCCTCAAATAATTACACTTAATTATTCTAATTTATTTACTTCATCTAAAGAAACACGAATTCACGTTCAGTTAAAAACGTGTCTAACTAATTAATTGTATTGTAATAAAATATACATATTGTTTTGTCGAATATAAATACGGATACGGATAGTTTGGATATAATAACATTTTGGATAGTAAAATTCTATACTATATTCGTATCTATATTTTTTTTATACAAATTCAAATATAAATATGATAAAAAATTATTAATCAAATAAAAAATATACATCATATTTAAATCCTATCATAACGGATAATGTTATCCACTTTTTACCCTACGCGCGTGTCTCGCAACCGGCGAGGATGTCAGCTTCGGTTTCGTACTGCACGTCATGAGTTAGACGTTCTGCTAAATCTGAATATGCGACAGCGCGCGCTTCTCGGGAGACGACCCGCGTATGCGGCTTGATGTCATCTAAGAGCCGTTCGATTAGACTAAAATAAGTTAATTTATAGCTAAAATTACTGTAACTAATTAAAATTATACTATAGTTAATGGTGGCTTGTTTGGTGTAACTAAATTAAAAAAAAATATGAAAAAACAGGTTATGCCATCACAGACAATGCAAACGAATACGGGAAAAAAAGAACCGGGGAAAAAGATCAAAAAAATCCAAAATCCAGAAAAAGACGAAATTTATGAATAGTAAAAAATAAGCTAGAAGCTCAAACCGAAATAAACGGGCCTAAATTGCACAAATCTAAGAAGTTTGGTTAGGGTGGGTTGTTGCGAATCAAGCTCCCGGTTTGCTTTAAGGCTCAGTTTAGAATACGGGATTTTTCCTCTAAATTTTGTAGGAATTAAACTGTTTTATGTGAAAATTTTATGAAAATACTGTGAAATTTTTGTGTCTCAAATAAGCCCTAGTAATTAAACTGTTTGAAAAATCCGTTTTAAAAAAATCATTCCGTCTATTTTAATTTTTTTTAAAAAAACCGAAAACTTAAAAAGAACATACCCTTGGAATTTGCTTCTTATGGGAGCACCTCTCTATCATGCGCATCGGTAGGGGCAGGAAACAGTAACATATAATCCATTTTATCCGATATCTGTATTTGAGAAAACGTGAATGTAGTAGGCAAAACCCGTATTCGAAAATGTTCATATTCGTATTCGAGAATATTCGTATCCGTATTTGAGAATATTCGTATTCGAGAATATGCATATTCGTATTTGTATTCGAGACTATTCAATTCATATTCAATCTGTTTCCTATGCCTATCGTCGGTAACCAGTCAAAAAATCGGTGAAAAACCGTTAAAACCACCAAGAATTTATTCTACCAAGATTTATTATAGAAGTTGCAGAAGGATATTTGTATTCAACAGAATTAAGTACATATTCGATTCAAATTTATATCCGTTACGACATTTGATTTATTCGAGAATATTCAAATTCAAATTTATATTCATTTTAAAAATATAGATTCGTATTTGTATTTGAGACTATTCGATCATATCCAACCCATTTCCATACCTACGCACCGGGTCTATCTGTTCACGTTGGAGAGGATGCAGGCATTCTCTCTCTAGAAAAAGATGGAAGAGTAGTCGTACATGCGCAAAGTCTCGCTCATTATCTCCATTAGGGTCTAGTCTAAAAATGCTCTTACTTTCAACTTGTCAACTCCTCTTCCTAGCCGGTAGTGGCCACTCCAACTAACGTGGACTGGATATGCATCTCATCTCGTGGTCGCTCTGGAGTGATCCATCGATAGCTAAACAAGTACGCTAATCTCGAGGCGCTAAGGTTTCTTCTTGGCTATTCCGTACCTATGCTATACGCTTCCAAGGTACGTCCTTCCTTACCTAGCCACACGGATACGATCGCCATTGTGTCTCGATCCTAACCCATCAATCCATCATATAGCTAGGCTTTAGAATCTAAGCAGCTTAGCCGATCTTCTGCAACTTGATTAGTTTATGTAGTGAGCCGACTATGTGGACCAAACTCCTAGGCAACTTTAGCACAAGTGGAGCGCAGAAATGAAAGGCAAACGTAGGTCTTGCTTTGGGCACTTCCAATGAGTTCTAATCAGCAGTAGGGGTGAAAATGGATCGGATTCGGACGGATATTACTGTTATCATATCCTAACACATATTTTTTCTCCGGATTCGGTACCAATCGGATTCGGTGTCGGATCGGTCGGGATTAACCCATTTCGTTTGCACCCCTACTTGTTTGTAAGGAATGCATACAGTGCAGTAAATGGAGTAGGACGCACTGACTTGATGTTACTATTTAATAGCTGATGTGGAAGATTTTATTTTACCATTGCAAAAGAAAATGAAACGTCAAATAGTAGCACTAACCTGAAATCAAACTTGAAGATGTATCGGATTCGGACGGATATTGATGTTACTACCATATCCTAACCCATATTTTTTTCTCCGGATTCGGTACTAGTCGGATTCGGTACCAATCGGATTCGGTGCCGGATCGGTCGGGATTAACCCGACCCGTTTTCACCCCTAGTCAGCAGTATTCATAGAATTAATTAGAATGTTAACTATAATTTATGTTTTGGTGGAGAGGAGAGTAAAAAAGTAAGAGAAAAATAGTGTCTTATATAAGACACTGCTTGGGCATAAAATTCAAAACACAGTTTACTGTGGAACCTGCACTCCAGCAAGACAATGTTGCGTCGTTCAACGTCGACCTGCCCAGCGCCGCTGCTGCTCCACACCGGCCTGCTACGCCGCTCTCCGTTGGCCCGTCGAGCGTTGCTCCACAACAGCCCGCTGAGATGCCCGCTGGGTTGTTGCACGCTCTCCGTCAGCCTGCCGAGTGCCGTCGCTGCTCCATGTAGAGCCGCTTTACTACTCCACGCGCCCAACCAAGATGCCCACTAGGTTGCCGCGTCCCTCTCCATTGGACCGCTGAGCGCTGTCGCTGCTCCATGTAGGCTGTTGCGCCACTCGATGCGCCCTGTCGTGCTGCTCCATGCTAGCCCGCCAACACACCCGCCAGGCTATTGTGCCACTCTCCGTCAGCCCACCAAGCGCTGTCGCGCCACTCCACATTAGGTTGCCGCACTGCTCCACGCATGGACGCTGCACCACTCCACGTCGGGCCATGGCGCCGCCCCACGCTGGCCTGTCTAGCCGCCCACGCATCGCACCGCTCCACACCGGACCGCCTTATCGCTCCACGCACGCAATCGTGTCACTCCACGCCTCGCCGCATCTCCATCCATGGGGTTTTCTCAGATCCGTTCAAATCTGGGTGCTGCTAGCTCAGATCCGACCAGATTTGGTAGAAGGAAGGCCACCGTCATTGATGAGGGTGGATGGGGCGGTCGGCTGGTGATATTTTTGTGAGAGAGAGAGGGGAGGGAGGCGATTGATGGGAAAGAACAGAGTCCGTTGGTGGGAGGAAGAAGGGAGAGAGAAACATGAGAAGTGTTATTTATTGATCGGTTCCACTAGTAGACATTATGCATTTGTGAAATGATGTCTATAATTATTTTTAGTTGATGTGGAAGGCATAGATATTGCTTTGCAATGTCTTTCATTGGGAGTGCCCTTAGCTAAGGTCATACGAAGGGTCACTCCAAAGAGGTTAAGTTTAAGGGTTTTGGATGTGGCTGTTGGGTTTTGACTAAAATTGTACTACAGTGGCTGTTAGTTTTTTGAATCATTTAATTAATGGAAAATAAAGCAAAAAATTGAAACACAATTATATCTCCACGGATAATATAAAGGAAAAAAAGCAAAAGCAAAAAACCGAAAAAAAACCAAAATTAGAAGCTGACGTGTTGTAAGCCGCAACAAAAATGCAATGACTAGAAGTTTTATTTTACTAAAAATCGATATCAATATCAGATTAGGTAGTTTGCATGACAACATCTAAGCATAATTAATTTTGCACTAGCTAGATAAATGCGTCCCCAGTATACCACGGGCAGGCGTGGTTATCAATTTCTAACTTTGATAGATAAGTCACATATATTATAATTTTAGACGAAAGTGCAAAATTAAACTATTTATAGCGTTATACCTGGTACTTGTTGTACAAGTTTTATTCTTGTATATCACTAGAGTTTAAAAATGCAAAATTGTAAGTGTTTTTTTTCTTTTTATTAGTTTGTACTTCCTCCTAGAACAACAAACTAGCTATACCTAGGCTACTCTTTATAGCCACAAGATTGACCTGCTTGAGTTTTTGTTTTCCTTTAAAAATGGGATAATTGATAATTTGTCCTAAAAGTTCATGCACCATTGATAAAATACCACCAAGCATATTGACACAGATAAAATACTCCAAAGTTCATGAGCCAATTAATAATTTGCCTTTTTTTCAAATTTTAATTGTTTTTTATTCTCCGGCCAATTGAACCTGAGGAGAAATGACCATCTTGCCCCATCCTTGCTCCATGGTGCATCTCTCCCTAGCCGTCCAACTCGTACATGATGCCTCTCTCTTGCCAGCTCACTCTCTCTCCCCATCCTCTTCTAACCCCAGCCAGCTCGCTCTATCTCTCCTCATCCTCTCACAACCCCGGTAACCAAGGAGGCAACCCGGCGACCCATCTTCAACAGTGGTGTCGAGGGGGAAGGAGCTTTGACAAGATGAAGGTGAGCACGGGATCACAAGGAGGAGAGGAAGGCAATGGTGAGGTCAACGGAGGCAGCAACTCACCGGCAGCGCCGGAATTGAATGGCGGTTTGGACTTGGAGAAGAAGGGGTTGATCTCTGCGCACGGTGAAGCAAACCCAAAATCAATAGAGGGGGATTGTAGATCAGAATGTGGAACACGACATGACATGCACCAACTTTCAAGAAGCTCATCGAGGCAATGGGAACACAGAGGTAGGACTACAGCAGTGGCAGAGTGTGGCTAGATTCGAAGAAGAAGATGGGATTGGTGGTGGTGATGTGATGCTTAGGAGCTCCCGTCAATGGGCACATTCGACGAAAAATGACAAGACAAAGCTACGAGCGGAAGGGCTCGTCTTGAAGAGCTGTGACAGCGAAGAACGACGCTACAAGGGCAATGCCGGACTCAAGGAAGATGGCCGAAGTAGCACCAAATGGCATGTCCTTGGATCCACTACCCTCACCATCTCCGGCCATCGTTGCCCAGGGATACATCTCGCACTCATCGCTACACACAAAGCACACCCACCTCTCCCCAAGGCGAGGCGAGACCCCAACCCACCACCACAACCATGGTCATCTTCGAGAGTTCGCGCAAAGTGCTGCTCCCCAGCTTCCTTTATGTGGCCCCACCGTTGCCACGCAGAAGATCGAGATGAACGCCGGCAAGAGAGAGAGAGAGAGAGTGGGAGTCGACGATGCAAGCAAAGAGAGACCAGTCGAAGAGGGAAAGAAAGAAAAGAAGGAATCAGATGAAAGAGCCAAGGGCGTTCTAGTCATTTATAGATAAAATAGTTTATTAATTGATTTAAAATATAAAAAGGTAGATTGTTAATTGACATATGAACTTTGGAACACTTTACCTTTGTTAATATGTTCCGTGTCAATATGTTCAGTGACATTTTATCAATTGCCCAGGAACTTTGGGGCAGATGACTTAAAGGAGTCGGCCAGCTACACCTTAGCTGACAAGTGGAGCACTAGGTTATACATGGTAGTAGATAGCAATCCAGCTTTTCAGTTCCATTACAGTATGGCCTTCTCTTTTTTTGTTTTCTCCTTATTTTTGTTTCCTTCTTTTTGAGAAAAAAAATCTCTTTTTAAAAATATTTTACTGGCATGCATATGTGGAGCTCGTGCCTGTCGCCTCTACAAGTCTCTTTTGATCTCTTGTACTGGCGTGAAAATGCTCCTCTTATTTGTGGAAAGAAAAGGCAAAATGGGAATAAAGGAAAAGGGAAGAGAAAAAAAAGGTTGAAGTAGACCCACTACCTAAACCACCTTATAAACCCATCTTCACAAGTTGTAACACACGACACAAGCTCAAGTATACATACTAGCTCTTGGTTTCTCTCTGCTCCCCTTCCATCTCTCTCTCTCTCTCTCTCTCTCCTATTCTTCAATTTTCTCTCTCATCACAGCAGCTCTAGAGAGATATCTGCAGAGAGAGAGGTGTCCATGAGCTTCTTGAGCATGGTGGAGGCGGAGCTGCCTCCGGGCTTCCGGTTCCACCCGAGGGACGACGAGCTCATCTGCGACTACCTCGTGCCCAAGGTCAGCGGCAAGGTCGGCTTCTCCGGCCGCCGGCAGCCCATGGTCGACGTCGACCTCAACAAGGTTGAGCCATGGGACCTCCCCGGTGAGCACCATCTCTATACATATCCATGCATGATCGCACATATATGTATTCACATGTATTGCTTTTAACTGCTGATCCTTTGTCTCTTCTTGATTGATTAATAGCAAAGGAGAGAGAGAGAGAGAGAGAGAGAGAGAGAGAGAGAGAGAGAGAATGTGTTCTACACGCAACAATCTTGATCTTTTCTTGCCATCGTACCTAGCTAATCGTGCACTTTCCCCCCAACTTGCTTTCCCTCTTAATCTATTTTGTTCACTTTTTCCCAATCTTTGGATTTTTCATGTCTACTTGGGAACCCTTGTATTGCTTCAGTGTGAAGAAACAGCTCAAATCCCCAATCTGTTGTGCACACAGCATACACTAATTAAACTGCACCTTTTTTTTCCTCATTCGTATCAAGGACAATTATGCCCTTACATTAAGAAAATATCTAGGCTTTCTTCTGCATACATATGATCCCCTCCTTTATTTCTTCTCTTCTCTTCATAGCATCTTTTGTAATTCAAATTTGATCCACATGAATCCGGTCTCTCCTACAAAGAAATCTACATGAGTTTGATCTACATATCTTTTTCTTTTCTGCAACTTTCACGATTGACGGTCTTTGAAGTTTAAGAGAAATTACTTATAGCTGACAGTCTTTGATGTTTAACAAAACCAATAATTGTAGTATGTGTGCAATCGATATACGGGGATATGATGGATTAGATTTTTCCCCCTTGTGTTCTATAATCCTTTGAACAGTATACATGCGTATTTTTTAAACAATCTTGATCTGGCAGTCTGAAATGAACGTCACTGTCAGATAGGCGTACTTGACAGAAGACTATGGCGTTTCCGAAAATGAAAGTACATATATATCCATCTAAGAGCATCGAAAGTGCGACTAAGCCTTTGCGATTTCATTTATTAAAAAAGTGGAATTAACTAGATTATGCGGTGACCGGGTTTTCATCTTAGCTACAGTTCCAAATTAAAATTGCTACTTGAATAGTTTTTGTTTTTGATTCTGTTAAAATCAAAATGATCTGCAGCTTCAGTATTGATATCTTCTGTTCTTAATAAATTACATATCATTTCCAATTTGGCGTAATTAGTATTGGTATTACCTTTTGGAATTTTCCTTTTCAAAAATGGGAAATATTCTTTTTATTCCAAACTTTGTGGCCCGCTTTTTAACATCTAAATGATCTGCCCGCTTTTTAACAGGCTTTGCGTGCATTCATTAGATTTCCATTAGTCTCATTAATCCACAACATCTACAATTTAGATATATGTACTACTCTTCTATGTCCTGAATCATGTATTGACCTTCTAATGCGATACTGGAATTTAATTTGCGTGCAAACCCGTGCGTGAATCGATAATTTTTACCAAGGAAAATCTTTCTAATTGCATATTTTTAATTATTTTTTACATACCTAACCATCATTAACTAGTCCAGACTGCAAGAGGGAAAAAGGGAAAAAAATAATGCAAAAAGTAAAACATGGCTCTAATTGCATCCTTTTAATTATCTTTACATAACTAACCGTCATTAACTAGTCTAGAATGCAAGAGGGGAAAACAATAAAGTAAAAGGTAAATAAAAATTGGCGTCGCCCGGACTCGAACCGGAGACCTTCAGTGTGTTAGACTGACGTGATAACCAACTACACCACGACACCCCTGGATTTCCGGCAGTGTAAATTACCTTACATTAGCAGTCGTATCAGTGGCCTAATATACTATGACGACATCCTGAGCTTGCTTTGCCTACCTAATCCTCCCATGTGACGTGCACGCACGAGATGGCGACAAGCATGCAAGGGACGTTGGAAAACAACAAAGTGCAGATCACATCGTACGCAGGGGATCTCAGCACACGATCAGTATGGGCCGCACACGTGTTGATCAAGGATTACACAGGTCCATAGCTCAGCACCAAGAACAAACCCCTCCCTGTTAAAGGGCGGTGACCTGTGACCACATGCAATGCATGGGATGCATCAAGCACCACTCCTCAACAATAGCTGGTTAGCTAGGACCAAAAATGAAAGGGGAGGAAAAGGAGGTATACAGCGCCTCTTTTTTGCAGCTTTTAAAAATTAATTTTTAATTTTTCTATAGTAATTAACTTTTAAACAAAGTGTCTTTTTAAATCAGGATCTACAAATTTATACACTATAGTAACTTTATTTATATCGGTCAAAACCACACACGAGTTTCTCTTACTCTGTATATTTTCTTACGAATAAACCAAAAATCATAAGCTATAACCAAAAGCTATAAACTGAAACAAATAAGACCATACCCATAAACTTGGCCCTGTAATTGCACGGTTTTATTGAAACGTGTGGATATCGTTGTCAAAAACAACTGCACACAAGAAAGGAAAAACCTCTCTAGCTAGCTAGGAATGTTGTCCTCGCTTGCTTTTGAGTTTCGAGACCCTATGTGGTAATTTAGTGGTTAAGACTTCATAGATCCTGCTCCAATAAGCTCTTGCTTCTTAATTTTTATCTTTGTTTGGACTTTTTTGGTTTTTTTCTCTTATTCTTTTACATTGTTGTTGATGACTTTTTTATTTTTTTTAAATTTAATTATGCTAAAACTAAACAACAGCTATAATGTATTTTTAGCTATTACAGTAAAAAAACAGAAACAACAACTTATAAGACCAAATAAGCACTACCTAATATTCTAACTAGATGATCAATGGTATATTGTTGGTATGATCAGCGGTGGCGTCAGTGGGGGCCAAGGAGTGGTACTTCTTCAGCGTGAGGGACAGGAAATACGCGACGGGGCAGCGCACGAATCGGGCGACGGTGTCGGGGTACTGGAAGGCGACCGGGAAGGATAGGGTGGTGGCGCGACGGGGGGCGCTGGTGGGGATGAGGAAGACACTAGTGTTCTACCAAGGCAGGGCCCCCAAGGGGAAGAAGACAGAGTGGGTGATGCATGAGTACAGGTTGGAGGGTGCACACCAGCAAGCCTCCAAGGTAAAGTGTATCTACCACTAACCCTAGCTCACACATGAAATATTCCATTAATATATCTTACAAAATGTGCAATGACAAGTGCTGTGGAAGCCAGTTAACTTGTGATATTTCCACAATTAAGTATTGATTGCATTGCATATGTAGGTACAAATTGTGAGCGCAATTAATCGTATAAGAGACGTGTAGTTTGTGTGTATTCTGTCGAATTGTTATTGTCAAGACTTTGACGTACTGTACATATGAAATGGACTTCTCGACATGTCATTTTCCATTCATTTATTTATTTTCAGAGACAGTTCTTCATTCATTTATTAATGTCTACTTGCCACTTATTTTTCTTTGGCACACGGTCTTTTGCGTCATGATCTTAAAATTTTTATTATATTCCTTCGATTTTTAGCTACTTTCATTTATATTAATCTGTTCCACCTCTCTCATCACCTCTCATAATCTAAATATGTAGTAGGCATTTGTAAGGACTAATTTTAGTCTTTTTTTACAAAAGGTTAATTAGTTGATGTTACAAAAATGACATGAACAGACTACCAAATTTATTTTATTAAATAGTTTTAGTTGATTCAACATCTACCATTTTGTTACAAGCAAGTCAAAGTCCTCAAAGATTTCTCACTATTCTGCCAATACAATTCATGTATGTAGTGATTTTGCAAACAAGTTTCTATAATTTAAGCTTGCGAACTCCTTAAACTCCTATCAAGCTGCAAATAAGTACATATTTCATCATTGATCATCTAAATCTGGCCAAACGAATTAACAAAGTAGCCAGAAAAACAAAGGTAAAATTGATCCAATAATGCATGGTTGTGCATGAAGGCATGAACAATTGTTGTAAGAGAGGGTTTTCATCACTAGCTAGGCCAAGTGATGCAATCAAGAGCCAGGACAGTTATAATAATTAATAAGATTGCATTCAAAGCTAGTAAATTTGCACCTACCAATGAGCTAATCAATACTTTTTCTTGATCCTCCATGTGTTTTCAACAGGAAGATTGGGTCCTGTGCAGAGTCATCTGCAAGAAGAAATCAGGAGGCGGAGGAGGTGCCACCTCCAAGCCAAGAAACCTCACCACCATTGGCCATGACACATCCACAGCCACCTCCTCACCACCATTGCCACCTCTTATGGACACTACCCTAGCACAACTCCAGGCCACCATGAACACCTCCACCACCACCTCCGCCACCGCCGCCGCACTTGAGCAAGTGCCCTGCTTCTCCAGCTTCAATAATAATATTGCCAGTAATAACAGCAGCAGTGCTACTGTTGCACAGCCATGCTACCTCCCCATGGTCACAGGCAGCAATGGCATGAGCTACCTGGACAATGGCCTACCTGACCTTGGCAGCTACTTGGACCCTGCTCTGAACTGTGACAAGATGGTGCTCAAGGCAGTGCTGAGCCACCTGAGCTCCATGGGGAGTGAGGAGGTGCCAAGCCTGTCTCCTGAGATGGCTGCTGCTGTGAGCTCTTCCTGGATGAATCACTTTTAGGGAAATTTATCTATTGAGACAACATAAGCAGCTAGCTAGCTAGTAGTTGATCTGCAGTGTGTATGATGATTTTATATGGAATACATACTTATCTCTGTGTGGTACAATATCTAAGTGTGGGTATTGCTGTGGGTATTAGTAGAGCATGCCACAATTTTTTCCCGTCGATTTCCGTAAGGCACAAGAAATTTAGGAGTAAAAACTCTGTAATGATTGTTGAAGTGTGTATATTCAGAATTAGAGGTTTGAGTTATCTAGAACATTTCAGATTGCTGATTTTTTGTTTATCTACTTTGCTCTCTCCTTCATTGTCGTGCATATATACGTTGAATGTTGCATCCTGTCATTTAATCCAAACGAGGACACTTCAAAGTGGCTATATGAAGGACCATATGAGAAAGTCTTAATTTATGTTGTGATGAACCATTGCAATATTTCTGGAGTGGTGAAGTGATTTTGTAAAGATCGTACTTTGTTTGGGCTATTTTCTGGAAGTTTCAGGAAAACCGAAAGTACCGCAGGTGTTTATACGGTAGTACCATTGAGTAGTAGTACCGACGTTGTGAGCACGGTAGTTCGCTCTAAGTTGCAGTACGTTTTTTTCAGAGAGATCATGTGTGAGGAGCGATGGTGCGTAAGTACCGCTTTGGAGCATGGTAGTACCGCAACACAGTAGTACCGACGTGTTAAGAGCGGAATTACCGATTTTCGCAGAAAAACTAGATTTTGAGTTTTGAGTTGGGGTGACTACGTGGTTATGGTATGGGTGTTGTTACTTGTGTGTACATGGATTTATTGTTTGATCCTAGGTTTATGATCAATATTTTGGTTGCATACTTTTTGCACGGTGCATTGTATGGATGATTGTGTCAAATGATGATCTTGTGTATCGTGTGGTGCTATATGACGGTTTGCTCATTGTTGTTGGTTGCAGGACTTCAGAGTTAGGTCGTGGTGAGGCATAGGAGAACTGGGACTAGGCACAGAGTTGTGCTGAGGTCCAGAACGGTCAGGGAGATGTTAAATATGATCGAGGCTGGCGGGATGATCGCAAGCCGGGATGACGAGAAACCGGAGTGGAAGTTACCAGTGGTGGACATGACGAGCAACAACAAGGTGTACCGAGACTAGACTCAGGGAGGAGTCGAGAAAGCCGGTGCCGTTATGCGCGAGGAGAAGCATGTGGTGCGCTAAGTGACTTGAGTCGTTTGCAAGTGAGGACGGTTTGGTTGGATTCGGATACGTGAGAGACTTGGCGACAAGTCATTGGTGCCACGTGGAAGATGGCGAAGCATGGACGATGTTTCATGGCAAAGGAAGCAGGAAGCTTCGTGAAAAACGATAGAGGGGTATTTTGGTAAATTGTCCAATACCGGAAAAGTGGCGGTGTGTGAAACCGCAGTGTTGGCCTAAGTGATTTAGGTCTTGTATGTGCTAAAAATGTGAAGTAGATCGAATGTTGATTCACTAATAGTTTAATGGTTGTAAGTCGCTTTGAGAATCGTGCATGAGAAAATAACATCAACGGGTGTTCACTCAAGCTATACTGGTATATGCAATGTGATGAGCAAATGAGCATGTAGAATAGTATTGCATTGCACTGATAGAAAGATAATGATAAGACATGAGAATGATGATATGGTTATGTTTATGATTATATTGGAACATGTGAGGAATGATATAGCTAGGTTATTACTTATGCGTATGGTAGTGTTTATCGTTCTATTGTGTGTTTGCTGAGTCTTTGGACTCACGCTTACTTTGGCTGATGTTTTTTAGGTGTATGGTAAATGCGATATGTATGGACGTAGGGGCGGAACCACAGGGTATGCCGGGTGGGCCACGGCATACCCTGGGGCCCAGCCCAATCAATCCCGGCGCCTGCTGACGTTTCGCCTGCCTGCTGCCCCTGCTCCTGCTGCTGCTTGGGGCGGCCACGGCGGGGGCTCCTGAGAACCTCCTCGACGTCCGGGTGCATGACGCGGAGGCGTGAGGGGCGCGTGGAGGTGACCCCCTTGTCCCCAGGAGCGTTCTTGGAAGCTTTGGCGCGCGAGGCCATGGTGATGCGGATGGGCAAGAAGCCAAGAAAGCAAAGGAAGGAAACGAAGAGGGGTTAGGTTAGGGCTCGCTCGGGTTTGAGAGGAAGAAAAGGGACGCCTCTCACTCTTCCCACCCTGCGGACGCAAGAAAGAAATGGGGGGACTGGAGCGGAGGCACTCACCGGATGGACGAAGAGGTCGCCGGTGGCGGAGGAGAGGGGGGATTGGAGGAGTACAGGAGTGAGTGAGTGCAGATTTTTCTCTCTTTCCCTGCTCGAGGCGAGCTAAGCGCCCTGCTTTTTCCCGTTTCTACCCTGTGCTTCTTCTTTATTCTCGTCAAACGTACTGTTCAATTTCTTTGCAAGTAATCCATTCCTTTTCTTCTGCAACGAGCATTTCTTCTTTTCTTTTTATTTTACGAGTAAAAGGTACTATTTACTGTTCCCGCACATCATACAATGGTCAATACGTGGTCAATTTTACAAAAGTTTCGGATTTTTTTGGCATCAAAGTGAAAATAAAAATGTAAATAATTGCACACCGGCGGCGGTGCAAATCTTCGTTATAGAATCGTACTCAAATGCGTGGATATTAATTCGCCTGGAATAAAGGTACGCAACATTAATACTTCCAAAACAACATGTAGAATATATGCATTTGGAATGCCGAAATTAATTTGTCCACAAAGATGCTGGAAACATATTTGTTTGTGACAGATTGCGTATATTGACTGTTCTAGAACACAGATATTGTTATGTAGGACAAAATAGGATTGAAATCGATCCATCTAGAATGCACAGTGTCGAGTTGATTCAGTGAGTGAATATGAAGCTCTTCCGGTTTGTGTTTTTTTTTTTTGCTCCTCCATGTTGAATCGAATGCCTGTTATTAACTTGCAGAGTTGCTTTCCCTCCTTTCCTTTTTCTTTTTTGATAGAAGATTAGCAGAATCATTTTAACGGTTGCATTTTTTTTATTCGTTCCAGCCTACTGCATACATATGAAGAGAGATGTTGATGTGATGAGAGGCGATTCCATTCCTCTGATACATGGGTGTTGAAATCTTACAAAAAAAAGTACTCTCTTCTCTAATGCTTATGTTGAAATCAATGTGAGTGCCATTCTATATGCTAAAAACAAAGAGGCATAAAGTATGATATGGTTTACATGCTTCTCAAATTGGTAAATGATTTTACCGAATTGCATATGAAAATTTTGGTACGGCATACCCTTTGGTAAAATCCTAGATCCGCCACTGTATGGACGGGAGTAGCAGATTTATTCCACGTGCAAACAGTAATTCAATATCATTTTTAGTTGACATAGACAGACTTTAAAGACATGCTTAGGTAGTTAATGATTAATAATATGCCTTAATGGAAGTACTTAGACGTGTATGGCTCATGTATTTCTTTCGATAGTTGGCAACCTTGTATATTTGCTGCCATGTTCATTGTTGCTTAACGTGATGTTGAGTTTTAAATAGAGGAGTTGCTGCTGAAATCTAGCAGTGATGGATGTGAATGGTAATGTTATCGAGTAGTGGTAGCATTCTAGGCCTAGAGATTGAACTAGGATGTTACAGATATAATATTCATCTAGAAAAGTATATATGAATATGACAGTCCAAAGCACCTCTAATTTACAGCATATCTCTTTTCTGCTATATTGTTGCGATGACAAACGTACAAATTTATGAACAGTAAGTTGAAAGGCCCCGGCTTTTCAGTGCACTATTTCTGAGCGGCCACCTTTCTACTTCATTGCACTATCTCTTTTGCTGTACTATATGTCATCAATACTAGTACTCGTATGCGTATCGCTACAAGTCTTCTACACCTCTCTTAGTCGCCTTGCAATAATGTCCTCTCTGGTCTTATGCTTACACTTCACACACAACTTGTTATCCCAAATGTATGATTGTGTTCTAGATTTTCTTACATACATGCCCTATTGGATTTTTTCTCTCTCTCCAGGTCAGCATATGAACATATCTAGGCTGTGATCTTCATAGATTGTTAGGTTGATGTGTTGAACCAATAGTCATCACTTAATAATTCCTAGTTGCATGTTAATTAAATTCTTTGTAGAGATTCTTGATAGGAACACATGGCCAAACCCCTACATAGGACCCCTTCCATGCATGCATGTGTTCCTTCTCTGATAAATCTACATCAATTGGCCTACTTTAATTTTTCTCAGTTAAGTGCATAAGTAAGGCCTGATGCTGGATAGATCATCCCAAGCAACTCCAAACAACTTCACTGTTCAGATAATAAAACAAAGCCCCATGCAGTGCAACAGGTAGTAACTGTTTGGAAAGCCCGGGGCTCACCTGACGTGCATCTTAAACAAAGCAAAGTAGCATCCAACTAAGCAAATGCAGCCAAATGGGGACGGTTAATGGTACAACCACAGAGTAGTAGGATTTAATAGTGCAACAACTTGATCTATATAAGAACTGATCTAATTAAAGCTCCATAACCAATTGAAATTACGTGCTTGTACTCTGGGCCTGCCCATTTCAGGCCAAGCAAGATGGAACAGTTTCACATCAAATATAGCACACTGAAGGCTGTGATCCAGCTCCCACATGCATCAGATGGTAGACTCATCAGTTCTATTGCCTTAACCTGAGTGCATGAGCTGTCTGGGATGCGGACTACTCATTGGCCTGCCACATTGGCGCGGAGAGAGTTGGCTGCAGTTGACAGTAAGTTCAGGGCCAGCATGAGGGCGACTCCGATGAATGATGACACAGGCGCTAGGCCTCCACGGTTGCAGACAGAACCAAATTTGTCGCATATCGGGTTCCAGCGTGCGTGCAAGTTACCGTTCTTGCCTAGCTCAGCCATCGAGGCCGCTGTGGCGGCACCAGTGGCCAATAGAGCCAGGATCACCTGGGCCAGTGACAACAGAGGAAAAAATTCATATGTTCATACTAATTGAGGTTGGTTTCATTTTTGGACGATATGCTCAGGGTTCGGTTTCGCCGGTAACCGGAAAACCCGGTTCGGTCCGAGATTAAAAAAACCGGCCGAAATTTGAACAGTGCTACACAAAGCAAATGAGCATGTTGCCTTGCAAGCTAGCAGGCTTTCTGATGCCCTTTCCACCATAAAGATATTAGAAGATGAATTGAGTAAAGTAAAGGAGTGTGTTTCTTCTAGTTCTGAAGAAAAACACCAAATAAAATTGCATGCTGCTGTTGTAGAAGAGGAGTTGGAGAAAAAACAAATGAGGAACTTGTTCGTAGTACCAACAAACAAGAAGATGCCAACATAACTATTAACTCACTACAAGATGCATTGTCACAGGCTAGAACGAATCTTTCTATTCTTGTCTTCTTGATGCTGAAAAGAATGAAGTTGAAGTGAAACATGAAATGGAAATTAGTGGTCTTAATGCTAAGCTAGCCAAATGTTTGGAAGAGTTGGATAGAAGTTTCCACCAGTTTTTCCGGTTTTTCCACCAGTTTTTCCGGTTTCCGACTGGTTACCGATCCCCTCCCGCTCCCCCCAAAATTTTCATTTGCCAAAATTTAACCGGTTTTTAACCGGGTTTTCCGGTAACCTGCCGGTTACCGGTACCGCCCGGCGGCCGGGATTTGGCCCAGTTCCGGTTTTTCGATCCTTGGATATGCTACTATACATGCTACATAAGCACAGATCCAGGCGTTTCACTCAAGCAACTAGTTCTCGATAGTTGCAACAGATTCTTGATCAGATTGAGCTTTGTCTTTTCATAGTAGCATCATTAGAAGGCTCCAAATTAAGTTCTCTGATAAGATTTGGCTGGACCATGTAGTGTGATGGTTCAGATTTTACATGAGCTAACAATAATACTCTTGGACTAGATTGCTTCTCTCTTGGCTAGTTTGATCATTGATGTATCCTATTCTCAGAACTAGCTCAATGAAATGTATTTGGTCAAAGAGGAAAATGTTCTGAGCTGAAAAGTTAACGGTGGACAAGACACTTCATATGTTGCTTCTTTGTGACAACTTAATCTGGAGAAGCAAAGAACAAACACTTGAGATAGGAAATAACTCAAAAACATAAATTACCATATCAAGCAAATGCGCAACCAAACTCTGTTTCTTTCGCTGCAGAAGGCGCCTCATCACCAGCACTACCAAGTTATACTGACTGTTGATGGCATTGGCTATGACAAAAGTACCTGCAAAAGCAACGAATCACCTGAACCATTTACTGTCATGCCAAAACATCGATAATTCAGCAGTAAATGACATGCATGAAGGCTTACACAATTGCAGGCGTGTCTTTGAACTGGGCAGTGAAAGTTTGTGTGATTGGCCTGGTGCCCACAATTGCAACCACCGCAGTGTAGGATTTCTTGCCATGCTCAAGATCCATTGAGTGATCAGGAAGTGTAAGTGACCACTGAGTTGGATGACTGGAATTAGGCCTTTGGTGAAGCTTATATGCTGGTGATGGGTGATGGTGTCCATGATCCCAATTTTGGGTAATCAGATTTTGCAAGTTTGGGTTACTTGTGCAATTCCTGATGGGGAAACTGTTAATTTTGGGCTACTTATTTCTACTTCATGTGTTCGACCAATTGATTAGTCAAGAAAGGTAGTAGTTTTTTTGGGACCTGTGATATGAGCAGAAAGTGAATTGTCAAAGAAGAAAAATGTTTCAGGAATTTTTCGAGTTTACATCTCTGGTTAGATAATGGAGACAATTGTGATTTAACCTGATCTGCAGACTGCAGACCAAAAAATAGATCCCTGTAGATAAAACTACACTACAACTAAGGACATGAATGGGGTGGTGGCGCAGTTGGCTAGCGCGTAGGTCTCATAGCTTAACATGTGAGTGATCCTGAGGTCGAGAGTTCGAGCCTCTCTCACCCCAACTTTTTTTTGTCTAGAACAAAAATGTAGCAAGGAGATTAATTCTTCAGGTTTGCGTCCATCCTATTTGGCATTTTAGCTCTTACATAATTTCAGTTCCGCACCCCCCCCCCCCTTTTTAACAACTGTTTTTTCTTTCTTTGGTTCAAGAGTTCGGCAATGAGATTGACTCTTGAGGTTTTTGTCGCATCCTTTTTTTTACATGATTCTTCAGTTCGTCTGTGCTTATGCATGTATTCAAGTTCTTATGTTCTTGTATGAAAGAAAAGGGAGAAAAGGAAAAAAAACAGAAATTTTATTCCAGCATCACAACTTTCTTTTAATCATTAGCGCTTTACAGATCATAACATAATTTTCTCATTAGTTGCAGTTGACTGTAAAGTCCCTTGACCAGTACTGCGGCACGTCAATTGTATAAATAACCGCAACAACTACACGTACAGTTGTCCATTGGATATGTACGTATAGACTTCAAAGAATTAAACCTGCAGGTGGCAAAGGTCTCACAGTATTCATCTGGGATTAAGAAAACAAATAGTTTAAAATCTGTAAGTGTCAGTGAACACTTCGAGCATTTGCAGCAAAAAGAGACCCAAAGAAGAGATTGACATACTCCAATATTCGTAATAAAATTGCAGATAGCACATTTGACAGAAGGTGCTCCGTATGGATACATTACGACTGTCTGGCACTGGCCGCAGTTCACATGAGCTATGCTACTCACTGCATCATGAACAAACAGAATCCATGAAGCGGGGAAGAGAGAGATAGATTACACACAATGTACAACATGTGCACACACATAAAGGAGACTTAAACATGCAGGAGACACAGGCTCAGCAAGGGAGAGAACATATTTAAGAGTCATCAGATTACTTTGAGAAGTATTGCTCCGTTAATAAAAATGAAGCCAGCAATGGCGCATGCATAATGGGGAAGAGCAACACGTGTCATCTCCAGGAACATATATAGCCGAATCCACAAAGCACAAGAAGAAACAAGGCATTACACTTTTCTATAAAATCAAATTGTCCTCAGAGAAACAGTAGCTTGAGCACCATGGGTGCTGTTTGACTAGTTTTGAGTATTGACTTTTAAATCTGACCTCAACTCACTAATCAAGAAGTCAATAATGTATGGTTCGCGAGATTAAAAAAACAATCAACCAACAACTATCTAAAATCAACCCAGAGACAACGTGAAGCTGCTGTGGTTGAACTTACTACAAAACCAACCTATGTTAACTCCAACACATAAGAAGCTTCTGCTAATCTAACTACGCCTAGGGGAATGATAATACTTTTTCTAACCATCGTATCATCAATCTGAATTCTCTTAGACAATCATAGGCTTTTGTGCCTGAGTAACCCTACTGACTTAATAGAACAGACTTTCCACTCATGCATGGCAACATGCCCATGAATCAAATTTACAAGCTTAAGGATCCACAAAAAAAATTGTACACATACATCAGTACCTGGCCTGACAAGATTGACTGTATCACAACATGAGCACCTAACAGTCGTCGCATTGCTAGTATACATCAACAAAGTTCGACAGCCACCGCATATAAGCTGTGCCATCTCCATTCCTGCACAAGAAATTTACTTATTCTTTCATAAACAAGTCAACTCAATGTATGAAGCACTATGAACCAACTACTGAGCTCACAGTAATATGCAGATACAAGGCTAGGGATGGGCAAAAGATCACCCAACGTCTAATTCTAATTTCGTCAGCTGTCCCTTATGATCACTGTCAATAATCCACAATGCAAAGAACCACTAAAGCACTAGCTAGTTGCTACATGGTGATAAAAAAAATAAAACCGCACAATGAAGGATAAAGCTGCCCAGTGTAATGAAGAGGTTAGACATGGTGTTATGGGCTTGACCAGCGGCGAGAAGGCGCCAGCCGGTTGGGAGCCCTGTGCGGCCGTGCGCACAGGAGATGGACAAAGGGGGAAGAAACGGTAACTGATTCTTTTTTTTACTTCCAATAGCATGTGGCAACCTCCTTATACTAGTATAGTGCCCGTGCTAACGCTACGGTAAAATACAAAACAAGATAAAAATTCGGATAAAAATCATCAAAGCAATCAAAACATTGGTTAGATTTTGATTTTAGAAAAATTTAGAAATTTGTTTCATTCAATTCGGAGTTCAATTAGAGCCTCCTGTTGGTAGCTCTCTCAGAACAAAGTCAAAAAGTCACCACAGATCTTCATGTCCCACATCCATATCTAATAAAAAGTTCATGGGCTCACAGGGTAAGGATATCCTATTTGTCTCATCAACAGATATTGGAAAAAACCAGAGTTCAACAGTTCCTGAATTACCTCCTAAAGATGGTAATGATACAAGGAAGCAAGATGATAGACCATTGCCTGAGGTTTCTGGTGATTCCTTTCGACAAAAGGCATTGAAATCATCCCTGTCTGGTGGTACAGAAGTTATAGATAAAATGCTCAGTGGCGGTAGGAAGAGAAAAAGGACAAAAAAGTCTCTAGAATCTGCTGCTTTGCATTAAAAAACAAAGGCCCATGATGCCACCACAAATGGTGTTTCGGCATTCAATGATGATCGATCATGTATGCAGCAAGGAAATAACATCATGCCATGTGTGACTGAAGATGACTTGCACAATCATAAAAGGAAAAGCCGTGTTGTTGCTGATAGAAATCCTTCCTTCAGTGGCCCTGCTAAAGTGCCTTCCCCTGGAGCTGGTAATACTTGTGCAGGCAGCAATGTTGCTTCATTGCTCTCTTTTGAGAAAATGATCAGGGGGAACTGCTTGAAGTTGCTCAATTTGGACAATGATGCAGATGAGGAGAAGTATAGAAAGGTAATTGAGGTGCCTCTTTCACCAGACTTGCCAATTATTCTACCCCCTATAACTAAAAGGCCTATATATAATGAATCTCACCATTTGGTTGATGGCAATGATTTTGAATATGAGAGAGATTGTCCTGCATCTGGATCTGATGTTATTGATTCCGAGATCAGGCCCAATTTGTTGGAAGTAGAAGAACCTGCAAATCAAAAATTGTCTCAGAATGGTAAGCTTGAACCATCCTATAATAGAATTGAGCATGGTGACAGTGTTAAGGAGCTGTGCGCAAACGACGAATCTAATGCAGCAGTGAATAATTCTTCTAACGCCAAATTGGTTGATGTGTCAACTAAGGCCTCTTTGCGCAATCTTTTGCATGAGGATGAGGCCCCAAATTCTGTAGCTTCCCTTGCTGAGGAGTCAGACAACACAAGTAGAGCACTGTTATCAGAAAGTAGCTTCAGCGGTCATCCAAATTCCATTTTGCACTTGCAGCACTTGTGTAAGGAGGTGCCTGATAAAAACATCGCACATCAAATTTGCAATGCATCATTAGATCCTGGATTGCAAAGTATTGTTGGAACAAGTAAAGCACAAATGGCCGAGCCAATCAATTTGACCTCAAATAGTATGATTGGGCATCAACAAGGAGCCAAAAAAACTCCAATATACTTTGTTGGAGTTATGAGAATGAAAAGAAGCAACATAGTAAAGATATTCCACTATTGGGAGACCCTGATTTCTGAAGCTAGAGAGTTTCCTGAGGATGCTTTTGTTGATGGTCCATTACTTGAAAGGGTATCAACTGAACCATCGCTACTTCCAGAGTAAGTCTGCTAGTATTCATCGAACTCCTTTCTCCGATTCATTTTAGCAGCTACAACCATTTTTTGCTGTTATCACTTGCGGTCATATAACAAAAATTAACAATAATGTTTTCCTTTGCAGAGAGAAGGGCTCCCTCATCTGTTCCCTTTTGTTATGGGATGTTTGTAGATTTACAGCAGATCCTGTTGTAGATGGAAACTTCGCTTCGTCAGCTTTTTTCCATGACTGGTAAGATGGCAGACAAACTTTGGATCTTTCAGTTCATTCGTGCTCAATTTTTTCCCCTGATACCCTTTTTTGTGCAAACAAATAAATTTGGGTTTACTTCAGCTGAGCAGAAACTTATCTCTTAACTTCTGCATGTTGATATATACCATTGTCTGTCCCTATTGATGTTGTGTAACAATAAGACTGAACATTGACTATAATGCCTTCGAGATGTTGTTGCTATTTGACTTTAAAAGTTTGTTTTATCATGTAGTTACAGTGTTCTATAAGTAATGTGGTGTTGTGTAACGTGTGAAGATATATTTGCGGATGGTATCAGTTTGAAAATTTCTTCATTGCACTCACCGGGGAATGCTGAGATTGGTCTTGTGCAGCTTCCTCTGGGTAACTGATATGAAGCGTACTCTCTTGGAGTAGAAGAACTGAAAGGAACCATCCCAGCCTGCAATCCGAAATATGGGGCTGCAACTGGATTATGACGAAGTAGATTCTGCTCGAAGTCATGTCTCTCCGGTTGTCGCTTCAACTGCAAAGATAATAGCATTGATGATCACATCAGTCCATATAGATAAGAGAGAAGAATAGGTCTAAACGAACATTGAAAGCATGTGTAACATAGCAATTAGATTAGGCCGCTAGTTAAAAGCAAATTAGCCACATCCATTACAGTGCAGAATTTATGAATTACAATTGTTTTTTATAAACACTCCTCTACAGTAGCTTTATTGAAGGTAAAAAAAGCTCTAAATTCATGCTTTCCATATAATTTCGACAATCAACCTTACATCTTTAGTTAAAATGGATATGTTGTTTCGAGCTCAGACATTACACTTCACAAAGAATATAAAAATGAAAAAATAATATATTTGACATGTAAAGTTACACAAGGGCTAAGACTACTTAAGGATTTGAAAATGTTTGTAATGTATATGGGTTTTACTTGGGATGGGGATTTGAATGAACCTTTTGACTTACAACATACATCCTGTCTCTTCTTTTAAAAATTTGTAGACTGTGCGGTGTCCAAAGTGACATAAATTTGTGAATAGAGGAGGTAACATTTACTCACAGTACTCGCAAATCCACTTACTACGAACATTTTGCATCCACCATTCTTCAATTGGAACAAATGAAGACTGACAAAGGCATTACTCCTATCTCTTCTTTTAAAAATAGTTTTTTTCTGAGTGTTCAGAGTTTCTAACAGAACAAAATCCATTACGCAAAAAAAATTGCAAAACAAGTACATTGCTGGGTGCCTGGGTGAAGAGAAATTCTTTGTTTCTATTCCTATGCTAAAATTATTGGCTACCATGATAGCTTTGAGCATGTTCAAATTTCTACCGAAATTACCTACATAAATACAGCTGATGATAGTAGTAAGTAGCAACAAGGATACAGACCTCTGTCATGACATGAATACCTTCAACACCACCAGCCAGATGGTCATCAAGCATGTTAAACTGGCTCAGTAGCTGCATCCAGTCTTGTTTTAGGCGCTGAAGCTCTCTTCTTATCAAAGCATTTTTCACTTTATCTAGCTTAGATACATTTTTCACATGCTTTAGCTGCTCTTTCTTCAGCTTAAGCTTCTCTTTAAGAAGCTTTATGTTTGCACCTTCAGTAACTATATCAACATGTTGTCGTCCATGTTTGCCAAAAGAAATCGTATCCCTAACAGCACAAAAATCATCTGACTTCTTCTGTAAATATTCACTTCGTTTTCTCTCCTCTTCCAACTTCTGGAACAAATGGTCTGCACGGTTTTTCTCATTCATCATATTTGTTCTTTCAACTTCAATGCTAACTTGTAAATCTTCATTCAGTTTCTTCTGCTCCTCTAACTTTGCAAACAAATGGTCAGCACGATTCAACTCTTCCATCACCTTTTTCCTCTCAGCTTCAATTAGTTTTTTGTTCTTTTCTGCTAACGATTTTTCTGTATCAGCACGCTTCTGTTTCTTTTCTCTGGCAGTCTTCTGCTTCTCTGCTTCAGCCCTTCTATGTGCTTCCTCTGTTTTCTGAATCTGAGCAGCCAACTGTGCTCTGCCTTCATTTGCTTCACTCCTCAATTTTTCACATGATGCCTTCAAATCATTGGTTACTTTTCTTTCTGAATCAGCAAGCCTTTTGTACTCCTCAGACTTGTGTGCTTCCAACTTCAGTAACTTTTGCATTTCTAAAGCCTTGCTCTTTTCTTCTTCAGCTTTTTTCTTCTCAGAGTTACTCCTCTTCCGTTCTTCTCCTAAAACCTGTTTGAGCCTTCTGTTTTCTTCCTCCAACTCAGAGATGCGTAAAAGTTCATTATCATTTTTGCAGATATTTTGTGTTTTCTGCAGGGTTAAGTTGTGTGCCTTCAATTCAATTATCTTTTTCTCTAGCATATCTCTGGCATCAGACTCAGTTGCCCTAGCTGCTTCTGCTGAATCACCTCGGAGACGCTCCTCCTTGCACACTGCTCATCCAGAAAGCAGAAATAACAACCTATTAGTGCACGATAAACGTACCAAAAGGTAAAGAGATAAAGTGGTAAAGCCATGAAAAATGTCCAGAACTCCATATGCTTCTCAACAAGAAAGAAATCTAACACCAAATCCAGCAGCGTGGCAACCCTCACATGCCACAATTGGTAACTTTATCAAAGAAAATATTGTATGTCTAATGCCCTATGAAAATTTCTGGTTTATGTACATTCCAAAATAGCAATTATGTAATGCCGTTTGTTGTACAGAACTTTGTTCTAATTGTCCCTAGAGAAAAAGGAAATTATTCCAATTTGTTAGTCAATCAGGGTACACACAATGAAAAATCCGAAGAACCATTCACTTTCCAACCATCCGATGCTGAATTGCACAGATGTCAGAGACCTAAATAACGATCATCACCGTTAAGTATCACGACTACAAAATGTTCAAGTGTCATATGCACTTACGCTGAGCAGAATTCTGAACAAACTGAGACCTTGGTCATTGGCCCAAGAAATTATTTAGGTCTCACCCTGCTGCGGACACTGTTGCATTTGACCAAGAAATTAATAGGGCGCAGATGTTGCATTGAACCAAGAAATCTGTGGGTCTCGTGGGCAGCGAAGATTCTTATTTCGATGGACTAATAAGATATTATTGGATCTTGCGGGCTCGTGCTAATTCCTTTTTTTGGCTAACATACAGACTGAGTTATGCTGCTTTAATATCCACCATGGTACTTCAATTTTGGCAGTGACGATAAATTGATGACAGATTGCTCAAAAGATCTTTTTTCTTTTGGCTAAGATGTATGATTGTTAACATTATTTGAAATCAATAGCTTGAAATTAAACAGAAGCGCCAGTATATATATGCAGTACCTAAACAGTGCTATGGATTTGAATCAGGTAGAATTTCATCCTTTGTTATTTATGAAATATAGAACTTAATGTGGATATGGTTTGCGGTTGAGAAAATCTCTTCTATGTACCGAACCATCTCAAACCCACCCTCCAGCATATGATCAGAGCTAGCCTTTCTAAAACACAAATCTTTCTCTCCCTGAAACTTAACATTTTTAGTTGTAGATTTACAGCACGATTTGCCAATTGTAAGGAGGACTAAATCAAAGGAAACATTATTCATATCATTGCAACAGCCATGCTAGTTTCAGATCTACATATTGTTAACTCTCCCAGTTCAATTCGAGGTTTTAAAACCAAATAGTAATACACCCAAAGTAGTTCTCACTTCTCACACTGTGAGACATCACAACCTAACTTCGGATCCCACATTTCTGATCTGCATCCAGCTGACAAATCAAACCTCTTGCCTGCTTAACTTGGACCAATTCCACTGGCCTCTTGTACACATCAGAATAAAGCAGTTCATCCAAATCTAGTAGCAGAAAATTAGAATTGGATCTTTAGGGAATTGTATTACCTGCGCGGCAATGCCGGAGACTCCCCCGGCCATCGCCTTTTCGAGAAGGCCCACCTCCCGGCCACCACCGGCGAAGGAGGACCGGATGTGCTCGTAGCCGACGATGCGGAGCGGGGTGTAGAAGAGGTGTCGGAGGACTGCGGGGGAAAGGCCCCGATAGAGCCCGCCGTCGCGGACGAGCTCGCCGGCGACGCGTATGACGCCGCCTCCGCCACCACCGGCGGGGCTGTGGTGGAGCTGGAGGCGCGTCTTGACGGCGTCGATGGGAAAGGTAGCAGCCTCCGCCGCGGCAGCCGAGACCGAGGAGAGGGAGACCTTGGCTAGGGTCTTGAGGCGGCCGTCCTCGCCGACGGCCGCGGCGCGGGCTGACATGGCCTGGGAGTTGGGAGCCTCAAGAGACGCCTCGCGGAAGAAGCTGAACAGCGTCGGCGCCGGTGGAGAAGTGGAGCGGCGTCGGTGCCGAGGTGGGCAGGAAGCTGCCAGCGTCGGTGGGGTAGATGAAGAGGAGGCGCGATGGAGGGAGTAGATGAAGAGGAGGCACGATGGAGAAGAGGGGGAGGCGGCGGTGGATGCGGAGGCGCGCCGGCCGGAGTAGATGAAGAGGAGGCGCGATGGAGGGGGCCGGCGTTGGTGGCGCACGGGAGAGCAGAGGAGAGGTAGGGGGCCGAGATCTGGTGGAGAAAGCGGAGAAGGGGGGGCCGTAGAGAAGGAGAGGAAGGGGCGGCCGAGAGAGGAGGAGATGGATGGCGGCGCAGATGGAGAAGAGGGGGAGGCGGCGGCCGATTCGGGGTTTAGGTTTAGGGGGAGGCGGCCGATTCGGGGGAGGCGGGGGAGGCTTTTCAGAAGACGCGCGGCCGATTCGGGGGGAGGCGGAAGGGGTACTGCACATCCATTGAAGGATGGCCGTCGGATATGGTTGAGTAAGGAGAGAGAATGAAGGAGAATTAATCTGGTGCGGACGTTTTTAGGATGGTGTAATTAAGGGTGCATATTGTGGTGTGGACGTAGTTAAGGTCATGACTGTGGAGCAGGTAATTGTTGGGTGGATGTAGCATAATTTGAACTGGTGGATTAATAGTGTAGATAGATAGATAGACTCCCTCATAACAAATAGAATCTAATTTCAATCATATCCTTAACAGATAGAAACTAATATCATATCTCTAACAAATAAAAACTAATTGCTAACTTCGTAGTAATGAACCAGGGCCTATTTTGCACCAGGAAGTGCCTGATCAGCACAAGTGGCGCCTTACTAACTCTGGTTCCTACTCTAGTAAGTCTGCATACAATTCCTTCTTCTTTGGGTCCATTAAGTTTGCACCTTGGAGGAGAATCTGGAGATCCTGGGCACCTCTGAAGTGTAAATTTTTCCTGTGGCTTGCGGTCAAAAATCGGTGCTGGACGGCAGATAGATTATCCAAACGGGGTTTACCTCATCCTGCTGCTTGCTTATTATGTGACCAAGCTGAAGAAACCATCCAGCATATTTTAGTTTCTTGTACTTTTGCTCGGCAAGTCTGGACCTTGGTCTTGCAGAAGCTTGGACTTGCAGCAATTGCACCTGGTATTGATGCAACACGTTTCTCCAGCTGGTGGTGTGGTGCTGTCAAGAAGATACCTAGGGAGATAAGGAAGGGTTTTAACACTTTAGTCATCCTAATTGCTTGGGAAATATGGAAGCATAGAAATGCTTGTGTGTTTGAGGGTGCAAATCCAAATGTGCAAGTGGTTCTCCAGGCGGTGAGCACTGAGAGCAGCCTTTGGTGCTTTGCAGGAGCCTCTGCGCTCCAAGAGCTGCTCCTTCAATTGCTCCCCCGTTGAGTGCGGTTGAGTTTTCCTTGGTCGTGTTGTCGTGGGAATGAGTTGGAGTTTTTCGGGGGTGTTTCTGGGAGTATGCCTCGTGCCTCTCCCTTGTTGTTTTTTCCTTTTTGTTTCTCCTATCTTAATGAAATGGCACGCAGCTCTCCTGCGTCGTTCGAGAAAAAAAATGAACCAGGGCCTACACCCATGACATTACACCCCTCCCAGACATGCAGGTTGTCTTCGAGCTGCTAGGCGGCGGCCATCTTATTTTGTTGCGCCATCTTATTGACTTGGTCGACACGCCTGCAGGTGAACCCCGTCCAAGGTCGCACAAGGAAAGGAGGGTGCACAGCTGTGGTCTTCGAGGCACCGGCCCGGCCCTACTCGGGAAGCATGCCCCACAAAAAACAATAGTGAGATCTCCTACTACTTTCCCTCTTAGAAAATCTCCAAGAACCTTATCTCCCATGGGCGTGTGGGAAACAAACTCCAAACCAGATTGGTTTCTGTGTGAGGGTTAGGATTTATTTTGATATGGTAGCCTCAAAACAGGAGAGTCCTTTCCTTGATGTGGAGTTAGCTTACAAATCAAATCCAATTTGCTTCCATGCAAGCCAACGCATGCAACCATGATTTCCTTCCCACGCATCACAAAAAAGTTGACGCAGCCGCTGCCATTCTTGGCGGATCCGCACGCTGGTTGCTCGTGGTCGTCTTCGACCGTTTTGCGCACGTACTCGTAAACTTCGAACAACTCCGTGCTCGGAACTTCCGACCGCTCGGTACTCGGAGTCTTCGACCGCTCCATGCTTGGAGTCTTCGATCACTCCGTGCTTGGAGTCTTCGATTGCTTCGTGCTCCAAGCTTCCAACCAATGGCACTCGAACGCTTCCGACTTCACACTAGAACGCGAACTTCGACCGCTGCGTACTCGGAAACTTCGACCGTTCGGCTCGAAGCTTCCGATCGATACCACTACGCACGGCACGCACGCGCACAGGCACGGCAGCAGCAGCACCACGGCCGCGCCCTCGCCGAATTGAGATCCTCTGACGTTACGCGGGGTCACTGACGCGTGGGCCCCACGCAACGCGGGGGCCACGCGCAGTGACCCAACGTCACTCCGACGTTACGTCAGAGGACCCCTTGCACCTTCCGCGGCCTATCCCCCGCTACTCCACCGTCGTCCCGACCTCCTCCTCGCTAGTGCTGGCACCGCTTACCACGTCGTTCTCCCCGCAGCAGCACGACTCGGCATCGTTGCCTCCCGCGCCGACTCTGCTGCAGCCGCAGCGCGCCTACGCGTCGAGCGCCCGCTTCAGCTCGCTGCGGAGACCATTGGCCGTGGCCTCGATCTGATCCGTTCCAATCTCGCCTCCAAGATCCAGTCTTGGAGCCCCTTCCTCATCCTCTTGTCGTCGATTTGAGTTGATTCCCCTCTCCTTTTCGAGGATGAGGTGAGGGGCGGTGATGTATCCATGTTGGATGAGGAAGCGCACTAGATCTGATCGTCGTCGGGTCCCCACCAACATCTTGCCACCCGCGCCGCCGCTGCCAGAGGACCAAGACGACAACGACGAGCCCCCGGTGCCCATGCTGGCCATTGGGGCCTGCCGGCGTCGCTTGAAGACGCTTCGCTACCCGTGCTGGATAAAGGAGTAGCAGTAGCAGCATCGTTGCAGTGGCACAGCCACCATTGCTCCTGCCCCTTGCGCCACCACTAATTGTGCCATGCAGGGGCGTAGAGTCGTGGTCATGGCACCATGGTCGAAGAGCCATGGTCATGGCGCCGTGGGTGGAGCCGATGGTGTTGGCACCGTGGCTGGCGCCAACGTCACCACCTATTCCAAAGGTGGCGGTGGTGTTGACAGTGCAACTTGGCGTTGTTTCTTCTTCGCCATGAGTTCTTCCTTGACCTCCATCGCGAGCCTCATGCAGTCTTAGATTCCTGAGCGGAGCTACGCGTAGAGGCCCCCAATTATATTGAACAGTTGCTTTTCATTAAGTTTACACTTGTGACTAGGGAACCAAGGTTCAGGACACTTTCTGCACTTCCCATAGTCCTTACCAGCTCTATGTTGTGCATTGCCAACCCTTGCCTTAACTTCTCTGTCTTGCTTTGGAAATCTTGAATTGTGACTGGTCTTGACATTTCCTTTCTCCCTATAACTAGTATATTCTCCCCTGAAAGGATTTCCATAGTTTTTACTCTGTAATGGGTGAGACTGCTTAATTCTTCTTGCCATCCACATAGCTTCAATCATGTTCCTGGGTTGTGGCATTGTAGATGATTTTGGATCTACATACGTAATACTCATTAGGCAGTATGGATTATCTCTTCTCACAGGGCTCATGAGCTCCTCAAACTAGTCCATATATGATTTCGCCGACCCAGTTTGCTTCAACTAGTGGAACATTTTCACATTGTCATAGATGGATGTTTTTGCATACCTATCTCTAAGCATTCTGCAGAATTGATGCCAAGGGAGGATGGCAGAGTTACATCTAGTACCTCTCCACCAATAATGAGCCTTTCCCTTCAAATAAGTGACACATAATATGTTCTCTGTCCTAGTGGGGTCCTAGCAACATCAAAGTACTTCTCTACATTAGCTATCCACCCATCAGGGTCTTCCCCATCAAACTCCAGAGAATTTAGCTTAGGTGACTTAATAACAGCTTGGCTTCTGTTGTTTTCATGGTAGTCACTTGGCCTGTTTTCATGATAATACTATTGTTTCACTGCTCTGCCCTTGCTCTAGGAAATCCTCAAATGAAGGTGAGTTTGCTGCATGAGTGGATACAGTGGTCCATGTGATGCTACTCCACAATTTAGATTATTGCATGCAAATTACTGGTGGAAATCTAAATTCAGTGTATAATGAGGCAGTCCTGGGGGGTTCTCAATTCCCTTCACTTTAGTCTTACCAAGAATCATCTGCGGCACACAGAAATTTCTAGCCAAAGGAATAGAATGTGGGCTAATCCCATGGGCACTGCTCTGTGTGAATGCTACTTCTCTAAATACTGCTACAGGAGGAACAGAGGGTTGCCCAAAATTACCTTGGAAACTAGATTGTCGATTGGAGATTTTCTTGTTGGGTTGGGGGATCATGAAGTTTGACATCATCTCCATCAATTTGTCCATCTGCACTTGTAGCAACTTCTGACTTTCTTCTTGACTTTTCTTCAAATCAATAATACTCTTCTTAACTTCCTCCATCTTCGCTATGGTTAGAGCAACTCCACCAGTAGCCCTCAAAACAGAGCCCCTACTTTTTATTTAAAGGCTCTCCCTACTTTTGAGGGCTTTGTTTTTTGAGCTACACTCCAGCAGGAGCCCTCAAAACAGGACTCTCAAATTCATTCTTAGAGGGGATGGCACATAGGACCCACCCTCATCCTCATCCTACTTTTGAGGGTCGAGGGGCAAAAAACTCACTCCAGCAGAGCCCCTACTTGAGCCCTCAAAAGTAGGGGCTCCCTCCAAACCCCCCAGGAATGAGGGCTCGAGAGGGAGATTTGAGGGCCCCCTACTTTTGAGGGCTCAAGTAGGGACTCTACTGGAGTGAGTTTTTTGCCCCTCGGCCCTCAAAAGTAGGATGATGGCTCAAGTAGGGGCCTTACTGAAGTTGCTCTTACAAACGAACATCATCTTCGATTTGTGCAGATCTAAGCAGGGATTTTACAAGACTAGCAATTTACCAGCCCAACCTGACAGAACTACATAGATCTCCCACTGATTTCCACTCAAAGCTTCACCGGCTAGCTTGGCTCTGGAATTTTACAGGAAGACAACGAATTGCTCTCAAACCCTCACCAAAATGAGACCTAGATCCACCCTTGAGGCCAAGAATCGCAGCTTTGATACCAATACTTGTCAGGATCCGAGAGTTGAAGTCCGAAACAAGGATCGGATTCACGGACAATACTTGGTATTAATTCATACTTGCTGAAATTTAAACTTGCGTGAGGACATCTCAAAACCATAATTCGGCCATAAGTAAAAAAAAGAAGCAGCCGACATAAAGAAAGAGCCTCGGCGAAAAAAAAAACAGAAAAAAAACAAAAACAGAAAGCAAGAAAGAAAGAAAAGAAAAAAGTGAGCATTGACCAAATTGGGGCTAGCTAATTCTAGTTCATAATTTTCAGTTTGTGTATTTAATTTCTTTGAACAATCTTATGTCCTTAAATTCATATTATTGTAATTAGCTAGCGTCTCTCGTAGTACTTGGTGCAAAACGAGCTAATTAATCCTCAATTTCAGGTTGCCTCTATTTAGCTCGTTACTCTGTTTGCATTGAGTCATATTAATCTTTACATGTGCGTTTATACATTTCATTTAAACATATTGGATTAGCACCTAGACAAAGTATTATATCTTAGATTATTACTCAACTTTACAATATCAAGAATTTCATATTGCATAAGATATACACTCCATACCAAGCTCTACTAAATACCCGTTGTTATGCAATTATGAACACTCTTAAATTCGCTTGATTATCATTTTGCTATTGTCACTTCGACCAAATGTAAATTTTTATTGGTCTTAATTCACTTCAGAGAGAGATTTTACTTAGGAGAGAAAAGAGTGAGATTGAGTGTTTTTCACACACACACATATATGTGTGTGTATATATATATTACACAACTAACTATGATAGGATATTCAACAATTCGTTTCTCTTGGTATGAGTCAAATAGGAATGGATCTTGAGTATTTCATTCTTCTTGTTACGATTTCGAGCACAACAACTTGTATCTTCTTTTCTATGAAAGTGATGATCCAGAGAAAGAAAGGTATCCGACATAAAGAAAGAGCCACGACGAAAAAGAAACAGGAAAAAAACAAAGAAAGAAAGAAAAGAAAAGTGAGCTCTAACCAAATTAAGGTTAGCTAATTCCAGTTTATAATTTTCAATCTATGTATTTAATTTCTTTGAGGATCTTGTGTCCTTGAATTCATATTATTGTACGGTTTCCTACTCGATCTGAGCCGCACAACCGCGATCAAACGTCTCGTAGGGACCAGGGGCGGGTCGCGCTGGCCGGTGGAGACAGCCGCCGCCGCCTCCAGCGCCGTGCCGCACCACCGCAACCGCTTCACTGCCGCTCCAGAGCGCCATGCCCCGCAATCTCCGGGCGCGCTGCCGCCTCGGCGTGAGCCGCGGTCGGCGACTACAGCTATCGATTTCACTGACGACGGCGACTACAGCGAGGTCACCGCAGATTCCACTGCAACAACGATGAGGTCACCGCCGTCGCGTCGAACCTACGGCGTCCCACTCCCATCTGCATTTGCAGTAGTCTACTACAACCTGATCAGTCGTCAGGTAAGACTTTTAAACAGCAAATTACATAGCAATGTCACGCAGGCTCCACTCCTAAGCTCATCTTCCTTGCAATTTACAGCCATTGTTTCTCAGGCATTTCTCCTTCAGATGTCGTCTGATATTCCATCAGGGGCTCTCCTCTACCACAATGCTACCGGCTAATGCAAGTGTAGACACCAGTGAGCTGCCATCCGAAGGAGACACACTCAACTCAATGGGCTCCATTGTTCTGACTTTAAGGTCCATGACATCTGTGATCAGGCCTGGCCTCATGATCTTGTCGCTGACGGCGCACTCGCCCTTGAGCATCTTGGCGGCCGTCGACATGGAGGGCCTGATCTTCGGGGTATCCTGGGTGCACAGAAGCCCTATTTTCAGTAACCGAAGTGCTTCCTCGGTATCGAAATCGCCTTTTAAGGTCTTGTCGACGATGCTCACAAGATCACCTGACTCGCAGAGCGTCCACACCTGGCAAAATAAGTGGAAATTTCTGATTTCAGATGCTTGAAATCAAATCTAAGAACTGATGGCCATGTAATGAAACTTGTACTTCAGGTATTTCTGAGCTATCAGGTTTCTAAGAATCCATTCACTTTTCTTTTACGGGATAAGAAATTAAAGATATCTCGTCAAGAAATCACTCAATGCAATGCATTAGCAGTGACACGGAATATAATTGGACCAAGCAACGGATAAGTCCTGAGAATCAGAAGACCAGTCAATGCAAGTGACATGGAAGGCAAGTCCTGAAATAGATCCAAAACCAGTTGACCCATATGAGAATAAGAAAACCAGTGAATGGATAGTTACTTTCAGAACAGAAAGGAAACTTTCTTGTATTTTCCTTTAGAATGCTTCCAGCTACAACAAGCAGCTTATGCTTGTCTAGTTTGTGATTATCTAAACTGATCAGTCATGTGAACATAACAGGTTTATGCCTGGCCCGATTCCTGATGGTCTAATGGGGAGCATCTGGAATCTAGCATAGCTGTACTTGACAGGAAAAATGATTCTTCGAGCAGTTTGTTGTCTGAACTTTCTAGAGAATCAGACAATAGTCTAGGAAAAATCATATGCAATAATGATAATGGAGAGTTAAGCAGGTGTTATTATTGGCATTTTTCTTTACCCTTTCTAGGAGGAACTGATCTTGAAGAGGCAACCTGGGGTCAGTGTGGCATCTGCCACTGACAATCTCCAGCAGCAGAACTCCAAAGCTGTAGACATCGGCCTTCTTTGTCAGCTGCCCTCGGATTGCGTACTCCGGTGCCAGATATCCTCTAGGAAATGAACATGTTAACTTCTTTTAACCACACAGTATTCAAGATCAAATAAGAGCATTAACAAGAAGTGCCACTGCTTACAGTGTTCCTGCAACCCTGGTGCTGATATGCGTCATGTTGCCCGGGAAGAGCTTTGCTAGCCCGAAATCCGATATCTTGGGGCTCAGGTCCTTGTCAAGAAGAATATTGCTCGCCTTGATGTCACGGTGTACTATTGGAGGCCGGACTTCTTCGTGCAGATAAGCAAGCCCGTCGGCGACACCGATGCAGATCTTCACCCTTGTCCTCCAGTCAAATCGGATACTACTGTGGGCATTGCCTGAAGAACGTCATGATGCATCAGAGATTCAGAGTTCGAATAAATGTATCACCAGTTCACCATGATTTAAGAAATATTTTGGTTCAGACATACCAAAGAGGGTCTTTGCAAGGCTATTGTTCTCTAGATAATTGTAGACCAGCATTTTCTGATCTCCATCGACGCAGCAGCCATGACATTTTACAAGATTTTGATGGGTTATGTTGGATATAACACTCAGCTCATTCAAGAACTCCTTTGTTCCTTGCCTTGACTCCGAGGAGAGCACCTTGATGGCAACTTTCTGACCATTCTTCAGCTTTCCCTGCATAATTCAGATCAGCGCATGAGCAACCATGAACAGTACTGCGTACTTGGATTCAATGGTTGGTCCAAATGCTACAGTAACAGAAGAGTATATCCATCACTTTCTAATAATTCAGGCTATTGGAGTAACTGATTCGTGCATACAACACGTTACAGAGGCAAGAGGCTCTGGTGTTTGAACCTTGACATGCCAAAGCTTTAGAGTACAAAATAGCAACTCAACCCACCATGTAGACGCAGCCGAAAGAACCCTGTCCAAGTTTGTTTCCTGAGCAGAAATTTGTTGTGGCTTTTCTGAGCTCCTTGGAGGAGTAGATCTTCACGTTGCCAACGATCGGTATGTCTGCAAACAGAATCGGATGAATCAGAAGAAGGTTTCAGGATGTTTCAGTCAGAAGAACAAAAGTTGATGAAATATGCAGGTCTACCTTTGTCATGCTGCACAATTTGGCTTCTGGAATTTTTCTTCCTCCGGAACACAGGAAAGCAAGTCATTGCTATAATTTGGAAATTTTCTTAGGATCTTCAGATATGCCTTGAGAAGCTCATGCAAAAGAGATGGCTGTAACAACCTGAGGAAAAAACGATCAGTAGATTGAAATAATGTGTCTCATTGAAAATTTTTGTTAAAATTTCTACACAAAGTTAACCCAGTTATCTCTTCTAATGTCTAATATAACTTCAAGAAACTAAGCAGGTCTAACATGCCCTCAAAGGGGAAAAAACAGGCATATAACATAACAGGTGACACTCATGATGTTAGTTATGTTTCTTCTTTCTGTGAGACCAAAGAACAGAAAGAAAGAACTAAATCCCAACCAATTTCATATATCAAGATAAGGTCCAGCAAAAAAACTTGGAAACAAAATGCAGAAGTCTGTATGAAGAGCCAAGAGCACCCAACACCCAGCACCTGTAGAAGAGAAAGGAAACCAAAAAATTAAACTCACCTGCGGATTAGTAATAGTTAATCAGTGAGAAAGTTCACTGCAATGCGTTGCAGTCTGTATGAAGAGCCAAGAGCACCCAACACCCAGCAAAGAAGTCTTGAATGGTAGTACGAGGAGAAGAGAAGAGAAGAGAAAAGAGAAGAGGAGAATATGTATCTGTAATGGTAGAAGCAAAAGAGTGCTACTGTGTGTTCTAGATATAGAGGGTGCGAGAAGTTAGAAATCAATATGAACACCTGGCTTCTCGAAGCACCTTCTCAACTTCTCTCGCTCTGAGGTTAAGGCAGGAGTCACGAGAGCATCACACACCCCATTCCTCTCGCTCCCATCTTGCGCACGAATCTCCCCCTCACTTTTCTTACCGCTCACCCCCTCTTTCTAACAGCCACTTCTTTCAGCCAAAAGCTATCAGTCGCAGTCAAAAACCATTAGCAGAAGCCAATATAAACACCCCATATGAGATTCCAGGCAAGGTCCCACTGAGACTGACAGCTTGTTCTCACCCTGGAGAAAGAATTTAGCTGGTTGCAGCTTGGGAAGTTGCATGGAAAGACCTATTCTCAGCTCACAACAGGAAACAAAAAAAGATGAGCAAGGACAAAATAATGTACTTCCTTTTTCTTCTGAGAAAGAATCAAGACTATATAGCTAAGTTGAAGCTGTTTTAATAAGCTACCAGTTGTAAATGCTTTGGAGTTGTTGGCTCTGGTTGTGAAGTTGCAGTGTTTGTGTAAGTTAGTTCTTAATACCCAGTTCCTGGTTTTATTATGCTATCCTGGTTTTATTATGCTATGGATGGATAGATCGATGGATTAGACGCGTTACCGAATACCGAGTACTGCCATGCACAGTGTTTAGGTGCCATGTGTGCTCAAAGACCATATAAATTGACCATTGTAAATAGAAAAAATACCTATTCTTGAGAAAGCATATATACTTTGTTTCCTAAATAATCAGTCTTTAGTTTACACTAGTGAGGTATAACAGAAGTATTGCATAGTATTAGTAAATTCCACCGTACAATAATTGAGTGGGTTAGGCTATGCGCTTGTATTTTACCTAAAAAAAGATTTAAAAGTTCATTTTTCTGTAGTTCATGGCACCCACCGGCCACCGGGAAGGGCTGCCTGAATGCCAATCCTGCTCGTACACTCCAACTTGGTCTTCTCCTTCCAGAATGCTTCACCAACCCCAACTCTTATATGCTCTTTAACTGCAGTTTGACATGTCGGTTTTCCTGATCACTGTTCAATGATTGGGACTAGTACAAGTTGACAAGACGATCAGGAGAATCCTCCTACTACAACTGAAAAGGTATGCATTGGATTGTACTACTTCTGAACAATGTATTCTACATCAAAGGGAGCATGCAAGAGATCAATGTAACACAGCTACACAATACTTGAAAAAAAATTAGCTGATCTTTCAATGACTAGTAGTCTAGTACACATTAGATTTAGTGGTTGTATTAATTATGACTTTAACTTTTAAAATTCGTATTTTCTATACAATGTATGAAGTTTCAACTTTTCCTCCAGAGTGAAAGAGAAAACTCAACTCCTCTTTACGTTTACATAGTTATCAGCATCAGCCAGAAATTGACTTATGATCTGAAAAACGATTGGAGTTGCAACTGAAATGTTAAACCGAGTCCAGACTCTTGAGCAGCCATTGTTGGCTGTCCAAAATCAATTTAGTCACTGCTCATTATCTCACAGCATGCACGACCTAAGAAATCTTCAAAAATTTTGCATTTTGCAAAAATCTCACAGGGAGCAGCCATTGACCACATCTGCTGGTAGATCAAGTCATTCTTTGTTCTCTCACTATCTCATTTATGGCATTTGTACTCTTGGTGAAACCTGTGGCTATAGCACACCCAACTTTGTCAAACATTTTGAACATCATGGTGTATATATACCACATTTTTTTTATCAACATGCACTTTCTGAATTTTCACAGTGTGCTTATTTCCAAAAATATATGTACAGGTCAAGTATAATTTAGCATTTCAGATTTCAAAGCCATGTAGTAGTAAATCCTATTCCTAGTTTTAAATCATCGATAAACTTCGGTAAAAAAAATCCAAGTGCACATCCATTTTTATGCAATTATCCCTGCAAAGGATATGAAGTGAACGACGCAGAGAATAGTCAAGAGCGAAAGTGCACGCGTCAATCGTCTCTGTACCAGCTCAAGCTGTATCAACCAGCAGAATTGTCCAAGTCAAAGAGTATCTATCAAACAGTTCGTCTCATGTCGAATGGTTTCAAAATTCGTTCTCATGCATGGATGTTACAGAATAATTTCGTTGATTCAGTCGAGGGGTTAAAGCGAATGAAAGAAAAAAAAATCAACTTGACTCGTGGTTTTTTTATTAAAGATATACCCAGGGCCGGCCCAGGGGGGTCGAGCGGGGCGCCGCCCTGGCCCCCAAAACCCAGGGGCCCCCATACACTAATATACATTGTATATGTAATATGTATGAGTATACGATCCGGATCCGGCTCGACTTCTCATCTTCAGAAGATCTTCTTTTCACGGCCCGCAGGGATTAATATGTATGAGTATACGATCCGGATCCGGCTCGACTTCTCATCTTCAGAAGATCTTCTTTTCACGGCCCGTAGGGAACTAGGGCGACGCGACGCCGCGCCAGCACCATCACGATTCACGCCGCGCGGCCGAGGCGCCGAGCCGCCGAGGTTGGCCTGGCCGTCGCCCGTCTGCCCGTCTCTACTCTCTAGACGTTTGACGTCTCTCCGTGACTCCGCCGCGCAGCCGGCCAGCCGCGCTACCGCTACGTCCTACGTGACTACGTCCCCTGCCGGTAAGCGACCAAGCCGACGCGCTACGTCACGTCCGACCGCTCAATCGCTCATCCGCTTTGCATCATTGGCTCATTGCATGGCCTGCATGCTGCATGAATGATTGATTGCATTGCAGGCGCGTGTCCACATCTACAGATCTACTGTTATTTGTAGATAATTAGTGCTTTGTTAATTAGTGCTTTGTTATTTTTTAATCAATAATTAGTGCTTTGTTATTTGTAGTTACTAATTATACTATTGTTCTTTAAATTTTCAGTACCATGTCATCTAGAAAATATGCATCCGGCAGTGAAAAAAGAAAAAAGAGGAAACGAATAGATGAGTTTATAGAATCACAGAGGGGATCCATTGACAAATTTTTTAAAAGTAATACGAGCAGTTCAAGAAATCCTGATGAAATGACGATAGTTGCTGTGGAGGAAGATGCTAATGTGAATCTAGAAGATGAGGGCCCTACGGAAGACCATGTCAACATCAACACAGATGATAACAATGTGAGTGATCATGAGCACATATTTAATTCATCTGCTACAGAATCTATTAGTTGTGATGAACCAGTATTTACTACAAATATTTATGATCCGATAAATTGGGGTAATCTTGATAACAAATATTTAATTCATCTGCTACAGAATCTACTAGCAACTTTATGTATTGAGAAGAAATTATTGGATGAGATTGATATCAATACCATCATAAATGACTTCGCATCTAGAAATGTTAGAAGAAATTTTTAAGGTAATATCTATAAACTCTTTGATATGAATTTTTCTTTAATACATAACGTATTTTAAGTGTTTGTTGGTAAAATTAGATATATATGTATGTATGTATGTATGTATGTATGTATGTATGTATGTATGTATGTATGTATGTATGTATGTATGTATGTATGTATGTATGTATGTATGTATGTATGTATGTATGTATGTATGTATGTATGTGTGTGCATGTAGATTTATATTTAGATATTTATACTAGGGCCCCTATTTGTAGTTTCGCCCCGGGCCCCTAAAACCCCAGGACCGGCCCTGGATATACCATATATGCTTTATGTACGCACTATTGTAGAGACAAATGCAGCAACCCAGTTTCAGTTGATTCTCTATTAGATCATAGTTGGTCTAGATCATGCGCAATTATTTGTCTAACAATAATATTTAGCCAAAATCCTAGTTGATACTGTAACGCCCCTGTTTCCAGGGACGCCAGGACCCGGCATCCCGCAACTACCCATGCATGGCCAGTTACGGAGTGTCGAGTAAGAGAATATCATCACAAACATGCTTACAGCAAAAGAACCAACTTTATATTACAACGTAAGGTTTAACAACCAGGTTTTACTGCAACGGGCATGCAAGCCCGAAATATATTACATTACAAAACAACTGCCAGGAAATTTGAGCGCGATCGAGACCTAGAGCCACGGATCCTCATCGAAGAACTGCTCCTCCGAAGCTTCTTCGACTGGCTGACCTTCACCCGCACTCTGAAACTCTGAAGCGGTTTTGCAAGCCGTGAGCACAACAGCTCAGTAAGTTATAAGGGAAACCCTATCTTAGCTAGTTGCACGGATCACCAAAGGATGGGGGTATACTTGTTTTATTAATGTATGTGGATGCTATTTTATTTGTAAACATTTTTAAAATTCCAAAACCAAGGACTACTCCTTATGATTAAGGGGGTTTTCAATCAAAGTTAATTATCCACTAACCATGTTAAACCCTGTGAAATCTACTTATGCCTTACTGTTGGAATCACCTATAGATACAATTCTATTAACCGAGAGCACAACGTATTCGAATACCATTTAATTGACTCTGTAGAGTTGCCCAACTTTACCCACAAGTAATCTTAACCCTCATGACTGAGTTAAGGAACCAGGTTGTTTCACTGCTCAACTCTTGGTATACACTCTACCCGATAGGTTAGGGGCTTGCACACCCTCGGGTATCCGTTGGCCGACACGGAACGCTAGGCCCGAGTCGTAGAGACCTATCGTTGTCTTAGTCTAGATCTGCTGATCCACACCGACTCCCAATGTAGGGCTTCACTTAAGTTGAACAGCTACTAAATCAGGGTTGACAAGTCAACACCTGTGGTTGAGCGGCCAATATGTCACTTGCTCAGCGCAAGGGTCTGGTCCCTACATTTTCATAAGGCCTCAGCCTCCACCCTAGGATAAAACGGTGGGCGAAGATTGACTCGCGGTGTCCCACAGAACCTTTACCCTAAACCCCAACATTTTAAATCTACCAGCCCGTGGCCACAACCTTAGTAGTGTAAAGTTTGCATGAAGTGTAAATATCCTACAATTAATTATGTCATTATGTAATTATAACTAGGGCTATCAAAGGCATGACAACAATTTAACATGGCAATTATCGGTGTTAGGAAATATCTAAATATCAGGTCATTCTAAACATTTCATTTTTAGCAATCAGCAATTCACAAATAACCATAATGCAAATACCGTAAATACATAATTTAAATGGCATGTGATTCAACAATATCAAGGTCTTGCAACTTGCCTTGGAACTCGACGACCTCGGCAACCTCGTACGCAGCAGTCCCTTGATATTGGCCTTGCTCTGAAGCCTCCAAAAACTCTGACACTAGCGCAAACACACAAAAATAACATAAGTTCGGCTTGAGCCTAATCAAGCGAGAAAAATAAATCTATGGAAAAGGAGCAAAATGCGTAAATATTCAAATGAGGGATTTTTGAATTTTTCAGAGATGAATTTGGTGGATTGGAGGTCAAAAATGGGTTCAGGGCATCAAAATGAGCAAGATGGTGTAATTTGAAAAATTTTGGGATTTTCTATGATTTTCTGGGATTTTATTTGATTTTCTGGATTTTTGAAAATTGGAAAGACTCTAGAAATTCACTGTGAACAGTACTGGGTCGGCCCAGTGCAACAGTGCAGCCCAGGTGCGGCAGTCAGCCCGCGCGGCCGAGCGGCCCGTGTGGCCCATGTGCGAGGCGGCCGGCGCGGCCGAGCAGGCCAGGAGGCCTCGGCCCACGCACGCGCGCCTACCCAAAGTGGATGGCCGACGCGTGGCCCGGATGAACGGCAATGATGCAAAGGCAGAGAACAGCTTGGATCGGAAACGGTGAGACGGATCGAACAGTTATGGAAGGGGGTTAGATCTAGCGGTTGCGAAGGAAGGTGTTTAATGAGATCGGATGGCCGGGAGAAGTCGCCATCCGACGGCCGACTTTAAACGGCAACGGTTGGCACGGACGGCCGAGACGTGGCCACATCACCCGAGACGTGGCCTTCGGGATAGAGCAATGGAGACGATGGACGATTGGGCACGAGGAAGGTTGTCGGTGGCAATCGAGGGTATGGGTGGGTGGAGCTCGGCTTAGGGGTTCCATTTTGGGGCCTTGGGGAACGAGAGCATGAGCGGCGGCGGCCGGGGCAGGAGGGAAGCTAGCGGCTTCTATGGCGGCTCCCGATCTCTCCGGAGACCCTTCGGCGAGGTGGGAAGCGATTCGAGCATCTTCGCGGTATAGGGTCTACGGTGAGGAGGTTTGCTCAAGCTGGGGTGCTCCGGTTGAGGCTGGCCATAGAAGGGTCCTACGGCCGACGATGAGCTTATGGTGGGGGAGCTCCACAGAGATGCTAACCAAGAAGGGAGCTCGAGGGTGGCTTTGTGATGCCTTGAGGGTGCTAAAGCAGCAAGGAATCGAAACATGGTGGTTGGAAATGGAAGGATTGAGTGGATGCCTCACCGGCTCAGGGGAGGTCGGCGGCGGAGCTACAGCGGAGGGAGACTCGATTGGGTGGTCTTGGCGAGGAATTGAGGGTCACAGGGGCTAACTGCTGGGTTGAAGAGGCTCGGATGGCACGGGGAACAGGGAGATGAGGGGAGTGAACAGAAGAGCTCCGACGGAGGGGAGAAAAAGAGGGGGAAAGGGGACGGCGCGTGGCACGGGCAGACGGCTGAGGTGACGGGGGTGGGTGACCGAGCGACAGCGCTATGACGTGGCGCGGAGGGGAGTAAATGCGGGCGACGGCCATGCGGGCAGTTGAGCTGCCCAGATGGGCTCCGGCACGCAGCGCGGAGGAGGGAGAAGCAGCGACGACTGCCAGGTGGGGCCAAGGGACGCGATAGGGCGATGCTGGTTTTTGATTGGCAGGCGACGGAGTGGCGCGGGCGGAGCAAACAATGGGCGGGGGCGCGCTTGCACGCGGGCGCAGGCAGAGAAAGAAGGCGGGAGCGGGAGGAGGCGCCAGGGGAAAGAGGAAATGGGAAGAGGGGAAGGCGCCACCGAACTGAGGAAGCGCAGAGCCGAGAGAAGAAAGAGGGAAACGCCAGGACTTTCCAAAAAGGGAAAGTGCTCAAAAATTCACCAAAAATCAGGGAAAATTCACAAAATTTTGTTTTGAAATTTTGGGGTCTTTCAGACACAATTTGTTTATAATGTCCCAGACTCCCAATAATGTGTCAAAATGGTCAAATATATATAGTTCGTGTTTGGAGGGTGTGGAAATAAATTAAATCCTAGAATTCGTCCCCTAGCTCTGACTAAATCATGCACAAAAGAGTTTTAGATTGTCTCTGTTTGACATTTGGAGCATAACATATGCACCTAGTGCTTGACTAGTGAAGTTCTTACCTCATGCCAGCTAATGAATCATGTGAAAAGGCCATGAGAGTTGCTCATTTCCCTTGACCCACAGCCGATATCTAGAGAGAGAATGGATTTGACCTATGTTAACGTGGTATATATATATATATATACACCATGATCCAAATGATATTTTCCTCCAAAGCATGACGTCATAACCACGTACGATTTTGTCATATTACAAACTTTTTCATATATAGATTCGTTAAGTAAGTATAGTTTTGAACAATCAAGGCCTGCAGACCAACCGGGAGAAACAAAGAAGGCTAGAACAGAAGATTGGGAGAAGCAAAGACTGTAGCAAAAACGACACAAGGACCAAACAACACAAAAGAGGCTAGAACATTAGGCTTGAATAGAAGGCGACGCAGCAAGAACCTGGCTCTGAATGAGATCGATCGGCCAGCCTAGAGCTACTTGCTGACGACCAAGTGAGAAGTTTCAGCTTGATGCCTTAGGTCCACTTGATCATACGAACACGCCATGGAGGATAAGAAAATGACACGCAGATAGCTAAGCATGCATCTGGAGTCCTGGATAAAAAAAAAATATAATCTCTGGTTCACAAAAATTGATCGATTACATTAATTTTTTTTATTACGAGGAATTACATTCGATTTTGTGTATGCGTTTGAGCATGTCTAAGTTGTCAGCTCGAATCGCACGCACTACATCGCACGGCATCCGTTTTTCAGTCAAGAACGTCGTTTTTACTGACCTGGAAGGATGCAGGTATGGCGACTGAAGCCAGGGTCAAGTTAACCCTAGTTGGTCCTGGATTAAATTCGTACAAGTGGTCATTCCTGTTTTTTTTTAAAAAAAATACGATGGAGTCATTCCTATGACGCCATGAGCATTAATATTATTATAATTTTTACAATGCTCACTATGGCCAATAAACCTCTATGCATGCTTATAGGTTTTAGCTTTTGTTATAGTAACTAACTTTCAAACAGTACGTCTTTTTAAAATAAGATCTACAAATCGATTACGTCTTTTTAAAATAAGATCTACAAATCGATTGTAGTAAGCACTGTACCGACTTCAGCTATACTGCTCAAAATCATATGCGATTGTCTCTCTCTACGTACTCTCTCGTGTGAACAGACAGAATTTAAAAATCATAAATCATATAAAAAATGTGTGGTATGTCCTACACGGTGAGTATCTCTCTCTACTTATTACCGCGTCCTCAACAGGGCACAATGACAAGGAGAAAGTTGATAGCTATCTCTACCTACATGACTGGACCATCGACCCCTGTCCATTATTCGGCATTTGGTCTTCATTTCTACTAGTAGTGCATGCGACCAGGTTTCAGAAAACTGGCGAGAACCGGCCGCGAACCAACCGGTTTCTCGGTAGGATTTTGTTAAATATTATCTGAATATTTTTTCCCTAACTATCATCCAGATTTATGACCATTAGATTAGAAATTCAATGATCATGAATTCTTCCCTCTCCTCTTGAATTCTACCCCCTCTCCCTTGAAAAAATATCCCACCTTTAAAAACAAATGGCTCCTTGTTCTCTAATCCAAAGGTCATAAATTTAGATGATAATTAGAAAAAAGGCATCCGAATGATACCTAGACACTCCTTTTTCAGAATTGGTGCAAAACTGATTTTACATAATTTTCTCGTGTACTTACTTTTTTTTTGGGAGGGGTTAGAATTTGGTAAAACTAAAAAGGGATTGCAAAACAAAACCTTTGTTTCTCAAATAAAACCTGAACGGCCCAAAGAACCTGATTTGCATATGACTACGCAAGAAATCTAGCCGTAAGAAAAGGCCATAACCGATACTTAATTTTTATGGAATCACTAATTAATCGAGTTGAGGGTATACCTATATTAAGCTTTAAGAACCTGAAAGCGCATATGATGGAGTGACACACCCCTGCAATTTAATTATCGATTTGCTTGACACGTTGTTACTTTAACTAACATTGTGCATGCATCGTCACTGCCTCGCAGTACTCATTAGTTAACATTGTGCATTTTAGCTTATGGCTAAAATTGTACTATAGCTGATTAAAAGGTGATTTATTTGGTGTAATTAAATTTAAAAAAATTAAAAATAGAAAAAATATGTTATCTCATCGCTGCCAACGTGAACGAATACGGGAAAAAGAAACGGCAAAAAAACTTTAAAAAAGCTAAAATTTTAAGAAAAAACGAAATTTATGAATAATGAAAAATAAGTCCTAAACCTAACCTCCCCCGCGTTTAAGAGCTTAGTAGTATTTTACTAATTAACTCGCTTGCTGTTTGGGTGTTATCACCGACTAATCATATGACGCTGTTGCTAACTATACAATACAGGAACGTACACACGCACGTTACATCACGTTGGATAAGTCAGCAAATATTGGAATAATTGAACCAAAATCATGTGCCGATCGACCATTTATTTGAGACCTAACTACTAACCACCCTACTGTTTGTTTCCGGTATGCATTTTTTTTTCTTCAAATGCAGCGTCTGAACTGTCTGTGAGCAGCTTCTTTCATTAATTGCTGTTGCACGAGAAGACAAATATGTATATATAGGCACCATGGTATCCCAGTTAATTATACTAAATGTATATTCGTGTGTATATATACATATATATATACATATATACATATATACACACACGCGCACACGAAATATATCCTATGCACTCATATATGGTGCACTCATCATGCACCCCTAAAAAAGTAATAGAAAATTTTGAAAAAAATTCTACATATATTCCATTGTTTACTCTACCTATATATAAAATTTCAAATTCAAATTCATTATATATTAAGAGCAGGAAAAAAGAGAAAAGTCTGATAAATTTATTAGAACAATGGGTGTTAAGACTTAGATCACAGCTACTGCGAGTTGCAAAGACTCAGCAAAGATAACCATTTATAACATATGCTTATAAAGACCATAATTCTAGTCATTAAGCAGGCCTACAAGGTTCAGCATAATACAATACAAAACTACTACAAAAAACGATATAATATAATATAATATAACATAATTCTGGTCTTCTGCATATTTTACAGGTAGCTAGAGCGCCAGAAACCCTACTGCAAACATGGGAGTCTTTGCAGGAGGAAACAGAAGAAAGAAAAAAAAGAAAATCCTCATGATTATTTCCAGCTGGCTTAGGATTGAGATCCTCTAATCTTGTGAAGCAAAGTCGGAGAACACTGACTGATTTTGGGAGCTTTTCAGCCGTTGGATGCAACAAGTACCGTGACTTTGCTTCACAAAACCAGAGGATCCTTGTATCAATTTCGAACGACCAAACAACGAATCAGATGTTATGTATCTCTTCTGATAGGCATAATCATATAAGAACCATCCAGCTGAATCTGTAGCGGGATATTAGACTAAAAACTGTCGTTAATTTCTGCCCTCATCCAAAAGTTACCAGACTATGTTGAGTTGCCAAACCCACCAGATTTTCCAGAATTGTTGCCCCCAAAGCTGCCAAAACTGCCTGTGCCAGAATTGCCAAAACCACCACCAAATCGACCTGAGCCAGAATCCCCAAATCCACCCGACCGACCAAAACCTGACCGGCCCGAACCCGAATCGCCAAACCCACCACCTGAGCGACCAAATCGGGAATCCCCGAATCCACCACCCCCACCGGAACGACCAAATCCTGATTCACCAAATCCACTGCCTGAACGGCTAAATCCACCACCTGACCGACCAAATCCTGAATCACCAAACCCACCACCTCGACTTGGAGAGTTACCAAAACCACCGCTGCGCCCACCAAAACCTCGATCACGCCCATACCCACTACTTTCACGACTAAATCCTCCGCTTCCGCTTCCAAAGGAATCAAAACCGCCACCCAGCAAGTCAGAACCTTCAACATTAATCTTTGGAAGCTGGGAAGAAAGGGAAAACCCATGAGTATGCAATGAAAAATGATTTGAATAAAATTTACGTGGTGCAAACCATCAACCCTTACCTCTGTAAACTTGCACCCAACATCATTCTCAAACACCCTGATAGCTCTACTTTGTTGATGGTTGTACATCACAATGGCAGTACCCTTCTTCCCAGCACGGCCAGTTCGGCCAGACCTGTGAACGAACAACTCCGAAGAGTTTGGCAATTCAAAGTGTATCACCTGAACAAGGATAGAGAGCCAGTTAAAGAATACATATTATATATTTTGATAAAGAAGTGTTGTTGCCAACATTTTAAAAACACAGTGATAAATACTAAACAAAAGGAAATAACTCAAAAGAAAATAGAAAAGCACTAACCAAATCTACATTTGGGATATCTAAACCACGAGCAGCAACATCTGTGGCAATCAAAATATTAAACCGGCCATCACGAAATCCTGCAAGTGTTCTCTCTCTTTGGGCTTGTGAGATATCTCCATGAAGGGGCTGGCACTGGAAACTCCGACTCATGGTGTGTGACAATCGATCAGCATCCCTTTTTGTTTGTGTAAATACGATGCACTTACCACCTTTAGCATGCTCCTGCAATGAATAAATACATTACTTGAAATATTCAAGCAACAAAACCAGATATCACTAGAAAAGTATTTAATTAGTATTATGATACAAAAATAATATTAAGGTAATCTATAATTACCTGAATCAATTGTCCAAGGACAGCAGGTTTTGAATAATTCTCTGAAGCAACAGAATAAATACTGATTCCTTCTGCTAGCTTCTGGTCATCTTCACCCACCTACAAAAAGGGAAAACATCATAAAGCAATTCCAGGTAGTAGCTAACGATTTCTTAGTGGAACAATGTACACATAATACAGTAACTCGTTACAGATGAAACTAAGAGCAGCTTTCTCCCATATATTTTTCCTTTGGCAGTTTATAGCATTGGTTAGTGAGGTGAATTGACTATAATTTTGGAATTTCAGGTGTAGTCACATACATTGCTGAAAGGTAATTCTTGTTAAGACCTCAAATTCCAAATGCTAGTTTTCACAGCATTAGTCTTGAACGGGTCAAGAAAAATTAAATTATTTTCACTTGCACAATAAGTAAAGAAAACTTTGCAGATGTTTGTTATTGTGGGCATTGACACCACTAGAACAACATTCCAGATCTGCCACTTGATGCCAAATACTAATACTTATCTTAATAAGAAAAGATTTAACAAAAGTCAGAAGTGGCAGTGAAGGATATGGGAATCCAGCAGAACAACATGCGACAAAAGATTTAACAAAAGTCAGAACTAAGTGGCAGTGAAGGATATAAGAATCCAGCAAAACAAAATGTTAACACTAACAGAATTGAACTTATTTTGGGTTATTAAGTTCCAATTTAGAAAAGGTAACTAATGTATAGACACAGCGAATGCATGATAAAAACAAGGAAAGATAGGGATAACATTCCACAAAGTATGCAATGAAATCTAAGTTACAGAGAAAAGTTAGCAATAAATGCGTGTAAAACCAGTGTAACACTACGACAAGTAGCACTCACAAGGTCAATTGTGACAGGATCTTTGAGGTACTTCTGTGTGAGCTTTCGTATCCAGCTTGGCATTGTTGCAGAGAACATCAAAGTTTGACGTTGTGGCGGCACCCTATCCAAAATCATCTCAACATCTTCATCAAAACCCACCGACAACATCTGGTCTGCTTCATCAAGAACAACAAACCGGACCTCTGACAAATTCAGTGCGCCTCTTTTTAGCAGATCAATTACCCGTCCAGGTGTCCCAATAACTACATCAACACCGTCATTAAGTTTTCTCATTTGTTGGCTAATTGGAGTGCCTCCGTACACACAGATTGTATCCAGAGGGGAAGAATCGAGGAATTCCTTCTCAACTTGTTTTGCAAGTTCTCTTGTTGGTGCCAAAACAATAGCCAGGGGAAACCTTCCAGGTCTATGAATCCAAAGAATCAATTGAGGTTACAAAACAACACAAGAGCAAACCGAAATAAGTAAAGAAAAAAGATATCAAATGTTAAAAGGATCCAAAAGTAAAGGAAAAAAGATGTCAAATGTTGAGAGGATCCAAACTTACTTGTGCTTTTCATTATGGCGAATAATCGCATCCAATATGGGGATTCCAAACGCCAAAGTCTTCCCTGTCCCTGTTTTGGCACGACCAACCATGTCCCTTCCTTGCATTGCTGGCTCAAGGACCGCTCTCTGGACAGAATAGCAAAAAAGAACCCAAAGTTTAATATCCAAAACATGAAGCGTTCACCCATGGTGTGATCAGGTAAGATGTAAACAACTTACACTACCACCAGGGGAAAATGTTGAATGTTGATAACAAAATACAGGTACTTGAAGCAACCGTAAGCTCAAGAAGCAAAACAGAATAAACGAATTGGCTTGCAATTCTTGCATCATGTCTAGTTATACAAGACTGCTCTGATTGAACCAATCTAGAAGCAGAACATGAAAAACAGCTGACCAATTGCTCATAAAAACTGAAACGCCCAAACAGGCATTTGATCATATCAAGTGACAAATACTGCAGTTATGGAACAATATAATGGTGAGGCAACTTTCTTTTTTTCTGTCAGTACAAATTCGTCAAGATGCTCTGGACTATTTAGTGTGGACTATCTTGTGCATAAGATTAATTGGCAATCAATCATTTGTGCACTCAGTACCAATGGCAGAAAGAACATCTTTGCCTCATATTGAGCTCAAAGATCCTTGAAAATCGCAAACAATTACATCATTTAACACCTAGACCCTATAATTAACACTTTAGTCAATTCCAACATATGAAAACTACCATGCTGAGGAAACAATGCAAACGGAAAAGGTAATGAACTAAGAAAGCACAATTCTAGGCGTAGCAATCAGTGCTACCCTTGGACTGACCTATGATCAAAAGCAATCAATTTTCCAGCAATTGAAATAACCTGCACACCACTAGATCTGTTGATCGGATTAAAAAGCAAAAGAAGCAACTTTCTTATGAACCAAACAACTCAATTCTTAGCAATCACAATTCGACTCCGGCTACATGGATCGAATTGTAGCTCCAGAGACAAAAGTTTGGTATGAATCCACAAATTGTAAATAAGTAAGCAACTTTCGCAGTCAACAGATGATGCTAGGAACAAATAATTACGCTCACGCTTCAATCGAAATTCGAAAGAAAGAAAAGGACTGGTGCTGCTCGCACCTGGATGGGGAACAGCTTGGTGATGCCCTTCCCGGCGAGCCTCTCTACGATCTTGGACGAGATCCCGAGCTTGGCTACCTCCAGCCCCTCCTCCCCTGCGCCCCCAACTCCGCCCCCCGCCCTCTTCTCCTCCTCGTAGAACGACCCCTCGTCCGCCGCGAACTCCGCGCGCGCCGCGGCCCGGGCGGCCCCCGTCTCCCGGAACCCGAGCCACGCCGGCGACGAGTGGAACCACATCGCCGCCGATGGCGCCGCCGCCGGCAGAGGCGGCGGCCGCGGGACCGCCTCCGGGTGCAGCAGGGCGGCCGCGATGGCCGACACAGCGCGCCGCCGGAGGGGCGCCGCGCGTCGTAGGATGTAGTACATGGCTGCTGCTGCTGCTGCTGCTGCTGCTGGCGGCGGCTAGGGTTTTGGGCGTCGTCGGGGTTTAGGGTTGTGAGGAGCGAAGGGCAATGGGTTAAAAGTAGGGGTGAAAACGGGTCGGGTTAACCGATCCGGCACCGAATCCGATTGGTACCGAATCCGACTAGTACCGAATCCGGAGAAAAAAATATGGGTTAGGATATGGTAACAGCAATATCCGTCCGAATCCGAATATCCGTCCGAATCCGATACGTCTTCAAGTATGATTTCAGGTTAGTGCTACTATTTGACGTTTCATTTTCTTTTGTAATGGTAGCTATTAAATAGTAACATCAAGTCAGTGCGTCCTACTCCATTTATTGCACTGTATGCATTCCTTACAAACAAGTAGGGGTGCAAACGAATTGGGTTAATCCCGACCGATCCGACACCGAATCCGATTGGTACTGAATCCGATTGATACCGAATCCGGAGAAAAAATATGGGTTAGGATATGGTAACAGTAATATCCGTCCGAATCCGATCCGTTTTCACCCCTAGTTAAAAGGCGCAGGGCGAGAGATATTTCTGTGGTCACGGGTAAACTCCTACGGAATAAAAACTCCTTTACCTACAATCACTTACATGTGGGGCCCAGAAGCCCGCAGCATACGGGCCCACAAGCCGGTGACTGGAAAAGAGCTCACGAAAATCGTGGTTGGTGCCTGTAGCAGCAGGAGGGCAATAGGTGGAGTTGTTAGGCGTGGGAAGGAGATGTCGTGACCAGAGCATGACATGTGGGGGCGGAAACTTCGTGGGGTCGGGGTATCAGTTGGTGGCGGGGTTGAGGTCGTTGGGATTTGGGGTACGAGACGCATTGCTTGGAGGAAAAGTTAAGCCTTGGGCTTGCTCTTGTTTGGGCTGGCCCAAGGGGAGTACGCTCAATGGGCCTGGGCTGAAGCTTTGGCCCGTTAACCTTTTACTTGGGCTTGTCGGTTGCTTGAGCAGGCTGGAGGCGCGAAGTTTCGGCCTGCTTGGTGTTGCTTACATACATCCGAAAAATGGTCGCTAGTAATCTTGCACGCAAAACTCCACGTCACGCGCGTGTTGGGGCGCTGACGTGGATCATCTAGTGTTCCAGCGTGGAACGTGTGCTGGCTGCAAGCGGGGCCGGCCTGTCCGAACCCAAGGGCAGGTGCTGCAGATTGCAACTCGTTGTCAATCTAGCTGGTGTCAGGTACGTAACCACGGTGTTTCCTGCTGCAGCTTGAGTCTTATGTTGCAAACTACAGTTTACTCTGTGTATTCGGTTTTCTCACACACAGCACCACGCGGGAAATTTTCCATGTTCATGCGGGAGATGAGACTTTTTCTTCTTCTTCTCTGAACATGCAGCTGCATTCTTTTCAGCGTTGAGGGAGTGTTCATGTTGGTTTTATGCTAATATAAAATACCTGATTTTTTTAAAGCGGGCTGCCCACTCCACTCGCTTTCGTCTCGCCCTGAAGATAATGTAGGAGTCACAAACGTCCCACGCATCTCACTCCTCTCGTTTACGGCTCGCACATACATCTCTCCTTTAACTTTCCCAACTGCTCACATCCTAATTATAACAGTCGTTTCTTTCTACTACTACTGTTTATTTTTGGCCAATAAGATTTCCAATCTAGCCCATGCAAATTTTGTAAGTGCGCTGTATTCTTCTCGTCCTCGAGGCAGGGACGGATCTACAGTAGTTCATGGGTGTTCAGCTGAACACCCAAATTTTTTGACAAAAAATCTAGTATATATGATATATAATACATATGCATATATAAAATTGGGCCAGATTAACTCTTTCTGGCCACAATCAGCCGGCCCGCCCGAGGAAAAACGCAGCTTCGCTCGCGTCCCGCGTCCGCTTGAAGGGCCCAGCCCATTTAGCTTTGCGCAGCGGCCTTCGGCCTTCGGCCCCAGGTCCCCCGGTCCGGTCCCTCCCCCGATCCGATCCCCACCTGCATTCCATACCCCGAGCGGCCGAGCCCGACGCAATACCCTAGTCGGCGACTCGGCGTCGACCGCGCCTCCGGCCCGCCGCCTGCGTCGATCTGGTCTCCGGCGCTCCGGCCAGCCGGCCCTCCGCTCCGCCGGGCGCTCCGGCCAGATCTGGCCCTTCGCAGCTCCTCTCTGCCGGCACTGCGACGGCGCGACCGACGACAGCGCGTCCGCCGTCCGGCCCTCCGCCGCAGCTCCGCTCTGCCGGCACCGCGACGGCGCGACCGGCGACCGCGCCTCCGCCGTCCGGCCCTCCGCTCCGCCGGCACAGCAGACCCGACCGCGACACGCCTCTGGGTTATTTTTGTTTTATTTTAGAAAGCATCGGTTTCTATTGGTTTTAGAGCGAATTCTAGATGTAATGAACCTTTTGTCTGCAGATGTGTATGAGTGTATCTACTGCCGTTAGGAATCGGATCTGTTTGTAATTTCTCATGCCGTGTTCCTTGACCTTGCAGGCTTGCAGCGAGACTCATCGGTACTTCGACCTGCCTTTCTGCTCTCCGGGTTAGTTGCTCATAATTTCATGCCTCCTGGTCAATGCTCGCCCAGTAATAAGTACTTTCTCAAATTGTGGTTTGCTAATAGAAGGTGTTAATTACAGAGAACTGAAGAATGATTTTGTAAAGTAAGGGTCTACCAGCTTCATTTGTCTGTTGACAATTATTCTCACTGAAAATAATGGTTTCTATTCTATATATGCTAGAACACTTTAAATATTTTCTCCCCATAGTGCCTTGCATAACAGAAAAAACACAATCTTGAGTCACAGGCTTTGTTTTGTTCTTAGTTTTTACTGCAAGCCAGGTACTAATGATACATGTGCATGTACATCCCAGTTATTGTTCATTCATCTGGCAATTTATCCTGAATATTCCGTTGCATCTATTGTTCGATTCATTGTGCTAACTCCACAAATTACTTCCAGTCCCCATTTAATCTCTAGATCCTAATTAGAAAAAAAGTTCTAATGGCTGCCCTTCAAGTGAATATTGACTCGTTAAGAAAGTCTGTGAAACATAGCTCTTACTTATGGACATTCAAATTGGGTCTTTTTTTCCCATTTATACTATCATCATATTTTGCATAATGTAAATTCTTCGTGCAGTTATTCCTTTTGACTTGCATATATCTAACGGTCTTATTTGCCACATTGTAGCACAACCTTTATATTCCTACTTTGTGAACTTTTGCAATTGTTTTGTAATAACTTTATATTATTTGAGATATTTTATCCCTAGTACGAACAATTGTATGTTAACTATTGCTACTGTAGATCTTTATGTTTTGTACTGAAAAATATTTTTACAACTTCGAACACCCATTCTAAAATTTTTGCGTCCGCCACTGTGGTGAAGGATTGAAGGTGGGGATGGAGACTTGGAACCAGTCGTTCGGGGCATCATGCAAGGTCAGGTTAATCCATATCCTTAAAAACCTCCACACCTCGGAGGTCAAAATATACTCAGACGCTTCGAGGGAGTTCATTGAGCTATTGGACGGTGAGTCGGGTGGCGAGGTGCTGCGGGAGTACGTGCAGCAGTCGCCACGGCTCGTGGAGCTGGTGGAGGCGTGGCGGTTGCACCGGGAGAAGCCAGGGATGGCGTACATATTGTCACTCTTTGCCACTGTACTGGGCTACCCTGGCGGTAAGTTGCAGCGGCATGGTTCAGTTAAGAAGTGCTTGGACGGAGTTGCTAGGGTGATACTGGAGGATAAGGAGAAGATGGGGGATGTCTATCTGGAGCTGAACAGTGGTGAGTTCCGGCGGCAGAATGCTGCGCTGGATTTGCTGGCTGCAATTGTTAGGCGTGGTGGGGGGTTGGCGTCGGAGGTTGCCAAGAGCTTTGATTTTAAGATGGCCGTTTTGTCGCAGCTAGCAGGGATGCGGAAGAAGAGAGGGGGCAGGGATGGGGGGAATCGGAAGAAGGGTGCTGATTTTGGGTCTACAAGGCGGTCGCTTGTTGGGTTTGCCATGTCATTCTTGGAGGTTGGGAACCCGAGGCTGCTAAGATGGGTCCTTCAACAGAGGGAGCTCTACTCCGTGGTGCTACGCGGGATCGGAGACGATGATGCTGAGACCGTTGTGTATGTCCTCTCAACTCTGCGGGATAATGTATTAGTAGAGGAATCACTTGTCCCACCAGGGCTCCGGAGTGTCCTTTTTGGAAGTGCCACATTGGAACAGATGAGCTTGATCTCGGGGAATTTGGATGTAGGGGAAGCAGCTGACGTTGCCCATGAGGTGTTGGTCATGGTGTGCACTGATCCAAAAAATGGATTGATGCCAAGCTCAAACTTGAGAGGTAACGAGAAACGTTTGCTGGATCTCATGAAGAAGTTGAAAGCTACTGAGGTCGTTCACCACAAGAATTTGTTGCTGGCTATTGTGAGTAAGAGGCTGTCTCTTTGTTCGGCATACATGAAGGAGTTCCCTTACAATATTGAACCGCGGCCATCCCCCTCATGGTTAGTTCTTTGAGCATCTGTATGCAATAATTTTTGGAGTACAGTACACTCTTGTCTGGCTAATTGCTGTTTTGCAGGTTTGCTGCCATCTCTCTAGCAGCGGACGTGATATCTTCAACAAAATGTGATGGCATCTTTCATAGTCTTTTGTCCAATTCACATGATCTGGTATCTGTCGACGATGAACAAGTGCAGGTAGTCTTGAAGTGCATTGTGCCCCATGTGTGCTCTCGAGCAGTGATAAATAGGGGATTGCTGCATTCTGATGATCTTGTGAAGCATGGTTCTCTGAGGCTTGTTTTTGAGTCAGTGAATCTACTGTGTTATGTTATTGAGGCAATCAATGGCGTGGTATCAAGTGCGAGTGTAAAGTCAGAACGCAATGGCTCAACAAAAGTAATAGTCAAAATAAACGGTTTTCCAGGATTAAGCTGTTCTACTGCAACAGATGCAACCATGGTAGATGCAGTTCACCAGGGAGACGAAATGCATGTCAACAGGTGGATATCCCTGAGAGAATATATTCAAGATGAGGTGCGCGCAGCCATGCCTGATCCTCAGGTCCTTCTCAAGCTACTCTCTTCTGCTAGTCAGAAACATAAAAATTCTTCACAGAGTAGACTAAAGAGACATGCTCAGCTTTCTAAGCCTCCTCAAAAGAAACGGAGATGTGGTGCTATTGATGACGATGTTGATATTATTATTGGTGGGATTGATGTTGATCAGGCTAAGGATGAATCTGAAGAGCAAGACATGGACATGGAAAACGACCATGCTACCACTCTCTGTGTGATATGGGGCTTAGATAAGCAAGATCCAAAGATGAAAGATGCAAAAGTGGTAGAAGATGTTTTCCACTCGAAATTGCTTGATGTTCTCCGGCTCTATTTGGTAGGTGCAGCTAAATTTTATTACGCTTTCATCTATACTTGTTTAGTTCATCACATGAACTGATTCATTCATCTGTTCCCGGCCTCTGTGTTTGTTGTCTGTGTGTCTCTACTTTGTTGAAGGGATGGCGTTTCTTTGCAACTTATAGCTTTAACATTCTGATCTTCTAATTCTGTGGACTGATTATCTTTAAATTTTCTTTCAGAGGGTCATGCCGAGCTCTTTTGATGGATCATTTGACTTCTTTAGGGTTATACCACCTAATCCATTGGATCTGTCCAAGGATGAGCAACAGTCCCTTTTATCTCTTTTAGTTGAGTATTCAGGGCAATGTGAGGGATGTTGGGACCCAGAAAGAGTTCCGGAATCAATGTACAAGCACTTGCAACCACTGATTGACATCATGTTGCATTCACAAGTTAAGAGCATCCGTGATCAAGCATACATTTTAGTTAAAGCTGCTCTGGCAAGTTCTGGTGCATTTGATCAGAACTTTGTGGAGATTGATGCATGGTTGGTTTTCTTGCCGGGTTACGAAGCCAAATGGTGTGTAAGAGAGGACCTAGGAGTTGGAGCATCTAATAAACTGTCACACATTGTGATCCCTTTCCTTTGTGACGCTATTTCTGTAGTTGGGAACAATTTATACAAATACCAAGAGCACCTGCGGAAGCTTATCTCTAAATCAGGCCAGTTTGAAGGTATTATTTTCTTTATGAACATGGAGTAAAATTCCTTTTTTTTTCTGAAATTCTTTTTAATGGCTGCTGTACGTATATTTCACACCAAGCAGTTCAACTTATCTTCCTCTAGCTATGTTTGTTGGTCTTTATGTTCCATTTGATCTTATATAATGCAGATATAAATGCTATTGGAACATGCCGGGTGCAAAATGATATTTAGAAGATAGACAGTTCATTTTCAGTAAACTACACATCACCTAAAACACAGCATAACTATCACATTTCCAATATTTGAGAGGGTACAGTCTTCCATCTGTCTGTCATCTGATCATGTTATCATCAGATTCATTGAAATACTGGGCTGCTTGTCTTGCTGTTGTTTGTTTGAACGATGCTCTATGTAGTATCGGCATGTTTTTAATTGAATTGCAGTCAGAACTTTTTTAGTTGGACTTATGTACTTCATTCTAAACTACACAATCACTCCTTAGAACTTCCTGGTTATGAATGTGTTACTTTGTTGCATCTGTTCTTTGCCTTTAATTCACTGGGTCTTATTGTACATGCTTCTTATCCATACCTTTTCTGCTATTAAATTATTGCCTGATGAGATCCAGCTCATTCATGTGCTAAACCTTTCCTTGTGGTTTGTAGGCCATTCTGCAGCTTTCAGCCCTCTGATTGTTTGTGTTCTTCAGAAATGCCTTAGGCTACTTGACTCGGAGTCTGGGAATATAAAATTACACGAAAAGTCAACAATTTCATTATATGTGTCCAACACAATCTACCTTATTCTGCAGTCTCAGGTATAGCATTTATGTTATCTATTACCTATCTACCTGACTTGCATGGTCAATTGACTGATTCAGTGATGATCAAACAGGTAGATGTGCAATTATTGCCTGATCTTATAGGTGCTATTCTAAATGAGAGTTTCGATAAATTTTCATTAGAAGAAATAAATTCTAGGATTTATTTGGCTGAATGGAGGCCATTGATAAATATGCTGCATATCTTGAGGAGTATTTCTGACCAAAAAAAATCTAGTTTGTTCACCACCCTGGATCATTCTTCTGAATTTCATGCAAACTCTTTGTGCTTTGTAAGTAGAAAGGTTGAAGAAATTTTAAATCAGCAACATGCTAATTTGCCGGATGATGTAATGACAGCATTCTTATCTTCAATCATATGTGCACCTCCAGAGGATGTTATCCGAAGCTTTCCAGAGCTTCTTGTTGTTGTGAAGACACATTTTCCTTCTCATCTGCCATTCTTGTCGTCGGTTCTTTATCTGCAACATGATTATTTAGTTGAAGTTGCTAGTTGCTGGCCAGATATGTTCTTCTGTAGTCTCAGACAGATCAAGGGCAATCTTGATGTTGATCATGTCAACACTGTTGAGGACAAATGGCAAAACCACTCAATTTCTACAGAAGCAGCTGCAATAAGTGCATTTCTAAATGTGACTCCGTTCTGTGCGCACTTACCTTCAGTATTAAGCCTTGTGTTTTCTGCACCAGCTGTAATCGGGGAGGCACATGCATTCCTTCATGATGCACTTGTACGACTTCTTCAAGTTAAGCTTTCTGAAAGTACAATCAATGAGTTGACATTTTCTCTGAGAGTCGTATTGTTTTGGAGCCATCACTTGTTGTCATCATACACTATAAAGAGTTTGAATATTCTTGAACAACTATGCCAAGTATGCTTCACTCTTGTTGATAGCATATTCGAGCGGATTCTTGTTTTGACTGCCGATACTGCCGATAATACTGACTTAAAACCTTCAGTGGCATCTTATCCAGTGGAATTTTTTCATGACATTGTTGAGTCTGTTCTCCAGCATCCTATAATTGGCCTCTCCTTGCCATGCTTATTATCCAATTGCCAGAACATAGCAGATGGGAGTGTGGAATGTGTGAAAGAAGCTTTTACTAGTTTTTCAAAGGAAAATCTGCACCTTGTAGATAGTTTTGTTTTAAATCTTCTGAGTAAACTATATGACCTTTTACTAATGGCTGGTAGCTTTGAAGCTAGCTACTCTTATAATGATGGTCGATCCCTTGAGTCACTGTTTGCTGCCCCAAAGCTCCTGCTTGAGAGAATACTACTGTTGTTCAAGGATAAGTTTGAACTCTGCATGGCCAAAGGGAACTTTGGACTGCTTTTGCCAAATTTCTACATGGTTTGTACACTAACAAAATTTATGTCTCCAGTCAGACTTCTGGAACTTGCAAATTGGATCTTCTCAAAGTTGGAAAGTTGTGGTTCTGGTTGTTCACCTGCATTTTGTCCCGCTGCTTTCGTATGTCTATATATTTCTGATATTGCTATGGAAATGATGTACGATTATCTACGACAAACTGAACAGAGATCAAAATCCTGTCGACTGTGGGACTTGGAAATTCATAATTCTGATATTGCCACCATTCAACAAGTTTATCAGATCATTCTTCATTTTGCCACTAAATTGAATCTTGAATTTGCTGATCTTTGCTTGCTGAAGATGCTGACTCGTATCCATCATACAGAAGGATCTGCAGGATGGAACACTGATTGTATTGCATTCCACATGATGTTATCTACAATGGCCATCAACACTCCCATTAACATTCTTCATCACTGCATGTTTCCCACATCTAAGGTTAAAGCAAAAGCTATATGGTTGCTTTTGGAAGTAAGTCCTATGCACATGAGATTTTTTGGCCAGATGTTCATGGAAGTTTTGAAAAAAGACACTTCTGTTCTGCAAGGCACGGATTCTGATTCTGCTTCATGGGCTCATGAGGATGGCGCTATACTTTTGTTGCCTGCTGTTTTGTCATACATGAAGCATCACAGTGATGGCAAATGGCAGTGCGTTGAATTCCTTGAGCCAGTTCTGATCTTTTATTGCGAAATGCTATTGGGTGATGGTGGTTTTGCATGTTGGAAAAGTTTTGTTACTAGGAGCATTTTTGAGGAAGATTTTAGCGACTTAAAACCCACATCAGTTGAAGATATAATGAGTTATTTCAGTGGCACACTCTTGGGGAAGTCAGTTGCTATGTTGCACTACTACTTTGCATTAAAAGACATATCCCAGAAGCAACGCTTGGAAATAATTGCTTCAGTTTGTCCACAATCATCTGAGCTATTAGATTCTGATATCAATGATATTAATCCCGATTCATGCAATGACATTATGAAGCTTACTAATGAATTGTTTGCAAAGATATCACTAATTAGGTTGTTGTTATCTCCTCCAAGAAGATTGTTGTCCAATGAGGTAGCCTCGGAGAGGGAGTCCAAGAGAGTGAACAATGCAAAGCTAAAGTTCATAAGCATCTTGGTCACAACTATGGATAAAATACTCAGGAATTTCCCTCGAAGTGATGGTATCTTACCTCAGTCTGCTAAGCAAGAAAAGGTCATCTCTTCTTTGGAATATGTAATCCTCAAGAACATTATCGAACTGTCTTCAGAGATTCAAACTCATCTGAACCAATTGAAGTCAATACCTTTCCTCAATCAGTTCATCAGATCATCTCTCTTGCATAGATTCAATGATCATGTTGCAGTAAAAGCAATTCGATGTATTCTTGTATTATCAGAAGGGAAGTTTTCAGCTGATGAAATTCTTGAACTCATACTGGGCCACTCCCATTTTGTGTCAGCAATAATCTGCAGTGAAGTTTCTGAGTATCCATCTGCTTGTAATCCTACAGGGAGCCTGCTACAGCCAGCATCAAGCATTTTAAAATCAGTTGATTCTTCTTTTGCAAAAGAAAACAACTTCCAAAGTTGCATTGCAGAGAAGAGGAAAATAGAAATCATTAGATTGCTCAGGGTACTGTATGATATTAAGAGTAGGCAACAGAATAATAGCCTATTGAATGAATCAAAAGAGCTATGTTTCTTGCTTTTGTCCGTTTATGGTGCAACTCTTAGTGAAACAGATTTGGAAATACTTCATCTTATGAGTGAGATAGAGTCATCTGAGTGCAAAACCATTGCTGAAGTGGATCATCTATGGGGAAGTGCAGCCCTGAAATTTAAAGAAGAACTGAAACTAGATTTTCCAATATCAGATATCCATCAAATGGAGAATGTAGAAATTAATGGTAGGCGAAGGGCGCTATTTCGGGAGAACATACCCATTGATTCTAAGCTCTGTGTCATGACAGTCTTGCAGTTTTGCTATAAAAGATCTTCAAGGGCTTCTATTTTTTCATTGGAACAGCTTCGTCAGGATAACTTTGGTGATATTTTGAAGGTAATTTGTTTAATAGTGGTGTAAATTAAAGTTTTGGCTTCATTATTGTTCTAGATTTTGTGCGTTCATAATAACTCCTTTTATCTACCTCGTTCATTCTTCTCCCTCATGTTTTTAAACCACTATCATTGATTGACAGAGAACATCTCGAAGCATGGATATGGTTCGGATTTATGATCCTATGTTTATTTTGCGCTTCTCAATTCATACTCTTCTCATGGGTTACATTGAGCCTGCTGAATTTTCTCGACTAGGGCTTCTTGCAATAACATTTGTTAGCACATCATCTCCCGATGAAGAATTAAGGAAGTTGGGTTATGAATCTCTAGGAACATTCAAAAAATCACTCGAGGTACTGCACTACTGCTATTTCTTTAATCTTGATATTTTTTCAGTTGACCTGTTTATTGATTGTTAATACTGCTCATCAGTTATTGCCTTGCTCTGCTACTGTTGTCTGTTGTTCTGTTCTATTTACTTAGTTACAAGCTAACCTTAGCTACTCTCAAATTTGTCAGATTTTTCTCTTTTTTGTTACTATTAACATACAATGAATTTGAACTTGAAATTCTATAAATAGGTAGAGCAAGGTTAGAAGTATATATAGAATTTTTTTCAGACTTTTTCGCAACTTTTTTACTTGGAGTGCACCATGATTGCACCGTAGGCTTGAGTGCATAGCATATGTTCCCGTGTGTGTGTCTGTAGGTAGGTAGGCAGGCAGGTAGATATGTGCGTGTGTGTGTATGTTGTTAAACTGCTTCTAACTTTTGTAAACACATTTATGTCCTTGTGTCAGTGTATTCATGTTCCAGTTATACTTTACATTTTCTTGGTGTGTGGACAGTGATGTTATGCACATGTCATGGTTTTATGTTTATTTGACTCGAACTACTGTGAAAAGATTATTCTTATTGACATTATGGGAGCAGTTTGATGCCTGATAGATCTGAGTACAAAATTCGTCTCATGTATAGTAGTCTGTATGTTGAACCCTTCTATGAGAAGAATGGTTTAATTATTAGTCTGTAATTTTCTTTGGAAAATTGACTTCTATACTATGTTGTGCACTTGTGCCATCTGTACAGGCTTCTCAAAAAAGCAAGGAAACGTGGCAGCTCCAGCTTCTTTTGACATATATACAGAATGGGATATCTGAACCATGGCAGAGGATACCTTCTGTTATTGCTATTTTTGCTGCAGAAGCGTCTTTGACACTACTGGATAGCTCACATACTCAATTCACTACAATTAGCAAATTTTTGATGCGTGCAGCCTCTGCCAACCTGCAGGTGGGTTATTTTTATTTATGCACTTGAACTATCTCAAACTATGAATTCTGTGGCAATCTCAAACTATGAATTCTATGGCATTGTATTTATGTATATCATCTTTTTTTGTTGCAGAGCATCCCATTATTTCCAACTTTATGGAGTAGTAGTTCTGTGCATTTCAAAGCTGATCGCTTGTGGATGCTTCAGTTATTATATGCTGGATCAAATCTAGGTGATGATGCTAAAATATACAAGAGAGGAAGTGTTTTAGAGCTTGTTCTTGCCTTTTGTTCTTCAGCTGTTTCAGATTCTGAATCGAAGCTTTTAATCCTTCAGGTAACCCTTGTCATTTTCTCGTTAAAGTATAACCGACGTTAGGGTTTGTATGATGGTGCATTAAAGTAGTCAGTGTGCAGTGTGGTGTCAGCAAGGTGCATTAAAATAGTCAGTATGCAGTGTGGTGTCAGCAGCAGTATCTGGGAACCTTTTATATGCTTACTAATTACTATCTTGTTTACTTTGGGATATGCCAGGAGCTGAAATACAGTCCAAAATATACAGCTTAAGAGTGTAGCAATATATGACAATTAGAGTTGCCACTTGATGCTAATTTACCATGCTGTACTGCACCGGCAGCCATGGGTTAATCAACCCTTCATGCATATTTTCTACTGTTGTTTGGTTTGGTGTCATCCATTTTCATGTATTGATCTTTTATGGTGAAATGTGTTCTTCTTTTTGACTTCCTGGAATATAGTAACTGACTGACTGCTTAAATTTTCAAATATTTATTTTCATTTAGAATGCACCCTTTGCATTATAGGTGCTAAAGAAGTGTGTGAAGCTACCAGTTCTAGCTCATCATTTAATAAAAGATTGTGGCCTTCTGTTGTGGTTGTCCTCTGTTATTTCACCTCATGGTGATGGACTGGACGGTGTTAAAAACTCCTGTTCCAGAGTATTTGGGTTAGCATTGGAGGTAAGTCACTGTTTTAAATTATTTTCAACTATGGTGCACACCTTTTATGAAAGCAACAATCGAGTATATGATTTGACATCTTTTCTCGTGAATCTTGATTGTAACTTCACTAACTTGTAGTCCATCAATTGTTTGATTGTCAGGTGCTGCTTTATATATTAAATAGGACTGATTGATTTGTTATTTGCTGATTTTGTTTCCTTTGGTCAAACTGACTCTGCAACAGTATATACAATTTCCTTACGTCAAATATTTTGCAAAGTAATATAAATACCCTTCAGGGAAATCATGTATAGGAGTTGGAACAGATGGGATTCTGGTCATCCTTATTTGGTTTATTACATTAGAGTAAAATACACCATAGGTTAACACAACTTATAAGGTGGGTGCAAGTAAGTTACACAATTGTCATTTTGCTCATTTAAGCCTATAATTTTGTTTGAGTGGTGCAACGAGGTACCAAATGTGACAAGGTGGTCGATCAACGTGGTCGAAACGAAGTGGCCGACGCAACGTGGTCAAATCTGTTGAAGTATAAGTAAATTGCCCATATTTCCTCATCAGCTTAAGCTTTTGGGTGAACTGGCTGGTGCATGAAACTCAATATGGTATCAGAGCCAAGAGGTCCCGAGTTCAAGACCTGGCTGACGCAATTAAAAAAAAAATTAATTGCAGTCCACTTCTATTCTACGTGTTAGGTCTAAGGGAGCCTACACGTGAGGGGGGGTGTTGAAGTATAAGTAAATTGCCCATCTTTCCTCATCAGTTTAAGCTTTGGGTGAACTGGCTGGTGCATGAAACTCAATAAAATCAACGTGGTTGAACAACGGGGTCGAAACCAGCATGGTTGAAGACTATACAACGTTTTTCACATTTGGTATCTCTTTGCATCACTCAAACAAAATTAGTGACCTAAGATAGCAAAATGACAGTTGCGTGACCTATTTGCATCCACGTTACAAGTTATGTTACCTGTGATGTATTTTACTCTTGACATTAACTAGTGCATGCAATTCTATATTTAGGCTTCTTACTCATCAGTAATATTGGTCTTTTCAGACAATTAACTATGTTGCAATTCACGCTTCTGATAATGCTGGTCAGTTGTATCTTTCAAGCAACTGTTATTGAAACAGGAATTACTAAATTAGTATCTTTAGAAAGTAAACACATAGGATTGGCACAACGTATTATTGTAATCAGATTGTTCACCTACATGCTAGAATTACCAAGGATTACTTTGTCAGTTATGACTAGTTCCTGTACTGTACAATTTTTGTTTGTAGGCTTAACTTGCTTGGGTGGTATACGATCCTTCATCAAAGGCCAGCTTTGACGTTTTGTTTTCTTATTTATGGTTTGGAGACCTTCTTAATGAATAATTGAAGATTATATTCAAAGTTTTTCTAACAAAAAAAAACACTGTTCTACCTAGGCGACAAACTATTGGCTAGGCACCACTCTCCCGCCTTGCCCGCCTAGCCGATTTTTCTGCCTAGGCGGCAATTAGGCACTAAGTGCTCTGATGCCTGACTAGCGCCTTGGTGAACACTGGTTTTTTTGTAAAGCTATTTTCTCATCTGTCTATAATTTTATTTGCTTTCTTCAGGTACTCAATTATTTGATGTCATCAAGATTAGTTACAGAATGGCTCCAAGAAACTGCCCTTGAGCAACTCTCGGAAATATCTAAATACCTGTATGTCCTGGTTGAAGATGCCAAATTATTGAAAGGAAATGCTCCCCTCTTTACTTCAATGCTAAATGTGATTGCATCAACAATGAGGTTGTCTATGAAAAGGAAGACATACCAATCGCATTTTACCTTGTCTCTCCATGGCATATTTAAATTGTGCCAAGCTACTGGTGGCAACTCAAGAAGCATAGAACTTAAGCTTCCAATGGAACTTGGTACTGATGTCATTCTTATGAATGGTCCTCTGCTAATTATGTCTGAAATGGTACTTTGTTTGTGCCCTGCCTTTGTTTTAAAAGCCTTATTAAATATTTTTTTAGTATTGTGTTATCTAAATCTGCATAATCCTTTTCTTCCTATTTGTGTTGATTCATTAGGAATTCAGTTGATTTTACTGTATATTTATGTGCACAATCATATGTTTAGGTTTAATAACTAGGAACGTGCAGCGCCATGAATTATGTGGACCTCATATTTATGCATAGAATACAAATTACCTAACCTTATATCTTTTTTGGTCCACTCAAGGATCATATGTAATAGGATTAGTAAATTCTGTTTTTGTGTGACAATTACAGGATAAGTCAAGAATAGCAATGGTTGTTTTGTGGGCAACTTCTAACATCTTCTGGTTGTTCTGTAATCATAAATCTGTACTGGAAATGTCATGTGAAGAGCCGCTGAAAAATGAGTGTCTATTTTCAAAGATTTTGCGCTGGTTAGTGGCTTCCGTAATACTTGGGAGAATCTCCCACATCTCTCATGAAAAGAGGGGAGATCTTGCGAGGAGCACCAACAGTCTTGGAACTCTTCAGTCTTTATTGAACTATACATATGAAAGGGTTGAAACAGTGGACGGTCCCAGTGCAAATGAGACACTAGCTATCATTATACTATACCTTCAAGATCATGGGAAAAATAACAGCAATTTTTTGCCATCAGTTGTGACAGCTCTTTGCTTGTTGCTTCTTGATAGATCCAGTAAACAAGGTACACTTTGACTCATTGTGTTCTGAACTTCTGATACTAAGAATAATTTCTATGTTTCTAAATTAATTATCAACTCTAGGTTAGTCTATTAAGATATAATTGCGATATGGAGTGCTTGTGTGCTCTTGCCATGTTATTGCCTTAATAGTGAAGCATTCCAGTCATTAGTTTAACCTTGTTGAAGCAGGTATCAGATATTTGGCCGATAGTCGTGGACAAATTGAAATACTTTGCTCAAAGATACGCTGTCCTGCTGAATCTAATCCTGCATGGAGATGGTATGGGCTTGTATTTGCATATGCTTCTCATATGATGATGTATATTGCGGAATCTAATCATGTTTATTCTATCTCAGGCATTATTATCAACCTTGGAGGGATCCTTCTTTGCTGCACACTGAAATAGAGTGCATGGAAGAAGAGCAGGCCTGCCGAAGCCTCTTGATCATATTTTCTAATGCCTTCAGTGCTGGCTTGCCAGGTCTTCCGGTGTTGTCACTTGGTGATGTTGAGAAGTCTGGCTTGTTCCAGTGGGAAAGAGACTTCATGGTTAAACAACTTTATACTTAGTTAGCTGAAGCTAGGACTGATATGTACTTGACCAGGGGTCAGGGCAATCAGCTGGCCAGTCCACTTGAAAGTGTTTTTGTTAGGAGGATATTTGGGGTGTTTGCACAGCACAGGCCAAAACACAAATTTCGGCTAATGCTTTGGTCATCTCTACAGAAGTACCAATGCTGCTGTGGTAATAGATTCATTACTATTCATCATATTAATTATGCATTGATATTACTAGGAATATACTGTTATCTCATGCAACTAATATTTGTTCGTTTACTGCTAGGTGCTGTCTCTCTTCCGTTAAACCCCAGAGATGGCGTCCCTTAACCTGTGCTTTCAAATGGTGAGGTATAAATGAAAAGAGAAATGGCTGGAAAGATTAGCAACTGACAACGTTAGAGACTAAGAATTCGCAAGGTGGACCTAACACTGGTATTGCCCCATAACTGACCTGTGTATACATTACACTCAATGATCATGTTTTGAAGAATGATTGATACTCAATTGGATCTTAAAAGTACATAGTGCCTTTTTTATGGCTACATACACCAAACTCAATAATGCAGAACATTTGTGTGTAGTTGATTGGGCTCATTGATGCAATTGATCACTGTATCTGAAAGAAAATGTTTTTGTCACCACAGCGCGCTAACAAGATTAGTCATTTTCACTTGGTAAACTCTTATTTATCTTGAAGCAGCTAGCACTGGAAATGTATGCATGTTCAATTCGAAATTAGAGTTGGTAATGTTGAGAATCGACAGACAATTTTAAGAAACAAAGACTGGGTCCCTTGGATTCGATATGGCACTGGTCAATCCTGATCAGAAGAGCTCCGAATACCTTGTTTATTAAATAATACTTTATTCTTAACAATTGCAATTCACAGAGCGTGACCCTGCTGAACATCATCTTGTTGGCTTGTTCCATACTTGCACTTTCTTCTTCTCTTTTAACAATTGTGTAAAACTATAAATGGACTTGTACTGTTGTACAAGTATTAACAAAGAAAAACTTGCCCGCAATGCCGTGTTTTTTTTTGGCTCTTGCGATTCTTTTAGACTTGAGTTTCAGCTGGAAAGTAAAGAAAAAAAAATAACATGCTTGCAACAACACGTTTGACATCGATGCCCAGCTTCTAATGAGCGGACGAATTGAGGATGGCACCCGCATATTACAGTAACTAGCTGAAAGCCGGAAATAAATTCTACGGGGGATGGCCTCGAAACCCTTCTCTTGAGGCCCCTTTGATTTTTGCCAAGTGGCAGTCACGAATATCAAAACAACACTCCTCCATGGACTGTCGCAGGACGTGGCGTCCCTGTTTTCCTTCGCCTGTTCCCTCCTAGATGGCAACACACTATTGGCTCTTTGTGGGTGTTCGTGGTCAAAGTTGAGTGTGGACGTTACGAGCCGGAAGGTGTGGTCATTACGAGTATGCAACGTAGTCGTAACTCGTGCAGCGTGGTTGTAACCATCATGAAGTACTCGTTTGGAGGTTACGTGAGCAAGCGGTCGAAGCCAATAGAGTGTTGCCACTTAGGAAGGAACAGGGAGGGGAACAAGCAAAGGAAACAACGAAGTGCCTGGACGAAGTCCTTGGCACCGGGGAGCTTAACCTCTCGGCCTTGGAGGCTTTCGGCGGCACCGACGTCCCTCGTCTCCTCCCATCCGCCGCTCGCGTTCGCCCCTCCTCTCCCCTAAGGTGGTACTCGCCTCCGCCTCGAGCCGTCGCTCGTCGCCACCCCTCCTCTCCTCCCTACCTCAGCCCGTCTCCGGCCTTTCACGGCGCCACGACCACGGCCAGTTCGACTACGGTGCCACGACCACGGTCAGTTCGACCACGGCGCCATGACGACGGCCAATTCGACCACGGCACCACGACCACTTCCACTTCGACCACGGCGCCACGACCACTCCCGGTTCGACCACGGCCCCACGACCACTCCCGGTTCGACCACGGCCCCACGACCACGACCGCTTCGACCACGACGCTACGACCACGGACAGTTCGACCACATAGCCATGACCATCACCGCTTCGACCACACCGCCACAACCACGGTCACTTTGACCACGGCTAAGGGAAGAGGAGGGCCGTGGCTTGGAGGAGAGGTGTTGGGACTGAATCACTCAATCCTCTCTCTTATCACTCTGTGATAAACATACACAGAGGGAGACTAATACAATAGGATCGAATCACTTAATCCTTTTCTCTTGCTATGACTTAACAGTTCAACACCTACAAACAGGAAGTACTCGGCATAAATAAGCCTCATGCACACACACACACACACACGACCCCATGCACCCACTAACTTGGCATATTCTCATGCCTCCTAGAATCTTTCCACGATCACATGAGATCGCTTCTCATGGCACTTCAACTTCTTTCTGACTTACCTCGGTACACGAATGCTCTGACTGCACTCGGCTACGTTTGACTTCTGACCACAATACGCACTTGGATGCTTCTGACTGCTACAGTGTGCATCCGATTACAACAGTGTTCTTTTGACTATGACCATGGCTGCCTTATGATCATGGTGCCTAATGACCACGACTGCCTTATGACCATGGCGCCTTCGACCACGTTGCCACGACCACGTCTGAGCATCGATGGTGTTCTCAAACTTCCGACTACTGCTTCGGCACGACCACGGCTTCTTGGTACTCATAGTCTTCAACTGCCTTCGTACTCGTAGTCTTCCACTATGGCTTCGGACGCGGCTTTGACCACGCCTTCACGGCTTCGACCATGGTTTAGACCATACTCGCTCTGACCACTGCTCCGACTATTGGCTTCGACCACTTACAACTCATCAAGATTAATTTTAACATTCTCCGCCTTAATCTTGATGTTTTGACTCACCGATATAGATCACCCGCATCTTGTCACACGTAGCGGCCTCAACTTTAGCTTCACGCAGCGGCCTTCTCTTCGCATGACTTACAGTGGTCTCACACCACTGTTGAATCATATCTTCATCTTGCAATGGGGATAGCTTCACGCCACCAGCTTCGACTTCTCGTCAAAACTTCACACAGTGGCTTCGCACCACTGTCGTTGTCGATCTCACACTGACTTCCCCTCATAGCAGTATCACACTACCATTGGCGCCGACATTACACCTACTCTTCCTCGCAGCGGTCTCACACCACCACCTCCATGATTCTTATTGCAGCGACACCACACCGCTACCACTTAGCTTCACACTGAGGCATGCTTGTCAGCTTCCCACCGACTCTAGCAGCAATGGCTTCACACCACCGTCTTCTCAGAGCGGTATCGCACCACCATCATCGTTGCCCTCACACCGACATCCTCTTGCGATGATCGCTGTCGGCTTCACACCAAGACGTCATCAACGATCACCATCAGTTTCACGCTATCTTCCTTGTACGATGGCCTTTGTTGTTGGAACAAATCTTGTTGTGCATACTCGGTGTGTTCAAGTACTGTAGTCGTAGTCGAGTACTAGTGTGTTGAGTGCTGCGTGGTCGTAATGAGTGCTCATGTGTTAAGTACTGCATGGTTGTAGTCGAGTACTCGTGTGTTGAGTACTGCATGGTCGTGTCGAGTGCTCGGTGTGTTCGAGTACTCTGTGGTCATAGTTGTAAGTCGAACTACGTAGTGATCATAGTCGAAAGTTGAACTGTGCATTGGTCATAGTCGTAAGTCAAAGTATGTAGTGGCCGTAGTCGTGAGTCGATGCAGTCGATACTCGTAGGAGTACTAAAGCACGGTACTCAGGAGTACTGTAGCAAGTGGTCGTAGTTGTAGCTGCAATTGGTTGTGGTTATAGTAGTCGATGTTCGGTACTCGAAAGCTACTGTGAACCAGTCGGTGCTCAAAAGACCTATGGTCGGAGATGCTAGTCGATAAGCTGTGGTTGGTGAAGCGGTAGAAGGCACCATGGTCGAAGGCATCGAGCATCCATTGTCATGAGGCACGGTCGAAGCACCGTGGTCGACAGGACATGGTCAAAGGACTCGAAACAGAACCCGAAGAGGGCCCAAAGGATTGTGTGCGGTCGTAGACCAGGCCAGATAGCAGTTAGTCCGCATGCGGCTGGTCGTGTACACTAAACCGAGTGTGATGATTACTGGAGCAAGTCGTACGGGTAGTGGGAAGCGCGAGTCATGGAGATCGTGGCCGGAAGAGTTGGGTAGTTTTAGCCTATACACTTGTAATCAAAGTCTATAAATAGATGAGAAAATGGAAAAGCAGGTGGCAGATTGACGCAGCACAAACTCGTGTGTCTTGAGTTGGAGCAGAGGTGTTCGTGTGTGTTTTCGAGCATCGTGTGCATGCACGATGTTCCATCCCTGGGACAACATTAGCCACCGACGCCAGCCTCCATCTCGCATGGAGTCTACCGCCACCCGCGGCTGGCCTCCACCTGACGTGGAGCCTGCCACTACGCCACCTCTGCCCTCTACTCATGGAGTCTACCGTTGGTGCGCCCATCATCGAAGCTGTCGCTCACATCGGCACCACTTGATGACCCACCACCATGCGACATCACGTCGCCATCGCCGGTGTGCACGTCACCTGCAATTCAGGCACTACAGTGTTCTTTCGGCTTGATACGGAGTCGCCTGATCTTCTCGACGTAGGATCAAGATACTCACATGGATTCGAAGAATTGTAGTGATTCCCGATGCCAATGCAAGAGTTAGCACTCTATAATTCATCCATCACACGTGCTGAACTTCACGACCACCAGATGAAGTTCTATCGCGCTCCCAATTCCCAACAGAAAGGTTGAACGATCTTGATTTCGACGAACTCCTAATTCTCCCCTCAAATTGGTTCGGCCAATAGAAAGAACAAGATCAATCTATTATCAAAAGTGGTCTCAACATAATGGATAGGGTGGCGGCTACTTAAAGCCAACCCTAACCTCACGCACGCACACACTTGGGCCTAAGGCTGAGTTCAATGTGGTTCAGCCTGAAGAAACCGAAACAAACTCTACTACTGATACGGGTCCTAAAGCAATTCGGAATTGAACACTAACTAGTTACATGGCTAGATTAAACAATCTCAGCTCATCATTGGCATGCAGGTCCGCAAACTCCTCAATTGACAGATTCAGTTTATCTCCTTCGTCGAGTAGCATATAGGCCTCTTCTTCTAGTCTTAGGCTGCGTGGAGCTTCTCCTCCTTTTGACATGATCGCATGGACCTCCTTCCTTGTGGTCGCATGGTTCTCTTTCTCCTTGGGGCTGGCTAGTTGGTCCTTCCCTTCTTGTTTTTCCAATGCTTCAAATCTGAGAACTGATGCGGATCTACTAGCAAGCTAGCTGAACCCCGTTGCTCTGGCCCTGATCTTTCACGATACGCCTTGTTGGATGCTCTCTCCAAGATAAACCTTCTCCCACGCACACCGCAGCACGTGAACAAAGGGTAGAGAAACTGAAGTTTCAGCGAGTAGAATCCAACACCACAATTGGATTCAACACACCAAGAGCAATTCCTCGATGGAAATCTCAAGAACACGCCAACAATGGCCACCAAACCATGGTAATTTTTTGGTTTCTATTTCTCAAATCCAAGTCTAAGTTACAATGGGGCTAAGGCCCTGGCCTTATATTGGTGCACAATGCACGGCCTTGATTACAACTGATGCGGATACAGACAAGATTAGTACTTTTCAATCAAATACATTATTTCACTGGAAAGAAGTATTGAGCCGCATCAAATATTGCCAGGTGAATTTGTTTCTTAATGAATTTCCTTCTATTCGTGGGAACCATATACTACCTTATGCCAAATTCCTGTTTATTATTAGGTTTGAATATTATGGTGATTCCGAGGCCAAAGCAATGGAGAAGCACAAGGAGGGTAATCATATTTGCTACCAAGAACAAAAAGCTCAAAGCCCATGGGAATGGAAAGGAGAAAGCCAAGCAGGCCATGCAGTTGATCAAGGAGGAAAGAAGCCCATGCAGTGGGAGAGCAAAAGGGAGGAGCCCAAGGACTTAAACTACAAGTTTTGGATAAGATTTTCAAGGCAAATTCGGACTTCCTACGTGCTCAAACCAATTCAAACTCGGATTCAACTCGGATTCGGTTCGGGATAGCCTGACAGGCAGTTACTAAAAAAGGTCATAACTTTCACAAACGGAGTCCGATTCAGGTGTTCTTGTACTCGTTGGAAAGATGATTTCAAGGGCTACGCAATGGATCTGGTCCCACCTTCAAATTCGTCACGGATGAAAAGTTATGACCAAAACAATATGACGGGTGAAAAATATAGTTTCCTTTTTATGAGAGTTCGTATCTAAAACCATATAGGGTTGAGTTGTAATTGGTTTGGGGACCATATGGACGTCCCAAGGGGCTATATAAGCCTTGTATTGGCAGCCTTTAGGGCTCAGACCACGTTTGAGAAAAATCAATCTACTAAAGTTTGTTCGAGTTTAGCATGGCTGCCGATGTTCCATAGGGAATTAGGAGCGTTCTTTTCAATCAAGATCGTTCAGCCTTTCCGCTGGGAATTGGGTGCACGATAGATCTTCGCTTGGTGGTCGGCGAAATCAACACGAGTGTGTTTTGGCGGATTAAAGAGTGTTCGTCCCTTGCACTGGCATTGGAGGATCATTGCGATTCATCAAGACTCCCGTGAGTATCCATCCTACGTCGAGAAGATCGGGCGACCCCGTATCATCTTGGTATCAGAGCGCGGTTTACTCAGTAGGATCTTATCCCTTTAAATTTCAGTATTTACTTGTTGTCCTATAGTCCATAAACCAAAAACACAAAAAAAAAATCCAAACCCTAGTTTTGCATCTGCTATTTTCGTGAGTTTTATTAAGTCTTGATCCATTAGAAATTTTGTTTACGTGCTGATCTTTGTGTTCCTTCGCGTAACTTGATCTTGTGTCCCCATAAAACAAAAAAGGTAGATTCAATTTACTCTTGAAGTTGAGTCCGTATCCATAACTCCTCCCAGATCAATCTGAGAATCCTAGTCGGTTTTGGCTAGCTATCCACTTCCAAATCCGTGTGGAAGTTGCCATCCGAAACCAACTCTAGGGAGGTGTTAGTGTTTGCGTTGACTTCCTTGAACACCATATGGCCGAACACCACACATATGAGCTTCACTTATATCCTTTGAATACTTGAGACTAGTCATTGATATTGCATTGAGGGCTGCTCCTGAATACTCCTAACTGAACATTGGGCTTGTACATCACTCATCTCGGCCGATAAAAAAAATTCAAATTTTAGAGAGAAAAAAAGTTTGTGACCCATATACCTCAATAGACTCATAACAGTGAGTTGAACATATTTGGGTCAGTGGCTCGGTAGCAAAAAAAAAAGAGGCAAGCAAAAAAAAGAGTGAAAAAAAGGTGAGGAGGCTGATTTGGGTGAGTGGTTCTAGCTCCTATTTGGATGAGTGATTTGAGCAATCTTGCACCCTCTATTCTTGTTATTGTAATTGGCTAGCGTCTCTCCTAGTACTTGATGCAAACGAGCTATTGTTCCTATTTGTTCCCATCTAGCTCATTCCTTTGTTGCATTGAGTCACATTGATCTTTGCGTGTGCGTTCATACACTTCACTTATATCTATTGGATCAGCACATAGGCAATATTTTCTAGCATGGATTATTACTTAATTTTACAACATCGTGAAATTCAGATCGTGTAGGATAAATACTTCCTAACCAAGCTCCACAAAATATCCTTTGCTGTGCAAGTGTGAGTCACTTTTAAATCCGCTTGATCATCACTTGTTATTGTAGCCACCACCAAGTGTAAGTTTCGTTTGGCCTCAATTCACTTCGGAAAGGTAAGAACTTTACTTGGTTGAAGAAAAGCGAGATTGAGTGACTCCACATATTACCCGTATATTTGTGGCTTTTGTATCTTCTTTGTGCTACTAACCATGTTAGGTGGAGACGACAACATGGGAGAAGAGCATGGTTTGAATTCCTCGGTGACTCGTTTTCAACATTAGGCATCAAGAAGTACATTGCAACAAGAGCTCCAATCAGGCACCACTGCTAAGCATGTACAACTTAAGGCGGATATGCAGGATTTCCGTATTGAGCTCAATCAACAAATGATGGTGTTACGCAAAAACATCGTGAATGATATTGTGCAAGCACTTCATCCACAACAAGAAGAAGATAGCTCTGTTCCTTTCTATGGCAGTGATGATCCAGAGGAGTATCTTGAATGGGAATGACGAATGGAGAAAGTGTTTAGATTTCAGAAACTTTCCAAAGACCAAGAGGTGATGCATGCCACGAGGGAGTTTGAAGACTATGCTTATAGTTGGTGGCAACAACTAAGTGGAAAATAATTCATTAAATCTTGGTCAGATTTGAAGGCGTTCATGAGAAGCGAGTTTGTGCCATCCTGTTATGCACAAGAATTGCTTCACCATCTGGAGAATATCACCCAAAGGAGTAATAATGTTCAAGATTACTATTATGAGTTGAAGCATGCATTGCGTCGTGCCGGTGTCACAAGTGCATTAAGGGAGAAGGCATATTTCAAAGAAGGCTTGAATTTTGAGATCGCCACTGCACTTCATGGTAAATATTTTTGTAGCATGCATGACCTTGTGAATTGCGCTATTGAGCAGGAGAAGAGACTTTTGGAGAGGCATACACCACAGTTCTATCCAAGTCCATTCTTCAATTCTTATGCTGTTATTGGTGTGTCATGTGAGAAGATGACCGAGCATGGGACTTTCCCTTCGGTAAAGGAGACATCTTGTGCTGCTCCAATGACACATACAACAATTGAGATGCATCAAAACCCATGTGAGAATGAGAGCCACATAGCCAAATTGAGTGAGAGTGTTAAAAAGAGCGAACTGTGTGATCCCATCATATGTGAGTTTGAGAGCATCCAAATTGAGAGTATGAAAGATACACCAAAAGAAAAGAGAGAAGTAGAAGATAGACAAAGTGAGGTTGATTTTGAAACTAACACATTAATGTCTACTTCTAGTGTTGTTTCTCACATTGTGCAGGTTGAAATTAAAGATGAGGAGTTAAACATTCAACAACCAGCATCATTGGAAGTCAAAGATGAGGAGATAACCACGATTGAAAATGAAGTACTTGCTGTTCCGTTATTACATCATGATGATTTAATACCTACAACACCAACATCAACTGAGGAGAACAATAAAGGTAACAATATTGGTGCTGAAATTAATTGTGAAACGGTGAGTACTTATGAGAACTCATATGTGCGAATGAAAATTCCATGTTCTGAAATTTCTTTGCTCAATTTACATAATGTGGAATTGATTACTCATAAGGAAGTTCTTACTCGAATATCTCCTAGTGATTCTTTGTACTATCATGTTTGATGATCCTAAAGAGCTATCTAGTGTGGTTGAGAATCTTGCTGAAATTTCATGTTTAAAATCACTAGTTAGTACCTATGCCTACACTTTCAAGTTCAATTTGATCGGAGATTATGGTGTAGATGACAAATTTCATGTTTACAGAATCTGCATTACATGTGAGAAGCTTGCTGAATTCTCGTGATCGGCGTTCCAGCCCCGGACGTGTGGATACCGGTGGAGGCGCTGCTCGTTGCGGCGTTGATCGGCATCAACAACCTACAGATTCAATCTGTTCGTGGCGTGGTTGATCGCGTGGAGGAGACGATCTGTTCGGGACGATCGGCTACTTGCACTACTACCTTGACGCGCGTGGTTGGATCGGCTTCTCCAACTCGTCTTCCGCTGCGCTGCGCGTCTAGTGGTAACGATCCATGATCCCTCCTTAAGCATGATGTCCTTGTGTGCGCGGTAGAAAAGTTTTGTTTTCTGCTTCCGTAGCCTACGCGCATTCCTTCAGTGGTATCAGAGCCATCTTGCTTAGTTTGCGATCTGGATCAGCGCATATGTTGATATGCGGTAGTAGTAGATTGGATCTATTACAGTCTAGATCAGTCGGTTCATGTGATGAATCGGTGGTAGCACGGGTTGATGAGATCAATCGGTGAATAGGGGTTGGATGAGGCGCATATTGTATCACAACTAGTGCCCTAGAGATTGTCTCGGATCGGCATAAGGTGGTTATGTCGAATACTAGTAGGATATGAATCTGATAGCCTCGGGCCAATGGAACTACTAGTGCCCTAGAGATTGTCTCGGATCGGCATAAGGTGGTTATGTCGAATACTAGTAGGACATGAATCTAATAGCCTCGGGCCAATGAAAAACTAGTGTCCTAGAGAATGTCTCGGACCGGCATAAGGTGGTTATGTCGAATACTAGTAGGTTATGGATCTGATAGCCTTGGCCCAGTGGAAAAACTTGCGTCCTAGAGAATGTCTCGGATCGGCATAAGGTGGTTGTGCCGAATAGTTTTTCCATTGCGATTTCATAGATTGGATCTGAAACCCGCGGGGGGCGGCCCCCCCTCGACCCCCCGCCCGCTGACCGGCCAGCGGGACCGCCGTGTGCGTACCCCCCTTGTATAGCGTCATGGGTTCACATCGTTAGGTAGAATGCGATTCTACGTCTAACTTGTTTTTGCAGGGAATGGTGTGAATAGTATGGCCCTATAGCTTATTGGAATGTATGATATGTATGTGATGCATGTAACATTCGTTCATGGCCTGCGTGTCATGATTATTTCAGCTATTGTTAGCTGTCTATATTGTATTTAACGACCTGCGTGTCGACCTTAATGATTGAATCTATCTTTGTAATCTTCAATTTCTAGCTATTATAGGTAGTAGTCTAGTTTTGAGGTGACAGGGATTACAAGCATGGTGGCCCTAAAGGAGTGATGTGGAGGATGGAGATCGTCTACACCTTCATGGAGATGGATATCACCATTTTTTGGGCCATACTATTTCACACTTAAATGTGTTTATCTGTGATGTTATCTATCTTATTCTTATGCAATGATATATGTGATATGTTGCTATGGTAGGATAGAATCCCTCATAAAAATTAGGTGTTAATGCCCTTCCATATGCTGCACCAAAAGATAATGATCACTGTATGGTAGGTCTACCAAAGTAGAGTGCCGTCGATTATCATCATTATTTGGGGTAGATGTCGGACATCTACATGCGGAAGCATTTGGTTTACTTAACGAGGTTATCAAAACAGTTTTGGACCTTGGGGCATAGGTTGGGGCCGGGGCATACTGATGTCACGCAACAAGCAAGAGTCACATAGGGATGTGATTAGCAAGGTGTTGCTTACCCATGTCACTAGTTTTTTAGCCGTGATGCCAAAGCTCACTAGGAATTAGTGAAATGAGGATCTTGACCCACTATGTAACTTAGAGGGAGTTTTGTTGCAAAACACATAGTGGGAGTCTTTTGTTAAATAGTTTAATAAAAGATGAACATAAACATAGTGCTAAACTTTGCATATTCTTGTGTTGTAGATCATGTCAGCTAACGCCGCATCCAGTACTTTTAATTTGCGATCTATTCTTGAGAAAGAAAAACTCAATGGAACAAACTTTATGGATTGGTATCGCAACTTGAGAATTGTTCTCAAGCAAGAGCGCAAGGAGTATGTCCTTGAGTCTCCTTACCCCGATGACTTGCCTGATAATGCTACTGCGGCTGCACGGAGAACTTATGAGAAGCAAACTAATGATTACCTTGATGTGAGCTGTCTCATGCTTGCCACAATGTCCTCTGAGCTTCAGAAGCAATATGAGAACACAGATGCCTACAATATCATTGTGGGGTTGTGTGGTATGTTTGAGAACCAAGCAAGGGCTGAGAGGTTCAACACTTCAAAGTCCTTGTTTGCGTGCAGGCTTGCAGAAGGGAATCTCGTCAGCCCTCATGTGATTAAGATGATTGGCTACATTGAGAGTCTGGAAAAGCTTGGTTTTCCCCTTAGCCAAGAGTTGGCTACTGATGTGATTCTCCAGTCGCTCCCCCCGAGCTTTGAGCCATTCATACTGAACTATCACATGAACAACATGGACAAGACCTTGGCTGAGTTGCATGGGATGCTAAAAGTTGTCGAGGAAAGCATTAAGAAAAGCACCAATCATGTGATGATGATGCAGAAAGGCAAGGGCAAGCCCAATATAAAAAAAGGCGCGGTCAAAAGAAAGTTAGCTCCCGATGAGATCGCGAGCAGTTCTAAGGCCAAGCAAGTCAAGAAGGGCCCTACTCCTGATGCAGATTGTTACTACTGTAAGCAATCAGGACATTGGAAAAGGAACTGCCCAAAGTACTTGGAGGATCTTGAGAAGAAGAAGGGAAGTGCGACTTCCACTCCAGGTATAAATGTTATAGAAATCAATCTTGCTACTTCATCCACTGATTCTTGGGTATTTGATACCGGATCGGTTGCTCACATTTGCAAATCGTTGCAGGGGCTAAGAAGAAGTAGAAGTTTGAGGAGGAGCGAAGTGGATCTTCGCGTTGGCAATGGAGCAAAAGTTGCTGTGGTTGCTGTTGGCACCATGCCATTATCTTTACCTTCAGGATTAGTTTTGGAATTGAATAATTGTTATTGTGTTCCATCTCTTTCCAAGAACATTATTTCTGCTTCATGTTTGCAAGCAGAAGGTTATGACTTTAGATCTGTGGACAATGGTTGTTCTCTTTATTTCAAAGATATGTTCTATTGTCATACTCCATTGGTGAATGGGTTATATGTTCTTAATCTTGAAGGGTCACCGGTCTATAACATTAATGCAAAGAGGCAACGTCCGAATGATTTGAATCCCACGTTTATTTGGCACTGTCGCTTAGGCCACATAAATGAGAAACGCATGGAGAAGCTCCATAGAGATGGTATTCTACACTCATTTGATTTTGAATCATTTGAGACATGCGAATCTTGTTTACTTGGCAAGATGACAAAGGCACCTTTCACCGGTCAAGGTGAACGGGCAAGTGACTTATTGGCACTCGTACATTCTGATGTATGTGGACCAATGAGCTCAACAGCCAGAGGTGGTTTTCAGTACTTCATAACTTTTACTGATGACTTTAGTAGATATGGGTATATCTACCTGATGAAGCATAAGTCTGAATCCTTTGAAAAGTTCAAAGAATTCCAAAATGAAGTGCAAAATCATTTAGGCAAGACAATCAAGTTTCTACAATCTGATCGTGGAGGCGAGTATTTGAGCCATGAGTTTGGCAATCATTTGAGGGATTGTGGAATTGTTCCACAGTTGACTCCGCCAGGAACACCTCAATGGAATGGGGTATCTGAACGGAGAAATCGCACCTTATTAGATATGGTGCGCTCCATGATGAGCCAAAGTGATCTTCCGTTGTCTTTTTGGGGGTACGCTCTTGAAACAGTCGCTTTCACACTAAACAGGGTTCCATCAAAATCAGTAGAAAAGACACAATATGAGATGTGGACAGGACAATGTCCTAGCTTGTCTTTTCTTAAGATTTGGGGATGTGAGGCTTATGTAAAACGTTTACAATCTGATAAGCTCACTCCTAAGTCTGATAAATGCTTCTTTATCGGGTATCCTAAGGAAACAAAAGGATATTACTTCTATAATCGAGAAGAAGGCAAAGTGTTTGTCGCCCGGCATGATGTCTTCTTAGAGAAAGAGATTCTCTCAAGAAGGGATAGTGGGAGCACGGTGCAACTTGAAGAAATTCGAGAAACACCTGAAAACGTTTCAGCTCCTACAGAACCACAACAGGATGAACAATCTGTTGAAGAACCTGTTGTGGACACACCGGCACCACGTAGGTCAGAGAGGTCACGTCGTGCACCTGAGAGGTACATGTTCTTGACTACTCAACAACGGGACATATTGTTGTTAGACAACGATGAGCCTAAGACCTATGAAGAAGCGATGGTGGGACCAGACTCTGAGAAATGGCTTGAAGCCATGAGATCCGAAATTGAATCCATGCACAGTAATCAAGTTTGGAACTTGGTTGATCCTCCTGATGGTGTTAAAACCATTGAGTGCAAATGGGTTTTCATGAAAAAGTTAGACATATATGGAAATGTTCACATCTATAAAGCGCGATTGGTGGCCAAAGGTTTCAAACAAATTCAAGGTGTTGATTATGATGAAACTTTTTCGCCCGTCGCAATGCTAAAGTCTATTCGGATCATTCTAGCGATTGCTGCATATTTCGACTATGAAATATGGCAAATGGATGTCAAAACAACTTTCCTTAATGGAAATCTGAGTGAGGATGTGTACATGACACAGCCCACAGGTTTTGTCGATCCGCAATCAGTTGGAAAGATATGCAAGCTGCAAAGATCCATTTATGGATTAAAGCAGGCATCTCGGAGTTGGAACATTCGTTTTGATGAAGTAATCAAAGGGCTTGGTTTCATCAAGAACGAAGAAGAGCCTTGTGTTTACAAAAAGGCTAGTGGGAGCGCACTCGTATTTCTGGTCTTATATGTGGATGATATATTACTGATCGGAAATGACATTCCTATGCTCGAATCTGTTAAGTCTTCATTGAAAAATAGTTTCTCTATGAAAGACTTAGGAGAGTCGGCATATATTCTGGGCATCAAGATCTATAGAGATAGATGAAAAAGGCTAATTGGATTAAGCCAAGATACGTACATTGACAAGGTGTTGAAAAGGTTCAACATGCAGGATTCCAAGAAAGGCTTTCTACCTATGTCACATGGTATAAATCTTAGCAAGAATCAGTGTCCTAGTACACCTGATGAGCGGGATAAAATGAATGTGATTCCATATGCTTCGGCTATTGGGTCCATTATGTATGCCATGCTTTGTACACGTCCAGATGTCTCGTATGCTTTAAGTGCTACAAGTAGATACCAGTCAGATCCAGGTGAAAGTCACTGGATTGCCGTAAAGAACATCTTGAAGTACTTGAGAAGAACTAAAGATGTGTTCCTCGTCTATGGGGGTGAGGAAGAGCTCGTTGTAAATGGTTACACCGATGCTAGCTTCCAAACTGACAAAGATGATTTTAGATCGCAATCTGGATTTGTGTTCTGCCTGAATGGCGGTGCGGTGAGCTGGAAGAGTTCCAAGCAGGAGACGGTTGCTGATTCTACAACGGAAGCCGAGTACATAGCAGCTTCTGAAGCTGCTAAAGAGGCTGTTTGGATCAAGAAATTTGTTTCTGAGCTTGGTGTGATGACTAGTGCCTCCAACCCAATGGACCTCTACTGTGACAATAGTGGGGCCATTGCGCAAGCCAAGGAGCCTAGATCGCACCAGAAGTCAAAGCACATTTTACGACGATTTCATCTCATCCGCGAGATAGTGGAAAGAGGCGATGTGAAGATATGCAAAGTACAAACGGATTTGAACATTGCAGATCCGTTGACAAAGCCGCTTCCCCAGCCAAAGCATGAGGCTCACACTAGGGCAATGGGTATTAGATACCTACATGGTTGACTCTAGTGCAAGTGGGAGACTGTTAGTGATATGCCCTAGAGACAACATGGAGATGTTATATATCACATACTATGTTTATGATGCATTACTTTGTTCCTTGAAATAGACATTATCATTATTGATCAATAAGTATGTGACTTATTCATGAGACTCTTAATGCTTAAATGTTGCTATTTCTAAATGATCTCTGATCATATATCATATGAGGAACAAATATGATTCAAAGATCAGCATATGTATTGATTGATGATCATGTCTCATGGATCATGGTATGGTGATACCAAATCAATAATATGGACATGTGTTAGTGAACATATGTTGGATAGACCCGCCATGAGACACTGCAGAGATTCCATGTGTCATCAGTTGGTCTCAAGTAGTGTTTATGTAGAATCCTTAGACTTGAGATCATCATGGTTCCCAACATGCGTAGTAGCTTATTTTGGGACTACTAAACACTACTCCGTAACTGGGTAGTCATAAAAGTAGTCTTCGGGTTTGCCATGAAACATGTAGTGGGATGTGAATGATCAAGATAGAATTTGCCCCTCCTTATGGGAGAGATATCTCTGGGCCCCTCGATGTAATGGATTATGAAAGTGCATGGCCATGCCAAGGTGATTGAGGAGTCAATCACAAGTTTATAATCCATCACGGAATCGAGAGAGTGATTGAGCTATTAAGAGGATGACACAGGTCTCGCCTTGAGCTCAATCTATATCGTGAGGCAAAGGGATTCGTACATGAGAACATTACAGGTTCAGCCGATATGATCTTTACGTATACTTTGGGGTTAATATGTCTTACTAGAGGCCGCTATTAACAGGGTGACCGGAAAGGTGTTTCCGGGTCACAACCAAGTATACGTGAACCTACAGGGTCACACACTTAACGGGTTGGAACACTAATTCGAATATGATTCGGATGTGGGCTCTTTTCGGATAGAGATCCGAATAGACTCCTATTGGGCCTCGGTCCACAAGGCCCAAGTGAGGAGGTCTATATATATGGTGGCGAGGGGCTGAGGGTTCACGTGCTTCTATTCTCCCGAGCCAAACCCTAGCCGCCACCTCCCGAGCCAAACCCTAGCCGCTCACGAGTGCTAGTACACTCGCGATCGGCGTTCCAGCCCCGGACGTGTGGATACCGGTGGAGGCGCTGCTCGTTGCGGCGTTGATCGGCATCAACAACCTACAGATTCGATCTGTTCGTGGCGTGGTTGATCGCGTGGAGGAGACGATCTGTTCGGGACGATCGGCTACTTGCACTACTACCTCGACGCGCGTGGTTGGATCGGCTTCTCCAACTCGTCTTCCGCTGCGCTGCGCGTCTAGTGGTAACGATCCATGATCCCTCCTTAAGCATGATGTCCTTGTGTGCGCGGTAGAAAGGTTTTGTTTTCTGCTTCCGTAGCCTACGCGCATTCCTTCAGCACATTGATATTCCTATCGATAGGCTGCGTACATCCCGTCAATTGCATTGAAACAGTCTGATCTTGGACGGATTCGAGGAGAGTTGGCGTACTTTTTGCTGACTCAAGTCATAAAGCCAGGAGGACGGTTCCACTGCGCACCATAATTTCTTATTGGTCTTATCACTAAGTGCAAATGCAGTGTAGATATTTTGTAACTGTGCATTTGTTAATGTATATTTTATTTGAATTCAATTAATTGATTTGCGAAATGGATGCATGCTTTATGTTTGTGAAATGAAGTGCGATGTCAATTGGATGTTTTATGTCTTTGAAATGAATTGAGATGTGAAATGTATCTGAAAGGAAATGAGATGTGTGAATTGTATGTTTTTTGTCTGTGATTATCTGCTTGTTTCAGAGGGCATGGCTAGCATTTCATGAGGCTAGCCAATAAACAGAAATAGATTTTGATTTAGGAGGAAGGAATATCACAGACGGTTTTTAAGTAAAAACCGTCTATGATATGTCTCACAGACGGTTTTTCATTAAAAACCGTCTGTGATATCTGATAATCACAGACGGTTTTTAATGAAAAACTGTCTGTGATATCTAATAATCACAGACGGTTCGAAAACCGTCTGTGATAACCTTCGATTATCACTGACCCATAAATTCAGACGGTTCAGAAAACCGTCTGTGATGACGTTTCTGAACTGTCTGTAATCTGGATTTCTGTAGTAGTGGAGTGTGTTAGAGTATATCCACCCTTCATTATCAAGAAAGTTTGCTCATAGTTATTCGAATAGCTCCTTTCTTTGGATTTGTTAGAAATTAGTTTTTCTTTTCATACTAATCTGCTACAAGGAACGGACGTATGTAAATGTTGGCTAATAACAACATAACCATGTCCACTTCTATAGATTATGAGTTTAAAATGGATCATAAAATTAAATGATTTCAAATAGATAGCTTCAACATATATATTTTTACACAATAATCATATTAGTTCCACTAGCTCGTATCCATTTTAAATTTATGAACTCCAAATATATTTTCGCCAGGAACTCAGTAAGCATTTTTTAACAAAATTTTGAAACTTTGATCAATGGAAATTTCAAGACATCGTAACAAATCATAACACTTAATCTGCCCAAAAGGATTTTGAGATCCCAACAATGATATATTTATGATTTTAGAAATTTACATAAAACGTGATTATGGTTTAAGTTTATATTCCATTAACATGATAACTTAATTTCTATCCATAAAATCTTGAATCCATGGCATTTCATATTTTCTCAATCTCAGTCTCTTAATTTTATAGTTGCTTCACATTAATTAATTTCATTTGAAAAACTATTCTACTAGAGTCATTGAAGTTCCCCCATTTAAATTGAAGCTTAATTTGGAGCTAATCAATGAAATGCATTTACCAATTGGGAGTCTCCACCAGTTCTGTCAGTGATGACCCCGTACCCATACTCCATGGCATGCCTCACCCCTCTCCTGCTCGCAACGCAGAAACCCTCCCCCCGCGCCTCCACCTCTGTCGCCACGTCCGTCTCCCACCCTTCCGCCTCGCCGAATGGGTCAACACCGGCGCGGGCGACCACCGGCGGTATGACCAGCGTCGGCTGACGGAATAAATCATGTTTAATTAGTTTGGTTAGTGCATGCATGGAGTTACTTAGTTTGTTCAGTGCATGCATGGAGTTACTTAGTTTATGCATGGCGTTACTTCATTTAGTACTTAGTCTGTTGTGGAGACGTTTTTGACGTTTTGATGTTTTGGTGTTTTGACATTACCAGTTGTACCTCCTATAAATATTTGGCAATGCAATGCAAAGAGGTGAAGCTGATTCTGTAGCACCAAAAACCGTGTTAAGACCCATTGCTTTGCGTGAGTTCAGTGTGTGCTTGTGTTCTAAACTCTTTCATTTGGTATCAGAGCCAGGTGGTTGACGCGATTCCGACGATGTCGCTGCAGGCAGGAGATCGGAGCAGGTCCCCGCTACGTCGCTATCGAGGGCGTTCACCGTTGCCGGTGGGGTACCGGCGCCAACGACAACGGGAGGTCGTTGTGCAGCGCACGGTGAGAGAAGTCGGAGGATCGGCGTCATTCCCGACCTTGACACGCACAAACTACGCAGAATGGAGCCTAATGATGAAGGTGATGTTGCGTGTGCGTGGCCTTTGGAACGTTGTTCAGCACGGCGTTGACGACAAGCAAGAGGATCAAATGGCGATGGAGGCCATACTGAAGGCCGTCCCGCACGAGATGATCCAGACGCTGGCGGTCAAGCCGAGCGCCAAACACACGTGGACGCGGTCAGGGCGATGAGAATCGGCAGCGACCGCGCACAGAAGGCCAAGGTGTAATCTCTGCGCAAGGAGTATGAGGCAATTGCGTTCCGCGACGGCGAGACGATCGACGACTTCGCGCTTCGACTCACCAACTTGGTGACTAATCTCCTGGAGCTCGGGCATGACATCGACAAGGTCAAGGTAGTAGAGAAGTATCTACGGGTTGTTCCATCTAAATACTCGCAGATAGCTCTATCTATCGAGACCTTGCTCGACCTCTCCACCATCACCGTCGAGGAGGTCTCTGGGAGATTGAAGGCGGTGGACGATCGGGATCCAGATACGTCGGCGAGCGGCAGCCTCTACCTCACCGAGGACATGCTTGGAGAGGCGTTGGAGCGCCTCAAGTTGCGGCACCATGGTGAATCATCCTCGAAACCGCAACGTGGCGGTAGTGGAGGACGACGTCGTGGGCGTGGAGCGCGCAGGATACCAGGCAGTGGATCGAGCGCGCCAGAAGGCAAAGGAGGCGCCCGTGATATCTCGGGTGACGAGTGCAAGAACTGTGGTCGCTTTGGCCATTGGGCTAGGGACTGCAGGCAACCCAAGAAACAACAGCTGCACCTTGCTCAGGATGATGACAACGATGATGAGCCGGTGCTGATGATGGCACAAGTGTGCGCCCTCACGGCAACGAGGCAAAGCAGTGCCTCCCTGCTTCACCTGGAGGAGCCACGAGCCCAAGTCTGTCTGGGCGCTGAAGACGACGGCGTGCACCAAGAAGGCTAGTACCTCGACACGGGGGCATCGAACCACATGACGGGGCAAAGGGAATTCTTCGCCGAGCTCGACACCGGAGTTGTTGGCACCGTCAAGTTTGGTGACGACTCCGTTGTGGAGATCCGTGGCCTTGTCATCGTTATTTTTGCCGGGCGCAGTGGTAAACATCGAGTGCTCACCGGTGTCTACTTCATCCCTAAGGTGAAGAACAACATCGTGAGCATTGGCCAACTCGATGAAAATGGCTCACGGGTGTTGATTGAAGATGGCGTTGTAACACCCCAGGACCCACATTACCCTGGGATGCCACTAAAACCACTCCACAACTAGCTAATTTACAAGATAAATTAAACTGGCAACAATTACTGAACAAGATAGTATAAGCGGAAGCATAAACAACAAAGGAATAACAGGATAGTGATAACAATTCAATGTTTAAAACATCCTCCAACATTTTAATCTAAAACATAGTTCACAAATTTAAAATTATTAAGTTAATGTAAACAAAGCTATGCAAAGGTCTAGAATCTTTTCAACTTTATTACAGCATAAAAATATAATTCACGTGCATCAGTGTGGTGCCGCTCTACCCTTCCCATGCATGCTCAAAGTCCACCTGTAGGGAGGGGGAAACAAGGGTAAGATAAAATCTCAGCAAGCAAACTGTTTAACAGGCTAATTAAACTACAATAGTTTAATCATCAACATTTAATCTTCCACAAATAACAATGTTTATATCCTCAACCTCAAATCACATCAACGACGGTAAAGCATTAGCAAATAAATCTTATTTGACTACTTTAAAACCTCAACCACTACCACTACCAAAGACAATAAAGCATATGTATGTTTTACTTCAATACTTTACTATTTCTCACATCCACAATTGCTATCAGAATTACTACAAGAGAAAAGAATCTCATGCCACAATCACAACCCTTATCATACACAAGGGACGAACCCCATTCCACGACCACATCCACAATCCCCATACCACAAATAGCTCACATGAGCCAATTCCACATCACAACTATGAAGTTGTATATTCCATATAGTAACTTCACCACAATATATTGCATATGTATGCAAATGATCTTTCCACAATGCAATGCAAATGAATGCTTTCATGCTATGCTCGTATTACGGCAATATACGATGTTGTACCGGTACGGTCGCGACTAGGTGCGACGACACCCACATATGCAAATGTCATGATGTGATATGAATGATATGATAATCATAAACCACATGAATTCCAACCTCAAAGGAGCATCAACATGCTCACAACATATCCACAACCACATATCCACCACATATTTGTTTTCATATTCCGCAATAGCACACTAAACAAATTTCCACATGATTACGAGCAAATTATCCACACATATCAATTGATCAATAATTGCTACCATCACAACCACAAGTATTCACTAAGAATACTACCACTTAGACCAAAATATACTCGTAAAGGTTTCTACCCCACAACTATATACATTCACCAAAAACAATCCCGCATATCCACAATTAATCCATCAAGATCATAAGCAATTGAATTCATAAAAATACTACCATCTGGACCACGTTAAGGAAACATGTAACAAAGACATAGCATCACCAATTAATAGAATTAATTAATGTGAAGGTAGAATAATTAACGAGTTAAACAGTAGCACATCCGCTACATTTACTTGCCTCAACCGTTGAAGCGAAGCAGTCACGTGTGCTCAGGAGCAAAACCACCTGTCTACAAAGTATCTCTCAGCACAATGCTACAGCAAACAAAGCGCGACTTAAAGATTAAAGACGTCGCTAGAACCCCGAACCCGCACGTACTCCTCTCCACTTAATGATTCAACAATCTGCCCACTTCAGCAGCGCTGCTTAATATTTTTGTATCTTTAACAATATAAAGCCAAATACAGTAAATGATATATCTCTAGATTCCTCACTTAAATGCCTTCATTTTTCATGTAGATCACATATTTTTATTTTGATCATAGCTAGGTGTAACTTAATGCACAAAACAGAGGAAGTTCTTTGTTCTGGCAGACTGGACAGCAAGATTAAAACGCGTCCCAACAACAGCACAGGGGTCGAAAAAAATATAATTTTTATACAGCAGCTAGATTACTGAATTCCCTACAATTTTCTCAATTGCGACCAAAATCATAAAAAATCATTTGCTACCGACTCTGCTACGCCCAGATCCCGTGGCCAAAAATTCTGAAAAAAATCCAAAAGATGGGTTTCGAAGTCTTCTACAATTTTTCTTTTGGGAAGATCCGCAGGAAAAATCATTTCATGGGTCGAAACCGTGCAAACAAATGCGCTGCGCGAATCAATCTACAGGCAGACAACAGGTAACATCTAATCGGGCAATCAATCTATTAATTCCCTTCAAATTCCGTGCCAAGAACCCTAATTACTCCATAAAACAGAGGGTTTGGGATGGAAAAAAATTACCTAGATGATCCCTTGGGATCACCCCTTTTCTTTCCTCCTCTTCTTCTCCTCCTTCTCTTCTTCTTCCTTCTCTTCCCTTTCTTCTCTTCCCTTCCTTTTTCTCCTTGGCACCAATGGTAGCAGCTATGGGGGAAGATGGGGGCACCAACCAGGGAGGGGAGGGCGGCCAGGAGGGTGGGAAAGGGGAAAAGAGGGGGGCACTAGGGTTAAGGGGGAGGGGTGGTGCGGCCAAGGGGGTGCGGCCACCCCCTTGGGCCTTGGCCCAGGGCGGTCGGCCCACTCCCCAGGTAGCCCACTCTGGGTTTTTAATTTAATTTTTAATTTATTTTATTCATTTTACACTGTTCTACAATTTTTATTTTCCCTTTCCGCGATTTACCGAAAAAATCGGCGACTCCGCGATTATTTTAAGAACTTACGCCGCATCGACGATCAGGGTATTACAGGCGTGCTGTGCATTTGGGATCGACAGCAACGGCTCCTCGCGAAGGTGGCGCGAGGCAAGAATCGACTGTACGTGCTGCACATCAATGTGGCACAGCCAGTCTGCCTTGCAGCCTGACGTGAGGACACGGCCTGGCGCTGGCATGAGCGTTATGGTCATGTCAGCTTCGAGGCGCTCCGGCAATTAGCGCGGAGCGACATGGTGAGAGGGCTTCCCCAGCTGGACCACATCGACTAGTTGTGCGACACCTGTGTCATCACCAAGCAACGAAGGGCGAGCTTCCCAGCACAGGTGAAATACCGTGCATCTGATCTCCTTGAACTTGTTCATGGTGACCTGTGCGGACCAATTGCTCCGACGACTCCTGGCGGGAAGAGGTATTTTTTGTTGCTCGTAGATGATTGCAATCGATACATGTGGATTGTGCTGCTTGCATCCAAGGCAGACGCAGCTACGGCGATCAGGAGGTTCCAGGTCAGCGTCGAGCTTGAGAGCGGTAGGCAGCTGCGTGTTCTTCGGACTGACAATGGTGGCAAGTTCACCACCGTTGAATTCGCCGACAAAGGAGTACGTTGCCATCTGTCTACGCCATATTCACCGCAACAAAATGGCGTCGTCGAGCTGCGTAATCAGACGGTGGTCGCGACGGCGCGCAACTTGCTGAAGTAGCGCGGTATGCCGGCGATGTTCTGGGGCGAGGCTGTGTGCAATGCAGTGTACCTGCTGAACCGTGCACCGACCAAGAGCCTTGCTGGGATGACGCCGTTCAAGGCCTGGGATGGATGGAAGCCAGCCGTGCACTTTCTGCGCACGTTCGGGTGTGTCGTGTACGTGAAGAACCTACGACCACACCTGAAGAAGTTGGAGGACAGGAGCTCCCCGATGATCTTTATCGGCTATGAGGAGAACGCAAAGGCTTACCGTGTGTACGACCCAAGGTCCAAGCGAGTCCATGTCACCAGGGATGTGGTCTTCGATGAGGATGATGCCTGGAGTTGGGAGCAAGCCGAGGACACCAGAGTCGCACCATCAAGCGATTTCATCGTCGAGCACATTTTGACGCAAGAGCAAGTCCTACCTACTCCAATCCAGGGTACACCAGTGTCCTCCGATCATGTCGAGGATGTGGAGTTGCCAGGCGCTAAAGCTAATGAAGCAGAAGGACCGGGCACACCACACGACACCATGGCACCAGGTGGAGTCGAGAGGGGAACACCATCTTCGTACAACTCCAGCAACCTCGACGCCGACTACGACGATGCACCGCTCCGTTTTCGCTTCATTGCGAATATCCTAGGCGATGATGGCCTGGCCCTGGGATTTGCAGTATGGGAGCTGGATGCCAGGGAGCTGAACCTCGTCAATAGCGGTGAACCTCAGACGTTCGTCGAGGCAGAAGAAGATCCCGCATGGCGTGCGGCCATGCGAGATGAGATGGCGGCCGTTGAGGAGAATGGCACCTGGGAGCTGACTGCACTACTCGCTGGACACCGCCCAATTGGCCTAAAATGGGTTTTCAAACTGAAGAAAGATGAGGCTGGTAAAGTGATCAAGCACAAAGCTCGTCTGGTGGCCAAAGGGTACGTGCAACGACATGGTGTCGACTTTGAAGAAGTTTTTGCTCCGGTGGCCAGATTCAAGTCGGTCCGGCTGTTGCTAGCATTGGCGGCACAGAAAGGGTGGCCAGTCCATCATATGGATGTGAAGTCGGCGTTCCTCAATGGCATCTTGACTGAGGAAGTCTATGTTGTGCAGCCGCCTGGGTTCATCGCCGCCGGGCATGAGGATAAAGTCCTACGACCGAGGAAGGCGCTCTACGGCCTTTGTCAAGCACCGTGCGCATGGTACGCCAAGCTGGATGCCACGCTGAAGAAGCTCGGGTTTGAGCAATGTCCTCACGAACCGGCTGTCTACGGTCGAGGACACGGGGGCGTGCGACTGCTTGTTGGAGTTTATGTGGATGACTTGGTGATCACCGTTGCAAATCAAGCCAAGCTCATTGCCTTTAAAAGACAGATGTGTCTGCACTTCAAGATGAGTGATCTTGGGCTCCTTTCCTTCTACCTCGGCATCAAAGTACATCAAGGGAGTTTGAGGATCACACTGGGACAAGGACATTACGCCGAAAGGATTCTTGAAGCGGCTGGGATGCAAGACTGCAACCCGTGCCACACGCCCATGGAGGAGAGATTGAAGCTGAGCCAAGACAGTGAAGCACCACTCGTCGATGCCACTGAGTATCACAGGACCGTTGGGAGCCTTAGGTACCTCGTGAACACTAGACCTGATCTGGCTTTCTCTGTCGGATTCGTCAGTCGGTTCATGGAGCGCCCAACCGAGGATCACTTGGCGGCTGTGATGCGCATCCTCCGCTATTTGGCAGGGACGATTCATCTCGGCTGCAGCTACACCAAAGAAGGACAAGGACGTCGGCTGGTGGGTTACAGTGATAGTGACCACACCGGCGGCTGGTGGGTTACAGTGATAGTGACCACGCCGGCGATATTGACACACGCAAGAGCACGACTGGTGTTCTGTTCTTCCTAGGGGATAACCTGATCACTTGGCAATCTCTCAAGCAAAGAGTGATAGCTTTGTCCTCCTATGAAGCAGAATACGTTGCTGCGACTACCGCTGCAACGCAGGGCATCTGGCTAGCCCGATTACTTGGTGATCTCGAGGGAAAGGGCATCGATGCATTCAAGCTCTGGGTGGACAGCAAGTCTGCCCTTGCACTCAGTAAGAATCCCGTTTTTCACGAGAGGAGCAAACACATACATATGTGTTATCATTTCATCAGGGAATGCATGGAGAACGAGAGCATTGTTGCTAATTTCATCAGCACAAGAGACCAGCTCGCTGACATATTAACGAAAGCATTAGGGCGAGTGAGATTCCAGGAGCTGCGAGCAAGGATTGGAATGGTCGACGTCAAGATGCTGCACAAGATTTAGGGGGCAAATTGACGGAATAAATTATGTTTAATGAGTTGGTCAGTGCATGCATGGAGTTACTTAGTTTGTTCAGTGCATGCATGGAGTTACTTAGTTTATGCATGGCGTTACTTCATTTAGTACTTAGTCTGTTGTGGAGACATTTTTGACGTTTTGATGTTTTGGCGTTTTGACGTTACCAGTTGTACCTCCTATAAATATTTGGCAATGCAATGCAAAGAGGTGAAGCTGATTCTGCAGCACCAAAAACCGTGTTAAGACCCATTGCTTCGCGTGAGTTCAGTGTGTGCTTGTGTTCTAAACTCTTTCATCAGCGGCCTGCCCCTCACGGCCGCCTTCGCTGTCGCCTTCTTCTCCTCAGCTAATTTGTTCCCCGTCCCCTTGAACGCCTGCAGGACGACCACCGAAGGAGGCAGCAACTGGTCCCTGTTGCTCGTCTGCTGCTGCCTCTCGCCCTCGACGAGCGCGACGCTCACGCCCACCGGGTGCACCTTCTTGATGACCCTCGCCAGAGGCAGCCCGGCGGCGGAGATCACCTGCGCAGCCGACGTCGGGGAGCAGAGGGACATGAGCACCTTGCCGATCAGGACGTGCACGAGGCGGGCGAAGGCGACGACGACGGAGCACAGAAACTCAACGCTGTGGAGCATCGCCTCTACCGATCGATCGCCGGAGAAGGAGAAGGAGATGGAGAGCATGAGATGAGGAGGTGGCTTGCGTGCTTTGGTTTGGTTTATGTATGTTGGTGACGGGGATGGTGCTTTTGCACAAGGACAGTGATGGAGTTGTGGCTGCCTATTCGCCTCTATCTCGCGCTCGGCGCCGCGGAGGACGCACGCCAGGTGCTCGACGGCTTGCCCCGGGCCAGCACCTTCTCGTGGAACACGCTCCTCCACGGGCATGTCTGCCGGGGTCGTGGCGAGGCTGGCGGTGCGGTCGCGGATGGGTTTGTGGAGATGCGCACCGCCGGGGCCGACGCGAAGGAGTACACGTACGGGTGCGTCCTCAAGTCGATCTCTGGGAGCACCTAGCCGTCGATGGCCATGGCCACTGCCACGCACGCGATTCTGGTCAAGAACGCGTTCGTGGGTGCTCCGGGAATACTGCTGACCGGGCTTTTGGACGTCTACTTCCAGTGCGGGAAGATGAAGCTGGTGGTGAGGGTGTTTGAGGAAATGCAACAAAGGGATGTAGTTGTGTGGGGGGCGCTGATTGCCGGGCTCGCACACAAGGGGATGAAGAGGGAGGCGCTGGAGCATTTCCAGTGGATGGTGGAGGACGGGGTCAAGGTGAACTCCGTGGGGTTCACCTCGATCGTGCAGATCCTTGAAAATCGCAAACAATTGCATCATTTAACACCTAGACCCTATAATTAACACTTTAGTCAATTCCAACATATGAAAACTACCGTGCTGAGGGCACTCCCAACCCATAGTTTCCATGGGTAGTTTCTAGAGGAGAGAGAGGGCATTAAATGTACAATAGAAACTACCCTCCCCAACCCACAGTTTCCATGATAGTTTCTTTATAGTGAAAAATTTAATAGCAGTACAAAAGGAGCTTTAATCAATTGTGGCAAGCAATCAAGTAGCCAACAATATTCTAGTAGTTGAATAGATAGCACGGGTAGCTCTATTCCTGTTATTTAACAAATATAAGTTACTATTTTCTGAGTGAAATGCAGAGAAATGTTTACCCACTTCAAAACAGAAAGCACAGTTTAGTTTATGTGCAGAAGAAAAATGCATGTCATCAAGTTTTTCAACAAGACAACAACCGAGTTAGCAATTGAGCTTTGTTCATGAAATGACCAAGTGGAGAAATATTCATGTGCCATGCGGGAGACGAGAAATATTCATGTGCCATGAGGGAGAAGAGAATACCATTCACCATGATGAAAAATATAGCGTGCCAAAATGGTGGTATTTCTTCTGGAGGCAACGATTCTTGTGATCTTGAACTTTCCCGTGTCCTTCTGTTTCCTAGCACAAACCCTCCATTCACATGTTTCCTTCTCGCACACAACTGTGTACCTCCGCTCCACATAAGAATGTCTCACCTTGAATGGCCTTTTACGAATCATTGAATACTCTTGTAGCCACCTTTTCAATGCAGACAAGTCCTCAAACACCATGCCCTTCTCAATTGTCATGCTTGACCCGGCCTCAGGAGCATCTAGTAGCTCGTCATCCCTTCCTTCGGCATAAGCCTCATGGGAATGCCTAAGATCGCTGAATTCATGAACTGATGGATCCCGGCCAGGGCAATAACGCTTGATCAGCTCAATATCACTTTCGGTCAGCTCTCCAAAAGGGCGGTCATCATCAGAATCAACGGCCCTAGCGATCTCGTAAGGCTCCAGATCATCCACAATTTGAACATCCACACTGTTGGAGTCCCTGCAGATTTCTTCAACGTTGCCAGATGGAGCAACGGGAGGAACACCCACATTATCAGGAATGTCTCCTGCATCAGAAGCACGAAACCCATGGGATTGAGACAAAAGAATAGACTGGCGGGAAAAGGCTAAAGTGTTGCTCGGCACTTACTGGGATGATTCTGGGTAAAAGGGATCTCCTGATGGGCTGCCAAGACATCATCAGTCCGACATTCAACTCGAACTGGTTGAGCAATCTGAACCTCGTTCGGGGCAGATTGAGCATCGGGCACTTCAGGCACTTCTTCCACATCCACCGCAACGTCCAGTAACGGAGGGTCAAAGGGTGCCTGATCACCTAGTTCTGGTGAATAACCGTGAGGGGTGGGATCAATGGAGACCTTCCGCACAACAAGGTCCAAACATTGGAACTCATTCGTCATAACCAATTTGACATATTTGTCCCACTGATCCTCACAACCAATTAAGATCAACCGTCTTAGAATTGTGTCTTTCGAACCGAAGTGAAGTAACCCCTCAACTGTGATGCTCTCCTCGTTTGCATGACAATGTAGCTCCTCCCGCGCCCTAGCAACCAACTCACTAAACGACGGCCGTTCACTGAATATCAGAGGCACCCTTTGCATTTCAACAAATCGAACATTTCCATAATCATCACTTGTCACACTGCCTCCATGATATAGGGTAACTAAGTTGTCCATCTAGAACATACAGAAAACCAAACTAATAAGTACCTTTAATCGAAATAGGCTACAGAATTGAGGCGCGCTGTAACAAGGTAATACTACAATCCCATCCAAATCCAAAACTACGAACAAGGTAATACTACAATCCCATCCAAATCCAAAACTACGAACAAGGTAATACTACCTCCCGCATTTATAGCCTAGAACATCACAGCAACACAACACATTTCGATAGCACTAGTCCTCTTGTCGCAAAAGAATCAACTTGTCTTATAGCGAGCCATATTGCCGACTCCAATACTCCATACAATCCTTCCATTCTACGGCACCATTGCCCAAGCTACAACCTAAGCATCACACATTCATAGCTAGCTAAAAAAAATCTAAGCCCCATGCAAGATTACGAAACTACAACGAACATTTTCGAGGAGAAGTCGTCACCTTGAGGCACTTGTAGCGGTCGCTCTGTGGCGGGGAGGACGGCCGGGCGGGGAGGACGGCCGCGGCGGGGACGACGGCCGCGGCGGGGAGGACGGCCGAGCGGGGACGACGGCCGCGGCAGGGACAACGGCCGGGCGGGGAGGACGGCCGCGCGGGGAGGACGGCCGCGGCGGGGACGACGGCCGCGGCGGGGAGGACGGCCGGGTGGGGAGGACGGCCGGGCGGGGAGGACGTCGGACGGGCGGTCGAGGAGGGGAGGCGAGCGGCCGCGGCGGAGAGGAGGCGCGTGCGGGGAGGGGAAGCGCGCGGCGGTGAGGTCGTCCGACGGGCGCCGAGGCGGTCGAGTAGGGGAGCCGGGCGGCCGCGGCGGGGAGGACGCGCGTGCGGGGAGGGGAGGCGGCGGGGAGGCGGGACGGATGTAAATGAACGGCCGCGTGCTCGGTGCCGTGTTCAGAAGCCGCATGCTCGGCGCCAAGATCCACGGCGCCGACCTCGGAGCCACAAGTCACGGCGCCGAGCTCGACGCCACTATTCACGGCTCCGAGCTCGGCGCCACGATGCACGGCTCCGAGGTCCTGCCACGTCGGCGCCACGCAGGCCGCTACGCTGGTGCGGGCCTGGGACCTCGGAGCCGTGGACCACGGCGCCGAGACGTGTTACCTCGGCGCCGTGGGTCACGGCTCCGAGCTCTGGGTCCAAAATCGGAATTAAAACTACCAGGGGTCTAAATGTGAATATTTTTCAAAAAAAGGGCTAAAATACAAAATTTTCGGTCCGAACCCAAGGGCAGGTGCTGCAGATTGCAACTCGTTGTACGTAACCACGGTTTTTCCTACTGCAGCTTGAGTCTTATGTTGCAAACTATAGTTTACTCTATATATTCGGCTTTCTCACACACAGCACCACGCGGAAAATTTTCTATGTTCGTGCGGGAGATGAGACTTTTTTTCCCTCTCTGAACATGCAGCTGCATTCTCCTCAACGTTGAGGGAGTGTTTATGTTGGTTTTCTGCTAATATAAAATACCTGATTTTTTAAAGCGGGTTGCTCATTTCTCCCGCTTCCATCTCGCTCTGACAATAAGATACGAGTTATAAACGTATCACACATCCCACTCCTCTCACTTACGTCTCGCGTATGCATCTCTTCCTTATTTTTCTCACTGTTCACATCCTAATTATAAAAGTCATTTCTTTCGACTACTACTATTTATTTTTGGACAATAAGATTTCCAATCTATCCCATGCAAATTTTGTAAGTGCACTGTATTCTTCTCGTCGAGGGGATAGAGCAGCCTACTTGAACTTTACTGCAGCACCTTTTCGATCGAGTCCCAATCAATGGCGAACAGGGAGCTAGTGAGCTTGCTTTAATTCAAACGAAACAGGACAGGCCAATAAAATCGCATGAATGGATGCTTTTCATGCGATGCTTCCTGTTGCAAGTAAGGATCTTGTTTGAGAGTTGAGCCGCATGGCTCTGCTTTTCTTGCCATACCTTTAGAGCAAGGCTAAGGGCATCTCCAATGGGTCTATAGCAGCTATCTACAAGAGAGTCCATGTCATCAACTGTCCTACGTGGAAGATATTAAATGAAGAAAGAGAACGCAGCTCTCTACAGCTCTAGAGATAATCTATAGCGCCAAACGATGCAGCCTCCATAAATTCTGTGTGTGCATGTAAGCATCAAATAACTATCCTTATAGATAGTTCTTTAGAATGCTAACTTTAGTGTGTACTATATAGATGATGTGGAAGTCTTATAGTTAGTTGCTAGCTATAACCATTGGAGATGCCCTAATAATACAGCCTTCAGCTGGCTGTATGGACACTTAAAGCAAGTATAATAAGAGGCCGTTAGTAGGCTGTATGCTGAGGTGAAGGAGAGAGAAGAGAGGTGGGCTGTAAGTTTACAGCCAGCTGAAGCACAAGAACCAAGAAACTTTGTGAGAGAAAGGGGTGGGTCATACAGCCTTCAGCTGGCTGTAAACACTATATGAATGGGCTGATAAGTGGGCTGTAAGGCCAGTCTCAGTGGGGGTTTCATGGAGTTTCATGGGCATTAAATACGCTGATATGTCACTGTATTGATGAAGAGAGAGATGATAAAAGTTTCATGGGAGTAGAGAGAGTTTCATGGGGATGAAACTCTTCTGTACTATTTCCAAAATATGGGTGTATTGGAAACTGGGACATGAAACCTCCACTGAGGCTGGCCTTACAGCCCACTTATCAGCCCATTCATATAGTGTTTACAGCCAGCTGAAGGCTGTATGACCCACCCATTTCTCTCACAAAGTTTCTTGGTTCTTGTGCTTCAGCTGACTGTAAACTTACAGCCCACCTCTCTTCTCTCTCCTACTCTCTCTCCTCCACCTCAGCATATAGCCTACTAACAGCCTCTTGTTATACTTGCTCTTACTGGCACCTAGTAGCAGCAGGCAGCAGCAGCAGAAAAATGGCTCAAGAAACTTGCAGACATGCATGAAGATGAACGGAAGCAATGGTCGACTACGATGAGCTCGAATTCTTGCTGGCGCAGTCCAGCTAGATTGGCAACTTGTGGCACCTTAAAAGGCAGACCTATCTGGATGAAGAATTAAGGAAGGGATTGCCTAGGCTTTGTTGGCCCTTGGAATGCGAGCATTGATTCCAGCAGCATTTCGCTACGCATGCTTCGAAAGTTCAGTGGATGCAGTTCCTTCTAGCTTCCCAAATCTGCACTCCTTCCCGACTGAAAATTTGAAACACCGGTAGCCTTCGTCATCGGCGAGTTCCTCTTCCTCGAGAAGGCAGCGTGCGGCCAGCCATGGTCCATGGAGGAGGGATCTAGTGCGTACGTCGCCATTCTTCAAAAGGGGTTTAAAACCCGGCAGCGCCCTTCAATTTTTTGGGCAAGTTCTGCATGGGGACATTCAGTAAGCACCACAAAGGCATCAATCAATCACTCGTTTCTACTGCCAGTACTTACTAGTTTACTCATCATCATCTTCCTCGTGATTATTCTCGCCGCACAAATCAATCCCTGATTATTCTAGTGTGGATTATATATGCAGCAATCTGCACGTACTGGAGCATCAGATCGATCGAGCAGCTGCTGTTTGATCTTTCCAGGGCAGACAGGGCATGCAAGTTGAAGTTGGATGGGTCAGTCGTTAAGGCAGTCCCGTTTATAACTGGGTACTCTTGTCTTGTCAGTTGTTTCACTTCACTGCATAAGTCTGTAACTCTTGACATACCATCATGATACACGCCTGAAGGATTGAAACAGAGAGTATATAATAGATTCCCCTGCGATGGCGTGCTAGCTAGCTCTGAATTTGAAGAAAAGTAAGGTGCCGAAAGCCCAGTGTGGCTGTGGTTGTGGACCACTGAATTCTGCATGTCCCCAATGATACAAGAAGAACCAAAAGGGCAAAGGTAAAGAAAAAAAATCAAAGTCCAAGAGTAGCTCACACTACATAAGGTTAGTTTATTTTAAAGTAAAATACATCCACCTTATAAGCTGTCGTACACTTGCATCATGTTCTTCAAGCTTAGCTTTGGAACCTGTTTAGGGTGTAGTAATCATGAAAGGCCGTGACATTTCACACTTTTTATTTCTTTTTAGTTTGGTCCTGTGCTCGGTGTACTAGCTAGGCCTCAGCTTGCGGCTTTCTTCTTCTTCTAGCTTTCCCCTTCCATGGGGACAAGTGTAACCACTCCTCCGTTTATATTCTTTTGTCCATCTGGAGTATCATCTATGGGCAGGGAGGGAGAGATACGAGTATATGGGTTACTACTAGAATAAATTAGCCATGCTCTTGGCTTTAGGCCTTGTTTAGATTCTGACTTCTAACTTCTAAAAGCCAGAAGTGTTTTTAACGTGTTATCTTCTTAACGTAGCATTTTTCTTCTTTTTATTCCTTTTTCCATTGCATTGTCTCTAGAGATAATGCTTTTTTTTTATTTTTCCTCTTTTTTTCTTCATTTTCCTTTAATTAAATGCATCAGTAAATAATAATAGCCGCTACAATATCATTTCATCTAAAAGTTAACAACCGCACCTAAAAGCCATGGCACGGATCAACTAGTAGAGCACTGATTGATGCGCAAGTTGTGGCCCAGTCTTGACGGTACGGTGGCAACGGTGATCTCCTCTTTGGTTGTATAGACGAACAGCAAGAACATAAAAATTAGGGCTTCATAATGACAAATTAAAGCTATAGTAGCTGCTATGGCCACATCAAACTATCAGCAAAAATAATTTTGAACGGGACCTTAGCTTACTGTGGCCACATGGCAGATATATTGGCGGGATCTCACTCAAACTAAGCTGATACAAAGTGGCTGTTCCCTGATTAGCCTCATCACATCAGCTCTAGCTAGCTAGCGCTCGCACTACCGGTAATTCATGAAAAAGAGAAGAGTAGTGGAGTGCGGAATACATGTGGGTCGGCCAAAAAGAAGAGAGTCGTTAGTTAGCCTCAAAAATCTGTGACGGCCAAAAAGAGTTTTTTTAGTGCCTTATGACTGAAAAGTACTGTAGCTGACTGAAAAATATTGTAGCTGACGGAGACTTATTTAGCATAATTAAATTTAAAAAAATTAAAATAAAAACATTTTATCCCATCACGTATAATGCAAACAAATACGAGAAAAAAAGAACCGGCAAAAATGCTCAAAAAAGCCAAAATTATAGAAAAAGACGAAATTTATTAATAGTATAAAATAAGCTAGAAGCCAGAAGGTTAAGCTAAAACGAACGGGGTAACCTGTGGCTGGTTTTGGCTCCTGGCTTCTTATTTTTTTTTTGGTTTTTATGATTTTTCCTCCTTTTTTTATATTGTCTGTAATAATATAATATTTTTATTTTTTTAATTTAATGACTTAGAAAAAGTTAACCTTTGTTAAAGTGCATTTTCAATCGTTATAGTGAAAAATTAGAAGTCGCGGCTTATAAGCCGTATTGAGTAGGGCCAGACATTACTCCAAAGGACTGAAAGTCTTGACTTTTAGCTTTTTTGTGTAGCATAATGTAGTGTCCGTTAGCTTTTTGTGAGTGAAAAATAAGAAAAATAAGGAAAAATTCAAAAAAAATGGAAACACCGCTAAATCTTTTTGGACAATGCAAAGGAATAGACAAAAAAACCAAAACAAATACTAAGAAAGTAATTTTTAGAATCTAAGAAGCTAAACTTGTTTAGAGTGGAGTATTAATCCGCAGTTGTTAGTCAGTTTCAACGTACCAAATCAAGTCTGGTCCATGACGCAGCAGGTGATCAGCACACTTGTCGACAGATCGATCGATCGATCAATCAGGTGGACCGTGTCAGTGCTGCACGCGCGTATGTAGGTACGGTAGTCATATATTGTATCTATCCATTATATAAGTTCTTTATTTTTACTATACGGCTTTTTTATATATAAAAGAAAGTATATAAAATTATACTTAAAAAGTGAATTTTGATAAAAAAAATTGTATATAACTCAATTTTTAGAGTATCTTATAATTATTATTAGAGTATATATTTAAAATAATAAAAGGATATAGCAACACTATTTAAGTGATATATAACATGTGGAAGTACCTGCTCTAGAGTATGAAATCATTTACACACGTACTACTACTACGTATGCATGCAGCAAGCGTAAAGCCGACGCGCGCGCGTTGCACCAAGATATGTATTTGGTGCACCGACCTCCGGCGCTATCGAGCTAAATGAAGATCAGGTTGATCGATCGATCGACGATAAATGTTGTACTGCCACGTCGTAACTGATCGGTCGTACGTCGTACCAGTACTCCAGCAGCAGTACGATCGGGTAGCATACTGGAAGGGAACTCGTACCGTGCTCTGCATGATTGCATCCATCCATACATGCGCGCCCACACGTCGATCGATCGATCAATTGACCGTCACATTGAGCGATAAATATGACGTAAGTACTTGCAGTATCTGCATGCATGTGACGTACTAACACGCAGCCTACGTTTCTTTCTCCGTGCTGCTGCTGGACCCATGCATGTGGAGTACTTACTAAGACAGAGCAGGTACAATAAGGCTTAGTCAGCAGGCTATAGCAAATATAATATCAACCAAATCTTACGTAACAGAGAGAGAAAGGAAGAGAGATAAGGAAGCTGGCTACTAAATTACAGCTAGTTATAGCACGTAAAAATATGCATTTCACTCTCTTACACGTGGGGCCAAATAGTTATTGTAATAGCTACCTTATTGTATGAACTATTTTTTTAAAGGCTATAGATAAAATGGACAAATGTTATAGCCACTAGTTGGCTATACTATTGTACTTGCTCTAAGGGGTCTTTATTTGGGTTTATGAAGCAAGCTTCGAGGTTTTTTTGAGTTACTTTAGTAGTTTATTAATGCTATAGCTATCGGTAGGTTTTTTAGTGTAATTAAATTTAAATTTATTTTTAAAAAAATCAAAATGATTGCATCATTGTAAATAATACAAACGAATAAAGAGAAAAAAAACTTAAAAATAAACTAAAAAAACAGAAAAAGATTAAATTAAAAAGCATAAAGCTTAAGCTCATGAGCACAGCCGTTATCGTTGCAACAGTAAAGTACGTGAGTGAAGCTAGCGCGCGGCGCGGCTTTCACAAATCACTCATCATCATTACCAACCTAAGACTGCTTAACAACAAGCTGGTGGACCTAGCTTCCTGTGACGCTCACTCTCCGACTGCCGAGTCCCGACCGACGGGGAAAAATAGAGAGATGCTACGAGAAGGTAGACGGTGCGCACGGTGTACCGATGGAGATGATGCCATTGACATGGACGAGTTTATTGTGTCCCTCGGTCCAGTGGCGAAGCTAGAGCGTAACAGAGGGGGTGCGAGCCGCAGACGATAGACGTGCTCCAAGGCCTGGGCTGGACGACGGCCAATGGCGATCGCCGATCGGCAACGGCGATTCGGAGTCGCGGTGCTAGGGCCCACGAGCAGGAAGACAGAGCGACGCGAGTAAGGGACGCGAGCCTCGAGGGGAAGCCAGCGGAGTAGACGCGCGGTTCAGCTTCCTATGACGGGCTCAAGTTAACTGGGATGCCTGCTCTAAGCTGGGTTGTGGGGGTGCAACATATTGACCCAAGGGGGTGCTTATAGGGCCGAAATCTGATGGTAATAACTTGTTTTCGATTTTTTTTGGGTGCATCTGCACCCACGGGCCACTATTGGGCTTCGCCCCTGCCTCGGTCGTAGAAGGGGGCTAAGGAGACGGTGACGGCACATTAAATATTAGGTTAGACAGAACAAGAGCGGTAGAGAAGAGGAAGGCGCTAGTACGATGAGACGGTGAGATTATTGTCGGCCACTTATAAGAGAGACCAGGGGCGGAGCCACACCCCAGGTAAGGTAGGGTTTAACCCGGGGTATGAAAAAATATGTAGTGTACAGCTCGGGTAGATTCAGTCTAACCAGGTTAATATTTTCACAGTCCAGCCCAGATAGTCTAAACCATTTCACCACTAAACCCGAAGCATAACTAAATATTAGCTCCACCACTTAGAGAGACGAAAGAGGAGCGTGGAGTTACAGTCAGCATTGGAGAAGAAGACGGCAGGGGAGGGTCACGGGCGCAGAGAAAAGAGAGTACGGGAGGGAGTGTAGCGCAGGAAGCTGGCGAGGGGGAGCATCGAAGAAGCTGTAGTACAATCAGGAGCTCCATCATGCATGGTATAATGCTCTCAACAAAAATGTATGCCAACTTGCCAAGTACTAACCATCGAACAAGATAAGTAGCGGAGTGACATTTTCGCGGATACAGCTGAGTTTATTTGAAGTGGCATTTCCCAAAACCAAAACATTATAGTCTGCAGCTAAATAACCCAAACAAAAAAAACTTGGTACCGATACGAATTTGGTCGATCGTACCTACCCGTACGGCCGAAAACAGTTCTAGCTACTAGTAGTAGTACAGTAGTGTACTCTGTTGAATAATCTGGCAGATTCATTGTGGTCGTAGAGTCAGTTGTAGTGGTCGTAGTCGTAGAATTAGTGAATCAGTCATAGTGACTATGATCGAAGTGATCATAATCGAAGAGTTAGTTACAGCGGTCGTGGTCGTAGTCGTAACGACCATGATCAAAGCCGTAAGATACTGTGAAATTTCTTTAATACTATTGCTCTCGAATCACGCTGGTACGCTTGGCGTCTCCTCTTTTCCTCCTCGCATAGCGCCCTGTGCCGTGACCACCTGCAACTTCAGCCTGAGACAATTGAACACACGAAGAAACAAAACATGCAGGCATACGCGATTTTTCTTCACTGGGAACACGTCCCCTCTCTCTCTTCTTTATTCTGCATGCATACTCTTACATCTCTCATTTACTCTGTCTCGTTTTTCTTGCTGCTCTTACATTGCTTGCATAGCCCCTTTTAAAGCATGAAGACATGACTTACAAGCGGACTCACAAACCGATCCGGATGTCATCTCGGACGTGAAACAAAATTCGTACAATACTCGTATACGTATACACAACAAGAGGACTCGTATACGTATTCTACCTTTATACGTTGCACACTCGGACTCGCTAAGCAAAGGACACAAAAACAAGATTAGACTCTAACATGTAGCATCATGGTCGTAGAGTTGCTATAGTAGTCATAATGGGTGTAATCGAAAGGTCACTGTAGTAGTCGTGGTCGTGGAAACACTATAGCGGTCGTTCGCCGCGTGCTCAGTCCACGCGAGAACACATTTTTCGTTGTCTGTTATCATCGTGTGCGGCATGGCCTAGATATGTGGAATCGTGCAGGTAGTGGCGCATTATAATGGTAGCTTAACCACCAGAGTTAGACTATGATTTTCTTTAAATAGCAGTCTAATACAACTAAAAAAGCTACCCAGTTTCCCAACCGTACAAAAACTTGTGTGTTCTTGTTATGTGTTTACAATTTCGTGTGTGTTCAAGTGTGGGATCAAACGTGTTAATCAGCCAAAATCCCTGACATACTCGTACTCATTCGATTGGAAAATGCAACATTACTTGGAGAGTGTGAGTTGGTTGGATCATCTTTAGATCAAGTTCAAAAATGATGTGGTTTTTTGTCTTTTAACTAATTACGAGAGAGATTGGCGGAGTAAGAAACATTCACATTGAGAAGTCACTTTGTTCAAAGCGTCTCTTACAGTGACTCCTATAAATAATTTATAGAAAGGAATGTCTATACAACATTCGACTATTTTTTAGGACAAAAATAGTTAGATTGATCTGAGGCGTTAGATCTTCATCCAACGGATCCACCCATACAAGCCCCCCTCAAAAAAAAATGACCCCCTCCAAAAAAAATGATCTAGGACGTTGGATCTTTATCTAACGGCTCAAAATCTGACTGTTTTTGTCCTAAAAAATAGTCGAATGTTGTATAGACACTCCCTTTATAGAAACTAATCTATTTAAAAATCAGTTAAATTAAAGGACAAAATCTGTTCGGAACAGTGCCTTAGTCGGTCGCTCTCACGGGAAGAAGCGCGAGTGTGCAGTGTTTGTTGGTGCGGCAGGAGTTTGGTCAGTCAGCAGCTACAGCCTCACCACTGTTGACTACTGGCGCTAGGGCAGGGCGCCCTCCATCGAACGGACCCTGCTCTGCTCCGCTCCGCTCCGCTCAGCTCAGCTGCTCTGCTCATCCGGCCTGCCTGCGTCGTGCCCCTCTCCAGTGATGGTCTATTCTCCTGTACAAGTCAAAAGCGTGCCACCGCTGAGGCTCACTTGCTGCCGGGGACTGGGGTGAGTTCCTTTTGAATTTTAGTCGGCTCATGTTTATACTGTTTATAATAATTAAATTTTAAACGGTGTATTTTTTAAAACCAAGTCAATAGAAAGATTGTAACAAAAAGTATAGTGAGTTTAGCTGTATCGATCAAAATTATATACGACTATTTTTTCATACGTATTATCTCTCGCGAACATTTAGAATTCAAAATTTTAAGTCGCAAGCCATGGGCCCAAAAGAATCCTTTCTAAAGCTGCCTGCAAGATCAGTGCAAGTGTATACTACTGTCTGCATGTCTACTTGAGCTCTTTAAAGCCCGTTCTAAACCGCTTTAGGTTCTGGGCTTTTCAGCTTCTGGCAGCTGCAGCTACTCCCAGAATCTACAGCTCCCCCAAACAGTCCAGATTTTCATCTAGATTCTAAGTAGCCAGAAGTTACAGAATCCAGAAAATGAACTAGTAGCCAGAAGCTGGGGTTATCCAGCTTCTCCAGATTCTGACTAGCTGGATACTCACCAGTTACTTCTCAGAATCTACAGCTGAAACAAACAGACCCTTAGGTTCTGGGCTTTTTAATTCAAAAGATATAACAGTGTGAATCTGTTCTCTCGGAATCAAAACTGACCAGTATCAGCATGCACCCGATCGTCTCTACGAAAAGCAACAAAACGGCGCCTCATGAGCCAAGGTTTTGGTTCACTTCATAGGCAGGGCTGGGCTGCTCCATTGACACAGGAGTCAGCAGACACTAGTACCCAACTACTCAGTCAGATCTCGGCCATGCGTGTTGTCGTTTCAACCATACGGTCCCTTCCGTCCATACGAGAGATCGATGCTCTTCACGTGCCATCGCAACAGGTCTCCTCGATCGATCTCCAGTAACAGGCAACACCTTCGTCAGATCTGGAGCAACTCACTAGCTAGTTCATGGACCATACTAGCTACTGCTTCTTTGTTTCTTTTACTGTGCACTATATAGCCGCACGGAGTAACTAACCAGCTTCCCCCCCAGATTAACTAGACCCTGTTTCAACTTTTTCAACGCTGCTGTTGAAATGCAGATCCGTCTTGGTAAAAAAAATTGACCAATGTCATGTGTAGCAGTGTAGGCATCACCAGCAAGATTGCATTACCTTTTTTTTAATAAAAAGGATAATCCTATACTCTGTTCGTATATACGCACAGCCATTCTAGTTCTAGGGAATGCGGTAAATAAAATTAGAGCTGAAGTGTAACCTATGGTAGAGTTGAACTAAAGTTGAAGAAATGAAGATTCGCCTTGACGTACTGAACTTACATACATACAGGTGAAAGCCGGTTCTCATACCTCGAGGACTAAAGTCTGACTAATCCACATTACTCAAATGGTTAAAATCGCTAACCCTGGCTTTATTTACCCTACCACATGGAACGGAAGAAGCTTCCGGCCAATCTCTGCTCCCAAATTCCCAAAGGCCTCGGCCATTAAGAGCCCAGTTGAAAAGAACCCTTGATCGCTGCTTCCAAGGGCCGAAGTGACAACTTTCAGCTGCTCGGAGACAGTGAAAAATGCAGAAAAAGCAGGAGGAGTGGCAACCAACGAGGGGATCAGGCGTTGGTAATTGGGCTTCGTGAGATCTATGGCGTGCTTAATTTCATCATGCATCTTCCTCCTCGTTTCCTTCGGGCGAAGTCGTCACAGCTGTGGACTTCACTAGAACGGTTCTTGTCTGAAGATTTACCTGTACCAGCTGTAGCAGCAGCAGCAGCAGCAGCAGCATATATGTCGCAGTGAAAAATATGTAGAATCGAGTTACGGAGGAGAACCAGTAAAGCATGGGCAATGGAGCGCCGTAAGGTGCATGGAGTACACAAGTGATCATCAATCCTAGGGCCAGTCGGCGGCAACGTTTAGAACACATGAATTTTGCAGCGAACAGTGTAACTCATACAGGTTCTCTCTAAAATTCCAGCGTTTCAAGCGGGCCTACGCGTTGGCAGCGGTAGCACATTCCTATCCTAATGTTAGGTGCTAGTGTAAGATACAGTTCCAAGTACAAAAGTCTATGAAATGTGGAGTGTTCTTTTTCCCTTGCGCTCCTGAATTCCACATGATCTGCACGGCCGAATGCAGCCGCGGTTCAACACAAAGCGGCAGTGTGTTGGTACTAGTCGTGCTTCCATGCTCGTGAACCGGTAGTTCAGATGGCACACAGATACGACTGCTAGATTGGAGACTCTCAGAGAGGAGCATGGCCTATCTGCCAGCCACTTTGGTGGATGTGTGGTTTGGTACCCCCTGTTTGACAAAATTTGTAGTGGATCTTTTTGATCTGTGGCTTATAACTTTTAATTTAAAATTTTGATTTCTAACTATTCATAAAAGAGAATATGGAGAGAGATACTTGTATGTGATTTTAGCTGATATAGATGAATTTAATACAGTGTCTACAACAATCGACTTGTTCGTTTAAAAATTAGTTACTATATATTAGACCATAAGTCTAAAAGAACTTGACCTTGGCCATCAAAAACTAAACAACAGCACCGACTAAATTCAACATGCCATGGATTTGGTTTACGACCAAAATATGGTAGAATCCATGTCCAAATTAAGCGTAGTCTGCGTAGATATTTTGGAAGTTGCGAGGTACTACGAGGAAATGGGCTTGCTAACCTACCGACACTGTTCGTGTTCATACGGTACGAGTGCCGAGTACCAGTATTGAGTACAGGGAAGCACGGACGTGATGAGAACAGTCTCAGGTAGAGTAGCACGCTCATAAGCTAGCAGCAGCTTTATACAGCCTTCAAGTCTCATCTTCCCAATTTCCTTCCCTCCTGAAAGCAAGCCACAGCTAGAAAAAATTCAGGGGGATCCACGTGTCCAGCAAAGTTAGCAACATGCAAGCCACCACATTATCAAATTGTTAATTGCGATTGAAAAAGGAGGCTGTGTGTGGATTAAATGAGAGTTTGCACATAGCAATCCAACTAGTAGGTATCAGTAGCCTATTAACATCAGAATATCAGATCAGATCGACGATTAGGACCAATCAGATTCCCGTCTATTTCAATCTACTTGGAGGGAAAAGCGCGGGCGAAAACTTTCGAAAGATGTCTGCTTTCGCTTTTGCACATCATATTTGAGTTTCTCCTGCGGCTTTCAGATGAACTGATCGGTGCATGAAATTCAATATTGATAAATTTCGCTCCTCGCTCAATTCACATATAAGTTATATATGCGTAACTTAATTTCACCTCGTTTCAAGCTTGCTCCGCATGTCGGTGACTCAACAAAGGGAAGAAAGAAAGAAAAAACAGAGGAAAGAACCATTTCCTCCGTCCATGGAGACGGCATGTACAAAACTTAGAACGGGAACCTCCATTCCCACGGTCCTGTTCCCTAGTGCCGGGAGTCCTGCGACGCCGGCGACGGCATGGTGGACACGGTCCTGCCGGTGGCGGTGGCCGAGGAGGCGGTGGTCGCCGACGACAGCCGCGGCGTGGCCACCTGCTTGATGACCACGTTGGGGAGCCCCGGCGAGCTCCTCCGCCGCTCGTGCTCCGTCACCAGCTCCGCCGCGAAGGAGTCGAGCTTCTCCTTGTTGGACTTCTCCGACAGCCGCCGCCCGCGGAAGAGCTCCGCCTCCACGTTCCGCTGCGTCAGCATGCCGTCGGCGATCGCGATCACCTTCTTCACGTCCAGCGAGCCCAGCGCCTTGGTCGGGCACGCCGGCGCGGCAGCCTGATACATGCAACGCAAAAACAATACTGATAATGTCAGTAAAAAATGTACGGTAAAAAGGAAAAATGGCGGCGTAATTTGGCAGTAACTTTTTCCGACCTGGATGCGGACGTAGTTGCGCCCACACGTGTGCCCGAACGCCATGGCCACTGCTTGGTCGACCTGCGCCCACAGGGTCAATGGATTTACCTCGGTAAGATAAAGAAGAGATTTGATTGGAGCCGTCTGATGTGGGATAGAGGGTTACGATTAATGTACGGGGTGTAGGGGGTGGATGGTGGTTACCATGTCGGCGACGCCCTCGGCGGTGAGGCGGACCATCTCCGCGGGCGACGGCGAGCGAGGGGGGATCGGGGTCCGCCAGCCGGCGGAGGGGATCGCCGAGGCGGCGGCGCCGGAGGAGGAGCCGGAGCCGATGGAGACGACGAGGAGGTCGTCGACGCCGGCGGCGAGGGGGAACTCCTGCTTGTTGTGGAGGACGTGCGTGATGGCGGCGGCGGCGGGGTTGCCCATGGCGGCCACGCCTCCGGAGGCCGCGGCGATGGCCCTGCTCCCGTCCACCGAGCGGACGGCCGCGGCGGCCGCGCCCCCGGCGCAGGTGGCGGCGCAGACGTCGCGGAGGCGGAAGTCGAAGCTGTCGCTCTCGACGGCGTCGGCGCGGGAGAAAAGGAACGGCGCCGCGGTGGCGAGGTCGTAGCAGGGGACGAGCAGCGGCGCGACGGTGTCCTTGAGCGTCGCGTCGCCGAACACCCGCCGGAGCGACGACTTCTCCGGGCGCCGGAAGAGCGCCGTCCACCTGCGCCGAGCGCCGCCGCACCACCCCCCCTTCCCGAGGCTCGCCGCGACGAACGCCAGCGCTTCCGCGGCCGTGTACCGCGGCCTCCCATCATCCCCCTTCAAGAACAGCATCGCCGCCAAAACACCCCCCGCTCCAGCCCCCGCCGCGGCGTCAAAGAAATCCGCGACGCGGGCGTCAGGGTCCCCCGCCCGCGCCCTCAACGCCGCCTCCAGCCTCGCCAGCGCGGCCGCCGCCAGCAGCGCGTCCCCAGGCCCCGGCCCACAGCCATCAATCGCCAACACCCTCACCCTCCCCCCGCCTCCAAGAACCGGCCTCCCCGGCGTCCCCGGCAGCGAGCAGGCGCCGCCGAAGAGGAAGTTGCTCTCAAGGAGGGAGAATATCTCGTAGCTGAGCTTGCCGAGGTCCACGTCGACCGGCGGCGACGCCATTGGAGCGGAGGCGGGGCACGCACGGACGGAGGAGTAATGGAAGGGGTTAGGAGAGTGCGAGCTTTCGCTCGTGGTGCGATGTCTTATTTTCTACTCGACTCGACTGCTCAGCTCGCACAGCGCAGAGCCCGCCTTGGCTTATAAATGGCGGCAGTACAACGACGGGTACAACACAACAGGAGGAGGCGTATTTCTCAGAAGGCGCCTACGTGCGGGTTGGGCCATGTTGAGCGGTGCGCGCTTGTCGTCATGGTCCGGGAGTGGTTCTCGCCCGTCGGATAAGGATCGGAGTGTAGTAGTTATGTGGCGTATGCATATCGGCGGCGCCGATGGGCCGCACAGCATCATGTCGTACTCTTGTCTCGCTGGCGCGTGGGCCTCTAGGCTAGTTTCTATTGCTAAAATGTGGTTCACTGCTCGTGGGCCCACGTGTCAGTGGGATGTTTGGGTGGTGAAGGTGCAGGTGTGATCGACAGGATCAGGGTGTCGTGGGTAGGAGGGACAGTGGCTGTCCTCTGGAAGCGGTGGGGGCCAACCAGCTAGATCGCGCCATGCCAGCGTGGGCCCGCGGTGTCAACGTTGGGTGAAGGGGATTCAGGGCCCACTGGGTCAAGATGTCGGTTGAGTTTTTCTTCCTAAGAAAAATAATCCGGCCCGGTTGATGGTCGTATTCATGCATGCAGTGTATGGTGTATTGGCGTGGTACCAGCACCATTCCAATGGTATGGCTCAAGATATAGGAAAGGAGAAAAAACTTTTTATACTAGATGCCCTCCGTATTCACCGATACTAGTAAGATGCTCATATGTTACAACGAGATTCTAAATGAAGGTGATACATATCATCAAACGTGATCTAAATCATGCAATGAATATTAAAAAGAGGGGGAGGCAGCTCATCATGCTCCTCACCAATGTTCCCAACCCCATAACCGCCTGATCTTGGGGTCATCGTCCTTGATGCTAGCGTTCTCCACCCTGGCGTGGTGGATTCAGTGAATCCCGAGGTCACCACATCTAGATCCTGCGTCCCTGAGGTTGCCGCCACCGGATACAGTCGTCCTCGCCTCCACTGTCATTAGACCAGGCCATCCTTGCAACAAGACAATGGGGGCAGCGGCAGATCAAGAACATGGAGCCATGGCTGGAGCCGCACTTCCATGCCGGCAGAAAAGTGGAAGGTAGCAGCGCCAGTGAAGGACAGTCGAAAAGAGTTCTCTATGGTTGGCCTCGTGTTGCTGCCTCTGGACTAAGGGAGAAGTTGGAGTTTGGCGGATCTGGTGATCCCTAACCACCGTGCAGTTGGATCCGGCCATCCTCGACCTCGGCAGCACCATATATGGCAATCCTCAATCCCGGTGCCACTGTCTTCTTCCTTCCTAGCACCATCGTCTTCCTCCTCCCCGGTGTCGCCTCCTCACTAGCCGGTTCAAGCTGCCACTACCTCCTCGCTCTCCGAGCCCAATTGCCACTTGTTGACGACCCTTCTACTTGTCATGGGCATCGGTCACTAGCGCCGCCACTCATCGCAGATCTGGCTTGCAAAACTGGCAAGGCACTGGTGCAGGGCATGGAAGAGGGAAAGGATTAGAAGAAGTTGATTAGAGTGAGGAGAGGGGGTTGTGTTGATCAAGACGCGAGATAGCGAGAGTGACTAGCGGATGGAGCCTTAGGGGTGTGGCTGTGTAGGGAAATGAAGAGGAGCGGTTGGAGTGTGAAGTCGCGAGCAGTTCAAGGAGGGAGCCGGTTGATGACACTGGCCCACATGTCACCGTCAAGAGGAGATGCAGGAGTGCGCTGCGGCAGGGAGTAGGACGGGGGAGTTGATGAATGAACAAACTCTCTTTTTTTATATTAGTAGATATTAAGTCTGCCCCTTTAAAGGGAATAGACATGTATTCTCAACCTACTTAACTGCCTGACCACCCATGTAATACTTGCTGTAAATTCCTGGCTCCACCACCGCACACATAGTTTATATTACATCAATCGTATACATCTGAACATTCAGGCTCGTCGTAAAATCACACCTAGCAAAAAAAAAAGGTGGAATTTTGGAAGGTCCATTACCATACATGTGCCAACGCTACAGCATTAGGTGAAAAGATCTCCTTCAGTTTGTACCAATAACTCCGAGTTGGGATGTTAGCATACACCATTACGTTAGCCTTTTGGTACTCCAGTCCAGTGCCACAAGCGAACAAACAAAACTGTTGGACGCATCACTCTCTGTAGTTCAATGGTTAATTCGCCATCGACGGACGCAGTACTCCAGATCTAGCTTTGCTTCGCATCGATGTTGCAAGAGGTGCGGTACGTGCGCAGCATTAAACAAGCTCTGTGAATTTACTCCACTGGTAGTAGCAGCATGTTCTTTTCGGCTGCGGTTTATGATTTTTGGTTGAATTTTTTAAATTTTGGTTGTTTACGGTACAATTTACGGACTTGCGATTTTGGCTGATACAGATGCTAGGCTTTTAACATGTAGATCGTTTAACTTGTAGATCTCGTCTTAAGAAAATACTCTATTTTAAAGTTAGGTACTATAGCAAAATCAAAAAACCACCAACTTTTGACTTAAAAACAGGGCCGTAATAATCTGCGTGGTAACTGCGGGTTGGTGCGTGAAAACAAGCACCACCTTTTCACCGTCAGATTCACACCATTATCATTAGCGTAGCCTTATTAATTACTCCCTCCGATCCATGTATCGCATGCATGCACGAACGAGACACGCTGCGAAAACACTGCAAAAACTGCAGGATAAATTGAAGGCCTCGACTTAAAAGCCGGCCATGTATACACCTGATCTGATCACGCACCGCCTGCCATGCAACCTGCCGAACAGTAGGGCTGACAATAAATATGAACTGTGCCACGTCCTCTCTCTGTCTCGTAATATAAGCCTAAATCAATGAAACACTTAATCTAAAATAAAGTTAGTGTTATTGCTTTGTTAGGCCATACACACTACAAAATGGCATGCCACAAGTTAGTGTTATTGCTTTATTGGACCATACACACTGCAAAATGGCATGCATGCTACAACTCTTCACCTGATTTTCAACATTAAATCAACGGTATAGAGGGAAAAAACATAATAACTACTATTTAATTATCTTAATGAATTTATATTGTGGAGCAACACTTTTTAAGGGAACGTGCTTATATTATGGGACCAAGGGAGTAGTATGGAGGAGGGAGGATTGGTTAGATTTATATCCTTCTTTGTTTTTCTTCGTGTTCCATTTGCATCGGTACTAACAAAATATGTGTGTTTTCCTAAGTGCTATGAAGTTTTCTCAGCCAAATTTATATTTTGCAGACCGTCTTGTACCTAAATAGTTACTTTTTTTTACTAGACCGAGTAATGCTATATCAATATACGGAAATGTAAGCCAAGGCAGAGCCAGAGCCAGCTCCTCTCCAACTGGCCTTATCGTCGACGTAAAGTGCCGGCCGGCTCCCCTCTCTTAACCTCAATCTTAAAACTCACTAATCCTCATCTTAGTCTTATTAATCTCCATTATTGTAGAGAGAGACTAGTATGAAAAGTAGTAAGTACTTCCATTTAGACAAGCTACCCTTGACGGTGCTTGATGCATAGTTGTTTCTCATTTCAAGCTACAATGCGTGTCCAGCCATGATTGGTCCAACTAAACCAAATCATTACACATAAATATACACATGATTCCATCACAAATATACACATGATTCCTTCACAAGTAGCCTTTTGGCCTCTTGCTTCTTAGCATACAAAGTTTGTAGAAAATTTGATTAGTCAAATCGATCCGTCGGATTAGCGGGGGCACGTATAATCCTGTCCAGGGACACGCCATCGTGCGAGGCTCTAAAAATCAAGACGGCTGTCGTTTTACCGAGCGGCGCGCGGATAACCCGGCGCTTTTGGGCGCTAATCATGTGCGCTAAACGGACCAAATAATCCTAAAATCTACTGTAACTATGGAAATAAAAGTTGCTACCATAGTTCTCTTGAGCACCGCTGGTCAAGAAGAATATACTGGACCTAATTAACCTTGGTATTGACCAATCCAAGTCGCAGGGATCTATAACTGGACATATGGACCATACTTTTTCGACTAGGTAATATGTACACTGCAATTAACTGTATGCGTTCGACTAGGTAATATGTACACTGCAATTAACTGTGTGCGGTTGATCGAAATGAAACGTGCAGCCTTTATCATATAACTGCACGTATCCAGCTCTATCTCTGACATAACCGCTTGACGATTGTACGTGGGCAGAAAGTCTCGCTGACAATAACCGGTGACCATGTGCGGGATTCATGAACCGACGAGGCATCTCCTTATAGACTGTAATTGCCACCCTTTCGATATTTTATAAGGAGTTGCGCCAGGAGATGGAGGGAACTGAAGCATACGTAGCGCAAGACAGCCGCATACTTTTTTATAGGCGTAGCCTTGTGCCCCTCATTATAATATCTAACAATATAAGAGTATATGAGGTATAGTTATTATTCTCTTAAGAGAAAATCTGAATCTACCAAAGGCACTCTTATCTCTTTTTGCGCGGACTCAAGTGTCATGCTCCTCACGTTTACCTCGTAAGATTGGTGCCAGTTCGCCTATAGCTGTAATAACGCCACCACCGTCATCATGGATCAATTAGTCTAGCTAATGATCAATTAGCTAGGCAGCTCTTGGTGATGGAGTTTAATTAATTAATTAATTAATTAACTAATCTATTGTGTGTGTTTAGTGATTAGTATGATTTGTTCTTACTTTTGTTGGCGGTAGATTAGGTACTGCACAACAAAGGTGCGTCAAGTGCGCGGTACAAAGGTCGCACGATAATTATAGTAACTTGCAAAGATGTTGGCAGGCAGCGCAACAACCGCATGATGGTGGTGGCTAGCGTTAATTGTCGTGCTCACTGTTCTTCTCCTCTTCTCTTCTCTAATATAATCCTAGCAATAATTAATCTGTCCTTAGTTGTTTTGGATCTTGTATTGGATTTGGACGTACGCGTCACACGTATGTATTTGTGTATCGGTAGGTCTTATTTATACACGTACTTTGCGCCCAACGTGCCACGAATTGGGTATTTGCAGCCACAACCACCATCTACTTCAGTCAATTTGTTACATTTGTCTTCTATTATTTATCTATTTAGACACACACATATATAGTATAAATAACAGGGGTACCATAGTGATCAGACTCCATGATTAAGACTTTCTATCCATGATTGATTCAGCATGCTAAATCAATTATTTCCATTCCACTTGCACACATCTAAAAGCAATCCAAAGACAAAGAGGATTGATACCCCATTTCAGCATCCTATATATATAAATACTAAACACCATCTCTAGTGAGAGCTTCAATACTAAAAAAGTACTAAACAACAGTAAAAACATATACTAATAAAAATACTACATAACAATAAGAACGTAACTATCCTAGTAGTTTGACAGCCACAGCCACCGTCTACTTCAATTCGTTGCTCTCGTATGATGACGATGCTTCCTGGACTCTTCCTTTGCTACGTAGTGTGTACGCGCAAGCATAAAAAGTGGTTGAGCCGGTGACACTTGGAGTTGTATTTATGATTATGTAATGATGATTATGGTTATGGTTCTTTCAGAAAAGAAATTATGCAATGATCATTGACCTCTTCGCATGCATGCATGTTGCTTATGCGTATATATTTCTTGGGTTTCCATTAATTCTTGTATTATTTTGTCTAGCTAGAATCATAGTTAATTGATCATATCGGTGAGTTGATTTTGATTAAATTTTTTAATATAGTATACTGATATGGCATCGTTTTCTGTCTCCATCATGTATGTGCAATCCCCATCACATTAATCATGGATACCATTTTGTTTTATTTTTTTCTGTGGGGTTGATTCCCATACAGTCCGCAAGTAAGTGAACATACTTGTCCATGATGTGTGTGTACAAACAAAATAGAAAACACTAGCTCTCCTCATGCATGATTCATACCCTAGTTCTGTCGGTCTAATGCTTGTCCTCGTCCTCATCATTTTGGCACCAGTATTTGTACACAATTTCGGTGGTCTTTTAGTACTAGCAGTGACATTATCTTGTAACCTGCAATTATGTTTTTGTTGTGTACAATCTGATCAGTTGTGCTCTCCTTGTCCCTCCCACTAATTGAGGAGGAGGATGTCTTGTTTGTTTGGTAGAATGTCTGCAGGCAACCAGAAGAGCATGAACACAACCAGAAGAGCATGCACCCAAGGAACCAATGGAGACAACCCTTTTTTTAGGAAAAAAAAAACCATCTGATGGCACTCTCAGTCATCTACAAGGCCTCTTTAGTTTATTTTTTGCTTGATCTTGATCTTTTGGTGGTTAGGGTGTTATGTTGTGAGGAAAAGATGTCAGGCATGTCAAGCTCCTGTCTGGGAAATGAGAGAGACAGTTGAGCAGACAGGGAGGGCTCCAGGAGGAATTGAATGGCACTGGCAGGATGCTGAAGGGCGGTCACTCATGGGTGCTAGCCAGTTGTTACTTACAACTACAAGGAGTTCAGACAACTGCAATATTTTCTTCAGAAAAAGGAAGAAGAAAAGACTGCAAGAAATGCTGTAGCATGTGTTGTTACTTGTTGAACTGCTGAAGGTTTGTTGGTTCAAGGTATAGTTTTCTTGGTAATTTAGGTACAATGGTGTTGCTTTGATAAATTGAAGAGAAACAAAATTTTTTTTAGGGAAACTGAAGCGAAAAATTTTTGCTGTGAGCTTGTGACGAATAACGTTGTAGCAGGAGAGCAGCTGTTGGAGCTACTAATGGGCCTGGCCTACATTAGTCCTTTGAGGCCTAATGTGCTGACATGAATTATAAAAGGCCGAGCACAGAAACGCCAAAATGGGCCGAGGAGGCCAGTCGGCCTGTTTATTAAGCGGGCCCATTGGCCGGGATCTAATCATGCAACGCCCAGTTAAGTTAATTATGTGCCCGTCGAAGGTCCATGGATCTAAACATGCATCTGCTTCATTTCAACTTTTAAACTGGGGAAGCATTTTTTGAGCTCATTTTTGCATGTATTTTATGGCTGCAGATTTAGAGTTAGTGCATCGTTTACTTTGCTACGGAACTCGTTGTCCAACACATTTGCAAATCCATTACACCCCATTTGGCTGCCTAAGATTGAATTTAATTCATTCGATTGGATTCTAAATCCTATTCTAGTTGAAATTGAATTTGATTCAAGCCAATTCAAAATCTAATTTTTCTGTTTGGGTGTCACTTGGAATTCTACAAGGTTGTGGGACCCACCTGTGCACATAAATATGGCAATATGCATAAAGTAGCTTCTCTACATGCTAAATCATCTCTATAAATTTTAGACAATTTCATGAAAAAATATAATGTGAATGCGAGGTTCAAATTTCAAATGCCGCACTTTTAATAAATCATTCTCTACAAGACTGTGGGGGTCACATGTGCATGTAGGCCCATTAATTTGTACAAATTAGCTTCTTTACGCACTAAATCATGTCCAATAAATTTTAGTCGATTTCGTAAGAATTTTATGGTGTGAATATGAGGTTGAAATTATAAATACCAAACGTTTACTTAATTTTGTAAAGTGGATTATACATAAATGATAGAGTGTAGGTTGAGAATTGCTTCTAGATCTATCGTGGCTTTTGGAATTGACTTTGGAATCATCAATTCAATTCTAAGTGGCAGACAAATAGCTACACCCTTAGAATTGAATTCCAATTTCACAATTCCAGGGCCAATACCTAGGAGCCAACATGTAGGGTAAAGTGCTATAGAGCATAGATAGAGGTGAGTTCTGACCTAGAGCTTGTGATAACTAGCACACGGCCAACCACTTACCAGTTGCACTCAATTGGATCTACACCGTCGCCTACTTGAACAAATCAAAGTCGGGGATTTTTGCAGTGGTCTAGCCACTAATCCTTCTCAATCTGCTCAGTTTTTAACCGTAAGGATTGAGCTGAAGCTCTGATACCTTTGTCAGATCTGGCGTTACATGAATCTGACTAGGATTGAAATGGACCGCAAGATTACATTTCGGACTCGCTACTTCAAGGTCTTGACAGTTAGTAATTATACTATATTATGCCCCGGGGACTCCCCGGAAGGGGAGGGTATCCGCGTGTCGTCCTCCGCGAAATAGCCCGCAAAGATTTGGTAATTACGTTTAGGTCCCTGGTTTCTTGCGAAAAGGCCCCTGCATATTTTTTTGCTGGGTAGCAACCCGGGGTTTCCCGTAATTACGAACAGGCCCTTATTTCTTCCGAAAAGACCCTCAGTTTTTTTTGCGGAAAAGCCCCTCCACTCTCCTTTTATTGCGAAAAGGCCCTCGATTTTTTGCGAAAAAACCCCTACGCTTTCTTTTTTCTGCGAATTTTTCCCTCTTTTACTTCGGTCCACACGGTGGCTAGCGTGGTGTGACGCCACGCCTATGTGGCTAGTAGTTACTACATGGATGAAAATGTGCGATCTGCTAGAGGCGGATCCAGCTCCCGGCTACCCTAGACAGTTGCTCGGGCTCACCGGCGCTTAGCAGTGGAACCCTAGGTGACCCCCGGCGCTGTCAAACATCATGGCAACGGTGCTTGTCTGCTTGAAACAACCTGGAATTCAAAATGAAGTTGAATTTCTTTGAAATTTGGTTTCTATTAAATCTTAACCCAATTTGACACATATTTCAACCATCTACGCTTTCCTTTGATTCTTGCCTCCGCTAGCCGTTTGGTGTCTTCCCCTGTCCCCGCCATAAACACTGTTCATAGTCCGACAATTCCACCGCCGCTAAATATCTCTGTTGTTCACACCTCGGTCAAGTGGCGCAACGCCAATTCAACTGCTGTAGACTCCAATCCTCGAGCCGCCAATTCACCCTGACACGTGCCAGAGTAGCTCAGACCGAACTCACCGCCACCGCCTCTCCTCTCCCTCACGACCGACCTGACACCGCCTCTGCCCTTGATTGTTGCCCTTCACCAACCAAGGAAGCACACGACTCAAGGCGCCAACACACGCACTGACCTCCCTACCACCTCTCCTGAGCCATGCCAAGCCTTCTTGTTCTCTCCCCTGCCCGGCCATGCGCCAGCACCGAGCCGACGCTTGCACTGTGACGAATCGTCTCAAGGAGCCTATTTAAGCTCACGACCCCTTCCCCACTATGCATTGGAGTCTAGTAGCCCTAAGCACCCCCAATTTTCCTCACTGGCCATTGCGTCGTCGTCCTCACCAGAGACCCCATGTAAGCCCTAACTTCAATTCATCTTGTTTGATTCATATCATTTCAATTACTTGCACTGGTACCATCTTCGTGCCATCAGCCTAAGCTCCCCTTGCCTTCCCCTTCACCGGCGACCACATCTGTCGCCCAACCAAAGACCACCATCGTGGGCAGGTCCACACGGACCTCTATGGCCCAAGTTGACCCCACCTCAAGCTTTCCCTACTCCCATTGATTCTCAAACACCCATGATTTTCCCTATTGGCCACCGTAGCTCACCCATGCTATGGAAAACTGCAGCATTACTGTAGCAACCCGACCCGGTTAATAGTAAAAAACACCACTGTAGCAAGCTAGACCCGAATGAACAGTGTCAGCCTGTAATGAATAGCATCTGCCTGTTACTGTTCATCCAAAACTCAAAAATACATATTTATACCCATTTCAATCGTTTCAACTCTGCGAAGTTCATTTTCAACTTTGTTTGGCCAAATTAGATGCTGATAAAACCGTAGACCTCAAAGACCAATCTAAACCCTAAATCTAATATGCTCCAATCTCTTACCGTTCACCGTCCAATCTCTGTAGAGTGTTAATAATTTATTTGAATAGCCGTATCCCGGGTCATGGGCAACATCTTAAAATACCACAGTGTGTAGTTTTCACAAATGTTTATTGGTATGGGAGTATGGTAAAGGACATGGGTTGAGGTCCATGGACCGGATATGTGAAATACTTGTGAGGAGAGTTGCTCCATATAGTCAAATGCTTATGGATATTCTACTTATTTATTTTATTTCAGTTAAAGTGGATAAGTCGTAGGTTTGAAAACTAATTATGGTATGATATTGAAAATCTAGCTTCACGTAAAAGAAGCATAAAACCATCCTTTGATTTAACCTTGCATATAGATGATAGCCCTATAAATGCATTCTGCTATAGAGACTTATTGAGTATTATTGGTTGTACGCAATCTTGCTATATTTCCACCACAATAGATACCAAAAGAAGAAAGGAGACCTCAAGCTTTACGTGATAGGGCTACGACCGCACTCGAGCATTCATGTGAGAGTTTTCTTTGAATCTTTTGATTGTAAGTTTTGGGTTTGGACGCTCATAAAGTTATTAAAATTGACCGTTAGATCTTATTTTAATTAAATTAATTCTATTTAAATATTCGTAACTAAGCAAGATACTCTTTATATCCGTAACTGAACTCCTGGTCTGTCGCGGAAGGTAACGATGGCTCTGTTCCAGAAACGGGACGTTACAGTGCTTCCCAGGGCAAGCTCTTGTCCAAACAACTCTGTCTTCTCGTGCAATCCAGACTCATGCTGTGTTCGCAATTATAGCCATTTCGATTTCAGAAAATTCGTAATTTCATCACTCGGCATGTGCTTCAAGAGGGAAAAATCCGGGATAACAAGCAGGGGCTCACTCGACTCAGTAGATTTGTCCATGACAAGAGGCTCGTTATCATCTTTTATCTTCAGAAAGTTCAGCTCTTCGACTTTCTCGAGACTAGTATGCGAAGGAAGCACACCAGATTCTGAAGCTGCCACGACACTCAGAACCACCAAGTCATCTCGCATCTTGGCAATCTTGGAAATGTTTTCCTTCCGATTCTTGTTCAAGGTGCTCATACAGTTCCGGTTCTCCCATAACTTCTCAAACACTCTATGCAAGCCACTGATGTACTTCTCTTTCTGCAGTTCATATTCCCACTGGTGAAAGGTTGCAAAACCATGGAAGTTAGTAACAATGAAGACAAAATGTATTCACTCAACATTCGTAATTCCAAAAAGAAAAGTGCATAGAAGTCAGACACAGAGCTTCTACAAGGAAAATGATTAATGGTATAGCAAATCTAATGCAAGGAAAATTACGAATTTGAGGCCCAAACTGCTTGGAAACAGGATTAGAGGTGAGATTTTTCTCCCAAAACTGGCAAGAACCAAACAATGCCGGCTGATGCCGACCAAAGAGAGGCCCCCAAACCCAGCTATTGGAACGCTGGTGGTTTGTCGGGGATGTCTCGCTCCAAAACGGAGGAGGCGCCGCCGTTGGTGGTGGTTGCTGCCTTCTCCGGCGCGGCGCGGCGCGGCGCCACTCCACTGACCCGCGCCCCACCGCTTTGAGATACGTGCTCCATAAAAAGCTCCATTTCTCACCTTAGTTTTTGAAAATCTCGCGGTTCTTCTGATGCGTCTCTCTTATCTCTTTTTAAAAAGAAAATAAAGATAGATTTATATCTAAGGGTATATACAATAGTTTATCTCTTAAGATTATCTCTAAACTTTTCACCTTATCCAAAGATAACATTAGAGACAATCTCTCTAACAGTAAATTATTTCTCTAACTATTTAATACTATTTTTACCATAACTTACTGCCTCACACCCTCTCACTATTTGTGTTGGTTTACGAGCTCAAATCGTCTTTTGCATAAGAGATAATATATTATCTCTTCTTATATTATCTCTCATCTATATAGTATTTTACTTATTTAATATAGTTAAAAGGCAGCTAAAATGAAAATGTTTCGACTTTCAGCTGTTGGGTTGAAGTGGAGCCGAAAATAGTCAAACATTAGGCGCCACAGCTACTACACTCCTATTGATTGATTCGTAGTGGAGTTAGCTCGAATCATTCCAATGCTTTGAGTTAATCTGTTCTCAAGTAAGCATGCATTAATACTGTTAAGCTCGGTACAAATGTGTTTTGTGTGCCTATTCTAGTCCCTACAAAACAAACAATAAAAAAACAAAAAGAATAAAAAGGTATTCCTAGCATCTCCTCTTAAATAAATGGGAAAAAAACAAGCTGTTTGGCGTCTCCTTTAACCTTGTCCTTTTCTTCAAAAGCATTGGTGTTGTCTCTACTCCATAAGATTTTTTTTTCTTTTGGTCTCTTTTGCTATGCAGTTTAATAGCGAGTGGTTGTCCGTGTTTTGATCTTTTCTCTTCCGTGTTTATTAACCCCATTTCTTTTCCGCTTAATTTTTTGATGCTGTGGTCGTGTTCTTGCATTGATTATTTGGCAAAGAGAAATGATACTGACTAATGCTTTAGTACAGCACGAGTTTATCCGTGCCATGGGCCAATGATCTTCCCATAATCCCATTTTTGCATGTCGCTACCTCTCCTTGTACTGTTTTAGAATGTGATGAGAGAAATATAGGACATGACATGATAATATTGTATTTTTCCTTTTGAAACATCGCCCTGTCATTTTAGCAAGGCTTGTTCATGTACAGCTCAAGTTGTCTCAGTCCGAACTCTGGACATAATGATATCAGGACTCAGCAGAAATTGCCATAAAACACATGAGGATCCAGCCCCCAAAATGGAATGAAACTTCAGCTCAAAAGGAAATGTCAAAACTGGAACACAAACAAGAGAATTATTTTATTTTGTTTCTCCTGCCCACAAATAACTACCATCCAACCAAACTACCAGTAGAGAGCATGTATTAATTTGCGGTCTGCAGCAATAAAACCACCTAATGTATGATGAGGCAATACAAGTGTAAAAACAAGTTAAGCAGTAACAAGAAATCAGCAAAACAAATAGCATAGATGGTAAATAGACCTCTATTATCGCCTGAGCAAATTAACCAGTAGTAACCAGCAAAAAAACAACGATATTTGGTACAGAATTAGACCTCCATTATCCCAAGAACGTTACAGTGTGTGCATAGCGTATCACAGCAGACCTGGATTATGGGAGTTTTTCACAGGATGTAATCAGTGTACAATGTTACAAGCAGTAAATTTCTGATGCGAACTTTTCATTTTATATACAGCCTACTATCTTTTTCCCCATTTTTCTTTCCTTCTGTTTTCCAGAAAGATTACACCGGAAATTGCTACTCTGATGATCATTGACATTCCTTCAATGCCTGCAGAACTTTACGTTGGCAACCCAGGCATGAAGTTTTGACATTCTTTCGGATGTTGATCCCTAAAACTACTGATGTTAACAACAGAGCTAAAACTACTGATATTCCCAGCATCTGACCTTTTTAGGGAAAACTCGTGGGGTATCGTTGCAGAGAAAATTAATATCGGCAGTCAGATTCACTATGCCTTTTCATTTAAGCATTCCTTTTACTTCCTGTTTCTCCTTTCGGACAAAAACTAGTTGCTCATCCAGGCAAATTGTTGGTCAGTCTATTTACATTCACAAAGCCTTGTCTTATTGCCTTTTCCAATGTTGTACTCAGCTGAGGCCCATGCTACTAATGTCATGCCCTTATGATGTTCTCCGCCAACTTTTTATCCCTTTTTGCGGCAGCTTGAAGGGGCTCCAACTTTTCCTGCGTTTTGGGCTATCAGAGAAGACGCCTGATGCCAATGCCTGCTGAAGCCACAGCTCGAATTCATCTTCAGGAATCATCTCGGCATCAAGGCTAAATGGATACCGAGAACTGTAGGATCTCTGAGACATCCTATCTGCACCAATCATGTTTACCATAAAAGTTGGACCATGAGTGTTAGGTTTGCACTCCATTCCCTGGATAACAGCAAAGCAAAAAGAGTTAGAAAAGTTTCCATTTTTCCGTACTCAGATAACACTGCAGCAACATCCTTTTATGTATCCTCAGAAAAAAAAAAAGGCATATCAGCTATTGACGTTGTATTTAAGTGTACAATATACTTTTGGTCCTACTTGCTAGCGGGTCAATATTGTCCCTTCTACTCAGGGTTCAAAAACCCAACGGTTACCGGTTTACCGGTGAGGACCGGTAACCAGAAAAACCGGCCGAATTCAAATTTTGATTTTTGAGTTTTGACTGGTTTTTTCCCGTTACCAGTTTCAAAACAGACCAAAATTTAAATTTTGATTTTCGAAGTTTAACTGGTTTTTTTTGCCCGTTTTTGGGTTACCGGCCGGTTACCGTTACCGGACACCGGGCATGTTTTCTCCCGGTTCTGAGATTTGTATCCTTGCTTCTACTTTATAATCGTCCAAAATTGGCCCCTTTAGTTTCAAATCTGATTTATTGTTGGATCTTTTGTTAAATAGATAGGCTAAAGATTGAGTTATCACAGCCCAATATTTTTATGTTGGTTGACATGACATGTGATTCCTATTTTGAGTGAGAAGGTCTTATTTTTCTTTGTTGATTATGGCCGTAGTAAGACTTGACACAGACAAATACAAGCTTTTCAACTTTCATGCATTAATAGGTGAAAAGGGGCATGAGCCATGGTGTGTATACTATGTGTAATTCTCCAATGAAGTAAGCAATTTGTTGTGGCAACTCAATATTCTATCCATCTCACAAGATTGAAGGACCAACGGAACCTATTTTCAAAGTAGAGGGAACGATCTGGAAGACTTAGAACTAGATGGACCAAGAGTATGTTTTACCCATGTGTAAACTATAAACACAGAAAACAGCAGACAATAACCATGTATATTTGGAAATGATGTCAAAGTGACATGATGAGTCATTTTGAACTACAGTCTTGTAGTGATGTAGTCTATGAATAGAGTAAAATAAGGAATGCATGCAAACCCTCTAAATAAGGAAACATAAATCAGATATGGATCATTGTACACAAGACCAAGGAATTGGACCTCAGTCATGGCATATCACTTGAGACATTCATTGCATCAAGTGCATATTCATGTGAATAATTGAAAGCAAAAGGCGAGTTAAACATCAAAACATCGAAAGAGCCAGACACTCACCTGGCAGGTAGCCCACTCAGACACATCAAATATTTTACTCTCTGCACAAACAAAAGCTCGCGGTATTTCCATCTGAAGTGAACAATGCACTTGATTTCAGTAGAAAGAACTAAATAATTTGAGTCCAACAGAACATTATTGTTGGAAATTGCAAAATATACATGCATATTATTAAGTTGAGTAATTTCTGAATGTGTCCTATATATTCAGAACAGTTGGCTTATGCAATGAAGAAATTCACTGTTGCTAATACCAGCAATGAGATAAAAGGTGAAACCCCAGCTCAAGGTACTTTGAGCATCCAACTTTAGCAACTTGGATATATTTTCCTTAGATGACATACAATCAGAAGCAAACACTAGGGGCTTGTTACAGCTCAAATGAGAGAACTTGGTTGAGCCCAAAATTGGCCCCAGAAAGTACAGGACTTAGCTCAGTTTAAGCAATAAAAGGAAGTAGTTATGACCGAGGCTTGACTATGCAAAAAGGGTCTCGACAAATTTTCTATCAAAAATCTGTGTTGAGTCTTGAGTGTCAAGATTCACAAGATTGTGCTTTCATTTATATTAAACCACATTTTCCATTTGTTTCAACCCAGTATATACTCGGTTTCCAGTAGTTAAATTCTATAAGCCCCAAATGACTGTCTAGAAATGCTTCCATCTAAAACTGACACTGAGGAAAAATGTGATAAGTTTGCATGTGATTTGCATACAAAACAGTACCTTCAAGGATGTTGAAAATCCATTTTCCACCCATCCATCTCCATCCTTGGCTTGATGGTACTGAGAACAATCCTACAGCCACATAGTTCACACAAATTAGCTGTGCCGGTACTCTCTCAGGTTACACGCACTCTAAAAGTACATACTGGGCTCCTAACCTGACACCATCTTGCTTTCGCTTTACTTCTCCTGGTACAAATCCATAAATGAAAATTGCCACATTTTGTACACTGTATACGCCTGGACTCTTCAGAGAGAAACTCTACCCCACTCTGCAAAAAGTTGTTTATTAGATGAGTTTATTTTTCAATTATAAACGGGCTCCGCAAAGGTAAACAGTATCAAACAAGAACGTTCAAGAGTCAACACAGGACGTTTTGTAGAAATTACATTGTATGCTTGAACAATTGACCAGATCATGTACATAAGAAAACCATTTGGATTTCATATTTACAAAAAAAACACCTGTCGAGAGACAACACGTGATCTCTGAGTCATTTTCTGCGACTCTTCTTTCCTCAGTTGTTCATCATAGCTATTTTTCTTTGTTAAATCTGAGAGTACCTGCATGGAGGTATGACAACACCTGTTACCTTTATCAAGAGTCAGAAAACACAGTTGGCTATCAAGAAAAGATACGCTACTGGACCTAACAATAATACAATCAAGGAAAAATAGAAGCATATACTTCCAAAGTACTTGCCTCATAGGCTGATTGAAGCTTTTTGAATGACTCACAAGCCAATGAATTCCCCATATTTTTATCAGGATGGACAAGCAGGACCTAAACAGACAAAACACAGATCACAAAGATAAGGAACAGTAACATGAATTCTCTATCGGTATAAAGGGTTGTCATGTATTACCATTCTGTGGTACTCCTTTTTCAGTATCTTCTGATCGATACTTCTATTTCGAGGGATGCCCAAAACTTCATAATGGGTCAAACCATCCATTATCCTCTTCATCTCATCCAATGAAGTAGAATCAGATTTCACTATTTTGCTAGGAGATGCCTCCTTTTGTACATGTAACACATCTTGGGTAGGTGCTGAGCAAAAGGGCTTTGCAGAAGACACAGTCTCAGGTTCACTGTCAGGAGCAGGGGGGTATTCACAACCATGATAGAACTCATCCATGACTGGATCAGAATCATTTGTTTCTTCAAAATGTCTCTCTTCTGTGCTTCCCTCATATCCTTGCAGCAACTTATTCAGAAGATCATTTGTCAGAAAAGAAAGATTCAGTGTCAAGAAAACTCCAAGCCATCCAACACGAACAGCCACACAATAAACAGCATATATAGTCAACACAGGTATCACAAATCGTGCATGTTTCAAAGAGCACATACAACCTGCAGTACCACAGAGGAGCCTCCATTAGGTGAAAAGGGTCAAATAAATACGATTAATAGGTGGCAAAAACAGGTTGTGGACTTCGCAAAGTTAAAATTTAGGGAAGTATCATTAGGAGCAGACTTAAATATTCAAACAAACGAACCTCCAGCCACCAGAAGCATTCCCGTAATCCAAAAGTAGCCATACATCCACATAATCAATATTCCAAATAGTCCTACAATGGAAAGGCCAGGCGTATAGCCCATATAGTGAATGACTGCCCCAGCAGCACCCTGAAAATTTAAGCTACTAAACAATTAGATAACATAATCTCTTCTGATATCCTTATTACGTGAGAAATATTGTATCTTACAGGTTGAAACTCAATACTATGATAGATTTGCTGAGACAGATTTATGCATACTACATGCAGCATCATATAACCAAATTTTCATGTAGAAGTACAATGTTTCACCTGCGAATTGACCTTAAGTAGTTTGCACAAATCAAAAAAGAAAGAAGAAAGAAAGAAGAGGAAGTACTAATCATCCTGAAACTGATTTACTCAGCATGAAACACAGTAGCACAATTTTCACAAACTGATTTACTCATCACTAAGTTATGCAGTGCTTCATTGCAATCCAATCCTTCCTCTAGCAAGACAAACTAGATAACACTTAGCAGTGCAAAAGATTACTAGAATGCTGTCAACAGTTCATAGATAGAATCTAGAAATAGCATAAACAAATAACTAAAGAATGATTTAAGATTACGATAGAAAGTAATACATCAAGCCAATTAATCCTGCGACAGTTTAATAACATACTACTTTTGTACCACCAATTACTGCTTTAACTATACTTTACTTTTGGAAAGAAATGGAACCTAACATGCAATCCACACTTCATAGCAAAAGCAGCACATGACAAGATTTAGAATCTCTCTCACACAAATCCTTATCCAGTAGTACATCTGAACTAAAGTGGAAAAGCAGCAAAGCAAGCAAGATTTGCAGCACGAACCAGGCTAAGAAGTGCGTAGAGAGCACACGCTGGCGAGGTCATGCACACGAAGCAGCTCCAGAGGATCACAAACACCGCCGCAGGCCCCAAGCTCGCCAATGCCAAGAACCCCCGCGCCGCACAGCCACGCCATTGTCTCAGCGCCGCGAGCACGAGGCGCGAGGAGCTCACACAGGCCCGGGACACAGCCGGCCAATGCCGATCGACGAGGAAAGCGAGCCGCGCTCTACCGCCGCTCGCCGCCATGTGCGCCCAAGTCAAGATGTGCTTCTGGGACAGCACCCACCTCCATCCCTGCTTCCACAGCCCCAAATCCGCCATGGAAGCCACAAGAATTCGATCAAATTGGTCAATCCAGAGACTGCGAAAACCCCATCCCTCCCGATTGGATTCAAATACACGCCGCAAGAACCGCTCAAAGAGCTCGTTGGGCTCCTCGGTTGCAAGAACCAACTCCCCCCAAACCAATCCAACAGCTCCAAGAACAAGAACACACACCGCAACCAGCTCAAGAACTCATCAAGAACCGCTCCCAACCCAGCCAAATATATCCGTGCGCACTGGATCGAGCCCCAAAACTACAGAACGTCACCGCAGCAGAATTGGCCGGGCACGGCAGGACCCGCTCCGAGGCGCCGCCTTTGTGCCAAGAAACGACGAGAAATCCCCCAGAAAACCTCAGAAAGGCACCATCTTTCGCGGGAATTAGGGGCTGCCAACACCTGGGGTTGGATATTGCGTCGGTGAATCGGTGGGAAGGGTGCTAAAATAGCTGCGAAACCCACGGGAATCCGAGCTTTGGCGCTGCTGCTTTGCTAAAGCTTTTTTCCCCCCTTCTCTTTTTTTGGGTGTTCTTGCTTTTGCTCTTCTACTACTAGCTTCGTCTCAGCCACATCTCGTGACAACAGAGGGATCGGGGTGAGTTTAAAGGGGAAAAGGAGAAGATGAAGAAGAGATCTTGCAGAAGAGATGAGATGAAGAAATATCACACACACACGCTCTCTCTCTCTCTCTCTCTCTGAGAGGATTAGGGTTGTAATAACTTGGGAGGAGTGAGAGATCAGCTCCTGTCCATGGAGGAGGAGGCGGGGAGGGGGGATGATTAGAGAGAGAAGGAGGGTGTATTTTATTCTGCAGATTGGAGTAGCAGTAGTGGCTCCTAATTAAGTGATTTAACAATTAACAATGACAACAGTAGGAGAATTGAGCTTTTTGTTCCTTGAGAAAAAGAGGAATCAGTAGCTTTATTAGAGTGAGAGTATGGATGGCAGTGGTTGTGTTGAAATTGTATGTTTTGGAAAAATAAAAGGTTAGTTTTCTTTAATAGTGGGGGAAATTAGTCCATGGAGTTTTTGCAATTTTTGTTGAGTATAGCTATACAACATTCAACTGTTTTTTAGGACAAAAACAGTCAGATTGATTTGGAGCATTAGATCTCCATCCAACGGATCCACTCATACAAGCCCCCTAAAAAAATGACCCCTCCAAAAAAAAAATTTAGGGCGTTGGATCTCCATCTAACGACTCAAAATGTGACTATTTTTGTTCTAAAAAACAGACGTATGTTGTATAGACACTCCCTTGTTTAGGCCCTGTTTGGAATGCGGGAATTTTTCCCGATTCCTGCGGGAATTGAACTGTTTCCTGCAAAATTTCTGTAAAATTCCTGTGAAATTTTTCTGTTCCAAACAGGCCCTTATTTGCTTGTTAATGAGAGACCAAGGTAAGGGGAGTGGCAGAGTACATTCAACTGTTAAGCCTTAACTAAAAGTTATTGCGCACGGAATGGTACGGATCACACAATGCAGTTAATGAGAAAAATTAGATTGGAGTAGTTGGAACTTGGAAGTGGCCGTGAATTAAGAGCATGGCCCTGACATAATCACACTCTTTTCCCATTTTTGGCATCTTATTGGAATGGATTATATCATCTTGCACTAATTGGAGCATGCTAGCAATCGTAAAACTGGGTAATATACATACTAACATTGTTAGTTGTTACTCTCTTCTAGGTAAACTCTGGGTAATTTAGGCATCCATCCCTTCAACAAAGTGGTTTTTAGTTGCCTGTCGTTTTGATTTCTCTAGGATTACTCTTTCAGCAAATATGCCTATTCGATGCTGATCGGCACTAAATTCGTTGGTTTTGCTTTATGTATATGAAGCTAAACGACTTTTATTTTGGACCAGAGAAAATGTATTTAGAAACACACACAAAAAAAGAAGAAGAGATTTAGCTGAACAATTCCAAAAGAAGCCCAGAGATGAGTCACCATCCGTAACGCCTACTTCAACCAAACGAGAGAAGCAATCTAAAAAGGACATGGCAGTAAAAAAAAAAGCACACACTAAACTTCACTTGAACACCACTATTTGGATTTCATGAATGAGATGAGGACGACGGTGACAAGGGGATCGCAGAACGATTGGACGGTAACAAGTACTCTCGATCGCAAGGTGAAAAAGGCGAGATGAAAAGCTGGCGATGCCCTGTGTGAAGATGCAATCTTGCGCCATTGCCGATGCTCACGAATCATGATATCGAGCGCGCGCGAGAGAGAGAGAGAGAGTCTTTCTTTTTTTTCTTTGGGTGAATTATTCTCTGTGATATCCTACTGATGTGTAATCTAGAAAAAAGATTAGCGTATTAGCCTTTCTTGCTTTCCTTTTCTTGTTTGTTCTCTCTTTCTTGTTTGTTTCTCCTCGCAGGCGTCTTTCCATCACAGAGAAAGAGCTCTTAAGAGTTCGCATTCACCTCTTGTTCCTTCCTCTCTTTTTTTTTATGTGAAGGTTCACCTCTTGTTGTCGGTTGTTACAGTTTGGTGTCAAAACTGTTGGAAAGTGCTGGACCAAAGAAAGTAATTGTCTGAACCACTGCCATTGAAGGAGATGAACCACCGTAGCTAATATGCATCACAAGAAAAGGCCAGTGGCATCTTGTCTTCGTTTCATAAAATGTAGCATGTCAGTGTCCTGCCAGTGATCAAACTACTTCTCAAGTTGGACATTACTAATCCCGCTCATTTCGGCTTGAATTTCTAGTTTCTGACTTATTTTTTACTATTCATAAATTTCATTTTTTTATAAACTTTTGGCTTTTTTGAGCTTTTTTGCCGGTTCTTTTTTCTCGTATTCGTTCGCGTTGTCCGTGATGAGCTAAAATATTTTTTTCCTATTTTTATGTTTTTAAATTTAATTACGCCAAATAAGCCACCTTCAGCTACAGTGTAATTTCAGCCTGCTACAGTACAATTTCAGCCATAAACCACTAATTTTCAGTCCAACCGAAAGCTTTCGACAGCTTGTCATGACCGTTCTTGTTCAAAGTCCTGCGCAGACGAGGATTTGGGAACCGGTGGGAAAATTGGCTCTGTTTTGCTCTCCATGGCCTCAACCAGGGTGTTACTCAACGGCATACCGGGTAGTTCCTTACAGCATTGCATGGGTCTTCGACAAGGAGACCCCCTGTCGCCTTTACTCTTTGTCATCACCATGGACGTCCTTAGCAAGTTATTTTCAACAGCTCTGCAAGCACAAATTTTAACGGCAACACCAATACACCATCCTTGGAGAGGCATTGCTCCTTATATGTAGATGATATGATGCCTTTTCTAACTCCGAAGCCTCAGGACCTTCTCGCTTCGAGAGAAATAGTGGCGTTTTTCGAATCAGCTACAGGACTTAGACCAAACATGCAAAAGTCTTCACTAATCCCAATCAATTGTACACAAGAGGAGCTCGGCATTGCAAAAGATATTTATCGCTGCAAATAGTAAAGTAGAAGAGTAGTATAATGGAGATGATGGATGGACAATACTTGCCCCTTCACTATGTCCAGGGCACGTATATATATTTTCATGAAGTGTATTTTACAATTCTACATTTACATTCATGTGCTCTCCATAGAGGGTATCTATGTCATTACATATATCCTATCTTAGGCTTTACAATTCTTTAGCAGACCGGATAGGCTTAGGTGGGGGCCGCCCCTACAACAGTTAACGGATTTGGACTTTCTCGAGGCTCAAAAAACGCAACATTCTGGCGCCTCCCCCCCCCCCCCCCCAATTGCCTCTTATGTGACTAGGAAACTGAAATAGTTATCACCTTCTTATCGCTTGCCCGGTGGCCAAGCAATTGTGGCATCGAACATTCGCTTGGCTGTCGCTCTGCAGTTCCTTTGCCTTCACCAAATGGACACTCCATTAGCAATGGACTGCTATCAGACAATTGACTCCCTCCTCCAAGCATAAAGGAATAGACTCCCTCATAATCCTACTGTTGTGGATGATTTGAAAGGAGCGAAATAGACTGTGGCATGATCACGCAAAACAAGACATCGAGAAGTCTGCCCAATGCATCAAGAATGAATTTTACGCCTGGTCGTCAGTCACCAATTCCAAACTGGGAGATCTTTGTTGTAATGCACAACCCCGGCAGCTTCCTCACCTAGCTTAGGGCATGTTCTTTACCTCAAAAGCTAGCGGCTTTTGGCTTTTGTTACAGTACCTAATTTTCAAACGAAATATTTTCTCAAGACAGGGTCTACAAGTTAAACGATCTACACGTTAAAAGCTCAATATCTGTACCAGCCAAAATTGCAAGTGAGTATCTGTCTCTCCGTAATCTGTACCGTAAACAGCCAAAATTCAAAAATTTCAGCCAAAAGATATAAACCGCAGCCGTTGCCAAACAGACCCTTAGTTTCTCAATTATGCCCAGTTAGTTGTTCCGTTTTTGTAATTCTAAGTCTTTTCTGTTCCTTCTTTTCAGCTGCAAATCTTGTTTGTATCTCCTTTCTCCTTAATGAATGAAACGTACATCTCCTGCGTTTTCGCGGAAAAAAAGTGATCAAACAATGTTCATGTGTTTTTCCCTACGTTGAAATGGAAGCCTGCAAGAGAACATTCCAAGAGTGTTAATTCCAAGTCCATTGGCTACGTAATATTGACATCTGTAGAGGACCTTTGCGCAAAATGGTAATCAGTCTCACATGCCATCCACATGCCTAATTATTGGGGAAGGTGCTACAAAATTAATAAATTATAGATTGGGCTGCAGGATAAAGATAAAAAAGAAGGCAGCCTCCTTGTTGACCTTGTGACGAGATGAGATGCTACCAGGTCAAGAAGCGTCTGCATGACCCTAGCTGAGATTTGTTTTGTGCTCAAGCAAAGCAACTTGCCATTTCCCTTTCTCTTTTCTCCTCATCCTCACCCTCCTCTTTATCCTTTCTCTTTTCTTAGCAAATTTGATTGATCTCCGGCTGCTATGCTACACATTTGACTATTTTTTTTATTGTAGATCAGAAGGGGTGATGCATTAGAGATTGCATCGTGAGAGTCTGAGATCAGGTGTCCCAGTATACGATTTTGCTTCTCAATAATGGCATGCATATGCTATGCTATGGCACTCAACAGTGGCAACACAGATACTGTTTGGATCTTGAAAGGCATTTGTAATCTGCATTCAGATTTTGCAGGTTTTTTTTAATCCTTAACTGCAATGGCAATTAAGCCTAGTCCACCAAACCACCATAATGTAAAGTTTCTATCTAGGCTTGGTGTTCTGCAATTTCTACTGCATGTTTTTCTTGACTTGACTTGGCGCTTGCTGTTACTTAGCCAAGAACCAGATTAAACATCGCTACCACTAACATTTTCTACAAGTTTTCCAATTCCTATGCACATTATAATCCCAAGTGCCCATTCCTCTGTAAGCATGATAATTTACAAGCAAGAACCTCCTAAATTACGCGTTTTTGATGGCGCAAAATAAATTTTAAAAAAATATGCAACCACGGTTGGCAAATCATATCACACATTTGGCGTAATCATTCCATAGAATAGGAGCATGTCGGGTTGCAAACTGGTGGACAAACAAACCGGAACAACTCGGTTTGATGGACAATGATGGGTAGATGAAAAGAGAGAACCACTTCAGATGTTAACTCGCCATGCTACCTGCTCACTACCCACCAATCCTCATAAATCACAATCTCTCTAGATGAGTTCTAAAAAATCTCTCTCTCTATATGAGTTCTAGAAATTTCTCTCTCTAGATGTAGCCAAGGAGTTGGCTTGAATGTAGAATTAAGTACAGTATTTGACAAAGGAACAAGAGGAGACGGCATGGACCCAGAGGGCGACAAGGAAGAATTAAGAATAATCACCAGGGCCACAGCACCAATAATTAAGCACACAAGGTCGCGTGTGGGCGGCGGAATAATCTGGACGCTACAAAAGCCTCCCCTTTAATTCACAATCATAACTAACACGCCACAAATACAAGTGGCCAAATACATTTAGGGTTTTGTTAAACATTATTCAAAGATCATAAATTCAAATGATAATTAGAAAAAAAATATCCGAGTGATGCCTAGACACTTCCATACATTTTTGTTTTGTATACATGTGCAAACCGGCAACTGCTACAAGACTCTGTCTAGCGTAGAGCTTCCTTGGACCATCGAGTTGCAGCTTGGCAAAACTATCATCTCACATGCATAAAAAAATATGATTGACTTGCAGTATATTATTGCCACTAGGATTTTTAAATCGCAAGTGATGAGCTCTGCAGGGGCATTATGTAATGAGTTGTTCGCTTCTTGCTGAAGCCAGCCCATGACATCGGTCTGATTTTCCAAATGGGAAGGGTCTGAAAAGCAGAGGAAAAGAAAGAGCAGGGTTAGATATTACAAATAATATAAGAAAAGATTAGACAGTTCACGTGAAGAGTTCAACAACTTTGGGACATATGAAGAGACTTGGCTGTGATCGTTTTGGCTTCAGTTTTTTGCTTTCAGCTTATTTGTCACTGTTCATAAATTTCGTCTTTGTCTGAACTTTTGGCTTTTTGTTGAGCTTTTTTGCCGGTTCTTTTTTCCCGTATTTGTTTGTATTATACGTAATGGGCTAACATTTTTTATATTTTTATATTTTTTAAATTTAATTATGCTAAATAATTCTCTGTCAGCTACAGTACTTTTTTCAGCCAGCTAAAGTACTTTTCAGCCATAAGCCACCAAAAAAACCCAAATGATCACCACCTATAGAAAAACCAGTTCTATCGGGGAGACACAAATGGGCACACCATAATGGGATTACACATTAAACATTACAAAAAATTTTGAATTTGGCCCTTGAACACCATTTTTGTTGATTTGGTCCCCTCAATTCATTAGTCCTGTTGATTTCCATCATTCTGTCAATATTCAAAATTTTCACTTGAGCCCATGATCAGTTCACACATAGATAGTTTAGATGCAGCTTCATGTGAACTTTGTCAACAGTATCACTACCACCACTATTGTACTGCCCACACAAACATTTGTTGTGATGCTAACATGATCCTGCAAATCAACTTGCAATGCATGAAGCTCTATTGGAAATGTTAGCAAAGCTGAGGAGCTCATTAGTCCTTAGGGACTGGAATCAGCGGGGTTGGGGAGTTCAGAGACTAAAAATCAGCAAAAGCTTATGGCCCACATGTATTATTTTGCAGAAGCACAGGGGTTAGTCCTACTCCTACACCCTTGTGAACAAAATGCACTTATGTGCAACTGAGTGCAGAAGATGTAAACAGTAAAAATCAAAGGGTGTTGATCATGAAAATATCTAACACAATATGTTAAAGGGTGCTGATCATGAAAAAGGCGAAAAAAAGTGATCAAACAATGTTCATGTGTTTTTCCCTACGTTGAAATGGAAGCCTGAAAGAGAACATTCCAAGAGTGTTAATTCCAAGTCCATTGGCTACGTAATATTGACATTGTAGAGGACCTTTGTGCAAAATGGTAATCAGTCTCACATGCCATCCACATGCCTAATTATTTGGGAAGGTGCTACATAATTATAGATTGGGTTGCAGGATAAAGAAAAAAAAAAGAAGGCAGCCTCCTTGTTGACCTTGTGATGAGATGAGATGCTACCAGGTCAAGAAGCGTCTGCATGAACCTAGCTAAGATTTGTTTTGTGCTCAAGCAAAGCAACTTGCCATTTTCCTTTCTCTTTTCTCCTCATCCTCACCCTCCTCTTCATCCTTTCTCTTTTCTTTTGCATATTTGATTGATCTATAACATTCTGCACATCCTCTGAGCCTAGAGTGCTACTATCATTACATAATAATACAATTTTTAAACAACTGCTAATCATTTTAAGCGAACTCTACTCTATTCATAAAGCTACGACCACTTATACTATACTATTTTTAAGTCACTATTCTAGCTTACTAATGGAATTAAACATAATAGCAAAAACTGATATGTGAAGGGCTGCAAATACATGAAGTTATTCATGTGCTACTCCCGCCCGTACATGATGTCCTTAATGGTCACATAAAAAAACAACAAAGTAAGGGTGAGTCCAATGACTCAGCAAGTACACAATAGAACGATAAATACTGCCCAATCATGTAAGCAATTTTATCAGTCATAACATATTTCACATACATTATCCAGTTCATATTTTCATTTCATGTTCCTACATTGTCATATCATTAGTGCGATGCAGCACTACTTTACGTACTCATTTGCTCATCTCATTGCATATACCGGTATTGCCGAATGAACACCCATCGATGTTCATCCAAAATCATGGGCCCGGCTATATATTGGCACTGGGATTTCTCCACTCCCGTCAAGGCCTATCGAAGTAGGTCTTGCGGGATCCACCTAGGCGGATCCTAGTTCTCATTTCATGAGTGCACATCATGCGAATGCATATACCCATTGTCATTGTCATTCTCATCAGTATTATCTTTGGTAGAGTGGCATAACTGCTCACCCTGTTCTATTACCATTGTCATCATTAGATAAACAACATCATGTCACGTAAATATTGCAATTCCATATAAGCATCATCATATCATGTAAACATCGCATATTTCATAAACTCTACGGTCTACCGCTCTACCATGCACTTGCCTGTTAACCAAGCGGAGCGAAGCGACGTGCGGACGGTGTCAACTCAGGACCTCCACCTGAACAAGCAATTAATCCGACTCAACACATCATATCGAAACCAGAGCTTAAGCGAGCAGCGACAGCTCTACATGCATAACCCGACTCTGGCATAAAATGCCTGGGGTCAAGGACCCGTCGCGCAGGTACCAAACCCCTGTTTTTTTTCTTTTTCTCCTCTTTTCTTTTCTTTCTTTTTTCCCTTCCTTTTCTTCTCTCTTTTTTTCTTACCCGGCCGGCCTTATCCCTTTCTACGTTACGCTCTCTCTCCATTTCGTGCGACCGAACGGCCTTACCTTCTCTTGGCGCTCCTCCAGGTGGAGCGGCTGGACTCGCGGCGCGCTCGGGTGCGCCGGCCGTTCCTCGTCGTCGGCCACGGAGTCGTTGCTGGCCACTCCTCCTTCATGGCTCCCCCTCACTCCCTCTCTCTCACCTGGCAGTTCACAGCACGGAGGGGATCTCGGTGTGTTGGCCTGGAGTGCACCGACGGCGACTCCCCCCAAACTGACCAGCCAAGGCTAGAGCTAGCCATCGCCCTACCGTCAGCTGCCTCCCCTTCAACCACTCCGCCTCCCCCTCGCTCTTCGCCTCAGATTCGGCCAACCAGGACCGGATCCGCCGTCTCCCGTGGATCCTCGCCACTTAGCACAAACTCCTGGCTCCGGCTCTAGGCCGTCATCGCTCCCCTCCAGCTCGCCGGCCATGGCTTGCAGCCGGTCGGGAGTCTCGACACCTAGCCTCAATGTCGGCCCTCTCTCGGCTCGCCGGCCTTGGCACGCCGCCTGTTGGAAGCCCAGTGCCTCCACCTCCAGCCACTACCCAGTTCTACTGGCCATCGGTTTGGTTTACTACTACTCCCTTACTCCATGCATTTTCTTCTAGTTGCTATTTTCGTCTTGCTTTGCCCCTAGCCTCGCACGGCTGGGAAAGCTTAAGGTGGCCGCCGTGATGGGACTTGGTGGAGTGCGTGCGCCGGAGAGCATGCACTGCCATCCAAGGGTTCACGGTGGTGCTACAGGCTCGCCGCCGATGCGTTTGAAGAGACAAGGGGAAGGGGGTGGTAGCCTTACTTGGTCGAGGTTGGGAGGGAAGAGGGCCTACCAGATAAGGGGTTGAGGATGACGAGGTTCATGGACGACGATGACGATGGCTGCGTTGCGGTTCAGTTGGGCCTTCTCTTGTCGTCGTGGTCTACCACGTCCTTGCTCCTCTCCTTCGTCTTCCCCTTCACTTCATGCTCCTTCCCTCTGGTCTCACCCTTACATTCTCTCTATGTTGCTTCGGTTGGATTGGCTCTCAGTGGGAAATGTTGAACTGCGAGAAGTGAGCTAAGGCTTGATTTGGCCAAGCAATAGAGAGACAAAGCTCTCTTACTGGCTTGTGCTCTGGCTGTGCTCTCGGCTGGGGAAATGAAATGGTGCTTGCTTAGCTTTTGTTGGCTTGCTCTAGGTAAACTCTCAGTCGGGGGAAGGAAAATAAGGAGGGTCAGGTGTTGGCTAGGCTTAAGTAAGGAGGTCACAACAGGCCTCCCTCTGGGTTGCGCATTGCCATATAAACCCTCCTTCACTCTCTTTGGTTGTTATTGGCCATAAGGACTTTTTGGTCCGAAAGAGCTCTGCACTATTTGAACTTTTAAACTACTCTGGCAGGTAAGTCGGTAAAATATAAGATTGAAATTTCCTGCTGGATGATGAGAACTTAAACGCGAAACGATTGGCGACGGTCTGGGAACCTCTGAGAGTACTATTTTTATTTGACTTTCTAAAAGCCGATAAGTTTAACGGTAAAACTCTACTTTCTAGATGTTAACTTGCCATGCTACCTGCTCACTACGCACCAATCCTCACAAATCACAATCTCTCTAGATGATCTCTCTCTAGATGTAGCCAAGGAGTTGGCTTGAATGCAGAATTAAGTACAGTATTTGACGAAGGAACAAGAGGAGACGGCGTCTCATGACGTAAAATTTTTGCTTTTTAGCCCAAAATTTGAAAGTTTTTTACATATGGACCCCTGGAAAAAAGATTTGCAAAAATGGACCCTTCCCACGGCGCCAAATCATATAGCGCCCAGAGTACATGTCACGGCGCCATATGATTTAGCGCCATGTATTGACACGTCGGAGCCACGGTGGCACAAAACGGCGCCATGTCACACGGCGCCGTGCTATGCACGTACGGCGCTGAATGTAGTGGCGCCGTGTACTGCCTTAGCCACTCAAGCGTGGTCGCCGTGCCTTGCGTCCACCTATTTCGGCGCCAAACATACGAGCGCCGCACGTAGCTTACACGGCGCCATACCGTTTGGCGCCGAGATGTGTATATAAGGCGCTTGACTGTTTGGCGCCTCTTTTGGCGCCAAACATTTGGGCGCCGTATATACACCTCTCGGCGCCACATGTTATGGCGCCGTGTAAGCTACACCTGACAAAAAACACAGCAAAACAGCAAACTTTTCTGTAAAACATATGCACATACACAGACATACACACATACATTCACACATGAAACATCTGAAAATCTAAATAACAACATCGTTATCAATAAGTCTCAAAATACCACATAAATATACAAAAGTCTCAAAATATCACATAAGTCTGAAAATATGACATGTCTATAGAAAAAGTCTCAAAACATCACTGCCTCTTGGCCTTCCCCTTGCCCTTGGCTAGAGCATCACTCCCTGGAGTATACGTGCTCGGGGGACGAGCCGAACGACGAGGCCGCTGCGAAGCCTGAGTAGACGGTGCGTCAGGCATCTGCGACATCCCAATCTCGTCGTGGGTAGATGCCTCCTCGTCCTCGTGCTCCTCCTCCACGTCATCCTGCTCTGCCTCCTCGTCCTCGTGCTCCGCCTCCTCGTCATCCTGCTCTGCCTCGTCGTCGTCGTCGTCATCGCCCTGACTGAAAGTCGGAGTGCGTGACGAGCTCCTCGTGGACTGGCGCGTGCCGACGTGTGATGACGAGGCTGCAGCGGCACCCGAGCGCTGGGAGGCCGCCGGTGGTGATGCGACGTCCGTGCGTGCGCGGCAACCACACCGACCTGCCGCCCGACCGAGGCGACGTCGAAGTCTCTGCAAGTAATGATATGTCATAATTGCATACATGCTGAATCGATCTAACCTAGCGAATTATCTTCGTACCTGCAGGAAGTCCCTCAGGGGGTGGCTCTCGCTGTCCAGGTGGCCGAGAACCTCGTCGATCTCACGCACCGAGGTTTGGAGAGAAGTCCCCTAAATAAATAAGTAAACATAAGTGCAAGATAAACGTATGGAACCAAAGTATTGCAAATATCATGCTTTCCGTACCACTCGATCGAGAATCGGAGCGGCCTCGACCACTGTGCCCTCCCTCGCACGCCTGTCGTACGCAGTGTCCTTGTCCTCGGACGAAGCGAGGTCCGCGTAGTCGACATCAGTCCACTGCTGCCTCAGCCTGTAGCGGGTGGCAGAATGGTACCAGGACAAGTACTCCCGGAAGCTGGCGTTGCTGTGAGGGGTACTGTCCGGCTCGCAGTTGTCCTCCATCCTCCTCCACCACTGGACGTAGTCTCGGTGGTAATGAGCGAAGTCCGTCACCTTTCGTTGGCGGACCCTGTCGAACCTGTACATATAGCAGATGTCAACAATAGTTGTTAGTACGAACAAAAAGAATTTTAAATGAAACACAAATTGTTACTTACTTGTGCAACTCAACAGAAGTCGACATCCCCTCTGGGGGGAAGAACTGCACGAGGCCGAACTGACGCGCAACTCTGTGGGGGAGGTGAATCTCCACGGCGTAGAAGCAGATCAGTGGACACCTCATCCTCCAAATATGGGAGTCCCTGCGGCACATGGTGCTGAGCGGTAGCGCTAGAACCTGTGCCTCGGAGTAAGGCTCCCAGGACACCTAGTAAGCGAACACACGATTAGCCATGTACAAAAACCAAGAACTGTAGAAAAAATAAATGCAGTACCAATTTCTTACCATCGTGGGAGACAAGGTGTCAAGCTCGTTGCTGAAATCCACGTACGCCCGCTGAGTAGTCGCGAACGGGACTGACACTGCATCCCACAGGTACGCAACAGTGGGGCCGAGGTCATCCACACCCTGTGGATGCCAAGGCTGCGCCTGCAACACTCGAGGGCGCCCCACTGGAATGCGTGTCCACATCCACACCTAGCAAGCGAACATAGGGGCAAACATACGATTAGCCATGTACGAAAACAAAGAACTGTAGGAAAAATAAATGCATTACCACACCTGCAGGAGGAAGACGCAGCCACCAAGCGTCGACGTGGGCGCCTTGCGTCTGCAGGCCTCGCAGAGCTGGCGGTAGTGGAACGCGAGGACCGCCGAGCCCCAGCTGAACTGTCCAGCGTCTCCCCAGTCCTGGAGGCAGTGGATGTACATCCACGAAGCAGCATCCCCCGTGGCGTCCGGGAACAGCACTGCCCCGAACATGTGCAGGACCCAAGCGCGGCAGTGGAAGGTCACCGTGGCGTCGTCCGCGGCATCAGGGCATTCACCAAAGGTAGCCCGCAACCATCTAAGGTGGACCCCCGAGACGCGGCCTCGCCTGGGATTATCTGGTACAGGAGGCAATGGCGTGCCCAGGAAGGCCTCCACACGTGCCCTCCAGCCCTCAGACACCGCCGGGCCGACCACCGGCTGTCCCCTGATGGGAAGTCCAAGTATCATCGCCACGTCCTGCAGCGTGACGGTCATCTCCCCACAGGGTAGGTGGAACGTGTGTGTCTCTGGCCTCCACCTGTTAATAGTACAAGGAGGAAAGAATTAGTTACGTATGTAAGAATATAGAAGCGAAAACAAATAGACCCGATAGAGAAAATGCACCTGTCGACAAGTGCGGTCAAAGCTGGGTGGTTGAAAACCGGCATGCCCCGCCGTATTAGGTTAGCGACTGTGTGAAGCCCAGCACGGCGCAGCAGTGGGGTATAGCGGTTGTCGTATCTCATCAACTGGACCGCATCATGGGTTCGAGGACGAAGTATGGGTATGTCCTGAAAATTGCTATAAAAGTTAGCTGCGTGACCATCAAGTTGAACACATGTACAATTCGACCACACACATACCTGGCCGTCCCCCGTGAGCCTGCCGCGGTGCTCCCTCTCGTAGAACTCGTCTAGCAGCCGGTATCTCGCCATCCTGTGATAAATTTTAGAATTCAATGTTTAAGAAATATTCAAATAAGAAATTTATAAAACATATTTATAAATAAAATAAGAATCAAATTGAATTATGAAATTTGAATCAAAATGAAAGTATTAGAGATTTACCCTTGGTTAAATACATGTCAGCTTGTATATGATTTACCCTCCATCCCCGTTTCTCTATCCCCGGTGTCCCATTTACAAAGTTGATCATTTTGGATATACTCATAACTAATTATAACATATATGTCAATATGAACCAAACAAAAAATTGAAAGGGAATCTATAGTTTTTTTTACGTATTTTGCAAATACCTTTATGAATAGTTTTCACTGGTAGCTTATTGATAATGAGGGCAACAAAATGATATAAGTCTCACCAATAAACGATAAATGCATCTATTCTCCGACATCAATCTTACTCAAATTTCTAAATATTCATCAATCTCACAAAAATCAAATCCTAAAAACGATTGTATACACAATACTACTCTTACATTACGCATTTCTATTGCAAATCTAACCTAAAACCGATCCAAATAGAACTAATTTCATCTAGGGTTTCAAATATTCCCCCACGAAATGTAGCTCAAATAATCCATATCTATTGCAAAAAATCAAGGGAGGGGAGAGAGTTCACCTTACTTGTTCGATTTGGAAGCAAAACCGTGAGAAAAATCGGTGGATTTGAGAGGATTTGGAGGGGGAATAGAGGGGAGGCGGCGGCGGTTTACTGTTTGAACATAGCAGAGAGAGGGGGAGCTGGGGGGCCGGGGGCCGCGCTCGGGCTTAAGTCACGATGCACGGCGCCATCACAGTTAGCGCCTAGGTTACATGAAACGGCGCCACAGACCATGGCGCCGTGCTGTGCCACCGTGGCTCCGACGTGTCAATACACGGCGCTAAAGCACATAGCGCCGTGACATGTACCCTGGGCGCTATATGATTTGGCGCCGTGGTAAGGGTCCATTTTTGCAAATCTTTTTTCCAAGGGTCCATATGTAAAAAACTTTCAAATTTTAGGCTAAAAAGCAAAAATTTTACTCTCATGACCCGGACTTGCATCATCGAAATCCAGTGTATACTAGGGTACAAGCAAAATGAAATTCTTGACGGAATACAACAGCCAATAATGAAGCACAGGACCCTACCATGTAAAAGTTCACAATTCACATCTTTAAGGTCCGTTCGATTAGAATGAAAAGCTGTAGCTTATAACTGTACACTATAGCGGCTGAAAATTTACTGTAGCTAAATATGATTTATTTAGCGTAATTAAATTTAAAAAAATTAAAAATAGAAAAGATATGTTAGCTCATTACAAACAACGCGAACGAATACGGGAAAAAAGAACCGGCAAAAAAGCTCAAAAAAAAAGCTAAAAGTTAAAAAAAACGAATTTTATAAATAGTGAAAAATAAACCAGAAGCCATAAGCTGAAGCTGAAATGAGCGAGTCCTTAAAACACACACGCACACGTACACACACTTCAGGCATTCAGCAACACGATTTTTTAAGCTCTTTATTAGTTCTTAAGAGTTCCCATGCTCATTTCATATCTTTTTTTTGGGTGTGTGCGTGTACGTGTGTTGAGGGGGGGGGGGACCAAAAGAAAGAATCGACCAGTTTTTTAAGCCGCTCGATAAGCAAAAATGTGGACTGTTTTTCATAGAATTTACCTGGAGATGGACCTAGAGGGCGACAAGGAAGAAATAAGAATAATCACCAGGGCCACATTACCAATAATTAAGCACACAAGGTCGCGTGTGGACGGCGGAGTAATCTGGACGCTACAAAAGCCTCCCCTTTAATTCACAATCATAACCAACACGCCACAAAAACAAGTGGCCAAATACAATTTTGTTTTGTATATATGTGCAAACCGGCAACTGCTACAAGACTGTGTCTAGCGTAGAGCTTCCTTGGACCATCGAGTTGCAGCTTGGCAAAAATATCATCTCACATGCATAAAAAATATGATACTTGAACTATATTATTGCCACTAGGATTTTTAAATCGCAAGTGATAAGCTCTGCAGGGGCATTATGTAATGAGTTGTTCGCTTCTTGCTGAAGCCAGCCCATGACATCGGTCTAATTTTCCAAATGGGAAGGGTCTGAAAAGCAGAGGAAAAGAAAGAGCAGGGTTAGATATTACAAATAACATAAGAAAAGATTAGACAGTTCACGTGAGGAGTTCAACAACTTTGGGACATATGAGAGATAGAAAAGCCAGTTCTATCGGGGAGACACAAATGGGCACACCATAATGGGATTAACATTAAACATTACCAAAAATTTGAATTTGGCCTTTGAGCACCATTTTTGTTGATTTGGTCCCCTCAACTCATTAGTCCTGTTGATTTCCATCATTCTGTCAATATTCAAAATTTTCACTTGAGCCCATGATCAGTTCACACATAGTTTAGATGCAGCTTCATGTGAATTTTGTCAACAGTATCACTACCACCACTATTGTACTGCCCACACAAACATTTGTTGTGATGCTAACATGATCGTGCATATCAACTTGCAACGCATGAAGCTCTATTGGAAATGTTAGCAAAACTGAGGAGCTCATTAGTCCTTAGGGACTGGAATCAGCGGGGTTGGGGAGTTTAGAGACCAAAAATCAGCAAAAGCTTATGGCCCATATGTATTATTTTGCAGAAGCACAGGGGTTAGTCCTACTCCTGCACCCTTGCGAACAAAATGCACTTATGTGCAACTGAGTGCAGAAGCTGTAAACAGTAAAAATCAAAGGGTGCTGATCATGAAAATCTCTAACACAAGATGTTAATATCATTACAATGGGTGCAGGGATGACATATATATGGAATTCATGCTCAGCTCATTTCCTAAAATTAAGAATCAAGAGATAACGCTCAGCTAAAGGCTGATCATTAAAAAGTCTATTTTCCATCAGTAACTATCAGACAAATTTCAAATGGTCTAATCCTGTGTTATATCAACTTTCAAACCACTTTTTTGGACCAGATCAGATTCCTAATATCTGGGTCATATGTATGTAAAGAAGAACAGAGTCAAAGACTAATTCTTCATCCAAGATTTATGCATGATCAACAGTCAAATAGCAAGTCACAATAAAATCAAGATTCACAATCGCAGATTTACAATAAACTGCAAACCACTTCCATCCGTTACACTTATGAAAAGAGATAACTACAAGACCTCAATTATATCTTTCACACGAGTTATCATTTAAAGCAGGTCAAAGCATCAGCATGACATGCCAGAATAGAAGCTTGACATGTCGCACTCGCAGCTTGGTATCACTTGTTCAGACCTTGAATGACTAGGATATCAAGAACACATCATTTGAAGAAAATAGAAGATATCAAGAATCTAAAGGTATATCATATGTTCTGTCCAAGATCTCTCTAGTATTTCGAGAACTATATGACTCTGAAGAGTCCAAGAGACTGATTTCAGTTTTCAGCAATCTAGCATATTGTGACTGTACACTATCATAGGAGAAGCACATATTTAAGTAATTGATGTTCCCGAAATTGCTTCAGGAACACCAGAGACAAAAAGGTGAACAGTTGAAAAACTAAGTGTCGCATGCTACTACTGCATTGCAAACAAGACAGAAACAAGATGATTCTTACCCAAGATCATGAGGGCAAAAAACTGGTCTCCCAAAATATTGCATCAGGATCCATGTCTTAGTTTTCATCTGCGATATCCTGTTACAAAACGTTTGATGTCTGCAAAGTCTAAAACTGCCTTCACGTCGCGAAAAGAAGAACTCCACTTTGTACTCATGAAAGCAACAAGAAACTCAGACTGTTTGTTTCCATTTGTCTGCCAGATAGACACAAAGAGATATTTGTGTGTTACATCTTTTGGAGCAACAATGTCAATATAAGTCCTTCAGAACTTGCAAAGCAACAAAAGCAAAAAAGCATGATGTGCACCAGTCTCATGTAGGGAATACTAGTCAAGGCTCAGTAGGGTAACAACGTTGGGATAGTCATGATAGATGTAAAATCAACTGTTACGTGCGCGGGTACCATAGCACATGTACTGTTCACCGTGGTACCGTAGCGCATGTATTGTTCACCGTGGTACTGTAGCACAAGGGTACTGTTCACCATGGTACTGTGACACATGTACTGTTCATCCGCGGTTAGTTTTTTTCTTAGGGATTAGCTTGATTTGGTTAGTTTGGAAGCTTATCTTCGGTTAGTTTATTTCTTTAAGTTAGAGATTATTTCTTAGAGGTCAAATCAAGTTATCCCTATAAAAAGGATGGCATTGTATCTTCTTTAATCAAGTAATGATGAATAAGCAAGTCCCTAGTTACTAAAGTCCAGCCGTGATCGTTCTCTTAACCAGCTATTCTAGGTCTATTCCTCTCTCAATCGGTGCCCTCTTCACTTAGCGCCGTTTTACTTCAAGTCGTCGCTGTCCGACCCCTCTCCGACAAATGATTACCTTATGAACTAAGGTTCATCACATTATTGTTGTGAACTTGCACAACAAAATGGGTAATCATCTGTCGGAGAGAGTTGGACGATGACAATTTGAGATAGAACGGCGCTAGGTGAAGGAGGGTACCGATTAGGAGAGGAATAGATCTAGAGTAACCGGTCTAGGGGAGAGATTAGAGTTAGAAATCCGGGACTTGGGAATACTTCATTATTTATTACTTGATGATAATGGATACACGCTGTTCCTTTTATAGGGATAACTCGATCCGACCTCTAAGAAACAAATCCTATCTCTAAGAAAACATATCTCTAATAAGTCGAACATATCTATAAAGTAAACCCATATGATAAGAAAACTAATTATTCTTATCCATATCCTAATCAATCTAAGCCTATCGTGCGCGCTGCTACAATGCACAGTACTGTTCACGCGTGTGAATAGCACCTGAACAATTATTCAGCCGTGTGAACAGTACCATAAACAGTAATTCAGCACATGACATCTTATCCCCCCTTCGGCGACAGCTTGTCCTCAAGCTATGGCGGCGGCCATGGTTGCAGCCATTGGTTGCCCCAATCTGGTGAGTAATTGCAACACCCCACGTGGGAGATCAACAGTGTGTTGATGGCGAATATGCGAGGGCCTTAGTGTTGCTCGATGTTGAAAAAGTTGCTGACAACGAGAGCAAATGTGGAACAGCAGTGACGCACTTCATGGTAAACAGAAGTCGTGGGAAAGGGATCGACTGCTCTGATACCAAATGTGATGAAGCTTAGTTCATCGGGGTAAACATCCATTGGAGAAAGGTCGGACAATGATGACTTGAGGTAAAACGGTGTTAGGTGAACAATGGCAACGATTGGGGGAGGAATAGATCTAGAGTAGCCGGTCTAGAAGAGAGTACAGAGTTAGGAATCAGAGACTTAGGAATAATTCTTTATTATTCATTGCTTGGTGATAATGGATACATGACGTCATTTTTATAAGGATAACTCGGCTTGGCATCTAAAAAATAATTTTTATCTCTAAGAAAATCTATCTCTAATAAATAAAGCATATCTATAAAATAGTAAACCCATCTAATAAAGAAACTAACTATTATTATCGCTATCCTAATCAATCTAAGCCTGCTGTGCGCGCTGCTACAGTGCATGGTACTGTTTAGGGCCTGTTTGGGAGAGCTCCACCACTGAAAACGTGGATCTGGAGCAGCAGCTCCACCGTGGATCTGGGATCCCACCATGGAGTGTTTGGCTTGTACAGCAGCTCCAGATCCACGAAATTGAGGTTTTGGTGGGAATAGCCACTTTTGGTTGGATGGGGTGTGTAACCAGTGGCATTGGTGGGTAATTACCACCCAACTCCACGGTAGAGCACCCCTTGAGGAGCTCCATGAAATCCATGGATCTGGCTCTCAGATCCAGGATTTTGGTGGATCTAGATTTCGCGGAGCTGGAGCGTTTGGATAAAATTTCGTGGAGTGGAGCTGTTTTTCGTGGATCTGGAGCTGGTGGAGCTCTCCCAAACAGGCCCTTACACGCGTAAACAGTATCATGAACAGTAATTCGGCGTATGACATCAACACTTCTCTTGTTTCATGACATGTGATATTTCTGTATAAACATCCGACCTTCTAAGCAAATGCACCAATCACTTGCTAAATGGTCAACTGAAAGACATAACAATGAAAGTTCCCCCTAAGCTAAACAGGAAAACATATTGGTAGCAAATTAAGTTTATATATAACTGAAATACCCTGAATTTATCCAGTAATATTTGTAGTAATGTACAATTGCTGGTAGTAAACAAACATACATAGAAATCTAAGAGACATGGCATGCAAAGATGTTCTACCTCAAAAACAAAGAAACCTCCAGGCTTCAGTGCCGAAGACAACCCTTCGCAAAGATGAAGCAAATGCTCAAGGCCATCCTTGCCTCCATCAAGTGCCAATTTTGGTTCATGCCAACCAACTTCAGGTTGCAGGCCAGGTAAATCTTCAGTTGGTATATATGGAGGGTTACTAATCACACCCATGAGTTTTCCTTTCACATCTTCTAGAGGTTCGAACCACGAGCCGTGCCTTAGCTCAACTTTATCCTAATATCAATGCAGCAAAACTCAACATCAACAATGGGTGTCTAAGTACTTCTGCAAGGTAAAATAAATTTAACTGTGCAAAACAATTAAAAGTCCACGGTAGTAGCCACTGGCCAGTAATTTTTGCTTCCTGGACTACTCTTGGGGCTACCAGGAGCAAGTAGTCCCCACCTTCTTTAGGTGGATGTAAGACTGGCAATCAGAAAACAACAGATACAGCATGAGGTCAAAGGCAAGTGTGCGATTTTTGCACTGAATTCTACAGTGGTTCAGTACAATGAACAAGCATACAATACCAAAAATAGCTAATGCACACCGAACTTAGAAGCTAAATGATGTTTTCATGCATGCTTTTGTTGACAAAAAACAAGCCTAGAAAATGCTCAAAGGCGTACGATGAAACTAGTAGTATAAAAGTAGAGTTTCACACTGTGTTCCACCTTAAAGTTGTCCGGAAAAGCATTGCTTTCCATCACCAATTTCGATCCATCGCATGGTACATTTTCTTCAGCAAATCCAAACCCACCTAGATAGCTATCCACAATTCAACCCTACACTACCAATTGACAACAGGCTCTTGTACATTGTAATACAGGTTCAGTTAGCTCAGTACACTCCATTGTTGCCATGGCGTCGCCTTGGCGTCCAGGCGTCGGGGAGGAGCGCCTCGCCTTGGCCAGGTATGCCGTCTGCCCCTCTCCTCTCCGGCCGCACCGCCTCCCTCCTTCCCGCCGCGACGCCTTCCTCCCTCCTGCCGCCGGCTTCCATCTCCAGCTTGCTCCCGCCGCCAAGGGGAGGGGCGGCGACGGGGGAGGCGGCGGGGAGGGGAGGCGTTGTGGGAGGAGGTGGCGCGCGGGGGAGGACGTGGCTGGGGGAGGGGAGGGAGGCGTCGGGGAGAGAGCGGGAGGCGACGGCGTACCTAGCGGGGCGGCGTCGGGGAGGAGCTTCGAGTCGGGAGTCGAGAGAGAGAGAGAGAGAGAGAGAGAGAGAGAGAGAGAGAGAGAGTCAGGAGCTGGGAGAGAGAGAGAGCCGGGAGCCGGGAGTTATATGGGGAGACAGCTGAAGATGGCATGATGCTGGACATACGATGTGCACACAAAAACTGGTGTCTCGCTGTGCCCTCACTTAGGCGTCCCGGCGCCTCAGAGGCGCTGTGGTCGCCAATTACGCCGTGACAACTATGGTACACTCACTGATGGTAACCATGAGAGCGTTTATTACTTAGCTCAGCATAAGTAGCAACATTTTATTTTTGACCAAGGTGGCTAAAAATAGCTTAAATTTCTCAGTTCTAAAGGCAGATGAAATCTCCTCACCTGCATCCCGTACCTGTCGACGTTGAGCCGCGCAACCTCAATGGCCACCTCGCTGACATCGGTGGCGAACACCCTCCCCTCCGGCCCCATCATCCTGGCCACGGCCACCGCGATGGCCCCGCTGCCGGTCCCGAGATCCGCCCACCACCCGGCGTCGAACCCCTCCACCCGCCCCACCATTTCCACCACCGCCTCCGTCTCGGGCCGGGGGATCAGCACCCCCTCCCTGACCGCGACCACCAGGTCCCTCCAGTGCTCGTTCCCGACCACGTACTGGAAGGGGCGCCTGTCCCGGACGTGGCGGAGCCAGAGTGCCTCGAGGTCGTGGAGCGGCGCGCGGAGGAGCGGCGGGTCGGAGGCGGAGTCGGGGGCGGCGTCGGCGAGGAGCCAGCGGAGGTGGCGGTGGAGGTGTGGCGCGGAGGGCGGGACGAGCGCGGCCGCCCTGCAGCGGAAGGCTGCGAGGGAGGCGACCGGGACCGGGTGCGCCGGCGGGCGGAGGAAGAGCGGCGTGGGGTCCAGCTCCGGCTCCGGGGCGGGGCTAGGGTTTCGGGGGCTCGGCGGCGTCAGCGCGGAGGCAGAGGTGGAGGCGGAGGAGACGGGTTTGAGGAGGCGGCGTTTTGGGAGGAAGCAGACGAGGGGTCGGGTCGAGAGTGAGAGCATGGCTTCGCTTCGAGCTCGGGTGAGAGAGAAATGGCGGCTTGCTGAGCTGCGGTTGCAGTGTGGAAGGAGAAGGGGTCATTCTCGGGTGATGGACCGGGCTCGACTGCCGTGGGCTCGTGGGTCGCCCTGAGTGGGCTCTTCTTACAACTGTAATTAATATTGTGATTTCACCATTATAACTGTAAGAGAGCCCAGACGGCGAGTAAATGGGCTCCGTGGCCCATCAGGGTGCCTAGGCCTATAGGAAAGTAAGATTAACTACAACAAATTTTTCCCCCAATTACAAGGGAGCGTACGCGCCACCAATACGCGAGTATGACTTGAGTTTTTGGCATATATATAGTATCATTTGGCATATATATAGTATCATTCACATATGTATTTATAAAAATAGTAGTATGAAGATTGTATTGACAAAAATAGTGTTTTAACCGTTCGATGGTCAGACGGCAACGTCACGCTCGCTTTTGCGACAAAATTCAGAATCAGGAATCAAATCACTGCGCCGCAGCAACAAGATTGGACAAGCTGGCAGAGAAGATGAAGATGTCAAGGGCTAGGTCGCGAACCTCCAGTTGGCTGCCTGCGGGCATGTCCTGAAGGTCCCACCTGTGTGCTTCGTTCTTCCGCTGCTGCAATTTAATGATTTCGGCCTAATCGGCCCATGAGTAAGTCTACTATTAAATTTTACGCTTCCGTATGATATGTATTTTGATATTCATTACTGTAACTGTGAGCACTATCTACTGATCCAGGGAATAGTGCAGTAATCACAGAGGAATCCGGATGTTAATATCTGGGTCCTTACAGGGATGGTATCAGAGCATATCGACTGCAGGTCGTGACCTAGTTAGCCTGGCCATTAGTTTCATGACTAGAATTATTTCTTAAAAGTTATATTTCCAAAAATATAAGTAATATTGCTCATTCTTATCTCTCTTAGATGATTCTCTCTCATCTAAATGCTGCCTTAGACATTTTTACTTCTAAAGCTCTTTTACCCCGAATTCAAAATAATAACACAAGAGAGAGTGCTAGTATCAGCCAAATTACCCCCAATTACTTCCCTCCTCTGTCTATTAATTCAAAAGGAAAATTTTGATTCTCTTCTCGTACCTTTACTCCAAGAAATTAAGGTTAGGGACGTTGAAGATGGTCAGGAAGATAAGGTGGTCTCGTTTTAAATATACTATGTGCACGGACCCTGCGTTCTTATGTGTGCTCCCCGAGTAGACGATGTATTGTTGCGAGATTCTATTTGGCCCTGTGCACTGCCTTCTTGTTCTCGGGCGTTACATTTCGCGGTCACAGGAAAAGAGTGTTTTAAAAACTTGTGTGATTTATGTGCCACCCCAGCTTTCGGGGTATACCCTTTTAAAATCAAAATGGGTTTAGGGTGTCTTATCCCCCACGATTCTACTCGTATCCCATGCTGTTTCCTCTCACCTTTCTGTTGAAAAGCCCTCAGTACCACTGAAGCAAAGTGATGGATCACCAAAGACCAAGACTCGAGACTCTGTCTTGAATACACTCTCTCCTCACCCACTCGGAGGTCCCATAGATCAAATCGCCGCCGACTACACATAATGACAAGGAATGTATCGACGATATGAAGAGAAAAGACCTTGCACCTACCAATGCTCCGTAGACTATTCCCAACTACGAAGACGACCATCACCCTGGCGAATATCCTGTGAGCGAGGCCATATGTTTCCCCTGTGGAAGACAAGACTGCTAACCCGAAGAATGCTTCCCAAAACCTATTACTGATCAAGCAGCCGAAGAACCACGGATGAGTCCCCAACTCGCCACAGGACCCATCATACATTGAGCTAGGAGAGACAAATAATGATTAGTGGCATTTATTTTAAGGGGGGTAGCACTATGAGATAGAAATGCCGAAGAACTGCTGCGACGTATATTTGGAGTTGCAACAACCTAGACTTAGAGCTGATCAGACTAGTACAAAGGGATTCGCAAGGCCAGAAATCTTCTAGTAATGAAGACTACAAAACGTACCATTAGCTAAAATGGTCATGCTTGGCAAATCTAAAGACTAAGAGCGGGATCCCAATAGAAGTGAAAGGCCACCATAAAGATATGTCCATAATCACCTCTGCATCCCTAAGGTCCTCTACTCTTAGGGCACAGTCCATTGCTACCACCTGTCCATATGAAATTCTACAACCATGTGTCCAAGAGGCGATGCAACTACCCCGTTCTACAATAACGTAAAGACAACCGCACCAAGAGCAAGAATTTGGAAGTCTACAACCTATCCAGAAGAACAATGTTTCTTTCTCCTCTTTGGACTTCTCCAAGTGCTAACCCTTATGTTGCAGATTTTGATCTCTCTGTGAAGATAAAGAACTGTACGTCGAACAACACCCCGAAGCCCAATGCTAGCCCATATAACTCACCTCCATTCTTTCTGCTCTACCGGAATCTCGGGGTCGAGATTCTTTCTAAGGGGGGTAGATTTGTAACATCCTGAAATTTTATTTTTGAAAATATGAAGCCCTTGAGTTATTTTGTTAAATATTCTATTTGAGTTTGGATTTTCATGGTGTTCTTGAATTTGGTTGAGCTCCCAAAAGTTAAAGAAGTTCAAAAAAAATCAATATTGGTAATACCATACATGGGAATATGCAAATAAAGGAAATTCAAAATTCGAATATGAAAAGATGATCCATCATAAGGAGGGAGAAGCTTAAATTCAAAATATATTCTCGTAGTATAAATAGCAATAAAAGTAAATGAATGGGATACAAGCATATACATACATACATACATGTGTATGCATAAACAAAATTCGGTATGTACAAAAAAAAAAGGGCAAGTCATGCCGGCCGAAGACCCGGCCCAACCCTCTCTCTCTCCGTTCTTTTCCCGCGCGCCAGCCCACCTCTTCCCCTCTGCCGCTCGCTGCCGCGCGGGCCCGCCCCCTCTCTTTCCCTGCCGCCGCGTGGCCGCGCGCCTGGCTCCCACTTCCGCCCGTTTCTTCTGGCCAGCGGGCCCCGTCCGCGCAGGACCTCCCCCCTCCTTTCTCTCCTTTTTCCTCTGCCCGAGCTGGCTTCTCCTCCCCATTTCTTTTCTCCTTCCTCCCCCTTCTTCCATGGCGGCAAGCTCTCCACGTCGCCCTATTCCCTGCCTCCCCATGCGCCCGACCCGTCCCCTCCGCGCGCTTGCGTCCCCGAGCCTCGCGCCCTGCCGCACGCCGAGCCCCGCGCCGCTCCTGCCAGGCGCCGCCCCGAGCCCCGTGCCGGTCGTTGCCCTCCGGTCCTCCCCGCTCCGCCCGGTCCTCCGCGCCTCCCCCGCCCCCTCAGTGGCCATAAGAGCCCCGGCCTTCCCCATTAGTCCCGCGTCTTCCCCTCCTTCCCCACCTTTTCTTTTCCCCAAATCGGTCTCCTCCTCAATCCACGGTCGTCGCCGCCATTACCGTCGCCGACGCCTCCCTGGTGGGTCTCCGGTCGATTCCGCGCGCCGGGAGCACCGCACGGCCACCACGACACTAGCCCCCACTTCGCCGGAGCTTCCCCGCCACCCCACCTCGTCGGCCCCGTGCCCATACCTGTGCCGCCACCAGCTCAAGCCGCCCGTCCGCCACGGCCATCCTCCCCGCCCGGCCAACCCATGGTGAGCGTCCCCTTACACCCCTTGTGCTTCTGCGGTTGCCCAATTTCCTTCCCTTCTTCCTAGTTGCCGGCGCCCCGTGTCATCTCCTTCTCTGGCCGCCAAACCCCGCCGCCGACCAGCCTCGGGACTCCTCAGTCCACGCCAGTGCCTCCACTGTCTTCCTCGACACCATGGGGACGCATTTTGTTGGTCTCCACCCCCCCTCCGGCCGCCACCTCGCCGGCGACGCAATCCCCACCGTGTACCGGCCACCCCCCCTGTTTCTTTCCCCTCTCCTCTGTGCTGGCCGAACAGAACACCCCCTTCCCCAATGCTTTTTGGGTTAATGCATACTAGCAAGTTGTTCAGTACCAACTTTTCCAAAACGAAATACAAGTATATATGTATAAATGTCATGATTTGGATACAAACCAGAAATGTAGGTAAAGTTTTAATTGTAAGATCAAAATCATGGATTTATGGGTAATCAATAAAACATGTTCTTGCAAATAGAATAGGGAATAAATCTAATTGTGAGATTAGACCAAGATTCTAAGTGAAACAAATGTAAGTTTAACTTGCTCAAATGCATGTTCTACATCTTGTTGCACAAGACTAGATTGTGAAGTGTAAATGAAAATGGGATAATTAAAGATTTACCATTTGATTAATTACCATATGTGAATAAGTAATGAGCCTTTATTATTGGTCTTAATCTAGTTATGAAGTAAGGGCATTCGTAAGAAATGAATTTAAAACTCAATTACTAATTAAAGGCATAGTGAGATGTTGATTAGGAAATATTGTGTAGATTTAGGCTTTCATGAAATGATGAATTAGTAAACGCATATTATTCGTAATTACGATATATGCATAACAGCTGTAGCATTTATCATGACCGCCATCAAATAAAACCCCTCGGTAGATATAATTAATAGCTATATCAAAACATGAGCCCATGTAACAAACCATTAGATAAATAAATTTGAAGTCAAAATAATAATAATATAAATAAAGCTAAGCTCATTAATAACTAGGGCATAGATAATATGATAATGGTGTCGTAATTAAGCCTTAACGTTAGGCTTAATAAATAATAGTGTGGAGCATGGAATAACAAGCTAGGAACCATACCCAAATGAATACTAATTCAAGTTGAGCTACGCCAAGTAATACCCAAGGGCACCTAAATTGCTACATATCAAGATCTGTCCATAATTGTATAAATATAGTAACCTGGGACCCGTATAAATAAACCCCAGTTCAAATCAAACTCAGTCGGGCGATAAATAACAGTACATAAAATGTTGGGCCACAAAATGCTATACCCTAGACCATAAGGCTAACTTGGTAAGCTAAAATTTGCAAACATTACCCATATATATATATATATATATCGTATGCCCTGAACATTAGCACTCAACGAAATACGCCAAAACATAGGTTTAACCTAGCTCATGTAACTTCCTTGATAACTACCAAAATAATAAAAGATCAAGTCATCGTATTTTACCATCGACCTTACCTCAAATAACCCAAATCACCTATTAACTTGTAATAAAACTAATTTGAGTTTAATCGGATTTATTTGGATCTTTTTGAGTTATTTGCTTTTATTTGAATTCAGTCGTTTATCGCGTAATTAGAAACTGGATCCCCGAAGATTCCACGGATCAAGCATGGTTGGAGCAAAGTGATGATAAGGAGTAGAAGCCCAAGAGAAAAGCATCGTGTGAGCTCAAGACCGCGGTAACCCGCGCCAGGCGAGTCAATACTTTGATCATGTTGAACCTACATTTTCTGCAAATTACTTTATTTTAAATTATCAAATTGCATGCTGTTATTTTATATGCAAGAACATGTTCAATTTAATATTTAGTTATATGCCCATTGTTTACCTTGAATAATATTACACCCTCTTTGGAATATTTGAATGTGTAAACCTTGTCGCCCTAGCAAAATTTTAATATGAACCTTTTCAAATTAAGTCCCTAATTATATGCCATGCTTAGTATTGCGTAGATACTCATGGGCGCGAGAGCGCCCAAGCATCACTTTTTAATCCTGAGAAAGATTGGTTGGGCAGTCATGGTGGGAATGACTGGTATATTTTGGCCTGATTATTTTATGCTCCCAAAAATCCCAACTTGCTTAAATATCTGGGCGGATTGATTCGAGGGTATGAGTGTGGTGCAGTGGATGCACAAAGTGGGTTAGTGGTAGACCGTCCAGATACCAATAAGGACTGAATCTTGTCATGACCTCCTGTGTAAAACAGTGCAACCACAAGTCTGTAAAGTACAACTTGGCTAAGTAAATTTATCGAAACCCCCGGACTCATCTCACCGGTAGTGGACAGGAGTGGATATGCAAGGGCAAGGGGAGGCCTAAAGGGACACCGAGTGGAGGGTGAAGTTTCCCAGTCGTACTAGCGCAGAGGGGAGTGGAGCCCGTACGCTAGTAGCCGTGGGGAACATCCCGTGCAACGTATGGGACCCACCGCAAGTGGGAACGGCCCATAGGGTGAGATGACAAAAGGGACTAGATACTTTGAAAAGTCACTGTGATGGTCTGCTCAACCACACGTCTAGGGAATCGTGTGGGGCAACGAGTTGATTGTCTCTTGTGGTGAAAGTGTACAAACTCTGCAGAGTCAAAACTATTCGAATAGCCGTGCCCGCGGTCAAGGGCGGACATGGGAACTTAACTAGATATAGTTCTATTTCAAAAACTTTGTGGGTGGGAATGGAAAAGTGGAGGGCAGTGGAAAGCCCTGATTTGAATTGTCCTGGGTGTCGTCCCAGTGGTAAGTTAAGCGGCTATAACGCTGAAAGATGCCATATGGTGCAGATGCCATGTAACGGTGGATGGAATCTGGATCGCTATTATTATTGCATACTCTTGAACATTATGCTTTTATTCAAAACTGCTAGGTCTCAGGAAATTTCTATGTATTATATTTTTAAATAATGGTAACATTTCTCACAAATAAAATGTCAGGAAGAATAAATAGAGTCGTAAGAAAGGAAGATGGCTGTTTATGACAATCACATAAAGAAGTTGGTGGATTCATGATTGATCATAGGAGGGATAATGATAGTGTGGAGTCTAGGAGAAATAAATGGATGGAGCCCAAATGGATTTATAGACTAGATAGATAAATTATATGATTTTTGGAGTATTAGGAAATGCGAAGGTAATGGTTGGATTACAACACTGATATTTGATATAAATTCTTGGGAGATGTTGACAATATTGAGATTAATAGGATTTGAACGATTTCTAGATGGATGAATTGATTTTTCTGGAAATTTGGAGGTATGAAAATAACTATAGCAGATTAATCTTGATCAATGATATTCTTGGTGGAGATATATTAGTGAATCATAGACCTGATCAATGGTATTCTTGGTGGATATTTAATAGAGAATCCTAGATCTGATCAATGATACTCTTGGTGGATGTATACTAGCGATTCGTAGACTTGATCAATGATATTCTTGGTGGAGGTACAATAGTGAAGTAGTTAGAGATGGATAATGGATAATAAGGTTGATAATTGGAAGAGCAAATTATGGTTGTGGATCAATAACAAAAAGGATTGAATTGTTAGGGATTAGGATACAAACGATATTGGTGGATTAATTAAGGGATATTAGATAGAGGATGACACTACATGTTTAGAGTTTTAGACAGCAAACCATATAGAGATTGTATGATCAGGGGATTAATGAAATGATGTCGCTCACTGTTTTTAAGGGGGGTAGATAGAAATCAATATAGAAAGAAAGAGATCGGTGGATTAGTTAAATGATGTTATTTGCTGTTTGGAGTCTTAGACAGCAGTCGATAATTAAAGTGTATTTGGTGGATTAAGTCAATTATGACAATTGTTGTGTGGAGTTTAGGTAGCAACAATAATACTAAAATTAAATCATGATAATGCTACCAAAAGCGATTTTTGGCAAATAAAATAACCCGAGCCTCTCTTTTGTTAAGCCTTGCATACTATTTATTTGCATTCTGTGTATTGGCTCGCGGAGCACGGGGTCGGAGTGCTCACGCTCGTTTTTGCGACAAAATTCAGAATCAGGAATCAAATCACTGCGCCGCAGCAACAAGATTGGACAAGCTGGCAGAGAAGATGAAGATGTCAAGGGCTAGGTCGCGAACCTCCAGTTGGCTGCCTGTGGGCATGTCCTGAAGGTCCCACCTGTGTGCTTCGTTCTTCCGCTGCTGCAATTTAATGATTTCGGCCTAATCGGCCCATGAGTAAGTCTACTATTAAATTTTACGCTTCCGTATGATATGTATTTTGATATTCATTACTGTAACTGTGAGCACTATCTACTGATCCAGGGAATAGTGCAGTAATCACAGAGGAATCCGGATGTTAATATCTGGGTCCTTACACAGCTCGTGCCCACTGGCAAGAACCACTCCGGTACCATAAACCAAACCTTCACTGGACACATTTCCTGATTGTTAAGAGTCTAATCTTGTTTTAAGTTTCTGTTTTCTTGCCGTATTTGAGTTGCAGTCCGTGTACACGAATAGTACGAGTGTGAGTCTGAGTCGGTTACCGACTTCTAGTCGTGTTACCATCTTTAAAAGGCTTTGTGTTACGTCGCAAGAAGCACAGGTCTTGGCAAGGTCACAGGTCGTCATAAGCCATTGCAGTTTTCTAAGTTAGCCGAGGAGTAAGAATAATATTGCTAAGTTATTTGTGCGCGTGCGCTTTGCTTCTTCTAAAAGTGGTTGGCCAATGGAATAAAGTTCATATCAACTACTTATGTGCTGCATCTGCATATATGTAACTATATATTTCTTGATTTTCTGTCAGGACTAATCTGGATTAGCTATCAGACAATGGCAGATGAGTCCAGGTTGCTTAAATTCATCTGTACATTCCTGCGATTCTTGCCAGATGTGCAGCGCGCCAACCAGCTGATTTCTTCCCATCAAAAGGTGATATACACGGCCATTTCACTTTTCATCTTCTTGGCTGGCAACCAGCTTCCGCTGTATGGGATCCAACCAGCTACCCGGGCTGATCCATTATACTGGGTGCGTCTGGTTTTGGCATCAAACCGTGATACTCTCATGACGCTTGGGATCACCCCCATTTTGGTACCTGAGATTATGATGCAGCTCTTGGTGGGGTCAAAGATTATTAATGTGGACAGCAGTGTGCCTGAGGCTCGTATGCTTTTGTAAGTGCTAATTCTGCTCAACTCCAATTAATCCAATTGGAACTTATGGAATGATGGGAGTGGTTATGTTCATCAGTTCATACTGCTATGCTTTGATCTATTCTAAGGCATGCTATATATAAAATATTAAACACCAGTTTGAATAATGTGGACAAGTAGACATAAGACATCCCGTTATGCTTTTTTGTTTCTAGCAAAGTTAAAATGGAAGCACCGTCATCTTCCTGGACATGAAAGGCAGGTAGCACATCTGCCATCATTTGCTAGATCAGTACCTTTGTGCTGAGAGTCTTTGGATACCAACCCCTGGAACAGATTTTTTAAATGCTAAGTCATCTTTTAAATGCTAAGGCAGTGTACACTGTGCTTCCTTTGGTTGGTGCAATTTTGTTGTTAATTGAAAATTACAAGGTGCTTGCTTTTTATTCGAAATTTTATTCATGGCATTCAGGAATGGGGCACAAAAGTTGCTGGGGATATTGACTACCATTGTCGCAGCTATTCTCTATGTGCTAGAGTCTGGCACTGTGGGCAAACTTGTCAGTGGCAATTCAGTTCTAGTCATGCTTCAGATTTTCTTCTCCGGTATCGTTGTCATTTATCTCGATGACGTCCTAAAAAAGGGATATGGATTGTTATCTAGTATCTCTTTGTTCACTGCCACTAATATTTGGTAAGTGTTTGAAACTAAGGCATCATAATTGAGTTGGTTTGTGCCAAGTTGACACTTATCTCTCTATCTCTTTTTACAGTGCAAGTGTTTTGTGGAAGGCCTTTAGCCCCAATTATGTTATATATCGTGAAAAAGGTTCTCAATTTGAGGGAGCTGTTATTGCCTTGGTCCATCTTCTGATTACCAGAACGGATAAATTGTATGCAATGCATGAAGCCTTTTACCGAGAAAACCTCCCGAATGTTATCGACTTGCTAGCTACTTGCTTATTTTTCGTAATTGCCATCTTCTTCCAAGGTTTCTCTGTCGTGTTGCCAGTGAGGACACATGATCTTCCTGGAGTTCAAGTCAACTGCCCAATCAAGCTCTCCAGTATCTCATATGGGCCTGTCATTTTGCAACGTGCACTGATGTCATATCTGTATGTCATCTCAGAGGTACCTGTCTGCATTATAATCAGTTATTATGTCGGACTGATACTATTGAGGCTTCCTGTGTAAACATGCCATCTTGTTTTTTTTTTTTGGGTTACAGCTCCTCTACATGAAATACGATGACAATAAATTAGTGAATCTGCTCGGCAAGTGGAAAGGATATAAGCACTTTGGACAATCTATTCCAGTTGGTGGGATTGTGTACTACCTAACAGCACCACCAACGTGAGTGCATATGTGGAACTTATATTATCCATGTTTGTGATTTCAATTGAAATTATAACTTGATTCCAAAATGCTGCCTTTAGTTTCGCCTTATGCTTCCCTTTTGTTTTCCACTGCAGCTTGGCTGATCTGCAGAGAGACCCGCTCCATGCATTTCTCTATGTTGTCTTCGTCCTTAGCACATGTTCTCTTCTCTCAGTGACCTGGTTTCGAGTTTGTGTAACTTCAAAAAGATTTTTGGCCGGGTTGGTTAGGGCAAATGTATGGAACTGTGTGCAGCATTCTCTATTTACTCTTTTCCCTACTTACCATGTTCATATCTTTACGTCATTATTGATTCCATGCAGGAGCAGCGAAGATTGATGCTTGCCCAGTCTGACTCAATACCCCCGAATGAATTCGAGAGTTACATTGCCAAGACAGCTTGTTTGGGGGGTTTTTGTGTTGGTGCGTTGATAGTTTTGGCAGATTTGATTGGCGTGATTGGTTCTGGTAATGGAATTATGCTTGCTGTGTCAGCTGTATATCCATACTTTGAGGGGAGAGCTAGCGAGGTCGGTGTCTTTGGCTTCTGATGGATTGCATTCTCCTGAACAAAGAAAGAAAGCCTGGAACTTTAATTTAATAGCTTCTTTTATTATTTGATATTTATTAAGTTTCATAGGTTAGGCGAGACCTATGGATAGATGGGAGAGTTAATCCGGGATACTGGGTATTATTTATCGGGTGTTAAAACTTAGTAATTTTAGGATGTGGGTTTCACATATGATGTATATACTTTTAACTGGTCGAATTAACTTGATATATCGAGATGCAATATTATGTGAGATCTGCAATTGCTAATTAATTGAACGATTAATTCAATAACTTAATTAGAGTATGGAGTTGATTGTTTTAATCCAACTGTTATTATGAACAAAGATGATTGTTTTGATGATTAACAAATTTATTATTAATGATCAATGGTCCGCATTTTATTGGACAAGGAGTTAAATATTTTAACTAGGTTCTTTTGTAAGATTGCACTGAATTATCGGTGTATTAATTATTCTCAATTATCATTGGTGAATTTAAAACCTGAGATAATGTTCGGATGATTATTAATTAGGCATGTTTGTGTTTTACCATAACACTTTAATGAAAGTTGTTTTGGCATGAAATGATGCCATTTTATGCACCTTTTAGTAATGTTTGGATTTGAGATACGTATTAGTGGTGTATAAATCATTTTTTAGAGTCATCCGATTAGCGATGGGATTGGAGATAAAGATTAATGATGCCCAAATTATTTTGAGAATATTTGAATCAAAACAATGTGATTCTTGATTTAAATCTCAGCATTTATAGATAAATTTTAGAGACTTAAAGTTAGATGATCCACCTCAATTATTTAAGCGTTATTTTAAAAGAGACCTCAAGACTTTTGATATAAGCAACCATTACTTATTATTCCATGTGGCACAATTTTGTTACACCAATTATCTTTAATTTGCATTGATAATTCAGATCAGGGGATAAGGATATGATAGGATCCATGATTAATATTCGAGTTTCTAGAGCAGAACTTGAGAGCATTTAAAAATTATCTTTGAATAGCTTTGAAATATATTTCATGGTAATATGCAAATTGAAATTCTTGCTTTAATTATTCTCACAATAATTAACTTCTATTTATTGTTGACATGAATTTAAACAAGATTAAATTTCTAATAAACTTACTTTGCACAAAAATTTATTCTAATTTCATAATTAGATTTATTCTTCTTATTATTTTTATAACAATATGCTTTATCAACTTCTTACTTGAATATTCTTTAGACATGGAGTTAAAAGGGAACACATGCTAAGGGCCTGTTTGGAACAGAGGAATTTCACAGGAATTTTACAGGAATTTTGCAGGAAACAGTTCAATTCCCGCAGGAATCGGGAAAAATTCCCGCATTCCAAACAGGGCCTAAATGGTTACTGGAATTAGCTGTGCATTGAAGGCGGTTCGGCGCTGGGAGCTTGCCAAGAAGACAACGGCGCGTGGCACGGCTGGGATTGTTCGGGAGGGCAAAGTGCGGCGGTCAAGGGAGGAGGTGATGGCGACCTCGAGCTGCGGGTTGCGGCGGTCAAGAGTAACTAGCGTGTCAGGTCGGTCGGGAGACGTGTTTTTATCGTCCTATATATATACCCTAGTAGTATGTAGGGAGTGAAGACGCTCTATTATAATATCTTCTTATTATATTGATTTGATTTTAAGCGTCCTAGTTTTATTTTCGTAAGAATTTTTCACGTGAACTTTTATATCTCACATATTTGAAGATCCGATCAAAAAAACATCGTTGAAGCCCCGTCAAGTCGCATCTCTTCCGCCGAATCCGAGGCGCATCGCGTACTGTCTCCGAGTCAGTGTCGACTTCGTTTCTGAGCCGGAGTCCAGCTGTGCAATAAAAGCCGAGCGCCTGCCTCGGTTTTTCTCGTGGGCGACAGGAGAAAAGAAGCGACAGCAGCAGAGCCGCGCAAGAGAAAACGCAGCGATCGCAAGCCAAGACGGCGGCAGCAAATCATCGGCACGTGAAACCGACAGCACAGGCACGGGACCTGAGGCTTCCGTGCGCTGCAACTGTTCATCGATCGTGATGGCCCGTGGTGGCTTCCGTGCGTTGCAACTGTTCCGGCCGCTGGCCGCGCTGTTGCCGTCGGTGCGGCGCGCGGAGAGGGCGGCGCCGTTCCGCGAGCGCGTGCTGTACACGGGGATGTCCGTGTCCGTCTTCCTGGTGTGCAGCCACCTCCCGCTCTACGGCGTCCGCTACTCCGCCGCCGGAGCCGGTGCCGACCCGTTCCACCTGGTGCGCTCCATCCTCGCGTCCAACCGCGGCACCTTGATGGAGCTCGGCGTCGCCCCCGTCGTCACGGCGGGGATGGTCATGCAGCTCCTTACCGGCTCCGGGCTGCTCCGCGCTGACAGCAACGTCCGCGAGGACCGTGAGCTATTGGACACGGTGCACAAGGTCCTCGGGGCAGTGATCGCGCTCGGGGAGGCCACGGCGTACGTTTTGCTGGGCATGTACGGGAGCGTCGCGCAGCTGGGCATGCCCAACGCCGTGCTCATCATCCTCCAGCTCTTCTCCGCCAGCCTTCTCGTCGTCTTCCTCGACGACCTCTTCCAGAAGGGGTTCGGCCTGCAGGGGACGTCCGCCATCTCTTTGCTCGCTGCCACAAACACTTGCGAGAAGATAGCGTGGCAGACGTTCAGCCCCGTGACCCTGGACACAGGACGAGGCGCCGAGTTTGAGGGGCTTGCGCTCGCCGTGGTGCATCACGTGGTCGCCCGACCAGACAAGGCCCGGGCGCTCGTCCAGACCCTGTTCCGCCGCCACCTCCCGAACGTGATCAACCTGCTGGCGACGTGCATGGTCTTCCTCGTCGCCGTCTTCCTCGAGGGGCTCCGCGTGGTCTTGCCTCTGCGCTCGAGGGACACGCGAGGGCGCCAGTCCACCTTCCCGATCAAGCTCCTCTACACCTCCACCATGCCCATCGTGCTGCACTCCGCCGCCGTCTCGAGCCTCTACCTGCTCTCGCGGCAGCTCTACTATAGTCGCTACGGCGGGAGCCTGCTCGTCCGTCTGCTCGGCAGCTGGAAGGAAACCGCCAGCTACGGCGCCGCCATCCCGGTTGGCGGCCTCTCCCACTACGCCACTCCGCCGTCGAGCCTGCTCCATGCTGCCGCCGACCCGCTCCATGCGCTCTTGTACGCCGCCTTGCTGCTCACCTCGTGCGCGCTCCTGTCCCGGGCTTGGTCCGAGGTATCTGGGTCGTCGGCTAGGGACGTTGCCAGGCGGCTCAGGGACCAACGCCTTTTCATACCTGGTGTCCGTGAGGACCGGCTTCACACGCAACTCAACCGTTATATCCCGACGGCCGCTGCTCTCGGCGGCCTCTGCATCGGCGCGCTCACCATCCTCGCCGACGTGACCGGAGCCATTGGCTCCGCTACCGGAATCCTGTCTGCCGCCACCGTCGTCTTCAACCTCGTCGACACCTTCCAGGAGGCGCACAGATAATAATCAACCTAGCTTGCTACGTATACCTAGGTTAATTTGTTAAACAGTTCTTTCTACCTATCTATCTATCTATCTATCTATCTATCTATCTATCTATCTATCTTTCTTTCTTTCTTTCTTTCTTTCTTTCTTTTCTTAAGTTATTTAATTAGAGCATTCAAATTAGATCAGGGGTGAGGAGACCATTATATATGAAAGCTATAAAGATTATATAGGAGCTCAAATTTATTTCGAGGCTTTTTAAAATATTTTTCTTTGGACGAAAGCGAAACACTTTACTCCAGTAGCTATGAAAGCTATAAAGATCAGAGTCAAAAAATTATGGAGAAAGATCGGATCAAAACTAAGCAAAATACGATTTGACAAGAGCGAAACCTAAAAATCACCTTTTTCTTGAGAAAACCGATCAAACTCAAGAACTTCCACTAAGTAATACCTAGATGGATGAGATCTTATCTCCAGGAGATATCTCTACCTCTTACATGTCCTTGGCACCAGAAAAGATTACGATAAAAGAAATCCAAATATGAAAGCCAAGAAAATCAAAAGCACATGAGGGAATTCACTGCATAACTCATTTGGACAAAGTTTGGATGTTTATTTCACTTGGAGTGGAATGTTTTGAATCCAATCCCTCAAGATAGCAAAGCTCTTAGCCTAGAACACACACACACACTCTCTCATACATCTGTATGTTTTTCAAAGTGTGACTTCCAAAGGCTTAACAAACCGATAAGACTTTAATCCACAAAGACGTGACCTAAACTACTTTAGGCCAGTGCCGTGGTTTTGCAAACCGCCACTTTACCCGGTTTCTGATAATTTCCCAACTTGCCACCTGTCGGTCTTCACGACGATACGATGCCCATGACTTGTCACGAAGATTATACGCCTGCACCGAAGCCGTCACCACATGAAACACCCAAGTCACAAGGCACACTAACATTACTCTACAGTCCGTGATGCCCAACGCCTTGCCATCAAGATCATACGCCTGCTCCAAGGAACATCACCACTTGAAACGCACAAGTCCAATTGGCATATCGCATGCATGTATTGCCTCTTCACGACTCTTATATTTCTCCCGTGCTTCTTGGTTTGAGATATTGCTCCACCTGAACTTACACGACACATCATGGCCTCAGGACTTCTTCCGTAGCCTCGGTCTCACCGTTGGCCGCAACCATTATCAAAGTACCTACACACCAAAGAACAAAGCAATCAATTCGAGTATAAATGACATGCACTTAACTCTTCATTAGTAAACCATATGCATGGGTACATGCCATAACCAACACATGTATGGACTCCCCATGACTAACATTTGCAGGGACTCATGCTGTGACTAACACCCAAACCAGAACCAACAGAACAGACTTCACTGGGGCCGGTCTAACCGTGGCACACAAACCAGTTAGACCGCCCAAATAGCTGCCGGTCAGACCGTCTGGGCTGGTCGGTCATTTCATTTTCCAGGCTGTGGTTACTCATCAATTACTCTTGGGCTTACAGAAGAAGTTGGACCTTTCTATGTTAATGCAGATGGAAACGGTGTACACATGAATGCTTCCTCTTGGAACCAAGATAGCATTCAGCAGAAGAAAATTTGATTAATGAAAAATACCACCACTTTCTTTAATTTATTTTTTTGTATGCTGCTACCTTCTTTTTTCAAGCTTATGTTTCTAGTCTCTACGGATGGCAGATGTTATCAGTAAATAGCTAAGGCTTTTTTCCATCATAAAAGACAAATGTTCTGCTCTTCCTTTTCTATTGGAAACAAAAGAAACAATCTTATGAAATATTTCACCAGAAGTCCTTATACTAATCAATTGCCTGCCTTTTAATATTATTTCTATTTGATGAATTGGATTCCTTGGATTGTTATTTATACATACATATATATACTGTAGATTTAGTTTTCTGTCTCACAAACCTTTTTTGTTTCATGTTAGTACCTGTTTTCTTTTGCTAAATTTGTTAGTTCTTATAGTTTATTGCACTCCAGCTTGATACTTGGAAGACAGGCTTTTTAACATTTTTCTAGATTTGCAGTAGCAAATATGTTGTTCCTTGATTCACCGGTTGGTGTTGGTTATTCATATTCCAACACCTCTGGTGATGTTTTAAGCAGTGGGGATGAGAGGACTGGTACTGCAACTCTTTTCACTCTGCCTATCATATGGTTCACATGAAATTCATGTTCTCTAAGAGTAATGCTATTAGAGTTTGCTCACTGGTATTCTCAATGTATTGTATGCCAAGGACTCTTTTATGTTCTTAACAAAATGGCTTGAACGATTTCCTCAGTACAAGGGGCACAAATTTTATTTCACTCAAGAGAGTTATGCCGGTCCGTAGAATCTTGCACAAGTTTTTATTTCTTCTATACAGTCTGTTGTTTCTTGCTTTCTTTAGAGACTTTCTAAAATTAAAATGTAACTCTAATTTCATTAGGTCACTGTGTTCCTCGATTGGCTCAAGCCATAAAGAGGTACCATGAGGCCACTGGAGACAAATCAATTAATCTAAAGAGCTATATGGTATGGCTTTGGTACTTCTGCATTTTAATTCTATAATTTCATCATGTACTTTGATTCATATTTCAATCAAGACAGCAGCACTATTGCACCAAAGAGTCTTACCACAGGTCATCTGCAGCACGGTATAGTAGTAAAAGATGTTTCTTATGAACAAGTTTACAGAACTGTAGATAGTCAAAGAAACCATTTTCATCTACTCACTGCATGCATATTCTTTTAGGACCAATTTTCCCTAGTTTACCCTTATTTGACATTGCAAACAGATGTTGAATTGTGAATATGACTAATGGAGTTAATGAAAAAATATCATCGTGCATTTCTTATTTCTAATTTTTGTCCCTACGAACCACCTGTAATTCTTGCCGTGCGGAGATAGCTTGAGTAGTATTGTAAAAAATTTTATGATGTTTATGTGTGCTCCTTTTTATCAGCTTATCACGCTAGCGTAAATAGCCAAGTGAGAAGTGATGTTCTTGATGGCTGGCTTTCGTCAAGAACTCAAGTCATTGTTGCAACTGTTGCATTTGGGTATAGCTTCTCTTTTTATCTCTGTAAACATCATTTTTGTGATATGACATGCTGATCCCATGTTCACAAGTTTCATATTATAGATGCAATCATCTGACTACAATTACCTACTTAGTTTCCAAACTGCAGTATATAGCTTGGTTTTCTTGTGCCATTATTCTACTTAATTTTTAACACGAGGTTCTTACTCTGTTTTCTTGTATATTGCCTTTTTCAATATGGGGCATCATCTGAATTGCTATGTGGATGCTGCTCCCACAGAATGGTGCATAATATTCTTGTTGCATTATGTTTTGTTCCTTTTTCTGCATAATTGCTTTGCTAATACATTGGTGCTATTAATCCTTTCCAGGGCAGTGATAGACAAGATGTTTGTATTGTATGCCATTTCAACTTGCCTAAGTATTGGAAGCCTTCTGACTGGAGTTGCGACGAGCTGGTCGTGACCAACATCCTTACAGGAGTGTTTTGTATTATGGATTGGACGACTGGAGAATGGTAATTAGTTGTCAAATGATACATTTTGGGCATTTTGAACATCAAAACTGAGGCTTCTGTGGTCCAACAGGAATTTATTTTGAGAAACACCAACAATACAAAATCATAGTCATCTTCCTCTTCGACTGAGCTATCAGAGAAGGCCCTAGCTGACTTTAGTCAGGTCCCTACTGTTGTGTTAATCTTATTGTCTTAGTTTTTTGTAGCATGTTTATTTGAGTTGTATCCCTGCATGGTACTATGCACGTTGCACTGACCATTGCATGTAGCATGTCATGTTTGTTTACCAAGTCATAGAGCTGCATGAATGGTTCCGTTAGTGGCCGAGTCTCATGGAGGCATGGCATAGAAAGCGGATCAAGTAGTTGCTCTCGGCTGTGCAAATAGCTATTTGAACCATGTAATCGTTGTTTTATTTTGGACACATCTGGCCCTATAAACATCCAAAATTCCAAATGTAGCTTCCCAAGCAAAAAAATTCCGTTTTTGGCCCCTGTCTGAGCGCGCGATCGCCTGAGGCTGCCGCGTGTCCCGGTCGTGCGGTCCGGTACCGCACGACCACACTGTAGCTGGGTCGTGCGGTACCAGACCGCACGACCACTCTGTTCTCCGCTCGATCGCACGATTAAAAATGGCGACTGCACGACCGAGCGCACGTTTCAATCCTCCGCCGCACGACCTGTATACTCTGGGTTGTTGATTCTCTGGTGAGTTACCTGCGTTTAGTTGAAGAGCTATATCACATGATACATATGTTTGTAGTTGTAACTAGAGAGCTTAAAACTTATGTACTTTTCTCTAACATGGTACTATAACCCTGTGAGATGAAACTAGAGAGTTGAAAATTGGGATACATACGATGTTCTAATATAAACAACTGCTGCTGTTTTGTAGTATCAAGTGAACTTTGCTAATAAATAAATCTGCAAATTGACTGTACTTTCGTAATTATCTCCTGCCACCAAACCTTGATGTTCTATTTAATTGATTGTTTAATTGCTGTACTTTCTTGAAATCTGGACACATTTGGACCCCTAAACACCCGAAATTCCACTTTTGGCCCCTAAATCAAAAAAATTCCGTTTCTGGACCCCTCCCGACCGCGCGTTCGCGAGCTGGTGCCACGTGTCCCGGACGCGCGGTCGGCGGCGCGGTCGCGCGGTCGGGCGGCGCGGTCGCGCGGGCGGCGGGCGGACGCGCGGTCGGGAGCGCGCGGTCGCGCGGGCGGGCGGCGGTCGCGCGGTGGAGCGGGCGGTCGCGCGGCCGGCCGGGACACGTGGCGCCATCTCGCGAAACGCGCGGTCGGAAGGGGTCCAGAAACGGAATTTTTTTGGTTTAGGGGCCAAAAGCGGAATTTTCGGGTGTTTAGAGGTCCACATGTGTCCAGATTTCTACTTTCTTCAACAACCCAGAGTATACAGGTCGTGCGGCGGAGGATTGAAACGTGCGGTCGTCATTTTCAATCGTGCAGTCGGGAAGCTAGACGCGCGCTCGGGCGGGCGTCGCGCGGTCAACGCAACGGATCATGCGATCGGGAGATCGATCGTGCGCTCGGGCGATGAATCCCGCGGTCGGAGCGGAGCCACACCGGTCGTGCGGTCTGGTACCGCACGACCGGCCCACGTGTCGGCGTCCGGTGATCTCGCGCTCAACAGGGGTCCAAAAGCGGAATAATTTTTGTTCGGGGGCCAAAACGGGAAATTTGTGTGCATAGGAGTCCAACAGTGTCCAAAATTCTTTTATTTGAGAAGGGAATAACAGAAATGATCTTCTCCATGTATGCGTGTATCTGAGGGAGAACCACCAAAAAAGTAGCAGCGCCCACAAAGTTCTCTGCATTCATCTCCTCCCACGTCTTCCTCTCTGTGTTCATCTCCTACCACTCCGGGATCCGATCCGACACCTACTACCGAACATTGTATTGGTCTACTAGACCATGCAGTAGATTTCATGCTATTGTATTTGCCTCTCTTGATGTAGATAGTTGACTACTGTGAAAGTTCGAGCTGCCGGCAAAAAAAAGATCATTGAGAGCTTTGGAGAGAAGGTATGACATTAATTCCAAACATGGTAGTGTTTGCTGCTTTGTATTATCGTTAATTTTTAAATTGGAGTAGGTACTGCGATTGTGTATGCCGGCCTGGCTGGACCACCTACACAATAGAGGCTTAGTGATAGATCCTTATATGCTTTAGCCATAAATTGCTTTCTTTTTCATCTTATAAGATGCCATAGATAACCTTGATCTGGTTATGGTTTAAACTATTCCTGGTAAAATTTCTACATTCCAACTTGCAAACAGGCCCATACAACCAAACCAACCGATCACCCATGCCTGCATACATGTTTGTGGGTGCACTCTCAACATCTTGCATTAGTTGGCCATTGTTCGCTGCACATTTGGGTGCAGTCGTTAGTTCAGGCCAGCCTTCTAAAATCCAAGGAGGGCAATGCATCCATTGAAACAAATGCAACTTTTCCTATTATTTACTTATTAGAATTCAAAATCCACGCAGATTACTTACCTATTAGAAGTCAAAGTTCTTTCATTTCCTACGTTCCATAGGTTTATTTGTCAAGTCCCTGACAGGTACACGTCCTACAAGTTCACATGAGCGATCAACACATGTATAAACCCTATATCATTGTATTGTCTGCCAGAGTATGCTTACCTTATGTGTACAACCCTCGATAATATGCCAAAGTCTACTACTATGGCATACATGTTTCTTATTTGTTTCAGTGATGTTCCCATCAGTTCATATATATCTAATGTAAAGTTGATCTAGACATGCCATAATGCTTTCACATTGTACTTGTTCGGTATATTTTGCCTTTCAAGCACTTTGTCAAAATTCACTCGACGCAGCGTAGCGCGCAATCCTGTCTAGTTCTCTAGATATCTAGTACCTCTCCCTCCACTCCAAATCCCTCTCCTCTATCCTCTCCAAATTCATGTCTCACTTTCCTCCAGATCTAGTGGATTTTGTTAGATGACACTTTTAGGATGTAATGTAGCATTTGTAATGGTTAAGAGGTATCCTCCCGTCGAATGATGCCTGTAGTTGATTTTGCTGGATGATGCTTATGGCCTGTAGCACCTGTAATGGCCTATAGTTGACTATGATTATGTTAGTAAATTGCATCAATGAATTACTCCGTGATTACTTTGTTAAGTTTATTATTTTTCATATAGCAATTATCAATTGATAAGTTTATAGACATGTTGAGGGACTGACATATAAGGCCATGAGAGGGTAATCTCACAACCTCATATGATGAGGTAATCATATGAAGTTTGGCTACAAAGCAAACAATTGCCGCACATTTTGGCCAAACTTGTGGCAGATTGTATGTCATAAACCAAACAATGGCCTTATCTAATTTGCCAAAACTCAACTTAGACATGGCAACCGACCAAATAGCCTTACTTTGCCATAAAGTTAGGCATGCCACAACAGCAGCACGTGCCTAACCTTAGATACGGTAATTTGTGGCATGCAACCAAATATGCCCTAAACTTAACCTCACTTGCAAGATATAAGATTAGCAAATTCAGTTTGGAGTAGTACGTGTACAGTAGAGTCTGTTCTTAAAATTTTCATAGACATAGCACGCGTACAACGTTCCCTGTGTTTGTTGTAAAACTTATAGAGATTTGCACACCTGGTTTCCACCTGTTTCTGAATGTACTTAGCCATTTATAGCGTGATGACATTTTTGTCTTTTTTTCAGGGCAACCTTGACTATGTATATCTCCATTTGATGGAAAAAAGTGAATACAACAGGATAGTTGCATGTGGAAGAAGCATCCGTGGTCACTAAGGCTACCGAGTAAGAGTAAGATTGAAGTATTCCTCTCAAGATTCACCCGTAACAGCAGGACGGCTAGCTGGCTCATTTGTGAAATGCATTTATGTTGAGATTGCAGCTTTGTACAAGGGTATCAAAGCAGCAGCAAGTCTAGGTATGTGGCGAGTTATTCTTCAGCTTGACCTCGCCAATCCACATGTTCGACTAGAGTTGATAGTTTTTGGTTGGAGCTTGCTACTTACCAAATTAGGAGTTTGCTACTACCGAACTAGATCAAGGTTATCTATGGCATCTTATAAGATGGAAATAAAGCAATTTAGGAGATTGCAAAGTAGGAGTTTGCTACTTACCAAATTTTCAACGGTCAAGATTAGCCTTTGTCCATGTCAATGTAATAAAATGACTCATCAACTTGCAGCCCATGGTGTAGTATTGGAGATGACATATCAGAGCTCATGTTTTTGTAATCGGTGTGAGGGGGGGGGGGAGCTTGTTAATGGGGCTCGGTGGCTCAGCTCAAAATTGCTTCAATTACATTCGTTAATTGATTAAACATCAAATGAGTTGATTTTAGATGAAATTAAATTTTGCTTTGGCTCAGCTCGGCCTGGCACGTTAGCTCGATTCTAAAAATACTTATAAATTATTAATAAAATAATATTAAATCAAATTGTATTAGTTTCGAAAAAGCTTGATAAGATAGGGACCTGATTGGATATCCACCCCTAGGTGTGATGGGCAGCGATTTGACTATTCCATGCATTTGATGGAATGAAAAAACATGATATGGAAATATCAACATCCTTTAATAACCTTATGATTTTATATACTTATTGATTAATACATAATATGAACTTATGAAGTTATGTTGTTAATTGAGATAAATAATTCTCTAATTCGTTAATCGTAAAATATAATTCTCTAAACACTTTTGCTGGTAAAAGTTATACTTTTTTACGTAACGCTATCCGTCAAGTTATTCATGATCAGTTTGAATTCGATTTAAATTCGTTCCATGTCCATAACTCAAAAATACATATTCGTATTCATATCAAGCTCCGAATATTACGACGATGAGAAACCATATATGTGCCTGTATACAACCCTTTCTCGTGCCTTTCCTGGCGGCTTGGAGACACCGCTTTTAGAAGCCGAAGTGTTTAAATCGACTTTCAGCTTCTCCAAGCAGAAGCTGAAGTCAAAGCCGATTTGAACACCCTTAGTCATGGCTCTAAATACCAGGCACAGACTATGATCTGACAGGTGTCGGTGTGCTAGTAAAGGAGTGTGTTGCTTACCAATTTTTCAACGATCGAGATTAGTCTCTATCCGTGTTTGGCCTTGTTTTTTTGCTTTTCAATCGACTTTTGGTTTCAGCTACTTTCAACAATCATTATTTATTATATTAATAAGCCACAACAAAAAACATAACCTGCCACCTAAAAGAACATGTCTAATGTAATACAATGGCTCATCAACTTGCAGCCCATGGTATAATCTTGGAGATGACAGATTAGGCGGTGTTAATATTAGTTTTTACTGATAGTTCTTGGCTGAAAATAAATAGTAGTGACTGAAAGAAGTGACTTTAAAAAGAAGAGCACGAGTGGTGAGGAAAGTAAATAAGAGATGCGTGCGCATGACGAGAGTGAGAGGAGTGGGGTGTGTGATGCACCCGCAACTCTTGTCTTATCTTCAGAGCAAGACGGTAGTGAGAAGAGTGGAGAAGCTGTTTTTAGAAACCAAGTGTTCGTATTGGTTTTCCTAAGAAAAACTTGTACAAATAGGGCAACGGATGGCGGGAGGCGCGGGGGTCGGAGCGAGGCGGCGGCGCGCAAACCCTAGAAGGCGACGGCAGATGAGGTCGGGAAGGGGATGAGTGAGCGGGAGACTCGGGGGAGTTGAGGCAAAAGCGAGAGGTTTAGCGGGGGTATGTGAAAAATTGTATAAGTGGATTGGGTACTTCCACTCTCAAGGATCCAAGCCATAGGAGGCAGATCTAACGATCCTAAACGGTATTAGCATATTAGCACCCAAATAAGCATTAGCATATCTAGTGCTAATGGTCTATTCAGTAATAACATACAAATACCAACCAGGGCTGTTGGATCTACAATCTACGACTCAGATTCGTAGAGGTGGAAGAACCAATCACTTATGTATTTTTTCCCCCAAAACCCCCTGCAACTTCCCCCTTTGTATTTGCGTCCCCGTCTCCAATCCCGTCCGGGCTCCCTCCCCGTCCCCGGCGCTTGCCCCGCCGCCTCGCTTCGCCTGCCTCCGCCCCTCCTCTTCCCTGAGCCACCGCCCGCCTCCTCCCCCCGACCGTCGGCCACCTCCGTGTCAGAACCTGCAATGTCTGAATTCTGAAGATGGGGCGGATGTCTGAAGAAAAACGGTTCGCCGAGTCAATTCCAACAGCAATGGACGGTCAAGATGCGTTGTGAAGTCCATGGCGGGAGATCAACGCTTCTTTTACCCTTGACAAAAAGCTAGTTTAGTTACTTCCGGTTTAGTACTTAATGTTCAGTTAGTATGGATGTAATTTCGTTAATTACTTCTTAGTCTTAATGCGTGAATCATGTACTGACATATATATACTTCCCTGCGGTGGAATGAAGGAGTATATTCACCGTCAAAATATCTTACTGTAGCCCTAGTTCAAGTAGCCTGTAGCGTAGCGACCCAGCGATTTTCCTTGGCGATTCCCCTTTTCCACGATTGATTTTCGGCGATTCTCCTTCTCGAGGTCGGATTCCTCCCGGGATCTGACAAATTGGTATCAGAGCTCTCCGATTCTCGGCAAGAAGTTGGTCGGCGCGATTGGGTTGGAAACTAGGGTTTCCGTAAAACCCCCGATTGCCCTGATCTGTGGCGGCGGACGAATCGGCGCTTGAACTTCATCTTCATCGGCACAGGCGATTGGGAGCGATTAGGTTGAGGGTCTCAGATCCTTGTAAAATCCCTGGTCGTTTTCGATCTTTGGAGGCGGAAGCGACTGAAGCGGGGAATCAGATCCTTAGCGGAAGCGGTCGAAGCGAGGTGAAGGTTCGGCGAAGTAAAGGTTCCGGTCTCCAATCCGGGTGATGAAGTCCATGGTGAGGTACGAAGAGGTGGCGTCAGATCCCACTGCGGTTTGGCGAATAGCTACGGCGGCCAACCACAAGACCGACATGGTTCAACACCAGAAGGGTGATTTTCAGAAAGTAATGGCTGGAATGCGGGATCAATTGAACCGGATGGAAATTCTAGCGCAAAGGTTAGTAAATTCTCAAGCTAGAGTAGTGGAAGCGAGAAATATGAAAGATCTGAGGCAGAGTACTCTGGAAAGCATTAAAGAAATCCACCGGATGGGAGCACCAGAAGGTAACCTCAACTCTCCTCTTACTGGTTTTTCAGTAGTAGCAACGGGTTGGGAACAGGACCAATTCCCGAATGTGTCTGTGAGAAGAATAGAGTGGGAGAACCCAAAGGATACTGATGAGGGTGATTTTGGAATTCCATCCTGGTTGTTTGAGGATACTGATGAGGGTGATTTTGGAATTCCATCCTGGTTGTTTGGATTTTCTCTGTCAGATGCCGTTGAATGTGCTAAAGATCTTGCGGTTCTTAAGGAGGACGCCCCTACAGATCTCTTGAAGCCAATTAATGTGGGACCATCCTCAGTTCTTAGAGTTGGTCAGCAATGCTTAGCAATTGGAAATCCTTTTGGTTTCGACCATACTCTAACTGTTGAATTTACAGTTAAAGATGAGTATTTCTGCCCTGCTCTTGCCCAAGCTGTCAAAACTATGAATATAGAGCAGATGGAGCAAACAAAAGTGAAAGCCAACCTTTGCTCTGTGGATTATCAACCTAGAAGGGTTCATGGGAAAGAAATTCGTGAGCAAGAGGTATATGGTATAGATCCCTACACACATAATTGCCCGAAAGAGATTATGCATGCTGATCTTGATTGGTCAATTGATGACAAGCATGCCTTTATAGAGGAGAGTGGTGACAGACGAATTGCGAAGAGGTGCCTTGGAATGCTGAAGGCCATGAGGAGCCATCATGAAAATAATTTCGTTGCTTATAGAAAGGGTATTGGAGTTGTTTGTAACAAAAGGGGTGGTAATTCATCTGGATCTCTGAACACAGCAGTAGCTTACCCCACTCAACCAGCTGGAAGGAACACCAATGGTAGGGAGAATGTTACAAGAACAAAGAGAGCTGAAATGGAAAGATATGTACCTAAGCCTCTGACCAAAGAGCTTCAACAGCAGAATTTGGGGCACAATTGCAAACATTACCAACATGTGAACTTGATGACAGGAGTTAGTGAAGAAGTAGTGCCAGAACAGGGAAAGGTACTGGGGGAGAACTTGTCTGTCCTTCGCTTTTCTAATCTTGGCTTTGAGCCTCTGTGGTCAAGGCAATATATAAGGGGTGTACAATTGATATTCTCAGAAGATTTTGGCACTGAAGGACGAGGAGGGTACTTCGATAGATATGGTATTATCCGGGACATAATTCAGAAGCATCTTCCTCAGATACTAGTCCTATTTGCAGTGGAAACTTCTATTAGATTGGAAGCAGAGGACATAAGAAATGAGAGGGTTAAAGTTTTGCGCTCCATGAAGCCCTTGCAACTGGATGATGTGGTAATAGGACAGCCTAAAATTCACACAAAGGGTGATACTACATACCCTGGATACAATGATGATAAAACAGTGCTCAAAGATAGTCTGACTCCAACATTTGCTGCAGCTGCACTTTCCATAAATAACGCTAGATGGTTATGGAGCACTGGATTGCTTTGGGAACTTCCACCTTGGCCTGACTTTTGTGCAATATCTGGGTTTTACAGTGAGGATAGTGTTACAGTAGGTGATCTAGTTGTGAAGGATCAGGAATTTATTGAAGCTACAAGGAAGCCAAGTATTACTTTCATGGTTGCAAAATTCGATGGCGTTCTTGGGCCTGGATTTCAGGAAAAATCTGTTGGAAATGCAGTACCTGTGTGGTATAATATGGTAGAGCAAGTTCTCATCGTCGACCATGTTTTCTCTTTATGGTTGAACCGACGTGCTGATGAAGGAGAAGGTGGTGAAATTATGTTTGGAGGAATGGATCCTAGCCACTACGAGTGCAATCATACTTTTGTCACAGCCACTCAGAAGGGATACTGGCAATTTGAAATAAGTGATGTCCTGATCGGAGGGAAATCCACAGGATTTTGTGCCGGCGGCTGCGCCGAAATGGCAGATTCTGGAACTTCATTGCTTGCTGGCCCCACAGCCATAATTACTGAACTCAATGAGAAGATTGGCGTTATTGGGGTAGTCAGCCAAGATTGCAAGACAGTTGTTTCTCAATATGGACAACAGATCCTAGACCTGTTGTTAGCAGAGACACTGCCAACAAAAATCTGCTCTCAGGAACTTAAGCTGCAACTCGAGGTTTTTTCCTCTTGTGTGGTCCTAAGATTAGCCATGAGAAGATATGGAGCTAGTCATCAGCAGCAGGAAGTTACTCTGGAGGCTCTAGTGGATTTCTGCCGACAGAAAGAGTTTATGGCAAAAATGTATGCGTCCAAGTTTAGAGTTGATGAGTTTAAAATGATGGAGAGGCTTTGGGGTGAGAACTTCCTTGACCCAACCACAAAGAAATGGACCACAACGAAATGGACCACCAACAACACTGTATCTGCTACTTGTAAGAGAAGTTTTGTTCAATTCTACTATGAGCCAATCAAGCAAATCATCAAGATCTGCATGAATGATCAGAAGGATAAGTTGTGGCCAATGTTGCGGAAGCTTGGTGTGACCCTGAAGACTGATGAGAAGGAGCTAAGGGGCAAGGCTCTCATGAAGTTTGTTATGCAAACTTGGCTGCCAGCCAGAAATACTCTGATTGATTTGATGATATTCCATCTTCCCTCTCCATCGAAGGCACAGAAAAATCTTGTGGAGAGCTTGTACGAGGGACCCCTTGATGGGAAGATTGCAACCGGCTTGAAGGTTCGTATTATGGGTCCTAACTATGTCCCTGGCCACAAGAGGGATCTGTATGTGAAGAGTGTGCAGCATACTGATATCTGGATGGGAAAAACACCAGAGTATGTGGAGGATGTCCCCTATATTAACACTGTTGCTATGATTGGTTTGGACCCGTTCATCACAAAGTATGAAACCATGACAAATGAGATGAAGGTTGATGCCTGCCCAGTCAGAGTACTGAAGTTCTCTGTGTCCTCTGTTGTGTATGTTGTTGTTCAATGCAAGATTATCTCTGATATTCCTAAGTTTGTCCAATCGGAGGGTGCCCTTGGGCTTTACAAAGGACTTGTTCCTCTTTGGGGTCTCCAGATTCCTTATACCATGATGAAAATTGCTTCCTTTGAGACCATTGAGTTGGAGTGCAGCAAGCATTTCCATCTGGGTATCAGCTTTACGGGTGGTTACCTTGCGGGTGTCTTCTGTGATATTGTTTTTTTACCCAGCTGACAATCTGGTCTTTCTCCTGAACAATGCCACGGGAGCTACACTCGGTAAGAAGCTGATTTCATCAAAAGTACACTCCCTGAATTTTACTCCAATACTATCACACCCTGGTTTCCTGAGAAGCACACTTGAGGGCAAGTCTGCTGTTGAGGAGGGAGAAATGTCAGAACCTGCAATGTCTGAATTCTGAAGATGGGGCGGATGTCTGAAGAAAAACGGTTCGCCGAGTCAATTCCAACAGCAATGGACGGTCAAGATGCGTTGTGAAGTCCATGGCGGGAGATCAACGCTTCTTTTACCCTTGACAAAAAGCTAGTTTAGTTACTTCCGGTTTAGTACTTAATGTTCAGTTAGTATGGATGTAATTTCGTTAATTACTTCTTAGTCTTAATGCGTGAATCATGTACTGACATATATATACTTCCCTGCGGTGGAATGAAGGAGTATATTCACCGTCAAAATATCTTACTGTAGCCCTAGTTCAAGTAGCCTGTAGCGTAGCGACCCAGCGATTTTCCTTGGCGATTCCCCTTTTCCACGATTGATTTTCGGCGATTCTCCTTCTCGAGGTCGGATTCCTCCCGGGATCTGACACTCCGCCCCTGCTCTTCCCCGAGCTGCAGCCCGCCTCTGCACGGCGGCGGCGGCGACCACGGGCAACGGGTCCGGGTCCACCCCGCCGCTTCCCCGAATCCACCCCGCCGCCTCCCAAGTACTAAGCCGGCAGCACCACCCCTCCCCGCCGTTGGCCCTTGTATTTTCCGGCGACGCTCCGGCTTAAGCCGGCCCACTGCGCTGTCAAATACCAGTCTGCGTCCCCGCCTTCTCCCCTGTTCGTCGCTACCAAACTCTCGCAAAAGAAGAAAAGGACCCACTTCACCCGCGCCGCCGCCATCCGGACTTGTGCTGATCTCTTTTGTTGGTAAGGAAGCCCTACTTTGCCTGGATTATTGTTCGTTTTGCTAATAGCACCAAGTTTGTATTCACGAATATTTTGGGGGCATCAACTGAATCCCCCATGCTCCGCGTTAAGTTCGCCCCTGGTTAGGTTTGCTGTGATATCGCTCGCAAACAAGGACATCAACTATGTGACGCTGGCTTCCGAATTGCCCACAAAGCATTAAATCAATTTCGATTTAAAATTCGGATTTCAAATCTGTTAGTTTCGATACTGTAAAGACAGTCTAGCAATGTTGATGATTATCTATATCTTCACCAAAAGAGATAAATAAAGCAAAAAAAATGTAGTTGCAAATCTACACATTTAAAGCAACAACACTGGAATAACAATATTTGGTTGCTCTTCTGAACATGTATACAAGGTCTGCTGCTATTTTAAAGGTGCCACTCAAGGAGATGTGTTTTCAACATGCCCACAAGGTATTTGTGGTGACTTTGTTTTTTTAGGTTTAATGAACACAATGCCAATTTCACTGTTGCCACCGTCCGGTTTTGGTCTGGAATAGGACGATCTTTTTCGTTTTCTTCTGGTAATCGGTCAAAGACCAGCTCGTGCCCACTGGCAAGAACCACTCCGGTACCATAAACCAAGCCTTCATTGGACACATTTCCTGATTATATTAGTAAAGGCTGTCGTGCAACGGCCCTATCCCCACTTCTAGTGTGGCATAAAAACTGGAATTTTTCGGTCACAGGTTGTCATAAGCCATTGCAGTTTTCTAAGTTAGCTGAAGAGTAAGAATAATGCTAAGGTATTTGTGCGCGTGCGCTTTGCTTCTTCAAAAAGTGGTTGGCCAATGGAATAAAGTTCATATCAACTACTTATGTGCTGCATCTGCATATATGTAACTATATATTTCTTGATTTTCTGTCAGGACTAATCTGGATTAGCTATCAGACAATGGCAGATGAGTCCAAGTTGCTTAAATTCATCTGTACAGTCCTGCGATTCTTGCCAGATGTGCAACGCGCCAACCAGCTGATTCCTTCCCATCAAAAGGTGATATACACGGCCATTTCACTTTTCATCTTCTTGGCTGGCAGCCAGCTTCCGCTGTATGGGATCCGACCAGCTACCGGGGCTGATCCACTATACTGGGTGCATCTGGTTTTGGCATCAAACCGTGATACTCTCATGACGTTTGGGATCACCCCCATTTTGGTACCTGAGATTATGATGCAGCTCTTGGTGGGGTCAAAGATTATTAATGTGGACAACAGTGTGCCTGAGGCTCGTATGCTTTTGTAAGTGCTAACTCTGCTCAACTGCAATTAATCCAATTGGAACTTATGGAATGATGGAGTGGTTATGTTCATACTGCTATGCTTTGATCTATTCTAAGGCATGATATAAATAAATATTAAATACCAGTTTGAAGAATGTGGACAAGTAGACATAAGACATCCCATTATGCTTTTTTGTTTCTAGCAAAGTTAAAATGGAAGCACCGTCATCTTCCTGGACATGAAAGGAAGGTAGCACATCTGCCATCATTTGCTAGATCAGTACCTTTGTGCTGAGAGTCTTTGGATACCAACCCCTGGAACAGATTTTTTAAATGCTAAGGCAGTGTACACTGTGCTTCCTTTGGTTGGTGCAATTTTGTTGTTAATTGAAAATTACAAAGTGCTTGCTTTTTATTCTAAATTTTATTTATGGCATTCAGGAATGGGGCACAAAAGTTGCTGGGGATATTTACTACCATTGTCGCGGCTATTCTCTATGTGCTAGAGTCCGGCACTGCGGGCAAACTTGTCACTGGCAATTCAGTTCTAGTCATGCTTCAGATTTTCTTCTCCGGTATCGTTGTCATTTATCTCGATGACGTCCTAAAAAAGGGATATGGATTGTTATCTAGTATCTCTTTGTTCACTGCCACTAATATTTGGTAAGTGTTTGAAACTAAGGCATCATAATTGAGTTGGTTTGTGCCAAGTTGACACTTATCTCTCTCTCTCTCTCTCTCTCTCTCTCTCTCTCTCTTTACAGTGCAAGTGTTTTGTGGAAGGCCTTTAGCCCCAATTATGTTATATATCGTGAAAAAGGTTCTCAATTTGAGGGAGCTGTTATTGCCTGGGTCCATCTTCTGATTACGAGAACAGATAAATTGTCTGCAATGTGTGAAGCCTTTTACCGAGAAAACCTCCCGAATGTTATCGACTTGCTAGCTACTTGCTTATTTTTCGTAATTGCCATATTCTTCCAAGGTTTCTCTGTCGTGTTGCCAGTGAGGACACATGATCTTCCTGGGGTTCAAGTCAACTGCCCAATCAAGCTCTCCAGTTTCTCATATGGGCCTGTCATTTTGCAACGTGCACTGATGTCATATCTGTATGTCATCTCAGAGGTACCTGTCTGCATTATAATCAGTTATTATGTCGGACTGATACTATTGAGGCTTCCTGTGTAAACATGCCATCTTGTTTTTTTTTTGGGTTACAGCTCCTCTACATGAAATACGATGATAATAAATTAGTGAATCTGCTCGGCAAGTGGAAGGGATATAAACACTTTGGACAATCTATTCCAGTTGGTGGGATTGTGTACTACCTAACAGCACCACCAACGTGAGTGCATATGTGGAACTTATATTATCCATGTTTGTGATTTCAATTGAAATTATAACTTGATTCCAAAATGCTGCCTTTAGTTTTGCCTTATGCTTCCCTTTTTTTTTTCCACTGCAGCTTGGCTGATCTGCAGAGAGACCCGCTCCATGCATTTCTCTATGTTGTCTTCGTCCTTAGCACATGTTCTCTTCTCTCAGTGACCTGGTTTAGAGTTTGTGTATCTTCAAAAAGATTTTTGGCCGGGTTGGTTAGGGCAAATGTATGGAACTGTGTGCAGCATTCTCTATTTACTCTTTTCCCTACTTACCATGTTCATATCTTTACGTCATTATTGATTCCACGCAGGAGCAGCGAAGATTGATGCTTGCCCAGTCTGACTCAATACCCCCGAATGAATTCGAGAGTTACATTGCCAAGACAGCTTGTTTGGGGGGTTTTTGTGTTGGCGCGTTGATAGTTTTGGCAGATTTCATTGGTGTGATTGGTTCTGGTACTGGAATTATGCTTGCTGTGTCAGCTGTATATCCATACTTTGAGGGGAGAGCTAGCGAGGTCGGTGTCTTTGGCTTCTGATCGATTGCATTCTCCTGAACAAAGAAAGAAAGCCTGGAACGTAATACTGGTCTCGTTAGATTTTTTGGAGTAGTCTTGACTTTTTCCCTTTTTCTTTTTGAGTCCTAGTCTGTACCCCTCCATTCGTCACATGTTAATACTTATAGGCACTTTGCTGCGAACATTGTGTAATGACTTGTTTATTAAGTCGCGCTGGTTTATTTATTAAGTTGCTCCAGTTTGGATGCTTTGATCGAGAATTGGAGATACTTCAGTTTTCAGTTCTAGCGTTTTAGTCTTTTGGGTAGTTTTCAGTTCTCGCGTTGTAGCCTTTTTGGTGAACCTTGTAATTCTTTGCGATATCTTCACTTTTCAGTTCTAGCATTTTGGGTGAGCCTTGTAATTCTTTGCGATCTCTTCAGTTTTCAGTTCTAGCATTTTGGGTGAACCATGTAATTCATTGCGATCTCTAAGCGATGTTTCAGAGATGGGTGTTTCAGAGATGGGTGTGTGATTGGTTTGCTGAAGCCTGTTACTGTCTGAGCAAGCTAAGGTCTTTTTTTTTTTTTGGCTTTGGACTTCTCTGAAAGTCCAAAACAACGTAATATAAGTTTTTCAGGAGACGTGTGGCTGCTTTGCTCGCAGACTTGGATTAAAGGAGCCAACGTCTGTAGTGCTAGTGCCCCTTCTAGAATTATAGGGTCTACATGACATACATGAATCTCAAAGCAGCAACATAATCATCGTTTTTCTTCTCTCCTCCTGTCTCCTAATCCCCCACACGAGTAGCTCGCGCCGTCGCCCTCGTAGTTGCTCACGGAATGGGCATGTTTGGCAAATGCTGACCGAACGGGACGGTTTCTTCTATCGATTTCTCGAAGTAGCTTCTCGATTTTAAAGCTGTATGCACCGTCTATGTCAGCATCTCTGTCACCTACCGCCGTCTCAAAAGAGTAAACAAAAACTATTAGTCATAGTGAAAAAACCATCAGTAGTAACCCAAAAGAACAGATCCATTATCTTTGTCACTTACCCTCTACAGGTCTTTTTTGTTTATTAACACCCGATGCGAAAAAGTCATTTTACTGTTAGAATACCATAATTTGCCTGTTTTTCTTTTCTTGTCAATTTATTTGTGGATTTTATGATATAATCGTGGCACATTAGCACCATGCAAAGCATCAAATATCGGCCCTATTCTTTTCAGCTTTTTAGTCGGTTTTTGGTTTCGACTTCTTCCGGCAATCACTATTTATCAGACAAATAATTAGCAAAACTCTACTTATATGATACAACAGAACCTTTTACCCGACAAGAACACATTTTATATTTTTATTCACGCGCACTATCACAGCTATGACGGAAGCACACTAGACTAAGCAGCATTAGTATGTCATTGAAAATGTACTATTATTTTTTAAACTCTTTTGTTTCCACTATTGGTTTATCCAAAATATATTATCCAACATTTTCTTTAATTATGTATCATATTTTAATTATGTCATTGGAATATTGAAAAGATATTCCATATTTATATGCTTTGCATTTATTTTAGATCATAGAGCTAAAATTTAAGGATTCACTAACGTTTTTGAACTTCTTAGTGAGGCTACATGGATAAATTATTCTAACTATTTTTTATATGTTCGTACTAAATAGTTTGATGTTTATCAAAAGTACGAACTAAAGTTTTAAAAAATTTGCTTGCAATGACCTCCAACAGTACCCATCACAGGTAACAAAACAATGGGGGTAAAATCTGTGGTATACTAGGTTCCTCTAGAAGATCAAATTTTACAACATCAACTATTGAAGCAATACACAACCACCATAGTGGTGGAGAACTATCCATCGTTGTAGACAGCGATCCTGTGGATCATCAGGAAAAGGACTTCAATATTTTGGAATGGTGACACGAGTTTAAGATAACATATCTGGTACTATCCATATTAGCACATTATGTGTTAACTATTCCTGTCTCGGTGGTTTCTTCCGAGCTTACTTTCAGTCTTTTTAGATGAATATTCGAGAAGAGAAGAATAAGTCTTATGAGTGAGATGGTGAAAATACTTCTAATAGTAAAAGATTGGGAACAAACTAATTAACGAGCTCAATACTCTGTAGAGAATACAGAGTTAGTAGACGCGAGCGACAATATTTATCTGGATGATGGCACTTAGTGTATTGATGTATATTGTATCTTTTCTCTTTTGTACATATACTGTAGATGGCAGAACTATATGATGTACTCTTTTTTCTTTGCTAAGGTTTTCTCAAGTTAAGTTTTTAATGAGGCAACCATTTAAACATCAATAAAACTAATTATTACATTTAGAATATTTGTCTCTTTTATGGATATATCCATATATAATTTATTCTGTAGTTTATTATGTATTTTTTGAACTCTACATATTTTTTGAATTATTGTAATTTTAAAATTTTTGAATCAAAATGAACTAGACAGAACTCCTTTGCCCATCGGAATAAATGGGCCTAGGCCGCACCGACACGGCCCATGAGCTCACTAAGCCATGCCTAAGTCTGTGGCTAAGCCCATGGGCCATTACAACACGACGCGTTTAGGCTGATGAGCTAAGTGGGTCGTGCCTGAATGGGCTTATGCCGAGCTAGACTAGGTCAGACAGAGCCACCCATTTGGCCACCACTATGGCTTAATCTCTTGTTTGGAGAGTGGCGATCGTTGAGTTCGAAGACTATTTGTTCCACTACTACGAACATCACAGCCATCTGATGATACACGTGTTCTTATTGTATCCCTCCCACACATTCTGCATGGCTTCCTCCTCTCTCCCAAACCCCTTCCCTTCCCTCCCCTGCCCCAGTTTGCTCAGCTCCTCGCACCCCCGCGCGGGCGACGTAAACCTAGAGCCGTGTAAAGTCCAGATTCGTAGCATGGATCCACCTATAAAACAACCCCACCCCTCGCCACAATGCGTGGTAACCACCCTCCACACGCACATATACATATGTGGGTGTGTTTTTAACATATAACTAATCTAAAATGGAGATCTAAATCTTACAGAACATGAACATGTATTTTAATTATTGAACATATCCAGATGTACATGTACCCTTACTACCCGGGACAATAGACTGGAGAAACCAATAGAAAATCATTCTTCCATCGAGGATCAAACTGGGACTAGTGGGCTTTTAACTTCTCATAATTATTGGAGTGAATAACTTAGAGTCATGCTTTTGATTTGAGAAAAGATTTGAAAAATCTTTTAATCTTGTTGGCTCCTATTTATCTCTTCTAATCATCATATTTGGTCCTACAACAGGAGATCTTGTGGCGTAAGCGGTCTAGAATTGTCTTGGCGTGCTGAAGGAGACAGCAACACTCGTTTCTTCCACCAGAAAGTGAATAGGAGGCGGGCAAAAAAAATAAAATCTCAGGTATGTGTAGGCCTGATAGATCTATGTGTGAGAACGTGAATGAGTTTAAGGTGTTCTCATAGCTAATTTGAAATGGCAGCAGAGAAATTATCTTATTTATATTTTTTAAAAACTATAAACTATATAAATCATAAGCTAAAAAACAGACCAATATTTGTGTTGAGCAAGCAAATCAAAATGCTATGCTCCTGTTTCTAGTTTTACGGTCATTGGCTTGGAAAGTTGGAATGCATTGTTCACAGGGACGGATCTAGGAATTTCGGAATGGGTATTCGAAGTTACAAAAATATTGTTTAATAAAAAATGTAAAGGTCCATAATAGCGAAAATTAAAGTACAATTGTGCATACTACAGACAACAACTGAAATAATACAAAGAAATTATAAAATAATTAAGAACTAAATATTAACGCGACGACGCTTCATGCCTTGAAAGCGAGATATAATATCATCATCCTTAACTTGTATAAAAAACATATTGCCATATTCACAATTGCATAACCAAAGTACCAAACGTCCATAATCCATTACTCCATTTCCAACTTCCAAGTATTGCCATATACTCATATACACAAATATTGCCATATACCTACACTGCGGGCCATATACTCATATGCAAAACATCTATATGATCTTAACATGTATTATGCCATTTCTACTCATCTCATACAAAATCTACTCATACATAAAGCACAGCAAATGAGGCAACACAGATCAAAGTAGAGATTAACTACTTTCTCAGGTTATCCAATGTCCAACACACAGATCAAATTAACTAGCGCGGAGGGAAGCTAACCAACAACCAATGTAGCAGATCTGAAGGAAGGGGAGGGGATGGATTACCTCGGCACTGGGGGCGGCGGGGAGCAGGGCTGAAGGGGAGCGACGAAGGCGGAGCAGCCGGGGGAGGTGTGCAGCAGCGGTGTCTCAAGGCGTAGGGAGATGAGCTGATTGCCGGACTGGGTGACTGGCCTGGTGGGGGTGGACTGAGCGACCGAGCCTGAGCTGAGGAAGGAGCGCGCGGCGCGCCAGCCGCCGGCGCCCGGGCGCCGGATCTGAGAGACAGATGACTGGACGAGGGAGAGCCGGAGCCCGGATAGGCGGAGAGCTGGAGAGGGATAGGGACTGCGCTGCGGGCCGCCGGCGGAGAGCCGGAGAGGTGGAGAGCCCGAGGAAGCAGCGCCGAGCCTCCGCCCGCCGCCCGGGCACCGGATCTGAGAGCTAGGGTTGGAGACTTGAGTCGCTCGCTCGCTCTGTCGCTGTGTCGTAGGTCGCAGGAGAGATGTGGAGTTGTGGACTTGAGTCGCTCCGCGAGTGGGCCGTGGGCCGTTTTGGGCGTGGGTTGTGGGAGACGGAGACGGGAGACCGCAGGCGGACTGCCGGGCCGCCGGCCGGACATTAGAATATTCCTGAGACCCAATTACTAATATATATATACTATACCTAATATATAGCATATTTTTTGTAAATTTTTTTGGGTATTTAGCTGAATACTCATGAATTACTGTAGATCCTCCCTTTGTTCAGTTCCTACCCGTGCCAACAATAGTAGCAACTGAACTGCAGCACAACGCCACATCTACCGTTCGATGATGACACGCGTTCTGATTCCGCCCGCACCAACCCTTCGTCTCGAAGCCTTCGCCTACCTCCACGCTGTAGGGGTGGGTATCAAGCTAAATTTTTAACTTATCGAATTTTTTCATAAATAACTAAGTTTGATTTAATGTTATTTTATTAATAGTTTGAAATTAGTTTTAGAATCGAGCTAACAAAACGAGTCGAGCCAAGCCAAAGCAAAATTTAATTTCATCCGAAATTGACTCATTCAATATTTATCCAATTAACAAGTGTAATTAAAGTAATTTTAAACCAAGTCAACGTGCCTTGCTAATAGCTTTTTTTAGCCTACTCCCTGAGATTTTTTTCTAGCCTCCTGAAGATCTTTATTTGCAGAACTAACCCTCCTTCGGCATAATTTGTAGATTTGGCCCCCTCCTGGGCACCTATCCCCGGTGCCAGGCGTGGCATGTCCCTGCCCCTGGTGTTAGGTGCGGCAGGTGACTTGCCCCTATGCCAAGCGCGTCAGGAGCATGGCCATGCCCAACACACGCGCCACACGGTGCTTTGTTGGTTTATTCTCTTTTGTATTTCTATCAATTTATATCACATCGTCATCGTGTCATGTCTCGTCGAATCTCGTCGCCGTCTGCTTTTCTTGCCTATTTAAACTGAGCGTGCGACAATTGACACTCACTCAAAATCAATTCTCGGAAGAGTTCACCGATCGTTCGCTCGCTTATGATATTTAGTAGTTTTGTTAATCCAATGTTTATCGTTGTAGGGCTCAACCATATAGGAGACCTAGCCATTGGATGACCAGTATGTCGGGAGGCTTCGTCGGTGTGGGCTGATTGTGTTCACCCGCATGTTGAACACGGCGCAAAACTTCCTGATTGACGTCTCTCTTCTTCCCGCCCTGGTTGATCGTTGGTAGCCGGAGATCTACATGTTCCATCTGGTGTTTTCCTATATGGTTGAGCCTTACAACCCATAACGGGCGATGAGGCAGTTCCGGCTGCACCAGGAGATCCCCTAGCTCCAGGGCGACCGATTGTGAGGCCTAGCCACCTGTAAGCATGTTACATTGCTTTATATTGGAGCTCAATTATTCATTTGTTATGTCACTATCATAATTTATTTGTTTGGTTCCACCTTCAGGCAAACAAAAAAGGGCCGCAAGAATGATGACTGGTGGCTGAGGTAGCAACCGTGGATAGATGCATGGTAATTTGCCCTTGATAACATTTTTCAGGAGGCATGACCGTACGATGTTTATGACACGTATCTGGAATGGTACGTATAGCACACGTGGGTGAGATTGACACGTGCGCCCTGGCCCGACATGCAAATCCTAGCCATGCTGAATGATTGGGCTTGGGGCTCGACCCGTACCGTGTAGCACGCTGTGATGAGTCGGTACGTTCAGCATGTAGCAAATAAAACACCCTCTGAAATAGGTTGAACTAACAAAATTTTGTTTGTTCGGTAACCATGCAGCTGAACTGTTTGTAGAGTGTTGTGTAGCGCAGCTATCGGGAAATCAAGTGGGGAGGGAATAACACAATTGAATGACTCCCTACGATCATGAAGCCCATTGTGAATGATGTTAAGTGCGTCATTCGCAACATGAGCTATGGAAGGCCCATTGATGTCGACTTGAGGCATTGGATGAAGTATCATCGTGCACCCTCGCCAAGTCCATCTTTGCATCCAAATGAGTCGACCCAGCGGCGCAGCATCAGCGGCCAATTGTCCGCACAACAGACCTCCTCGGTGAGTGACAATGAAGTTTTAGTTATGCTATGTCGAACTACTTCATCCTTGATTAATCGTTGCTCCACGTTGCTGTCGTCCATGTCATGGAGGCAGGAGGAGGCCATATCGGAGAGTAGGGAAGTGCAACCCACAACGCCTGAGGTTATCCCAAATTCTCTTGCCAACTAGAATGAGAAGGGGGCAAGCTGAGTACCGCACTTTCAGACAGTATCAAATGGGCAATACAACCCCCTGTTATTAGTTCGGCTATATGGCGTACCCCGAGCCTTCATACACCTATGGGTATGGGGGCCATCTAGTTCACAGCAGTAGGTAACAGTTTTGCTGAACGAAAGTACGACCTTCGTTTGTATTTCTATCCTAACAGCTTCAATCCGTGCAGTTCACCCTGCAAGCTTTGTTGAGTAGGTGCCCCTCTGCAAATCCTACTATGCAGCTAGGGAATTGGATCAACACTATGTTCTCAACACCAGTTCCCCTGGTGATCTCCCTTGGGCATGGTCACACAACGGGTGACGAGACTCGCTATGACCTGCGACAGAATCCATGGTCACTCGGCAGGCTGACGTTCCTAAAGGAACATATTCATCGGAGACTACCGACAGATCGTTAGGGGCATCTACGAGATGTGCAGTGCTCCCCTGATACTGAATCAGCACTGCCATTTTTGTTTTTTGTGCAAAAGAAATGATTCATATGTATTGCTAGTTCTTTTATGGCTAATAAACCTTATGAAGCAAATGTACAGTTTATCTCCTACATATGATTTTGGACATTGCAGAATGTTACTTAATATTTCATAACTTGTAAGTTAGTCATTTAATTAATTTTTTTGCACAAGAACATAATAAATGATCTTTACACATAATCATCACATGGTGGTCTGGTTCGAAATTACTACTTGATATCTTGTGATTGTATTAATTAGTGTAGACCCAACGAGGCATCTTGGCACGACGACGTGACCTAGCGAGGTAGCTTTCCACCACGATGTGACCCAACGAGGCAGCTTTGCGGAGTGACGTGATGCAACGATGCAGCTTTCCACCATGACATGACCCAATAAGGCAACTTTGTGGTGTGATGTGACTCGATGAGGTAGCTTTGCACACCAACGCGACGCAAGGCTGCAACAAGTTCCCTCCTTGGGCTTGCTACCTCGCGGACGTGAATTTGCATCGACTGAATTGCAATTCATCCACGTACGTTGCACCGACTCAGTGCATAAGTACTACATGTTGGGCTGCGGGTTTTCGTACAACTACACAACAACTCTACCTCGCACATATGGAGAATCAATGGGAGGAGCTCATCCAACTCACAAGGCATGTTGTAGCCCGTGACAAATAGAGCAGGTGTGCTAGGAGGCCACCTCCTCGCAACGACGCCCCCCATAGCTCCAACCCCTACCTGGACATTCCCACGGAGTATTCACCACAAGATTCACCTGCTGGGGAGAGGCCACCCCCTATTGGTGTGGGGACATATGCAAGATCTTCAAATCCAATGAGTGGCTCAACCTAGGCATATGTTACTGGAGTTGCCTTAACTATGCTTGGGACTACTCCGGCCAGCATTGGGACACAGGACGCTTCCGCCAGCCTATAAGGACCGGTTACAATACATTTCCTTCCTATTTCTCTTTGAAAGCAGGTGTGAACATCCTCTCCAATCTACTCGTAGTCTCCAAATCCACCATGTGCGTTTCATAAATGGATCAACCAAGACATCAACCCGCAGGACCAGTGGCGTTTGGCCTGTGAGTGTGGGATGCCGAGAAGGGCCATGAGAGGAGGAAGGAGCGGCGATGCAACAAAAAATACAGCGAGTGTATCCAGTGAGAGATGCAAGCTCATCTAGAGGTGTGCAGGCGTAGGGAGCATGAGGCTCGCGAGGAGGAGTGTGAGAGAAAGCGCGAAAGGCGGCTAACACCAGGGTGGTCAGCGAGGACTACAACACCGGCCTTGCAAGAAAGGGCAAATAGTCCTGATCCACACAATAGATCGATCCATTCTGTACTAGCCCTCCATCCTACCTGCCATGTTTTTCTTTGCCCTAAAGGCATGTATTTGTGCATGGTCCGGATGCTACTGTCACTCCATACCTAGTAGTACCGAGGTTGAGAGAAGCAATTAGCTGAACCAGCATGCCATGCAACCATGTGTAATATGTGTCTATTCTAGGACTCTAATATACACCACATTCTACACCCTGCAACTTCGCAATGGATGAAAGTTTTGAACACTTTGCAAGAAACTACCCATCGGATCCGGAATTGCAAAAATGATGCCGTTAGGGGCAACAAAACAAATAACTACATGTGGATTCTCTCGCTTTCTTCATCTTTAATTCGAACCTAAGGCTCGGGTCACGCGACAGCCGAAACAAAAACTAGGAAGAACGTACAAAATATGCATGTAATGCTTACTTACCTTTACACTTTTTATGTTTTACCTTGCTCTAACCCTTGGTTGTTCAAAATGGTTGATGGCCGGGTCATCTTTTGTGGGCCCATGGGATTACTTTTCTCATGGTAAATACGAGGGAGAGTTCATCAGCTTGCTCTGCCAGCTAATGCAGTATTTGGGTTATCGTCACCCGCCCATTTTCAGGGGCCGGAAGACCATGATTCTTGGTCAATGGAGCTATTCCTGTACACATAGCAAATGGAATTTGACTCCCGTATGTACTAGATCGAGCATCCTCACACCCACTGCTCAAATGCTGTCTAGGATGTGGCATGTTTTGCTGTAGGCCACTTGTGCCATACACATGAGGACACCCTGCTGTAGTCACCTTTCTACTTTTCGTCCACCCAGGCAGGAGAGTGCTACCCAGAGCATCTTGAGATTTCAGAGGACAACCCCCGGCTCACACACAGGTTCAGCTACCTAGGCGATGGCAACTACTTACATCAACACTCTACAGGAGATCGGCCAGCTTCGGATGCTCCTCACCTTTAGCTACCAGCACTCAGACACCCTTCACGCCCAACTCACCCAGTGCGAGATGGCTTTCTCAGTTGTGCAGCGCGAGAGAATCACAGTTGAGGTAGAGCTTGAGCTTATCAGGGCCGTAGCCACCTACACTCCCTCTTTGCCTGCGCCTGCTGTCATCCCTAGTAACCCGCCACTAACTTGACCCCTGGGACCTCGCCTGAGGAGTGCACTGTGCAAGAGTGTGCGACGCCCCAGTCCGCCGCCCACCATCGACATTGTAGGTTCCAATCGAGGACGTAGCCACATCCATTCTGTAACAGCCCTGGTTTTTATGAAAATAAAAATAATTAAATAAATAATTAAAAATTGGTTAAAATAAAATTAAAATTAAAATAAGTATTTTTGTGCCTAAAGTTTAAATTTGGATTTGCCCTGAATTTCTGTTTTTGAAAAAGCTGGATTTGAAAAAGCATTTTTAGAAAACCTAAAATATTATTAAATAAAATGATATTTTGATTTTATATAAAAATCCTACTTCAAATTAAATATTTGGAGTTATTTGGCTTTTATTTGGTTTTCTAGATTTTCTAGAGTTTAAAAATGTAATTTTGAAATTAAAAAGTATTTTAAAGTATGAAAATTAAATACCAACATTAGTTGGAAATATTTTATTAAGTCCAAAATGTGTCCAGGAGATTCTACGAATTTTTCTGGAATTTTTGGAGGTCATTTGGTATTTGTCTGAGGCTTAATGGAATTTCCAAGCTTTTCTGAAAAATTAGAAACCAAAAATAAAATTAAAAACCCTCTCCCCTCCTCCGGCTGCCACGTGGACGGCCAGATTGCCGCCCACGTTGCCGCCTGATCCCGCCTAGCCCCTTTCCGCGCTCGCCACGTGTCTGGCGTGGATCCTCCCACGCCGCCCCGTGCCGGCCCATCCGGCCGTTCCCGCCCCGCTCCTCTCTCTCCTCACCCCGGCCCCACCCGTAGGTCACCCGCTCCCGCACCCCGCTCTCTCTCCCCTCTCTGCCCCGGTCCCACCCGGCAGCCGCTCGCGCCTCCCCCTCCCCTTCTCTCTCCGCGCGCCCCGGCCCAATCTGGCCGTTCGCTCCACCCCTCCGCTCTCGGTCGCCCGATCCGCCCTCGGCCACGCGGCGCCATCCGCACCACTCGCGCCTCCCCCTCTCGGCCCCGCTGACAGGCCGGGCCCGCCTGTCAGGGCTGCCTTCTTCCCCGCGCGCTCGCCCCCTTCTTCCCCGTGCGAGTGCCGCCGCCAGGCCGTTGGCCACTCCACCCATTCCGGCCCTCCCCTTCGTGCGCCACTCCGCCCCGTGCGCCCACCTTCTCCGCAAGCCCCGTGGCCACTCCCCACCTCTCCCACTCCCGCACGCCTCCCCGTCCGCAACCGCCGCCGCCCGGCCACCCCCTCCCGCTATAAAACCCTCCCCGGCCTCGCATTCCCTCGCACCGCCTTTCCCCCACCCTCCCGTTCCTCCGCCCGAGCGCCTCCGCTCCGCATTGAGCTACTGCCGCCGCCGCTATAATTGCTCCGGCGAGCAATTGCGCCCGCCCCGGTTCCCCTCACGCCCCGCTGATGCCCCCTCCGGCTTCCTCGCCTCGCCGCCGTGCCTGTGCGCCCCTCCCTCGAGCCCAAATCCCGCCGGAAGGCCGTCGCCGCGGGAGACCCGAGCGCGCCGCCGCCTCTGCTCGCCGCCAGCTCGCATTCCCCTCCGCGCCCTCTCTCGCCTCCACCCCTCCCCGCCGTCCGCCATGCCGCCGCCCGCCGGCGATCCCCCGGGCCCGAACTCCTCCCCGGTCGGCTGGCCCCGTCAGCCCGGCCTGCCTCCGTGGCAGCCACGTGGCGCCACGGCTCGCCACCTCGGCGCCACCTCGCCGCTCCCTGCCCTGTCAGCACACCCCACCACCTCCGCCCCTTCCTGAGCCGGTGGACCTGGTCCATGGACCAGGGCCCCACCTGTCAGTGGGGTTTTACCCTATGCTGACGCCAGCATGGCGTAATAAACCAATTTTTCAGTTGAAAAATAATTCGGCTGAAAAATAAAATCAGTGCTGACGCAATAATTCAGATTTTCCTTTATAAAAATAATTCCAGAAATTCTCTTTTTCCATTTTCTCCCTTTTCAAACTTCCCGAAGCCCGTTCTCCTTCGTCCTAACTCCGATTTAGCCCATTCAAATTTATAAATTCATCAAAAATTCTCCTCTATCCATTTCTGGCCTCAATTCAAATTTTTGAAGTCAATTTGAATTTAATTTGAATTTGGTGGGTTATTTTCACGTGTAGACTTCGACGATTCGGGAAAATTCGACGACGAAGGTTTGAACCAAGTTGAAGAGCAAGGCAAGTCACACTCCTTGATCATGTTCATCCCAGTTTTCAAAATAAAATTATGTTGATTTAAATTATGTTGCATGCATATTTTTATTCAGTGTATTTCAATTCAGCTTTAAATTTAGTTAATGCCTACTTGTTAAATTCCTCCTTTGACATTGCCAATTCTTATACCTTGTTACCCTAGATTCAAACTCTAGTTAATACATTAGTGTTGGCTAGAGAGTTTAATCAAATGCTTAGCCCTGCATAGTCTTATAATTTTGCTTTGGGATATCTTTTCACATAAAATGACGAACCTTTCACATGAAATGATATGCTTTTGATATGTACTCTTGACTTTGGTGAGTCATGGAGGTTTATGAACTATTTTGAAAACAAAATATCAAACCTGGTTTAGACTTAGGCAATTGGTTAGAGTGGTGGGTGCAGGCATGCCCTGTTGGTTGGAGCCGCAGTGGTTGATTGTCGTGCACAGGGGTATGTGGTTGGGCCTGAGTCAATTAAGGACCGGTCTGTGAGCTACTGTTGCAAAGCCCTAATCGTACTACCACATGGCTGGTATGGGACAGCCTTGGCTGAATAATTTGTGAAGTCCCAACCTGAGTCAAGTTGTAGGTTGAAAGTGAGCGTGGTTGGTGCCATGTGAAGTCTCACTTGGGCGAGCGTGGTTAAGCCATGAGAAGTCTCGTCTAGGCTCAAGAGGGGGTCCCGGTCTGGTGGATTCCTTACTGGGGTGAAACCTTAGAGTTGGCTCGACCAGGTTGAAGGCTTTGCATTGTAAAGGCCTTGTCACGACTCCTCGCCGCACACCTAAGGAAGTGTGTAACCCGGTGGCAATATGAGATGATCGTGTCTTGTGGGTAAAGTTGTACAATCTCTGCAGAGTGTATAATCTATCCTGGATAGCCGTGCCCACGGTCATGGGCATGCTGAGTAAGAGTTTTTCATGGATTAGATTTTTTTTCAAAATGTTTTTGAAAACCTTGCGGATGGATGGAATCCGTGAGAGATTGAAATCTGGTGGATGGATGGAATTCATCAGAGTTGCGCAGTGAAAGCGTGTGGATGGATGGAATCTATACGTGATCTTTTGGAAAAGATGGTCCGGGTGGGATGCCCGTGGATATGTTGGTGTTTGGTCGGAGCCTGTACTGACGGTATTATTTCCGATTACAAGTACTGTTTTTTTACTTACTGTATTAAATTCAGCAATTTCAATCTATCTACTGTATTTCATAAATGCTGTTTTATGCAAACTAACCCTATAAGCATTCCATTGAAGCCTTTATCATTATGGTGCATTTTCCGTGTGACTTGCGGAGTACAAGTTTGTACTCACCTTACTTTTTCCACACAGAGAAGGAAGACGTCAACTACGGTGAAGATCTGGACGAGTAGGCCGCGTCTTACTGTCGTTTGCCTGTGGGCAAGCATGAGCTTCGCTATTTATCAGTTTGCTTCCGCAGTTATTTGCTTTATTTATTTTGCCAACAGGCGTTGATGTAAGACTTGGTCATAAAGCTGTACCTTTTATTTAATATAATCAGTCATTTGTGCTTGGTATTTATCTTTGTTGTTACTGTGTGCACTAGCTGATCCTGAACTAGTGCGATTTACACAGAGGATCCAGGAGTCGTTACTCCGGGTTCCGACACATTCTCGCTCCTACTCCAGGTTGCCTAGTTTTAGTTGTAGCCATTCTTGTTCCCGCTCCCCGCGGAACTGCAGCACATGCGGTGGCTAGCACCCCATGTAGTACTTCATAGGTTGCAGTTCAAGCTAGGTAGCATTGGTTAGTATGGTAGTCTTAAGAGTTATAAGCACTGTTATCCCCTTTTGTACTCTCTATTCATAGACGTTGTGGTACATATTTTTTATCTATTAGATGTTTCTTTGTGATCCATGTTGTGGCATGTATTTTTTATCTCTAGGAAATCAAAATTTGAGTACTACATAACAAAGCACTCAAGAACTGCTCAGACACCACCAAACAAAAAACTCTACCGCCTTGTGCAAAAACCCTAACGTTTTCGGCAAAAAGCCCAACGAGAAACTTCGCGAAATGCCTAACACCGTGGGGGTGAAAAAAATAATTCGGTTGTTCAAGTACGAGACGGGGCTTAGTTCATCTCTTTATGCTTATAAACACCATGTTCCAATTCTATTTTATTTCATGTCAGACACTTTCACACATCATGTTCCAAATCGTTCGTTTGAACATATCGCTTGCTACAAATAAGCTGACCCAATTATAATTGTACATTCAACCACATGACTTGATACAAAGTGTGCACACTTTGCTATTCCATTTCATTTCTTCCAATAGAGACATCATGAATATAGCAACATTTACATCCTATCACTAGCAATACATCTCACGACAACACATACACATATAAAAATGCTAAAATCACCATGAACTGGACAAGAATCACTATAGTTTTGGTTGAGTACGACACATCTATGACATGACTTCTACAGCGCTGGCATCGCATAGTCGAACTGCCCTTCTGAGCAGATTCACCCAGCGATGGCCCATACACTATGAACTCCTCCAATGCCTCTTCTTTGAAGCCGAATTGCCGATAGATCGCACCTGGAAGTGAACGGATCACTTCATGGTAGTGTTCCCAATTGTTGTACACCCTCGAATTTTGACCATTGAACACGACGTGCCACCTCATTTAGCCCTAGAGCACATGAACACACTCTCAAATGCACGAATGACAACGAGAAGCACTCCAATAAAAATTGCACGAAGAACAATCAAATTCATCCAAAAGGAGGACCAGATCGAAAATACCTAGGTAATTGATAGCCCGCAAGCACCTTGCCTCTCCCGGTTGGAATTGACGACGGTAGAGATCCAAAACGCGCCCGAAGCACTAAGTGGGCGACGCTCGAGTCACCCTCGTCACCGCCTCTAGGGTTCAAGGGAGAGAAAAGGGAATGCGTGAGTGAGAGAGTGCGAGAGGGAGATAAGGAGAGAGCTTAAACCCGGTCGTGAGGATCCGGTCTACCGTGTGTTTAAATAGCCGAGTACGGGAGAAAACAACGAGCGGAGACGACACACGAACATGAATCGCGTGGGAAGCTCCTCCTGCCCCGCCAGGTGCCGGGGGTAGGGACTTGCCGTGCCCGACACTGGGGGCAGGTGCCTAGAAGGGGGCCAGATATGTAAATTATATCGAAGGAGGACTAGTTTTGTAAATAAACATTTCCGAAAGGGCAAAAACAAACTTTCTCCAACTCCTCGTGCCCGCTCTCCTCTGAATCTCTGATCCTCCTCTGTAGTCTCTCCCCTCGCTTTCTTCCGCGCCCCAAAACCCCCGAAGCGGCAATCCAAGCCGGCGACTAAACGCTGGTCGGCATGAACGTGGTACACGGTAGAGTCCACATTCATAGGCGGACGCCGCCTATAAGTACACGCCCTCCCCCGCGCGGTCGCAGCTGCTTAGCGAGATAAAGCGACGGCGGCGCAAGGTCGGGGCGCACGGTTCCTCGCCGCGCTCCACGATCCCACCAGACTTCGCCTGCTCGAGTTGGGAGAGGCTCGAGGTGGGTCTCCGATCGCGATTCTGGGGTATTCGGTCTGATCGTGCGTTCGCGTTTGCGTTTCGGTTCTTGATTGGTGGTGTTCGTGGGGAAATTTATCGGCTTTGGTGCGGATTTGGGTCTAATGGTGATTCTGGTTTGGGAATTCGAGTGATTTGATGGGTGTTCTATAATCTGTTGCATCTGCTTCAAGCGTGTGTGTTCTAATCCCTTTCTTTCATTCTTGTTTCAGCTCTCAAGCCCTTGCCTTCCGGATTTGGGGATTAGCCCAGCGCCCACTCTTCTCATTAGAGCTACGGTTCTTGCTCGAATTGGTAGGTTCGCATTAGAGCTAGGGTTCGTGATTTGGGGATTAGCCCAGTGATCTTCTGAGCAATCTAATCTCCTCGTGTCTCGAATTGGTCGGTTCTTGGTTTCTAAAAAATCTAGCAATGCCTTATGCAAGACTGTCCTTGGTTTATTCTTATATCCTATAATTTTAATTAGGATTTTCCTTTAGAAGATTAGAAAAGCTGTTCCATTCTGTAGCCTGCACATATTTGTGCTTCCACATTGAGTATTCATGTAGCAAGTATCATCTAAATTCTGTACTGCTTCTTCCTGTATGTTGAGTTTTGTCCAAGTTTTTGTTGTTTTATTCATGCTTTTATTTACCTACGATAGATGTGGGTGCTGATCCCCGAGAGTCGGGGGTCCATTGCATTTTTATGGAGCAATTTGTAATCAGTTTCTCTTTCAAATTATATAAAGATTCTGTTACTTGGTTGTCCTTTCAAAAAATTGATCCGTTTCTGCGTCTCCTGTAATCTGTAGGACCTGTAGCGCTGTGATGGCCCGTCGGTCCATCAGGCTGGTGCTTTGTTTCTTCCTCCTCCCTTGCCTAATCGGTAAGCTTTCTGTGGATAATTATGTACATTGCAGTTGTTACCAAAATGTCACTTTCTTTCTTTCTTTCTTTGGATGCAGATGGTTACTCACGGTACACCTCGGTGGAGGAGGCTGCTGCTGCCCTAAACGCAGTGCCCGACCTGGACGGGTTGGTCCAGGATCTCCTTCCCAGGCCACCTGCTAGATTTTGTCGCGTGTTCATTCTTAGTTTACTTCTTGTGGCCGGTTTTGTGGCCCTGACAGGTTGTTGTGCTTCTTTAATAGTTTAATTGATGCTTCTTTTGAGTTTGGTTTGACCTCATTTAATGGTGTGAACTGGCAGCCCACTCGCCGCAGGAGCAGCAGGGGCCGCTGGTTGCTGCGGTGGGAGCACCACAGCATGTTATCAGCCACCCTACAGTGTACCTTGCGGTGATGCTGTTTGCAGCAGCTGCCGCCATCGTGGGCCTTTCTATTTTGCCCCGTTTCATGTGATGGGTCAGTTGGCCAATCTTTACTGATGCTTCTGATATGTTAATTGTAGCAAATTAGTGGGGCTGGTTTGTTGGTTTAATGTATATTAGGAAAAATCTTTGTAATGCAATCATGTCCTGAGTATCCTTTTCCTACCATGGAGGAGTACGTAGTTCACTTGTATGCTTAGAATTATCGAGTTTTGGTAGCTATCGTTACATGCTGTACACTGCGCAGAGGTTTTTCCATACATTAATCTTGGCATAAAGTCTATTATTGTCCCTGACAAGAACGAATGCTAAACTGCATTGAGACAATCCAACCAAATGTTAAGGACACTGCATATCCTTGTTGACAACATAATTTGTTTTCTTGAGTCTGGAAACAGCTTGTGCCATTTTGAGTTTCCTTTCTTGTTCCCTTCTATATTCCTATGATGATACTGCAGAACCTGTAGTGCTTAGTTGTTGCTGAAAGTGGTTGATATGGAGGAAGAACTGAGTTCATGGATTTGTTATTTTAACTGTTATTGTCATTACTATATCCAACGATGTCATGTTTCTTTCTGCTCTACGGCCATATGAATTTTGCCCACTGACTGTCATACCGAATAAATTGATCTATGAGAGAAAGGTGGCATTACTACTTTCTAGGCTCTTAGAAAAATGCAGTCATTTCTATTCGTACTTGTTTCTGTTAGTTTAACACGCATCTAGTTCGAGAAGAAAAAAATGTGAAAGTGCATAACTAATATCCCTTGGTGAAATTTCAACAAGGAGAAGCTTAGTGGTTCTTGATTCTTGATCCCGTTAGTTTTATTTTAGCAGTTTTTAGCATTGTTGTTACAGGTAGATACGATTATCTGATTCGCAAATGTGTGTGATGACAGATTGTCTGGTAGAATGCAACAATGGAGCTGGTTGGATGAAGAGTTTACGGGCTGGAGATTCTACATAGACATTGTGAATCAAGGAAATTGCTATGACTCGGAAGGCCTTTTCTTTTGTCTGAATTGATAAGCTGTAGACATTGAGAAGCTCTTCTTTCCTGAATCGAGAAATTGTTAACTGCTCAGTTCTTTTTTGTCTGAACTGATAACGCGGCAAGCCAGCAACGTCTTAGTGATTTTAGTTCGTTTGTGTCGCGTGCATTTTGGTTTGCATTGATGGATGGATATGTCAATGAAATTTGCGCGTGCATTTTGGTAAATTAAATGTCGTGAATTTGCCATATTTCAGTGAATTTTTTATATATTTTCGTGAAATTTTCTTAGCGATTTTTTCTGATTTGACAATCATTATCTGGATAGCAAGCAGACTAATTGAAAAATATTCACTTAGTAACCCCTTTTACAAAAAAAAAAAGCTAGACTGAGTGACTGAGTCATTATCGTGAACTAGTTAGAGACCTGTGCGTTACAACAGAGTCATAAAAATGGTAAGACAGAACTTACTGTCTGGCTAACTTTACACATCAAATATTAGAGAGTAAGTGACAGAGATAGAAGGGTGGCTAGAATGCGCGAGGAGATGAGGAATGTGGAGGAGATGGGCGGTTGTATCCTAAGAGAGAGATATGAGGAGAGAGATAAATGGTCTAGATCAAATCGGATGGCTGTAGAGAAAGTAGAGAAGAACATACTGACAAACACTAATTCTTTTTGCAACTCTTTTTTATATAATAGTAGAGACATATTTCTTAGCTTTACGGGGGTCGTCAAGCCTTGGCAGGCATTTCAACGGTTCCCATAGTAGAGACATACACTGCTCCTATAGAAGCCCACGCTATTTCAACGGTTGGAAACCAGTTGCTGAAATGGGCTTAAACCGAATAGGTGAAATGGTCTGAAACCGAGTTGGTGAGAAGTGTTCCGGGTGGGTTTAGAACCATTAGCAGCGGGTGGGTGCCTGCGTGGAGCGTGCGAAGCAAGACGGAGTTTTTTATAGTATAGAGGGAGAGATTATGGTTTAAATATTTAAATTCTAACGGTTCGTAAGAGTAGTATATATAGAAAAATAGTCATATATGATTTTGGTCGATACAGCTGAACTCAGTACACTTTTTACTACAATCTTCTTATTGATCCCATTTTGAAAAAACATATAGTTTAAAAACTATTACTGTAAACAATACAAGCATGAGCCACCTGAAAGTTGAAAAGAACTCAGCCTAGATATCGTATTTGCTGTGATACATCTTAGCTGCCTGTACCTGTATGAGTAATCTTGTGATGTGCCAGCTAAGCAGCCAAGGGAGATATTACTCTTCTTTTTTAGCTTTTAAAAGTTGCCTTTTGACTTTTTTTTACAGTAACTAGCTTTCAAATAGAATGTCTTTTCAAGGCAGAGTCTACAAATTAATTGTAGTACACACTATAGCGACTTCATTTATATTGGCCAAAACTAAACGCGAGTTTATGTTATTCCGTACTCTCTCATAAACAATAAAAAACTATAAGCCATAGCCAAAAGCTAAAACCCAAAAAAAAAACCACACCAGAAGATTAAGCGCACAATTCGTCAGAATCCAACCAGGATAACAGAGCAGATATCCACACACGCACTGAAATACCTAAGAATTACTTTTGTCATTTGAATAGTCTGCACCAGGATAACAGGAGAAGACATTCCTGAGTTGTGATGGGCCTGTTCGTTTGAGCTGAAGCTGATGATTTTTGGCTAGAATTGATATCTTTAGTCTGTGTTTTTCGAAATAACGGTGGATGGTGGAAACGTTAATGCGGATTACACATATTTTTGGGCTCGAGAAGCAGTTTGGAGAGACGGTTTTGACAAGCCGTCCCGTCTGTTTCGGCTTCCGAAGAAGCCGAAGCCAAAAGCCATAAAAAGCAAAAAGAATGTGGCCATTGACTAATATGGGAGGGCGCAGCGTACTGGTGGATCGCACAAAAATACTATTCGATACAATCGAATTGATTATTGAACATGCCAAGTCTTGATAGAAAAAGATGATTGCATATATTATCCATACAAAGCTAGCTGAAGACATGGAAATAGTAAAACATTTTCTGCACCGGCGATATAGGTATCATGAAGTGCAGCTTTGATGAATATCTTTACTACTTAGTAAACTAGTATAGTGTCCGTGCTAACGCCACGGCGACATTTTAGGGATGCACACGAAATCAACCAAACGAATTTTTGAATGGCCATACATGTTTTGTTCCCTGCTTTCAAAGCCAATTTTTGAATGGCCATATATGTTTTGTTTGGATAATTGGGTTCCTCCCCGCCGCACCGCGCCGCCGCGCCGCGTCCACTGCGTGTGCGCCCCGCACCATGTGGACGCGGGTCCGCCGCGTCTCGTCCGCCGCGCCGCGTCCTTCCCGTCCGCACCGTGCCGCCTCACCGCGTCCACCGCGTGCGCGCCCCGCACCGCGCGGACGCGGGTCCGCCGCGTCCGTCTCGTCCGGCCCGCCGCACCGCGCCGCCGCGCCGCGTCCACCGCGTGCGCGCCCCGTACCGCGCGGAGGCGGGTCCGCCGCGTCCGTCTCGTCCGCCCTGCCGCGCCCCGCGTCCACTACGTGCGCGCCCCGCACCATGTGGACGCGGGTCCGCCGCGTCTCGTCCGCCCCGCCGCGCCGCGTCCGCCCCGCCGCACCGCGCCGCCGCACCGCGTCCACCGCGTGCGCGCCCCGCACCGCGCGGACGCGGGTCCGCCACGTCCGTCTCGTCCGGCCCGCCGCACCGCGCAGCCGCGCCGCATCCACCGTGTGCGCGCCCCGCACCGCGCGGAGGCGGGTCCGCCGCGTCCGTCTCGTCCGCCCCGCCGCGCCCCGCGTCCACTACGTGCGCGCCCCGCACCATGTGGACGCGGGTCCGCCGCGTCTCGTCCGCCCCGCCGCGCCGCGTCCTCCCCGCCGCACCGCGCCGCCGCACCGCGTCCACCGCGTGCGCGCCCCGCACCGCGCGGACGCGGGTCTGCCGCGTCCGTCTCGTCCGGCCCGCCGCACCGCGCCGCGTCCACCGCGTGCGCGCCCCGCACCGCGTGGAGGCGGGTCCGCCGCGTCCGTCTCGTCCGCCCCGCCGCGCCCCGCGTCCACGACGAGAAAAAATATGAAAAGGAAAAAAATTGCTAGGGTCTTGGAAAATAACTGAATTCACATATGACATATGTACTACGAAAATTCAGCACAAGATTCATATGGCGTATCAGAGCACAATGCTGAATACTTGGAATATCAGATAACCAGGGCGCAGGACTGCAGGAAACAAGAAAAGGAGGCGTACAATACTAACTATTTTACAGAGTCTCAAACATCATTTTTTGGTCACCTAGCATTTCCAATCAGCAAATGTGGAAATTTGTTTCCTTACAATTGCTTGTGCAAAATTCACCCCCCATCACTCCAAAATTTAATACAGTGCTCGAAAGATCCCGAATTAAGGAGGAAACCAAAATCATAAAAATTCTGAAATTTATGCAGATAACTAATATGACCACCTTACTATATATAAACGATCTCATTGTATGCCTCCAGGAACCATATGTTTGCAGATATGCTGACAAAGTTCCACATCATTAACCGGAAATCTCAACATCAACATAAAGGTTATCAATAAATAGTAGCCCAGGTAAAATTGAACCTCACCGGAAGAACAGAAATTTGAACAAACATGGGGCAGGGTCAATAACTCATGGGAAGAAGATAATTTTTCTCAAAATGGGAAAGGTAAACACATACAACATTCTTAAGTTTGCACAAACAATTCCAAGAACATGCTGTAGGGGATAAATTACATACCTATAATTGCACCATAATGCATATTGGCATAAGGTTCTTCTCCAGTGAGAATTTCCCACAACGCAATGCCAAAGGAAAATACATCAACCTGTACCCGTGGCAACCATATAATGACTCAGTACCCTAATCCTAACTTTTTATTTAAAAAAGCTAAAGCAATTATGGATATTACTACCACTAAATTAAATGAATATAAATCTGCAACCTCGAAGTTAATATAAGCAGCAGCCACATCTTGAGCGAGAGTTCGTAACACTATGTATGGAGAAGATGTATATCATAGAGAGGGTAAACTAATGGTACCAGGAAGAAAGAAAGGGAACCATAGAAGATAACAAGTGAAGAATTTGGTCTTACATAGGGAAGCCATGCTGCCATCTCCTTCCTTTACTTGTCCTCCTGCCCCAATCAGAGTAAAAACCTCGACTTCTCAAACGAGGAGTCTCTCTCTTCCCCCCTCTTCCCTAGCTTACTCGTGAAGTGTTGATGAGCTTTTAAGTAGAAGAAGCCTGCCTCGGAATATTCCTTGGAGACTTGACATGCTTCTTGTTACCTGTTAGTCGCAACGTTATTTCTTTGTAGCTGCTTTCTGCACCAGTCAATGTGCATAAACTCACCTGTCCTTTTACTGATATAGGATCAATAAACATGAAAATAGTTCAGGTGTGGGTGTGCACTAAGAATTGACAATCTCACCTGTCCGTACTCATCAGCTGCCTAAATTCCTCTTCGATCTTCAGAGCAGACTTAGCTAACAGATTGTTGACGTGAATGAGAACTCCTTCACTGCTCTTGAAGTTCTTATTTGAGGAGAAGAAGCTATTTGTTTTCTAGCTTTATAGGTTTTCTAGCTTTTCCGTAAGTATCAAGTGCAGACCAGCTATTTGTTTCTACATCAATAAGCCAAACTGCATGCAGAAATTCAGCGCTATTATTTGCGATAAGTTCTGGTTCTTATAAAACTGAAAGGAGGTAACTCCAAAAAAAAAACAGAGAATGTTAAAAAATATCGAGTGGTATAAAGAGACAATCTTTTGGTATCATAGGGAAAATGAAACTTGTGATGAAGAATGTGTTATTCAGTAGAAGTTCGATACATGGTGAATCGATGTTACACAACTTAAGGAAATGAAAAAAAACTCGACACTTATAACAATACCCAAGTCAATTTGAACAGTCTTTAAATGCATAGGCCTACAAAGAATAATTGGGAACCATTCCTGTTGTCAGCATTTTTTAAAAAATCTGAAATTTTGCCAGGAACATATAAAATGATATGGAATAAGAAATAATTGGGGAATATTTTGCCAATAGAAACAACGAGTAGTATCTTGATTTGGTGTATTGGAACCACTTGGGTATACCTATTTCCATTAAGACATGTTTCGAAACAAATGCACAGTATGATCTACAGGATCAGGATAGGATTCTGAACTAATGTACAAAATGCCTCATTGTGCCTTGCAACATAAAAGGCTTGAATTCAATGTATTTTCAAAAGCTTCCGAAACAGCAGTACTTTGAAGCTCAAGCCCCATTGGAGAATATCTATGGCTAAGCATTTAAGCAATATGTAGGTCCATTTCAAAGTGAAATATGTATACAGATCATTTCGAATATTACAACCACTCTCACAAAAAAAATATATTACAACCATATAATATGTAAGGACATACAAGGACGCCATGGTGATCAGTGGTGTTGAAAAAACAATAAGGTGCTAAGTGAATTATTGTGCACTAAATAAGTTTAAGTAAATCCATGATCAAACATTTTTCTGCTCTATGTCTTAGTATCTACCAAAATAATTGTAGGGTTTCCCAAGGAAATACCTGAAACCTTATTCGAGGATGATGCTCTGGTGTTCCCAGCAACGACCACAATATTATTTTTCGACTTGACCTGAGTGAAAACGCTTGTTAGCGAAGGAAACGAAACTCATTGGGTCGAAAGAGTTAAAGAGGCTAAAAAAAGATGTAGTGAAAGAGAATAGGTTTACCAAACTATGGCCTGCTAATGCTGGGAATGGCCGGTCTGTGGCATTATTTTCAAGATTCAACTGATTTGAATCTCTGGTAGGACTAAACACCGACCAATTGAATGTCCTAAAATCAAAAACCTGCCAAAATCGCCCATGTTAGGATGCAGGTACAGGAGGAGGAGGAGGGTAGGTCACAAAAGATGTGAAGGGGGAGGCTTTTCTACTACTTGATCAAATTGATCATGTACGCAAGTGATTAGAGGAGAGAAGGGGGTTTCTTACACGATCCTGCCATGGCTCCAGAGGATGGCATACCGATGGAAATCCTCCATGGGATCAAACCACAGCCCATACCTCTCCTCCCTACCAACCGATGTGCTAACATTGCCATACACATTGGTCTGCACCCTCCATTCCCTCCCCCTGATGTTCCCCAGGAACTCAAAGTCCAGCTCGTCATGCGTCTTCTCATACACGTCGCCATTCGACATCTAACATCCAGCAAGGCATTGCGACGACACTTTCAGAGACAAAGTTCAGAAATACAGATATATTATGGAAGAAATGCACATTTTAATCATGCCAACTTCCTTTCTTGTTCTGTAGTAGCCTCTTTGTGAGACACTGAAGAGGCAAGAAACATACAATGCACCCATTTTGTTAGGGAAGGAAATGCACATTTTGATACAATCTACCAGTTCCTCGCTATTTTCTACTGCAATAATTTTCCCAAACACATAGAGAAGGTACATTTTTTTTACCAAAGACCACAAATTTTTTCTGGTATAACAAATCACAATGAAATATGCACTCTGCTGGATGATACAACATGCCGAAGACAAGAAGTGAAGAAGCAGGGAAAAAATAATTTTACATCGAAGGCGACGATGACTCCGGCGGCGTAATCGGCCGGCAGCTTGATGCTTGCACTGAAGAATCCATGGAGGTACGCATCTTGCGACGCAAATCCAGCACCTGAAGAACCACGCGAAGCCAAGCCCAGAACTCAACCCAGAGCGCAGACAGATTAAAACAGAAGAGATCAGAGAGAGAGCACCACCTGTCCTCTCATCAAGGGAGATGCGGACTCGCTTGTCGTCCCCATCGAACACAAGGAGGCGGAGGCGGCGGCCTTCGGGGGAGGCGGCGGCCGATTCGGGGGAGGCGGGGGAGGCGGCAGCCTTCGGGGGAGGCGGGGGAGGCAGCGGCCTTCAGGGGAGGCGGGGGTCTGGAACCAGGAGACGATCGACCTGCATGCATGCAAGCCGCGAGCGTCAGGGACGTGGGAGGGGGTACTCTCAGCCGCGCGGGTGAAGCGGCGGCGGCGGGGAGAGGCGAGATGGGAGGATGGGGGAGGGGAGGCGCGGGGGAGGAGGGGGGAGGCGCGGGGGAGGCGGAGGGAGCGAAGGAAGCGCGGGGGAGGAGGGGGAGGCGCGGGGGAGGCGGAGGGAGCGGAGGAAGCGCGGGGGAGGAGGGGAGGCGGAGGGAGCGGAGGAGGCGCGGGGGAGGCGGAGGGAGGGGGCAGCGCAGGTCGAGCGGGGGCGCGGGGTGGAGGGGTACTGCAGATCCATTGAAGGATGACCGTCGGATATGGTTGAGTAAGGAGAGAGAATAGAGGAGAGTTAATCTGGTGCGCACGTTTTTATGATAGTGTATTTCTGGGTGCATATTGTGGTGTGGACGTAGTTAAGGTCATGACTGTGGAGCAGATAATTGTTGGGTGGATGTAAAATGTAAAATAATTTGAACTGGTGGATTATTAGTTTAGAAAAAAGAGTTAGTGAGTGATACTTTAATTACTCCCCCCTCTCCTTCATTAGCTCCACCCTCCTCTGGTAAACCCAAGCGGGCCTCGTGCATACGTCGTGATATATACGAGAGAAATAGGACTCCCAAAAAAATAGGAAACCCTACCTGCTGCTCTCTTTTCTCGTTATTGTTTGTGCCACCGCCACCGCCACCTCCCCCCCCCCCCCCCCCCCCATTCATGGCACTCCATCTGCGCATGCCGGATCTGAGTAGCCACCCTTCTCAACTTATTCTCGATCACTGCTGGAGTTGAAGGCTATCATCAATCTGGTGACCTCTGGATCCGTAGACGGCACCGTGCGCCATGAACCAAGGCACAGTTGATGGAGCTTTCTTCTCGTACTCAATGCACCACTGCGACTGGAATCCAATCCCACCTCGCCGTCTCTCTCTGTTCCTCTGGTCCAACCCTTCCTAGATCTCCGCTGATCTTATATGAATGTTGATATTATTTTTGTTACTACTTCAGGTGCTTGACATTTCGTGATGGTGAGCAGCAGTTGATTGTGGCCTGATGCGGCGATGCCAGGAGAGCAATGGCATGGCTGCAGAAGTCACAATCTAAGCGAGGGACTGCGACAACAACACGGCTCTATATGAGTCCGAGTCCATCAACTGGGGAGCCGACGGTGTGTCAGGGGTGTAGGAGGGAAGGATAGGACGGAGGCGCAGCCGCGCGGCCCAGCATGTCGACACCATTCATGCGTTGCTGCCTTCCCCTCTGGATGCTATGACCTCCACACATAGCTGCCCATGTGCTCACTGAATTTTGTTTATACAGGGAACAAGAACCTTGTTGGTTTGAGTCTCCTACTCGTGCATTGGCTGCTTAATTTTCAGATTTGTCCGAGTGACCGGGAGCACATTAATTTAAAGCAGATTCATTGCTTGCTGACACTGTATGGCAAGTTAGCAACTGCACACTCTGTTCTCTGATACTTATCTGTCTGGGAGTGATTTGCTTGTTTGCAACACCAACTATTGTGATGGAATGTAACAACCGGAGCTGGTTGTTTCTAGTTGCTTGACAAGCAATTGTATCATATCATATAATAGGTGTGCTATCTAGAATTTTCAGCTAGCAGGTAGGTAAATCCTGAGAATGCAGCATCAATTCGAGTATATGAATCTTCAGCTAGCAGGTTGACCGAGATGAGAAGAACAAGAGAATGTTAGGAGGTGGCGGGAGACGGTAACAGATCCAGTGGCTACCGCTGGAGAAGGGAAGAAGGCGGTGGTAAGGGAGGTGAGTAGCACCGGTGGAGAAAGAGGAGCCGGTAGGGGTCGCGGGGGAGGAGCCAGCGGCCGCATCGATAGGCAGAGCCGATGGGAAGGTTATATAAATAATTTTGGTAGTGTGCCACATGTAATATTTATAATCTGCTAACATGTTTTTTTTTGCTACACAACACAATAAAATAATTTTGTATGGTATTCCGTAATAACGTACAAGCACTCAGCTAGTCATGGCATGCAACATATTATAGAGAGGGAGAATTGATTGTTTGCCACTCTATAGAGTAGCACTCGATGATTTGCAACTATATAGAGTGCAATTCTTTAGTTACCACTCTATAGAGTGGCTTCTTCATCTTTTGCCACTTTATATATTTTCACCCCTATTTTTGATGATTATGCCCCTCTTCTTCCTACCCATTCTCCCCCCCCCCCCCTCTTCTTCTTGCCCGACCTTGGTGGATGGCACACCAATGACCAAATGACTGGGGCGAAACCACACTTCTCGCCTCGTGCCGCCTTCACTTCCACCTCCTCCTGTGTCGGACCAGGATTTAACCAATATGAAATCATTTATAATTTCACTGCATTATTCTCTGGATCAACAGATAGTGCTCACAGATAAATTACTGCACACCAAATACATATCACGCAGAAGCGTAGATAATATAGTAATAATACACTCATGGGCCAATCAAGCTGCAATCATTAAAATGCAGCACAGGAAATGTGACTTCACATAGGTGGGACCCTCAGGACATGTCCACAGGCAGCCAATTGGGGTTCATAACCTAGCTATTGGCCTTATCATATTCCAGCATTTGTCGACTCCTTCGAATGACCGTAGGGCTTGATTTTATCCTTCTTGCTGACTGAATAATGGTAATTGAGTAAGAATGAGTACAACGGTACTTAATAAGCCACCACACAGAATGCAATAATAATAATAGATGTAAAGTTGACAAGGGAGGCTTGAGGTTCTTTTAGTTGTTAAAGCCATCATTTTTGAAGCTATAATAAATAGGAAAGTCCCTGAGACTTAGCAGTTTTAACTAAACAAGATTTTTCAAAGTTATTTGAGAGAATGCAATAATAATAGTAGCGTAAGTTACATCCACCTGTTACAGTGCATGATTACCTCCACCATATGCTAATTTAGGGTTACATCCGCCCATTATAATCACTGGGTTACGTCCTTCTAGAGCGATTCAAATTCAATGTTACATCCACCCGATGAGTTTTCATTTTACCCATAAGGGTTTTTGAAATAAAACTAACTCGAGTAAGTTCCCATACCTGCCCTTGACCATGGACATGACTGTTCAAACAGTTTATACTCTACAGAGACTGTATACTTTACCTACAAGAGATAATTAACTTGTTATGTTTCACACATTTCCTTGGACATATAAATCAAGGAGATCATCATAAGGCCTTTATAATGCATCCCCCAGTGTAAGCTACACCCGCTAAGGTTTTATCTGAGGGTAGTTACATCCACCACACCCAGACCCCCTCTTGCGCTACACAGCGACTTAAACCCAGCGTCACGACCCGTGTCATGATGGTTTAAAACCAGCGATACGACTCGTAGGTCACAGTAATGGTACAACTTGTACTGATGGATATAAATTATTTAGTCAGGTCAACACCATTATAGACTTGTGGTTGTATTATTTTACATTGGGAGATTATAATAGGATTAAGTCCTTAAATTATCTATGTGGTACATGCCACAAACCATCAGTTCTCGTGCTACATCCGCATCATCCATCATACCATCCACCTAGATGTGGTAACAACAAGTTTTAGGGTTTTGAGAAACATAAATTAAGTTGTCTCAAAATACCAGCCATTTATATCTAATGGCCGTCCCAAAATAATTTTTCATATTTGAAGAATGATGATTAGGGCAAGCTAATACCCTGATACTTAAGCAAGACTAGCATGACACTTGTACGACTTATAGCTAGTGAGGTTACCACTTAGTATCTAGGGTGACAAGAATCAGGTAATTCAAGTATCAATGATGGCATAATAATATTACTACATTATCAAGTAGGCATGTAACTACCTTAAATTTGACATGTAACTACCTTAAGCTTGACATATACTTGCATAATAATTTAAGCATGCAATTTGTTAATTTAAATGAACATAATTTACATAAAATGTAGGATCAATATGATCAAGCTAATGACTTGCCTTGCTCAATTTACCATGGCTTTGATCTTATTCAAAGCATTCTTTGGCAATGGTCTTAAATTCTTGGTCTTCGTCTTTACCCGAACCTTGATCCTGCTTAAACTTGTCGCTTTCTCGAGACAATTTCTAATTACGCGATAAACGGTTGAAATCCAACAAATCCAAAGAACATTCAAAAGTCCACATGAATTCAATTTAGCTCTTTTATAATTTGCTATGATTGAGGATATGAGAGAAGATTTAGTGAGTTATGGGATAGAGACAGAGCCAAACGAATTTTGAGTGGAAGCGAAATGGTGGAGTGACTTTGCTGGGAAGGAGCTAAAAGAAGGATCGATGTTGAAGGATTATTCACAGGAATATTTTACTTTGGGTTTGGAAGATGGCTAAATATAGCCGATCGGGGAAAGGTATAGCTCGAACTTTAATTTAATAGCTTGTTTTATTATTTGATATTTATTAAGGTAGTTTCATAGGTTAGGCGAGACCTACGGATAGATGGGAAAGTTAATCCGGGATACTGGGTATTATTTATCGGGTGTTAAAACTTAGTGATTTTAGGATGCGGGTTTCAAATATGATGTATATACTTTTAACTGGTTGAATTAACTTGATATATTGAGATGCAATATTATCTGAGATCTGCAACTGCTAATTAATTGAACGATTAATTCAATAACTTAATTAGAGTATGGAGTTGATTGTTTTAATCCAACTGTTATTATGAACAAAGTTGATTGTTTTGATGACTAACAAATTTATTATTAATGATCAATGGTCCGCATTTTATTGGATAAGGAATTAATATTTTAACTGGGTTCTTTTGTAAGATTGCACTAAATTATCGGTGTATTACTTATTCTCAATTATCATTGGTGAATTTAAATCCTGAGATAATGTTTGAATAATTATTAATTAGGCATGTTTGTGTTTTAGCATAACACTTTAATCAAAGTTGTTCTTGCATGAAATGATGCCATTTTATGCACCGTTTAGTAATGTTTGGATTTGAGATACATATTAGTGGTATATAAATCATTTTTGAGAGTCATCCGATTAGCGATTGGATTGGAGATAAAGATTAATGATGCCTCAATTATTTTGAGAATATTTGAATCAAAACAAGGTGATCCTTGATTTAAATATCAGCATTTATAGATAAATTTTAGAGACTTAAAGTAGATGATCCACCTCAATTATTTAAGCGTTATTTTAAAAGAGAGACCTCAAGACTTTTGATGCAAGCAACCATTACTTATTATTCCATGTGGCATAATTTTGTTATAGCAATTATCTTTAATTTGCATTGATAATTCAGATCGAGGGATAAGGATATGATAGGATCCATGATTAATAGTCAAGTTTCTAGAGCAGAACTTGAGAGCATTTAAAAATTATCTTTGAATAGCTTTGAAATATATTTCATGGTAATATGCAAATTTAAATTCTTGTTTTAATTATTCTCATATAATTTAACTTCTATTTATTGTTGACATGAATTTAAAGAGGATTAAATTTCTAATAAACTTACTTTGCACAAAAAATTTATTCTAATTTCATAATTAGATTTATTCTTCTTATTATTTTTATAACAAAATGCTTTATCAACTTCTCACTTGAATATTCTTTAGACATGGAGTTAAAAGGGAACACATGCTAAATGGTTACTGGAATTAGCTGTGCATTGAGCGGGCCCACCTGTCATGGACAGAAGAGAGAGAGAGAGAGAGATGGGGCGCTCTGCTTGAATCGAACCAGAATAGGGGAGGGGTCGGCCAAACAGAGGAGGACGGCGGCGCTAGGCTGGCGGCGGCATTGCCGGTGACGGGCGGTCGAGGAGACAGTGGTGATGGGCAAAATGGGTGGCCCAGGAGGTGGAGAGGCCAGAGGAGAGGTCGCCACGACTCAGGGCAATGCCAAGAGCGGTTGGCAGCGACTCGGGTAGGGTGGCCACAAAGGCGACAACGACTGAAAAGGGCAAAGAAGAAAAGTAGGGGGGAGCATGAGTGAGAGTAATCCGAGGGCAACTCACGGGCATAGTTGACAGAGCTAGAGGGGAACTAAGGAGGGCCTGTGACGTGCACAGGCAGCGGCGCAGGATGGTATCGTGGAGGGGGAACTCGAGCAGCAGGGAGCTTCGGCCGGTGGTGGGGGAAGCTCGAGGATGCCGAGGAGGTACTCCTATGCGAAGTAATCAGAGGGGGAAGCTTCGGGGGAGCAATGGTGGCGGTGGAGGTGGTTGGCAGCCAGAGACGAGGAGAAGCGGTGTTCCGACGTGTTAAGGCGACATAACTCCGATTCACTGACAAGGAGGAAGAGGGCTCCTGGGAAAATGTGGGAACGGCAAGGAGGACAAGGTGGCGAGTGCTCAGGTGTGGGTGAGCTTAGCAATGGAGGGGGAAAGAAGAGGGGAGGGGAAGCACGGGGGCTCGAGGCTATTTATATATTAGGTGGGAAGAAACATGGGTGCCTTCACTGTTCAAGCACAATGGAGGACGATGCGACACAGGAGTGGCATACGCGGTCAGGCGATGCGGTCAGCGCACAACGCGGGCATGTGGGCACAGGGCGACAGGGATGGGTTAGCTTGGCGTGGGTGGCAGGGCAGCGTGCGGCATGGCGAGGGCGCTGAGGTTGGGTTAGGTGCGCCTCGGAGAAACAGGGGAGAGAGAGGGAAGAACAAAGAAACAAGGTGCTAGGCCCATAGGTAGAAGGAGAAAGGAGAGAGAAAGAGAAAGAAAGTTAGCAAAATTGAGATTCAAATTTTAATTGAAATTTCTATTTTCAAAATTTTGAATTTGCCTTTTAGTTCAAATTTGAATGTCTTTTAGTTCAAATTTGAATTCTCAGCTCAAATGTATTGAGAACTTCAACACTCCATTGCTTTTGTATTTTGTTAAATTTGATTTCCAAATTCTAGTTTTAATTTGAAATTAAAAAAATTCAAATTTTGCTTAGTTTAGTTTCTAAACAATTTGCCTTTTCATCGCATATTTTATTTTCATGAATTGAATTGTTTTGGCAAAACCAACTTGTGGTTCTCAAAGCATCGAAAATTTTGAATATAACTAAGAAGCAAAGAAAAGATTTTAATTTTTCATGATTACAATATCTCCCATAATTGGGATGTTACATCCTGCCCTAGGCCTTCACTAATTTTTCATGTGAGTCGATATGGCGACCTGCCAACACGGATTAGGTGCACGTGGTGACATTGAAGGGAGGGTCAGTGAGAGACCATGTGAGGGTCATCCCTTGTGTGTGATGAGTAATTGACATCGGTTTAGGAAAGTCGAGTTTGATTTGGTTGGTTCAGACCTTGACGTTGCGTGGTGCAATCGGGCTCGGTCGAACTTGGTCAAACCTGGTCAAAGTGGTTAGGATGCATATTATGTCGACTTGTCAGGTTTGGGCTATGTGATTTCATTAATGCATTTATGCTTACATGTATCGAGCGGTGCTATTTGATGTGTTTCTTGTCTGTGTTGGCTGTAAGACATTGAGGCGGAGTCGTGGCGAGACACGAGGTCAGAACGGTTGGATGTGTCGAAGACGGCGGAGACTCGAGGTGATTGCGAGGCTTGGACGACAAGGAACAAGGAAGCTTCCCGGAAGGTGCACGAGGGGCGTTTGGGTAAAAACGCAAGGCTGCACAGGCGGGAGCGGGTTCCGTTGGATCTGGCAGGCGTAACGGGTTGGAGACCCGTTAGCCAAGGGCTATATAAAGGAGGGAGTGGCTGCATGCCCCCTCATGGCTTTGGGAGAGAATTAGGGTTTTGTGAGTCAAAAGAGGCTTTGGAGGTGGTTTTACCTTTGAGTCTTTAGTTGGTGAGAGTGGGTAGAAGGTAGCAGAGGGTGTCTGTGTTGTGTCCCCCTTCGATGTGTTCTTGAGTGGTTCACCTCCTCTCCAAAGCATGTTGTGTGTGTGTGTTCTTGAGATGGAGAGGGAGAGGTAGAGGAGATCCTTTGTAATCATCCCTGTTCTAATGTCCATGCATATCGGGACTCCTCTGTAATCCTCTTTTGTTGGAATGAAATCTCTGAAGATTTTCTCCCGTGCTCCTGTGTTCTTCGTTCATACTCTATGCTGATTTTTGACTTTCTTGATTCTTGTTGTTTGTTGCTGGGGAGTGCCAAAATGGGTTGCTCTAGGTTGGGATGATGCCTCAAGATTATTTGATCAAGTTTCCCAAGAGCAAACTTCGTTTAATTTCAGATTTTATCTTTTGGGCTCCCCTGTTCATCTCTTTCCTATTCTAGGGTTTTGATGAATTTCATGATTCCCTTGAGGAAATGGCTTGAGATTCTTGCTGGCATGCCCTTAGATTATTGCTAACGTAATTGCAAAATCTCTTGTGCTAAGGTTTTGTGAATCTTAAGTAATTTGGGTTTTTTGCTCCTCTCTGAAACTCTCCAAGCTTTTCTAGGGTTTTAGTGTAAATCTTGTTTCCCTCTTTGAGATGGCTTGAATCTTGGCTTGTAGAGTCAAGTGGCTATTGCTAACATATCTGCAAAGTCTTATGGCCAAAGGATCAAAGAATTGTTGGGAATTTCATTTTTGAGGATGCTCCTTGTAAGTTTTCAGATTTTTGTCCAAATCTGAAATTTGTGGTCATGAGTTGGATTTCTTTGGTATCCTAGGCTCCTTGGGTTATTATAGTCATTTCCTTACTGTTCTGGGCAAGAGGATCAAGGAGAAACCCCAAATTGCACTGGTGTTCAAAGTCTGAAAACCCTGCATTCTTGTTGCCTGATTTTCAGCCCTGTCTGTGCAATTTTCCCGAGGAGCGGTCAGACCGGAGGCAAGAGGGCGATCAGACCGCTCGGATAATGGCGGTCAGACTGGCCCCCTGGAGCGGTTAGACCGGCGGGTTTTGACCGGTCAGACCGGCATCTCAGGTGCAGTCTGACCGGCCCCAGGGTTTTGCTGCTCCTGTTTTCTTCTTGGTTGCTTCCCTTCTGCCTTTTTTCTTTGGTTGGTTTCTTTAGAGTTCCAGAGAGCATCAGGATGTCTCTTTCATAGCTTTTTATAGCTAGTGGAGGAGGGTTTCAAGTGGGTACTTTTGGGGTTTCAGTTTTAAAAGAGTCGACATTCACCCCCCTCTGTCGCCATTTCGGTCCAACAGTCAGAGAGGCCATAGGTTGCTGGGTAGATGCTAGCACAAAAGGGTCTACGGCGATGCCCTTTTTGGGCGACTGGACGAATATGTGGACGGTATCCCCTAGTGTCATGATCTCATTGTTCGGGAGCTTCTCCAGTGGGACAACCCTGAAAACATCATGTACCATGTCCACCTGGACCTTTGCAAACTTGGTCCTTAGCTGGGCACCGTGCACCAGCGTCCCTAGAGGGCATGGAAACGCCATCCCCCGTCCAGCCTCAACATGAATGGAGCCAACAAGCTTGAGTGTGAGGTTGCATGGCATGGGCTCCTACATAACGATACATGACTAGCTATATGGCGTCCAACCAGGTCTATCCATATAGCATTCCAAAGATATACATTACCTAGATGTTGTCGATAGGTAATTAGACGTTGCTATGTTCAGAAAGTGGCATAGACGCGTAGCTACTTCGATGTTGAGGGGGACTAACTCTCTAACGGGGGTGACTAGCGACTGGTTGAGGACTTGATCAAGCTTTTCCTACAATGATGCTAATTGTCCTTGAAATTCTGCACGAATCTTCTCTTTCAACCATTCCTCACATTCGACCTTAGATTTTTTCCTACTCCTATACGTTTCGGAGTCATCTGGGAATCCCTACCTTCAAGGTACATAAACCCTAAGGCCCTGGGTGCTCCTTGTTTCCTAGGGCCATAGATAATATATCCCACAGCTTCTAAGGAGCCTTAGGAAGATTCAGTAGCCAATATTTGTTACAAATGGCCATCATGTTATTTTAAACCCTATGAAGTTTTGGACTTATTAACAACTAGGCAGTTCGCATATCTTACCAGACGTTGAGACACTTCCTCGTCTGTGGGGTTTTTGAAAGAGATGGCACCCAAAGATGTGGTTGATAACCTCGCTCTTAACTAGTTTCTAGCGTGCTTGTTTGTGATCTCGGTAAATAGCGGGGGAAGGGGGCTCTGACCATATTACGACCTCACTCTCCCTCCTCCATTGCTTATTTAGATAGCTTTATGTGCCACACGTCGCTCTTGAAATTTAGTCATCGTCTTTGTTGTGGTTACAGACCAAACAGTATAGAGTGGTAGTGGGGATGTTAGGTGAATAATGCTTGGCCTCTTCCATGCGATGGGCAGCCATATATATATATGTATATTCACATGGGGAGTATTTTACAATTATGTCCTTACATCCAAGCATCCCTCACAAGAGCATTTATGTCATTATACATGTCCTATTTTGGGCTTTACAACCTTCTAACAGGCCGGTTGGGCTTAGGTGGGGGTCATCCCTACAATAGGAGCCTCTCATGGTGAAGGGCTTCGCAGGCCGAAGCCATGTTGCCGAGCCATTTGACCCCCTCCGTCCCTGCGGCCTGTGACCCTCTGTGATCTTGGGCTTAAATTGCTTTGCTGGTGCCGCATGGCCTAGTGACATGGATGCGGAGTCAAAGTTGCTGCCGAAGGCGTCCTTCGGTTACGAGGTGGATGCCCCCAGTGGGGCTGGGTCATCGAGACGAGCCCGAGTCGAAGGACCACTTTAGCCCACGGACGCGGGGTCAAAGTGGGCTCCGAAGTCGTCGTGTTGGCTCGAAGCCGAGGTGGACTCCGGCGTCGCCGTTCGGTCTCGAAGTCGAAGCCGAATCGAAGAACCGACATGACCCACGGAGATGGAGTTGAAGTGGGCTCCGGAGTGCCGGCAAGCAGTGGGAATTGCACAACATGATCGTGCGCACGTCTTTCCGATGGGGCAGGGCGTGTGGCTGCACGTAGTTGGCCCATTGTGCGCTGTCAGGAAGCCACGCGTTCCTTCCCGAGGGGACGGGACGCGTGGAGGCGCACGATTGGCACGTCGTGCGTGGTTAGCGTCCGCACGGCCGCAACTGTGTGTTCCTTCCCGATGGGACCGGACACGTGGCTGCATGAGATTAGCACGTCAGGAGGGCGCTCTCCACCGTTAGCATGGTTGCACCGGTAGGAGCACCGGCATGCACCGTCGAGTTGGCGGTGACAACGGTTTGCGCTCCAGAGCTGCTCGGGGCGCCGGTCGGGTGGACTTTGGAGTCGATGACGAGGCCGACGTTGCCGCCGGAGCCGCTTGCCGCTCCCACGCCGGGTGCGAGGGTGGTGGCCATGCCAGCGCGGGCGCCGGCGTCACCGCTCCCAACAACCCGATCGGTGCTACCAGTGTCGACCGTCGTGCCCGTGGTGGGGTCGACCGTCGCGCCATGAGCGTCGACGTTAGCAGCCACAGTGCCAGCGTTGCCGTCTGCACCCGCAGCAGCCGACGCCGTGGCCCTGGCATTGACGAGCGCCTCCGTCATGCTCCTCTTCTTCTTCGCTGCCGACGATGAAGCTTTCTTCAGTGCCATCCTTCTTCAGATCTTGAGGCTTGCTCTGCCTTCCCTACGGACGGCGCCAACTGTTGTGGTTACAGACCAAACAGTATAGAGTGGTAGTGGAGATGTTAGGTGAACAATGCTTCACCTCTTCCATGCGATGGGCAGGTATATATATATATATTCACATAGGGAGTATTTTACAATTATTTCCTTACATCCAAGCATCCCTCACAAGGGCACTTATGTCGTTATACATGTCCCATTTTGGACTTTACAACCTTATAACAGGCCGGCTGGGCTTAGGTGGGGGCCACCTTCATGGTTGTCACGGCGTCGCCAAGTCGTCCTGGCGCCGGGGAGGATCGCCTTGCCTGAACCCTAGCTTCACCGCCAGCCCAGGTACGTCGTTTGCCCCTCTCCTCTCCGGCTGCGCTCCGGCCACGCTGCCTCCCTCCACCCGCGCCGCCTCCCTCCCTCCCGCCGCGCCGCCTTCCTCCCTCCTGCCGCTGTCTCTCTCCCGTGCTCCGCCGTGCTCCCACCGCCGAGGGGAGGGGAGGCGACGGGGGGAGGCGTCGGGGAGGGGAGGCACCAGAGACCGAGCAACAGCAAATCTGTGGGAGGCAGCCTCGACGGTGTCCCCCGCTCGAATCCCGGCGCTCAGATCCATTGTGGATGAGACCGAGGCGCGGAGGCGTGACGAGAAAGGCGGGGCGTGGAGGCGGTAGAAGACGAAAGAGCGGATGGAGAGTGGCGCGAGATAGGGTTTGGGGGAGTCGCAGAGAACACGGGGGCTAAAATGCGCGAGGAGGGTTCTATTATATTTTCTCTCTAATAAAAGTAACACTAATCTCAAAGCAAATAAAGAGATAAGTAATATATATCAACCATTCATTATACTTTAAAAATTATGTAAATTACTATTAAGGAAAGTATAGAAGCACCTTCCAAAAAAGATATCATAGATGGCTCTAACCGTCTGTAATATGATACGTATCATAGAAAATTCTATAATAAAAACATCTATGATATGCTACCTGTTGTAGGGGTGGCCCAACCCCCCGTGACTGGGCCGTGCAACTAGTCCAACAGGTAATAGGCCCAATAGTGTAGAAGAATATACCAGTGTAAAGATACCAGTGTACCCCCATCCTTTGTAAATGCTAAGGGGTAGAATGGGGATTTCCCATTCTACCCCACTCATATATATATGAGCCCCCAGGAGGGGCAAAGGGGGACATCCTCTCATTATCACCACCTCTCCAGATCTAGCTCTCTTCCTCTCCTATCGATCCCCATCTCTCTCTCTGTTTGGTCCGTAACCACAACAGATGGCGCCGATCGTGGGGACGACTAGAAGTTGCGTATGGAAGAGATTTCTCCAGCACTCAAGGAAAGGTAAGAAAAGGGAGCAGTTTTGGATCTTTCCTGTTGATTCGCTCAAGATATTATCTCATTTTATCCCATCGTTTGTACTGTAACATCTGCCCGTCTCCTTTGTGCCTTAAAACCGCCAACCTGAGAGGAGCTCTGCAATCTGGCGGCGCAGCGTCAGACGCTTCGCCCCGTCGGACACCTTCGCAGCCGAAAACTCGAGAAGTCTTCGTCGAGCGATGGCGCCGTCCGTTGGTCGAAGACTCGATGTCTCCGCGCACTGGTTGAAGCCTCGACCGTGTCAACGCGAAGTCCCCCGGTCGCCGGAGCTCCCCGCTCGGAGTTCACGCAGGCGCGTCTCCGAAGTTTATAATCCAGGCATGCTCGCGGCGTTCGCATATGGCGGCCTGGGCTCCCCCGCAAGAGGATGTTTTCATCAGCCTCATCTCCGCTCGTCCGCGCCGAAGGTCTTCAATGCGAGGTGGCCTGGGGAGTCCAGTGGCGAGAGCTAGGTGATGTCATCGTGCCGTATCCTTTACGTGTACATGCATGAGCCAGCCATGTATTTACTCATGCACACATGAAAAATCAACTTAGGCATGCGTACGTGAATTAGCCATCCATGCATCCGCGTTTAGGCATTCATGCGTACGTGAATAGGCATCCGTGCATGCATGTGGCGAGCAGTTGTGCTCGGAAGGGGCCGGCAGGGCTCGACGCGAAGGTGCAGCATAAATCCCAAGCGTCTCCGGCAGCACCAGGGGCAGACAACCTTGCGGCGAAGTGCCGGAGCTTCGCGCAACGGCGGAGTCTGCGCCATAGCTCGGCCACTGCGCCCTCCGCGTCGACGAGCGGGACTCCGCCCGGCTACCTCCGTCGCCTCGCGGCGAAGGGCTCCGGCTTTGCGTGCAGTCGAAGTCGAAGTCTGCGCTCCCGCTCCGTCCATGCATACACTCAAAAAAGCCATTCACCTAAATACTTCCATGCGTGCGCGAGTTTCTATCCGTCCATGCAGGCACTCCAAAAATTCGGCTCCGCGTAGAGCCGCACCTCCGGCCTCCGCGCGGATAGCAAGACTGTGCCTCGGCCTCCGCTCCAACTCCTTGACGCCGGGCTTTCCGACGACGGCCTTCGCCATGACGAGCTCCGCGCCCACGTCGCAGTCAACAGCGGCACGGTCGCGCTCCACTCGCTCGTCTCACATCACGCCAAGGTGAGCTCTGTACCAAACTAGCAGGAGGAGAATGAGCGGCACCTGGCAGACCATGTGTCCAAGCCCTCGGCCCGGTGGCGCGGCGCTGCGGCTGGTGTCGCCGGCGGTGCAGCGGGCGCAGCACGTGAAGGAGCTGCCGGGGACGAGAAAGTTGGCACTTCCGTGGCGGGCGCCGGCCAAGCAGTCAAGGCGGAGGTCCGCAGGGCATCGGCGACTGCAGTAGAAATCCAAGCGGGAGGACTCGCGGACGCCGCCGTGGAGGATCCACCGATTGCTCGGGTCGCTGGCGTGCGGCCGCTGGTGCACGCGCGCGAAGCCGCTGCCGACGGCGCCAGATGAGGAATCACGGATACGAGCCACGGCGGCGGTGAAGACCATCGCGCTGTCCGATGACTGCACACGGCTGTGCGGAGCCTCCAGCCCGCGATACGGCCTACGCTGAAACTTCGCCCTCCGTCGAGCCTCCGCGCGGCAGCCGGGACTTCACCTCGACATCTCCGCGGGATGGGCTTCGCCTCGCCTCCGCGGAAGGGACCTCGCGCTGCGTCTCCGCGCTCCGTCGAGCCTTCGGCTTCGCCTCGCCTCCGCGGAAGGGACCTCGCGCTGCGTCTCCGCGCTCCGTCGAGCCTCCAGCTTCGCCTCGCCTCCGCGGAATGGACCTCGCGCTGCGTCTCCGCGGCCCGCGCAGACGTACATGCAGGATCCCGCCCATGCAACCAGTTCACGCATCCATCCAGGCGTGCATGAAATAACCATCCGCACAAGCACGCATGCGTGAACCGCTTTTTCCGACGAAGCGACCCCGTGCACTCTCGAAGGGCCTGCGACGGTCTCGTCGGTCTCCGCACCCACGGAGTATACTCCGCGGCGCCACCGTACAACCTGGTATGTGCTGCATATAATTAGGTGCGAGGCTTTAAATCCCCACTGCATTTCCTGCGTGCATGGTTTTAAGAAATGGTTGTGCACCATATCGTTTATTGCGGCTACAGTTCCATTCTGAGGGCACTCGATTTGGCCACGTTTGCTTCTCCAGTTTTGGCCTGCTCTGGGCTCCCTTAGTATCAAATGTTTCTTTGAAGCGTTTTTGTTGCCGCGAGGTTTTGGCCATTTCTTTTCGTGCCTCTGTGTTGGTCCTCGCTTTTGGTTTAAATCGCACGATTGCCTTGAGCGTCGGCGTACTCTGCGGAGTATAAATAAGACGTAGCGTTGAGCCTAGCTCCGTACGCATGATGTCTACGGACTTTAAAAAAGACGTGACCGTCGAGGCATTCCTCCGCACGCGCGAGTCCACGGACTATAAATAAGACGTAGCGTTGAGCCTAGCTCCGCACGCATGATGTCTACGGACTTTAAAAAAGACGTGACCGTCGAGGCATTCCTCCGCACGCGCGAGTCCACGGACTATAAATAAGACGTAGCGTTGAGCCTAGCTCCGCACGCATGATGTCTACGGACTTTAAAAAAGACGTGACCGTCGAGGCATTCCTCCGCACGCGTGAGTCCACGGACTATAAATAAGACGTAGCGTTGAGCCTAGCTCCGCACGCATGATGTCTACGGACTTTAAAAAAGACGTGACCGTCGAGGCATTCCTCCGCACGCGCGAGTCCACGGACTATAAAGGAAGTCGTAGCGTCGAGGTCCGCCTCCGCACGCATGATGTCTACGGACTTTAAAAAAGACGTGACCGTCGAGGCATTCCTCCGCACGCGCGAGTCCACGGACTATAAATAAGACGTAGCGTTGAGCCTAGCTCCGCACGCATGATGTCTACGGACTTTAAAAAAGACGTGACCGTCGAGGCATTCCTCCGCACGCGCGAGTCCACGGACTATAAATAAGACGTAGCGTTGAGCCTAGCTCCGCACGCATGATGTCTACGGACTTTAAAAAAGACGTGACCGTCGAGGCATTCCTCCGCACGCGCGAGTCCACGGACTATAAATAAGACGTAGCGTTGAGCCTAGCTCCGCACGCATGATGTCTACGGACTTTAAAAAAGACGTGACCGTCGAGGCATTCCTCCGCACGCGCGAGTCCACGGACTATAAAGGAAGTCGTAGCGTCGAGGTCCGCCTCCGCACGCATGATGTCTACGGACTTTAAATAAGACGTAGCGTTGAGCTCAGCTTCCGCACGTACGACTCTACGGAGTATAAACAAGACGGGGACTCTGATCCCACGCTCTCTACGGAGCATAAATAAGACGCAGGTGTTGTCCCTGCGCAAGTCTACGGACTCTAAACAAGTCGTGCGCTGAGGTCCGCCTCCGCACGCACCAGTCTGCGGACTATAAATTAAGTCGTGCGCCGAGGTCTGCCTCCGCACGCGAGAGTCCAAGGACTCTAAATTAAGTCGTGCGCCGAGGTCTGCCTCCGCACGCGAGAGTCCAAGGACTATAAATTAAGTCGTGCGCCGAGGTCTGCCTCCGCACGCGAGAGTCCGCGGACTATAAATTAAGTCGTGCGCCGAGGTTCGCCTCCGCACGCACCAATTACCCTCACGCACTATACGGAGTATAAAAATTGCGCGATGGCCGAGACACTAGGGAGTGCCTCGCCCTAGTGATGCGGCACCTGGATGTCGCACCTTCGAGCGCGTTACACCAGGGAGTGTACCACTCCTTTTTTGAAGGTAGGGGAATGGCGGTCTCGCCTCCCTACCTCGCCATGCGTAGTGCCTTCGGCCTACGCTCCAAGCGCCTGCTCCCCGCGGGCACTCCTTTTTGAAGGTAGAGGAACGGCGGCCTCGCCTCCCTACCTCGGCGTGCGTAGTGCCTTCGGCCTACGCTCCAAGCGCCCGGCCTCAGCGGGCACTCTTTTTGAAGGTAGGGGAACGACGGTCTCGCCTCCCTACCTCGGCGTGCGTGGTGCCTTCGGCCTACGCTCCAAGTGCCCGCGCTCCGCGGGCACTCCTTTTTGAAGGTAGGGGAACGGCGGTCTCGCCTCCCTACCTCGGCGTGCGTAGTGCCTTCGGCCTACGCTCCAATCGCCCGCCCTCAGCGGGCACTCCTTTTTGAAGGTAGGGGAACGGCGGTCTCGCCTCCCTACCTCGCCGTGCGTAGTGCCTTCGGCCTACGCTCCAGGCGCCCGCTCCCCGCGGGCACTCCTTTTTGAAGGTAGGGGAACGGCGGTCTCGCCTCCCTACCTCGGCGTGCGTGGTGCCTTCGGCCTACGCTCCAAGCGCCCGCCCTCAGCGGGCACTCCTTTTTGAAGGTAGGGGAACGGCGGTCTCGCCTCCCTACCTCGGCGTGCGTAGTGCCTTCGGCCTACGCTCCAAGCGCCCGCTCCCCGCGGGCACTCCTTTTTGAAGGTAGGGGAACGGCGGCCTCGCCTCCCTACCTCGTCGTGCGTAGTGCCTTCAGCCTACGCTCCAAGCGCCCGCCCTCAGCGGGCACTCTTTTTGAAGGTAGGGGAACGGCGGCCTCGCCTCCCTACCTCGGCGTGCGTAGTGCGTTCGGCCTACGCTCCAAGCGCCCGCTCCCCGCGGGCACTCCTTTTTGAAGGTAGGGGAACGACGGTCTCGCCTCCCTATCTCGGCGTGCGTGGTGCCTTCGGCCTACGCTCTAGGCGCCCGCTCCCCGCGGGCACTCCTTTTTGAAGGTAGGGGAACGGCGGCCTCGCCTCCCTACCTCGGCGTGCGTGGTGCCTTCGGCCTACGCTCCAGGCGCCCGCCCTCAGCGGGCACTCTTTTTGAAGGTAGGGGAACGGCGGTCTCGCCTCCCTACCTCGGCGTGCGTCGTGCCTTCGGCCTACGTTCCAAGCGCCCGCTCCCCGCGGGCACTCCTTTTTGAAGGTAGGGGAACGGCGGTCTCGCCTCCCTACCTCGGCATGCGTGGTGCCTTCGGCCTACGCTCCAAGCGCCCGCTCTCCGCGGGCACTCCTTTTTGAAGGTAGGGGAACGGCGGTCTCGCCTCCCTACCTCGGCGTGCGTGGTGCCTTCGGCCTACGCTCCAAGCGCCCGCTCTCCGCGGGCACTCTTTTTTGAAGGTAGGGGAACGGCGGTCTCGCCTCCCTACCTCGGCGTGCGTGGTGCCTTCGGCCTACGCTCCAAGCGCCCGCTCCCCGCGGGCACTCCTTTTTGAAGGTAGGGGAACGGCGGTCTCGTCTCCCTACCTCGGCGTGCGTAGTGCCTTCGGCCTACGCTCCAAGCGCCCGCTCCCCGCGGGCACTCCTTTTTGAAGGTAGGGGAACGACGCCTTCACCTCTCTACCTCCTCCGGCGCTCGACGACACGTCTTCAGGCGCTCGACTCCGCCGTCCGCCTCGTAGGCATCGCCTCAGCGGGACGGCACGTCTTTGGCGCTCGACGACACGTCTTCGGCGCTCGACTCCGCCGTCCGCCTCGTAGGCATCGCCTCGGCGGGACGGCACATCTTCAGGCGCTCGACTCCGCCGTCCGCCTCGTAGGCACCGCCTCGGCGAGACGGCACGTACTCGGCGCTCGACGACACGTCTTCGGCGCTCGACTCCGCCGCCCGCCTCGTAGGCATCGCCTCGGCGGGACGGCACGTCTTCAGGCGCTTGACTCCGCCGTCCGCCTCGTAGGCATCGCCTCGGCGGGACGGCACGTCTTCGACGCTCGACTCCGCCGTCCGCCTCGTAGGCATCGCCTCGGCGGGACGGCACGTCCTCGGCGCTCGACGACACGTCTTCGGCGCTCGCCTCCGCCGTCCGCCTCGTAGGCACCGCCTCGGCGGGACGGCACGTCTTCAGCACTCGACGACACGTCTTCGGCGCTCGCCTCCGCCGTCCGCCTCGTAGGCACCGCCTCGGCGGGACGGCATGTCCTCAGCGCTCGACGACACGTCTTCGGCACTCAACTCCGCCATCCGCCTCGTAGGCATCGCCTCGGCGGGACGGCATGTCCTCGGCACTTGACGACGTCTGCGGCGCTTCGCTGATTTCTTCATAGGTGTTATCTCTAGGGTCTGCGAGCTACCAGTTGCATCGGCACCCTCGCGCTTGCTGTCAGGGAACGGGGGGCTGGGGTAGTTGATCGCGTCAGCTCGCCCATCGGGACCTCAGCGCTTGCTGTCGAGGGAGTACTGTTGTAGGGGTGGCCCAACCCCCCGTGACTGGGCCGTGCAACTAGTCCAACAGGTAATAGGCCCAATAGTGTAGAAGAATATACCAGTGTAAAGATACCAGTGTACCCCCATCCTTTGTAAATGCTAAGGGGTAGAATGGGGATTTCCCATTCTACCCCACTCATATATATATGAGCCCCCAGGAGGGGCAAAGGGGGACATCCTCTCATTATCACCACCTCTCCAGATCTAGCTCTCTTCCTCTCCCATCGATCCCCATCTCTCTCTCTGTTTGGTCCGTAACCACAACACTACCATATCATAGATCTTCCAGCAATGGTGCTAGATATACATCAATATCGTTCTCAGGTTGTTTTGGCCCTTAGATAAGTAGTGGCATTGACATGTACTTCCGCTTCATACACAATCAAGGAGGAACATTGTAGATACATAGATTTACAAGCCAGGTGCTATGTCTGCTGCTCATGTTACCGAAAGAATTCATTCCATCTGTACTCAACCCAAACCATATATTTCTCGGCTTTGCACCGAAATTTTTGAAGCTCCTATCGAAGTTTCTCAACTGCACAGAATCAGTAGGGTGTCTTAACTTTCCATCTTTCTTACACTCTTCCACATGCCAACACAGTAATTTTGCCACCTTTTAGTTCGCAAATAAACGCTTCAAACGAGGAATTACAGGCAGATACCACAACACCTTAGTAAGAGGTTCTTACTTCACCTCGATGCCCTCGCTGTTATCGGAGTTATTCTTACACTTGTATTGAGATGCTTTGCACACTGAACATACATGCATGTTTGCATACTATTTACAGTAGAGGATATAATCATTTAAATATACATGCATTCTTTCTACTTCCATTCTCAATGGACAAAGAACTTTCTTGGCTTGGTAGGTCGTTCTTGGCAATACGTTTCCCTCTAGAAGAATGTCCGCTAGGAAACCTAACAATACCGTGAAACACTTGTCGAATCAACCATTACTTGCCTTCAATTTCAGTACTTTGAGCATGAAGGACAACATTGTGTATTCCAACTTGCAGCCCGGAAAAAAGATTTCTCCGACTCCTCACATGCTCATTGTTATAGGCCTATAGCTGTTTCATGTTCAGACAGGAGAGAGGGTACATCTGTGTAAATGATTGGATCAACCAAATGTAGCACCACCTTTTGCGGTGGTTAACTATGGCCCAAAAACAAACAAGACAATGTAAAATCACATGATTCTCTACTATCAATCAACTTACTTAGACCAAAAGATCTTAGTAAACTACACAGTTTAGACACGACAGCATAGAGAGGATATAAGACTTCAACACCGAGATGGCTACATTACCTAGACTTGCTTGCAACTTGAACTTACAGCATCTCTCACCCCTTTGCCTCTCATTGCATATGGTGCTGAAGCTACTAGAAGTGATGGAGACTTATCAAGGTATTAGGTATGCAAATCGTTTGTTCCCATTCTAGTGCAGAATCAGTCGATTTGTGCACGAGGGGGACCAGCTGTCACCTGCATAATAGCATTGCATTGTTCCCATATCTCAGAATCAATGGTTTTCTAGTCCATGAAATCTTCAGAGAGGAATAGCATGTCGCAGAACTGAAGAAATAAACCATAAAGCTCATACATCTGTTATTTCTCTCGAACACGCAGGAGAGCTGCGCATCTTTGTATTAAGAAGAAGAAAAAAGGCTAAGAGCCCTTACAACACACACCCACACACCAACACACCCAAGAAAGAGACCAAACGCTCGCGCCTCACGCTTACAACAAAAACGCCCTCGACCAAGAAACCAAACACCTACTGGTTGCCTTCAGGCTCTAGCGCCAAAAGGAAGGAAATACCCCGAGCCCCTGCCAGACTCCAATAAACCATCTCCTCATGAGCGAGCTGCAAGGCTCCAGCCAGACTAGGGGGGAAGCCGTCAAAAACACACCGATTACGATGATTCCATAGTATCCACGCCCCAAGAATTATGATCGAGTTTAACCCCTTCTTGGCCATTTCTGTCACTCTCAACTCCACAATAGCCCACCAATCATCGAAGGAGGGATCATTTGGTTGAGGGGAGAGGTCCTGGAGCCCAACTTTGCGCAAAAGTTGGAACCAAAATTGCCGAGCAAAAGTGCATGTGAAGAGAAGGTGGCCAATCGACTCCTCCGCTTGATCACAAAGGGGGCAGCAAACAGGATGCGGGAGCCCAAGACGGGCGAGCCTATCAGCTGTCCAACACCTATTATGGGCTGCAAGCCATAAGAAAAAACGACACTTCCCTGGCGCCCAAGTTTTCCAAATCCGCTCCCAAGGTCTGAAAGTGATAGTGCCTTGGAAGAACCCCCTGTATGCAGATTTAGCCGAGTAATGTCCTGAAGCCGAGAGACGCCAGACAAAAGAATCTTCCACCCCAGGTTGCAATTCCACCTCTGAGAGTATGTCCCATAGATCCAAAAATTCAGCAATGACGCCCACGGTTAGAGCCCCTTGAATATCCGAGACCCAGGTATGGTTAGTGAGGGCCCCCAAAACGGTTCTCCTATTTGACCTTCTCTTGTTAACAAGGGCAAATAGTTGAGGGGCAAGATCAGCGATACGCTGCCCATGCAGCCATCTATCAGTCCAAAAGAGGGTGTAAGCTCCATCTCCAACTTCAGAGAAAACTGCCATAGAAAAGAAGGCTTTAACTGAACTATGAACTTGTATGGGGAAAACCGACCAGGGACGATCTCTCTCAGTTTTTTGCAGCCACAACCATCGTATGCGAAGAGCCCAACCAAGTGTTTGTAAATTGGAAATCCCAAGCCCTCCAAGTTCTGTTGGGCAGCAAACTTTGGTCCAAGCAACCAGACAATGCCCATTTTTAGCATCTTTGCGACCTTTCCATAGAAACCCTCTTCTTATCTTATCAATGGCCTTGAGAGCCCAAGGCGGGAGATCCAAAGCCATCAGTAGATAGACCAAGGTGGATGTGAGCACAAACTGAACCAGAATTTTTCTCCCAGCCCTGGATAAAAGATCAGCTTTCCAACCCGGGAGCAAATCAGCAATTCTATCAATTAAAGGCTGGATTTGTGTTCTTGTTAACCTTCTCAGTGATAAGGGAATACCGAGATATTTACATGGGAAGTCCAGCATTTCACATGGCAATTGTTCCTGTACGACCTGAGTGTCCGACTCTGAACAACAAATAGGATATACATTGCTCTTTTGCACATTAGTCTTCAGACCTGATGCTTCCCCAAATAAATGAAGGATGTCCAGTGTCAAAGCGATATCACTGGATGAGGGTCGGAGAAAAAGAACCACATCATCCGCATAGATAGAAATTCGCTGAGGTAAGACTCGTTGAGCAAGGGGTTGTAGAAGCCCCTCATTGGAAGCCAAAGCCATCAGGTGCCCAAGAACATCCATCACAAGAATAAAGAGCATAGGTGAGAGTGGGTCACCTTGCCGCAATCCATGCCGGTGTATAATGACCTCACCGGGAATCCCATTCAAGAGCACCTGTGTTGAAGAAGACGCCAGCAGCCCACTAATGATATCACACCAAATTTCTCCAAAGCCGAGCTTCTTCAAAACTTCAAGGAGGAAGGGCCAAGATACCGAGTCAAAAGCCTTCGTGATGTCCAATTTGAGGAGAAGGCGGGGCTGCTTTTGCTGATGGAGGAACCTCGCCAATTGTTGGACGAGCATAAAGTTGTCTTGAATAAATCGCTTCTTAATGAAGGCGCTTTGAATACTGGACACCATTTGATCCAGCCGGGGAGCCAATCGATTCGCTAGCAGTTTGGTGATCAGTTTAGCAAAGCTATGAACGAGGCTTATTGGCCGAAAATCCTTGACATGTTTAGCCTCACTCTTCTTGGGGAGCAAGATAATAAAAGCTGTGAAAAGAACCTCCAGATTTCTGAATTTTCTGCTCCAAATGGCAGAGATTGCAGCCATGATGTCGTGCTTTATAATCGGCCAACACGCTTGATAAAACCGGCCTGTGAACCCATCAGGCCCCGGCGCTTTGTCACTTGGCAGCTGGGTGATTGTCTTCCACACTTCATTCTCAGAGAAAGGGGCGTCTAGGTCACCAAGATTGTGTGCTGCAATATTTAATTCGTCAAGATTGATCGTATGCTCTCTGTTTACACTCGACCCGATCAGGTCACAATAAAAATTATAAATCACAGCAGCCTTGCTGTCATGGTCCGAAAAAACCTGATCATCACAGACTAACTGAGAAATGAAATTCTTGCGCTTGCGATGCCGAGCATGAAGATGGAACAGGGAAGTATTAGCATCGCCATCACCAAGCCAAGAGATTCGAGAGCGACATCTGGCAATTGTCCGTTGGAGAGAAGACAAAGCCAAGGAGTGTTTTTTAAGCCTACTGCACAACCATCTCTCCTCTGGCGAAAGAGCACGACTATCCTGAGCAATTTCCAACTGATGCAGGATTTCTCTAGCCAAAACCAACTGACTGTTAACATGCCCGATTTTCTTCTGTCCCCAACTTTGCAGCCCTTTAACCGTGGCTCTAAATTTTCTTGACAAAGAAACAAAGGGGCAGGAAGAAGCGGCAACAGAGTTCCATGCCAACTCCACCACTCCCAGGAAGTCATCCTGCTTAGGCCAGAAGTGTTCAAAGTGGAATCTCGGCTTCCAAGGTTTGGTATCTAGAAGCCCAAGAATCAGGGGACAGTGGTCTGAGTCATCACTTGCGGCACTTTGCAACAGACAATCTGGAAAGAGGTGTTCCCAGTCAACAGAACACAGGACTCTATCCAATTTGACTAGAGTTGGAGAATCTTGTAGGTTGGACCAGGTGAACTTGCGCCCGTGCAGTGGAATCTCCTTTAGAGATAAGTCATTAATTAACCTTCTAAATCTTCCCATCATGGCACGGTTCAGATTATCATTATTTTTATCCTCATCCTTGTAGATTAGGTTGAAGTCACCCAATACTATCCAGGGGCCTTGACATGCAGTTCGGACATCCCTCAATTCCTGCAGAAAATGGACTTTGTTTGCATCCCCTTGCGGACCATAAACACAAGTAAGCCACCACAATTGTCCAAAGCTGGATCGAAGTTGGACAGACACACAGTGAGAATCGATTCTAATTGCAGCAGCAGGACCAAAAGAGTGGCGCCACGCGACCAGCACACCACCACTAGCACCCACAGAGGGGAGTTCGACAAAGTTGTCAAAATCTGCCCCAAGCGAGGAGAGCAAGGTACGTCGAGAAACTCCTGACATCTTTGTTTCCTGGAGGCAAACAATATCAGCCCGGCTAGAGCCCACAAAAGTTCGAACAGAATTTTGTCGGACCATTGAATTCAGTCCACGCACGTTCCATGAAATAATCTTTGAAGGATTCATTAGAAACAATGAGGGACGACCTAGGACTTCCAGCCAGAAAAACATCAGACCCCCAAAATCTCCACCTCCGAAGGCGCCCAACCAAAGAGGGCAGCCAACGCTCGAATGTGAGAAGCGGAGAGTGGTTGGGCGAAGACCTTGGCATACTTTTGAAGTGCTTGCTGATCGATTCCTTCATGATCACCAATTAAATTAAGAGATCTCATGACCTTTTTCTTGATTCGAGGTGGAGCAGGTTCTTCTGGCGACTCGACTCCAATGCCAGCAACCCGTCTACTACGACGTGGAGGAGCACCAGGGGGATGGATACACCTCCTACTGGTGGGAGCACAAGGAGTCGGAAGAATCCTGTCGGTCTTTCTTGAGAGACGCCTGATGAAGTTTTTGCCTTCCTTTCTGGAAGGAGGGGTTGAGGATGGCAAACCAGAGGTAGAGTTGGAGCATTTGGAGGTGTCTCGTCTGAGCCTCCGAACATACACTTTGGCGAACATTCTTGCTGGTCTCACTGCACTGCCGGGCAATTTCCCAGGGATAGCAGCTTCAGTGTTTGCAATAATCCCCAACGGAACCTGCTCCTCTGAAGGTGATTGCGTTGATGCAAGATGCCTAAAACCAGGCTTGATTTTCAGAGCATCTTGGGGGTCTTCACCAAAGCAGCCAAGAGTCTTTAACAAACAGGAGCTGGAGTCCTGACTGGCACAACGTTAACCTTTCTACTTCAAAGCTATTTTTTGCAAAGCATCAACCCAACCCTATTGGAAATTTAGTAGTTTTACTTTTACTTAGAGGCCATCAGAATATTGACCAATTTTAGCAACTCATTTGTACATAATCTATAATAGCTATTTCTGAGAAAAGAGAGCAGTTATTGTTTAAAAACTCAAAGAAGGAGCAGAACAAATCTAGACTAACATGATCACTGCAAAGGTAGGAAAATGTAGATCTAAACAGGTGTCAGATATTGGCTAATGTAACTTTCCTAAATGTGCAATTATATGTGCTCCTCATATATTTGTATAGTATATTTGTATTTTTACATTCCAGGTAGGCGGCTCTGTTCTGATTTTGTGAAAAAAAATAATGAATGATGGCATGGAAATTAACATATAATGTTGGTTCACTTCATTATTATGGTTTTTAAGGTGAGCTACATGATTGGAAGGGCCCCAAATCTTGCTAGTGATCAATAAAAGTTCAAATTCCATATACATTCCATGATAATATTTGTTGATAAAAAAAATCCAAACCAACCTTTTTATCCTAGATGTTGAGATTTCAACGGTTTGGCTTAGTTATTCAAAATTTATGTTTAGAACCAGAAGTATAGTAGGCAAGTGTATCTTTGATAAGAAAATCACACGAATAGGACAATAGCCTTGTTGATTTGAGTAGTTTATTATTAAAGAACAATAGAATCATAAGCATCTGACAGTGATTGAGATCTAGAAAAAGGGCTTATAATTGTATGAATAGGAACTGACCCAGAGCAAGTGTTAACTGAAATAATCCTTCTGCAAATTTAGTAGTGACTTGGTTCAACAAGACAACCTGCTCAAAGAAATAAGACGGTAAGTATGTTAGTCTCATTATCTGTACAGAGCAGAATTGAACAAGATGGTAAGTATCTGTGTACAGAAGAAATGAACAAGATGGGATAAAATAATATGAACAGAGCAGATAATGAAGGTGAAGATCGAGGAAAATAGTTGTCCAGTTGGCAAATGATGAAAGGGATAGCTACTGTGGTCTCAAAGCAGGCCATGGCCCCAGTGTTAATATTAGAGTTTCACCCAAAAGGCATGTGTTCCTTCAAACCATTCATGTGCATAGAGAAAATCCCATTTACTGCTGTTGAATGGAGCTGATTTAATTTATAGGAATTTGTGCCGTCACATAGCTCTCTCAATCTCAATTCATACAGAAGAATTTCTCACTGGTTTATTCAAAATGGCGCCACAAACAAAGAGGTCCTCAGGCTGGTTGGCGATGGAGAAAGAGAGCTTGGTAAAGTTGGCGAAGGGGATCTGCTCATGCATGGTCCAGTCAGGCTAGATGTCAACCGAGGGCTTGGACGATGAGGATTGGTTGTCGTGGCCGCCAGCGTGGTGGTGGGAGCGGTGGTTCTGGTAGTGGTGCGCATGGTGGGCGTGTTCCTTCTCAGCCTCGCAGTAGCGCGCCTCGACCTCCTCATCGCGGCGCTGCGGGAGCTTTGAGTGCTGGTTGAAGCGCCACTTGGCATCCACAAGGCGGAACGAGAAGTCGTCGGCCGTAGGTGAAGTCGAAGACGGAGTCACAGGAGGGGAGGAGCCACATCACGTGGGGAGGGGAGGAGGAATGGGGGAGGACTGAGGAGAGGTGGCGGCATATGAGGAGGGAGGAGGAGGAATGGGGGCAAGGTTGAGCTGGGCTGAGTTTGGGGGAGATGTGCACAGTTTGGGTAGGGTCCACACCCAAATTGCTTTCTAGGGGTTGGAGCGGAAGAATGAATTTACTTACCACTAATTTTTCTTTTTAAGTAGTAGAGATTATCCATTCGAAAAATCTCGACAAGGCCCTGTTGCCGTCAAATAATTTCTGATAGTAGCATCGTGTCTCTTTGGAGGGTGCTACCTTAACAACATATCCAATGTGCTAGCCGATTTTCTAACAAATCGGCAAAGTCGACGATAAACCTTAACGAAAGTCAATTATGGACAAAACGTCAATGTAAAGCAATAACGAATATGAGAAAATCTCAAAACAGGAGATAGATGTAACTCACAAATTGATCAACAATTCGATACAAAGCAATATTGACCAAAATCAAATTATAGAGGAATGATTCTACCAGTTACAAACTACTCCTTAGGTACATTGAAAGTAGACGCAAATAAAGATTTTTGGATATGTGTGTGTCTTTCTCGACTCTTCAACTTTTCTCTTTCATGTCGGCTCAACCTTTCTTTATGATAGTCCTTGTTCATCTTCAAATTCTAAATATCGTTGGTGTGTCTAATTTGCATCAAACTTTCCATGATCGTCTTATTCTGATGCTTTTAGTCGTGGCCGATTCTATTTTTTTATTCTAACTTTGTCTATATCTTCCATCCACACCTAACTTTATGTATCTTAGCCCATTATTTTGTCTCCCAAAATGTGACGGCAGCGTACCCAGCTGAATGGCTTCACGAGTGAACCGCACACCAGCCAAACAGACAGGCAAGTATCCACCGCAAGCTGCGTAAACGAAAGCAGAAGAAACCCAATGAGAACAGAAAAAGAAGAAACCAAAGCACAGCCACCCTACCAGCTTCTGCTGAAGACGTATGGCAACTGAAAGAAACGGCCCAGTGCAACAACCCACGCGAGAGGTAGCACACCAAGGAACCAAAGGTCGAGGGCCAGCACAAACATGGGCAATTAGAGCATTCTTTTAAGCTACAGTTTATAGTTTTTACCTATAACTTGTTAGTATGATAAATAATACTTATAAAAAAAATTAAAACTAAAAATTAATTGAAAAATCATAAAAAATCAACTAGTATACAGAGAAGAACGGCCCGCCGTACACCGAGGAATCGCGCGTGTAGCGACTGGAGGCGAACGGCTCCGGCCATTGCACCGAAAGCCGAGCCGTCTCCACCATCCTACGCGCAAACACAAGCCACGGCCCATCTCCACGAAGGTCGTCTCTCTCACATAATAATCGCACGGGCAAGTGTACGGAGAGGCTGCCAAATCGTAACCCGGGTTAATGGCCTTCTTTTCAGCTTCTAAAAGTCGTTTTTCGGCTTTTCTACAGTAACTAGCTTTTAAACGGAGTATTTTTTTCAAGATAGGGTCTACTAGTTAATTATAGTACATATTTTACTGACTTCATTTATATTGGCAAAAATCGCATGTGAGTTTCTGTTACTCTGTAATCTCTCGTACAAACAGCCCAAAAATCACAAGCTACAGCCAAAAGCCACAAACCGCAGCCAAAAAGAATAGGCCCAATATCTTTTCGACAGTTCACAAACTTTAATTAAACCAAATATACGTTCCATTCATTTCGGTTTGAGGTTTTAGCTTCTGATTTATTTTTTACTATTCATAAATTTCGTCTTTTTCTGAACTTTTGGCTTGTTTTTAGTTTTTTTGCCGGTTCTTTTTTCCCGTATTCGTTTGCGTTGTCCGTGATGAACTAATATATTTTTTCTATTTTAAATTTTTTAAATTAAATTACGTCAAATAAGTCACCTTCAACTACAGTGTAATTTCAATCAGCTACAGTACAATTTTAGTCGTAAGCCATTATTTTTCAGCCACTATATTTGAGAGAAGAGCACTTGGAAATTGGAGATCTCGTAATTAGTGGATGTGCCACATTAGCTGGCTGGTGAATATCTCCGACAATAGCTGGCAACAAGAGATTAGAGACAACACCGTGTTCTGATCGATTTGATTGACTTGATGACCGAAGACACCAATCTCGTGGTACGCAAGACCGTGATGTGTCAGCACGCCGCTGGAGATACAAGAAAACAATAATAAGAAAACACGTCACCGATGCCATCTAACTTTTCTTCGAATAGATTATCATAGATTTTACTTTGCAATAGATTTTAATGATAGTTCTATATTTTACACCAAGCTAACAAGACTTTTATTGCGCTTTGCACCAGCCCGACTCACTTAACCCTACCCGGCTAGACCAGGCCGCTACTAGAAACTTTTGCATCTTTTGCATGACTATTTTTTTTAAAAAAAAACCTTCTCGTTGAACATTAGATCGATCATTTCCTATGGTAGTCCGGTGGTCGGAGGCCCCCACCCCCTCGGATCAGTGGCAGCCGTGGCCTGGTTGCTGAGATGGTTCGCTCGCCCGTTGCTCTATACCAAGAAGAGGTGGGGTACAGGGACTACGAGGAGGATGACCATGATGATGAGGGGGAGGAATATCACCACAACAATGACCAAGAGGAGGGAAGGTTTTCTAGCAGGACCTGGGTGGCCACCATCGCCATGCCCAAGCCACCCGCGGGCTTCATGCTGGATGAGCAAGGCAGGTGCATCATCGCCGCCTCCAAGTGCATCGTCACCATCATCAGTTTTACTACCTTCACTTTTGTTTCATCTTGCAAATCTGTGTGACTGTGCTCCTCTTATTCCCTTTTCTTTCTCACTCTGTTTTAACTCTCCGTAGATTGATGACACAACAACCTCTTGTTTTTTTTAAAGAAAAAGAGTATTCCACGTCTTACCTGTTGGAACTAATCTTGTTGTGTTGTTGTTAGTGGTCGTATGTCGAGTACTCGGTGTGTTCGAGTATTGTGTAGTCGTGTAGAGTACTTGTGTGTTGAGTATTGTGTGGTCACACTCGTGTGTTGAGTACTGCGTAGTTGTGTCGAGTACTTAGTGCGTTCGAGTACTCTGTAGTCGTGTGTTGAGTGCAAGTCGAAGACTCGGAGTCGGAGAGCAGTCGGAGACTCCAGAGTCGGAGACCGGTTGTAGTAATCGTAGTCGTAAGTCGAACTACGCAGTGATCGTAGTCGTAAGTCGAACTGCGCAGTGGTCGTAGTCGTAAGTCGAACTGCGCAGTGGTCGTAGTCGTAAGTCGATGCAGTCAGTACTCAGAACAGTACTATAGCAGTTGTCGTGCTACAGCAGTCGTAGCACAGTAGTCGTAGAAGTCGTAGTTGTAAGTCGAGCTGCGTAGTGGTCGATGGTAGGTACTCGTAAGCTATAGTACCCAGTTGTGCTCGAAGACCGGTAGTACCATCCATGTGAGCAGAACTACCAGAGATAATGGTCGACAAGCCATGGTCGGTGAAGCGGTCGAAGGCACCATGGTCGAAGATATGGTTGACAAGCCGTGGTCGGTGAAGCGGTCGAAGGCACTGTGGTCAAAGCAGCCGTGGTCGTGAGGCATGGTTGAGGCATCGTAATCGACAGGACATGGTCGAAGGACTCGTGAATGGACCCAAAACAGAACCCGAAGGATTGTGTGTGGTTGTGACCGGGCTAGATAGCAGTTAGTCTGCATGTAACTGGTCGTGTCCACTAAACCGAATGCAATGGTTAGTGGAGCAGGTCATACAAGTAGTAGGGAGTGTGCGAGTCATGAAGATTGTGGCCAGAAGGGTCGGGTGGTTTTAACCTGTACACTTGTAATCAGAGTCTATAAATAGATGAGAAAATGGAAAAGTGGTGGTGAATTGACGCATCACAAATCTCCTGTGTGTCTTGAGTTGTGTAGAGGTGTTCGTGTAAGTCTACGACCACTGTGTACGTGCGTCTGGTTCTATCCTTGGGTCAACAATTGGTATCAGAGCTTGATGTCCTTTGTTTGTCGGAGAAGAAGCCGAGGAAAAGTTTGGGAGGTCAAATATCAGGTTTCATAGTTTGGGATGCTGGATGGACTTTCATCAAAGCTCAGGGTGTTATATGGACTTTTTCCTATATTCACATATATACCATTCCCATCTCTACCAGACATTCTCTTCTGTTGTCTCGATGTTTGAAACGTCATAACTATCAACTCGAGAATCCAAATATAGTAAATCATATGTTTTATAGAAACTACACAAAATTTTCTATAACTTCTTAGTTGGGCAGAAACTCTGATTATTTCATCTAAGCGCAGACTTGCTGAAACGATCCATTATCACCCAAATGGCATCCTTCCCTCTCTCTATAGTTATATCATTCCATGGCCACAACAGAACCTTTAAGGGCTGCAACAACCCCACTGGAATGCTGTGCTCTGCCTTGACTTGCTAACAAACACCACAAGAAGACACATACTGAGCAATATTCAGTCTCATCCTCATCCACCAAAGGCTCTTCTTTATGTTACGATACATCTTGGTCTCACCAAGATGAGCAGGATACGGAGTACAATGAGCTTCTTTTAAAATACCAGCCTTAACTTAGGTTTTCTGTGGCACACAAAGACAGCATTTAAATCGCAATGTGCTAGCCTCATCAATGCTGAAATCCCCTTTCTTACCCTTCATAAGATGCTTCTTCACCTGTTGGAGCAATCAGTCATATTGTTGTGAGTCCCGCACTCGCTCTGGAATAGTGGACTCAAGAAGCATTCGAGTCTCTGCTTGTGTGGCACTCGCATAACAATAGGAAATGCCCATACGCTCAAAATCAGCAACAAGGCAACTGGATAGTGAGATCATCATCTTTGATTAATTCCAACCATATTCGTTTTCTCAGATTTAGATCTTTATAGGTAAAGATATATTTGAGCCTCTTATGGCCAGTGAAAATGTTACAAGATTCCTTATACAGATAAAGCCGTCAAATATTTAGAGCAAATACCACTACAACAAGCTCTAAATCATGGGTGAGATAGTTTTGCTCATGTTTCTTCAACTGTCTTGATGCATAAGCCCTGTCATAATCCGTGAGCCCCTATCTTATCCTTGGGGTGAGATAGTTTTGCTTATATTTCTTCAATTGTATCGATGCATAAGCTATTACCCTGTCATCACTCGTGACCTCCTGTCTTATCTCTGAAGTGAGACGATAGAGAGAAACTAAATGTTTATATTGGTTTTTTATTTTTCTAAGCAGAAGCTAATAGAGACGTAGCCTTATATAGGCCCTGTTCTTTTCAGTTTCTAAAAATTGCTTTTCGGTTTTTCTACAATAACTAACTTTTAAACGGATTATATTTTCAAGATAGGGTCTACTAGTTAATTGTAGTATATATTGTACCGACTTCACTTATATCGGCAAAAACCATACGTGAGTTTTTATTACTCTGTAATCTCTCGCACGAACAGCCCAAAAGCCAAAAGCCGCAGCCAAAAACCATAAACTTCAGCTAAAAAGAACAGACCCATAGTCTAAAAAGAAGGGGCGATATGTGTGGCACATGGTGGTCATCGGGCCTGTTTGGCAACGGCTACGGCTTATGACTTTTGGCTGAAATTTTTGAATTTTGGCTGTTTACGGTACATATTACGGAGAGAGATACTCACTTGCGATTTTGGCTGGTACAGATGTTGGGATTTTAATGTGTACATCGTTTAACTTGTAAACCCCGTGTTGAGAAAATACTCCGTTTGAAAGTTAGGTACTATAGCAAAACCTAAAACCGCCGGCTTTGGAGAAAAAGAACAGGCCTATCATCTCTCCTTGTCTCAAAAGGGAAAAAAAAAGATACAGCACGTATTCAGGTTATGCGAAGGTTAAACACGAGCGTGGGCCGAGTCGGGGGAAATCGAGCCGGCCCATGCTACCGCCTCGATGGAGGATGGAGGGACCCAGTCTACACAGCATAGCACATGCATGACCTCTCCTCCATTGCTCGCTGTAACGGACGTTGGTTTGGTTGTGTTTTCGCAGCGCGCGTCTCGCCGTAACAGGATGGCCGCCGACGCCTACGTCTCACCGGAGAAGAAGCAGGAGGAGGGCTCCGCCGCCGACGACATCGAGGGCCGCTCGTTGAAGAAGGAGGAGGAGGAGGGGGCCCCAACGGCCGACGACATCAAGGGCCGCCCGACGGAGGAGGAGGGCCCCGCCGCCGACGACAAGGGGGACCTATCGCCGGAGAAGGAGGAGGAGGAGGAGGGCCCCGCCGCCGAAGACAGCACGGGCCGGTCGACGGAGAAGGAGGAGGAGGAGGGCTCCATCATTCTCACTGGATTCGACCTGGGCGAGCGTTTCGGTTGTTGCATCTGCTTGTAAGTTATACGGGTGCCTTTTTCTCCTCTCTTGTGGGCTAGAGGCTAATAGCAGAATGATTTCCTGCAAAAAATTGTGGAGACCTGTGCTGTCGATTGTCTTGCAAGTTGCAATCGCGTGCTATCGCTTTGATTCTGTGCAAATTGGTAGTTATTCGTGCTCGTAAATCTGTATCAACCATAGTTGTCACGGCGTATTAGCAGAGCAGAGAGCATCAGCAGCAATACACTTCCACACACTACAAACTACAGTACTACACTTCTACACACTACACTCTTAACATGCCGTTTCCTTGTAAACAATGAACTATTACAGGGGCTTGCATGCTTTTCAATCATACCCCATAACGAAATGTAGCTTGATTAAATGTGGAAACCACCTCATACGTGTTCAATGTCTTGCAGGGAGCTCCTATGCGAACCAGTTGTGATAGGTAAGAATTTGTTGTTTATGTTGTCTTGACCTAAAAGTAGCTTAATTATACCATAGCTTTTGAATCCCATTCATCATTTACTGGCGCAGCATGTGGGCATATGTTATGCTTTTGGTGTGCCCATCGGTCTATGCATATCATCAGGCACTCGGAATGTCCCTTGTGCAAGGGACAGTATAGTCATCTCCCAAGCATTTGCGGACTGATCCGTTCCTTGCTTACAAAGCTTCAGCCCGTGGAATACAAAAGAAGGGAAAAAGAAGTCCTAGGTGAGTGTGTAAGCCCAAATCCCCGAACCTCATTGTCATAACATATAACATAAACAATGTTGTTCCACATTGAATGTTTACATTTTGTTATGTATTGTGTTTTATGTACAAATGTAGATTTTGATGTTCTTATAGAACTAGTTCGCACTGTTTTTTATCTCTTGTTGGAAGCTTGTTTCTTCTAAAGATGCCACCAGTTCTACTAAGCAAAAATGCACTCCATGTATTGTGCTTAAATCGATCATATCCAAATTGATAGGTTAAGATCAGGATCACCATGGTGGGTAGGAGTATGGTGGGAGGCAGTATTAGGTGTAGAGGGTGGGCATGTTGGCTTTGGTTTCTCACTGCTTCATTGGCATAGGTGCCATGTTAGTTTAGAGGGTGGATGCATTCTAGGCTTCTATCCGCTGTTTCACTGATTTTAGTAGTTAGCACTATACCTCACGTTTTGCTTCTACGGTTATCATTTATGTTCTATCTGGGTTACGTTTCAGAGAGAGAGAAGGTTGAGGGGGAATTCTCTTCTGAACTAACTGATTTTTCAAAATCGAAGAACAGCGGTAAGAAATGTGTCCACAAAGGTTGTTGTCCCAATTATAGCTCTTTATTTATTTGATGTACCACTTTTTGCATGTAGTTGAAAAAGATGGGGAAGGCATTGTTGAATCAGATGGCTCAATGAACCCGGAGAAGATTAGAGTGGACATGAAGAAAGTTTTGTTGGAGTTGGAGGACATGTCATGTCCTCTTTGCGGTGAGCTGCTTTATGAACCATCAGTTTTGAATTGTGGACATGGTAAGTTCTCAAACTAGAATAAAAATAAAATGTGATAAAACTTTCTAGTAACTTTATTTTTGGGAAATTGACTTATCTTGGTTTTATGTGAAGTTTATTGCTTGTCCTGTTTGTCGTCCTTGGGTAAGGAAGCAGTCACCTGCATTCTTTGTGGAAGTCATCATCCTGGAGGCTCCCTTGCTGTTTGTTGGGACCTGGATGTCTTCTTGAAGGAATATTTTCCAGCAGAATATACTGCAAGGAGGGAGAGTGTCCAGCAAAATGTTGAGGGGTCATTTTCAGGTAAGCTTTGTTGCCAAGATCAATCTTACATCATATATTTTCTGCTATAACAAGGTAATATGGAATGTCAAGCTTAAGTTAGAAGCCAATCTTTGATTGCAATCGCAAGCAGACGGGATACCTCCATTGACTGTAACTTGCATGAAGAAAATCAGAAATCCACAGCATCCATAAGATTGAAGGATTGCTTTTGATTAACTTGATCCGACAGTTTTAAGCTATGCTGTTATTCATCCAGCTATGATATCCTGTTGGCTAGCATACCCTTCTTTGATATGTTATAGAAGTTGCATTTAACTTACTCAGTTTAACTAAATGTAACCTTTCAAATTTAAGTTGTTTGCCCTGGTTTTTTCTGTTAGGGTTGGTTGTAACTGTTGTCGGTTTGTGTTAAATTTGGCTAGTGGTCTCATGGTTGCTGGTAACCTCAGCTGTATCTTTGTTTCCTTTTGAACTGTAAGACTTGTTATTAGCTTTCATAAAAGCTGGGAGCATCCTTTTACCTAGACAAAGTTGTTTGTCGTGGGTTACCCATTTTAGTAGTTTTTTTTAATCTGTGCTATTTATTGTTGACTTGTCGGCTACTAGTAGTTTTCTTAACAGCCCTTGCTTTTACTTGAAATGAGCAACAGCAATCATGCTTAGACCTTTTCAGCTCTGTTGCCACTTAAATTGATCAGCAAGGCTTTCATTTCTTGGTTTTGTTAATATGAATTATGAAATACACTTCAGTCTCTGTTTTGTGTCAGGGGACTCTTCACAAAATGAAGGAACCATACATGTAGTTTTTAATATATATTGTGTGATTTCATTTAGGGTTATTTGAGCAAACTTATTTTACTGTTTCAGATTTGGTTGGCTTCTAGTTATATCAACACCTCAGATGGAAGTTGTATAGTATATGTCCGAGATGGTTGTTGTGTCATCGATGCTCCGCTAACAAAATGTGCATTTTAGTAACTAATGAGTTGATTTACTTCCATGTAATGTTGTTTTAGTTATTAAAATCTTGCATTTAGGGAGGATTACTAGCATAGCGGATGGTATTAATTTTGAGGATGAATATATATATATATATATATATATATATATATATATATATATATATATATATATATATATATATATATATATATATACTGAAATAGGGCACCATGATGTTTGGGCACCAAGCTTCCCTATCTTTGGATTACTATGACATATCAAGACTGGGGACATGTTGTCAGTTGTCAGCTGTGGATTATGTAGTCCCCTAGAAATTACCCACAAGATTGGAAACAGCCGTGGGTTACAGGCTGCGTCCTCATGCTGGGTCTACCAGGCAGGTGCAGGGTCCACCACTGCAGGAACCCGAGGAAGCACCTGCTACTGTTTGAGACTGTGGCAGGCATTGTCTAGCATAACTCTGTATATTTCGTTCAGACTGTCTAGGCACAGCGTACAGGGCTAATTTTGCAATTTTTTTCTTGGTTTATTTATGGAAAAAGGTTGTGCAGCAATATAGTATCCTTCATGAAGTTGTGCAAGTTGAGATGTGTTTGTAAATTAACTGATTCCTTGTTTCATAGCTAAGTGCAGTTTCTTACCATTTAGGTACTTCATGCACAATAATGAGTTAATAACTGATTCATTGTTTCATAGCTAACCGCACTGTTTCTTGCTGTTTAGGGAATTCGCGCGCAAAAGAAAGCACCAATAGAACTTGTGCACGCCTGGGTAACATCCATGTTGGCGTTGGATGTGATTCTTGTGGGGTAAGTACTAGTCGTAAAATAAAGTTATGAGCTTACCAGTAATTGGTTAAACATAAACCCAATGGATAAATTGTACCAGTTTAGCCACTATTACTATTCCTTCACTTCACAATTCTAATGATTCACTTTGGAATTTGTACATGAAGATTTGATTTCATTTCTTCGAAGTTTTAGTTTTGAATGTTAGTACCTATAACCATTTATGTGAATTACTTAGAAGTTTATTAAAGTGGTTCTTACTTTACTGCACAGGACAGCAGTCTTTTGTTTCTTGCTTGTTCTTAGACCTACTCTTAAAAGTTTACCAAAAGTTGTTTTTATTTGGATCTACAAAACAACAGTGTTTTGTATCTTGCACCTCCTAGAGCGATAGCAATTTTCCATTTAAGTTGGTAAAATGTGTCTTGTTTTCATGCTAATTTATGTGCTCACTGCGCAGTAATGGATATAACTTACCTTCGTGGTTTTTAGCCTCAAATTGGATGATGTTGATAAGGGACGTTTGTGTCATGTCTTGAACTATTTTCATGAAACTGGCAAATGCCTTGCAGACGCATCCCATCCGTGGTAAGAGGTTCAGGTGCATGGAATGCACTGAGTTGATGGGTTTTGACCTATGCGAAGAATGCTATAATAAGAAGTCAACACTCCCAGGCCGGTTTAACCAGCAGCATACCCCTGATCATGTCATGGAGCCTGACGATTCACTGGTGTTGCAGAGGGTGCTGAATGTCCGTGAAACCAGAGATGAAGGCCTTGAGGAGGTGCTGGATTACTATTTGGACATGGGGGAAGAAGAGGAAGATAGTCAGTTTCTCTAGGAACAAAGCATTTGTAGTTAAGCCGATTTTGATCTTGAGCCTTCCTTAATTCCTTGTATGTCGTGTGGGCAGATTACATGTTTAACGTGAAACGGGGTCCTCGCAAAGCTCGTTTGTGGCTAAATTGTCCTCGTTTTTGTTTTCGGTATGAACTTGTACTACGATCTAATGGGCAATGGCTTATCCCTGCTTTTGTAAATCTCTGCAGGCGTTCTTGTTAAGGGAATCCAAACTAAGTATATGCAAATTGTATTCGGTAAATTTGTCCCAGCTTATCCCGAACGGTAGACTGCATGAACGAAATTTGTACAAAACTGGTAGAAAGGGTTTTGAAACTCCTGACGGTAGCATGCTTGTTCTGCAGCGCGTGGCTGTGGTGGTCCTATTGAACCTGTACTGATACTGTAGTGTATGCCTAAACTGTTTTGCCCCTTGTACTGTTTCACTAGTAAGATGTTTGTGACTTAAATCATATAATGAACATGAAAAAGAAGAAGGTATCTTTATCATCAAGAGTGAGGTCAGTGTGGCTTGATCCGCCGTTGCCGAGATCGCTACTCTGGATCTGCTCTTCTTGACCCCGCCGGTTTTGCGGTTCTTCCTCACCTCTGGCGGTGTACACCTTACCTTGTCCGAGCTAGTGTACTTCGCCTCCCTATTCATCGTCCATGCCAGTGTACACATCCCAGCCGTCGTCCTCGGTGGTATACACTTCTGTTCTGTCATTGTCCTCGGTGGTATACACCAACGCCTTGTCGTCCGCACCGGTGTGCTTCTCTTCTTCGCCATCAAGTACCGCTCCGCCTATCTCCTCTTCTTCACCGTCTTAGTGCAACACAGGAGGAAGGAGTAACGGAGGCTCTGATGGGCTGGGCTGAGGGACAAAAGGGATTGACCGCATCACTGTTTTTTATGGCTGTGCAGTTGGATTGAGATCTATAGCTAGGATCGGCTGAGGGAGGAGATTGCCTTAGATGGAAATAAAAAACATGCTTGGCCCCTCCGCTCCCACCCGACACCGTCTCCTTCCTCCCTTGTCTCCCCTCACCTCCCCCTGCCCTGCACGTCGCCACTGTGTCTCCTCCACTCCCTATGCCCACTCCTAGCCAGCGGCTCCACTCCACGCGTCACCGGGTCCGTCACCACTGGATCCACCATCCCCAAGGCATCACCGTCGGATGCACTATCTCCGTGGTCGTCACCTTCGGATTCGGTCGATACACCTCCACCCCTACCTGAACCTCTGATACACCTCTGTCTCCATCTTTGGTACTCCGCTGGGGTCATCGTGCTCCTCGTTGGTGTCCTCAACCCTGTGACCACTTGGTCTCGGGGTCATCATCTCCGACGTCGGCGTTCCCCACCTTAGCACGATGGATCCGGCAGACCCTGAGGTCACCATGTTCGGATCCGATGTCCTATACACCTCCGTCTCCACATTCGGTACTCCACTAGGGTCATCATGCTCCTCGCTGGTGACCCAACCCTATGACAATCTAATCTCGGGGTCATCATCTCTGACACCAGCGTTCTCCACCCTGGCGTGGTGGATCCGACGGACCCCGAGGTCGCCGTGTCCGGATCCGACGTCCTCGAGGTCGCCCGCCGCTGAACAACGTTCATATCGCCTAAACACCTTTGTTATATGTTCTCTTGTGATACACTGCTCAAGCAAGTCCCATACGAACATGACGGAAGAACGCTGCACCCAAGTAATTCCCCTACTCGTTTTCACAAAAAATAATTACTCAGGCACTTCCTCCAAGTACATAATGTACTCGATGCAAGCTTCTTTCAGCTCCTCGAAGCCATGTTGATCTGCTATGGCCAACGTGGCTGCCAAGGTGTCGGCATCAATGCTATTGCATAGGATGCACTCACAGATCGCCTTGAGCCTCTCCATGCCGTAACACTCCGCGGCGATGAGTAGATGCGGGATCATCTCCTTGTTGACCTCTTTGGTGAGGCCGCTCACGATGGACATTGAATTGGTGTAGCTGAAATGGAGGAGCGTCTTGAAAGACGCAGGCGGCATGTCGTCGCTGTCGACGTCATATCCACAGCCATATCTTCTTCCGCCTCGTCGTCGTCCTCCTCCTTGCGTAGTTGTGCTTCGTCATCAAGCCAGGAGCCCACATGTCGAGCACGAAGCCGTGGACGGTGAAGGTCTCTCCCGTGGCATCGCTTCCTCCTGGTCGATGCGGAACGGCACGTCTGAGGGCAGCGGGTCGTTAGGCAGTCACAGCAGACGTCCAAAACATTGAGAGACCATGTAACAGGCTCTAGCATGTTGGTGACGAATCATTATAAGTTTGTGAAATTAGAATTTAAATTTTGCAAAATTTGAAGTCTTTCAGAACTACTTTCAGACCTGATAGTCTGACTGGCCTGAGAGACGGTTAGATCGGTTACCGATTAGATTGGCAGCTATCAGCAGTTTGACCAACGAGAGGTTGATTTTGGTTGGAATTTTGTGTTTTGAAAATTTTGGTCTTGATTTGGTTTGTTTTGACCTAGATCAGTGCATATATATTGCATGAAATATATTTTGACTAATGTGGGTCAAATTATGAATAACTTGTGTCCAGAAAAGATTTTTTTTGTTTTTGGATATACAGGGAGGCTTGGGGGAGCCAAGGCCCAGAATGATCAAGGATATCGAGTGAAATGGTTAAGCTCAAGCATGACACAAGAAATATGGAAAATATTGAAGAAAAGTTTCAAGCAACGGATTGCACCGAGTGGCTTAGTCGGTTCAAGTGAGGTGTGGTCCGATAGAATCAGAATGGGAAAGACTTGTCGATACATGACAAACCAATGGTGCACCTACATGTGGCAAGCATGACAATTAATTACAATGAAAGATAAAGACTGGATCAAGGAAGAGTATTTTGGTAAGTTTGCCAAATACAAAAAACTGTGTTGGATCAAAACCTCGACGCTTGAAAAAACAGTTTAGCTCAAGGAGTTACTGAGAAGATTAAGTGGATAAAAGAATAAATACTTAGTAGATTAGACCTTATGTGCTTTGAAAATCATGCATAAATTAAGTGTGCGAGTAAACTTATGTTGTGTGGGGTTAATGGGGTTTTCCCTATTTGTGTTAGTAGATAGTATTCATTAGGATTAGATGTGAGTTGGTTGTCTTATCTATTTGATGGATTGGGATGGAGACTTACAAGAGAACGATCTCCCATTCCAACCTTGTGTTCTAGGTTTAGGGTTAGAAGAGTGAGTATTGTAGTGTACTCTCTTGTCCTCTCAATAGAGTAGCTGTAAAACATTCATCCTTAAGTAGCAGTACATCAATTTGTTCATCTCTCATGGTGTCTCCTTGTTTTGATTGATTTGCTCTTGTTCTTGTTGATTTTGATCTCTTCTCTTCTCTTTTTGATCTTGTTACATGCCAAGGACGTATAAGTGATGGAGATGACTCATGGAATTCATATTCCATCCATATAGTACCAGGTCTTGCAAGTTTTTAAAGTTGTCCGATTTTACTTGGATTGATATTATCATGAGACTTATTGATCTCAAGGTTTTTGCTTTGAATCTTCAAGAGAAATAGCTTGCTGTGACATGTGAAAACTCATCTAGAGCCATCTTGGCTATTCTTAGCCCACGAGCAAGCCATATTACATTTTGAAATTTGCCTAGTTTTGGTGCATTCTCACTTGTCTTTGAGAAATGTTAAAATTCTGACCAAGATCCTTGCGATTCTTAGATGGAATAGGTTCTTGAGACCCTTACCAAGGTGCATGTAAAATTTTATCTTATTTGGTTAAGAATTTTGGGAGTTGCACCTTTTTTGGTCTTGGCCCGAACTGATTTTCTGTTATGAGAATAGGGGAACAGTCAGAATGCACCTAGGCCTAGTCCAACCAACCACCGGTCAGATTGGTAGTGGTCAGACCATCGGTGCTCCACCGGCCAGACTGCCCACTGGTTAGACTGGCCTACTTGTGGTGGTCAGACCGATGAGGAGTAGATTTCTCACTCTCCCGAGTTTTTGAGTTTGTTGCTTAGCTCTTGGCTTCCAATTCTCATCTTCATAGCTCTGTTGCTACTGGAGTGAAAAATTGGCGAATACTTGGGGAATATTTTAGAGACACCATTCACTCTTCTTTGTTGCCATACCAATCCTACAAACACACTCAATCTTGAGGTGGTCACCGAGGACCTACAGTGATCCATGCGTGAAGGAGACCGGTTGGTCAGTGGTCGGGTCAACCAGCTAGTTTGAAACTGACATACGCCCGTGCCACGATGTCCTTGTTCATGAGCTTGACGAAGATGGAAATGTAGTCCAAGTTGTCATCATAATATGTGATCCAAATTCTTGTTGGTTAAAAAAGGGTAGTTAGTAGTAGTGAAGGGTTGATAGGCCCGAAGAATTATTGCACGTCTCTGAGCCGTGTTACTGCATGACAACCTCGTTGTCGGAGAGTGACTACATTTCCTAATCCATGTTACCACATGAAATCCTTCCTTGTACTGCACCATGTCAGGAGAATTACTGCACTTTCCCGATATGGAAATCGTCCATATTTTTTAGATTTGTTTCCTTATCGACAACAAGTCGTTTTGTACCCCTTATATAATTCCTTGTAGCTGCACAGGATTGAGCAGAGGCTCATTGTAAAATCTCTGCTTTGTAACTCTCCTCATATAGTGATCATCATTGGTTGTGCACCCGTGGTTTTTTCTCGTAAGGTTTTCCATGTTAAACTTCTCTATCTCTTGTTCTTTGATTATCTTTGTTATTTGCCTTGTTGATTTTTAACAAGTGGTATTAGAGCCACGTTCTTTACCCGATTAATCTATGGTTTCTTCAACATAGCAACATTGAAGTATGATCTTCCGCTGTTAGACCGAAACACAAGATTTTTATTGTGGCAAGTGAAGATGTAGGCACTACTAGGACAATTGGATTTGGATGATGCTGTACTAAGGATCGACAAGATGATTGTGGCATGGTCTCAATATGAGAGGCAAAGAAAGGATCATAAGACTTTATCTGATATTCATCTTCATCTATGAAATAATATTTTGTAGGAGGTTTTGAAGGAGAAGACCGTTGCTGTCTTATAGCTGAAGCTAGAACAGATCTGCATGATAAAAGATCTGACCAGCAAGATGTATATGAAGTAGAAACTCTATTTACACAAGTTGTCATAAGGAGGATTGGTGCTGGCTCATCTATCAATCTTTAAATAAATCCTCTCTGACCTAGAATCAATGAAGGTAAAATATGAGGATGAGGATTTAGGTCTAATTCTTTCATGTTCGTTGCCTAGTTCCTATATAATTTTTAGAGACACCATATTATATATCCAAGATACACCCACACTTAATGAAGTTTGTGAGCCTTGCATGCTAAGGAGAAGATGAAGCATATGGTGTCTAACAGAAGTTCAAGTGTGTAAGTAGAAAACTTGATTGTTTGTGGTAGGCCGGAGGACAGGAGTACGCATGGTGACACTAGAGGCAAAAGCTCGAACGGGAACTATAGAGGCCGCGAAAATATTGCAAGAATGGAGCACACGATATATCCAAATGTTGGAAGCTCTAAAACAAGGAAAATAGAGCTAAAAATTTCAAGAAAGTTAAATCTGACGAGGAAGGTAAAGCCATTGTCACTGCAGATGATAGTTTTGATGGAGAAGTGCTCGTTGCCTTTCCTGGATGTGCAAACACCAACGAGGTACAAATCAACATATTTCATGGCTTTATTAGAACTTTTTCAGATGAGGGCATGTTCCAGATTTGAAGAGGAACATCATATTTTTTTAGTACTCTTGATGCTAAAGGGTACAAGTATTCCAGTGAAGGTAGAGTCCTAAAGGTTTCAAAGGGCTCTCTTGTCATGATGAAAGTAGATATGAAGTCTACCAATTTGTATCACCTACGAGGTACAACAATATCAAGTAATGCTGTTGTGATTTCTAATACAATATCTGATTCTGATACTTCTAATCTTTAGCATATGCCTCTTGAGCATATGAGTGAAATTGGCTTGGTGGACAAAGCATCAGCGAGATGAAGTTTTGTGAGTATTGCGTGTTTGGCAAGCACAGGAGGGTGAAGTTCAACATGTCAGTACACACAATAGAAGGTATTCTTGAATATGTACATTCTAATTTATGGGGATCATCTTGCAAACCATCACTAGGAAGTGCTCGTTATATATTGACTATCATTGATGATTACTCTAGAAGAGTTTGGCCTTATTTTTTTAGGCATAAATCATGTGTATTTTCAGCATTTAAGGAGTGGAAGGTTATGATTGAGAGATATACCACAAATGAAGTTAAGAAACTTCGTACTGATAATGGGATGGAATTCTGTCCTGATGAGTTTAATTCATTTTGTAAGTCAGAATGTATTATAAGGCACTACACCATTTCTCATACACCTCAACAGAACGGCATAGCTGAACGCATGGATAGAATCATTATTTCTAAGGCTAGTTGTATGCTATCTAACGCTAGTTTGTCTAGATGTTTTTGAGCAGAAGTCGCTTCCACTACTTGTTATGTTATCAATCAGTCACCCTCAATCACTATTGATAAGAAGATTCTAATTGGAGTATGGTCTGGTTCACCAGCAAATTATTCAGGCTTTAGAATTGGTGAAGATTAAATCATTCCTTATATATGGCTTTAATATTCAGTTAAAGCCATATGGCCCTTGTGATCGTAATACCTACAGAGGTTGCTCATTAAGTACCTTGGCCGGAGAGGCACTATACCTATTCCCCGACCTGGTGACCACTTGGAGATTCTTTGAACTAGAACCTAGACTTGATTCCATGATGTTCCTTTCATATGATAGATGGAGCATGTGCCTTATCTACTCCAAACAACACGATGCTTTTGGCCCTAAGTCACTGACAACAACAGTCATGCAGTTGTTTCCTATGTTCATCTTCTACTAAAAACAACCGATGCTCAGGTTTCCTCTCTCTGACAAGAACCGCCTCCCTGACCAGATGCTCAGCTTACATAAGACATCTTCTCCAATGGATAACTAACACCTCTTCATTGGTATTTAAGACATCTTCTTCCAGTGAATAACTGACACCTCTTTGTTGGTATTTAAGGCTGGATGACGACATCAAACAAGAGATTCATCCTGACTTCAATTCCATGCAATAAGGTTACTCTTTTGCCTTATCGAAGGCATCCCCTATAACCAATTCGTTGCAATAAAGAGCACCCATGTTCTCTCTCAAGGATTTTAGCCATTTTCCTCTTTTTATTTTGTAAAATTGACAACTCGATCGTCGACAGCTGGCGTCTTCCATGGGGAAGAAGGCGTAGAATCCTTCAAGATCCTCTTTTCTACTTCATGCTATCATCACTCATGCAACATGCCATGGATGTGGGATAAGGAGAATTGATTCAATTTAGTGGACTACACCAACCTCGACATCGGCACATGCATCTGCGCCATGGAGCACAATGTGTCATCGTCCTCTTCCATCCTAGCTCACCACTAAGATCAACCGAATGGAAGAAGATTCACTGCCCCCATCAGCGGCACTCATAGAGGAGTCAGTTGTTCCGACCAATTTGGAATGGCCAAGCGCCTCTGCAAACCTGATCCTTCTGACTAGCAAAGATGGCGACAAAAGTTTAATGCCACAATCTAAGGGAAAATAAACTCTTGGTACGGTTATGGGTGGCCAAAATCCACCAATGGCTCCAAGGTATTCGAGAGCTAGTCGACACCTAGTCGTGGTTTTGATGAAATTGCGAGCGGCAGAAACCCAGGTGAAGATAATAACACGCGGCATCCAATAGGCAATCTACTAGATCAGGCTGAGTCCACTAGTGGCAGTAATCTCCAATCATTCCCCATCATGGACACTCCTTGTCGAAGCGGTACATGGCTCTCCCTTAGTTACAAAGGGAGTTTGTCAGGAGATTCATGTTAGAGGCACGAAGTTAAATTTACTTTTCTTTTCATATTTCAATAGAGTTACATTACTTCTTTCATCTCCAATGAGTGTTGTTATTTATATATCTTTATCCCAAGTTGGTTAAATACTATTATTTTCTAAGATGGTCGAAGGGACCAATTTTCCTCTGATGTCCTTCTACAAAAATGTTTTTTACTTTTGGCTTTGACATCTATCAAACGCCATGCAGATTCTCATCATGACCATCAAAGAGATGGCTCTGACAATAATCTGCACTCTTTTCTCAAAAGAAATACAAGTAAAAGAGGTGTCACACAGACAACTATACATAGTTCCTTACAATGCTTGGGGGCTTGAAGACTTTCTTTTTTCTTCAACATTCTTTTCTTCTCTTGTTTAGAACTGGTCGAGACACGAAAAACCTCCTAGTCGAAATCTCTCCTCTCTGCACGTGGTCCTGCCCACTGGAAGGAGTTTCCTAGCGATGATTATTTCCTACATTCTTTGCTACTAGTCAAAACCCGAGTATGAATACGTTTTGAGAAGTATTACTAATGTCTTCAGTTCTCAGCAATAATTAGTTCGGATAAAGTTTATAAATATTAACACTTATTGTTCTTGCACACATTCTTGTATAATTTCTTATCATCACAAAAGTCTTACATCATCATCCGACTACATAATGAAGTACGTAGTATTTCGATTATGAAAATGGTATCTAAGGCTAGCTGAAATGATGGATCGGAAACGGCGACAGAGGGGGGGTGAATGTCGACTTTTAAAAATTTGCCCCCAAAGTATTCTCACGGTTTCTTCTCCGTTAGCTAAATAAAAGCTATGAAGCAAGAAACTACAATTTAGATTGCCGAGAGCAAGAGATCAGGCTGAGAAACAACCGCGGCAAAGAACCTGCTGTAATATATTACCACACCAATGAAACAGCAGAAGAGACTTGTCACGGCAAAGAATACTCGTGGAAATTGCTGCCATGGCAGAGCAATTTGGCTCAAAATACTATCACGACAAGAGATTGCAGACACGGCAAGAAAACAACTCGAAATCTTGCCACGGCAGAGAAACTCGGCTCAAAATACTGCCATGGCAGCCGAAACTACTGCAGTCCTTGATTTTTACTGCCAGCCAAGACCTTCTTTTGCTGCCAAAAACAAGGTTGCACAAGGATCTTTAGGACAGCAGCACAAAAGAAACAAACGGACTGCAAAGAAAAAAAAGCATTCAGCTGCAGCAAACATGATTTTACTGCTGTTTGCAGCCCATCTTGCCGACAGCAAGAAACAGCAAAAGAGCACAACTAAGGCACAAAAACTGCAGAAAGAAACAGCCAACAGCAAGGCCTAGTAAAACTGAAAGCAGATGGAAAAAGATAGACCAAAAGAAAAAGATAGGCAGCAAAAGGAAGGAATGGCTGCTCTGAAATTCTGCAAACGCAGCGAGTACCAAAGCAGGATCAAGAGTAGATAATTGTTGCTCTCTCCTGCTCTTCTCATGCTACTAGAACCAAAAAGAAAACATGCCGCAGGGAAGAACTTCTAACAAGAGGACGAACAAGCTGCAAGAACTCCTCTCCACTGCCAAACACTAAAACACAAAGCAAGATGACTCCAGAAACAAGAAGCAAACAGCCGAGATAAAACTGAAATAAACATCAAGGAGACACAAGAAACTGAACACAACCAATCCATTTCATTTCACCAAACAAACCCTACATCCCCATACGCCTGGAGAGCATAGAGAGAACCTCTCACCTTCTCTCTTTCTCTCTTTCTCAACAAACAAAGATTAGAAACAAAATCCTAATCCATCTCTCATTTTTCATACATGGAGAGAACCAAATAAAACCCTAACTCGTACACCCACTCTCTCAATGCATGAATAGCTACTAGAGAACACCCTCTCTATTTATAGCCTCCACTAATGGGTTTGCAATACGCTTTACCCATTAGCTCCCAACAACTCATGGCGCTTTATCCACAATCCACTTCCTTTAGTGCAGCTTTGCGTATTCACCAAAACGCCCCTCGCGTACCTTCCAGGAAGCTTCCTCATTCCTTGTCCTCCAAGCCACGCAGCCACCTCGAGTCCTTGCCGTCTTCAGCACACCTCGACCGTTCTGACCTCGGCACCGCCCGCGCCTAGTCCGGTCATCCCGTGCCTCGCCACGACTCCACCTCGACGTTCTGCAGCCATCACAGACAAGAAACACATCACATAGTACCGCTCGAAATATTGTAACCATACATTAGCATTAGAAGCAATACTCAAAGCCCAAACCGATCGAAAAAATAAACGACTAAAATACGTTCGACCTAGTTCGACAAGGTCCGACCGAAACCGATTGCACCGCGCAACGACATGGTCCGAACCACACAAACCAAACTCGACTTTCCTAAACCGATATCAATTACTCATCACACACATGGGGTCACAACCACATGGTCTCTCATGAAATCATACACTAGTTCCAACCAAAGTGACTTCCTAGTGATAACCAGATCCTTTCTCCAATATAGTCATCATATACTTAGTACATTGGATGGAGTATCTACTCTTTCATTCTTGATCCACTGCTTCATTAGTAAGTATTTCTCCTAAACGAGTAGCCGAGGCTAGGAATTATAAGAGTACTCGATAGATTGAGGAAATGACATAAGTTACATAAGACTATTTACATATTACATTTTCTCCTTGGAACCACTGGACTAGTCGTTATTGGATGGAGACCCGACCCTCATCTCCTCTACAACCTTGCTTCTGAAGGGCTTCACCTCTTCGAAGATCTTGACTATGTCCTCCTCCACATAGTTGAAATCTACGTCGAGTACTTGGAGGTTGAGGGAGGGGTCAGAGGCTTTGAGCTTTACCAAAGCAAACTGACTCCATCTGCCACGGCGTTCTTCATAGTATGTGCATGGTTGCTCTGGGAAGTCGCAAGTAGACCTTGAAGGGCCTTGAGCTGCCTGGTAAGATAGTTCACCTTCTCGACCAGCTGTCTTGAAGAGGACTCAAATGCTTCCAACCCCATGCCAGCAAGCATATTATTGAAGGCAAGGATCTTCACTTGAAGACTCCTCTCAAGCTCCTTCTCCTTGTCCTTCTAAAATTCAAGAGCCTTCTCTAGTAATATGAGATTTTGGGCTTCCTCTACATGAATAACTCGAGGTTAGATAAAATAAAACATATAGTAAGTTGATGGGATTTATGATCAATTACCTTGATTCTTCTTCTCATAAGCCTCTACGGCTTCCTTGTGCTTAAGGGTGCTTTCATTGAACCTAGTCGACCAGTTTTCGATCGATTAGTCCTTGTCTTTGCACCTCTCCTCAAGCTTGGCTATCATGGCTTATTTAGCCTTAGCCTCTGTTTTGAAACTCTCCAATTCTATCAACCATGACAAGGAAGGATATTAAGAAAAAGAAAGGATTAAAGAGTAGTAGAAGAAGTCTTACAAGATAAACTTACTTTTCAATTAGAGATTCTCCTTTTCCAAGGAAGAAATTTGCTTGGTCAGTTCTCCCACCAAAGCGATACCCTCCACCATATGTACAAAAAGCAATAAGGAAATTTTTTCTAAATTTCCGAAACCCTCCAAGAATGTATTGTAAAGTGGACGCAGGAATTTACCTGGACTACCTTGCCAGCGTAAGCGGAGTAGATAGTCTCAGAATCTGTCCTTGATTGACAGTTCGAGACTTGCCTCTACTAGACCCTCTCAAGTATTTTATTACCAGAGACTTGTACATTGTTGGGGATGTCCTTCAGGTGAGGAGACTTCCTTATCAAAGAAGAACTCCACTCCTCACATCCATGAAAGAAGGAAGGAAGCAAATTTACAATGTCCTCTTCGACCGCTGGAGTCCAACCAAAGGTCAGACCCTACTGAGACTTCTCTTTGACCTCCGCATCCTTAGATGGAGTCGATGTCGCTAGAGGTGCCTAAGTAGCAGAGGCAGGAGTTGGTGCCTCTACTTGCTCAGAAATTACCTCGATCGCTCCCTCCTTAGGAGCCTCTTCACAAGGAGTACTCTGATCTGGAGTGATCGGAGTACAGGAGATACTATGGAGATAGGAGAAGAAAAAAATAAAGACTTCAGAATACAAGAAAAACTAGAGGTATGAATTTACATAAAGTTTCTTTTATTTCATAATTGGTCTTCTTGGCTTTGAAGTTGAAATGCCCTGGAGCAAAGTCCAAAGCGCTTGCCTTCCTCTTCTCCTTCTCGACCGATATCACCAATTCTGAACTGGTAGGGATGGTCACACCCTTTGAGCCTCCCGACCATATAAGACTATCATCAATCGGACCTTCCTTGAGGAGGCCAAAAGTGGTTCTTTCACCACCTGATCGGAGGTTACGACTCCTCTGACCACCGGCGCAATAATTCCCTCCCCTTGAGGAATGACCACCTGGCTAGTCAAGGCCATTTCAAAGCCCACGACCATAGAATCTTGTTATGTGGTCATAGCATCTTCAATTAGTGTCTTCTCCCTCTCTTTCGCCTAGTTATTAACCAAAGTTAGCTTAGTGACGAAATCATTCATCCAAGAAATATATTTCATTTGGTGCTCTTTTTCCATCCTCCTTATAAGGGACGTGGTAAGCTTGAAGCAAAAATCTTCAGAGTCATAGTAAAAGCTTACCTCCGAGAAGGCTCCACCCTATGTGGTGGTCAGAGTAGATGTGGTCGGAGCTGCCACAGGACGAACAACGATAGTGGTCGATGATGGAGTTGGATTCGATTCTGAAGCTTCGTATGTCTTTCTAACACTCTTCCGCCTCTTGGGGCTCAGAGGAGAATCCTTCGAGCTCTTTGAAAGCTTGTCACTTTGAGCTCTTCGAAAGCTTGTCACTAGCTTGTCACTCTCTAACCCGACTTCCTACGTACCACAAAGAGTATTACAACATACTAATTGGGAAACATACAAGGGATGAAAGGGGTTGTTATCTTACCTTAAGCCTTTCAATCCTCTCTTCTTGAGAGGTCACGACCAAAATCCAAGGCACCTCTGCTTTTTCACTAGGTTCCCCCTAAGCAGATCATCTTGATCCACTCTCTCACATCTTCTAAGGATAGGGCTACAAAATCAAGAAAGACTTTAAGGATAAAAAGATTCAACCAAACTAAAATCATAATCAACTGGTTGGAATTCTTCAAGACTTATGTTCCAAAGAACCCCTAGTCAGGTCATCTCTGCCTACGTACCAAAGTATGGTACACACATGAGCTTTCAAAAGGCTAATACGGCGCATGGAGAAATCCTTCACCACGTGCCAAGATGTCAACCCTCTAACCTTGAGGTGGTAGATGGCATCGACCCATCGTCCCACCTTGCCCTCCTTCTATGAGGAGGACTTCCATCTCTCGTTCTTGACAGCCATCCAACCACTGAAGGAGAGGTTGTCATCCATAGTGAGCATCATGTAGAACCAGTACTTCTTCCATGATGACCACAACGACTTGGAGAACATCGGAATGCACTCTTTAGTCTTCTCATCGTGGAGGCGCAGAGCGCACTCCCCGAGTGACACCGTCACCTTTCCTGATCTCGTCATTTTGTTGAGTGTGGCGGAAGTTATTGGAGGTAATGCAAAACCTTCAACTTATTCAGAGGTTATTACTTCTGTTTTATTGCAATAGATGGATGACTACCATACATGATGAGGAGTCCTTTGAGAAGAATGGTACTTGGGAGCTACTAAAATTACCAAAAGAGAAGAAGATGGTCTGTTGTAAGTGGATCTTTAAAAGAAAGGAAAGTATCTCTCCAACCGATGAAGCAAGGTTAGTTGCTAAAGGTTACAGCCAAATCATAGATATTGATTTCACTGATGACTTTTCCCTAGCTATCAAACATAGTTCTATTCGCACCTTACTCAGTATTGTTTCTATGCAAGATTATGAACTTCAGTACTTAGATGTGAAAAATGCATTTTTACATAGAGAGTTAAAAGAAGATATTTATATAGAGCAACCAGAAGATTTTGTTGTTCCAGAAAAAGAAAACCTTGTTTGTAGGTTAAAAAATCTCTTTATGGCTCGAAACAATCATATAGACAATGGTATAAGAGATTTGGCATCTTTATGATCTCTTAAAATTTTAAAAGATCATATCGTGATAGTTGTATTTATCTGAAGGATTGTTAGTGGTTCAACTATGTATTTGCTTCTTTGCGCTGATAATATGTTGATTGCTGCAAGAGATAACAGAGAAATATAAAAGTTGAAGGCACAATTGAGTAGTGAATTTGAGATGAATGAATTGGGTGCAATAGATAAGATTCTTGGCATGGAGATTGTTAGAGAGAGATAGTTTCGTAAATTATGTCTAAGTCAGTAAAAGTATATTGAGATGGTCCTCCATCGCTTTAACATGCATCAAGCCAAACCAGTTAGTACTCCTTTAGCTATATATTTCAGGCTTTCTTCAGCATCATGTCCACAATCTGATGATGAAATTTACTATATGTCTAGAGTTCCATACGCAAGTGCAGTTGGTTCACTTATATATGTCATGGTATGTTCTCGGCCAAATTTATATCACATATTGAGTGTTATTAGTAGATACATGACTAATCCTGGTAAAGAGTATTGGAAAATATTTAAGTAGATTTTCATATATTTGCATGGTACTTCTAATACTTGTTTATAGTTTGTGAAAACTAGATATGGACTTGTTGGTAATGTGAATTCAGATTTGCTAGTGATTTAGATAAACAAAATCTCTTACTGGTTATGTATTAACTGTTGGAGGATGCGCTATTAGTTGAAAGGCAAGTTTGCAAGCTACCGTTGTCTTATGTACCACAGAAGTCGAGTATATGGATGGCTATTGCTGAAGTATGTAAAGAAGCTATTTGGCTGAGAGGTTTGTTTACTAAGTCTTGTAGAAGTACTTCATGCACTACTATATTTTATGATAGTTAGAGTGTTATTTTTTTTTTACAAAGGATCAGATGTTCTATTACGGAACTAAGCATATTGATATAATATATCACTACATTCAATATGTCATTGCTTAAAGTGACATTAAAATTTGCATGTAAGTACTTATGATAATTTCATTGATATGATGATAAAACCAGTTTCAGCTACTAAGTTTTGAGCTTTACTCAAACATGGTTGGTGTGAGAGTTTAATTGAATGGATTTTTTGATGCACGGTGATCTTTGTTTGGAGTTCATGGTAATTGTTGTTTGCTACAAATGGAATTCATCTCAAGATACAGATGGTTGAATATATGATCCGAACACTTGTTTGTTAAGAAAGGGCAGTTGGTGGTAGTCAAAGGTTGATTGGCCTGGAGAATTACTGCAGTCTCTAAGCCGTCTTTCCGCAGAACAACCTCCTTGCTGGAGAGCAACTATATATTTTTTTATCCGTGTTACTGTACAAAATCCTTCCTTTTACTGCACCACCTTAGGAGAATTACTGTATTTTGTACCCCTACATATTCCCTTGTAGCCACACGGAATTGAGCAGAGATTCATTGTAAAATAGCCTGCTTTGTAACTTTTCTCGTATAGTAATAGCTGCTTGTGCATTTGTTTTCCTTGCGAGGATTTTCTATGGTAAAATTCTATATATTTTTCTTTGATTATCTTCTTTATTTGCCTCGTCGATTTCTAACAGGCGCCATCGTCGTGGTCGCAGTTAGGGCAGTAGCAGATGGCTCAATCGAGGCCGGCTGGTGGCGGTGAAGATAGGCGAGTAGAATGTTGCCACAGTTGTTCTTCCTCAGGCTGCCGAAGCTGTGAATGTGGAAAAAGTGCGTGCCACGGGCGAGGCGTACGGCCGGCATGGCTGCGAGGAGTACTTCGGCATGGGGCGCACGCGCTGATGTGACGGGGAAACCAGGGCAGCGTGCGAACCGGGGGTGAAGCTAGGCGATACTGGGGGCGGAGCTGGCGGCTTGGTTCGGCGGGAGCGACGCAGCCGAGGGTGGGGGCCGGCGCGGCAATGAGTCGGAAGAGCAGGGAGGAGGAAGAAAGAAACATGGGGAGGAGAAGGCGCCAGGTGGGCTGAGGCAAGACGTGGACCGGTTGAGAAAGAAAACAGGCCAGGGGAAGAGAAAAAGAAAACAGGCCAGGGGAAGAGAAAAGTTAGCAGGCCGGGCGGAAGGAAAAGAAATGGGCCCGCCCAAGAGGAATTTTGGGGACTTTAGATATTTCAGAAATTGGTTTTTGCAATTATAGTTTGAATTTGAAAACTTGGTTCAACAATTTAATTTTAAGATTAACGAGTTTCGGAGAAATAAATCTTAATTTTCCGAATTTGAATTTTTCAGATATGCAAATTGGATGGAAAGATTTTATATTAATTTAAATCTTCCATTCTTGGCTTTGAATGCCCAGCTTTCAATTTTTAAATTTGAAGTTCATACTTTTCGAGGGGATTTGGATTTTCTTAATTTTAAACTTTAAATTTTGGTTCTTGATTCCAAGGTTTCGATTTTTATTAATCGGGCTTTTGGCAAGAAATCAGATCGAGATATTTGAAATACGCCAAAAACTTTTGAGAACACGGGAAAAACGATTAAAAGATTTTCATCGTTTTCTCAATTACATAAGTTTCCTTTTTGGGATGTTACAATCTTCTGATTACTAGAACAGATAAATTGTCTGCAATGCATGAAGCCTTTTACCGAGAAAACCTCCCGAATGTTATCGACTTTTGTAATTGCCATATTCTTCCAAGGTTTCTGTGTCGTGTTGCCAGTGAGGACACATGATCTTCCTGGGTTTCAACTGCCCCATCAAGCTCTCCAGTCTCTCGTACGTGCCTGTCATCTTGCAACGTGCACTGGTGTCATTTCTGTATGTCTAGGGTGCAAACGGATCCAGCCGGATACTAATTTTCTGTTCTTTTCAGCTTTTAAAAGCTATTTTTCGGTTTTTCTACAGTAACTAGCTCTTTAAATGGATTATTTTTTTAAGATGGAGTCTACTAGTTAATTGTAGTATATACTTTACTGACTTCATTTATATCGTCAAAAACTGCATATGAGTTTCTGTTACTCTGTAATCTCTCGCATAAACAGCCCAAAAGTTACAAGCCGCAGTCAAAAGCCATAAGCCGCAGCAAAAAAGAACAGGCCCTAACTATACCATACTTTTAACTCATATTTTTTTGAATTCGGTAACAAATACGGTCAGCCTGGATACGAATATGAATTCAGAATATGCGGATTTTCCGAAACGGTAATATCGAGAACAAATACTTGATGGATTCGAATCGGACAACGAATAATATAGCTAGATAGCACGCATATATAAAACAATATATTTAATATAAGTTTTCGGCATAAGTTTAACATATTGTGTAGGTGGTTATTTTCATCCAATGCAAGTAGTGCATCACTGCATCATAATCATTTCTGCAAGGATTCGGTACCGGGTTGGTTACAAAAACCCAGTCCGTTTGCACGCCTATCAATGCCATCTCAGAGGTACCTGTCCGCATTATAATCGGTTAGGCTCTGTTTGGATCCATTCATCTAAAGTTTAGTCACTAAAGTTTAGATCTAAAGTCTTCAAACAGATGGTCTAAAGCTAGATCTAAACTTTAGCTAACCCCTAAAAATAACTTTAGACCATTAGACCACAAAAATGATACTATTGAGATTTGAGGCTTCCTGTGTAAACATGCCATCTTGTTTTTTTTTTTTTTGGTTACAGCTGCTGTACATGAAATACGATGGCAATCTATTCCAGTTGGTGGGATTGTGTACTACCTAACAGCTTCCCTTTTTTTCCCACGGCAGCTTGGCTGATCTGCAGATCTCACTCCATGCATTTCTATATGTTGTCTTCGTCCTTAGCACATGTTCTCTTCTCTCAGTGACCTGGTTTAGAGTTTGTGTAACTTCAAAAAGATTTTTGGCCGGGTTGGTTGGGGCAAATGTATGGAACTGTATGCAGCATTCTCTATTTACTCTCTTCCCTACTTACCAAGTTCATATCTTTACATCATAATTGATTCCATGCAGGTGCAGCGAAGATTGATTCTTGCCCAGCCTGACTCAATACCCCCGAATGAATTCAAGAGTTACATTGCCAAGACAGCATGTTTGGGGGGTTTTTGTGTTGGCGCGTTGATAGTTTTGGCAGATTTCATTGGCGTGATTGGTTTTGGTATTGGAATTATGCTTGCTGTGTCTGCTGTATATCCATACTGTTGCAGTTACGACTACCCTAGTAGTCGTTACAATCACTCAGAGTCTGGCTACAATCACGTTGTAGCTACTCAAACCACGCTTCCCAGCTCCGACCACGTACTTGTAACTTCAGCTGACAAAAGTTACGACCACGTTCACGCTGTGCTGCGCTCCTTCGACCACGTAGTAGGCTCGATCATCGTAGTCGTAACTCGATTACGACCACGCTGTGACTCTGTCGACCGTCGTGATCGTAAAGTTTACGACCACGTTGAAGACCTGATTGACGTGGTTGTATCCCGTTTGCGATGTAACATCCCGGAAATTTGAAATATGAAGTTTTTGAATTATTTTTGCAATATATTTTATTTGAATTTGGAGTTTATGGTATTTTTCTGAAAAATTTGGTTAAGGTTCCGAAAAGTTAAAAGGATCAGGAAGAAACAAACATATTTAAATAATAGAAAATTCAAAATTTCAAAATGCGAATCTGAAAAGATGATCCATAAAAGGAAAGGAGAAAATTTGGTTTAAACATAAAACCCCATTTCTGAAAATAATGGCATGAATAACAAAGAAACAAACAATTAAAATGCCAACATATATATATATATGAAAAGACATATTAAAAATTTGCACCTACAAATTTAGTGCCAAAAATATAAATACAAAATTTGGTGAGCAAAAGGGAATGTGTAAAGCAAGGGTATCATTTACATATATATACAAGAGCATACTCTAATACAAAAAGGGAATAAAAACAAAAGAAAAAAGGGAAAAGGATGAGCCAGGCCATCCACCAACCCGGCCCAGCTCCCCTCTCTCCCGCTTCCCCCTCGCTTCGGCCGAAACGGCCCATTTCCGGCCCGCTCCTTCCCGCCTCAGCCGGCCCAGCTCGCTCCCCGCTCCCCGCCACTGCCACGCGGGCCCGCCTCTACCCCGCACCTCCTCTCACTGGCCAGCGGGCCTGACCCCATGCGCTCTCCTTCTCCCTCTTCTTTTTTCTCCCCGCACGCCCGGACCCTCTTCTCCTCTCTTCTCCACCGCTCGTCTCCGGTCCAAAGCCGCGCGACACGGCCGACGTGCGTGGAGCTTCCCCGAATCCCGCTGCCAAGCCTCCGCCGCCCGCTGTCGCCGCTGATGCCGCTCCCTGACATAGCCGCCCGATAGCCCCAACGTGCACACACGACCCCGCCGCGGCCAACCACGCCCGCTCACCTATAAAACCCAGGGCAACCCCCAATCACACCGCCACATCCACCACTGCCTGCCACCGAAAGGAATTGAAGCCAAAAACCCCCCAATCGCCGGCGAGCCACCATCGTCCCCAACTCCGTCCGCCGACCCTCCTCGCCGATTCACGCCACTAGAGCCTAATTCCTCGCAGCATAACCACCTCCGGAACCTCGCAAGGACATCCCCGATCTCACCTGCACCTCCCGCCGCCCGTACCGCGCCGGCGTCGAGCTTCTCCCAAGTCTGCCGCCGCACACCGCCGACCTACCTCCGGCACTCCCCGGTCCGCGTAGCCACCGCCTCCGGCATCACCGCGACCCCGGCATCGCATTTTGCCCATCAACCGACCTGCTCCGGTCATCCCTTGCCGGCGACGCCACCGCCCTCACCCGGCCCCGAAGCTCCTTTGTTAGGCCCCTTCTGCAGGTTGGTATAAAATGAATACGCGCCCTATATGGTTAGAAAACATCGAGTGACCGACCGGCTAGCAGCGCTAATTCTCTTCCCCCCCCCCCCCCCCCCCGCGACTCCCTCGGCTGCGCGCGTTCGAGCCCCCGGCTCCGCAGCGCACCGAGGTTGAGTTTTCTTTTTTTTCAGTCTGTGCGGTGGGCCCCACCTGTCAGGGTAGACCATTGACATGAGGGTCTGGTGCCCGAATGGTCCCACCTGTCAGTGGCCGTCAGCACGTGTGGCCGCTGACAGAGGGGTCCCACTTGTTAGAGACCGTGTGTAATGAGTCTCACTGCCCTTAGGGCTCCGCCTGTCATAGACACAGAGCATATAGAGATAAAAGAAAAGAATAAAATTTAAAATATGCAGTAGGACCCACCTATCAGGTTTTAGCAATTTCTGGATTTAAATCAAACTGAGAACTTTGAATAAGCATAACTTATTCATTTTAACTCCAAATTGAGTGAAACAAATTTCTAAATTCATCTAAATTCAAGATCTGTCCAATGGAACTAAAACCAGGAATTTTAAAGCTCATTTGAAATTTTGGTGAAAATTATGGGCAATTAGGGAATAATCTAGGGAATATAGTAAATTTAACTAGGAGGTAAAGTAAGGTTACTTAATAATTAATATCTGATTAATTACTATATGAACAACTAATATAGCCTAAATAGTTAAATGTGGTCATAATTAAGTATTAAAATATAGCGACTTTGGTTAAATATCCACATGCAATAAAAGATTACCTTTACCTATAATGTAAACATATATGGCCGGAACGATCGCACTCAACAAAATAATGCTCAGTAAACTCACATACCAACTAATAGGTCTAACCTAACTCATGAAACTTCCTTGATAAATATAAAAGTAATAAAAGAGATTATTAATAAAAAGATCAGGTCATCGTATTCTACCACCAGCCTTGCCTCAAATCACCCGAATCACCCATTAACTTATAATAAAACTAAAATTGAGTTTATCGCGTAATTAGAAATTGGGAGTCGTGAAGATTCAGTGGATCCAGCGAGATCAACCTCGAAGTGAAGATAGAGACCAAAAGCTCAAGAAAAAGCATTGTGTGAGCTCAAGACCACGGTAAACCGTGCCAGACGAGTCAATACTTTGATCATGTTGAACCTATATTTTCTGCAAATTACTTTTGTTTAAATTATCAAATTGCATGCCGTTATTTTATATGCAAATACATGTTTAATTTAAGATACTAGTTATATGCCCATTATTGACTTGATTAATATTACATCTCCTTCAGAATATTTGAATATGTGAACCTTGTCGCCCTAGCAAAATTATAATAGTAACATTTCGAAAATAAGTCTGTAATTACACACTATGCTTAGTACTACATAGATACTCGGGGGTGCTAAAATGCCCCAAGCACCATTTTTTAATCATGAGAAAATTTAGTTGGGCAGTCATGGTGGTAATGACTGGTATATGTTGGATATGATTATTTTATGCTCCCCAAAACCTCAAACTGCTTATCTATCTGGGTGGATGGTTCAGGGGTATGGTGCAGTGGTGCACGAGAGTGTGGTTTGTGGTAGAACCGCCCAGATAACCCTAAGGACTGAATCTTGTCATGACCTCCTGTGTAAAATAAGTACAACCACAAGTCTATAAAGTATAACTTGGCCTGGTAAATTTACCAAACCCTGAAAGTCGTCATCATCGGTGGAGGTGGTGAGGTAGTGCAAGCGACTGTCTGTGTGACGGCTTGAATGGGACACTCGCAAAGGGTGAAGTTCTGCTGTGGCGGGCTAGCAGTGTGGGTAGCCAGCTGCTAGACGTTCAGAAGGAGAACATCCCGCACAACGTATGGGATCGACCACAAGTAGGAGTGACCCATAGGGTGGAATGATGGAAGGGGCGAGGTACTTTGAACAGTTATTGTGATGGTTTGCTCAACCGCATGACTAAGGAATCATGTGGGGGCAACGAGTGAACTGTCTCTTATGGGTAAAGTGTGCAAACTCTGCAGAGTCAAAACTATTCGAATAGCCGTGCCCACGGTCAAGGGCGGACATGGGAACTTAACCAGATATAGTTCTATTTCGAAAAACTTTGTAGGTGGTATTGGAAAAGTGAAGGGCTGCAGATGGCCCTGGTTTGAATTGTCCTGGGTGTCATCCCAGTGCTAAGTTAAGCGGTTATAACGCTAAAAGATGCTATATGGTGCAGATGCCATGTAACGGTGGATGGAATCTGGATCGCTATTATTAGTGAATTTCCTTACACATTATGTTTTTGTTCAAAACTGCTAGGTCTCAGGAAATTTTTATGTATCATATTTCAAAAATAAAATATTTTCCCTTCCCACAAAATAAAATATAGGGAGGAATAAATAGAGTCATGAGTAAAGGAGATGGATGTTTGTGGTAAAAACATAAAGATATTGGCGGATTCATGTCGATCATAAAAAGGAAATGATAGTGTGGATTCTGGGAGAAATAAATTGGTGGAGTCTAAATGAGTATATAGGTTAGATAGATGATTTAAATGATTTTTGGAGAATTAGGAAGTGTGAAAGTAATTGCTGGATTACAACACGGACAAATAATATAAAGTCTTAGGATATGTTAGCAATGTTGGGATTAATAGAACTGATCGGTTATTAGATGAGTCAATTGAATTTTTGGAAATTTGGAGATATGACACTCGCTGTTTGGAGTTTTAGACAGCAATCAATATAGAAAGTATATGATCGGTGGATTAATTAAATGATGTCACTCGCTGTTTGGAGTCTTAGACAACAATCAGTAAGGAAAGTGTGTCTTTGGTGGAGTAAGTCGATTATGGCAATCGCCGTGTGGAGTTTAGGTAGAAACAATAACACTATAATTTAATAATACTAAGGCTACCAAAATCAATTTATGGCAAATAAAATAACCCGAGCCTCTCCTTGATAAGTCATGCATACTATTTATTTGCATTTTGTGTATTGGCTCGCGGAGCACAGTGGTTTGTGCTCACACTCGCTTTCACAACAAATCCAGAATCAGAAATCAGATCACTACGCTTCAGCAACACTATTGGTCATGGTAGCAAAGAAGATGAATATGTCAAAGGCTAGGTCGCGAACCTCCAGTTGGCTGCTTGTGGGCTTGTCCTGAAGGTCCCACTTGCGTGCTTCGTTCTTCCGCTGCTGCAATTTAATGATTTTGGCCTAATGCCCAGAGCCTTCATGCTCATGACTCGTATACGACTATGACCACTGACTCATATACGACTACGACCACCAAACTAAAAACAAGATTACAAACTCTAACATATACTTTGAGGGAAGAGCTAGCGAGGTCAGTGCCTTTGGCTTATGATCGATTGCATTCTCCTGAACAAAGAAAGAAAGCCTGGACCGTAATACTGGTCTCACTCGTAGTGTTTTGATGGAGTGGTCTTGACTTTTTCCCTTTGTCTTTATGTAACACCCCCGTTTTTGGGAACGGGAATGTCGTTACCTTCCGTAACAGCCAGGAGTTCAGTTACGGACAGAAGAAATATCAAGCCTGCTTACGAACATTTAAAAAGAGTTAATTTAATTAAAATAAGACTAACAGTTAATTTTAATAATTTCAAGGGCGTCCAAGCCCAAAACATAACTTACATTCAGAAGAACAAAAAAAACTCCACAGGAACACTTGAGTGCGGTCGCAACCCTAACATAAAAACTTGCAATAGTCTGTCCTCTTCTGATCTCTGTGTTGGGGAAAGTAAAGCAAGATTGAGTACAACCAACCGTACTCAACAAGTCACACGGAAGCTACTATTAACTACATGCAGGGTTTACCATGAAATGTGAGGAAAAGGTTTGTTATTTTATGTAGATGCAGTTTTAGTTGTAACTCATTTTTAGCCAAAAAGAAAGCTAACTTCATTAGTTAAATAGGGGGTTTTCCAAACTTGATTATAAATCTTCAACATTTCTAAATCATTCCCAAATCTACTTATGCTTTGTTGTTGGATTCACCCATTAAACACAGCTTCATTAACCGGAAGCACGGCGTATTCGAATACCATTTATAAATGACTCTGTAGAGCTGCCCTGCTTTACCCACAAGATTTCTTAACTCCGCGTCCGGATTTAAGAAAACAAGGCTTTTCACTGCTCAATTCTTTATATAGCCTCCACCTAGTAGGCTTCCCCCAACAAGCTCAGACCACTACCTGACTTATCTCAGCCTACTATTGTGTGGATCACATAATTGATAATCAAATCAATTGTTCAAATAAAATAACGAACTTCCATATGGCCTTGCTTAACCCCTTCCGTATGACTCACACTGGCCTCCAACCGCTTATGTAGAGGTTCAATTGAATTTGAGCAGTTACTAGACCAGGTTTGACGTATCAACGCTTGTGGTTGGGCGATCACTATGTTCTTTACTCAGCATAAGGGTCTAGTCCTTATATTTTCACCGAGGCAATCTCCTCCCACAAATCCATGTCCAGTGCCACAACACTGTCACCGAATTGTAATTCTTGCCTCCACCCTAGGTTAAGGTCATGGGATCCGGCCTGCTTTTAAGGCCTCCAGCGATCCTCGCTTACCCTAGAACCAATTTTCAAAATCCTCCAACAAATACCAAATCTTTTAATAACAGAGGATTCTGTTGATTTTCTGAACTACCATGGTTACATATTATTACATTATATTTAATGTTACTATGTCTTGTCAAGGTGAATATAGCCATCAAATTAGACTGCGCTTTTTCGGGTGGTAGGACATAACTAGTATCATGTTATTCTAAGCATTTATTGTACATAAAATAACAGTGTGCAAATAACATAATGAAAATATTAATAAATATATAAATAGCGGAAATGTAGATTCAACATGATCAAAATATGAGTGACTTGCCTTGCGGGCCTACGATTTTGGCAACTTCGGATTCTTTGGTTTCTTGAACTTGAGCTTGACCTTCTCCTTCCTGCTCCGGGTGGTCTTCGATGTCGAGAGCTAACGCAAAATAAAATAATTCAGTTCCATGCTCGAAGGGATGAGCTAGGAACAAAGAAACAAAATGAAGAAAGAAAATTCGAGAAATTCAAATAAAATAGGTTTTGGGCTTTTAGGAGGGTCCAAATGGTGGAATGGGCCTGAGAAATGGGTTGGCGGGCTCGAAACGGTTCAAATGAGTATAAACATGGATTTTGGGTTTCAAGTGCTAACGGGTCAACCATAAATCTTAGCGGGTTCGGGTTTTGGCATTACCGAGTCAGGATGAACAGTAAACGGGGTTTATGTTCATCTTCTTCCCTCGCTCCCGCGCGTGCATGAAAACAGGGGAGGCCAGGCCTTTTTGCGATGATTTCTGAGACCATGGTTGGGTTTGTGGAGTTGCCAGGGTTCCATTTTTGGGCTCGGTTGGGACAGAAAGTCCGGCGATCGCCGGCGGCTAGTCATTTTTCTCCTGCGGGAATTTGAACGATGTAGGGCGGATGGAGGCCTAATCGGGTCGTTGGGTCGGTGATTGGGCATCAGTGGGGCTAGGGCAAGTCTGAGGAAGTAGTGGTTTGGGCTGGGAAGGTCGGGTTTGGGCTGGCCACGGTGGGGTGGTGGGGGCTGGCGGCGAGGTTTGGGGTTGGGGAAGTTGGAGGCTCAGGGAGCTATGGCGTTGGTTCGATTGTGTTTCTGTACTTATGAGGGGGATACAAGAGCAGGCAATTGAATTGAAATTGACCGAGGGAGGAGAATCGAACTTCAGGCTTACTTCTGGTCTTCCGTCGATTGCCGGCGATGAGAGGGCTAAGAGGCTAATTGGGGTGTGTGGGTAGCTTCAGAGGAGTGCGTGGGAGAGATCGGAGGGGTCTGCGGGTCTTAAAGGGGCCTGAAGGCAGTTCGGCACTAGGAGCTGGCCAAGAAGACAACGGCGCATGGAACGGCCGGGATTGTTTGGGAGGGCACAGTGCGCGCGGTCAAGGGAGGAGGTGCTGGCGACCTCGACCTATGGGTTGCGGTGGTCAAGAGTGACTAGTGTGTCAGGTCGGTCGGGGGAGCTCGAGAGGGTCGGGATAGGCAAAACCGTGGGCGGATAGTGGCGGCGGCAGCCGAGATGCCTTGCCACGGGTGCAGGGGCACTGAATGGGGGCGTACGGGCTCTGACAGGGGCGTGAAGCTGGCAGAGGCGAGAGAGCGCGCGAAGGCATGACAAACTGTAGAGAAGGTTGGCGGCGGCAAACAAAGATCAGCGGCGGTGAAAATATCGGACAGTGAACAGTGTTTGCGCGTTTTCTCTACCGTCAAAGCGATGCAGGGCTGAATTGAGGGCGTGGATGAGTGCTCTAGGTAAGGATTAGGGCTAGAAATCAAATGAAATCCAAACTCAAAAGAAAACCAAATTTGTTTTCAATTTTTGGTTTGTTTTACTTTAGTCCAAATGCGTGTCCGAGCCCGGGTTTGTTTGTAACAAATTGCGCTCCCTCCCGACACCGAGTCGGATCGGTGGTGCTTTCGTAGCTGACTATTGGAGTTAATCCTGAGCATCCCCTCCGGAAGACAAGCAGTAGAGTTCCTGATGGAAACAGCAGGAATCTTCAGAAGTTTGTTTCCGAAAGCATTGTCAGACCGAGTCCGTTTCTTTGTTTGAGAACATGATCCATATTCGATCATGACTCACATTTGTATTACCATATTTGTTGTACTTCTGCTACTATTTGTTGGTAGCACAATTACAACTTTTTAGAGTAAAACTATTACAACTTTAATTGACAACATAAGTGTGCACTTTGTTTTTACATAGATATTAACTTTAACCCACTTCTCTTTTCTTATTTTCTATGTTAGCATATTAAATGATATTTTTTCACACACATAGAAAAAGAAGTAGTAGATATTTTTGTTTTTGATATATGTTGTCTCTATTTATGATTTACCTCTCTCTCAGAATAACAATTAATATGGGCACTTTGACGAACATATTGCTTCTGAAAAATAAAATATAAATATTTATAAATCAAAACCAACTCTTCCAAATGATGTATATTTTGGATTTAAAGGATTATATAAATTCTTGTGACCACTAAATTTATGACAATAGGCACCATCAAATTCCTTCGAATAAAGTATCTAAAATATCTAGATATTTCTAGAAAACTATCTGGATTTAAGATCATGTTCATGGAATATCTAGAACCCTTAATTATCCACATCTTTCATGTAGATAAATCATCCAATATTCCATCCAGTAATTTTAATCTAAAAATTAATTTATGACAATATAGCAGACTAACGAGGAGCGAGAATCCGGCCCCAAATCCGCAATCCTCACAGCCCAATCCCAAACCTCTCTCCTCTCTAGTTCTAGCCCATCCTCTTCCTTGAACTCGTCTCCATATCTCGTCGCGACGGCGGCGGCGGCGGCTATTGATTCGTCGTTTGTCTCAAATTCTCACGCCAACGCCATTTAACCCTCGAAGTGAAGGAATTCTTCTCTCCTAGGCGTCGTCGTCCTCCTCCGCTCTGCCGGATTGATCTCTTCTTTCGCTGGTAAGGAAGCCCTACCTTGCTTGGATTGTTCTAAGAGTGAGCTTTGTTCTGAGGATCTTTTCTTTTCCATGAGCAATCTCATCCAAATCTTTCTTTCTAGGATGGATAGTCCAGTCCATAGAGTTTGTGGTGGATTTGCTTGCTGCGTTGTGGATTACCACTAGCAGTTTATTTTTCCATATTTTTGGGGGTTCAACTGAACCCCCATGTCCCACGTTAGGTCCACCGTCGAAGCGAACAGTGTTTGCGCGTTTTCTTTGCCGTCGAAGCGATGCAGGGCTGAATTGAGGGCGTGGATGAGTGGTCTAGGTAAGGATTAGGGCTAGAAATCAAATGAAATCCAAACTCTAAAGAAAATCAAATTTGTTTTCAAATTTTGGTTTGTTTTACTTTAGTCCAAATGCGTGTCCGAGCCCGGGTTTGTTTCTAACAAATTGCGCTCCCTCCCGACTCCGAGTCGGATCGGTGGTGCTTTCGCTACTGACTCTGTATAAGGCTTTCGCTCTGAGTCGCAATTCGTTCGAACATAGGGCAGGTGTGTTGAGTTAAACTGGTTTTGTGTCTTTCGGAAATCTGTATTTCTTGTTTCGGTTTGCAGTTGTTTTCAGTCTGTAGCAGTCCAGGCTGAAGTTAGTAGAATTTCCGGTCTGAAGTATGAAGTCGTCCCGGTCCGAAGTCCTGTTTTTTCAATTCTGTTTCGTATTTAGTTTCCGATTCAGTTTCTAATCCCGTGTATGAAGACAAGTAGGACTTGTGTAGTTTTTGAGTGCTGATAAAAGCATGATAAACCTGAAAGGTATGGTGTGTTTTGCACCACCAAAGAAATTGCCTTGTGCTTTCTCTGTGTAAGAAGTAATCGGCGTTCGGGAGATTGCCGGTTGCGCTGTTCCATTGCCGAGTTCCTGGTGGCTGTGCTGACAAGGTGGCTCGCTGTTCATCAATCGTGATGGCTCGTGGTGGCTTCCGTGCGCTGCAACTGTTCCGGCCGCTGGCCGCACTGTTGCCATCGGTATTTAGGATTTTATGAAAGGGTATTCGCTAATTACATTGTATTGCACTGTTGTCGCCGCGAGCAATGGCGGATTTAGGATTTTATGAATGGGTATTTGCTAATTACATTGTATTATATTTTTTTAATATATACTTATATTGGTTTATAAAAACTGAAGATAAAGGTCACATTTCTAAGTCTATTTAAAGTCAATAACACTATTTGGTGGCAGCACAATTACAACTTTTTAGAGTAAAACTATTACAACTTTAGTTGACAACATAAGTGTGCACTTTGTTTTTACATAGATATTAACTTTAACCCACTTCTCTTTTCTTATTTTCTATGTTAGCATATTAAATGATGTTTTTTTCACACACATAGAAAAAGAAGTAGTACATATTTTTGTTGTTGACATATGTTGTCTCTATTTATGATTTACCTCTCTCTAAGAATAACAATTAATATGGGAACTTTGACGAACATATTGCTTCTGAAAAATAAAATATAAATATTTATAAACCAAAACCAACTCTTCCAAATGATGTATATTTTGGATTGAAAGGATTATATAAATTCTTGTGACCACTAAATTTATGACAATAGGCACCATCAAATTCCTTCGAATAAAGCATCTAAAATATCTAGATATTTCTAGGAAACTATCTGGATTTAAGATCATGTTCATGGGATATCTAGAACCGTTAATTATCCACATCTTTCATGTAGTTAAATCATCCAATATTCCATCCAGTAATTTTAATCTACAAATTAATATACGGTACTAGAAGATGATAAATTTACCAGATAGCCGGATTACAAAATTCATAGCTTAAAATCCATGTATTTGATCAACATAAATAAATATTGTACAGAAAACTATTGAATTTCTCTATAATTATCTACAAGATGACATTTTTAAATTACTCTTATACAGTACCCAAAATTACAGAAGAACAATATAGCAAATTAGCCGATATACTAGTCTTTTCCCTAATGAATACTTTTTACTTCCTCTCAACTCTGATATCTAATTAAATTAACAAACATAGAGAAAACTACAATAATCAGAAATTTACATTTCGCAACATTGGTTAGAAATTGGAACAAGTGAAGTACCAGTGTGAATATAGTTTTAATTTCTGATCTCGTTTTGCATGACAGCAATCCTGAATTCACATATGCAGCAATTTTGATAACTTGGTGAATTGTTGTATGTACTATTAATTTGCTGCAGTTTTTTTGTAACACAGATAATTAGTAGTTAACTGCAAAACCTTGTTCGTGTTAGTAAAGATTTGGTGTGGAATTTCAGTCACTTGAAATATTGCTTCTAAACAAGAAATATTTATTTTTCTTCAACAATAAAACAAGAAATATCTGACAAACTAATGTCAGTCGTCCTGCCTTTGACAACATCGGGCCCTTCCATCCCGCGCGCTCCGGTTCCATGCAGCTAGGAGCAGCAAAGATTGATTCTTGCCCTGCCTGACTCAATACCCCCGAATGAATTCAAGAGTTACATTGCCAAGACAGCTTGTTTGGGGTTTTTTTGTGTTGGCGCGTTGATAGTTTTGGCAGATTTCATTGGCGTGATTGGTTCTGGTACTGGAATTATGCCTGTTGTGTCTGCTGCATATCCATACTTTGAGGGGAGAGCTAGTGATCGAGGTCGGTGTCTTCGGCTTCTGATCGATTGCATTCTCCTGAACAAAGAAAGAAAGCCTGGAACGTAATACTGGTCTCACTAGGCGGCTGCTAGGTGCAGGCCAACATCGATATCGAGTAGCAGGCTATTAGCTAAGGTAGACGACCATCAAAGGCGTACGTCCATACGCACGTCTGTTGGTGTAATCTGTTGTTTCCGGATAGAGTTTGATTAGGACTCGGTTTTGAGCAGGACTCAGTTTTGGAGTTGGTTTTAGTTTCTGTTTAGGAGTCCGATTTGGAGTCTGTTTCGTTTTTTTTCTTGCCTAGATTAGAGCTTTGTTTTGCATATAAATAGAGAGCACAGGTGCGGCTAATAGCAGCGCAGCACAGCAAGAATACATTGTGTTCTTTATCTATTTCTGCTGCCTCAATTCCGTGGGAGTTCGTGAGCTTGAGCATCGTGATCTTCCTTCGCCAACATTGAGCTAGGCAACACAATCTTCACGCGCGCAGTTCGCTTGGAGCACAGGGCAGGCAGCTCGCTGTCCATCGATTGTGATGGCATATGTTGTCTCTATTTATGATTTACCTCTATCTAAGAATAACAATTAATATGGGAACTTTGACGAACATATTGCTTCTGAAAAATAAAATATAAATATTTATAAACCAAAACCAACTCTTCCAAATGATGTATATTTTGGATTGAAAGGATTATATAAATTCTTGTGACCACTAAATTTATGACAATAGGCACCATCAAATTCCTTCGAATAAAGCATCTAAAATATCTAGATATTTCTAGGAAACTATCTGGATTTAAGATCATGTTCATGGGATATCTAGAACCGTTAATTATCCACATCTTTCATGTAGTTAAATCATCCAATATTCCATCTAGTAATTTTAATCTACAAATTAATATACGGTACTAGAAGATGATAAATTTACCAGATAGCCGGATTACAAAATTCATAGCTTAAAATCCATGTATTTGATCAACATAAATAAATATTGTACAGAAAACTATTGAATTTCTCTATAATTATCTACAAGATGACATTTTTAAATTACTCTTATACAGTACCCAAAATTACAGAAGAACAATATAGCAAATTAGCCGATATACTAGTCTTTTCCCTAATGAATACTTTTTACTTCCTCTCAACTCTGATATCTAATTAAATTAACAAACATAGAGAAAACTACAATAATCAGAATTTTACATTTCGCAACATTGGTTAGAAATTGGAACAAGTGAAGTACCAGTGTGAATATAGTTTTATTTTCTGATCTCGTTTTGCATGACAGCAATCCTGAATTCACATATGCAGCAATTTTGATAACTTGGTGAATTGTTGTATGTACTATTAATTTGCTGCAGTTTTTTTGTAACACAGATAATTAGTAGTTCACTGCAAAACCTTGTTCGTGTTAGTAAAGATTTGGTGTGGAATTTCAGTCACTTGAAATATTGCTTCTAAACAAGAAATATTTATTTTTCTTCAACAATAAAACAAGAAATATCTGACAAACTAATGTCAGCCGTCCTGCCTTTGACAACATCGGGCCCTTCCATCCCGCGCGCTCCGGTTCCATGCAGCTAGGAGCAGCAAAGATTGATTCTTGCCCTGCCTGACTCAATACCCCCGAATGAATTCAAGAGTTACATTGCCAAGACAGCTTGTTTGGGGTTTTTTTGTGTTGGCGCGTTGATAGTTTTGGCAGATTTCATTGGCGTGATTGGTTCTGGTACTGGAGTTATGCCTGTTGTGTCTGCTGCATATCCAGACTTTGAGGGGAGAGCTAGTGATCGAGGTCGGTGTCTTCGGCTTCTGATCGATTGCATTCTCCTGAACAAAGAAAGAAAGCCTGGAACGTAATACTGGTCTCACTAGGCGGCTGCTAGGTGCAGGCCAACATCGATATCGAGTAGCAGGCTATTAGCTAAGGTAGACGACCATCAAAGGCGTACGTCCATACGCACGTCTGTTGGTGTAATCTGTTGTTTCCGGATAGAGTTTGATTAGGACTCGGTTTTGAGCAGGACTCAGTTTTGGAGTTGGTTTTAGTTTCTGTTTAGGAGTCCGATTTGGAGTCTGTTTCGTTTTTTTCTTGCCTAGATTAGAGCTTTGTTTTGCATATAAATAGAGAGCACAGGTGCGGCTAATAGCAGCGCAGCACAGCAAGAATACATTGTGTTCTTTATCTATTTCTGCTGCCTCAATTCCGTGGGAGTTCATGAGCTTGAGCATCGTGATCTTCCTTCGCCAACATTGAGCTAGGCAACACAATCTTCACGCGCGCAGTTCGCTTGGAGCACAGGGCAGGCAGCTCGCTGTCCATCGATCGTGATGGCATATGTTGTCTCTATTTATGATTTACCTCTCTCTAAGAATAACAATTAATTTGGGAACTTTGACGAACATATTGCTTCTGAAAAATAAAATATAAATATTTATAAACCAAAACCAACTCTTCCAAATGATGTATATTTTGGATTGAAAGGATTATATAAATTCTTGTGACCACTAAATTTATGACAATAGGCACCATCAAATTCCTTCGAATAAAGCATCTAAAATATCTAGATATTTCTAGGAAACTATCTGGATTTAAGATCATGTTCATGGGATATCTAGAACCGTTAATTATCCACATCTTTCATGTAGTTAAATCATCCAATATTCCATCTAGTAATTTTAATCTACAAATTAATATACGGTACTAGAAGATGATAAATTTACCAGATAGCCGGATTACAAAATTCATAGCTTAAAATCCATGTATCTGATCAACATAAATAAATATTGTACAGAAAACTATTGAATTTCTCTATAATTATCTACAAGATGACATTTTTAAATTACTCTTATACAGTACCCAAAATTACAGAAGAACAATATAGCAAATTAGCCGATATACTAGTCTTTTCCCTAATGAATACTTTTTACTTCCTCTCAACTCTGATATCTAATTAAATTAACAAACATAGAGAAAACTACAATAATCAGAATTTTACATTTCGCAACATTGGTTAGAAATTGGAACAAGTGAAGTACCAGTGTGAATATAGTTTTATTTTCTGATCTCGTTTTGCATGACAGCAATCCTGAATTCACATATGCAGCAATTTTGATAACTTGGTGAATTGTTGTATGTACTATTAATTTGCTGCAGTTTTTTTGTAACACAGATAATTAGTAGTTAACTGCAAAACCTTGTTCGTGTTAGTAAAGATTTGGTGTGGAATTTCAGTCACTTGAAATATTGCTTCTAAACAAGAAATATTTATTTTTCTTCAACAATAAAACAAGAAATATCTGACAAACTAATGTCAGCCGTCCTGCCTTTGACAACATCGGGCCCTTCCATCCCGCGCGCTCCGGTTCCATGCAGCTAGGAGCAGCAAAGATTGATTCTTGCCCTGCCTGACTCAATACCCCCGAATGAATTCAAGAGTTACATTGCCAAGACAGCTTGTTTGGGGTTTTTTGTGTTGGCGCGTTGATAGTTTTGGCAGATTTCATTGGCGTGATTGGTTCTGGTACTGGAATTATGCCTGTTGTGTCTGCTGCATATCCAGACTTTGAGGGGAGAGCTAGTGATCGAGGTCGGTGTCTTCGGCTTCTGATCGATTGCATTCTCCTGAACAAAGAAAGAAAGCCTGGAACGTAATACTGGTCTCACTAGGCGGCTGCTAGGTGCAGGCCAACATCGATATCGAGTAGCAGGCTATTAGCTAAGGTAGACGACCATCAAAGGCGTACGTCCATACGCACGTCTGTTGGTGTAATCTGTTGTTTCCGGATAGAGTTTGATTAGGACTCGGTTTTGAGCAGGACTCAGTTTTGGAGTTGGTTTTAGTTTCTGTTTAGGAGTCCGATTTGGAGTCTGTTTCGTTTTTTTCTTGCCTAGATTAGAGCTTTGTTTTGCATATAAATAGAGAGCACAGGTGCGGCTAATAGCAGCGCAGCACAGCAAGAATACATTGTGTTCTTTATCTATTTCTGCTGCCTCAATTCCGTGGGAGTTCGTGAGCTTGAGCATCGTGATCTTCCTTCGCCAACAATGAGCTAGGCAACACAATCTTCACGCGCGCAGTTCGCTTGGAGCACAGGGCAGGCAGCTCGCTGTCCATCGATCGTGATGGCATATGTTGTCTCTATTTATGATTTACCTCTCTCTAAGAATAACAATTAATTTGGGAACTTTGACGAACATATTGCTTCTGAAAAATAAAATATAAATATTTATAAACCAAAACCAACTCTTCCAAATGATGTATATTTTGGATTGAAAGGATTATATAAATTCTTGTGACCACTAAATTTATGACAATAGGCACCATCAAATTCCTTCGAATAAAGCATCTAAAATATCTAGATATTTCTAGGAAACTATCTGGATTTAAGATCATGTTCATGGGATATCTAGAACCGTTAATTATCCACATCTTTCATGTAGTTAAATCATCCAATATTCCATCCAGTAATTTTAATCTACAAATTAATATACGGTACTAGAAGATGATAAATTTACCAGATAGCCGGATTACAAAATTCATAGCTTAAAATCCATGTATCTGATCAACATAAATAAATATTGTACAGAAAACTATTGAATTTCTCTATAATTATCTACAAGATGACATTTTTAAATTACTCTTATACAGTACCCAAAATTACAGAAGAACAATATAGCAAATTAGCCGATATACTAGTCTTTTCCCTAATGAATACTTTTTACTTCCTCTCAACTCTGATATCTAATTAAATTAACAAACATAGAGAAAACTACAATAATCAGAATTTTACATTTCGCAACATTGGTTAGAAATTGGAACAAGTGAAGTACCAGTGTGAATATAGTTTTATTTTCTGATCTCGTTTTGCATGACAGCAATCCTGAATTCACATATGCAGCAATTTTGATAACTTGGTGAATTGTTGTATGTACTATTAATTTGCTGCAGTTTTTTTGTAACACAGATAATTAGTAGTTCACTGCAAAACCTTGTTCGTGTTAGTAAAGATTTGGTGTGGAATTTCAGTCACTTGAAATATTGCTTCTAAACAAGAAATATTTATTTTTCTTCAACAATAAAACAAGAAATATCTGACAAACTAATGTCAGCCGTCCTGCCTTTGACAACATCGGGCCCTTCCATCCCGCGCGCTCCGGTTCCATGCAGCTAGGAGCAGCAAAGATTGATTCTTGCCCTGCCTGACTCAATACCCCCGAATGAATTCAAGAGTTACATTGCCAAGACAGCTTGTTTGGGGTTTTTTTTGTGTTGGCGCGTTGATAGTTTTGGCAGATTTCATTGGCGTGATTGGTTCTGGTACTGGAATTATGCCTGTTGTGTCTGCTGCATATCCAGACTTTGAGGGGAGAGCTAGTGATCGAGGTCGGTGTCTTCGGCTTCTGATCGATTGCATTCTCCTGAACAAAGAAAGAAAGCCTGGAACGTAATACTGGTCTCACTAGGCGGCTGCTAGGTGCAGGCCAACATCGATATCGAGTAGCAGGCTATTAGCTAAGGTAGACGACCATCAAAGGCGTACGTCCATACGCACGTCTGTTGGTGTAATCTGTTGTTTCCGGATAGAGTTTGATTAGGACTCGGTTTTGAGCAGGACTCAGTTTTGGAGTTGGTTTTAGTTTCTGTTTAGGAGTCCGATTTGGAGTCTGTTTCGTTTTTTTCTTGCCTAGATTAGAGCTTTGTTTTGCATATAAATAGAGAGCACAGGTGCGGCTAATAGCAGCGCAGCACAGCAAGAATACATTGTGTTCTTTATCTATTTCTGCTGCCTCAATTCCGTGGGAGTTCGTGAGCTTGAGCATCGTGATCTTCCTTCGCCAACAATGAGCTAGGCAACACAATCTTCACGCGCGCAGTTCGCTTGGAGCACAGGGCAGGCAGCTCGCTGTCCATCGATCGTGATGGCATATGTTGTCTCTATTTATGATTTACCTCTCTCTAAGAATAACAATTAATTTGGGAACTTTGACGAACATATTGCTTCTGAAAAATAAAATATAAATATTTATAAACCAAAACCAACTCTTCCAAATGATGTATATTTTGGATTGAAAGGATTATATAAATTCTTGTGACCACTAAATTTATGACAATAGGCACCATCAAATTCCTTCGAATAAAGCATCTAAAATATCTAGATATTTCTAGGAAACTATCTGGATTTAAGATCATGTTCATGGGATATCTAGAACCGTTAATTATCCACATCTTTCATGTAGTTAAATCATCCAATATTCCATCCAGTAATTTTAATCTACAAATTAATATACGGTACTAGAAGATGATAAATTTACCAGATAGCCGGATTACAAAATTCATAGCTTAAAATCCATGTATCTGATCAACATAAATAAATATTGTACAGAAAACTATTGAATTTCTCTATAATTATCTACAAGATGACATTTTTAAATTACTCTTATACAGTACCCAAAATTACAGAAGAACAATATAGCAAATTAGCCGATATACTAGTCTTTTCCCTAATGAATACTTTTTACTTCCTCTCAACTCTGATATCTAATTAAATTAACAAACATAGAGAAAACTACAATAATCAGAATTTTACATTTCGCAACATTGGTTAGAAATTGGAACAAGTGAAGTACCAGTGTGAATATAGTTTTATTTTCTGATCTCGTTTTGCATGACAGCAATCCTGAATTCACATATGCAGCAATTTTGATAACTTGGTGAATTGTTGTATGTACTATTAATTTGCTGCAGTTTTTTTGTAACACAGATAATTAGTAGTTCACTGCAAAACCTTGTTCGTGTTAGTAAAGATTTGGTGTGGAATTTCAGTCACTTGAAATATTGCTTCTAAACAAGAAATATTTATTTTTCTTCAACAATAAAACAAGAAATATCTGACAAACTAATGTCAGCCGTCCTGCCTTTGACAACATCGGGCCCTTCCATCCCGCGCGCTCCGGTTCCATGCAGCTAGGAGCAGCAAAGATTGATTCTTGCCCTGCCTGACTCAATACCCCCGAATGAATTCAAGAGTTACATTGCCAAGACAGCTTGTTTGGGGTTTTTTTTGTGTTGGCGCGTTGATAGTTTTGGCAGATTTCATTGGCGTGATTGGTTCTGGTACTGGAATTATGCCTGTTGTGTCTGCTGCATATCCAGACTTTGAGGGGAGAGCTAGTGATCGAGGTCGGTGTCTTCGGCTTCTGATCGATTGCATTCTCCTGAACAAAGAAAGAAAGCCTGGAACGTAATACTGGTCTCACTAGGCGGCTGCTAGGTGCAGGCCAACATCGATATCGAGTAGCAGGCTATTAGCTAAGGTAGACGACCATCAAAGGCGTACGTCCATACGCACGTCTGTTGGTGTAATCTGTTGTTTCCGGATAGAGTTTGATTAGGACTCGATTTTGAGCAGGACTCAGTTTTGGAGTTGGTTTTAGTTTCTGTTTAGGAGTCCGATTTGGAGTCTGTTTCGTTTTTTCTTGCCTAGATTAGAGCTTTGTTTTGCATATAAATAGAGAGCACAGGTGCGGCTAATAGCAGCGCAGCACAGCAAGAATACATTGTGTTCTTTATCTATTTCTGCTGCCTCAATTCTGTGGGAGTTCGTGAGCTTGAGCATCGTGATCTTCCTTCGCCAACATTGAGCTAGGCAACACAATCTTCACGCGCGCAATTCGCTTGGAGCACAGGGCAGGCAGCTCGCTGTCCATCGATCGTGATGGCATATGTTGTCTCTATTTATGATTTACCTCTCTCTAAGAATAACAATTAATATGGGAACTTTGACGAACATATTGCTTCTGAAAAATAAAATATAAATATTTATAAACCAAAACCAACTCTTCCAAATGATGTATATTTTGGATTGAAAGGATTATATAAATTCTTGTGACCACTAAATTTATGACAATAGGCACCATCAAATTCCTTCGAATAAAGCATCTAAAATATCTAGATATTTCTAGGAAACTATCTGGATTTAAGATCATGTTCATGGGATATCTAGAACCGTTAATTATCCACATCTTTCATGTAGTTAAATCATCCAATATTCCATCCAGTAATTTTAATCTACAAATTAATATACGGTACTAGAAGATGATAAATTTACCAGATAGCCGGATTACAAAATTCATAGCTTAAAATCCATGTATCTGATCAACAAAAATAAATATTGTACAGAAAACTATTGAATTTCTCTATAATTATCTACAAGATGACATTTTTAAATTACTCTTATACAGTACCCAAAATTACAGAAGAACAATATAGCAAATTAGCCGATATACTAGTCTTTTCCCTAATGAATACTTTTTACTTCCTCTCAACTCTGATATCTAATTAAATTAACAAACATAGAGAAAACTACAATAATCAGAATTTTACATTTCGCAACATTGGTTAGAAATTGGAACAAGTGAAGTACCAGTGTGAATATAGTTTTATTTTCTGATCTCGTTTTGCATGACAGCAATCCTGAATTCACATATGCAGCAATTTTGATAACTTGGTGAATTGTTGTATGTACTATTAATTTGCTGCAGTTTTTTTGTAACACAGATAATTAGTAGTTCACTGCAAAACCTTGTTCGTGTTAGTAAAGATTTGGTGTGGAATTTCAGTCACTTGAAATATTGCTTCTAAACAAGAAATATTTATTTTTCTTCAACAATAAAACAAGAAATATCTGACAAACTAATGTCAGCCGTCCTGCCTTTGACAACATCGGGCCCTTCCATCCCGCGCGCTCCGGTTCCATGCAGCTAGGAGCAGCAAAGATTGATTCTTGCCCTGCCTGACTCAATACCCCCGAATGAATTCAAGAGTTACATTGCCAAGACAGCTTGTTTGGGGTTTTTTTTTGTGTTGGCGCGTTGATAGTTTTGGCAGATTTCATTGGCGTGATTGGTTCTGGTACTGGAATTATGCCTGTTGTGTCTGCTGCATATCCAGACTTTGAGGGGAGAGCTAGTGATCGAGGTCGGTGTCTTCGGCTTCTGATCGATTGCATTCTCCTGAACAAAGAAAGAAAGCCTGGAACGTAATACTGGTCTCACTAGGCGGCTGCTAGGTGCAGGCCAACATCGATATCGAGTAGCAGGCTATTAGCTAAGGTAGACGACCATCAAAGGCGTACGTCCATACGCACGTCTGTTGGTGTAATCTGTTGTTTCCGGATAGAGTTTGATTAGGACTCGATTTTGAGCAGGACTCAGTTTTGGAGTTGGTTTTAGTTTCTGTTTAGGAGTCCGATTTGGAGTCTGTTTCGTTTTTTCTTGCCTAGATTAGAGCTTTGTTTTGCATATAAATAGAGAGCACAGGTGCGGCTAATAGCAGCGCAGCACAGCAAGAATACATTGTGTTCTTTATCTATTTCTGCTGCCTCAATTCTGTGGGAGTTCGTGAGCTTGAGCATCGTGATCTTCCTTCGCCAACATTGAGCTAGGCAACACAATCTTCACGCGCGCAATTCGCTTGGAGCACAGGGCAGGCAGCTCGCTGTCCATCGATCGTGATGGCATATGTTGTCTCTATTTATGATTTACCTCTCTCTAAGAATAACAATTAATATGGGAACTTTGACGAACATATTGCTTCTGAAAAATAAAATATAAATATTTATAAACCAAAACCAACTCTTCCAAATGATGTATATTTTGGATTGAAAGGATTATATAAATTCTTGTGACCACTAAATTTATGACAATAGGCACCATCAAATTCCTTCGAATAAAGCATCTAAAATATCTAGATATTTCTAGGAAACTATCTGGATTTAAGATCATATTCATGGGATATCTAGAACCCTTAATTATCCACATCTTTCATGTAGGTAAATCATCCAATATTCCATCCAGTAATTTTAATCTACAAATTAATATATGGTACTAGAAGATGATAAATTTACCAGATAGCCGGATTACAAAATTCATAGCTTAAAATCTATGTATCTGATCAACATAAATAAATATTGTACAGAAAACTATTGAATTTCTCTATAGTTATTTACAAGATGATATTTTTAAATTACTCTTATACAGTACCTAAAATTACAGGAGAACAATATAGCAGATTAGCGTGAAGCTGGCAGAGGCGAGAGAGCGCGCGAAGGCGCGAGAAGCAGTAGAGAAGGTTGGCGGTGGCAAAGAAAGATCAGCGGCGGTGAAAATATCGGACAGTGAACAGTGTTTGCGCGTTTTCTCTGCCGTTGAAGCGATGCAAGGCTGAATTGAGGGCGTGGATGAGTGGTCTAGGTAAGGATTAGGGCTAGAAATCAAATGAAATCCAAACTCAAAAGAAAATCAAATTTGTTTTCAAATTTTGGTTTGTTTTACTTTAGTCCAAATGCATGTCCGAGCTCGGGTTTGTTTCTAACAAATTGTGCTCCCTCCCGACTCCGAGTCGGATCGGTGGTGCTTTCGCTGCTGACTCTGTATAAGGCTTTCGCTCCGAGTCGCAATTCGCTTGCAACACAGTGTTGGAATTAAGCCTGAAGCTTACTGGTTACGAACGGTAGTACCGGCCGAGTTTTTTGCGGTAGTACCGGTCCGGCGCTCTGTTTCCGCGACGGACTGTTTTTTTCCGTTTCTAATCTCCGATTCTGATTCGTTTCCGTGTATGAAAAGGAGTAGGTCTTTTGTAATAGTTTTGAGATCCTATATAATAAAGGCCCTGTTTGGATACGCTTAAAATCCGATTCTGGTAGAATTAAGCGAGAATCCCACCCAAACGCTTTGATTATTTTTTGATTCTTTCAACCGCCGCGGTGGGAAAGATCGGCATTTGCACTGAGAATCCAAAATCCTGTACCGCGAGCCCGAGGAGCCGTTTCTTCCACCGCGACGATTCTTCAGACTGCAGATTCTTCAGACCGCGACTTATCAGAAAATCCTGATCAAATTAAAATCGATTCTCAGATAAGCGTATCCAAACAGGGCCAAAGAGAAACCTGAAAAGGTGGAGTGTGGTTCGCCCCACCAAATTAGAGTATTTCATCTCTGATTGAAGCGTGCGCGGTTCATCTGTTCTGTCCGCGAGTTCATCGATTTTGCCTCGGTTTCGTGATTTCGCCGAGCAGATTGGAGCTTCGTGACATTGGTAGACATTGGTCTGAAAGGTCCTTGCTCACACACAGGGCAGGTGGCTCGCTGTTCATCGATCGTGATGGCCCGTGGTGGCTTCCGTGCGTTGCAATTGTTCCGGCCGCTGGCCGCGCTGTGCCGTTCCGCGAGCGCGTGCTGTACACGGGGATGTCCGTGTCCGTCTTCCTGGTGTGCAGCCACCTCCCGCTATACGGCGTCCGCTACTCTGCCGCCGGTGCCGACCCGTTCCACCTGGTGCGCTCCATTCTCGCGTCCAACCGCGGCACCTTGATGGAGCTCGGCGTCGCCCCCGTCGTCAGGCGGGGATGGTCATGCAGCTCCTTACCGGCTCCGGGCTGCTCCGCGCTGACAGCAACCTGGATGGGTTGATGCAGTGTATCTTATGCGGTCCCACGTGTCAGCATCTCAGGTTTGGTAGACTGTATCCGCTCATACAGGCAACCAAACAGCATCTCAGTTTTTTTGCATCTGCTCATGCAACCTCACCAAACATTTCTTTTTCTGAAATACGATTCCACTCAGTTTGCATCCACTCAGTGAGGATATACCTACAACTTCTATCCACGAACCAAACACACCCCAAATCCACCCCGCCCGCTTCCCCGAATACTAAGCCGGCAGCACCACACCTCCCCGCCGTTGGCCCTTGTATTTTCCGGCGACGCTCCGGCTTCAGCCGGCCCACTGCGCTGTCAAACACCAGTCTGCGTCCCCGACGAACCTCCGTTTCCGCCTTCTCCCCTGTTCGTCGCTACCAAACACTCGCAAAAGAAGAAAAGGACCCACTTCGCCCGCGCCGCCGCCATCCGGACTTGTGCTGATCTCTTTTGTTGGTAAGGAAGCCCTGCTTTGCCTGGATTATTGTTCGTTTTGCTAATAGCACCAAGTTTGTATTCACAAATATTTTGGGGCATCAACTGAACCCCCCATGCTCCGCGTTAAGTTCGCCCCTGGTTAGGTTTGCTGTGATATCGCTCGCAAACAAGGACATCAACTATGTGACGCTGGCTTCCGAATTGCCCACAAAGCATTAAATCAATTTCGATTTAAAATTCGGATTTCAAATCTGTTAGTTTCGATACTGTAAAGACAGTCTAGCAATGTTGATGATTATCTATATCTTCACCAAAAGAGATAAATAAAGCAAAAAAAATATACTTGCAAATCTACACATTTAAAGCAACAACACTGGAATAACAATATTTGGTTGCTCTTCTGAACATGTATACAAGGTCTGCTGCTATTTTAAAGGTGCCGCTCAAGGAGCTGTGATTTCAACATGCCCACAATGTATTTGTGGTGACTTTGTTTTTTCGGTTTAATGAACACAATGCCAATTTCACTGTTGCCACCGTCCGGTTTTGGTCTGGAATAGGACGATCTTTTTCGTTTTCTTCTGGTAATCGGTCAAGGACCAGCTCGTGCCCACTGGCAAGAACCACTCCGGTACCATAAACCAAGCCTTCATTGGATACATTTCCTGATTATACTAGTAAAGGCTGTCGTGCAACGGCCCTATCCCCACTTCTAGTGTGGCATAAAAACTGGAATTTTTCGGTCACAGGTCGTCATAAGCCATTGCAGTTTTCTAAGTTAGCTGGGGAGTAAGGATAATGCTAAGGTATTTGTGCGCATGCGCTTTGCTTCTTCTAAAAGTGGTTGGCCAATGGAATAAAGTTCATATCAACTACTTATGTGCTGCATCTGCATATATGTAACTATATATTTCTTGATTTTCTGTCAGGACTAATCTGGATTAGCTATCAGATAATGGCAGATGAGTCCAGGTTGCTTAAATTCATCTGTACATTCCTGCGATTCTTGCCAGATGTGCAGCGTGCCAACCAGCTGATTCCTTCCCATCAAAAGGTGATATACACGGCCATTTCACTTTTCATCTTCTTGGCTGGCAGCCAGCTTCCGCTGTATGGGATCCAACCAGCTACCGGGGCTGATCCATTATACTGGGTGCATCTGGTTTCGGCATCAAACCGTGATACTCTCATGACGCTTGGGATCACCCCCATTGTGGTACCTGAGATTATGATGCAGCTCTTGGTGGGGTCAAAGATTATTAATGTGGACAACAGTGTGCCTGAGGCTCGTATGCTTTTGTAAGTGCTAATTCTGCTCAACTCCAATTAATCCAATTGGAACTTATGGAATGATGGAGTGGTTATATTCATACTGCTATGCTTTGATCTATTCTAAGGCATGATATAAATAAATATTAAATACCCGTTTGAATAATGTGGACAAGTAGACATAAGACATCCCATTATGCTTTTTTGTTTCTAGCAAAGTTAAAATAGAAGCACCGCCATCTTCCTGGACATGAAAGGAAGGTAGCACATATGCCATAATTTGCTAGATCAGTACCTTTGTGCTGAGAGTCTTTGGATACCAACCCCTGGAACAGATTTTTTAAATGCTAAGTCATCTTTTAAATGCTAAGGCAGTGTACACTGTGCTTCCTTTGGTTGGTGCAATTTTGTTGTTCATTGAAAATTACAAGGTGCTTGCTTTTTATTCTAAATTTTATTTATGGCATTCAGGAATGGGGCACAAAAGTTGCTGGGGATATTGACTACCATTGTCGCGGCTATTCTCTATGTGCTAGAGTCTGGCACTGCAGGCAAACTTGTCACTGGCAATTCAGTTCTAGTCATGCTTCAGATTTTCTTCTCCGGTATCGTTGTCATTTATCTCGATGACGTCCTAAAAAAGGGATATGGATTGTTATCTAGTATCTCTTTGTTCACTGCCACTAATATTTGGTAAGTGTTTGAAACTAAGGCATCATAATTGAGTTGGTTTGTGCCAAGTTGACACTTATCTCTCTATCTCTTTTTTTACAGTGCAAGTGTTTTGTGGAAGGCCTTTAGCCCCAATTATGTTATATATCATGAAAAAGGTTCTCAATTTGAGGGAGCTGTTATTGCCTGGGTCCATCTTCTGATTACCAGAACGGATAAACTGTATGCAATGCATGAAGCCTTTTACCGAGATAACCTCCCGAATGTTATCGACTTGCTAGCTACTTGCTTCTTTTTCGTAATTGCCATATTCTTCCAAGGTTTCTCTGTCGTGTTGCCAGTGAGGACACATGATCTTCCTGGGGTTCAAGTCAACTGCCCAATCAAGCTCTCCAGTATCTCATATGGGCCTGTCATTTTGCAATGTGCACTGATGTCATATCTGTATGTCATCTCAGAGGTACCTGTCTGCATTATAATCAGTTATTATGTCGGACTGATACTATTGAGGCTTCCTGTGTAAACATGCCATCTTGTTTTTTTTTTTTTTTGGGTTACAGCTCCTCTACATGAACTACGATGACAATAAATTAGTGAATCTGCTCGGCAAGTGGAAAGGATATAAGCACTTTGGACAATCTATTCCAGTTGGTGGGATTGTGTACTACCTAACAGCACCACCAACGTGAGTGCATATGTGGAACTTATATTATCCATGTTTGTGATTTCAATTGAAATTATAACTTGATTCCAAAATGCTGCCTTTAGTTTCGCCTTATGCTTCCCTTTTGTTTTCCACTGCAGCTTGGCTGATCTGCAGAGAGACCCGCTCCATGCATTTCTCTATGTTGTCTTCGTCCTTAGCACATGTTCTCTTCTCTCAGTGACCTGGTTTCGAGTTTGTGTAACTTCAAAAAGATTTTTGGCCGGGTTGGTTAGGGCAAATGTATGGAACTGTGTGCAGCATTCTCTATTTACTCTTTTCCCTACTTACCATGTTCATATCTTTACGTCATTATTGATTCCATGCAGGAGCAGCGAAGATTGATGCTTGCCCAGTCTGACTCAATACCCCCGAATGAATTCGAGAGTTACATTGCCAAGACAGCTTGTTTGGGGGGTTTTTGTGTTGGTGCGTTGATAGTTTTGGCAGATTTGATTGGCGTGATTGGTTCTGGTAATGGAATTATGCTTGCTGTGTCAGCTGTATATCCATACTTTGAGGGGAGAGCTAGCGAAGTCGGTGTCTTTGGCTTCTGATGGATTGCATTCTCCTGAACAAAGAAAGAAAGCCTGGAACTTTAATTTAATAGCTTCTTTTATTATTTGATATTTATTAAGTTTCATAGGTTAGGCGAGACCTATGGATAGATGGGAGAGTTAATCCGGGATACTGGGTATTATTTATCGGGTGTTAAAACTTAGTAATTTTAGGATGTGGGTTTCACATATGATGTATATACTTTTAACTGGTCGAATTAACTTGATATATCGAGATGCAATATTATGTGAGATCTGCAATTGCTAATTAATTGAACGATTAATTCAATAACTTAATTAGAGTATGGAGTTGATTGTTTTAATCCAACTGTTATTATGAACAAAGATGATTGTTTTGATGATTAACAAATTTATTATTAATGATCAATGGTCCGCATTTTATTGGACAAGGAGTTAAATATTTTAACTAGGTTCTTTTGTAAGATTGCACTGAATTATCGGTGTATTAATTATTCTCAATTATCATTGGTGAATTTAAAACCTGAGATAATGTTCGGATGATTATTAATTAGGCATGTTTGTGTTTTACCATAACACTTTAATGAAAGTTGTTTTGGCATGAAATGATGCCATTTTATGCACCTTTTAGTAATGTTTGGATTTGAGATACGTATTAGTGGTGTATAAATCATTTTTTAGAGTCATCCGATTAGCGATGGGATTGGAGATAAAGATTAATGATGCCCAAATTATTTTGAGAATATTTGAATCAAAACAATGTGATTCTTGATTTAAATCTCAGCATTTATAGATAAATTTTAGAGACTTAAAGTTAGATGATCCACCTCAATTATTTAAGCGTTATTTTAAAAGAGACCTCAAGACTTTTGATATAAGCAACCATTACTTATTATTCCATGTGGCACAATTTTGTTACACCAATTATCTTTAATTTGCATTGATAATTCAGATCAGGGGATAAGGATATGATAGGATCCATGATTAATATTCGAGTTTCTAGAGCAGAACTTGAGAGCATTTAAAAATTATCTTTGAATAGCTTTGAAATATATTTCATGGTAATATGCAAATTGAAATTCTTGCTTTAATTATTCTCACAATAATTAACTTTTATTTATTGTTGACATGAATTTAAACAAGATTAAATTTCTAATAAACTTACTTTGCACAAAAATTTATTCTAATTTCATAATTAGATTTATTCTTCTTATTATTTTTATAACAATATGCTTTATCAACTTCTTACTTGAATATTCTTTAGACATGGAGTTAAAAGGGAACACATGCTAAATGGTTACTGGAATTAGCTGTGCATTGAAGGCGGTTCGGCGCTGGGAGCTTGCCAAGAAGACAACGGCGCGTGGCACGGCTGGGATTGTTCGGGAGGGCAAAGTGCGGCGGTCAAGGGAGGAGGTGATGGCGACCTCGAGCTGCGGGTTGCGGCGGTCAAGAGTAACTAGCGTGTCAGGTCGGTCGGGAGACGTGTTTTTCTCGTCCTATATATATACCCTAGTAGCATATAGGAAGTGAAGACGCTCTATTATAATATCTTCTTATTATATTGATTTGATTCTAAGCGTCCTAGTTTTATTTTCGTAAGAATTTTTCACGTGAACTTTTATATCTCACATATTTGAAGATCCGATCAAAAAAACATCGTTGAAGCCCCGTCAAGTCGCATCTCTTCCGCCGAATCCGAGGCGCATCGCGTACTGTCTCCGAGTCAGTGTCGACTTCGTTTCTGAGCCGGAGTCCAGCTGTGCAATAAAAGCCGAGCGCCTGCCTCGGTTTTTCTCGTGGGCGACAGGAGAAAAGAAGCGACAGCAGCAGAGCCGCGCAAGAGAAAACGCAGCGATCGCAAGCCAAGACGGCGGCAGCAAATCATCGGCACGTGAAACCGACAGCACAGGCACGGGACCTGAGGCTTCCGTGCGCTGCAACTGTTCATCGATCGTGATGGCCCGTGGTGGCTTCCGTGCGTTGCAACTGTTCCGGCCGCTGGCCGCGCTGTTGCCGTCGGTGCGGCGCGCGGAGAGGGCGGCGCCGTTCCGCGAGCGCGTGCTGTACACGGGGATGTCCGTGTCCGTCTTCCTGGTGTGCAGCCACCTCCCGCTCTACGGCGTCCGCTACTCCGCCGCCGGAGCCGGTGCCGACCCGTTCCACCTGGTGCGCTCCATCCTCGCGTCCAACCGCGGCACCTTGATGGAGCTCGGCGTCGCCCCCGTCGTCACGGCGGGGATGGTCATGCAGCTCCTTACCGGCTCCGGGCTGCTCCGCGCTGACAGCAACGTCCGCGAGGACCGTGAGCTATTGGACACGGCGCACAAGGTCCTCGGGGCGGTGATCGCGCTCGGGGAGGCCACGGCGTACGTTTTGCTGGGCATGTACGGGAGCGTCGCGCAGCTGGGCATGCCCAACGCCGTGCTCATCATCCTCCAGCTCTTCTCCGCCAGCCTTCTCGTCGTCTTCCTCGACGACCTCTTCCAGAAGGGGTTCGGCCTGCAGGGGACGTCCGCCATCTCTTTGCTCGCCGCCACAAACACTTGCGAGAAGATAGCGTGGCAGACGTTCAGCCCCGTGACCCTGGACACAGGACGAGGCGCCGAGTTTGAGGGGCTTGCGCTCGCCGTGGTGCATCACGTGGTCGCCCGACCAGACAAGGCCCGGGCGCTCGTCCAGACCCTGTTCCGCCGCCACCTCCCGAACGTGATCAACCTGCTGGCGACGTGCATGGTCTTCCTCGTCGCCGTCTTCCTCGAGGGGCTCCGCGTGGTCTTGCCTCTGCGCTCGAGGGACACGCGAGGGCGCCAGTCCACCTTCCCGATCAAGCTCCTCTACACCTCCACCATGCCCATCGTGCTGCACTCCGCCGCCGTCTCGAGCCTCTACCTGCTCTCGCAGCAGCTCTACTATAGTCGCTACGGCGGGAGCCTGCTCGTCCGTCTGCTCGGCAGCTGGAAGGAAACCGCCAGCTACGGCGCCGCCATCCCGGTTGGCGGCCTCTCCCACTACGCCACTCCGCCGTCGAGCCTGCTCCATGCTGCCGCCGACCCGCTCCATGCGCTCTTGTACGCCGCCTTGCTGCTCACCTCGTGCGCGCTCCTGTCCCGGGCTTGGTCCGAGGTATCTGGGTCGTCGGCTAGGGACGTTGCCAGGCGGCTCAGGGACCAACGCCTTTTCATACCTGGTGTCCGTGAGGACCGGCTTCACACGCAACTCAACCGTTATATCCCGACGGCCGCTGCTCTCGGCGGCCTCTGCATCGGCGCGCTCACCATCCTCGCCGACATGACCGGTGCCATTGGCTCCGCTACCGGAATCCTGGCTGCCGCCACCGTCGTCTACAACCTCGTCGACACCTTCCAGGAGGAGCGCAGATAATAATCAACCTAGCTTGCTACGTATACCTAGGTCAATTTGTTAAACAGTTCTTCTTTCTTTCTTTTCTTAAGTTGTTTAATTAGCATTCAGATTAGATCAGGGATGAGGGGACATATATATATATATATATAGATATATGAAAAATACCTTTTATGGTGTCCAGGTTCTATGATTGAGATTTTTTATCCATGATTGATTCAGCGTGCTAAATCAATGACTTACTTTCTAAATTGATGTTTTTTCATATTAATGAATGTTAACGGATTTATCTAATATATTATGTATCATTACACTTACACGCATTTTAAAAAAAAATCCAAAGACGTGAGCCCATGCATCTTGGCGCATGCATGCTTTCAGAAAATGACGTGAACGTTAACACAAGAAAATGCGGTGTATCACCGCGAGCCTACTTCCATCAACTCACGTACCCCCGTGTGCCATCGCTCTGCGGTCTGAACTCGGTCACCTCAGACGTAGAGCGTGCAACAACGCCTCAATTTCTTCGTGCTAGCTCTTCCAATTAACAACACTAGTAGTGTGCCCGTGCTAACGTTACGGTAAAATACAAAACAATATAAAATTTGTAAAAAATAAAACGAACAAGCAAGTCGTAGCACGCGCTCGTTGTGATCCATGAAATCGAGGTTCCACTTCGTGACGCGCTGCATGGCGGCATAGCCTCCCGTCGCGAACGCTCGGAGCAGGTTGAGCGTCGTCACCGACTGCGCGTACGCCCGGATCATCCTCTGCGGGTCCGGCACGCGGCTCTTCTCGTCGAACGCGTCGTCGTTCACGTTGTCACCCCTATAACTCGGCAGCTTAACCCCGTCCCTTTCCTCGAATGAGTCGGACCTCGGCTTGGCGAACTGGCCAGCCATCCTCGAGCTATCTGATACCAAAAAAAGTGAAAGCAAAGATCCAAGAGGAATCAAAAAGCTCTCCAGTAGATTAATATCTACTCATCCAGTACTATCCACTTTCAAATAATAGCCTTTGTTTGAAGTACAAAAGAAAAAGATTCTTACTGGGACTTTTCCGTAAGTATCAAGTGCAGACCAGCTATTTGTTTCTACATCAATAAGCCAAACTGCATGCAGAAATTCAGCGCTATTATTTGCGATAAGTTCTGGTTCTTATAAAACTGAAAGGAGGTAACTCCAAAAAAAACAGAGAATGTTAAAAAATATCGAGTGGTATAAAGAGACAATCTTTTGGTATCGCAGGGAAAATGAAACTTGTGATGAAGAATATGTTATTCAGTAGAAGTTCGATACATGGTGAATCGATGTTGCACAACATAAGGAAATGAAAAAAACTCGACACTTATAACAATACCCAAGTCAATTTGAACAGTCTTTAAATGCATAGGCCTACAAAGAATAATTGGGAACCATTCCTGTTGTTAGCATTTTTTAAAAAATCTGAAATTTTGCCAGGAACATATCAAATGATATGGAATAAGAAATAATTGGGGAATATTTTGCCAATAGAAACAACGAGTTGTATCTTGATTTGGTATATTGATTTACCTGAATCTCCACCTGCCAGTCAAAACAAGCACACAAACAACTCATCAGCTAGACACAGGGTAATAACTCAAACAAACCATAGTTGCCAAATGATGTGGTTAGCAGTATTGAATTAGGCGACAGCAGTAAACCTAGCTTATAGTGAACAATTCAAGATAGTTAGAATTTACAAAGCCTACAAAACCACCACCTAACATGATTATTCACCATTCTAGAGCTACCGGATGGCTACATGAAGACTATACGAATGTGTATTCGGATCGATTGCCGCCTGATGGCTGCAACTGATGACAAGACATGATCACATTGCCTTAAAAGAAAGAATTCTAAAGAAACGGACCTGCTGTGTGGTGGACTGATGGCTGCAACTGATGACAAGACATGATCACATTGCCTTAAAAGAAAGAATTCTAAAGAAATGGACCTGCTGTGTGGTGGACTTGAGGGGCTCCCTATACCTTGCACCCAAAAGGCAGAACTTTTTCTTTCGGTAGATACTTCAACCATGTTCTTCGACTCAGTATCGGGAGCTAGGCCAGATTTCTCATCACCACCAAAGTATGTGGCATAAATTCTATCAGTAGGTAATTTGTACACCTGCATATCCAAAACAGCAATCAGTAGGTAATAAGAAGGTGGCTGACATTTCCGTAAACCAGTGGGCAATTTGTACACCTACAAATAATAAGAAGGTGGCTGACATTTCCGTAAACCAGTGGGTAATTTGTATGCCTACAATTTTTTACATCATTTTTCTTATTTTTGTTTATTCAGATGTATTATGTACAAAGCCCTACACAATAAAACACAGCATAGAGATCGTCTCGGACCAGAACAAGATTCCAATGAACACATTTTACTTACTTACTAAATTGTACTTTCAACTAAAATGTATTATATTCAAATAAAATGGATTATATCAATTGGATGTGCGATTTTGTTTCCACGATCAGCATGTAAACATCAGCACTGCTGTTTCTTTCAAATATGTTTCTTCCTCAAATCTTTGCACATAGCGCCTTTTATCTTTCAAGTTTAAAATGAAGGCCATTTTTTCCAGATGGTTCACTAAGAATCCAATACATCGGCAAACAGTTCACCTTTACAGGAGTATAGGCAGATTCCATGAAGACAAAATTAGAAAAAACTACATATTTTTCAGGCAGAAGCTTCCTAGGAGAAACTCACCCAAGAAACTGAAGTAATAACACATAAGACGACAACTTTTCTTCCTAAATTGCTGGTAGTTACACAAATTCATCTCTAAATAATCAAATCTTGCATCAAGAAAAATCCAAACTGGCACACAAATCAAAACCTTTCCCATGCTAAATCTCATAAACCACCAGCACACATCTTTCATCAAAAACTACAAATCACCGGATAAATCACAACCTGTAGTCATCATTCCCTGCTAAATTTATATTCCATCGTCCCAAAAACCCAATCCTTCACCATTAAACCCCCAAATCGATGCAAAAGCCCCAATCCCCCCAAACCGCAGGCGCTACCTTGTCGGCTGCTGGCTTCCCCTCCGTCGCCGCGGGGTCCTCGCCCGAGAGGAGCTTCGCGATGGTCAGGGCCGACTCCTTCTGCGGCGATCCGGCAGGGGGCTCCGCCATAGCCGCCGCCGCCGGGAAGAGTTAACGAAGAACAAAACCAAGAGAAAACCGCAGAAATGAAAATTTTGATTAAACATCCCTTAGTAAAGCAACAAAATTGGTGATATCATTGTTGCCACAAATTGTCCTCACTTATTCTTATTATACTGCATTGCACTAAACAAAGCAAAAGGTAAAATCAGTAGGTTTGACAAAGAATGCAGTTGGTCACCAACATAATTGTCATATAAAGATGATTTTTCAAAAGTCCTTGACTCCTTGAGCATGCAACTAAACAATACTTGCATGATTTGATTTTAGACTATTTCTGTTTTAGAAAACTGCTTATGGATAGGTTCTTATCACCTAGTATTTAAAAAATAATTTATAATGATGTAAATTAAATCCAGGCAAACATCACCGTAACAAGAGGAGCTCAAAATACTTTATGTTGCTGCCAGTTATTTAGATGCGTGTGGATTTTTCAGATAACCATGTAGCTTCAATTCATTCCAAGACAAGATTTGTAGCACATCAAGAAATAAAATAGCAGACACATGTATGTATGGGAATTCATTGGGGAAAATCAGATTGGGAAATGTTTACAGAAAGAAAAAAATACATGAACTAAAGATGGAGGGAGGCAGATCGGAAAGCATCAGTTCTGAAGCACACATTTCGTATTAGCATCCTTCCATGTAACCGAATGAATTGTTTGCACGAAACTCAGCGCCACTGAAGCACGTCCATACCAGATTACTGCCCCTGCCCAAGCACCATTCCTATTTAGATCAATGCCAAACCAAAATAAAAAAATCAAACGAACAAATCAAATCATCAAAAAGTTCACCTGGCAAATCAAAGATTGGAGCCAAAATGAATTGGTTGTGCAGTAGATCTGCATTGGTGGAGAAGAAACAGAACATACAAACATGGGGAAAACATAGTGCAACAAATGGGGAGATAATGATAGAAATAAAAGGTGAGAGAGGAGGAGGCACACTCACCACGCAAAAGTTGGCCTTATTGGCGATGGAGGCTGCTTAGGTCCGCAACAAAGAGGGAATGACCAGGTTGTGGACGGCCGGCGACGACCTCGAGGACATCTGCAGGGGACACATGAAGTCCGATCTGGAGGCTGGAGTGGCACATGAAGTTCTCCAGCCGGATCTGGCGGCGGCGCGTGGGGATTTGGTAGGCGAGATTATTGGGCAACAGCGATGGTAAGCACGGTGGCCGGCGAGGTTGGCGGCTTGGGTGCGGCACGGCACGGGCAGTTGGAGTGAGAAGAGGATTTCGCGGCGGCGGTGAGGAGGAAGACGCGTCGTGGCCGGGCTGGATCTGCCAGTCGGGGTGGTAGGCGAGACGAATGGGCAACGGCGACGGCAAGCGCAGCGACGACTGGTGAGGTTGGCGGCGGGCGCTTGTGTGTGGCGGGCGGCCTTGCCTCCGCGTCCAGGAGAAGATGGCAGTGTTGGAGACGGGGAGGCGGCTGTGGACGTCGAAGAGGAGGAGGCGCGCGAGGGTTTGGGGCGGAGGAGGCGGGCGAGGGGATGGGGAGAGGCGGCGGGCGCGCGAGGGAGGAGGCGGAGCTTTGCTTGCGGGGCGCCTCGTGTTGAAGCCTCGCGTTGAAGCCTACGTTCCATCCAGGCCGCACGATTGGGTTGAAGCCAGGGAGAGTTTTTTTTAGCCCTTGATTTTAATGAAGACAATTTGCTGGGTGCATTTTTGTGGGTGCACGAAGGTTAGTGCTCTCAGCGGGGGACGTATTCTTGGATGGACTGAGTGTAATTTCAATTGGTCAATTATAGTAGAGATGCATGCCAAAAAATCTAGAGGAGGCCATCCATAGAGAGAGATCAGCAAACTTGGAATTTGACCTCTAAACTTACAAATGATGGATTAGAGAGGACAAAACTAGTGATTTTGTAGCTTAATGTGTAGTATAAACTACTAGCTTCTTTACTATAGAATGATGCCAGAACTGCAACATGCAATGACTAGTTGGCCTCCTGTCATCAAGACATCTTGCGTAATCAACATGTGAGTACCCCGTGACCTTCAAAATGGCCATGAGCCCCGTTGCGCTGCCGCCGGAAGACGGCGTCACCGTGCCCCTGACTGATGGGCCGGAAGCCCATATGGCCTGCTAGCGCTCAGCCCACTTGGACACCGTGGCCCATGAACGCGATGATCTTTGTTGCCATAATGAGATTACAACTTGCTCTAACGAGCGATTACGGGTATGCTACTTGTACTAATGCGGAATGATCTTGCCTCTATTTTGACTCTATCTCTCTTTTGTTTCTACGGGCCGGGCTTAAGTAGAGCCGAAAGATGCAGTTGTCTTGCATGGACAGATGCCTTGTCGATTGTGCATTAAAGCTTACATAGCATACCACGAGGACTAGCTCCCTAACCGTAATTCACTGTGAAGCATCACACAAACCTCGGTACATGGTGCAAAGCAATATGGAGCCCCAACTGTATTGTGGCACCTCGTTGGACCAAGCGTCCGTCAATGCCTCGGCAAGATGGATGTAGCTAAGGTACATCCATTCTCTCTGAGTCATAGGAAACAAGACTCATTCAAATAAAAAGAACAGGTACACAAGGTAGTGTACCCACACTACCTCTTGAGTCACGTGCATGGGGCAGATCATGTATTGTTGTAGACACGAATGTGGTACACCTGATATGTTTTCTGGAATTAGGTCACCGAACCTATTAGCCATATGTACTTTTCAATCTACTCGCTTGGGAGGTGGCACTACTGCGGGACCCCGCATCGATAGACCTATAAGCATAGCGATGTCCTGCAAGGTAACGGTCATCTCCCCCACTAGAAGTGGAAGGTGTGAGTCTTCGGTCTTCAATAATCCATGAGCGTGGATAGTAGCTCCGCGTTGAACTGAAACGCGTGCAGTAAGTCCAGCATGCAAGCAATGGGTAGGGATCCGGTGTCCTGTAATAGTGGGACGTACATCTGGCCCAGAGTCGAGCACTATTGGGCACCTTGGGACGAAACTCGGAGGGCCGACGCCAGACGACCACGCCAGGCATCAGTGTCGCCCATCACAGCGTGGGTCGAGCAGCTCATACGCAATACCATCTAACAGTTGCTATTGTACGTCAAGCGGATTTATCTTGTGGTTATTGCATCATGTTTTCATATTGTTAGGTACAAATTCAATATTTTGTCAAGCACAAGCACTTTATTTTGAGCACATAAAATATTTTACAATAAACTATCAAACCATAATTTACGCACTTCAAAGTATCACATATGAAAATTAATTTTAATTTATTCCGTCAAAAAGTCTATGTACTTGCAACTAATAAAGTAAAAATAGTTTGTGTACTTCAAAATTAATTTTAACACCCTACACATTACGTAATAATTTTTCTAACACACTAATTGTAACAATTTTGTTGGCAAGCAAATAAATTTAGATATACATTACGTTTCTTGTGTGACCATCCCAACCTCTTAAACATGTCTTCTATTTTTCGAATGCCAACTGAATCCAAAATAAACATCTAACTGCCATTTGTTGCCAACTAATATAAAGTTAGTGGAACGTCAACTATAAGCTACCATCTGGCTGATTGTAGCATTTTTGTATGCATGCAAGTACATTTAGCTATACATAAGCAATGTCAAGCATGTTTTTTGCATGACTAATAGGTAATTAATGACACTAACAATTGCATGTCGTCTAAGCAAAGTAAGGCCACAGACCAAGTACAGTAGGCTGACTAGTACTTTTCTATACTAACAAGCTATCATTTAGCTAATTACATATTAATTGTATTGCTAAAACTATGATTACATGCAGATAAAAATTATCTTTTCATGATACTCACAAACTAATCTATAACTTTTGTAACTACACAAACTTCAAACTCTAAACCAAAACCATGCAAACTTCATGGTACTCCTTCCTCCTTTCTCTAAACCAAAAACCCGTTACCGTAAAATAAACCGTATACTATAAACTACAAATCATAAGTGAAAAAAACTGAGCCAATAACAGCATGGTGAAGCCGCCGTCTTCACGTTCGAGGTTGGCAGCAGGGCGGTCACATCACATCACCATGAACCCAAATCCATCGAAACAACACAATGCAAGCAATAGTAGTTCAGACTTCAGAGTACAGTACACAGCAAATCACACAAAAGCACAGAAGCACTACTCATAGATTAATAGATAGGTCTTGATCACACACAAACAGCATTAAGTCGGTCTTGATCATGCCATCGGATCACAACACAGGTGAACGCAACAACTACGATAGGCCGGCACCATCTGATGATAATATAGTAAGTAATCTTTCAACACAAGCAAAAGCATGCGGTAGTAGTAGAAATGGTCGGCGGCGAGGTTCGTCACATGAAGGTCCAGTTGACGAGCATGAAGGCGAGGCAGTGCGGGGCGTCGCTGTCGCTCAGCACCTTCCAGGCCACCGCCTGATCGTACGATGCCTGCCGCCCCATGCTTGTCTTGCAGACTCCTCCCGGGAGGTGCGCGAAACCCTGGGAGAGAGGATGAGGTTTCAGTCTGAATGTTCATGCAATGCACTTAGTGGACCGCAGTTCAACAGGGAAGCAGTAGATGCAGACATGCAGTGCTAGTTACCTGCTGCATGATCTTAGGGAACTCCGAGCACAACGCCTTCCGGCCCTCGTCGTCCAGGATCATCTCGAGCGAGATGTCCTGCAGGTTGATCAGCGTGGTCTCCAGGATGTCGAGGCCGGCTTTATTCGCAAAGGTGAACATAGGAGCAGGCTATGATTGGCCAATAGCCAAAATTCTCATCAATAGGTGGTTCCAGCACAGGCAATGCGACGAAACAACGGCGTAAACTGCGCGGCACTGACCTTCAGAGAACAGCAGAGTATTGCATCACTGTGTTTCCACAGGAGCTTCAGGGGAGAATCAGCGTCCTCAGTGTCCGACCAACGGATCTCTCCACCGGTGTGAACCCTGAAAGTTTCACCAGTGTTAACTACTTCAGAAACAGTACTGAATCAAGTGAGGTTCCAAGATAGGCAATAGAGAATATATGATTCCAGGATAGGCAATTTAGGTGGCTCCATGAAGACGGAACAAAAGATTGCCAAGTTAAGAAGTAGGGTTTTACCTATAGCTCCTGCCAATCCAGCTAGCAAGTGTAAGTGCCTCAGGAGAGCCGGGAGGTTGTTTCAGTTCGATCTGTGAGCCCAGGCAAGGAGCTATCGCCATGGCCACCCTCTGCACAGATGCCATCACAGCTCTGACATACTGCCTGGCCATTGCTGCCACGCTGTCACGAAGATGGTTCTCAAACGAGAACTGGAAGGCAATGGTCAGAACTGATCTCATGTTGCACACGCCGGACAGATCACTTGAAGCACGTGAAGCTCCACCTGATCCAACCTCAAGGGCGGATGCAAGGTCAAGTGTGCGTGTGGCAGATGGCACATCCTGCAGTTGAGTGCATAATGGAAAATTAGTGTGACAACATGGACAAGACAAGACTTCAGTAGTAACTCTACGGATATACTAACCGTCTTAGCATCCAGTGGTATCACGCGGAAGCCTGAGGGTAGCAGCGGTGCATCATCAGCAAAAGATTCATCAATAGGTGCAAAGACTAGCTGTGCGCATGCACCTGCAGCATTCTCATCAACCCCACTGCAAAGCTGCAGTAGCAAGTAACAGCACACCATCAGGAGGACGCAACAAATAGCGCAGCCTAAAGCAATAAACTGAAAAAACATCATACCTGCAGAAGGTACATATCCCGCGATAGAAGCACCTCATCATGGCTAAAACCCTGTCCTTCGAGCCTGATAACCTCCAAGAACTACAGTTCAAAACATTTAGCTTGATGCACTAACATTGGCCACTCATTATAATAAGGTAATTACAAGGACTAAATTAATCTATTACCTCTTCATGCTCCAAGGTATGAGCAAGGGGTAGTATAACCTGACTGCCCATAAACCCACTAGCCCTTAAACCTGGAACTGCATATGGGCTGGCCCTCAAAGAAGCAGCAGAATAAGCATCAACACCAGGATCAGCCCATTCGGAGCGGTGCTCCCTCAGAAATCGCACAAGTAGAGCAGGTGGGACATTCTACATTTTCCAAAAAGTACACTTGGTTAAGCTTAACTTTATGAAAGGAAGACTAATTTTGGTCAAGCAAAACAAACATGAAGATTATCTATTTAGTAGAGTAACAACGAACTAAATGAAGTATAAATAAAAAACCTGCAGTAGCATTGATGCCTTTGCACACAAGATGCCACCCCCGATAGCAGAAAAGAGCGGAGAGGGGCTGACATGGGATCCAACAAGCTTGTTTGGAGATGAGTTTACTGAAATTGTAATATCCTCAGCACCATCACTGCTCAACAAAGACCAACCATCATCTGGAAATCCACTCACAGCATCATTGAAGCCTCTGCAAATTAGAGTCTCGAGTTAGAGGTGTGGTAGACACATGCATGCAATCTTATTGTAAGGCAAATGGATATAAGAGCAAAGGGTCATTCAATAGTTACAGACCTGCTGAGCCTTTGACTGAAGGTTCTAAGAACCGCAGGCTGGCGCCCAACACCATAGGGGATTTCACCACTTGATTCATGCGCAATTTGCCTAATGTGTTGCAATGCCTATACACAAATAACAATTACATGTCAGTGGTGCAGCAGTAAAATTATGAATTCAGGATTAGCACAAAAGCCCAACAAGTGATTGGCAACAATGAAATGGAAGAGCAGACATACTGCAATAGTCATCTTCTGCGCAAGGATCTTCGGAGATTCATAAAGTGGTCTAAGGACCTCAGGCACACTCCAAGCCTATAGAAGCATATGATTAATAAGATGTATAAATCGCGAAATGAGTCAAATGTAACACTCATTAATACGAAAGCATTGTTGCTGCTTACATCCAAATCAACATGATCCACAATGTGAATCATGGAGCCACCTCCCTCACATGGTCGAATCAGATAACCACTAGGAAGCACCTCTGCTCTGATAAAATTCGGAGTGGTAGGCCCTGATGGGCCGCCAGTGGACTGAGTCAATGACCTTTCACAGATCTACAGAACAAGAACAATGTCACATTATCACCAACACTGCGGGCAAATGGAACTCGCAGTGATAGGGGAAAAAAAGGCAGCCAAGCAACATTTAATACAATAGTGATTACACTACAGTATAAAGCCACAATGATACAGTCTGCCCAAACAGATTGAACCAGATCAGAAAATGACAAGAGTATAACAAAAATGACAGCAGGAATTTTTTGGTAAACTGACAGCAGGCAATTGAAGACTTAAGTAATACCACAAGACTGCCATCTTCAAGGCCACTGGTGTAACGGAGTGTCCAAAAGTCGCGTGGTGCCGCCAAAGTTGTCGGTGCATAAGTCTAAGGAATTAAAAGGGCAATGATCATCATCAACACCAATACAGCAACTAGTACAGAAACAAGCACGCGGAAACTGTGACTTATGAGAAGATGTGTACCTGCATGTAGATCAGCTCAATAGTTCCACCATTACCCGTAGGGATAACATGGAGGCTATCAACGCACCGGCAGTCGCGATACCAAGATGGGCGATCCTTGAGGATCTCCGCAACCTAAAAGGAAGCTCATTAGGGGGTGGGGATGTCTCTTGTCCGCAGAAGGGAAACATAAAGCAATGCCAATGAGCAACATTTTTACCTTTGTGGGCTCAAGGCTCACAAGGCCGCAAGCTCGTGCTGCTACGCCACTACAATTGTGCGAAACAGCGATGATTCCAATGGAATCCGGACCAGGCTGCAATCAAATTTCCCATTTGAAGCGGTTAATAAGAACAAGCAAAAAAATGAACTCATAGTACTATCTTGTACAACGAATGCATTACCTTCATCCCAACCATTTGCACCCATTCGACAGCAGTTCCCGTCGCCTTGGACAGGAACTCTGCCAAGGTCTCCTCAGCAATTGCGAGCAGACTGTACGAAAAAGAGCATCTCAGCAAACTTACATAGATCAAACCTAGCATTAACCTAAGAAATGAGACTAGGTATTGCAATTACCCAGCTGGGTTGTTCGCATCCCTTTGCGGATGCGGTGCTGCTGGGTTTTGCTGATGATGGTGCTGACCACTCGTCACCACAGACTCACAGCTTGTGTCTGTGGTGGCCACAGAAGGCTGCAGAATTTCAAACTAATGTTACCTCAAGCGAAACAAGGTAGTATAATAACCTTTGAATCAACATCGCAAAAACTTTAATTTATGAAGTCATTTCTAGTACACAAGCCCATAGAACATTGGAAAGGGCAGGGGGCTCACATTGTGGAGTTGATTCCGCATGGAGCCATTCTCGTAGACGAGACGGGACACCTGCTTCTGTAGCCGGTCATTCTCCTCCATCAACAGCTTGTTCATCGCAGTCAGCTTCCGGTTCACGGTTTGCAGGCGGGAGGACTCCTTGCGCTGCTTCTCCCGGCATCTACCAATCACAAGAAACACACACACTTTAGTGGCAAGCGCACCTAAATATACTACTAAAAAAGATAGTAGCATCTAACGCAATATTCCCTTGCTGTTACAGATTAGCACAGACCAAATGTGCACAAAGGGAGTTAGGCAAAGGCATTTCAGCAAATATTCTATTATGGCATAAAAGGAGGGGTCATCAAACAGGAACAAGGAAAAAGTGGAACAGAAGAGACAAATGGGTAATACTATGTTATACCAAGATATGTTTGTGAATCATTGCCTAATTGAAAGTGATGTTTGTGCATCTGTGAAGTCCAGTCTAAATCTGAACATCCTCCCCTGGGTAAAAGATTCTTGATTATATTTCACCTTCATGAGTACAGTATGATACTAATAACCAAACTTGCTCAAGAAGTGTTCTCCTATTCTTCCAGAGTGGTACCACCCATAACAAAACTATTGCCCCACTTGCAATCCACTGAAAAAGAAAGCGAGATAGTAACCAAAGAAGTGATGTTTTGGGGGGGCGGGGCGGGGCCAAAGCACAGTAAACAAGAACACCACCAGACAGTGGTGAGAAGATGGGCTAGCACAGGAAACAAAAAAAACCCAAGGCAATTTTGTTCGAGCCAATCATTGCCACCACAAACAGCATCACATTTGCGAGTAACACAGCCCAAAGATTTCCATCTAAATGTTCCTTGGAGGATGCAGGATGTTTGACCACTCCCACCGCCACAAAAATTCACAAGGAAACCACCGCAACATGCTTGCTTTCGCTCCCTAACCACCCCACAATCGGCAACAAAATATGGGGAAGAACAGCGGAGGTACAGAAACCCAAATAATTGTGCAAGGTTTTTTTTTGTCAAAATCTAGACAAAATTACAATGAAATGAACTTAAATGAAGATCAAATTCAAGAAAGCATACAAAGGTGCCTCATTTAGCCTAGCCATTTCCGTAAAATAAACTACACAATGCAAAACACATCCTTTGAGAGCAAATCCAATAAACAGAGCCTCCTTACCTCCAATCCAACCCATTAGAACTCCTCAAACAGGCAAAGTTCCAAACTTTACCAGGAAAAAACACCACAAAAACCGCACATTTTCACAACCCAACCTAAATAAACTGTCCAAGCACTACACAAAACACTAAATCTCCCGCAGCAAAACCGCTTAAAGGCGGCTCCTTTCCACAAAGAAAACGCACGAAAAACACAGAAACATTTAGTAACCTTCAAGAACCCAGCGAACCAGTCGGAGAGGCGTCTCCTTTCCAGCATTCCCGGCAAGAACCCACCAGAACAAGACCACCCGAGCAACCCACGTCGGGGAGAGGGAGAGGGGCGCTAACCTGCGGTTCTGGAACCAGACCTTGATCTGCTTGGGCTCGATGTTGCTGAGGATGGGGCACTCCCTGATGAGCTGCTGCCGGCGCAGCGAGCTGGGCTTGGGGCACTCGGTGTACACGCGCTCCAGCACTTCCACCTGCTCCGGCGTGTACCGCACGTACTTGCCCGTGTCCACCTGCGGCGCCGCCCCCGGGGAGAGCTTCTCCTTGCTCCCCACCGCCGCCATCCCGGCGCCGCCTGTGCTGTCGATCGCTGCTAACCGAGGAAGAGAAGGAGTACGAGGGAGAGGAGGTGCTGGAGCCACGGCCAAGGACTCCGGCGCGTCATGGCCTGCGGGTCGAGGCGCCGCCGCGAGCTCCCGTGGTTGCCATGGCGTTTGCTCGGGTTCTTGGAGTGGTTGGTGGTTGTGGTGGTGTTTGTGACCGGCAGTGGCACAGGGGAGGAGAGGATGGCAAAGCTGTATGGGCTGGTTTTAATAGTCACTAGCTAGCAAGGAATTGTATAGCTCCGGTCATCACATGAAGACTCTCTCTCTCTTCTTTTCTTTTTCGAGAGAAGGAGATTTCTCTCTCCCCATTTGAGTGTTCAGTTATTCACATGAGAATGAGACATCCTTTTCTGAATTTCTTCTTTTTCTCTAGAGAGCTTCTGAATCTATTTTTTTATGAATGTTTCTAGATTTCTTTGGAACAGGGGCTGTACCAGGTTGTTGTAGAGAGTATATAAGAAGGTGCTGTATGCAAAAAAAAAAAGTGGAGATAATAACATGGCACAGTAGGCTGTGATCAAAATGGTTTAAGTTTCTGTCCTGACTTATTTTTCACTATTTATAAATTTCGTCTTTTCTGAACTTTTGATTTTTTGTTGAGTTTTTTTGCCGGTTCTTTTTTCCGTATGTGTTTATATTATACGTAATGGGCTAACATATTTTCATATTTTTTAATTTTTTTAAATTTAATTATGCTAAATAAATCTCTGTCAGCTATAGTATTTTTCAGCCATAAACCACCAAAAAAAAGCCTAAATAATCACCACAGTTTCTCAGTGTAAAAGTATATATTTCTTGTGGTAATATAATATCAATAGGATGGTTCACAAAAACGAAATTTGCATGTGTCTGAACAGATTTGCACTTGCAATAATACCTTCTCTTTTTTTAGGTTTACAGAGCTGCACTGTCCAACACAGAAAGGTTTTGGTAGAGTTCACAGGATAAGTGGCAGCTTTAAACAGTGTAAAGTTCTCTCAAAGAGAGATTCTTTAGGCGTGGAGGGAAGTTTTTTTTATTTGCCAGTACTTTTTAGAAGTCTGTGTGAGCATCAGTATTTTTTTTAAGTTTTCGATAGGAGCATGTTTCTATTCTTTTCAAGAGTGTGGCTCTTTATATAAAAAAATACTAGTGTTAGTGTGTTACTAGTGTCTCAATGGTGCAGCTGGCCTGCTACTGCCTACTACTGTCTGCTCGGCTCAGCTCAGCCTCGGCACCCAATGCTTCCAAAGTTTTTTTTAGCCATCTTTCTGCTTTCAGAAAAAAATGAAAATGGTAAAAACAGGTAGATTGACAGCTTTAGCACTCGTTTTTCTCATGAAAAGAAAAAAAATCTGGTATAAAGTAGTCAAAATAAAATGTTTGTACAAAGTAGCCTAACTGAAACAATGAGCAAAAACTGAATTTCAGCAGAACGGAGAGACATTGGTCTTTTGTTTTACCCTGGGGACAGAGCCGGCTGTACTACCCCGGTCCGTTAGGGCTATGGACTATCTGACTCACACGAAAAGGGAATTAGTACCTTATTGTTTGTCTAATATGAGTTATAATTGTATATAATGTCATATCAGGTCTAATGCTTTACTCATTTCAGTTTGAACTTCTGACTTTTGATTTATTTTTCACTATTCATAATTTTCATCTTTTTGCTTTTTTTGTTTTTTGAGCTTTTTTGCTGGTTCTTTTTCCGTATTCATTTGCATTGTCTGTGATGGGTTGACCTATTTTTAATATTTTTAAAATTTAGTTGCGCCAAATAAGCCATCATCAGCTACAGTGTAATTTCAACCATAAGCCAGCTTATTTCAACCCAACCGAGCGGCACCTAAATATAGCACTTCTAGGTTAATCCATTTACACGAAGCAAGAATGAAAGTGTAAGTGGTATGCTATACATGTATGGGCCCGTCCCACGGCGGGCTGAGTTTTGAGCAGATTTTGAGTTGGGGAGTTACAGATGATATTAGAGCATCAACCTTCGTTGCACGGGGTGTGTGGGACAGGGCATGGTCATATGGTGTATGCCGTAAGGGCCCAGAGTGGACACACAGCATGGCATATGCATATGGTATCAGAGCATCAATCTTCATCGCATGGTGTGTGGGCATATGGTGCATGGCGCGTATGGGCTCAGAGTGGACACACGGCATGGCATATACACCAACACTAGATGGACGAACGTGCACCGAGGGGTGGTTATGGGCATTTACCGTGTATATGATGTGTTGCTGAGGGCGTCAACCCTTAAGGGGGTAAATGTAATACCCTAGCCTGTCAGTGTGAAGATTCATATGGCCCATATGGAGTGATGGTGAGATTAGCAAGATTCATGTAGCCCATGTGGAGTGGTGGTGGGATTACCCCCATATTACTTGTCTAATGTGAGTTGCAGAGTTGAGTCTAAACGTAACACATTCGAGTTAACCATTATCTGATCCCAGATATATCCTATATCTAGGAGGTTCATCGTTTATGTTGAAGCATTTGCCCCCTAGAAGCTGGAGGTCCATCCGTAATCTGTTAATGTTATTGTTTTATTAAGGGCGACTGTGTTGTATTCTACTATTCTGTGGCTTCTATGAGTTCTTCTATCTATCAATGAGACTAATAGTGAGTATGTCTGCTTGAGGAGAACTTTAACAAGTTCAATTGTTGGTTGTTACTTGTTAACTTGTTGTTGGCTACTTGGCTTGTTGCACTTGCATAGTTGCATTGTTACTTATTAGTTATTAGTCTTGCATAATGTTTATGCATAATTGTTGATTGCACACGTGGATATGCCATTGAAATGTTGAATCTCCGTACTCCATAATACATTTTCACCTCGCTATATCGTTCACAATTCGCATCAACTTTGGTAAATATGATATTTACCAACACCGTATCGAAACAAATTGGGATTTACCAATACCGAGCCATATTTTCAAAAAAATCGTATTTTACCGAAGTAATCATACTGTATATACCATATGTAACGAACCGATTTTTCCGAACAAACCGAATGCACAGACCTACTAATGATACTCTTATAACAAACTAATGATACACTAACGGAACAATGTGTTTTATAGGCATGTAAAGTGGTGGCCACAGAAAATCCAAGGTGTAGCTTGGCTCTTCTGGTCCCAGGGTGCCACTAGCCCGTACATCAGAAGAGAGGTGAGGGCTATGTGGACTCAGGTTGACCGATACGTGAACCATACGATTCGGTTGTGCCGTTAGATCCGAACAGCTACGATTCAGCCGTGTAAGAAGATAGCTTAGCCACGCCACCTTTTAGAGGTGATTCATCCTAAGCAATGACAAATCTTGGCAATGATCTCCTTTGCCCCCTTCCTCTTTACAACCTCCATTGTTCTCTCTTCTTCCTCCCCATTAGCATACCCTTATTAGAATTCCAAATTTGAAGGGCAATGAGACTTCCTTCTTTTCAGCTTATGGTTTATAAATTATACTTTCTTTAAAAAATAAATAGAATGACTTTTTCGTCATCATTTTGAAGCGACTTATCGGGACAGTCTTTTTGAAGCGGCTTATCGATATTCGGTTCATTCGCACAAGCGTTCGCGCTAGGACCAAAAACCATCTGCCGCAGTCGAAAAGAATGCATCATATGTCTATGTCCATGTGTTGATGTGAGTTTGAAATGCATACATGCATGCATAGCATATACCCAGCCTGTCCAGGATCAAGCTCAGTTGATGGGTGCGTTCTTTTTAGCTACAGCTGATGGCTTTTGAGCATAACGTGAGCGCTTGTGCAAACGAACTAAACATTGATAAGCTAATAAATCATTTCAAAAAGGCTATCCTAATAAGCCACTTCGAAACGATGATGGAAAAGCTCATTTGTTTATTCGCGGGAACACATAGGGTGGGTTCAAATGAGCTCATTGCTTTTGGCTTTTGTATTTTGCTACAGTAACTAGCTTTCAAACTGTGCATCTTTTCAAGGCAGAGTCTACAAATCAATTGTAGTAAATACTGTGCCAACTTTATCTGCACCGGTCAAAATCGTATGCGACTGTCTCCCTCTTCGTAATCCCTCTCGTAAATAGCCAAAATTCAAACCCCATAAGCCAAAAAAACACAGCACAAAAGAACCCACTCATAAGCCAAAGGATGAAAAGAACGACCCGATTTAGATTCATCCCAGCACTACAGTGCATTATTGTAGCATGCATGAATGACTGAACACTAGTAGTGTAACACTCCCATTTCTAGAGGCGCTGGAGATCCCCGCAACTGCTCGGGACTATTTAGTTACGGAGTACTGTACATGAGTATTACAGGCATGCCAGATACAGGTTTGTGAACTTTCATGCTCTGACGGATCTAACTCACAAGAAGATGGTACATGGGATGCCCATAATCGAGCATGTGGATCGCATCTGCGATGGTTGTCTAATCGGCAAGCAACATTGAAACTCATTTCTGACCACATGTCTATACCAAGCAGATATGCCCCTCGAATTGTGGCACAGTGACATCCGTGGGCCAATCACTCTGACCACGAATGGAGAAAATCGTTACTTCCTGCTGTTGGTGGATGACTATACAAGGTTTATGTGGCTAGTTTTACTCCGAAGCAAAAATGAAGCATTTGAGGCGTTTAAGAGGATCAAGATTGCAACTAAGATGGAGACAAATCTAAGACTAAAAACTCTGCACACCGATCGCTGTGGTGAGTTTACCTCGAATGAGTTCACGGACTACTATGAGCTGTTAGGAATTAGACGTTATCTAACGGCGCATGTGTTATCTAACAGCGCATTATTCTTCCTAACAAAATGTGTGGTCAGAAGGAGGAACGAAATGATGGTCGATATGGCGAGGAGTCTATTGAAGAGCATGGGAGTCCTAGGTGAATTTTGGGGAGAAGTGGTATCGGCTGCCGTTTATCTCCTAAATCGGGCACCAACGAAGAGTGTCATCGGCAAAACTCTTTACGAAGCCTACTACAACCGCAAACCAAGTGTTCGTCACCTCCACACTTTCGGGTGCGTTGCACACGTGAAGACGACTGCACGACACCTCTCCAAGCTACCAGATCAAAGCAAATCAATGGTGCTCATTGGGTATGATCCAAGGACAAAAGGTTATTGGATTTTTGATCCGGAGACACAACGAGTTGTGGTGACTCGTGATGTAGTGTTTGAGGAGGGGAGGAAGTGGGAGTGGAGCAGAGATCCCATGGCAGAGGTATGGCCGATTAAATACATCTTCATGGTACATTACTCTCCTAACACTGAAGCAAATCCTAATGATCACGTGAGGGCAACCAACACGCCGACCACGGAGGGCGTAGTCGGAGGACCTAACCACGATGCGGTCATAGGTCCTAATGATCATGAGGTGTCATCCGACACACTGACCACATAAGGTGTAGTTGAAGACATGACCACGAAGTGGAAACTCCAGACATGACCATGGCAAGTATGAGCATAGCATCCGGGATGTCTGGCTCATCTACACCATGTACTCCTGTAGCAACAATGAGAGTGTCGGTCTCACTAGGAGCTCCGCTGCGGATGGAGTTCGATGAGAGCTCATCTAAAGAACCACGACAAGAGAGTGACATCAAAAGTCTTTATGATGCTACATCTCTGATAGAGCTGAAAGATTCAAAGTTCTGCTTACTCGGAGAGGAGGAGCCTGTGAACTTTGAAGAAGCCAAGACGAAGCCAGAGTGGAGAGGAGCTATGGAGGAGATGTCATCTATCTAAGAGAATGAAGCATAGCAGCTTGTTCCATTGCTAGATAGCCACAGACCGATCGGATTGAAGTGGGTGTATAAGTTAAAGGACACTTGAGGTGTGATCGTAAAGCACAAGACGAGGCTTGTTGCAAAGGGGTATGTTCAACGATAAGGCGTTGATTTCGATGAAGCCTTTGCCCCTGTTGTGAGGCTAGAGATGGCGTGCATGTTCATTGCGATCACAGCACATGAAGGATGGGAAATTCATCATATGGATATGAAATCAGCATTCCTCAACGGCGACTTAGAAGAATTCTATGTTGTGAAACATCTGGGATTTGAGAAGAAAGAAGAAGAATACAAGGTGTTAAGATTACACAAAGCTCTACATGGTCTGCATTAAGCCTCAAGAGCTTGGAATTTGAAGTTAGACAAGTCTCTGGTGGCACTCGGTTTTAAAAGATGCCTATTAGAGGATACAATGTACAAATGGAGCTAAGCAAACGGGAGTTTGTTGGTTGAAGTTTATGTGGATGATTTGATCATTACTAGAGAGAGTATTGAGGAGATCGATAGCTTCAAGAGCCAGATGAATAAATTATTTAGCATGAGCGACCTTGAATTAGTCAGCTACTACTTGGGCATTGAAGTATGTTAGAGCTCCAAGAAGATTACTCTCAGCTAATCTACATATGCAGCAAAGATGTTGGACAAATACTGCATGAAGGATTGCAATCCAACGCAAATTTTGATGGAACCCCGCCAAAAGTTGAGCAAGGACAACATAAACCCTCCTATGGACAAGGCCCTATACCGAAACATAGTCAGAAGGTTGAGAGACTTGTTACACACATGCCCGGACTTAGCATTCTCGGTTGACATGGTGAGTAGGTACATGGAGAAACCTACCATGGAACATATGGCTGAGGTAAATCACATACTAAAGTATGTGAAAGGAAGTTAGATGCATATCTTCATATTAGGAATAGTTAGATGCATAACTTCGTATTAGGAATAATTAGATACGTATCTTTATATTTAGATAGTATATATATGATATTATCTTTAGTTGATTGGTTGCATTAGATTGTATTAGTTTTCATATTGTCAGGGGCTAACCTCATCTATATAAAGAGAGGAGCCACACTATTCATAATCAAAGCAATGAATAAACAAAGGTTCTCCAAATAAGTCTCAGAGCCTCTCCACCTCATCAGGGAAAAGCTCTGTTGGTGGTTAGATGAGGGCGAGTGCCCTATCCCCGGTCTTCGGATCCGTACCCAATCACCGACCATAATATTTGGTACCAGAGCCACTCACCATGGCTTCTAGTGTTGTACTATCTATCCTGGAATCATTGAAGCATAGCAACAAGGAACTGATGGCTTTACTCGAGAAGGCTATGGAGATAGTGGACAAGCTAAAGGAGCAGGAAGAGGCATCGTGTGCCATTACAATGGTTACACTACCACAACCTTACTAGACACTGACATTGGCACTGGCAACATCACAAATGATGACTCCTTTTCAGGTTTCATCTTTGGTGCCTTTGCCAAGGAGGAAGATTATCGCTACCCAGCGGTGGTCATTTCCATGCGGCCGGCTAACACCGTGCCTCCGCAAGTGTGGAGCACAATGGTTGCCATGTGGGGGTCCGCAACATCGTCGTATCTCTTCCACAATCGTTGCATCCCGAGGCAAGAAGGATGATATTGCTGCCCCGTGATGGGTGTCCATGCCCTCAACATCTCCTATGTCATCAAACCACGCCCAGGTGATACTGTCCATTGGAGCTTCACTGATTTTCTTCCATGCGACACGACATCATCATCGTGCCCTCTTGTCAACATGGGGTTACGAAGGGCTTCAACCATGGCCACCACCTAATAGCTCGAGGGCGAGTTATCTCGCCACGAAGGGTGTAATGTTATGGCCTAAAATCTTGGCGTACGTGCAATAGACGAGTGAATAGTACCGTGGGCATTGTAGCAAATACGAACAGTATCGCACGGGTACTGTAGCAACGCACGAACAATACCTGCGAGTACCGTGGCATGTACAGATTTGGGTGGTTCGCCAGTATACCATGAATTAGGAATATAATAACTAGTTTCCTTATTATTTAGGCTTATTTCCTTGTAGATTATTTATATGTATTAGAGATAAGTTTTATATTATTAGGGACTAGTTTTTTTAATATAGAGATGTGTTTCTTAAATGTAAAGTTTAGCCATCCTTATTAGGGACAGCATTATACCTATTATCATTAAGCAATAAAGCAGTCAAGTTCTAAACTGATTGGTCTCTAGATCAGAGCCTTCGTAAAGAGGCGATCTTAAGGATTCCTGGTCTATCCCCTACCATATCATTTGGCCTATCCCCTAATATTTTTAAGTTTGACCATCAATATATAAAAAATTACTAAGATTTACAATATGCATGGAATTGATATTACTAAATCTATCATGAAATATACTTTTTATGATGCATAATGATAATTATTTAAGCAACATATATTTTTATATAAATTGATAGTCAAAGTTTTAGTTGGAAATCGTGCCAATGTCTGAAAACAACTTATGGGCCGCTCCAACCGGCTGAAAACTTCAGCTTGTAGCCATGGCTTTTAACTTAATGTTGAAATTGCATGGTACTAACTATTAATTTTTATAAGTCATTTAATTAAAGAAAAAGAGAAAGAAAACACTATTATATCGCTCTGGATAATAAAAAGAAAAAAACCAAAATTAGATACCGGTACATTCTAAGTGGCTTCCGACTGATTGACAAAAAATGAAGTGAGAAACTGAAAGAGCGGGGCCATACTGGAATCGGGGAGTAGGTTTGACAATAGTAAAGAGAACAGTGTATACGCTGGGTAGATTAATGTGCAACAGTATGGGAACAGGATGTGTTCAAAGCTCGAGTACGTTAATTGCTCACGAGGAAAAGCAAGGAGAAATTAAGGCTGGTGCTAGTAGCAGTAATAATTTTGACCGTGCATGGCATGGCAAGGCATGGCCTCTACAGCTAGAGCTAGCTATAACAGCACAAGCAGCAGGATTCCAGGAAGCAGCAGCATGCGGGCCACGCGCGTTCTGATCTCTGATACGTACTGCGCGCTAGCTAGCTTGCGGCATCGTAATTTCGCTGCCGCGCTGCGTGACTAGAATTCTCTCGCCGCTAGCTTAGCTTAGCTGCATGCCAATGGCAACGCCGACGCCATGGCAGAGCGTGATCTGGCGAGGATGGCGTCGGAGGCAGCAGTGAGCAAGACACCGTGTGACAGTGTGAGACAGAGCGAGCTCCTATGGCTATGGCTAATGGCTCTGGGTTTCTTCCATCTGCAGCTGCTTGCTTGCAAGCCTGCCTACGCTGCCTGCCTGCCTGCAAAAGGACTAGTAGTATGCATGCATGTATGCTAGTATTGTTGAATGCGCTGCAAACTTCCATCCCTTTTGCCTCCCTTGCCTGCTGCCTGCCTGCAGATAGCCAGCAGATACAGGGTATATAGGCCGGCCGGTGCTGCAGTGCTAGCTACTCAGCTTGCATTGCATGGTCGATGCTAGCTGATCCCATCAGAAATGGCGATGCAAATGCGACATTGCGATGCACCCCGGCCCGTCGATCGATCGTATGTATTGCTTGTGTCCATTCCGTCGGGTTCATTCATAGCGGCTAGCTACAGGCAGGTTCTTCTTGTCCTAGCTAGCTGAGCCCCAGTACAGGTCTCTGTGTGAGACTGGAGTCTGGACATCAACCACGGGCACGGCATGCACGGGCGGGGCGGCTCTACTACACTCTACACGGCTACGGGCCTGTTTGGCTGCGGTTTATGAATTTTAGCTAAAATTTTTACATTTTAACTGTTTACGGTACAGATTATAGAGAGATAAAGGGTATTGATAAACATCATTCGGATGTTTTCTTCCTAACTATCATCCAAATTTATGACCATTGGATTAGAGATCCAATGGCCATGAATTCTCCACCACCCCTTCCAAAAAAAAATCTCACTCTCCTCTAAAAAAATCTCCCCCTCCAAAAAAAAAAGGCCGTTGGATCTCTAATCCAACGGTCTCAAATCTGGATGATAGTTAGGAAGAAAACATCCGTGTGATACCTATACACACCCGAGATAAATACTCACTTGTGATTTTGGCTGGTACAGATGTTGGTCTTTTAACGTGATGATCGTTTAACTTGTAGACATCGTCTAGAGAAAATACTCCATTTGAAAGTTAAATACTATAGCAAAAATTAAAAATTATCAGCTTCGGAGAAAAAGAACATGCCACCTCTTGGCCTTGAGTCCTTGGCGCCCGGTCCTGCGTTTCCAACCAGCCAACGCTACTCGAACCCAGCTGTTTTTATGCAAAATTCATGTGTAAACTCCAGATATATGTACGCCCATTGCTTCGATTTAATTGCTTCTTTTACCTGGGTTTTTAAAAACTCTTTTTCCTAGTTACTATCTGCACGTTGCATCCAGGGTCGACGTACTTGGGGTACCTGTGTTTTGTGCATGAGATGATTCATTTGTCTACATTTGGAAAAATTCTCGCGTTGGCACGGGACTGAGAGAAAATGCATACTAGCTACCATCGCAACCAGGAGCACATCTCTACAGAAACATACTAGTTCTGTAAATTTTTCGAAGGAATTTATTTTTGTTGTATTAATAAATAAATGAGTTGTTTAGAAAGAAAATATTCTAGAAACATATCATGTGCATTGCTTTAGGTCATGTTCTTTTGGGCTACAGCTGATAGCTTTTGTCTGTGTTTTTTAAAACGGCAACGGACAATAAAAATCTTGACACGGATGAGGCACACAGTTTTAAGCTCGAAAACTGTTTATAAAATCTGCTTCAAGAAATTGCTCTATGTATTTTAACTTTCAGATAGGTCAAAAGACAAAAAGGCCACAGAGCCTCAATAAAAGGCAGAGATGTAATAGCTTCTCGTTGGGTTCTTTTGGACAGTTCAATCGGAAAGCAAACGGCCCAGATTGATTGATCGCTACAGTATGTCCACTAGAATAAAATTGCTTCAATTGATGGGATCCCTACGATATATATAGAATTCATGCCACTTTGATGCAGTGAAAGCGCTCCGGCCAGTAATTTTTGCCTTGCACCTGGAAACCGCGGGGTATACCACCTACTAGCCTCATAGGCGCGGCGCCACGCCGCGCCAGCCATCGTGTGTACCGAAGTAAAAGAGGCGATAATCCGTGAGGAGTTTGTAAAAAAAAAATTAAAAAAATCGAGGGCACGCGTGTATTTTCGGAAGAGTCAAAGGTCTTTTTCGTAAAAAACAGAGGGCCTGTACGTAATAAATGAGAAAGGCAAAGGACTTTTTCGTAAAAAACCGAGGCCTATACGTAATAAATGAGGACCCGTACGTAATTTAGAAAACACGGGGCGCTATCCTGCAAAGTGGAGGGGCTTAAAAAAACTGGCAGGGACCTTTTCGCGAGAAAAAATGACCTTTACGTAATTTTCGAAAAACTGGAGGAAACTGCCTCCTCCGGCCGTACAGGAATTGCCCCGCCACGCGCCGGCCGGACACGCGGGCGGGGCGACGTGGCCGAGCGGGGGGTCGCGAATCCCCCCGGCTATATGGCTGTTATTATGCCTACATTGAAGCAAGGCAGGCAGACAATGCGATTCCCATACCTACACCAAGTAAACTACTTATTTCGTCAAAATTTATAAGATGTATTTTCTTTTATTACGTATGTCAAGATGAGAGTAACAATGGTAAAATTACTTTTAATTATTATATCTAAACACTATATTTAATATATACATATAGAGAATAACAAATAAAACTATATATTTATTAGGATATAAAAAATATTACACTAATTCTGTATTGAAACATAAAATATATCTATATTTATAGATAATACTATTAAAAATACGTCACGTAAAATTAGACAGAGGGAGCAATAAACTGGCTGTTTTGACTTGGTTACCGAGGCAAGCAGGCATGGGATGGTTCGCTGTTGTTGTCTTTCCATCGGAGGCAGGAGATCAGCCTGTAATTTTGATTATCCTTTGTGCTAGTACTCTCCCATCTAAACACCCAGAGGTCCATGGCATGGGCTTGCTGTTGACTGTTCCAATGTAGAGTAATGATCCTTGCAAGTTGGTCTCGTTACATCATAATTAGGCTACGCTTAAGCGTGCAGTAGCTGCAGTGCACAGCTGGTAGCCTAGTTAGTACAGTGAGTTGATTCTGAGTAGTTTCAGTTACTAAAGAACAACCGTAGGACAGAGATAGATTTCTCGTCTCTCTAACATGCATCAACCTAAATTTCATTTCATGCTTAATAATCTAATTAAACGCTCCAGATCACTGTCGGAGAACAGAAGCAGTCAAACTAGTACTAGTAGCTGTACTGGTAATATCACTCTCTCTCTCTCTCTCTCTCTGAGATAATACTCTCCTATGCATGTGTTAAACTACTTGTGTTGTGTGTGTGTGTGTGTGCAAGTGGGGGGCAGAAGAGTAAAAGAAAGAGAGGAGAGCAGGGATGGTTGGGGATGTTGTTGCAGTGTGCTATGCCGTGCTGTTCCTCTGCCTCCTCCCTGTCTTGTGTTGGATTCCCTTTGGGAGGAGTGTAGTAGCAGCATGTCGTACTACTGTAGTTCTCTGTAGTGGTATGTGTGTGCGCTGCTGTGGGCACATATACAGTCTACAGAGATACATCGGGCCGCGGGTCGAGAGCAGAATTGTGCGTCGTCGTCAGGCTTTGCTACAGCCACAGGAGTCAGCGCGCAGCGCACGCCGAGACGCAGCAGGCCACATCGCATTCTGCAGCTTTTGCAATTCCTCCCCCCCCCTCCGGTTTTTACCTTGTATAAGCCATGGCTCTATTGAATATCAGAGCGGATTGCTACGCATACATGTATAGTTTTGTTTGTAGCATTCTCTTGAGACATGCGTTCTGCGAGTGGATTAAAGCGTGAGAGGCTTCTCTGTTACTGAATTTTTACGGATATTTTGTTGATAGTGTTAGTATGTGATGTTAATTTTCCCATGGTTTTCAATTCCATTCTTTCCTCTTCATGTGGTAGTGCTGGTCAGAATGTCAGTATGCAGCTCGTGGACCACTTGGCAAGAGGAATATTTGGATATAGGGCATCATGATGCTTTTCTATGGGGTTGTGTTCAATTTCTGCTTGTGTCTGTTCAGTTCTATGATGGATGGTAACAGTAACAACTAACAAATAAGCCAAAATTTATTTTTTTTGAGGATTATAAGCTAAATTTATAACCTCCAAGAGCTGTCCTTCTGAACTTACAATCCAAATCCAGTGTGCATTGCAATTGAGACTAGAATACAAAAAGCTGTATGACAAGTGGCTCTAGTATGCCATCTGGGACCGACAAATTCCTAGATCAAATGAAGAAGAAAAATCAATACTTTTTAGAGCCTCAAGTGCCGAATGGGGCTAATTAGTGGGGCTTCTTGGGATATGATAGTTTTATTAGCACATTGCAATGGAGCACTAAGTGTGCCCTAGCGTTAGGGGCAAAGCATGCATGAGTGAGAAAATGGTCACATAAGGAGTGAGCAAATAAAAGATTTGCATCTTTGCATGGGGCTTTGGCAATGTGCCTTGCAGCCAAAGGGATGCACTAGCTCCACAAATGCAGGCTTTCATTTCATGATCACCAAACGTGCTTCTGAGTATAGAAAGGGAAAAAGATTTCGGCGAGAAAATGCGTGTAAAGTGAAAACAAATTGAGGCGTTAAAAACAAACAGGAGGTCGAAAATGACAGGTTCATCTATGGTTAATGTATTCTTAAATTGATCTGTAGAATGTTGTTCGCCGAAGGGTCGTCAGAGAGTTTTACTCTGAAATTACCTGTTATCCTCAAGATAGCGGATTTTGAACAGTGTGTTTACTCTACTGTAACTGTCACTGTATCTGTAGGTTACTCACCTGTGCAAATTTTTGGCACATCTTAACACAGGCGAGGTAACTGACGCTCCAAGGTCGGTACTAGTGTCTTTCTTGCCAGATACCCTGCAATCTTTGGACATCCAATTCAGATCTGAAATATTTTCTATTTCTACACAAACAAGGAGTATATGCAGTTGCCAGTGTCCATCAGCTCCTGTACCTATCAATCTATAAATTGATTCACAAGTAGGCTTACAATGTTCCATCTTTGGGCACTTACATCAGCACATTAAAAAAAATTCTACAAGATCTATCCTTGCATCAAGGAGGATCTAGGATAAACAACTGAAAGGAAAGTGCTCTCCTAGATCCTCTCCTCATCAGGTTTCCTCACTGAAGAAACTTGTAATCTTCCATCTCTGTACAATGTACACTCACATCTGCAAAAGGTGATGGATGTACATTCAAATGCACCTCCAAAATGTCAAATATTATCTATATACCATGATTTGTTCTTGCCTCAGTACCTCACACAAAAGATTGCTTGGAAGTTGGAACAGAGAAGACCAAGGATGAAATAATTTCAGGGAAAGTGCTATATGCCTTGTTGCTTCAGAATGGCAGGCAGGTAAAAGCTGATGGATGCAAGATCCTGCATTTAAACACCTGGTGCAGTTAATGGCATTACTCATTAGATGTATGGAGCGGATGGACGCAGTTCAAGTGCCTGTGCTGGGTAGAAGTGCTATTATACCATTAGTATATGCACTAATTGTAAGTTGTTTGGTTTCATTGTTTTCAACCAAATCATACACACGGATTACTGAGATTGTTGGGATTGTAGGTGCAATGCAAGAACAAGGCAAGCACACAAGAGAGGGAAAAAAAGGAATGTCGACCTTTATAATCTCATGCATGCAGCAAGAAAAGAACAAGAATAGCAACTACTACCAACCATAACAACACAATTAATGGGTCATGATGGATTTTGGGAGAGGGTGGGGGGTCAATGGGCCTAAAGGATCTGTCTGTCTTACACCAATGTGTTGTGTGCCCCTGCTTGCCTTGTCCCCCTGCCATTACCATCATAAGGGATCATGTCGCTTTTCCCATGCCTCTCCATGGCCATCTCTCTCTGTCCCTGGCCTTGCTTCCTTCCTTGACAACAATTCTATGATAAAATCAAACAAGAGTAGAGGAGAGAGATGCATGGTGTAGTACAACACTACTTTTGGGGGAGGCATGCATGGGGCCTAGCTTTGCAGTGCAAGCAAAGCATGTCAAGGACCCGTTCACTGTTTCCTGGGGAGCTCATGTATCCTTTTCTTTTCTATTTTTTTTCTTTTTAGGGTGTCATCGATTTTAGAGTAGATATATTCTTTTTATTTATGTATATGTGTAAGGTTATCTTTAAATATAGTCTCTTATACTCTTTATATATGTTTTATTGTGCCTCATGAATACGTGATATTCATATAATAACTAGTGCACTAGTTAACTAGTTTTTTTTCGTTGTCGTACCACCACCGCTGCCGTCGTCGAAGGCTGCCGCCTCGGGTCGCCACTATTGCCGCCCGAGGACGCCACAGCCCGACACCACCGCCGCTATCCCCGACCCACCACCTCCGCCAGAGGACGCCATCATCGCCTCCACCCGAGGACGCCGTCGACTCGCCGCTGAGACGTCCGCCAACTGCACTGCCGAGACATCCGGCCACCTCGCACAGGTCTAGCTGTCTCCCGCGCGTCACCGCCTCCCTGTCCGACCGCCCCCATGGCCGCCTTGAGGCCCACTGTTGAGCTTTGTTGACGTCGATTGCGCTGGCAAGCTCCGCCTCCCCGTCCGGCCACCCCTAAGGCTGCCTCGAGGCCTGTCGCGTACTGAATCAATCAATCATTAATTTAGCATACTGAATCAATCATTGATAGAAAATTTCAATTATAAAGCCTGGGCACCATGGTGCCCAGGCTCCATGATTGAAACTTTCCATCTATGATTAAGAATTTTCATTCATGATTGATTCAGCATACTAAATTAATGACTTTCTTTCCAAATCGATGCAATTTTGAATTAATGAATGTCAACGGCTTTGCCTGATATAATATACATCATTGCACTTGCACGCATCTAAAAGCAATCCAAACGCAGGAAGGTTTGGTGCCCAGATACCATGGTGCCCCATTTCAACGTCATATACACACACACATACACCATGCATTGGTCCATTTATATGCAAGTCCTAGTGAGATCAACTTAATTTCCAAAGCAAATGCATGCAAACTTAGGCACAATGCAAGAAAAATAATTAGAATCCAAAACCGCTCTTCATCAATGTGCCTTTTTTTTATCTGAAGAGATGGATCAATCAAGCTGAATATGCATGGGAGCATGATTAAAGATTGACTAAAAATGTGTATGCGTACGTAATTGCATTCAAGGATACATGATTATTGTCGGAAAGTACATACACTACTTATATAGATTCTGCATTGCATATATACATACGTTGTGCTGTTGCCTTCATGCATGCCTCACTCATAATTCTTTTCAGAAGAGGGCAAATTAACCATTCCTCATTCACTTTCCGATTAATTTGCTCCCATGTTCATATATTAATCTCTCTCACACACACCCATATGCATGTTTATGTGTGTGTTTGAGAGATCCATGTGAATGTGAGGTTGCTTTGTTTGTAACTTGTGGGCTAAGGGAGAAGTACGGTGACGTGGCAGTGTGTGTCTTGCCTTTTGGTTGGCACCTGATAATCACATAGTGCTGCCTAAGATAATCACGTGGCTCAGTCATGTCTGCAAAATTTCCAATTGCAAAAGGAAGTATGCATGCAAGCTTTGGTTCAGATTTTCCGAAAAGCTTAGCCTAGGTCCTTTTATGCTTCATATGTATGGTTTTTAAATCTTGTTACTGTAACTAGCTTTCAAACGTACATCTTTTTAAGACGGAGTTTACAAATTGATTAGAGTAAACACTGTACTAACTTTAGCTATACCGGTCAAATTTTATGCAAATGTCTCTCTCTCTTCGTACTCTGTCTTGTGAATAGGCGGAATTCAAAAGTCATAAGTTGTAGCCTAAAAGAACCCACTCTATATACTAGAAGTTAGCTATCCGGCACTAAGCTTTGAACTTTGCACATTTCCTCCTTAATTTCGCAAAAGAAATGGCTTAAATGCTCGAAGCTGCCTGTTTGTGTAGGATGTTTGTTTAAGAGATCCCCCTGGCCCTCAGCGAAGAAAGTAGAAAATTACAGATGAAACCTGAAAGAACCTGGACTCTAACAAACTCTAGGCAATATAATCAACAGTAATAAAGAAATAACAAAAATTATTACAACGCATTTAATTACAAGAATAAATTACAACAATTGGCCCTAGACCTCAATAAAGGAAGTAAAACATTATTACAACCCCTGATCAATTACAAGAATTATACAAATAAAAAAACAAGAGCTGCTTGCTTGTCCCCGTGTATCGCTCGGCATTAGCTCCCAAATCAGCCATCACCCACAGCTGTGCCCTTTTCTTTTGCGATTAGAGAGCGAGAAAATATAAACAATCCATAGAAGAATAAAAAGAATAAAAAAAATCACCATCAGTACCTTCGGACTACTAAAGTCATATAGAGTGATGTTCATCGAGGTTTCCAGACCGTCCCGAGCTGGTTAACACTTCTCACCATAAGTGGGCTTTATCATCCGACTTTTAGAAATCTAGCGCTCATATTTTTTACCAACTTATCTCAGCCTCATAAAATCCCATAATAATGCACAACCCACAGTTCAGACTTTTGGTCCATAAAATCTACAATGTTTCAAGACTCAATTATGGATAGAGTAAGGGCAAAATAGTCATGAGCAGTGCAAGAGAGAGAGAGAGGAGATAGTCGAATGCCTCCCATTCTTAAGCTCCCATCCCATTCTACCTCTGCCCATAGCATTCCAAAACAGCCGAGAGCCCACAGCATTCCAAAACCAAGAGCGCTAAACCCAACCAGAGAGCAACCCAGCTCCCTCACAGCAAGCCAACTGTAACGCCCCCGTTTCCAGGGGCGCGTACGGACACGGCATTCCGCAACTATTCACGCATGAACGGTTATGGAACGTCGCGCAAGAGTATACCATTGCATGCTTACAACAAAAGTCCAGCATATATTTTACATAAGGATTAACATCCATTTTCTACAGCGGGGCGTGCAAGCCCAAAGTATACTTACATCACAAAAACTCCAGAATCCGCTTGAGCGCGGCCAAGACCTAAAGCCACGAGTCCTCGACGACAAAGCAATCTTCAGGGCGTCCTTGACGGAGAAACCTTCACCTTTGTCTTGATCCTCTAAAGAGTGGATTAAGCAAGCCGTGAGCCAAACAACCGGCTCAGCAAGTCCCAAAAGGGACCCTAACTTATTACATGCACGGAACATCAAAGGAAGGGAGTAATACTGGTTTTATTAACCTTTGGTGGATGCAGTTTTATTTGCAATCATTTTGAGAAAATGGACCCAAAACTACTTCTCAAGAACTCAGGGGTTTTTCATCAAGAGTTACTTAACCAACTAATCAAATTAAAACCATTTACAAAACTACTTAAGCTTTGCTGCTGGAATCACCCAAGTGACACAGCTCCAATGACCGGGAGCACGGCGTATTCGAATACCATTTATTTGACTCTGCAGAGTTTGCTCAGCTTTACCCACACGATCCCTTAACTCCCGCGACAGAGTTAAGAAAGCCAGGTCGTTTCACTGCTCAACTCTTTATATAGGCTCTACCCGGTAGAATTCACTCGGGTCTGGATCCCACACACACACACACACACACCCACACAAGAGAAAACAGTGTCCGCTTCGAGTGAACTCTACCGTTGTTAGGCACCCATGGCGCGGCTCACCTAACCTCACTGCTAAACCTCCTGTAGAGTTTCAATCGAGTTGAGCAGCTACTAGACAAGTGTTGACAAGTCAACTCCTGTGGTTGAGCGATTACTGTGACATTTGCTCAGCGTAAGGGTTTCAGTCCTTATATTTTTACATGGTCCGCAACCTCGCCAGGCCCGCGACCCAACCTAAGGTAAGCAGTGGGCGTAGACCGTCTCGCGGTTTCCCACTCACCCTTACCCTACTCCAAACCTAGGGTAAAAGATTGGCGAGGACCGCCTTGCGGTTTCCACTCCCCCTTACCCTACCTTGTGCACGCCGGCACTTCTCCGCTCTAAGATACGGTGTCCCATACCACCCTACCTTAGAGTCGGGTTTTCCAAATTCTATTGGCCCCACAGCCACAACCTTATTAGTGTAACACTTTGCATGATAATAATATCCTACAATTATCTAGATTAACCGATAATTATTTCTAGGGTTACAAAGGCATGGCAACAAATTTAACATGGCATTTATCGGTGGTGGGGTTTAACTACATTACATGTCATTCTAAACATTTTATTTTATTTTCGAACTAACATTTCGGAACTAGCTCAATGCAAATAACATATTAACATAATTAAACATCATGGGTTGCAACATGATCAAAGGATTTGAGACTTGCCGGCAATTTGGACGAACTCGGCTAGCCTGAACGTAGAAGCACCGGGGTCCTGAGTCTGCTCCTGGGCTTCCAGAATCTCCGACACTAGCGCAAACAATTAAAATAAGTAAATCCGGCTTGCAACTAAACAAGCGAGGAAAAATAATCTAATTAAAAAGAAATAAAATGCATAAACACTCCAAATGGATTTTTAGGAATTTATTTGGGGAGAATCTGTGGAAATGGAGTTCACCAGAGGGTCTGGAATAATATTTGGCGCAAAGTGGTGAAATTTGGGAATTTTTGGGATTTTCTGTGATTTTCTAGGATTTAATTGGATTTTTCTGGGTTTTGGAAATTGGAAAATATCGAAAAAATCGGGATGAATAGTAACCGGCCCGGCCGCTTGCTACAGTGCGGCCCGGGAGAGAAAACGGCCCGCGCGGCCGAAGGCCAGCGCGGCCCACGCGTGGAGCGCACGGCGCGGCCTGGCAGGCCGAGGCGCGGCCCGCTTACGCGCGCGTCCGCCTGATCGGGATGGGGACACGTGGCTCGCGCGGACGGCGGAGATGTGGGGCGGACCGAGGGATCGGATGAAGCCGGCGGAGATCGGACGGCTGCGGAGCGATGGGGCGGCGAAGCGGTACGGGAGGGATCGGACGGAGGCGGAGGGTGGCTTTTATGGAGATCGGACGGTGGGGAGGCGTTGCCATCGGGCGGCTCGGGTGAGACGGCAACGACGGGAGCGGCGGCCGGGATGCGACCACGTCGCTGGGAGGGGGGCTGTCTTCAACCTCCGGCCGCTACAGCACCCCCGGGACAGGGCTACGGTGGCGGTGGTGGTCTGCGCGCACGGAGGGCCGTCGGCGGCAACCGAGGGCACCGGCGGGTGCGGCTCGACAAGTGGAATCCGTTTTGGGGTTTTAGGGCACGAGGGAAACAACGAAGGGGGCGGGAGGCAAAAAGGGGATAAGCGGCTTCCCGGCGGCGAAGAGGGTCACCGGGGCCGAGAAGGGTCGATCGGGGGCGGCTACACCATCTACGGAGAAGGGGGCTCACATTCACGGCGGCGGTGCGAGCTGGGGAGGTCCACAGCGAGCTGGCCACGGGGAGGGCCTTACGGCCGGCGGTGAGCCTCGGTGCGGGGCTCTTCGGGGATTCTCCTGGACAGACAAGGACACCATCGGGGTTAGGGAGTAGCAGAGGGGCTCCAAGTGAAGGGAATCGAGGAATGGGGCAATGGAGAGGGAGAGTGGCTCACTGGGGCTGCCGGCGCAGGGGAGGGCGGCGACGGCGACCAGGGAGACGAGGGTTCAATCGACAGCTCCTGGAGGATCTCTGGAGTGTTGGGAGGAGATTGAGGGCGGTGGGGGAGCTCGGGAAGCAAAGGAGGCAAGGGAGCCGCGGGGGCGGGTTTTATACCCGGAGCGGCGAGGGGAAAAGCTTCGGGGAGAAGGCAGGGCTCGGGCTCCGGGGTCGACAGGAGGGCATGGGAGCAGTGAGGGCGTCTCCTCCGCGGAACGGGGCGCTGGCCGGGCGTTGACGCGCGGCGCTGTAGCGGCGTAATGGCGAGGAGACGGGAGCAGGTAGCTGCGCAGGGGTGGAGGCGCGTCCGCGCGCGGGAGGGGGAAGGCGCGGCGACTGCCAGGCGGGGCCGGGGCGAAGGTGGGCGACGTGGCGCGAGGACGGCCGCGCGCTTCGAACCGGGGTTGTCGGGGCGGTGCTGGCGCGGAGGAAGCCAGGGCGCAGAGGCGGTGCCGACGCAGGCGGGCGCGGCGCGCAGCGCGCAGCGCGTGCGCGAGGGAAAGGCGGGGAGGGAGCAGGGGCGTCAGCAGAATGGGGAGGAGGAGCGGACGCCAGAGGGGAGAGGAGGCGGGGAGGGACGGAGGCGCCAGCGGCAGAGGGGGAAGCGCCAGCGGGAGAAGGAGTCAGGCAACGGGGAAAACGGGAAGAGGCGGGGCGCCAGCGAAGGGAAGAGATGCCCGGCCAGAAAGAGAAAGCGGATTCCGGGGAGAAATTCCAAAAAGGGAAAGATATCAGAATTCACTCAAAAATGCAGCAAAAATAATAGAAATTTTTGGATTTTGAATTTTTGGGGCTTTTCACCAACTGAGAGTGATCCCAAAGAACAGAGCCACCAAAGCAAAGCCAATGAGAACCCCAGAAATGCTCTCTCGGCCGAAGGTCATAGAGCTTTTCTTCCTGAAAGCCAGTAGCCCACCGAATGAGGAGAGAGGACAGTTAGGGAAGGGAGACAAGAAAGTAGTGGAAGCTAAAAGAGAGTGTGGACCACTGGGACCCGGGAGGCCAGCCGTGTGGACCACATGGTGACAACCTCAACATCGGCAAGGAATCTTCATCCACGTCCTAATCCGCGTGAGGACCACATCGCAGCCACCACCAATGAACTTTCTATTTTCAACCCAACACAAATAGGCCCATTTCCCCCTCCCACCATCCTTTTCCCATTCCCCCTTTTCGGTTCCATCGTAGAAAGGCACAAATGCATGGCACACACTCCACCTCGGCACGGCCAGTAAGGCAAGGCGGCCCAACTGATGGCTACCACTGCGACCATTGGCATGTCCTAGAGAGACACGAGTGCCCTCGGGCAAGGGAGTCCACTCTCGGGCGCAAGAACCCCTTGATCAAGTCCCAACATCGTAGCCTCGTAGAACCTCCCAAAACCAGGTGTGGTAAAAGATGCAAGTATAACAACAATAGTAACTAAATGAAGAAATGCATAAGCATGGGAAAAGGGAAGGGGAGTGTGAACCGTCCTAGAGAGGAAGCTGAGCCAAAGGACCACTGCAAACACAACCTCTGGCCATGAACCAAGCCTACCATAGAGCCACCCCAATCGGCGGTGGCCTCCAAGAGGGTGAAGGAGGCCGAGGGAGCCACAAAGTCGGGGTAGCTGAGGAAGCCAAGTAGTCGGAGTAGAAGTAACCGAGGTAGCTAAAGAGTAGAGGTAGTCGAGGTAGCCGAGTAGTCAAAATAGCCCATGAGCCGGCAAGTACCCCACAAATCCAGTGAAAAGAGTACTGGCCGAAGCCGCTAGATCCAGTGGGTAGTCGTTAGATTCGACGGGTAACCACTAGATCTAATGAGTAGCCGCTAGAACTAGCGAGTAGCCACCAGATCCGGCGAGGAGAGGCCGTGATGACCATAGATCCGGTGAGTGGTGATCCAAGGGGAGGCTGATCGGCCAAATCCAAACCAAAGGGAGGTGGGTTGGCCAGATCTAAGCTAAGGGAGGCGGCACACCGAGTACATCCGACGAAGGGAAGCGCTAGACCGTGGGGAAGAAGGGAGAGCGAGGTGGACACCGGCAACCAAGAAGGAGGAGCAGGGGGAAGAAGAGTGGCAGTGGTCGAGTGCGTGTGCGACTGAGGAGGTGAGGCATTTTGTACGACAGCGTCGGCCAAGTGCGTACGCGGCCGAGGAGGTGAGGTGTTTTGTACTAGCTGAGCCATGCTAAGTGCGTTGGGTCGAGCCAGGCCTATTGCATTGGGCCGAGCCAGGCCGAGTGCATGTGGGTCGAGCCAAGCCAAGTGTGTGGTGGGCCTAGCCAAATGCATGGGCCTCTTCGGCCACGTGAATAGTAAGAGGAGGGGGAACCGAGTAGACTCTAAAATCGTGCAACAGATAAAATCGACTAGAAATCCACCAAAATGGGAAAAAGGATTTTTTAGAACTATATGAATATCCGAAATAACTATTTTTCTTAAGTAGTGTGTCTACCTGTTAAATGCAGAAGTTGAGTCGATTCAGGCCAAGGCAGCAGATCAAGTTCCCGGCTAACGCTAGCACCTACTACTACTCATGTAAGCTTATTCTTGATCACGAATATAGTTATGTTAGATGTACAAACTACATTTTGTATCATTACTATATACTTGCATTAAAATCTTATTTGAAAAACTAAATCAAATAAAGAGATGAAAAGAGATAAGAAAAGAGGAGAAAAGAAAAGAGACATGAGAAAAAAAGAGTAGTCCGGCTGAGAGGAGCAGCTAGACTACAAGAGTATGTAATAGGAGGGTAAAGGGACCCTGAACAAGAAAAGAGAGGGAAAGCGAAACCCCTTTACATATGGATAGAACATAAGGACAAATAAAACTCTCACTCGGAAAGGGGGCTCAAGAACGATAATACAAGTTCGGAAGTGGGTAAGTCCTAAGCGCATATATTAGCGTAGGTTGAGTGTTGGATGTTAGGAGCCGGTCTCAACCAACACTATTGGAAGTCGATTGAGCCCAGGTGAGCGACCCGGTACACCTGTGGAAAATAAATGGGTGGAGATTTAATTAACGTAACTTAGAAAATGTTCTGTATTTTGAACTTGACCCCACATCAAAGGAAATATGGGATACTTAGTTCATGATGGTTTAGAGTAGCTATTGGTATAGTGGCACAAGCTTGCGTAGTGCATAATAAAATCATGGATTCATACCTGTCTCCTGGATTGGAGGCTACGGAGGTCACTAGGGATCTTTCTTCTAAAGAGTGAAAAAGTAGAGTTTTCATAAATTAAAATATACCACTTAATTTGATAAGATTATTTTTCAGAAGCAGATGAATAGAAATTATGATAATAAACAGAGAAAAATTATATAGTGCATTTTGCTATTAAAATACTTGCTGCGTACGTTAGTACTCATGTTTACTATTATTTTTCTTTGTTAGACCTCAGTCCAACCAAGGATTACTCCGAGTTGGATGAAGGGATCGCAAGCACCATTGAGGCCGCAGGAGAGGAGGGTGATGGTTATGAGGACCAAAGGGAGGTGGATCCCCTATACTTTGGTTAGGGCAAGTAGACGTCACCCTATACTTTGGTTAGGACAAGTAGACGTCCCACTGGCCGAGCATGAGAGCCTTAGGGTATGTCTCGTATCTTTTGATGCTTATATATTTGTATTAAAGGCCACATCCCTCGTATCAAATGTTGTAATAAAGAGATAGTTTCTATATTATTATTCTGTTGCACGATAGTTTCTACATTATTGTTCTGTTGTACGACTCTGGTAAAGATTTATTATTCGTTAGAGCAGTATTCTACTGATCAAACGAATAATAATATGTTGGTTGTGTGATTACCCTTGGAGTAATAACACGGGCGTCGCAAAACCTAAGTTTCTCCTCCTTTCTGCTCTTTCTAAGCAAAAGGTGAAATGTGCTCGTGCGAGAAAGGATGCAAGTACGCTTCAGCGTTCTCGAGAAAGTCTACAATATTCTTCTCGGTAATGGTTAAGTAACATCTTCTCGAGGAAAGTATGTTCAATGCTCATGTGATATCAGTATGATGGAGTTGCCATGCCCAAATTGAATAGGCCCTTGAAGGCCTGCCCATCTCAGCTCCAGGTACGCTCATGGTCTCTGAAAATCATCAGGCAACTCGATGGAGAATATACATCACAGATGCAGACATCATATCAGGAGGCCGAAGACATGCTCCAAATCATGCAGTGCAAAACAGCATCCAACCAAACATGAGAGTAACATTTTGCAGTGAATGCATGAAGAGCAAACAAAGCTCCAGGTACAGATATTATGTATCCTACATTAAGGTTTATTGTCATGAACATACACATAGCCAATGTTTATTCTCTGCACCACAAATGATGAGGAAGCAAGATACCAAGAGAAATCTGTTGTACAATGGACTAATATACTCTCAAGGCTACAAGACTTTCTGAAGAAGTGCAGCTATATCCGCGGGGCAAAGTACAACACACAAAACTACTCATTATACAGAAGGTAAACAAACGGGGCGGACTGAACCAATGCTGAAAAATCTGTTGACTCATATATTCCCTACACCGCGCATATATCCTACAACATCCACTGACACCATTCTTTCTTGCTCGCTAGCATGTACTGTACAAAACTGTTGGCATGTCTCCGTCAGGTGGTTGGTTTTTGACATCTCATTCACGATTGCCTGTCTGATTAACTGAAGATGCGCCTTTGGGAGATGGGTAGGTAGACAGTTGGCCACTGTCGTGGGGCGCAACTCCGTTCTGTTTTTCTTTGGAACTGGAATCAGAATGCTCTTCCTTGTCATCTGACTTTGAATTAAGAAACCGGCCTCCAGCTCCTCTGGCCCTTTTCAAGGCATGTTGATGTCGTGACTCATGGAGATATGGCTGCACAATGCAGATGTACGTAAAGTATCGTAAGATACAGAAAATGGATAAAAAGAATTTCAGTCATAAGAAATAAATACATTCCAGATATTATTGTTTGACGTGCTACCCAAGAGTGAGAAACACTTCTAAGCAACTTGCAAACAAGAACATCTGAACAGGGCAGAAATCTGTGTTAAGAGTAAGAGCATATGCGGATCCAAGTAGCAATTGCAATTTATCTTTTCTTAAATGATGATACTCAACTAACAAATTCAAATCGATCCAGCTTAGAAACAAATTTTCAGATGAAAACAGAAAGCAGTAAACCAGCCTTCTTCCATACTCAATAAAAAAAATGGAATCCAATTTGTATTCCCAAATCCTTGCTGCTTTTATGACAACTTGAATACTTGATAAGCAACACCCACATAGACATTGAAAACTTGTTTTGAAATACATACATGATAGAAGATAGGAATGACATTCACCCTCAAATTTATATTACAATGGGAAGCAGATCGATCATCAAGTGGAAGTAGGGTATGTAGATTGGAGAATTCACTTGACTATAATGAAGCATCAGGAACAGAAACAGTTGATAAACATTTCAGGTCATGTGGCAATATAGAAGGTGTTTACGAAATTTACCTTACGGCCCTTGACAAGCTTCTTTTCTGATTCAGCTTTAGCTCGAGATTGACGACGCCTTAATATGGCATTATATTGCTTTGCATTTACATACACTGGCTCTTCAATCGCATCCGTAGGCAATGGCAATCCGGTCGGATGCATTCCGACCAATGGTGGATGCATCTGAAAAACACAGCAATTTAATAAACTCAAACATACAAGTATAAAGAAAGAGTTACAATAGCACATGAAGGTACAGAATTATGCAAAGTTGCTTTTTGACTGGCAAGGCATCAGAGAATAGGCAATCTTGCTTTTTGATTGGCAAGGCATCAGAGAAAAGGCAATCTAGCAACATTATATTGGCCTGCCCTCCCCAGGTACACTTTTACATTCAGCTATATTTTGTATGTAAGAGCTTACAGTAGGTTGTCCACCATAAGCTGCATAAAGGCTTCCATAGTATGGATCAATATTTGGGTAAGCGATTTGACCCTGCCACGCACAAAACATGAAATTAGCCAACACAGGTTACAGCATAGTTCTCGAAATTATGACTGAATTTTGCAGAAAACCGTAACAAAGAAACAATTGAAAGAAAAAAATGCAACAATCTGTCCAGCGAAGGTCTAGGAAACTGCTGATTAGAAGATACATAGCAAGGGTTATTTCATTTAACACATTGATTGCTAGACATGATTTAACAATAATCAGTTGATTTGAACGAAAGAACAATTTAGCACAATTAAAAAAATATTCGCACCAGGGGCCAGAGAGGAATCGGAAAAAAAGGAAGCAGAAAAGAAGAAAGAATGCACCAACAAAACACGTGAGGTAGCACTTCATGACTCCAAAAAGGATGAAAAAACATACTAGCAATGCTACAACAGGGAGTACAGGGTATCCCTTTTTCCATAGGAGAAGATAGAGCTAGAGACAGGAGAGAGAGAGAGAGAGCTCGTATGTAAAATGAGTATATCCCCTCTTCTCATACCCCTCTTGGGTGTTATATACATGAATTCATGTATCTCCATGAGAAGAGGGGGCAGAGCTCTAGCTCTAGGAAATCTGTAGCTCTCCTAGGAAATCTGTAGATTTCCTAGAGCTGGTCATCTGTAGCTCTAGGAAATCCTGGATTTAGAGTTGCAGGCATGTTAAGTGCATTTACATGACTCATTTCATTTATATTATATATTAAATAAAAATATTTAAATCACTTTAATTTAGTCAACAAACTACAGATCCAGCATAGATCTCGGAGCTAGAGCTGTGCCAAACGGGGCCTCATTTTACACACGAGCTCTCTCTTGTCACTAGCTCTACCTCCTCCCATGGAGAAAGGGATACCCTGTACTCCTTGTTGTAGCAAGGCTATAAGAACTGGCGCCGTCTATGCGGACTCGTGCAAAAAACTGTCCATGGGAAGGCGCTACAGGGCTACTATCGGAGTGCTCGTGTCGCGAGCACCCCAGATCACCTAACTTTTGCTGGTTTTCAAAAAAAAGAATGATGCTGCTGGCGATGGTCTACCATGCTGGATGGTATTGGCGGCTGCCCCATCACACCAGCATAGGTGGGGCGGCGCTTCTCATCGTCGCTATCGCGACACCAAGGAGTCAGCCTCCGTGCACGATGTACAACGGCTTTGACTGTCGAATGGCCACTTCGTGATCGCGACTTCGCACCACTCGTCCGACCCCCTAATGGTCGTAGACGTTTGTCTGACTATTCCATGGTCATAGACGCTTAAGGCTTTATCTACGACCGTGTTGTGGCCAACTCTTCACCAATAGCTACGACCTCCTTATGGTCGAGACTTCATCGACACCAATCCGAAGCGTGGGGACAGAGCGCACGCGCTCCGAAGCCTTCGCCCCGCCGCCGACTTCATCAACACCTATCGCACCTTCGGCGATGTCATCCAACCCCTCGGGGTCGAACCTTCACCGACGCTGGTCCGACCACCTCGTGGTCGTGACTTCGGTGGCCCTCGATCTACTCCTCGTGGTCATGTCCTCGTCGACGCCTGCATCCGCTGGATTCCGCTCGGCTTTCACCGGGCTACGCCCGATGAAAGACAGACTTCGCACGATCTTTGCCGGACCCCGCGCGGATATTGCCTTCGTCGGACTCCGCCTGGTCTTCGACGGACTTCACACGATCCCCGCCAAACTTTGTGCGGACGTCGCCTCCGCCAGACCTCGAGTGGCCTCCGCTGGCCTCCACTGGCCTCCACCGGACCTCGTGTTGCCTCCACCGGCCTTCACGCCCTCCGGCCTCCGTCGGTCTTGCCTCTGCGCCTTCGTGGATGTCGCCTCCGCCAGATTTCGCTCGGCCTCCATCGAACTCCGCCCGGTCTTCGAGGACTTCGCACGACCTCCGCAGGACTTCGCGCGGTCTCCACCCATGACTTCGTGCGGTCTCCGCCGAGCTCTACGTGGATGTCGTCTCCGACGGACTTCGTGCGGTCTCCGCTGAGCTCTGCGCGGATGTCGTCTCCGATGGACTTCGCACGATCTCCGCAGGACTTTTGCGCGGTCTCCACCCATGACTTCGCACGGTCTCTGCCGAGCTCCGCGTAGATGTCATCTCTGACAAACTTCGCGTGGTCTCTACCGAGGACTTCGGCTACAACACATACATTTGGATACAAAAAAAATAACAAGAAACTCATGCCACCCAGGAGAGGTTTCCAATGAAGAAATTTGCTAGTCCAAGGCTCAAATGTGACGGAGAAGTATACATTTGATGACAGTTTGAGAATGAAAGGTGATATAGCAGAGAATATGCCATAGGATATAATTGCTATTGTTAGTTACAAATAGTCTGCATTAAAGTGGGAAATATTTCAGAATCCACTTCAACAACAGGGAAATGATGTTAGCATATCCTTAACACTTTGTTAGGAGTTTTGCTCTCAATATGGTCTGTTAGTATTAGTTTTGAAGAAGTGGTTGAAGCAGTAAAGATGAAACACTTGAATTGATTATATGGAGCACACAAAAATCACAGAAGTATGATGCAGATGGCCATCAAGATGATGAAAGTATGATGCAGATGGCCATCAAGATGATGCTAGTAGTTGCACGGTAACAGGTAATCAGGCCCTAAAATCTAAATCCAAAACTGAATTTCCATAGTGAATATTGATTCTGTAAGACTATAACACATCGCAATCAAAAATTTCTCCTTATACATAGCTCAATGGAAAAGACTGCAAATCAAGAAAAATATAGTAGTACTACTATTTATGAATAACTAAATATGAAAAGTTACAGCAATGTACCATTGCATGGCCCACTTCGTGAGGGGCATAGGGTGTCACATAGTCTGCCAATGTTGTTGACACCATTGTCTGACTACCTGAACTATTAGCTGGGGCTTCTTGCTGGTCCTCGGATTCAGCTTGCTTCTGCTGTTGCTGTTGCTCATCAGTTCTATGGTCGCCTGCACAGGAAAGCACATGAAAAATGAATCACAGACTTGATTTAAATGCCCTTATCTGTCTAAAAAAATGAAATAAATGATTTGTATGGGCAAGCACTTGTCATGTGACTAACAAGTAACAACATATATTCCATGAACAGTTTAACATTTCTGACATGGTAGCAATTGATATAAACGCAGCAGAGAGCATTAGCAATTGATATAAACGCAGCAGAGAGCATTCACCAATCGCCATAATCCTGCCAGATATAAAACCTGTTTGTCAGCACCTGGCTGCAGCTGGTAGTCTGGTACACCGTAGCACCAGTGCAAAACCAAAAAAAGAAGAAAATCCCTAGTTTCTTCAATGAAAGCTGCTTATGTTGTCTGGGAAAATCCTAAAAGCAGTAGTATGCTCTAAACCCTGATTCTAGCTCAGCTGCCTGCATAAACAAATTATTTGAGTCATTTGTATAGTGGATGAATAGATGGTGCGGTATACCCATTATTTCCAATTAGTTGTTGGCACAAATGCCATTGTTTGCTTGGATCAATCCAGGGGCAGAGCTATCCACAGCCCAAGCCTCAGGGTGGACCAGCTATTCTTGGGCTGAATATTTTTGGTGATTTTTCAAGAGAATTTTAATGGGCCTTTGATCCTAGGCCGAGGCCCAAATCTGCCACTGGATTAAAATTGCAATACATACACTCTATTAGAATTCACAACACACCCAAAGGTGGGATTTGTTCCAACTAAATCTCTAACTTCATGTATCCTAAGAAACATCGTGGTTCAGTTACAATTCCCAATCAAACACTGCCCTAGTGTTACAGTAAAAATTAAAATGCTAAAAGCATTGGAGAAAGAAGCACACCTGAAACATCATGGACTACAGAAGCCATGATTTTTTGTTTTTCCCAGGCAAAGCACAACCAGGATCAAGCTCAGAGAAAAGCTGCACTTGCTAGCACATCATTCAATTTGCTTCGAGAATACTTGACCTTAAAATCCTGTAGGAAGCATACCAATAACTTCTCTGAATCGAAGTGCAAAGTGTGTCCTGAAATATCAGAGAACAGGTTTTAAAAGTTGAGCTTTTGACAAGACCGCACCACACTTTTCGGCAAGGAACAACAATGATGTGTCAGCGAGCTCATAAAATTGCTAAGTTAAACCACAGCAGCGAAGGAAATTGACAGGAACAATTCGAACAGATACAGGTGAGAAACCCTCATACAGTACAAGGTAATATAGAGTTTTCAGCCTCCAAAGTTTACAAACTACATGTATCTATGTAGCTCTGATGGAATCATCCGCAATTGCCAACAAAAAAAAAGGCCTGTGCCAGAATTCACAGCTACAAGACTACTCGCTATCTGCAGCGCAAGAATCATGCAGGGCTGGTTATAGTATCACCCAACGGCGTGCTCCGTACCCAGTTCCCCTTAGAAATCCTTACCATGCCCGGACCCCCCCCCCCCCCCCCCCCCTTCCCAACCAGAACCAAGCGTGAGCGCAGAGGAGGCACCACCAAATCCACACAATTCAGAAGCGGGAGCGGGACACAGCCACCGCTAACACGAGATCAACACGGTTACTACGGCGCGGTTGCTTGCAACCGCCGCGCGCAGCAAGCGGGCTTTACAATACAAGTACACGCACAAGAAGAAACAGGAAAGAAGAGGATGAGGTGCGAGGAACGGGAGAGAGAGCTGGCACCGCAGAGCGGCTCACTCACCAGACCGGCGGGCGGAGGCGATTAATCCGATTCTATTCTATTCGGGGTCGAGTGGGAGGAGAGCACCGGCGGCGTCGGCGTCCCGGGAGAGGAGAGGAGCGGAGAGGAATCAGGAAACCGACGACGACTCCCTCGACTCCATGCGTGGCTGGAACCCGTGATCGGGGCCGTCGATCGGTTTGCGGGGCACAGATGGACGGCCAGGGAGCGCCCACGCGCCGCGCGTGGTGGGCCCGCCCCCCGCCTCCGCGTGTGGCTGCCGAGGTGTCTGCCTCACTAATTAACCGTAGCTTGTACTATTCCACAAACAACTCACCTCACCCTCCTCTCTATCTAACTAGATGCAAAAGCAGGTATCATATCACCCTAGCTACCATAGGTAAAAAAAAGTCACCGTGACATACAGGTTTATTTACAAAAAAAAAGAGATTTTTGTGAAAATAAGGATCTATATGTAAAAAATAAAGATATGTGTATATTTCTAAAAAGTGGAGGACTTTTTGCAAAAATAGTCACATGGCGGGGGGAGGATGGGAATCCCGTTGGCCTTAATATAGGGAGTATGACTCCGGGCTCTTTTGGTAGTGCTCTAAACAATCGTAGGCTTATAAAATTTGCCTTTTAGCATTGCAACAGTTAAAATTATACTGTAGCAACTGTTAATTTTCTATGTAATTAAATATAGAAAAAGAAAAGTTATATCATCACGGATAATACAAAGAAAGAAAAGGGAAATAAAAAAGCCAAAAACCAAAAAGGCAAAAAAAACGAAATTAAGAAACCGACGTGTTCCAAGAAGCAAAAATTGTTTGGAGCAAGACCTTTTATCTTGGCAAAATTTGATATATACCACTCAGAAAGTTGTCACTTCGAGTTATGCCATTCCAGTTTTTTTCTCTTTTGACATATGGTAGAAACTCTCAGATTTTGGGGGATTTTTTGGGCCTCCAGTTGAAAAGTTGAGAAATCACCGAGTTGAAGGTTGTTTTTTTTAGATTGCCAGCGAAATCGTCGAGTCGAGAGTTGAGAAATCACCAAGTTGAAAGTTGTCTTTTGGAATTGAAAGTGAAATCTTTGAGTTGAAAGTTGAGAAAATCACCGAGTTGCAAAGTTGATTTCTGGAGTTGAAAGTGAAAACTTTGAGTTGAAAGTGGGTTCAACTGACTTAAAAGTTGAGAAATCTCTTAAGTTGAATGTTTGTTTTTTTAGAGTTGAAAGTGATTTTTTTTAGTTGAAAGTTGGCTCCCTCCCTTGGTTGAAAGCTTTGCTCCCTCCCTAGATGCCGCTCTCTCTTCCTTCTCCGCCTCCCCGCCGTCGTCACCACTACCCGCCGCCTCATGAGCACCTAACTCGCCATTCACGATCGCCCCCTCCCGGACACCATCCACCGTCCTCCTATGTGCCCACGGCCAGCGGCACCGGCTTGCGACCTAACGCTGCGCCATCGTAGCCCTTCTCCCTCTATAGCTGAGGATTCTAGCGAATCCAAGCCTTAAATTAGGTTCAGTGAACCTAAACCCTGAACCTATCATAGGCGCCGAAGAGTCGAAGATCTCGTTGGTTGGAGCATGAATTCTGGTGCAAATCCAATTGATTTCCTCAAAATTTTAGTCGAGTATTGTTTAGCAATACCGCTTAAATTATAGGGTACCAACCACGCAACAAATAAATCCGTGAGTAACTGAATCAAATCGACCCGAGGAAGCTAGGGTTCCTTATCGAGGGAAGAACAAGCGTAGCAATCAAGCATTGATGAATCTCTACTCCACGCTAGAGCAATACCTATACCGGTACCAGATCTATGTCGCAACCGGTCGATGGGGGCGGGGCATAGGACGACGGTGGCTTGTGGGGTTGGGAGTGTCCCACACCGGATGGGGAGAGGAGAAGAGAGGAGGGAGCCGACGAGCGGTAGTCATTCACACGATCATCCGCTGTCCTTTGCGATCCAACAGCTAATGCTACATCTAGCTCATTGACCTGCACATTTGGTTTTTTTATGGTTGATTGTTTTTTTTGCTGTTTGAGGTTTATTTTATACTGTAACTGATGATAACTTATTTAATATAATTAAATTTAAAATTATAAAAAAATACATTATTCTATAACGGATAATATAAAGGAATATAGAAAAAAGACAAAAACATAAAAAAGCTAAAAATAAGAAAAAAATGAAATTAAAAATAGAAACTAGAAACCAAAAAAAAAAAGCTAAAATTCAAACTAGCGAAGCCGACAAACCACGTCTCCCAGCCCAGCGACTTGGCCCACCATCTGAAACACGTCTCGTCTCAAAAGAAAGAAAGAAGAGAAGAAAAAAAAACTGAGCCACGTCTGTTTTTTCCCTCTCTTTGCATTTGAAGTTGCAGATTTAATTTCTCCATCAAAATTTCTAAAAAAAAAAGAAGAAAGTGTTTAGGTATCATCCAAATGTTTTCTTTCTAACTATCATCTAAATTTATGACTCTTGGATTAGAGATTAAAGTACCTCTTGTTTTTGAAGAGGAGAGATTTTTTTCAAGTGAGGGGGCAGAATTCAAAGGGGAGAGAAAAGAATTCATGGCCATTGGATCTCTAATCCAACAATCCTAAATTTAGATTATAGTTAGAAAGAAAACATGTCGATGGTGTTTAACAAAACCCAAAAAAGAAACTTCTTTATCAGTTATTGTATTACTACATCGATTTGGATTTGCACGTTGGACAACGGAAAGACCACCTAAAACTTGTTGATTTCGTATTAAGCAAAGAACACCTAAAAACTCGTAAGTTCCACTGAAGCATCATGGCATCATGCCCTTTTCAAAACTTCAGATCGATCTTGTGCTGTAGTGACCAGTGACATGATCATAATTTAAACATCAAAAGATTTTTTTTCTTTTAAAAAAACAAAGACATCTAATACCGTTCAATGTCTGAACACTAGAAAAAGGATTTCCAAAAGAACACATCTAACATCCAGCAAAAGATCAGCAAGCACTTCACAACTGACCACTCTACTCCAGTCAGGACGACCTCAACTTCTTAGCTAAACAAGTAGCAACGACAGCAGCTAGAATTCCGAGGCAATTAGGGAGTAATTAAGTTTGAGGTTTCAGGCGTCAATGGAGAGCTGCTTCTTGTGCTTGGACACCTTGGCCTGCAGCTTCTCCAGCTTGGCGCTCGCGCTCCGGCGCTGCTCGCTCACCTTCCCCTCCCCCTGTGCGCTGCACATCTGCAGCTTCGTCTTCACGCCGAGCATCCTCTGCACCCGCGCGGCCCACCCGCCGTCCTTGGCGCGGCCGAGCTTCTTGATGTGCTCGCGCATGTCCGAGCACTCCTTCTCCAGCTCCATCAGCCGCAGGCGCATGCTGTCCATGCCGACCTTGAGCACCTGGTTCTCCCTCACGGTCGTGGCCCAGCCACCGGCCGCAGCTTCACCGGACGTCGCCACGCCGCCGCCGCTGCGCAGGGGCCTCGACCCTTCCAGGTTGTCGGAGACGAGCAGACACCCAGCGATCGATGTCCTCAGCTGCAGCTGCTCGAAGAAGAGGACTTGCACCACCACGCGCAGTGGTAGGCGCTCGTTCTGCGCCGCGTGGGTGCATGCTTCCAGGGAGAGCTTCTGGCAGTCTATCAGCCGGCATAGCTGCTCGCGCTCCGCTTCTGGCAGGCATGAATGCGCCTGCAGTTGGCATTACGGAACAAAGTTAAGCAACATCAACCATAGTACATTTCAAAGTTTTGCAAGTTAAAGTGGCTAATGATCTGTGTACGTAGATTCAGGTGTAAATGGTAACAAGTGCAAATGATGACTTGTTAAAAGAAAAAAAGGTCTGCAAATGTTATGGTAATACATGGCTCTCTGTGTCTTCGTTTCTTGGTGCAAGAACTTAATCAGTAACAGTTTCATTTTTCCTTCGAGAAGTATCAGTTTCAGAAAAAGAACACTAATAGCTTTATCTTTGTTAAACTGTTGCTGCAAGAACTTAATTGGGGATGTGATGGTAGAACAGACACAAGTCATCTTGCCTTTGGCGAAGTACCGGTTTCAGAAACAGAACACTAATAGCTCTCGAATGGAGATGAAGAAACTGCATAACAATCAATTTTGAAATTAAAAACTGTAGGCTCAAAGCTTTACCTTCAGGTATACATCAATGGCACGGTAAAGACCATCATCTAGTGGCCGAGCGTATTCAGGCAAAGCAGCTGCCAGAGATTGGAATTTCGGTGGCTTCAGATTGATATCTGGTGCAATCTCTGCAAGATATCCATCAATTAGCTTAGCAACAGCAGTGATTGGCACCAATGAGGGAGATCTCATCACATCATCCAAGCATGGGGAGGCGCCGCCTGTGGTCTGGTCCATTGCCAAGAAGTGATCAAGAATCCTGTGCACACACTCGACGTTGTAGAGTGTGTCCATGGTGTATGAGAAGTTTGGCAGCAGTAGATCCTCCAATGTGGCTTCATCTAGTTGCATACCAACCCTTTTCTCCAAGCTGGAAATGCAAGCACGATTGACTTTCAGAATCATGGCTGTTCGAAGCAGCCAGAGCAAAACATTTGTGGATATTAAACCTTTCTGAAGAGGCAACATCCTGTCAATCTCTTCAAGCAAATGCCTTTGTTCTTCCTCGGATAGGGTAGCAGCAGTCAGGGGCATCGGTCCCGTGCTTTGACGCCTATTCAATCCTGGGAGGAACTTCTTGGCATAGTATGTGAGTGAACCAGCAATGATCTCCTGTTTGATGCCTCTTGACTCCATAGTGGAAATTAGCCTCTTGTATGTAGGGAAGCTCAGGGATGAAGCATCATCATACCACCAATCTGAGCTGCAGTTCCTGAGCATTGCACCCGTGCTTATACCATTCCACAATACACTGCCCCCAGGGCTTTGCATGGCACCATCTTCTGAGACTGGCCAGCCAAAGAGGTCTGGATCAATACTAGCTTTGCCAGCTAACGATTCAATGCATCTCTTCACAATGTGAAGGTCTTCAGCATGAGGGAGAAGGTCATCGCAAGTCTGAAGTGCTTCCAGGGAATCTTCCCAGCTTCGGAGGACTACTTGGTTAAAAAACGCTTCTGTCTGATTAATCAGGTTATCCTCAGCTGTTTCTTCTGTCATTTGGAGATGTTCAGCCGCACACCGAAGGTACACAACATTTGCTGAAGATAGTTCTATCTTCACCCCATAACAGAACCTTGCCACGAACTCAAATGACTTTGCGCCCCCAGGGATGTCAGGTAATTTGACGATACATTCATCTTGGTCCGAACTCTCCTCAATCAACCTTCCCAGGATGGCACTCTTAGAAAGTAGAGGGAACTGCAAGGAGACAAAAAGCATTTCAGAGAAAAAGGAAAACTTTGTAAAGGTCAAGTAGAAACTAAGTTCAGAGAGAAAATAGCTTGTAGATGTTTTTTTTCTTGTGAGAATCAGCATGTAAATGTGCGAATATGACTATGAGAACTATCCTGCAGAAAGAGAGTTCCAGCTAAGAATTAAGGTCAGTTAAATGTAAGAAAGGCACAGATGATTATTTTTTCTTTGAACTTCTCCCTAATCACAAGTACAACCAAAGCTATAAAACATCTTGCTTCTTATAATTACAAATCTACAGTGGGCTACTAGATAGAAAAGCATACCTTATGAAGGTGGAAAGACATCTCCCCGACCTCGACAACAACATCACTGGGAAGCCCAGCTGTGCAGAACCTATCAGGTTCACAAGAAGCCCATCAGTCAATCACGAATCATGTGTATGTATCTCACATAGTTTAATGAGAACAACAAGCCAATGAGTGAGAAACAGTAGTGTAAACAACTTCTTTTAGGCAACGGGGACGTTACAAACTCTATATATCTGTGGTGTAGCAAAAAAGGAAACAAATATATAGTTTTCTATATTTCAACAGAGCCTGTTTGTGAATTATTTCGTTAAACAAAACAGTATTACTTCTGGCAGTTCTGGCTAAGCTAGAAAAGAATCAGCTCTTGCACTACCGAGATACTTCCACTATATTTCTCAGTGAAAAAAGTACAATTATCCAATAAAGATTAGGAAAGGGTATGAATTTATTTCTCCTATCACGTGTAGATTTGCATGCATACGATCGAAGATTGTGCAGTCAATCACTGATTGGCACATGTGGGAGGATTGCAAATTGAAGGAATTTGAAATTCCAAAATGTTGTCTGATGTGATATAAAATAACTCACTCCCATATGGGGTTGCTTTGACCTGCATCCGACCAATGTAATGCAGAATCCTGGGAAGGAACAACTCCAATGTCATTTGTGACTATCATAACACCCTGGCAATTTAATTTTGGTAGTGCAAGAGGTTCAATAAATAGATTTGTGTTCTTCCAAAGAATATTTTGAATTCCTTCCTCATGAACACAAGTGACAGGTACTATAATGAGAAACCAAGTACAGGAAAAATGCACAATCTAGCATTTCCATTCATTGGACCTCTTGAAGTGGGTATGCACATGAAAGGAAAAGGGGAAAAGTATAGGCTTTCAAAAGCACAACGAGCTTAACAGAATTGGGAGTTGTTCGACTTATCCGAGTTTGCAAACTGAAGGAGCAATGTCACAAGTCAAGACCAAATTAGACAAAAAAAAGGCACAAATCAAACAAAAGAAAGGACAAAGTTCCTTCCATTTCTGTGCCCCCTAATCCCCATGAAAAAAGGCGTTCTTTTTCCTACCTCAGATTAGCAAACTAACAGCAGGAATAGGAGGAGAACGCTCAATTCTTTATCTCGTCAGGAAGCGTCAATGCATACATACATGACAAGAAATCTTAAATAAATTGAACTGGGACTGAACAGAAACGAGCAAGAACCATACCATGCTTGCCCTCGCCTTGTGAAAGCGTCAGGCTTCGAGCCTAGCTTCACGGAACCCATCCTGGGACGGATCTGGCTGCCTCCAAAGGGAGCCAAGCCGGAGAGACACACAAGCACAGGAACCCCAGCTAGGCAACCGGCGCACACCACTGCACTGCACTCCAAAGCTCAGACCATGGCCACCCCCCCTGGCCACCTAATCAACCACCCCAGAGGAACCAACAAAACATCATCATTCCAAGCGGGTCTGGGACAGAAGAGAAGACCAAGAGGTGTGGGGTTCCTGGGGAGGCCAGCTCCTGCTCTGCCCCTCTCCTGGACTACTACTGCTCTATGTATGACTGTGAGTGTGACTGCGTGAGCTGTGAGGTAGTAAAAACTAAAAATCTCTCAAGATTGGGGTAATGGAGGGTGAGGAGGGGCAATTTCTTGGCTTACGTTCTTGAGTGCAGTAACAATGGAGGAGGGGGACAAGGACAACTGTGCCAGGGCAAGGAGAGGGAGAAGGCAACAAAAAGAAATGAAGAGGCTAGCTTAGCTGGGGCAAATATACAGGGCAAGGAAATGAGCAGCGCCGAGAGCCGGCAGCTGCAAGCAAGAAGAAGACTAGGGACAAGAAATGGTGATTGGTGATGGTGAGACCGTGAGAGTGAGAGTAAAGCGACAGCAAAAGGACTGCAAGATTTGTCTGGGGGTGCAGAGTGTTTTGATCCTTGGTGAAAATGAAGGGGAGATCAAAAGTTGTTCTGGAAATATGGGGCTCAGTGCACAGGGATCCTCTTGATTTTGATGGGAGGAGTGGGCACCAGTGGGGGACCTGGGGCAGTGCCTGTGCAGTACAGATCCACAGCATTATCTTAACCTTAATGCTGGGTTAGTAGTAAATAGCACATGGACTGGCAGCTGCTATAAGTCTATAGAAACCTTTGCTGCTGCAGTCAGTACATGTATTACGGGTAGACAAGCTTTGGCATTTGCATGCACATCAGCACATGGCCAACGCTTTGGGACTGCAGAAGTTGTGCAGGAGGAACAGGGAAGGTTGCAAGAAGAAAGGAGAAGCTGAAACGGAACGGACACTTGCTTGCCTTTTAGTCCACGCGGCAACGGCAATTGCAACGTCTCCCCCCATGGAAATGCAAGCATTCATCATGCAATGCATACCGACAAAAATACGATTCTCACAGTAGGTCAGCGTCAGTGATTCAGTAGCCTCCGGAAATTTTGCTCCACACCACACTACACATATGATGGATACCTTCTTTTCAACATAGTTTATGGCTTAGGATTATAATTAATGGCTTTTAATCTCAGTAAAAACCGCTGTACAAATAAATCGAATATTGATTAACTATTTCGCATGACGAAAAAATCATTTTTTTTTATTTGTTTGAAAAAACTATAAGCTATTAAAGAGAACAGTACTGATATTGTCTGATTCACCGTAGTACTCTACCCTTTAGCCGTGTTTACCCTCTCTTCATTTTGTACATTCTCCTTTGATTCCTCTTGGTCAAAACTTACATAAAGGTGGAAAAGGCATTTGTACCAAGCGTACCGTGAACTTTCATGTCTCGAATCAATCGTACAATACAACACAACTAAGAAAACTTATAAAGTTGATGCAGCATAGCTACGACAACTTGTAAGATGATGCGGAAACGCGGAGCCACACCGTGTTAGGTATTGTATGAACTAAATAAAAAATGGACAATTCATAAGAAGGGCTTTTTTGAAAAAAATTTAAGGTTTTATTCCATAAAAAGAGTGCTTTTACGAAACTAAGAAATGATGTGTAATTTTGGAAGAAGTGCAGGGCTTTATTCTGTGAAGGAGAGGTTTTCTAAAAAAAATCAAGAATCTGTATGTAATTTGGAAGGGTCTGTATGCAATTTTCAAAAATCGGAGGACTTGGTCGAAACATCATGATCGGAACAACGTAAGCAATTAACGTGGTAAAAACAACGTGGTCGAACCACCATGGTGAAAATATCATAATTAAGACACTGTGGTGGACGGACATAGTCAAAAAATCGTGGTTGAAACAATGTGGTTGATCAATGTGGTGGAATTAACGTGGTCGGTAAAACATAGTGATCGATACAATGTGATCAACCAACGTGGTTGAAACAGGGTGGTTGACCAATCTAATCGAACCAAGGTGGTCGAGATAATGTGGCTGAAATGACATCATCGAAAAGACATGGTTAAGATAACGTAGTTGAATCAACGTGGTCAGAACAATATGATCGAAACAGGGTGGTCAAATTAATGTTGCAAAAATGACGTGGTCAAAACATTGTGGTCGAATCAACGTGATCGAGTCGACGTGATCGACATACGGTGGTCGAAACATCATGGTCGACACGCTGGGTGAACCAACATGGTCGAAACGACATCGTCGAATCAACGTGGTCGAGCAACGTAATTGAGTAAAATGGTTGAAACATTGTGGTGGAAAAACGTGATCGAAAGAATGTGAGGTAAATATTACGGTCGAACAAATGTGGTCGAAACATCCTAGTTGAAATAGGGTGGTTGATCGAATGTGGTTGGCACAACATGGTTGAAATATCGTGATCGAAACAAACGTCGTGATGGTGAAAGCATCTAGGCCCCTGAAAAGATGATTTTGGTAATTAATGACATTATGAGAATATGGGACTAACATGTGTACTAAGTGTTTGGAAGGTTTAGTTCTGAAGGCAAGTGAGATGCATGAAAAGGATTACATGTGGACTCAAAATGGTTCAAGACAGGTAAATAGTTTAGGATCCTTTTTGTTTTTACCGGTCTTAGGAGAAAGGTTGGAAGACCGGATTGTAGGATAAATACCGTACTATTAAGAGGGATCATGGCTAGTAACTTGATTGCATGTTCTTGTGCCATATAGATCAATTTAGGATCATGCATGCACTTGAATTTAAGATTGATTGCTGAAGCTGTGCACTGTCAGAAAAATCGGAACTACCGACGTGTAAACTGCGGAACTTCTGAAATCTGAAAGTTCTAACCTCTGAGCGGTACGTTTTTTTTCCAGAGAGCAACCACTGAAAAACTTAACCTCGAGGAGATTGGAAGTACCGCTTGTTCAATAGCTCCAACTTTTGGAAGCTCCGGTCAACTGAGCGGTACGTTTTTTCCAGAGAGCAACTTTTGAAAAACTTAGCCTCATGGAGATCGAAAGTTCCGGGCCAAACATCAGAACTACCGAAAAAATCAGAAGTACCGCACTGACTCCCAACGGTTATCTCTGATGCTTTGACATAGCCGTTACTGTGGCTACAGTAGAGGAGCAGAAGTTTCGATTTTTGCACAGTGGAACTACCGGTCGTCCTGAGTTTTCAGAATTCTTTTATATAATGGCTAATTTTGATTGGTGTGGGTATAAATACTTCCCCACCAGCTCAAGGACAGTAGTTAGAGACCTCATTAAACATTCTTGAGCATAGAACATCCACTCCACACCTCATTTCTCTCTTTATGCATTCATTTGAGGTAGTTGAGCAAAATCGCATGCATTCATCCATAGATTGATCCTTGGAACTTGAGGGTAGTCAAACAACACTGTGATTCATTACTCTTGGTGTTTGTCGGCACCTAGACAGCTTGGTGGAGTTTGCCCGGTGATCTTCTCAAAAAAGCTTGTGAGAAGGCCTGGCGTGGGTGAAGGTTGGAGCTCACCTACCCGGAGTGGAGAAGAGCTACCACTAGTGGATTTGAGGTGGAAGACTTAATTTGTGGAGCCGGTCCAATTCGTTTGGGCTAACCTCAACGTGGACTAGGAAAAATCGGCAAGTTTCCGATCACCACGGTAAAACATCGTATATACTTGGTTTTCTCTTGTCTCCTTTTAGCTCTAGTATATTTAGTACATTGTGATTATTTGTTTGTACTAGAATTCTCTTAGAGCTACAACATTACTAGAATTGTATAGGTTTCAAGTGTTTAAATCTTTGTCATATTAAAATTGTTAGAATTTTATTAAAAGCAAGAAAATTTTAAAACCTCCTTTTTCACCCCCATCTAGTCGGTTATCCTTGATCTTACAGATGGAAACATCGTGGTTGAAACAATATGGTCGACACATCATGGTCGACACATCGTGATCAATCGATGTGGTCGAGCCATACATCGTGGCCGACGAAGGTGGTCGAAACATCGTTGTCCATTAACATAATTGATTTAGCATAGCCAACTAACATGATCGAACTAATGTGGTGGAATGATTGATTTAGCATAGCCAACTAACATGATCGAACTAATGTGGTGGAAATTACGTGGTCGGCCAATGTGATCGAAGCAACGTTGTTGAAATAATGCGATCAAAATAGCGTGGTCGATATGATGTCGTCGAAATAATGTGGTCGAAACAAGGTGATCAAAGTAACGTTGTCGAAACATCATGTTCGAAACAACGTGGTGAAAATATCATGGTCAAAACATTGTGGTTGAAAGGCGCACTTGAACCAACGTGGTTAAAACATGATGATCGAAATATCATGATAGAAATGATGTGATCAAAAAATGTGGTCAAAGCACGGTGTTGAAATAACGTCACGGTCAATAAACGTATTCGAACTAACATGGTCGAAACATGGTGATTGGCCAATGTGCTTGAATTAACGTGGTTGGAACATCGTGGTTGAATCAACACGGTTGATCTAACACGGTCGAAACGTCATGATTGATGAAGGTGGTCAAAACATCGTGGTTGACTAACGTAGTCGAAACATGGTGGCCGATCAACATGGTCGAAACATCGTGACGAAAAGGTTGCAATCAAAAAACGTGGTCGGAGCACGTGGTCGATCAAGGCATGGTGGATGAAGGTGTTTGAATCAGGTTGACACAATATGATCAAAACTACGTGGTCGAGACAACGTAGTCAAATTAATGTGCTTGAAAAGACGTGATCAATTTAGGTGGTCGAAACATCGTGATGGAAACAACCTGATCGAAACATTATGATTGGGCACCATGGTTGATAAACGTGGTTAGAATATCGTGACCAATCCAGTGCGATCGAATTAACGTGGTAGAAATAACGTGGTCGAAACATCGTGGTCGACCAATTTGGTCGAAAGAATGTGATGGAAAGATCGTGGTCGGAGCAACGTCATCAAAATATCGTGGTCGAGATAATCATCGTGCTCAAAATATCGTGATCGACAAACGTACTCAAACCAACGTGGTCCAAACATCGTGCTTGGTCAATGTACTCAAATCAACGTGGTCAAGACAAACGTCATGGTCGACAAACGTACTCGAACTAACATGGTGGAAACATGGTGATGGGCCTTACAATTAGCCCAGTATGTAATAGATCCAGTAGTATAGAGAAATATACCAGTATACCCTCACCTTTTGTAATTCTCAGGGGTAGGATGAGAACTATCCCATTCATGTATATAAACCTCCAAGAGGGGTATGAGAGGGCGAAATCCACTCATTCTTACTCACCAGCTCTCTCTAGCTAGTCCCCTCATATACTGTTCGGTCAGTAGCCACAACAGTTGGCGCTGTTTGTAGGGACCACGCAAAAAGCTGCTCAAGGGAAGGCACTAGAGAAGGCTACCATTGGAGCACTCATGTCGCGAGCACCCCATATCACCCAGCTTTTACTACCTTTCAAAAACAGGGGGGAGGATGTTGCTGGCGGTGACCTACCGTGCTAGGTGCCATCGGCAGCTGCCCCATTGCACCAACAGAGCTAGGGCGGCGCTTCTCGTCGGCGTTGTCACGACACCAGGGAGTCGACCTCTGTGCGCGGTGTAAACCGGCTTCGACTGCTACTACGGGGTAGTGTCAAGCTCAGCCTCGCCCTTGCTACGCACGATGTCACCTCTGCCGGACTTCGCACAGTCTTCATCGGGCTTCGTGTGATCCCCGTCAGACTCTGCACGGACGTCATATCCGCTCGACCACTTCGTGGTCGTAACTTCGTCGACGCTCGTCAGATGCTTGTCTCGGCCTCACCCTTACTACGCACGGATGTCGCCTCTACCAGACTTCGCACGATCTTCACCAGGCTTCGTGTGATCCTCGTTGGACTCCGCACGGATGTCATATCCGCTTGACCACCTCATGGTCGTAACTTCGTCGACACTCGTCTGATGCTCGTCCGAGTCGTTACGTCGTCAACACTTGTCCACCTCGCCAGTGTGGTCGTTAATTACTCGGTACTCGGGCGACCACATCGTAGTGGTAATTTCGTCGACGCTCGTCTCTGCGATACTCCACGTGGATGTCGTCCCCATCGGACTTCGCATGATCTCCGTTGAACTTCGCACGGTTCGCCGGCCTCCACCGGACGTTGCCCCGCTAGACTTCGCGTGATCTCTGCCGGCGCCAGCCATCACACGCCTTCGTGGTCGTAGACCCCTTCAAATGTGCAATGGTCGTGTGCACTGCCATGACTACCATTTGATCGTAAGCCCTTCTACGACCACGATACGGTCGTGAGCTTTGCCACGACCACTTCGTGATCATAGGCCCCTTCTACGACCATGATACGGTCGTGAGCTTTGCCACAACAACTTCGTGATTGTAGGCCCCTTCTACGACCATGATACGGTCGTGAGCTTTGCCACAACCACTTCGTGATCGTAGGCCCTTTCTAGGACCACGATATGGTTGCGAGCCTTGTCACGCGCCTTCGTGGTCGTAAGCCCCTTCGAACGTGTTCTGGTCATGTGCGTTACCACGACCACTGCATGATCGTAAGCCCTTCTATGACCACGATATGGTTGTGAGCTTTGCCACGACCACTTCATGATCGTAGACCCTATCTACGACCACGATATGGTCGCGAGCCTTGCCACACGCCTTCGTGGTCGTAGGCCCCTTCGAACATGCTCTAGTCATGTGCATTGCCACGACCACCGCGTGATCGTAAGCCCCTCTACGAAAGAGCCGGGAACTTTGTCATCCCGGGCAAATCTATAGAGTATAAATAAATTGCACGGTGGCCCCGCGCCCCAGCATACTCTACGGAGTATAAAGTGCCAGGAACTTTGTCGTCCCGGGCAACTCTACGGAGTATAAAAAATCGCGCGGTGGCCACGCGCCCTAGCGTACTCTACGGAGTATAAAACGCCGAAAACTTAGTCGTCTCGGGCAACTCTACGGAGTATAAAAAAATCGTGCGGTGGCTACGCGCCCCAGCACACTTTACGGAGTATAAGTGTTCGAAACTCTGTCGTCCCGAGCAACTCTATGGAGTAAAAATAAATCACATGGTGGCCCATGCCCCAGCATACTCTGTGGAATATAAAGCACCGATAACTTAGTCATCCCGGGCAACTCTACAGAGTATAAATAAATCGTACGGTGGCCTCGCGCCTCGGCATACTCTGCTGAGTATAAAGCGTCGGGAACTCAGTCATCCCAGGCAACTCTATAGAGTATAAATAAATTGCATGGTGGCCTCGCGCCACGGCGTACTCTGCGTAGTATAAAGCACTGGAAACTTAGCCGTCCCAGGTAACTCTACAGAGTATAAACAAGTCGCGTGGTGCGGGCACCAGGGAATCCCTTGCACTAGCGACGACGACACCACACTAATAAGCATCGAACGTCCGACCACCTCGTGATCGAAGACTTTGTCCGACCACCTCGTGGTTGCGACTTCGTCCAACCACCTCATGGCCGTAGACTTCGTCCGACCATCTCATTGTTGCGACTTCGTTCGACCACTTTGTGGTCGTAGACTCGCCCAACTACCTTGTGGTCGCGACTTCATTGTAGACTCGTCCAAACACTTCGTGGTCGTAGACTTTGTCCGACCACCTCGTGGTCCTACACGCATCCAACAACCACGTGGTTGGGACGGAATGCGCTCGCCAGTGCTTCGTTTCGCCCACAACTTCTTCGACGCCAAGTCCGAATGGTGGAGAACGGACCACGCATGTCAGAGTTTCATCTCGTCGCCGACTTCATTGACGCCAAGTCCGAAGGGTATGGGACGGACCACGCACGCGTCAGAGTTTTGTCTCGCCGCTAACTTCGTCGACGCCAAGTTCGAAGAATGGGGAACGAAGCGTGCGCTTCAAGGTTTTGTCTTGCCGCCGACTTCATTGACGCCAAGTCCAAAGGGTGCAGGACGGATCGTGCACATCACAGCTTCGTCTTGCCGCCGACTTCGTCCATGCCCAGTCCGAAGGGTGAGGGACGATGTGTGCGCTTCAACACTTCGTCCGACCACCTCGTGGTCGCGACTCCGTCCGATCACCTCATGGTCGAAGCAACTTCATTCAACCACCTCATGGTTAGGACAGTTCGTTCGACCACCTCGTGGTCAGGACAGTTCGTCTAACCACCTCATGGTCGTGACTTCGTTCGACGTCCAACCACCTCGTGGTCGTTAACGCGTTCAGCCACCTCGTGGTCATGACTTCGTCTAACCGTCTCATGGTCACGACTCTGTTTAACCGCCTCGTGATCGTAGACTCGTCTGACCACCTGGTGGCCGCAACTCCATCCGACCGCCTCGTGGTTGGGGCTTCGTCCGACCACCTCGTGGTCGGGACGGAATGCGCGCCAATGCGAAGCATTTCGCCCACGACTTCGTCGACGCCAAGTCCAAAGAGTAGAGGATGGGTCGCGCGCGCGTTAGAGTTTCGTCTCGCCGCGCGCGCTTCAAGATTTCCCTCTTCGTCGACACCAAGTCCAAAGTGTGCGGGACGAACCGCGCGCGTCAAAACTTTATCTCGCTGCCAACTTCGTCGACGCCCAATCCGAAGGGTGGCAGACGGCGCGCGCGCTTCAACACTTCATCTGACTGCCTCGTGGTCGTGACTTCATCGTAGACTCGTCCGACCACCTCGTGGTCGTACACAAGTCCAACCACTTTGTGGTGGGGCAGAACGCGCACACCAGTGCTTCTATCACCCACAAATTCGTCGACGCCAAGTTAAAGGATGGGGATGAACCATGCGCATCAAAGTTTCGTCTCGTCGTCGACTTCGTTGACACCAAGTTCGAAGGGTGCTGGACAAACCACGCGCGCATTAGAGCTTCATCTTGCCGCTAATTTCGTCGACGTTAAGTCCAATGGATGGAGGACAAAGCGTACGCTTCAAGGTTTCGTCTCGTCGTTAGTCGACACCAAGTCCGAAGTGTGCGAGACAAATCGCGCGCGCGTTAGAGCTTTGTCTTGCCGCTGACTTCGTCGACACCCAGTCCGAAGGATAGGGGACGACATGCGCTTCAACACTTCGTCCAACCACCTCGTGGTCAAAGACGACTCCGTTCGACCACCTCGTGATCGCGGCTTCGCTCGACCACCTCATGGCCGTAGGCTCGTCCGACCACCTCGTGGTGATAGACTTCATCCACCCATGACTCTACGTCAAATGCGCCACCTCGACGAGGCGCCTTCGGCTGCGTTGCAGGATTTCGCCGCCCTACTCGTAGGCCTCGCCTTAGAGGGACAATCTGATCCACGACTCCACTTGTGTGCCGCCTACATCGGAATATGACCTCGATGACACTGTCGCAGCCTCGGCGTCGAAGGGACTACAACTACCAATAGCATCAGCTCACTCATCGAGACCTTCGTGCTTACTGGCAAGAGACGAGGGGCTAAGATAGTTGGTCACATCAGTTTGCCCATCGTAACCTCTGTGCTTGCTGTTGAAGGAGTACTGTTGTATGGATTGTCCAACCCTTCGTGAATGGGCCTTGCAATTGGCCCAGTAGTACAGAAAAATATACCAGTGTACCCTCACCTTTTATAATTCTCAGGGGTTTCCCATCCTATCTCATTAATGTATATAAACCCCAAGAGGGATATGAGAGGGCGAATCCACTCATTCTTACTCACCAGATGTCTTTAGTTAGTCTCCTCATATACTGTTTGATCAGTAGTCACAACACTACCACATGGCAAAAAAATTCCAAGCTCTCAGTGACCACAGGAAATAACAGGTGTGGCAGCAAAAGAAGGATCCAAAGATGGAATAATCACGATCTATTGGTCTTCTGATCATCCCAGCCTGTGTAGATCTCTTCTACCATGTGCAAGTCAAATATCACCACGTCTTCTCCCTTGGTGTACCGACAAGTGTCTTGGTAATGAGGGAGAAATTGCAAGGCTAATCTTAAAAGATGTTGTTCAAATACTGCAACGCAGATGGAGATGGAACAAACTGCTGGCATTCAGAAAATGAGACGCATCAAGGCCAGTTTGCACCACTTGGTTCTGAAATGAGCTTGCATGAAGTGAAATAATGAAACGTCATTGTTATCAGCTTAGATGGCTCCAGACACACAAGTTGCAACTACTGGAGCAGCAATTAGTTTCCATCAGACTGCGGTATGCGTGTATATACAAGGTCGGGGGAAACTGATTCTGCAGCAGTTCCACAACAGCTGCCACAAAATGTCTCAAGCTCGAATGATCTGCATGTTAGCATGAAGATATCAGAATTGAGCAAACAACAAGGTTATTTTTACAATTCTTTGTTGCTACATTCCTAGATAATTTGCTTGATACAACCATTAATGTAGAAAAAGTGTGTTCCAAGTTTATATACACTTCTATGTTTCACTCGTTAATATGAATGCCGACTATTTGCACGGGGTCTACAAATTCACATTAAAGAGAGAGATGCATGGACAGGGTCAAGCAAAGTAAATATTTGTAGTTGAATTTGATAAGTGACGAAGTATAAGAATGCCAAAGAATAACAATTGAAACAAAGAGGCGAAGGAATGACACGTGAAAATATGCAAAAGAAAAACAACTGAAGATAGAGCCAAAGTACATAGAGTAATTACCAATTTTGCTGAAGTTCTGTTTTTCAATGTCAACATTGCTGCTTCAGCGAAGGCTTGTGCAGCTACAGCCTCAGCTTCTGCAGCCTCTGCTTCTCTTACTGCTGCTTCTGCTTCAGCCATGATAACTTCCGCCTCTGCAACCGCACGAGCGGCAGCAGCTGCAGCCTCTTCTGCAGTCATGGTTTTCATTCGTGCCAATTCAGAATCGATTTGAGATTTGGTGAGGGTTGCAACATCATCCCTCTCTAACTTCATTGGCTCTCTTTGTATATCTTCAAGCAGCACCATTTTGGAGCTTCGCCCTTCTGAGAAAGACGAACTGGGAGCTATCCTGTACTTCCGATTCACCTAGAATTGTTGGATATGGGTAATGGGTTGCATGCCAGAATGGTTTATACTCTTCGTGTGTGCAACTTAGTCCTAGTTAGGTGCAAAATAACAGATTGCCTTGGCTTAAATAAAAAGGAAAGACTGTCCAGATTCATGGTTTCAGGGACCTTACATGTCAACAAAATCTGTACAACTAAGCAGTTTCCAGGTTGGACCAATACAAGGGTTTTAAGCATACAGAAGATATCATGAGCACCAAAGAGGTCCAGTAACAAGTATAAAAGTGCTTTTCTGAAATTTTTAATCCAACTTGCAAACTAGACAAGTACTCCACTACGTAAGATATGACACTGAAAGCAATTAAGCAAATATAACATAATAGAGTAAATGCCAATACCAGACAAACGATGTTTGCAGTAGAGTGCTCATGCACGTGTTAATGGCCCTATGCATTTCAATAGCACAATTTATCCAGTACAGTCATACATAAAATGGCAAACCCCCATATATTATGTTTTTGTACATGTAAATATACAATATGTCAATATCCCGGTTCAATTAAACTGAGCTTAAGCAGGCGTCACATTTCGGTGAATTTGCTACTCAATATCGAGAACACCATTTAGTTTCAACTCTTTACTTGATCATTGTATTGCTTGTCAGTACTCTGAAATGCATAATAATGCGGTACGAGATAGAAAGGAGTATTACCTTTATCAATTTCCCAGATGCTGTCAATTCATTCAATTTTGAAGACAGTACATGATCAAAATCAGCAGGAGGCCAGTATTGCTCCTACATGAGAAATCAGGTTAAGAAGTCCATGATTATTACAGAACTTTCTGCGCAGTTGATGCAGCGTGCGTGAATACCAGGACTGTATTCAGTGATTAACGACACAAATGTGTACTAGTGTATTGTACTGATGAAGACTCTACAAAAAGGGACTGTTAAAAAAGTGTGTGTTGGCAATAAGCCAATAACAGACATTAGGTACACACATACTAATGAATTGTAGGTTCCACACAATGTTGAGGGGTTGATGGCAGCATATATGTGCTAATGGATGAATAATTTAGGCAGAGGCAAATGAGATAAACAAAGGAGTGTCAGGTCAGAACTTCTATGGGAAATGGGACAGATGGCAACAGAACAGTTCAGTAGCGACAGCGCGTACAGCATTTAAGTTCAGAAAGTTGGCATTTGTAACTGATCCTATGTTGGGTTCTTGATATTTTATCATCGTAAGGTACAAGATAATAGAAGAAGCATAATTAGAAACCTCTATGTAATTAGCGATGGCTGTTCTGTATGACCCAGTAGGCTCATTCAAGCTCCTAACAGCCTCCATTATGATATTGTCTAGCCTGCAGGAATGCCATAAAGGTACATTACAGCAGTCATAATCCTGTAGTTTTTGTTCACGATACTGGTAGAACAAAGAACAGAATACCACGATTCATCTATCAGCCTAAACTTAAACTACTGAAGCAAATGGGATATATACCTGGAAAGGGATCTCTTCGTTGAACTAGACATTGCAAGAGGCATAGCATCGGCAATGTCATCATCACCATCAGAAGTGACTGCCGTCGAGTGGCTTTCATACCTAGGAGCAGACCTCGGTTTCTTAACAGTAGGCGTCCTTCGATTATCACGAGCGCCACCAGACGCATTATTCACGGTCACATTCATGTTGCGCCACTTGTCCTGCAATCGCAATCGGTAAAAGGCTTGAATTCCCTCCCCTAAAGCGATTAAACTGGGCCGAGGCTCGTCCGCTGCAACAAACCTTGAGGTCAACGTTGGAGCGGAACCGCAGGATGCTGCTGAACTCCGGGTCTTTCAGTATCGTGCGCCACTTCCCCGCCCCGTGCTTTGCTATTCCAGCCTTGAGGGCGGCCTCCTCCTCCGCAGTCCATTTCTGCTTCGGTGCCCCCATATGCTCAGGCCCTAGCCAGGCTAGGCTGCTGCTGCTTCTTCTTCTTCTTCAACGACAACAATTCTTGGAACCTTCCACTGAACATTTCCAATGGAAGCATCAGATAAGCGCAACCGCCGTTCCTACTAGGGAAATGGATGCACAAGCGTGGCACATCCAAGATGAGCGAAATCTATGGATCAAACCAACCCAGAACCACCCTAAGCAGAGATCGACGCAACACCGCAAACACATCGCGATCGCCCAGCGTCATACCGAATTTTGGCTAATCAAAAAGTCACCCGCGGATCGAACCCATGAGCGGGGCTGCGACGTATCAAATCCACGAGCCAACCCCGCCAAGTCCCGCGCCGGATCCACGGAAGCAACAGAGCCAGCACACGAACAAGCGTGCCTCGCGGTGAGTGCACTCACCTTGGTCCCCGTCCGCAGGCCGTAGCGCCGGTCGGGACGCTCCGACTCCGTTGGCCGGCGAGGCCGCGGGTGGGAGCAGGTGGAAATCAGATCTATGTGGGAAGGGGGAATTGGAGCTAGCCTGTTCCCTTAACATGTTCTCCTCCATGTTCCCTCCACGTATTCTCTGATTAAATTGATTCTCCAGTGAATTAGTTAGGTAATTAATTAATATAAATAATTAATTATGCTGGTAATTAATTAATATATAAAATATTAGTGAGAATAATTAGTATAGATCAATTAGTATAAATAGTAAGTATAGATTAATATTGATATTAATTAATCTATACTTACTATTTATTCCAATTGATCTATACTAATTATTCACACTAATATTTTATACTAATTAATTACCAGCCTAATTAATCAATTATCTGACTAATTCACTGAAGAGCCAATTCAATCGGGACATGGGGAGGGAACATGTAAAGGGAACAGGCAAATTCCATTCGGGAAGGGGAGGGTGGAATTAATGGTGGATAGGGAGAAGTAAAGTTAGTACGATGTCAATAGAGACTAGTTAGTATCCGTGCATTGTATCATTAAATATTTAGAGAATCGTGTTATAGAAGAAAATTATTTTGATCGGTTGAAAAGTGAAAAATAATGAGAAGTTGAGGAAATAAAGCGATTGGAGGAGAATAGATGTACAACCACTAACTCATTCTTTTATAATAGTAATGATAGATGCGGGAATAGACTGGGCTGGACTGGACTAAGCTATCCATGGACCAACTTGATATTTTTGTGTTGGACCATAGACCCCTCTTAGACTTGGCCCAACTAGAACTAGGCTTCGATGTCGTCACCACGTGTTCGCGGCGGAAGCGGCGCCGTGGGCGCGCGTACTGCGCGACGATGCAAGTACGCACGGTGCTAGTCCGTGACGCGGAAGCGCCACACATTCGCGGGAGGGGTGGAAAAAAAGCTCGTTAGTGGGGCTCGTTGGCTCGGTTCAAAATTGCTTCAATTATACTTGTTAATTGGTTAAACATTAAAATGAGTTGATTTCAAATGAATTTGAATTTTGCTCTAGCTCGGCTCGGCTCGGCTCGTTAGCTCGTTTCTAAAAATACTTTTAAATTACTCGTAAAATTATATTAAATCAAACTATGTCAATTTTAGAAAAAGCTCGATAAGACGAGGGGTTGGCTCGATATCCACCCCTATTCGCGGCTGCACGGTGGCGAGACAAGAGGGGCGCGATTCTGCCGCGGCGGGGCGCGTTTCCGACTCGTCTGCACCGCAATGCGCTGAGGCTACAGCACACATACATAGACTGGCCCTCTTCTTTTCAATTTTTTAAAAATTGTTTGTCAAGTTTTTTACAATAACTAATTTTTAAACAGAGCATCTTTTTAATATAAGATCTATAAACTAATTATAGTACAAACTATAACAACTTTATTTATATTGACAAAAATCGTATCGGGTTTCTGTTACTCCATGCTCTCTCTCATGAATAATACAAAACTAAAAAACACATTAAAAAATCATAAACCAAAATAAAAAAGAATATACCCAGCCAATGGCTTTTGGCTACTCGTGTCTTTTAGCTGAAATATACTAGTTAGTTAGGCTCCCATTAGCCTAAAATTCGATACGAGCCAGCCCGTCCCTGGAAAAATAACACATCATAGACAAGATACAACATAGTGAATAAACCCTTCCTCTCAAAAAGAAAAGGCAAATAGATCGGAGATCATGGGCATCTTCCAGCAGATTCAAGAGCTTACGTTTCTTCTTCAGGGATTTAAGGTCAGTTATGTTTCTAGGGAGGCGATTTTGGCCGCCCATCTTTGTGCTAAGCAGCCTTCTGTAACCGGCGTGTGTGGCTGTCACATGCCCCGGGCTTCTTATCAAGCTGTATTCGTCACAACCGTAATCTTTCTATTGACTAGTTACGTATCTGTACGTTGCAACGAAATTTATTAGATGTATAGAGAATTATGTTATGGAAGGAGTTGCTCTGATCGGTTAGAAAGTGAAGAGTGATAGGAAGTTGAATGAATAGAGCGGTTAGAGAAGAACAGACGTAACCACCAACAAATTTTTTTATAATAGTAATAATAATAATGAATAAAACTCAAGCTCGTGGTTTGCTCTCTCTCTCAAAGAGAAAACAAAAGGTCATGTAACATCTATAGACTTCGAAGTCCTCCCTGTCCTCGTAATCGTAAATGTAATAGTGTGGCTCATAGTCTGGAGTCATCTGTTGGCTGCATTGGGTTGGGTCCGACAGGTAGTATATCATGTAATGGCAGGCATGATTCGGCGCCTGATTGTGTATCTTGCTTAGAGCAAGATTAATAATATAGCCTTCAGCTGGTTGTATGGACACTTACAGCCCACTTATCAGTTTATTCATATAGTAGTTTACAGCCAGCTGAAGGCTGTATGACCTACTCCTTTCTCTCTCAAAATTTCTTGGTTCTTGTGCTTCAGCTGGCTGTAAACTTACAGCCCACCTCTCTTCTCTCTCCTCCTCTCTCTCCTCCACCTCAGCATATAGTTTACTAACAGCCTCTTATTATACTTGCTCTTAGTGGCCAGCGCCCTGGTTTAATGGGAAGGTAGTACATAAACACTTTTTAAGTGGACAGAAACATCCAGACAATGGAAATTCTACATATGCTTGCGTGGCGTTTTGTCGATGGGTGATAGGTGGAGCGAAAGAGATGGCTGGCAATGGTGTGAGACGGTCAAGCATGTGTTTTGAGAGAGACAATATACCCTAAGTACATGTCAAAGATATATATCGTAATCCAATAACGCCCAAATCGAAGGTGGTGTTTGGTTCAAGAATGGTAACGTAAATGTAATGGGAAGCAGATCACGGGGAATCTAGTGGTGTAAAGGGTTACGACCTACATTGTTTGGTTTCACTTGGGGAAGGTACCAATTCCGCGTTTGCACAAGAACTCCCGCGACACAATTCTCCTTGCTCCATGATCGGAGTCTGCTTGATCTCTCGCCAATCAAAGCAAGAGACTCCCGCTGGGAGCTATGATGAGGGTGGAGAGCCCGGAGATGCAAGATGCTGGCCATGCTGACGTCCTTGGAGGAGAGGATAGCGCGGACGATGTCATCCTCTGCATGGTCATGACGTGAGCAGAAAGAAGAACAAGACATCACATCTCCGCTCCGGCGCAAGAGGGAAGGTTGCCAAGACTGACGGACGGTCGCTCGCTCGCTCGCTCGCTGCGCCATGCCTCGACCAAGGGCCGAAGTACCACCACACGTCGCTGGGAGGAAGACGTTCACGTTCCTCACCGGCGACGACGGGTGCATATGCTTTGCCGCCGCGTGCTAGCTAGGGCTATCACCAGATAGAGGAGGACGCCGCCATGCGGAGGCGAGAAGAGGGCATTGGACAGATTCGAGGAAGAGGTTGCTCGTGGGAAGAGGGGATCCATCGCGTGGGGTGGGAGGCAACGGGATCCCAATCCCCTCGGTTTGGAGCGTTACGGGATTTGTACTGCGCTCAGCCCAGCCCAACCAAACGGGAAACAATGGTATCCCTCGGATTACGTCCTAAAAAACCCGAACCAAACACCACCCCGAGTGTAATGGGCTTTCTATGGGACCCACTCGAGACAAACAGCGTGCGACGGAACTGTTAACGGTGTGATCGAATTATACCCTGAAAATAACCCAACCAAACACCGTCATAGTTATGCCAACACTGCAGCTCGATGTGACGACTGACGGGTTTTTGCTAGTTATATCGCCTTGTATCTCATATTTTCTTGTTAGCCTATACTGAATAGCATAGTCTTTTACCTATTGATGGAATAAGCATGGCAAGATGATAGGAACATGGCTCACATGAGGTATGTCTTTAAGGCAATATTTGCTTTGCTATCGAAATTTAAACTCACTATTCATGCTTTCTATTATCGTCTCCGGTCTTTCGGACTATTTTTGTTGTTTCTTGCCCGATAGTAGTAGTCCTGCTGCATATGTGGCTATCTTACGGAGTTATTACTATTATCTGATGTCATGTTCCTGTTTTACCTGTTTGGAACGGTGTCAACTGTTCATTTTAGCAGCAACAGTATGCTACGACTGGAGATGAACAATCATGTATAAACTATAAACTGCATTAGTAGTTGGGCCAGGCCATATGTAACGATGGGAAGCATGTATAAACTGCTGGGCCGGGCCATCACCAGAAGCTACTCCCTCCATTTGCTAAGCCCACTCAGCCTATCGCCCATGACAGGACAACCAGTAGAGAGAGAGAGGAAGCAGAGCTGCTGTTGCTGTGTGGAGAGTTGCCTGGTATCCGCCATAATGGTCACAGCAACATTGGAACTAACCTCATGATGACGATGATAGCATCCATCATTGAGTGGAGGCCCTCACTGAAGCTGATCCATTCAAATGCAGTCAAAACTTGGAGCTGATTCCACTGCTGCTGCTGCTGCTCCACTCATCTATGGTAGTCAAGATCCTCACAGGCCAATGCCAGGCAGGAGGAGGTGTGCCACTGCAGTAACCTAGCATAAAACCTAACCTAGCCTGTCTAACCTAGACAGGTCACTTCCAAGAGATGCATTGACATGTTGCATGCACTTTGGCCACGCCCATGCCCATGCCCTGCCCGGTTTGGTCCATGGAAGAATGCCTTTCTGGCTGCACTGCATTGTATTGATGCATGCATGTTTGTTTCTTCTGTGTGGCTCACACAAATCACAATGCAGGGGGAGATTTGTTTCTTTGTTTCAGCTAAGGGAATAGTGGTTCAATGGGAATTATAGTGCACGGAGTATATGCTTTGTGAAGCAGAGGCAGAGCTCATGATGTCACGAGATAAATTCTCCCGGAGTGACTATTGCACAGGCGACTGTTTTTTTCATTTATCTTTAGCCACTTTTTTATACTACAATTTAGGGTGACTGAGAGTGCAACTTCAGGTAAGGAGAATTAATACACTGTAACTTTAGGTGACTGAGAGTACAACTTCAAATGACTGAAAGATAAAAAAATTTCAGTCGGCTGTGCAATAGTAAAACTGAAAGAGAAAGAACAGCGTCACGTACTAAATGCTACCAGCGGCTTTTTTCGCTGTGGGCTTATGATTTTTTACCGTCACTTATTATTTTAATAAATGATGACTGTGGATAGAAGCTGAAGCTAAAAAAATGACTAAAAGGCTGAAAGAAATATTGTACATCTCTGTGGTCCGTGAATGCACCCGTATCTCCCTGTTAGAAATCTCCTTTGGTTTTCACAACTTGTTAATTTCTCCTCTGATACTAATACTACGGTTCATTGCTGTTGCTGTCAAACTCTATATATCTATCTATCTAAATAATGGCTCTGGATTAGCACAAGCAGCCAAGTTATCACCTCCGAATGAGAATTCTGTGACCAGCTGCTAGAAAACATGAGCTTGTTAGGGAGTAGTATTAAATGCATGGCTGTTGCTTCATTGCTGCTTGCATGCATGTACACAACTTTTCTAGTATCTTCAAGTACTTGAAGAATCCATTCAAACTCAGAAAAACTGTTTGCAACAATAAAAAGAGACTGGTTTGATCCTATTGCTGCCTTTTAGCTCACATCACAATAACTGCCACAGTACAATGGGGGGGTGGCGCCAGAGCCAGGGAGCTCCTCACCTGCTGCAAGACTTCTACAGCTAGATTGAGTGGGGTTTCCAATATGTACAATGAAAGGTACACTTTTGCAGATCTTTTCTCCTGGATTGCAAGCAACCAAAACCCTAGCCAGAAGCAGTACTACTACTACTAGTAGCCAGCCCAGGAAGCCTCTCATACGATGACAGTACACAAATGATCGCATCTACCACCATTTGTTAGTATAAAAGGACACATTTCACATATTAGGGTCTGCATGGCAAGTTTAAAATGATTAGCGTTCTTAAAAGCATCGCATCCTACACTCTGTAGTGCCACAGCAATTAGCAAAGAAGCATTTTGGCATCCACCAACCCAAATGGACTAAGCACAGCATCCTAGCAACCATTTGAAGTGTGCAAGTTGCCGCCAAAATTTATGCCATAAGACAAATTGGGAATTCACTTGGCATGTCTACTGTTGAATCTTATCATCCTTGAGTTGGACAAGCATTTAATTTACATGAATATTTTCCCAATGTTGACATCAAGCATTGAACAATGTGACCTCAAAAACCTAAAAGAATCAAAATTGTAAGGTTAAAGTGTTAAACTATGTGGTGGCGAAGCTAACTAGAAACATCAGGACAAGAAGCCACAGGGGTGTGTGACCTAAAGAAGGGTTTAGTAACAGAAATGGCTCTGGTGGACTCATGCTGGGGTGTGAGGACACGAGCTGATGGCTTTGCCAAAACCCTAGAAAGAAAAGTGGTGCTTATGCTGTGGTTTGTGTCCTCTAAGGAGGAGCAAATCAATTAACAAAGCAGGCTTATGTTTTTTTTTTCTCTTGCCTTGTGGTGTGCTTCTCCTCCTGTTGGGGTTTGGGCTTTGGAGTCTTCTCTCCCTCCCCTTTCTTTGTGGCTTTATCTTTGGGTGTGCATGGGGTCTAGTGTTGGATAGGGCGGGCAGTAGAGAAAGATTTTGAAAAACACTAAATAATTCACATGCCTCCTTGCAAAACATCTATTATAATATTAAAACAGAAGCAAAAGAATCCATCATGTTCGTTCTCAATGGGTATAAATTACCATATTAATTAAAGAAAAAAGAGAAAATCTATACCGTCGATTGTGGTGGATCTAGATTAATTATAACAGTTTAGATTTATTATATATATGCCAGAGTTCATAACAAACATTACAATGCACAAAAAACCAAAAGTCTAGATTTATAAGTCCAAGGCGCCATTCGGTTGGGCCAAAATAAGCTGACTTCTGGCTGAATTTGCACTGTAGCTGATGGTGACTTATTTTGGTGTAACTAAATTTTAAAAATAGAAAAACAGGTTAATCCATCATAGACAATACAAATAAATACGAAAAAACCTAGCCAAAAGGTTCAAAAAAGCTAAGAAATCGTAAAAAGATGAAATTTAGAAATAAGTAAAAAATAAACCAAAAACTAAAAGCTCAAACCAAAATAAATGGCACTTGGTGTCATCTAAATGCTTATACTCGAATCACTTAAAGAACACAAAAGTAAAAAAATTTAATCAGATAAGTAGTAGTATTCCAGTATCAGGAGAACATAGGACCAGTAGGACACGACGCACGGAGTAAAAATTTCTGCGATCCGTCACGTACAACAGTGCTTGGGCACACGTAGCAAGCGTTGATAGGCTACTGTGGAATTTGCACGGGAGCCATACAGAATTACTACGAGGAGAGACAGACAGGGGGTAGAGTAGACTACAAAATTTTCGCTGGCCATGTGGTTTCGTGTTGGTTCAGAGAGAGAGAGAGAGCTCTTTGAGTTATCGGGCAGAGCGACGCAGCAAAGAAGAAACAAGGATCATTTGGTCTTTGATTCGTAGATTCTAAAGGACGTAAGAATAAAATAAAAATATAGATGCAAAATAGATGATTAAAAAACAGAGGAATATGATCCTCTTTGGTTCACAGAATTTTCAAAGAAAAATTTACATCCAAGAGTGGAAAATAGCCTGGCACGGCATGGTCTGGCACGTCAAAAATAGATGTTTTCTAGCTGTTATTTAATTGTTGGGTGAAAAAAAAAATCTTAAAAATAGCAAAAATTGAAAAAATATAAGGAATATTTTCTATAAATAGGGGGCATATGGCATCCATTATTCACACCTCAAACCTGACTCTCATATCTCTATTTACCTGTGAAAAATTCGATAGTGTTTACGTAAATTTGGCAAAATTGGTGAGAAATTCATGCAAAATTGGCAAAAAAATTTCTGGCTTAACGGGCCAACGTGTCGGTACGGGCCGTTAAGCCCTAACTATGCCTATACCGGCACGGCACGATCGTGGACCGTACTTAGGCTCAAACGATAGCCCGTAAGCTGACACGGCACAGCTTATTTATTTATCCGGCCTAAACAAACTATACCTATATACCTAAACCAAGCATGTACCGTGTCGGTCCGGCATGACCGATTGGACTGGTCTAGCGTCAAGCACCTTGCACGCTCCGAGCTTCTGACCGTCCGGTGCGGCCCATTCCACACGCACGTACGGTGAAAATTTTACCTAGTCTGCCTCGCAAACCTACATGGCACGTACGAGTGGCTGTTCCGGTCATCTGCAAAAAGCAAAGACGAGGTAAGAAAAAGAAGAAGTGAGCAGCGCAGTGCGGTGCAGCAGGGAAGCCACACCGACGAGCGCGCCCGTGGTGGTCCACACTTGATCCCGCACGCTTTGGCATTTTTTTTTCCTTCTAGTTTTTCTTCCTCTTCCGAGTGCGTCGTGTCTCGCTGGCTCCTCTGGTTGAATTTTGGACGTTTCTAGCACTGTTGATACCCAAAATTCCAAAAATAGCCGCGTTGAAAACACAATTCCAAAAATAGCCCCCAAACGACCGCACGATTAATGGCAATGCGACACGTGTCCAGTGGTGCGGCCGGGGAGCGCACCACACCTGAGTGGTGCGGTCCCCGACCGCACCACACCCCCGCCGTCATGTCAAAGGCAGTGGTGCGGAGGGGCAGCGCACCACCCGGCCAAATGGTGCGGCTCCCGACCGCACCACATGCCTGGCGTCCCGTCGCATCGCAAAGCCCCAGGATTCCCTCGTGTTGCTGGCTTTTTTCGCTGGAAGTAGCTCCCGTGCTGCGCTGCTATTGCATGTTCTTCTGCAGGATTGTAACACGTGTATATACATGAGAACCGGCCCCTACTTCATTCTGTGCATGTGACTGTTATTTTCTCGCGATAAAAGGAAGAGGGTGGCATGGCTTTCGAAGGCTCCAGTGCATTTGCATTTGCTCTAGACAGAGAAGCAGGCAGAGAGGGAGCAAGAAAGGGCGCTCATACTGAAGGAAAGAAGAACACAAACACGGGATTTGGAGCAATTTTGGAAGGTATCTGAAGTTCTCGCAATTGTGAAAGTTGTAGATCCTCTCGTGAGCTTCAAGAAAAGGTAAATATCATCTCCATGCGTTTAAGATGGTATTATAGTGATTAGCCTGTAATTAGCGTACACGATGTCAATATGTCTATATTTTATGTAATTATCGTGTTGTATTCTATATTTTATGTTAAGAAATGAAGTAATGTTGTTGTAATGTAAAATATTTGTAGTTATTTGTGGTCGTAGTATATTGCAATTTTTTTTATAAAATATTTGTAGTTGTAGAGTACTGTAATTTATATTTTATGTGAATAGTTTTTGTACTGATGTTGTAAGCAGTAATCTTGCTGTTTGTTAAGTGGATTATAACTACATTTAAATGGTGTCATTGTGAAGCACATAGCTAGTCGGAAAGGCCACTTGCGCATGTACTGTTTGTATTAACATGTACTCATTTTGTAACCAAAATCACTGAATAATATTAGATCTTGCTATGCATGTTCATAAAAAAAATCTATGTTAAAGTGTAACGCTGCATATATGAAGCATGGCACATTGTTGGGTAGTACTAGAAATGTAGAGGAAGTAGTATTAGAAATGTAGAGGATCTAACAGATTGGGAAAAAATGTAGTTATTTGATCGATGTAAGAAATCGTAAGTAAGAAATGATGAAAAATGAGTTGCTCGATTAGTGATTTAATTAGTAGAATAATAATACAAAATGTAATTTGATTTGCAGTAAAATTTGAATTTAATGTGTTAGCGCGCTCTGCAAATAAAGTAAAAAATACAATGAGAAGTTAAAAATAAATTAGACTCTATGAAGTTGAAAAAATTGTAATATATGTAGCACAGAATTAAGATTTGTAGAATAGAAATTGGAAAAAAGTGCATTACATTAGTAATTTGATTTATATAGAAATTTGTTAGCGCACTACATAAATGGTACGCTTGTATGTGGTACGCAGTAGGTTATGTGTGATGGTACAGTTGTTGCCTGTGATATATACTAAGAGGGTTCAGTTTGGGATTATGTTAGGTACGCCATGGGTGACATCCAAGACTTGTTCGTGTTCTATGGAAGTGGTCTCGTACGGGACGGGCTGTACGGGGCAGACCTGAATAATTGTGACCGGATTGTGATCCGGGCACGCAATCTGAACACCATGAGCCTGTTGGAGCTACGGAGATGCGTGCGTTCCGGATTCGATCAGGACACCGCAAGGAACAAATTACGGATCGAGGCAGTGTATGCCACAGTTGGAGGTGCTGCAGGGGAGACAGTGTGGCAACTTATAAAGGTGACGAGCGACGCTTCATGGGCGAACTACATGGAGGTCGTGTGCAACCCAGACGCATTGATATATGCCAGGCCAATGGTGTATGTTCAATTCGTGGAGAGGACAGAATCATCCGCTATGGGTGGCTCTAGTGGTGCTGGCGGAGATGTAGAGCGTGCATTACTCTCCGGCGGTCATGAAGATGCTGATGAAGGAGAAGGAGGCTATGAGTCAATAGGAGATGGGGACCTGCGGAGGCGCGCGGAGAATTTTCAGCCGAACGAAGGTGCCAAGAGGTGGTGGGCCGCGCGTGTTGACTGTCACGAGTACCTTGAGAACCAGGTGCAGGAAAGTGAGGAGGAGGACGATGTGGAAACAGAGAGTTCAGGAGAGGAGGACGAAGGGGAACCTACAGCGGGAGGTGTGGTAGGTGGTGTTGTAACCACGGAGGGTGCGTACGTGCCGTCCAGATTGGACGACATCGCAGCGGAATCCCTAGTTCTGCCACGGGCGGAGGAGGCAGAGTGGGGATTCAATGAAGGCAGACTCGTTGTAGGGCAGAGCTTCCGTAACAAGAGTGCTGCACAGCAAGCTATTGCCACGTACGCCGTCAACATCAGTCGGACATATCGGGTGCACAGGTCCAACCCTGACACCTACATTGTGAAGTGTATGGACGGCTCCTGCCCTGGCAAGGTCCGTGCGCAGCGGTTCAGAGGCGCTGCCACGGACTTCCGGATAACGGTGCTGAACGATCACACTTGTGAGCTTGCGGCGCCACTACATAGGCATCGCAACATGACGTCGTCATATGTTGGAGAGGTGATAAGGCATCTTGTGGTTGCAAATGTATCCATTACTCCCAAGGTTCTCATGGCGGAGGTAGCGAACACGGTGGGGTTTGCTGTGAGCTACAAGAAGGTGTGGCGGGGGAAACAGAAGGTACTGCGGAGTATGTTCGGGACATATGAGGAGGCATATGATCTGGTCCCGAGATTGTTGTGTCAGATTGCAGCAGCAAACCCAGGCACGTTCATTAACAAGTGCGAGCGGGTTCATGAGACGGAAGGGCCGAATTGTTTTGTGCTTGACAGAGTGTTCTGGGCCTTCCATCAGGCAATAGAAGGCTTCAAGTGGTGCCGTCCAGTGCTAACGATGGACGGCACATTCCTATCTGGCAAATACAAGGGTACAATCCTGACCGCGGTTGCAGCAGACGCAAATGACCAGTTACTCCCAGTGGCATTTGCAATAGTAGAGAATGAGAGTACGGAAAGCTGGCTGTGGTTCCTTGTCAATGTGAAGCAGGCCGTTGTACAAGATCGGCCCGATGTGTGTGTTATCTCAGACCGCAATGCGGGCTTGCTGTCTGCAATGGGAACGATGCAGAACGGGACACAGCCTCCGTACCAGTGGAATGACATGAAGAACCGGTGGTGCATGAGGCATCTTGCGGCAAACTTCCACAGAAGGTTCCATAGCAAGGAACTAATGAAGATGTTTAAAAAACTTTGTATGCAGAACCAGAAGACGAAGTTCAATGCCCTGTGGAGCCACCTTGATCAGGAGACCAGCAGGCATGTCAGGCGTCTTGAGCAGGCTGAAGCGGGGGCCGTGGAGGGAGGCTCCACGAGACTTGGGGAGTTCACACAATGGGTGCAGTCCAATGCACCTAACCTGGAGATGTGGTCTCTACTGCATGACACCGGCGGAGCAAGGTACGGAATCATGACGACAAACATGTCCGAGGTGTACAATGGTGTTCTAAAGGGCGTGAGATCCCTACCTATCACTGCAATCGTTGAAGAGACCTGGAACCGTTCAATAGGATACTTCGTCAATAGAGCCATGATGGCGAAGCGGCATATGGACGAAGGCAAAGAATTCTCCGAGGTAGCGCGGGCCTACATGGACAAGAAGATGGAGAAGGCTCGTTCGCATATTGCTCAGACCATGGATGGCTTACGGAGGAAGTTTGAGGTTCGTCTCAGACAGAGGTACATGATGGGGCAGGCTAGAGGGGATCGTAAGCAGGTGTGCACGATTGCTGACAGAGCGTCTTGCACATGCAACAAGCCGGAGCTTCTACACAAGCCATGCTCCCACGTGTACGCGGCATGCGCGTTATGGAACCAGGCGCCCACACATTACATCTCAAGGTACTATGACATGAAGCACCTATTTGAAACCTGGAGCACGGAGTTCCATTCGTACGGGGTGGACATGCATTATAGGGAGCTCTGGCCAGGGCAGATCAAGTGGGTGCCGAACGATGCACTGAAGCACGTCGGCCGTGGGCGAAGACAGAGCCGTCGCATTCGTAACGACATGGATCATAGCCAGCGTGGGGATCGGGTTCGGCGCCCGAAGTGCAGACTATGCAAGACGGTTGGCCATTCATTTAGGCAGTGCCCAAACAGGCCGACATCAAGTAACGCTCCATAGTATGCAGCACATGGACTGTCATTGTGCACTGCTGGTTCCGTGTTTTGTAACTATAGCGGGTCTTTCCTATAACCTATGCTGAATGTATCTGACCAAATTATTTCCGTGTACAATTTGTTTGAGTCATTTCTTGCAGATTATGTTATGTTGTGACTTATTCGATATTTCGTTATCATTTGTTGTCGTTCGATGCAAATTGCGTTTGTTCATGTTTTATTGTCATTTATTTCACGATGTATTATCATTACGTACAAATTATGTATGTTGCATATTCTCATGACACTGCGTACTGACTTGTTTTTAATCATCGGCAGGAGATGGCGTACGAGTTGCTTGAGGCCCGTTGGGATGACCGCCACCGATGCACCGCGTGGGCATCAATGCCTGATGGCCCTCCGTGTTTCGTCCTTAGGGGCCCCCGAGAGCACTGGCCTCTAGACGAGCGATACATCCCGCTGCTGCGAGACACCGGTCTTTTGCCCCTTGCTCGCATGCTGGATGTTCCGTATTCGTTGCAGTTCGATGCGGCGTTGCTGTCCGCACTCGTGGATCGTTGGAGACCGGAGACTCACACCTTCCACTTCCGGTGGGGCGAGATGACTATTACACTTCAGGACGTGTCCATGCTGACAGGTCTACCCATCCGTGGTGCAGCAGTAGTGCCACCCCCCAGGGCGGCGCATTGGAAGGCCGCCTTGGGTGCCCGATTCGGTATCCCGATCCCAGACAACATGTCTGGTGTGCCACACTCGTGGCTACGAGAGTTCATGACCTGCCCTGAGGACGCTCATGAGGGGGTCGTGCGGACGCACCTCATGGCATACATTCTTTTTTTGTTCGGATGGGTCTTGTTTCCTACGACCACTGGAGTCTCCGTGCATCCGACGTACATACACCTTGCTGAGTCCTTGGCGGATGCCTTGCCCGGCGAGGTGCCGCAGTATAGCTGGGGATCAGCAGTCCTTAGTGCCACGTACCGAGGCTTGTGTGATGCCTGTCAGCGTACTGAGGCCAGCGAGCCGGTCTTGGCGGCGTGCTATGTGCTCCTGCAGTACTGGTCTTGGGAGCACTTCACGGTTGGGAGGCCTAAGATCGAGAGGCCCGTGCACCCTTACGACCTCGTCCCGGAGTTGTACGGTCTGGCTGGTGGCGATGACCCCATAGATGGGCCGACTATGGGGACTCGTTGGACACATGGTCAGCTGCGGTGGGCTAAGGACAGAGCGAGGCGTGTGTACCCAGATTTCCATGACGATTTCGAGCGGCTTCCTGACAACGACATAGTCTGGTTCCCATGGGATGCAGGGTTCATTCAGCTCATTGCCCCCTACGGGTTGTCATCTCAGTGCCACCAAGACCACACGTACTGGTTGACGACCTGTCACCTCGTCTTCGCGCACTTCGTCGAACCGTACAGCCCGCAGAGAGTGATGAGGCAGTTTCACCTCCACCAGCACGTGCCACCCCTCCCAGGACGGGCACTACTACCGAAGGCCCACCGGTAAGCCATTGCACGGTACCTGTACGCAAGGTAGTAATTTGTTGATAATACTAATTGTACAATATGTGCACTAACTTGCAGGCAAACAAGAAGAGGGCACCATGGTGACGATTGGACAGCCACACAGCGGCCGTGGACAGACCTGTGGCGTGACTCAGCGAGCACAGAGGTTGTGGCCGAGACTAGGCCACACGACATCGCCACATACGGTGTGTACCTAGAGTGGTACATTCCACGCACCCGCAGCAAGATTACTCGGCCTGCCCCACCCCGTCCTTCAGAGGTCGCGCACGAAGATGCCATACAGGCCGGCCCAGACCGTCATCGAGCAGCACGTCTTGACGAGGCGGTACGTGCACCTGCAGTACGTTTGTACTCATTGTTTCTTTACGTACAGTGCGTTTTAACTCATTTGCTGTTTACGTACAGTGCGAGCATATGCGTCGTGCTGAGAACGAGGCTTTTCAGATGCTGCAGCGTGGGGAGGGCGGCAACCGGGTTCTTGCTTCGGCGCGTAGCATCTTCAATGACCTCAGGAATGCGATCAAGGCCATGAGCTGTAGTCAGCACCGGGATGATGTCCATGAACGACGCGTCCGCAGAGAGCAGCCTTCAGCGCCGCCGTCGGCACCACCTTCAGCACGTCCGTCGCTGTACGGTGGTCGTCCATCGCAGTCCGGCGGTCGTCCGTCGCAGTCCGGCGCACGTCCGTCGATGTCCGGCGGTCGTCCGTCGCTGTCCGGCGGTCGTCCATCGCTGTCCGGCGGTCGTCCGTCGCTGTCCGGAGGTCATCCCAGCTGCGCTCCCTCGTCCTCACAGCCTTTTGGACCAGCGGTACGACATTTGCCATCAGTTCGTTTGTCCACTCGATTGCCATTTATTCGTAACACACGTTTTCCTTGCAGCAGTTGCGAAGGGATAGCACGTTGCTACAGCCGTCGTCATCCCGGAGGGCGGCGGACGAGCGTACAGATAGCGACCCTGAGACACCCCAGCAGATAGCGACATATGCGCCTGGCGGTCAGTCCACCCGAGCAGACACGCAACGGCAGTACGAGTGGTTCGGGCAGACGTACCAAGGTTACACGGCGCAGGAGTACATGGGTGAATTCGCAGCGTCATCGTCATTCCAACAGCCGTATGCACCGGTATGTACGCATGTAGTGAACATACCACATGATACAAATAATGATTATAAACTTTTTTGTATTTTCCATTGCAGAACGTAGACCCCTCCGCCGATTGGCTGAGCTCTATTATAGGCCAGCAGTCGGCACTCCCCACAGAGATGTACCCACCACCGCCTCCGACGCAGACCTCGCAGTACGACCTTCGAGATGCACCGCGCTCCCCTAGCAGGTTCACCTTCTCGGAGGATCAGATACGTCGTCCGAGGCGGCGGCGACGAGATGATAAATGAATTTTTGTAATTGGGCTGTTGTAATTTTTGTGATGTTTTTCAAGTGCTTGATGGTTTGATGTTCAAATATGGTTTCCAGTATAAAAGGGTTGTTCTAAGTTCTTTGATTTACTACGCCATACAACCAACTGAGAGATGACAACACCGTACAACCCACATAATACGAAGGTCTCAGGCAATGACAACACGAAACAACACATACATTGCACGTACATGAAATGTAGCAAGTATTACAACCACCAACACACGAACGAACAAAACAACTAAAATACAACACAACCGTACTTAACACATTACCAAAATAACTTGACGACAACATAGCATAAAACATTAGCAACATACACGAGGAGAACCTCCAGCACTACAACTTGAGGATAACAATAATCACAAGAAACAAAATAGCACACAACATTAAATTTATCTTCCACTCGAGTCTGTCCAAACGATGCCGCATCCCGACGGGGTCGCAACCCCCCACGACAACTCTGTCATGGCGAACATTGGCAGTCCTATTGCCCATTTCATCCTCCCACACCCAGAATTGGCAACCACCATGAGCTTCCTGCGATTCCATGACAAGAATTTTTTTAAACATACCACCACGATTTCAATGAACCCGAAACAATCTGACTCACCGAGTGATGGGGGCACTTGTAGTAGTGTCGCCCAGGATTCGCGGCCGTCTGTGATGTCCTACGTCTAACCAAGGTGTTGCAATTTGGGCACATCACCGTCGGTGCCCATGAAGACGTGCTGAGCTGACTCATTGCCTAGTCTGGGGGAGTGAGCACGAAAGAAAACTACACTGCTTGTGAACAACTAACTCAGGAGGTGACTGATAACATGGCAAGGGAGTATGTGAGGGATGGCTCCGTTTTATAGGCTGTCTGGGGGGGGGCAGCCTCACGCACAAAGAACACAGACAGCACAATTCATACACGCACATAAAGGGGCACCTTTGCTTAGTGATATGACAAAACGGGCCAGCTTTCCGCAGTGACATGAAAAAAGAGGGCAGCTTTGCCCAGTGATATGACAAAACGGGGCAGCTTTGCCCAGTGATATGACAAAAAGAGGCCATCTTTGCTCAGAGACATGACAACACAAGGCAGCTTTGTTCAAAGAGATGACACAGGACAGCTTTTCGGAGTGAAATGACAAAATATGCCGGCTTTGCTCAGTGAGATGACTAAAAGATGCCAGCTTTGGGCAGTGAGATGACAAAAGATGCCAGCTTTGGGCAGAGACATGACATAACGGGGCAGCTTTGCTCAGTGAGATGACAAAAGATGCCAGCTTTGCGCAGAGACAAGACATAACGGGCAGCTTTACTCAGTGAGATGACAAAAGATGCCAGCTTTGCGCAGTGACATGATAAAACGGGGCAGCTTTGCTCAGTGAGATGACAAAAGATGCCAGCTTTGCCCAGAGACAAGACATAACGGGCAGCTTTACGCAGTGAGATGACAAAAGATGCCAGCTTTGCGCAGTGACATGATAAAACGGGGGCAGCTTTGCTCAGTGAGATGACATAAGATGCCAGCTTTGCGCAGTGACATGACAAAACGGCCCAGCTTTACTCAGTGCGACGACAAAACATGCCAGCTTTGGGCAGTGGCAGTACTAAAGAGGGCATCTGTTCTCAGTGACATGACAACAAGATGTCAGCTTTGCTCAGTGAGATGACAATTCAGGGCAGCTTTGCTCAGAGTTCGTATACAAAACGGGACCTTTTTCAGTGATACCGCAGCACTCCCATCTTTACTCACTGCTACCACCACGCGGACCAGCTTTAGACGTACGAGTAGAGACCAAAATAGCCCCTATAAATTCGTATGCATTCCATTTCCCAGCGAACATTGCCCATCCAAACCCCATACTACATCGCGCTTCCCTCACCCTCACCCAACCGGGATGGACAAAGGCAAGACGAAGCAATGGGACAAGATGGTGAAGGATTGGAAGGAGACCCGTGACATAGCACGGTCAGCTGCGGCCCGCGATGCCGCACGCGATGAGAAAATAAGGGCGATACAGGCCCGTGTAGAACAAGCCCATCGTGCTACGATGAAAGGTCCCCCCCCAGAGCGCCCGCGTAGCAACAACCCAATCCCGGACGTCCCCACCGAGCGTTCGCCACAACTACCACCTGAGGGGGAGACACCTCCCCTTTGTTGGTGCGGGGACGTGTGCAAGTTCTTCAAGTCTAAGCACCGCATCAGTCTAGGTATGCGTTACTGGGGTTGCGCAAACTACTCCAGTGACTACCCCAACCGCCGCTTTGACACCGCAACCTATCGGCAGCCGGTAACGACCACATGCACCATTTTCCCCTACCTTGTCTCCTTCACAGCACGCACTAACAATATCTCCAATGTATTTACAGTCTCCGGAGCCCCTGTGTGGCTACCGCAAATGGATCGATCTTGAGATCCACCCTGAGGACCAATGGACCCTTGACTTCGAGGAGTGGAATGTCACAAAGGAGAAGGAGTTGCTGGAGGAGGAGCGTCGCAAGCACGAGCACACCCTGCGTATACAGCGCGAGACGCAAGCTCATCTTGAAGCGTGCACGCGTACGGAGCGGGAGGCTCGCGAGATGGAGCGCGAGAGAAAGAGGGAAATTGCGGCTAAGGCAAAAGAGGCCGGAGAGGAGTTCAATGCCGAGCGGGCAAGGAAGGGAAAGTGGCCCCGGTCCACACAGTAGGTCGTACGAGCAGTTGGGTGGGTTAGTCGCATATCATGCTATATGTTATGCATGTAATAAAAATCTACGCGGCATGTTACTCCCAACTGTATTATGAAGTTTAATATCTCGTATTTTCGCATTCCATGATGTAATAGACCTAGCAAGTTATTTCCCCTAAGGCATGCATGTTAGGACTAGTGGTGGAATTCTGAACATTAGAAGTACAGAGTTCCACACATGCCACATGCCACTGGTCACATCACTTACCGCTTTATGTATCGAATCGTTCCTAAAAAAATGTACCCAAATTTTTTATGCATCTACAACTTACATTGAAGATAAACTTCTATTACAACTTTATCTTATTTTTACGCAGTTTATAACTACAAAATTGACAAAACATACAAACATGACGCGGATTGCAAACCCTTAAAACATACCAAACCCTAAAAGTCACTTACCACTTTATATATCGATCGTTCTACGCACAATCGTTCCTAAAAAATTTTTACCCAAATTTTTTATGCATCTACAACATATAATCAACATAAACTTGTTTTAAAATTTTTCAAATTTTTTTCTGATTCACAACTACAAAATTAACAAAACTTATAATCATACATGTTCAATATCACTTTCCTTCATTTCCTCCAATTGTTCATATCACATTTGTGCTCGAAAATTTTTTCTTTAAATTGCTTCCAATAAAACAATATACCATGATCGAAATTTGTTATTGTCACTTCAACACATTTTCCACGGTCAGCAATATAGGAAAATCACAAAAACACTAATCGTTACTTCACACAAATTTCGTTCGTACTCTACCAACCAATATTTTTAATTTTCAAAATTGCACAACTAATTACACATCCAGAATAGTGGACTCCACTTCAAATTCATATTTTTTCACACATCATTTCATATATATACATAAATTTTTATTTAAAAAATTCTCTTTACAAATGCATACAAAAATAACTTGAATTAAAATTCTACCCGTGCAAACCCTAACCGGGGGGGGGGGGGGTGGGACCCACGGCGGAGTGGTGCGGTGTGGTGCCGCACCATTAGGGGAGTGGTGCGGTGCGGCACCGCACCATCTACGTGGCATGTACGGCGGGGGTGTGGTGCGGTCGGGGACCGCACCACTCAGGTGTGGTGCGCTCCCCGGCCGCACCACTGGACACGTGTCGCGTTACCGTTAATCGTGCGGTCGTTTGGGGGCTATTTTTGGAATTGTGTTTTCAACGCGGCTATTTTTGGAATTTTGGGTATCAACAGTGCTAGAAACGTCCAAAAACCCCTCTGGTTATATATACCACTGAGCACACCACGCTTGATGCCTGCTTGCTGATGTCTTTCTCTGCTCTCTCTCCCCTCTACTTGTAGCGTCTCTCTCACAGAGGGGAGGGTTCGGTATGGAGTATGAGAGGATACACAAAGTTCAGGTAATGATGCACATCTTCCTGTCTTAGTTTGCCTGGTTAATTCATTCCTTAATGGTTTCTTCATGGGCTGTTTAACGCGTTGCTGAATGTAGCAAGAAGATGCTCTAGTTTCGGCTCGTTCCCATTTTCTCCTTTGTTTAGTGTTATGCATAATGTGTAGCATACGTTTTTTTGGATTCTTTGGAAAGAAAGAAAAAACTTTGTGTGAGTTTTATCCAAAGGGAAATATCGTCTGCTGGGCTCTTTTGTTGAGTCGCTGCGGTTAATTTTCATGGGTGTAATGTATATGCTTCTTCGTTGTCAATTTGTGTAGTGACGAGCACTACATGGTGCAGATTATCCATTATAAGGGTTTAATGATCCTCATTTCTGTTCATGCATTAATCTTTTGTGTTCTTACTGAAGCATAGCTAGTGCCTTACTGCCATGTGCTCTCTCTCTCTCTCTCTCTCTCTCTCTCTCTCTCTCTCTCTCTCTCATGAACTTTGTTGGAGGTGTTGAGGCGAGGGGTGGGTCAAGTAACTTTACAATAATGAACTCTAGCATGCCCATTTATGGGTTCTGGATTTGTTATTCCTTATTAGGACCCCTCTTCCTCTTTTGGATGTGGATGCCATTGCCATGAGACCCCCTACCTTGCTCGCAGACTCAGAATAACATTCATGGCTGATCAGTTCAGTTCGAAGTGTGTGGTAGTTTTGGCTGGTGGTTGGTGGGAGATTCGCTCTGTTCACATCACTCTCCAATGGCAACTTCAGTAGCAGCAGTTAACCTCTCTGAGCTCTCTCTTCTTTGCAGCAGCAAGGCATAAACTTTTTGCAGCCATTACTACTTCAGTTTTACCAAGGCATTCATACTTAGCGATTAAGAATGTCTAGAATTTCTCTGATTTCTCTCGTGTGATCAATTGCTAGTATTATTAATGCCCTGGTACTTGGTAGTGTTTGCTGTCTGATTCGTATGGGCATAAATTTCACCTCATTGCAAACCATCAAGATGTTCAGCGGTTCAGCCCCCCTGTTCTTGTGTGATTCAGATGCAGACGGGGGTCATGTCTCCAACTAAGCTGAGGATGAAGCTGCTAGGATCCCATGGAAGCAGAAAGAGGGAGGATGCAAGCAAGTCGCCGCGAGCATCGCCTTCGAGGCTCGACGACGACGACGCCGACCACCCCAAGAACAGTCTCTTAGCCCAAGAACTCGATGAAGGTCACATTTCTCTGAGAAAAAAATCGATTTTTTTTCTTCAAATGCATTGCACAATCCAAATGGCGATGGTACTGTATGTGTTTGACACCGGCGAATGGTTCATCAGAGTATCCGAAGGACCGGTCGGGTTCTTCCCGGTCGCGCTCCGACGCGAGCCACGGCAGGGCTGCTCACGCTGGCAGCGGCAACGACTACGACAGCGGGCACGAGAGCGGCAACGCCGGCGGCGGCAACTTCGAGTTCCACAGGGAGGAGAGGGCGCCGCCGGTGGTCGGGCCGTTCTTCAGGCAGGTGCCGTCCAAGTGGAACGACGCCGAGAAGTGGATCGCCGGGAGGCACGTCGTGCACTCCAACCCCATCTTCTCCAAGAAGGCCGCCCTTCACAGCCAGAGCGGCGGCGTCCGTGTCTCGCCGGAGTCCGTAGCGTCCGTAGCGTCGTCGGACGTGAAGAAGGGTGGCGCCTCTTCAAACAATCTTCTTAGCTCACGCGGCGCCGTCGGTAGCGCGCTGACCGAGCTGTCGATGTCGTCGTCGCCGTCGTCGGTGAGCGGACCGGCGAACAGGCAGCCTCATCACAAGAAGCTCCGTGTTTCAGAGTGGCTACCAAATGAAACTTGCACAGGTGAATCCCACAGCATTCTGAATTGTTCATCCAAATCTACACAAATGCGACAGAATTCTACGGGATTCTAATTAGTTCATCAAAATTACGCAATGCCGCTGGGACGAAGAGATGACAACACTGAATATTTTTCTGGTTTTATCGAGAATTCTTGCAGTGTTGTGACCTGTATTTGCTGATGTGTTGCAGTGAGCCCGCCGGTGCAGTCGGTGTCGATGAGGGACGTTGGCACGGAGATGACGCCTATCGCTAGCCAGGAGCAGTCGAGGAATGGCACCCCCGTCGGCGCCACCACGCCGACTCTCAGCCCGCTCTGCTCGGTGCCGTCGAGCCCGAAAGGCGGGCAGTCTGCTTCGTCTTCCGCATCAGAAAGGGAATTGCAGATCAGGACTCGCCGGGAGATCGTTGCGCTTGGGCTGCAGCTGGGCAAGATAAACATTGCGTCCTGGGCTAGCAAGGAGGATTTTGTTCAGGCTTCGCCGGATAAGAGCCCTGACCCTGACGAACATGAAGCCAAGAAAGAGGAGTTTGAAGCACGAGCTGCGGGGTGGGAAGAGTCTCAGAAGCGTAGACTTGCATCAAGGTATGCAAAGTGCAAAGATCCCCCCCCCCCCCCCCCCCCCCGGCGGCGCTTCTCTTCCCTCTGAAACAAGCATTAATTTGGATCTTATGTTTGACCATTATGCCCCAGATATCAGACGAAGGAGGTGAAGATGCAGGAATGGGAGAATTGCCAGAAATCCAAATTTGAAGCCAAAATGAGGCATGCTGAGGTTAGTTCGGATTTGTTAACTTCAGAGCTGATTGCATTCTTACCAGCATTCTTCAGAGTGATAATTCGAGTTAATTTATGGAACAAAGTCCAGCTAACAACTCAATCACTGACTGACTCGTTAATAAGAAGGCTCGTGGATGCAAACTTGTTCTGCATTGTTCATTGTAGCATTGTATTTACATACTGGCTGACTGGAAATGCTCAAATTTGTCAGGTGCAAGCCGAGCAAATGAAGGCGCGCGCGAAGAACAACCTGACGAAGAGGCTGTCCATCTTGAGCCACAAGGTGGAGGGCAAGCAGGCGAGGATCGAGGCGAGGAGGAACCGGCAGGCCACCCGGTTGGCCCGGCAGGTGGAGCGGATCCGCAAGACTGGCCGCGTGCCGTCCCGGTTCCGGTGCTGCAGCTGGTTCCTCTGATCAGCTTCACATTTCTTCTGGATGCACCTGACTGAAGCCTGAAGGTCTCAATGCACCTTCAGTGACTAGATTTTCAGAACACCATCTTGATGCCATGAATTCTGTATATGAAGTCGTCACAGGTTTATTTGGAGCAATGTGTTGTAGATGGTGTTGCTCGCTTTGTGCAATCTGAATTGGTTGTAACCTGAGTTAATGCGTGTCATTTCATTTGATAAATTGGGCTGCAGCTAGCTGCTCTACTGACTAATGTGTGAACAACTTCAGATCATCTCTCTCTTAACTGATGAGCATTTCTAGAAACAGGAGAAATCATTGGCCAGTTGCATGTTATCAAGAAACGCCCAGATCTGTGTTTTTTCTCTCTTAGAATAGAAGATGGAATCTGGGTCGCTTGATGTGGTCAAGGGAGGGGGGGGGGGGGGGTGGCAAAGACCCATGGAATTTTGACTTTAGTATGAGTGTTTGTGGGAAGAAATCGAATATTAATAAATTGTTTCAAAAAGATTGTTTTGATAAGCTATTTCGAAACACATCTAGCCACCATTGCTTGGGCACACTACACGTGTGGCGATAACTGTGTAAGTGAATGTCATGTATTCATAAATCACATTGCATGTTTCATTTCACATATCGCTAACCTTCTCCGTGTGTGATGGTAGGCGACGGAGCGTTGCTACTTCTTCCAATGGATCGTGGCCCGAAGAGATACGACAGGACATTCATTGAGCAAAAATACATGCTCAACTATCCAGTAGAGCCCGAGAACTTCACCCGTTGAAAACATTACACCCTGGACAAGGGAAAGGCTAAGAAGGGGAATAAAGAGAAAAGCGTCGATGGCCCCCCAAAGCCCCTGCTGCACGGGAGGTTATTCCAAACTAGGACAAGCTCGTGCAAGTCTTAAAAGCTGAATACTGGATGGACGTCGCGAAGGTCAAAGCCCATAGGGGAGACTGACCGCAAGTCTAACTTCTTTTCCATCCCTAGTGCTTTCGATTCCAAAAGGAACACGTGTATTTTAGCTGTAATTCGAATTGATAGTGCATGTTGTTATTTGTATCATAGGAGTAGTGAGGCAAACATATGCATCTAATCAAACCATACGCGCCATGTAATTTGCACCTTCATTATGAAATATTATCTCGGGCTCGAAATGATAAATTACTTAATGCAATGTGAAACAAACTAGTCAAATTTGAACATTACTAGCTTGCTATTATTTCTAAACTACTAAGAACGTAAAATGCAAGAAATTTTTGTGAATCATACATTTTTCATTATTACCATATTTTCAATAATGTATTATTTACAAAAAAAATGGCTAAATAGGGACAACCTGCTGCACACACCGACTACAATACGAGTCTCCTACCGAGCTCGTGCAACGTGGTAGGACCTATCAAGCTCGTGTGACGGGCAGAATGACAGAGCCCATCACTTGCCACTCCTATTCGTCCATTGCCGAGCTGGAGCGACCTGACACGATCCTCGCCTCCTACCAAGCTAGGTCAGCGCGGCAGGTGATACATGTTGTCTATTGCTACTGCTGTAGTCATAGAGGCCATATTTGCAATTCAAGCCCACAAGATCTAGATTTGAAAAAAAAGGTACAAAGCCAGAAATAAACAATGCTCAACAATTTACTTATAAATAGGGCCTAAGTAATTTTGAATTCATGGCATTCAATAAATTACCTGCTTAAGGTTACAAGCCAAAGTTCAGAGGTCCTCCCAAATAACTCGGCATCTAAGCTAAGAATGAGTCCTACAATATTAATGTCACCACATGGAGCTAATAGGGGGCTCAATGGCCCCTAACAAGGTTGCTATCCCCTATAGCCTGCACTTTGCATGCATGGAACCATGATTTGGTCCAGCATACTTAGCAGCCCTTTCCATGAATCATGCAAACTGACATAGAACTAGGCAAATTGACAGGTCAAAGCCTACAAATAGGACAATTTTTTGACTTGCATACCATGAATCAAGATTAACCAACCGCAATTTGTGGCAAAAATTGAAAGGGGGGGCACGAGTTTGAAAAGTTTAGGCTCCAGTTGGAATCATCAGTTTTAGATATAATATATATAGCAACAGAATAAGGTCACTCCTACAGTGAATGCTTTCATTCATATATGGGAAAATGGCTCTTCCCTGCCATTTAGAGCTTAGGCTATTATAGAGCTAAAGCAGCTATCATACAGCATATCCATGATCGGAAGGATACAATAGATCATCTAACTATATTATTGACTAAGGTGTTCCTGGTGAAGCGAGGACTGGTGAAAAGAACACAGGAAATGCAGGCTGTCACGAACATGTGATCCTGCGGTTCTAGAGTGATGGTTTAGTTTGGATTCCGGTCTTCATTTCAGTAGTCCAGGGGTGCTACAGATGAAATGTTGCCTGTGAGATTCTGCATGTCGTGGCTCGCAGAATAGTCATCACAGACATTGCTCTGCAGCATCCTTGCTCCAGGTGCAGACAGAAGGCCGTCTCCATCGCGAACCATCTGCTGCACCTCCTGGGACGAGAGTATCTTTATGCACCATACGCTACTCACAAACTCCCTGGAAAGCATGGCATCCGAAGATCATGTTTACTTGAATGGAGATACAGACTAAGAGAATTTATCGTATATGTACACAAAGGAAGATAGTTTTCTAGGTGGCTTACTGCCATGGATCATCGCCGACGAGAAGGATATCATTTTCCCGGTCGACAAATACAAGCTGCCAGCCTGATCTTACAGGGTCCTCCAGTTGGCCTTCAAGGCCAAATAGACGCTCAAGTTCACTCCGTAACTCATAGTAGCTGTTGAATCTGGTGATATCGAGCGATCTCCCAAGGGACCCTGATCTGTAAACCTAGTAAAGAAAATATTGAAAGAATGAGCCAGTTTATGCAGAACAAAATGATTACACATAATAACACCAAGGAGCTTGCAAGAATGTGCACTAGCCACTAGAGCGACAAATGTCATCCAAATGACGTTATTGGCAATCCAACACTTTTGCTTAAGATATTCTCAGACATACAAAACCTAGAAATAATTGACTGCTTTGCTACCATCAACCAACTAAAAATGAACTTTTTGCCTCTAAATAATTAGATCTGCATAGTAAAGTATAATTACAGTTACCAACTTTGGCTATCAGTGAAAGAACGCTCGCTGAAGAATTTAAAGGAATATAACACATAAATAGGAAACACATATGCTCACTGAAGAATGTAAAGGAATATAACACATAAATAGGAAACACACACCTTCACAAAGGTTCCACTTTGTGATGCGTTTACACCACATATATTATCAAGAGAATTGAAGGTTCCTGATTCACCTAAACAATCCGAAGTTGCTAAGGTGTTTTCAGGTGGCAAATCTGCACCACTATATCTCAACAAAGGTATGACCAAAGAATCAGTTCCGCCACCGCCACGACCCCTGATGTTTGCCATGCCGTCCTGGAGTGCAAATGATGACGAAAGCAGGTGGTTCTTAACATCTGTCCCGTAAGCCTGGACACTAGAACAGTCTCTTGCTGACAGTGGTGGCATGGTACCAGGAAAGTGGGATATATTAGCCTGGTGATTTACTTTCTCAAGTTTGGGCTGTACAGACTGAGCCTCAAGATGAGCAAGGGGTTCTCCAGCCAACCTCTTTGAAGGCCATCCCTCTGGTGCCATTAACTGGCTACTTCGAGGCAAACTAAGAAGGTTCGAGGCTTCGTGGCTAGAAAAGTTATGGAAGCTGTTGCGCAGATGCAGCGATGGGTCACTGTTTCCTTCTAAGAGGTTCTTCTGGCAGAATGATGATCCAGTAAGCAGCGAACATTGCGGCTGAGAAGCAGATCCAGACTCAGACATGCTAGAAGGTACATCAGCAATACGATGACAACTAGATAAGAACTGCTGTTGCATCTCCTGATGAGATTGTTGTTGTAGAACTTGCTGATTTTGCTGCTGCGGTGGCGGCGGTGGCGGCGACTCTTGCTGCTTTTGCAGCTGCTGATGATTATGCAACTGCAGCTGACTTTGATGGAACCCAGAGTTACCAGTGATCTGACGATGGCCTTGCTGAACAGTTTGCAGGGGTGACAGCTGAGATTGATACTGCATCTGCTGTACAACATGATTTGCAAACTGAGAATTTAATCCACCATTCAGATTTTGAGTCTGTTGAAACTGCAAGAGAGCTGAAGGCTGTTTCAAAGGATCACTGGCTCTAATTTCTTCCAGTGCTGCAGCAGCCATTTGCTGGTATGTGTCTGGCTTAAGACCCAGCAATGGAGAATCTATTCTTGGCTGAAGCCATGGTGACACTCCAAGTCCCTGGAAGTTCAATGACTGAGTCCCTCTATCTCCATCTCGAAGCCAAATGAGAGATGAATAATGAGCAAAATCATCATTCTTCCCACCTGCATATATAAAAAGAGAAATTAGTTAAAGAAATTTTAATTGAATTGTATGAAAGCAGAACCATCTATACTGGTATTCCTGTCATCAATCAGCCTACCGTTGAACATACCATGCATGGAGGGCGGTCCTGAAGCCCATGGACGCTTCAATCTTAAAGGAAAGGCAGTTGGATACATCGGAAAGGTTGTCAACGTCTCGATCTCCCAAAGAGAAACTCTCGGCTGTTTATCATCAGCAGTGGACTCATCCCAACCAACCTAAAGTATTACAAATCTAAAGTTAAGCATTCATCATTAAAGCGTAAACATGTTCTCACAAAGGGATCCATGAAGTATGTAACAACAGAGTTGACGGGTTAAAGTGAATAATGAAACAAGATAGCGACAAGTCTTCTGAAACCATGACAGCTTATTAACAGAAATTACCTTCACAGAACGCCAATGCGAGTTTGGCCAATGCTCCAAGTCTAGATCACTTATGCCTGTGATTGTACCCATGTATCTGAAAGAAGAGACAACCATAAGATCACATTGTTTTCACGCTGTGTACTCAGTTTCAACTTTCAACTCACCGTCTGACGCTTGACTCCTCTGTCTCAAAAAGCATTCTAAACCGCATTCCAACAGACACACGTGTGTGGTAAACAGATTTCACATACTTAGCCAGTGGAATAACAAATTCAGAAGGGCTAGCCCTGATAAAACATGACCATGTAAATTAAGTGTAGAAATAAGGTGATCTGTCTATCACTATTGAAATGAGATTGTAATATATATATACCGGGGGTTATAGAAAATAGTGAAACGACTGTTTGTGGCTGCAGCATGAGCTGCTGCTGCAAGAAGACCTATATGCATGCTATCGCTTGATAGGACAGAAGAGGGCATTACTGTCTGTGGACGATTTGCATGACGGATTCCCAAAAGAAGTTGGTTATTATCATTCCTGGTAAAAATGAAAGGTATTACAGTGTGAGCAGCACGTACAACATCCAACAAAGGTAAAAAGGATGGAGATCGATTAAAAATTAAAGTAGATGGTACTGGTACCAGATAAATATAACAGAATCCCCTGCTACCAGTCTTTTCGCACTTACAAACACACTCCAACCCGTTGTCAGGAGATGCCTTTTTGGCTGACCTGCATAACAGTGCAATGGCCGAGGGCATTGGCCAGTTAAGAGTTAAACAGACCAATATAACCCACAATAGAATATAATACATCAACTATTCCGCAAGACAGGAACCACACAAGGTAAAGAAATAGTATCATTACAAAAATTTTCAGATAAATTCCTCAGCTAAGCAAAACCGCACTAACAGAATCTTGCTGGCAGAAAGAAATGGACAATTCATATTATACAACTAGTGGAAGCTGCTCATCTAAAAGTCACAGTACATATTTTTCATTTGTACTTTTTGTGGATTCTTAAATGTTATTTTTACATGTTCAATAATAATCCGTAATCATCTCTGCATGTGATGCCCATAGTTTGGGTACAACAACAACAAAGCCTTTTGTCCCAAACAAGTTGGGGTAGGCTAGGAATGAAATCTTCTCAAGATCAAAGAGATATGAGTATTAAAATAAAACCTACAATGCTAAACCCTAAGTTGTACAACATGTTATCTGAGCCAAGAGCCTAAAACACTACCCTAACTTTCTTATGGTTCCGGTACGTGGATCGCTAACTCCGCTTATGTAGTTTTCTACGTAGTATGTCCCAAGTCAGGTAAAAGAGGAGGGTTGTGTTAGGCTTGGCAAGCCAACGTAAAATTCATGCCATCTTTTCATGGAATGAAACCCAAATTAAAAGTTTGGGTACATACCACGAAATATGTGGCGAAATTTCCATTCATTATCATGCAGATCTCTTGCAACCAGCTCCTGTGACGGAGGCTGTAGCGAAAAATCCTGGAGATGATTAAACGAATCAATTTTATGAATGCACACAAAATGAACATTTCTTATAAATGTATTGGGCTTGAAGAAACTAAATTGCACTCAAAGTCTTTGAAAAAACAAACCAATGGAGGGAAGACTTTCTCAGCAGCTCGGCGAGGAACTGAGAATCCACCATGGGTGCTCGTGTCACTTGCTGTCAGTGTCTTGCAGAAGTAATTAGTTGGCTGCTTGCTAGCAGCACCCAACTCAATTGGAAGAAAAGGCTCCTTTTGTTCTTCCTGTCAATAGAATCACAATATGAACAACACATCATTATTTGCGATGTTTTTACAGGAAAAAAATTCAGGCTACAAGCACAGAGCAAGGTGGTTAAATACCGGGCTCAACGGTTGCAGAGTCATTTGGGCATAAACTTCATCAGTTTCTGCATCAGCCTGCGTTAGCACCAAGAAATCATCTCAGGGCGCTTTTTAAAAAACTACATAATGCTCCCTATTAAGTGTGAACTCACATGCATGGTGATGTTATGAAGCTGGCAGATTAACTGAGGAGGTAGGTTTGGATAATTAGGGATTTGAGCATCAACCTCCTTATTAGTTGATGCAGCCACCTGCACAAAACTAAAATTACTTTAGAAAACTTTAAATGGATCACACCCCTGCAACAAAATCGAATCTTCACATAATGGTATCTTCAATAGTTCACTTAAGTAGTGTTTCAGTAAAATCTTCAACAGTATTATGTTTATGCGATGCAATATGCAAACAATAAGAAGAACCTATTAAGCACAAACTACACCTTTCTTCTTCCGCAAAATCTAAATAAACTTAAGTCAGCAAAGCCCGGCCATGCCTAGTTTATTCAAAGGAGATATTGGTGTCCTGAGTAGCCGACCTGCTCACTATGGCCCTGTGGAAAGTAGACGACCCGGCTCCCGACCACAGGCAAAGACACAAGGGGCCCAGCGCATGCATGCCACAGCTCCGAGTTCAGACACCTTTGTTCCCCTGCAAAATGCCAAACACACATGAGCGGAACAGCAAAGCACCAGAAAACAGAGTTCATGTGAAGCTACTATTTGTACTTGGCCACAAACAAGAGGAGACTCAGTGGGTATCAATAATGCTATAACATGGGAGCAATGAACGGAACGAAGCAATGCAAGCAATTTTTTTAGTGCAAGTCAGCAATGGAGATGCAGGTATGTAATCATGCACACAGAAGCAAAGCCAATTTTGCTAATGCGTTTACCAGCTTCAACTCAAAGCGCCAATCACAACATTCGATAGTCCATAGTCCACTAAACAATGCAGAAAGTAGCACAAGTTGAGAAATGAACAACTGAAACAATGTCGAAATTGTGAGACGCGCTGTACCATCGTTCTCCGGCAAGGGCTGCGGCATCTCGGAAGGGGGGAGCTTCATCTCCAATCCGCAATGCGACCGACGCCAAGAGCACCGAACTCCGCCGCACCCCGACGAGCCACCACCAGAGCAGCTGCTCCTCAGCGCCCTATCATGCTCCCAGCAGCAACGCCTGCCTTCCTCCCTTGCGCCAAGAACGTCCCTTTCATCTCCTGCTGCTGCTTCCTCTCACTTGCCTTCCCCTTCCCAGGAAGAAGCAGCCGCCTCAGCTTGCCGCAACCCCTACCCGAAGCCCGGGCCATTGCGGCAAACCATCTCCACCGCGGACCTCATCGCTCCCAATTCCCAAACACTCTCGCTGAGCAAACTTTTCAGTCGGAACAGGGAAGCGCCGCCTCAAAGCTCCAATCTTCCCCCCAAGAGATGAAGAAAAGCACCAAAACGAGCACAGCTCGATCCAATAAGACGGATTTTTCGCAGAAGCCGGAACAAATGCGCGGAGAAACCGAGGGAGGCGGCTGGCCCCGAGCTCATAAGATCATGAAGCAGCTAAGAACCGCAGCTTCCGGAGCACAGCCCAAGCATCCGTGCCACCGAGAACCGCGACGACTCACCGGAACCGCCTCAAGTGGCCATTGCGCGCGCGCTCCGAGACCAAGCACGTGCAACACCACGGCGACCGAACCCACCTCGGGCACCGCCACAACACGCGCCTCCGGAGCTCGCGAAACCGCCGCCTAGCTCAGGAGATCGTGGGCTGCGGCGCCCAGGTGCGGTCTAATCCGGCTCCGAGCGCCGAGCAGCGTACCATTCGCCAACGGCGGCCGAATCAGACGCCGAGACCACGAGGCGGGAGCTGGGAGCCCGACGGAGGCCGGGAGGGTGGTCGCCGTGGTAGGGGGAGCCTCGGTCCTGGTGAGCCCTAGGGGCTAGGTGGCCATGGCCGGATCAAGAAGCGGAAGCCTGGAAGGGGAGTTTTTTAAATTTTCTTTTTTATTTCTGTTTTATGGGCACCTTGAGGTAGCCCACCCGCGCGCCCACGGGTAGTAAAAAGCTGAAAAGGTCAGTTGTAAGGTTTCTCTTGGTTGAACTGAAATAAGTTTATTTATAATTAAAATTATATTATTATTAGATAAAATTACACTATAATTGATGGTGACTTATTTAACGTAACTAAATTTAAAAAAATAAAAAAGATTAGCCCATTATAGACAATGCAAATGAATACGGGAAAAAAGAAACGGTGAAAAAGCTCAAAAAAGATAAAAAAAACCAGAAAATAACGAAATTTATGAATAGTGAAAAATAAACTGGAAGTCAGAAGCTCATGCCGAAATGAGCAGAGCCTAATGGTTGTACTTTATAAGCGGCAGATGTTTTTTTGGGCTATATCTAGTAGTTTTTTTTTGTATATATTCTTGTATGATAGTGAATAGCAAAAACGTTGATACAGATAATGCATACGGTTTATCGGGAGGAAAACGGGGAGAGCTTCTCAGGGTAGTAAAAAACTGACAATGTCAGATTAAGGGCTATTCTTTAGAAGCGGCTAATGTTTGTTGGACTATACCTAATGGTTTTTTGTCCGTATTTTTATATGATAATGAATGGCAAAGATGTCGATGCGGACGACACATACGGTTTTAGATTCAGAAAGCCGTATAGAGAACCCACTTCAAAAGGCTGCTCCATCTGGACTTTCGAAAAAAACAAAAGCACAAAAGAACATGACCTTGTTTCTTCCATTTAACTCATTTACAGCTCACATTCTATTTTTGCAACTGTAGATGTTTTGAACGGGCTTCTTTTTAAAAACTAGTTGAATTCCCTGTGCAATCAGGCTACCTATTACAACACCTCTGCAAATAGCATTGTATTTGTTACCTAACTCTAATACTTATAAATGACTGAAAATATTTGTTACCTGCGAGCCTCAATTTTTTTTATGGCCCTAGATGCAGCACTAGTCTTGCCATAACAAAAAAAAAAGATGTGGCAATGTTAAAGTCAAATGGTCATAACTCATAAGCAGAGGAATATGGATTATAATTCCAAGGGTGTCCATGAAAATAAAAGAACAACTAAGGGGCCAAACTAAAAACCACCTATCCTTGTTTGCAAAGAATAAAGGCACTCCCACCGATCTATATCAGCAATGTTTATTACTAATAAATAGATATATACTTAGAATGAGAGATGATGTGATAAAAAGTTATGGAAAAGAGAAGAAAGTAGTGTATTATACCAGAAATTGGGTTCTTTTGGATTTATACGCAGGCTTTGGCTTCCATTACTACAGTAACAGTTTTTAAACTGTGCGTTTTTTCAAGACATGGTCTATAGGTAGATTGTAGTAGACGCTGTACAGAGTTCAAATATACCAGCTAAAATTATATTAGACTATTTTCCTCTACGTACTATCTCCAACGAGCAACCATAATTCAAAAACTATAAGCCAAAGCGACGACACAAAAGAACCCATCAATTGCATGGGCACAAAAAAAAACAAGAAGAAAATATAACTAATACATTCATCAGAGAGTAGAGTAGTGTCATAGTATTAAACCCATATAATAGATACTAGCCTCGTAGGCGCGGCGCCACGCCGCGCCAGCCACCGTGTGTACCGAAGTAAAAGAGGAGATAATTCGTGAGGAGTTTTATAAAAAAATCAAGGGAAAATGTGTATTTTTGGAACAGTTAAAGGTGTTTTTCGTAAAAAACCGAGGACCTGTACGTAAATAAATGGGCCTGTACATAAATAAACGAGGACCCGTACATAATTTAGGAAAACGCGGGGGCTATCCTGCAAAGTGGAGGGGTAAAAAAATTGTCAGGGACCTGTTCGCGAGGAAAAAGGACCTTTACGTAATTTGCAAAAAGTAGAGGGAAATTGGCTCCCCCGGCCGTACGCGAATTCTGCGTCCACGCGCCGGCCGAGGGAGCGCCGGGGGCGACTTGGACGCTCTCGGGGGGCAGAGAGTCCCCCGGCTTTGTTTTGGTTATTATGTGTGAGAAAAAGAGAGGTTTGAGAGAGAAAGAGAATATTTATTATTGATATTATACATTGAGAAGGCTATGTCCAATATTATGGGTGCCTTCAATAGACTTAGCCTTTGGCTTATCACTTTCTACTACAGTAACTATCTTTTAAACGATGCGTCTTTTTAATACGGGGTCTACAGGCAGATTATATTGCACACTGTACTGAGTTCAGATATATCGATTAAAATTATATACGACTATTTTTCTTTATATACTGTATTTCATAAATAAGCAGAATTCAAAAACTATAAATAAAAATCAAAACCAAGCAACAAAACTCACCCTAACTAGAGGTGACGTAGAACCCGTAATACCAGTGGAGTGCCCTAACCACCCTCCTCATTCCGTTCTGTACGCGACAATGATCGAGCATTCGATCAAACCGCGCAATACTACCTGCTCACGCTTCCTCCTCTCCCACAGGTCTCATCGGCCGCCCGCCTCGAGATCCGCGACGACCACCCCATCTGGACGGCGCAGAAAGCTCGAAGCGAAGGAGGCTGACGAGGGCACGTGCAGGGGTAGCGCCGTCATTTCCGCCCGCGCCCTCTCCGTACGAGGAATCGGCCCTTTTCGTGCCCACTATTAACGAGGTCGCCGGGAGGATTTACGCCGTCGGATCGGGTGATGGACGGTGCGGGTTACCTTGGTTGGGGTGCACTCGCACGAGGGGGAAGTGGCGTGCTGTGCTGCTGCCATGTGGAATGGCTGCGAGCGTGTACTCCGTGCAGTTCTCAAGGTTAGACCTATTTTTATTAGTTTTTCTTGATAATTTTGGTTTTAGTTTATAATTAGTAACAGTTTGTGGAGAGTTGTATAGAGAGAAATTTGTATGTGATTTTAGCTGGTATATATGAAAGATTTTTAGCTTTAGTTTATAAATAGTAACAACTTATAGAGAGCTGTACGAAGAGAGAAACTTACGTAGGATTTTGATTATTATAAATAAAGTTAATATAATGTATATTATAATCGACTAGTAAATCATGTATTGAAAAGACACTCTATTTAAAAGCTAGATATTATAGAAAAATTAATTTTGAAAGTTAATGTGAACATGGCCATGTTCCTGCATTGGGATTTTGGTGACATTTGCACCAGTAATCTTGTGATAAACTTCATGTTGATCGCGTTGTGATAACCAGTGCCGGCCCTGGGGGAGGGCGAGCGGGGCGGCCGCCCCGGGCCCCCAAAGTGTCGGGGCCCCATATACATGTATATGCTGCGGTGAGACATTCCCAATCCTTCCACTTGCAGAAGCTACATGTTGTCTTAGAAAGATTAGAGGCTACACTGGATGATATGAGAGAGTTTGTAGTGCTTTTGATGCGCTGCCCTCCCATGATTCAACAGCCATATAGCACCTATCTGTTTATGGAGAATTGCATGTATTTTTCTTTAATATCTATAAACTCTTTGATATGAATTTTTCTTTAATACATAATGTATTTTAAGTGTTTGTGGGTAAAATTAGATATATATATATATATATATATATATATATATATATATATATATATATATATATATATATATATATATATATGTGTGTGTGTGTGTGTGTGTGTATGTATGTATGTAGATTTATATTTAGATATTTATACTAGGGCCCCTATTTCTAGGTTCGCCCGGGCCCCTAAAATCTCAGGACCGGCCCTGGTGATAACCTTCACGTTGATTGTGTTGTGATTGCACTCATGGGGAGTCATGTAGATTTGTAGATTTTTTTGTGCTTTTGATATTCCCTCCTCCCCCTAGTACTACTCATGTAAGGCGACTAGATTTCTTGTAAACTATGTGCTTTGGCCATGGACTCATGAGTATTTCTTATTAGTAATCAGGTAATGCACGTACCAGTCTCAGAAAAAGGACATGTTTGATATGTTTGCGGTTTATAGTTTTTAGCTAAAGTTTTTAAATTTTAGCTGTTTGCGACAGAGATTACAGAGAGATATTCGCTTACGATTTTGGTTGATATAGATGTTAGGCTTTTAATGTGTACTGCAATTAACTTATAGACCCCGTCTTGAGAAAATATTCTGTTTGAAAGTTAAATACTATGGTAAAAACCAAAAGCTGTTTTTAGAAGCCATTAAAAACCATGCCCAAAATGCGGTTCGATCTTATAATGAAGTATAGCTATTACCAGAGAAGGTAGCTTATTTTACAGCCGTCTGTCTTATCACCTAGCAAATTAGTACTAATGTGATTACTTAGAGAAATGCACATCATGCAAGCTTATTGTCCCCACGTGTAAGAGACAGTGGTCGGTGCCCTTACCAAATGGTGGGGTGCACTCTGTAGTTTGTGCTCACTGAACCAAGGCTCGGAGAGAGATCTGACGTGTGACATGGGGGACCTTTCCGCGAATAAAAACTTCTCCCTGGGCATCCCCGCAAAAGCCACAACCAGTCTCGCTGCTGCCTTGCACGGATTTTTTTACCGCCTCGCTTTGTTCGCGCTGCGTGCCCGCGTGCCCTCTTCTCGCTTTTACCTTTTTAACCTTTTAACCAAGTACCCCACCTTCGATGCGGTCCTGACGACGCAGGCCCGTCCCGTCCGTACGGCTCCTCCCCCGCCGCCCGGCGCGCTTACCCACCCCCACCGCACCCCACTGACATCCTGGACCCACTCTGCCCGCGTCCGTGTGCTCTTCCCACCTGGGAGTGTGAGGGCGTGTGGAAAGGCGCGCGAGGCGGTGGTCGTACGCGGCGCGGCGCCGACACGATGGGACCTGACGGGGCGCGACGGCAGCCGTCCGATGCGTGGGCCCGCGACGGGACGCCTCGTCCGGGTCCGCCGCGCTGCGCGGTGGCCTCACTGACGGGTGGGGCCCTCGGGAACAAGCAATAGTGGTGCTTGGAACCGAGGTGACGTGTGTCGGGCAGACCCCGGCTAGGCTGATCTGGGCCGAAATCAGTAGCCCATTGGCAATGCCATTGCGGCCCAGGAGTGGGTTTCGAGTGGATGGGCTTAGCTTAGTCCAGCCCAAGCATAGAAGCATTTTGAGCTGGACGCCAGGCGGGAGCAAAAAAGACTACCTGCCAACGAATTTTTTATAAATAATATATTTTTATTGATATTACATGAATATATCATTGCTAAAATCAATTACATAAATAACCTATTGTTACCATTTCAATTGGCAATTGAAGCTGCAGAGGTTTTTGTTGCTATTTGAAAAGGCGATTGACGACAGAAGGTTATTTATATAATTTTTTAAGTGATAATATATTAATATATTATTAATAAAAATGTATTACTAAAAAATTAAGTGTCAAGGCCGCAGGCACGTGGCCATCCACTACTATCTAGCAGCCTCTTGTGTATATTTTCCCCCAGTAGATAGATTTCTTCGGTTACAATGTATGTGTTTTATGAAGAAGTTATTGGTGCCTCTGTTGTTGTACAAATCACATTATATAGCTACATAATAAAGACCTCTGTTGCTTTCTCTTCTCTCTTCTACCGATTTTGTCCACCTTACTCGTGTACAGTGACAAACACAATGAAAAAGTATGTAACAACGAAGCTTACTAGAAACACCAGCACCGAGTGTGCTTTATATGTACCAAGTGGTACATATAGGACAGTATGGGATAGTCCTACAGAAAAGTGACAACCATACGTTTGATTGGTTTAATTGAATCATTCCATCTGGACGATGGATGCAAATGTTTTCTTCAGATGTTTAACATGGTATCACAAAAAAAAAACAAATCCAGATGCTTAACCATGGTATTAAAAAACAAATGAATATAAAAGAGACCGTCCATCCTACAAACTAAACACACCCTTCAAATCACCCAAGGCAAACGACGATGCGGTGGGAGAGTAACCAGTAAAGATGACATGAGTGCATTACTGTAGTAACAGTAACATCCAAATTAACTCCAAATAAACACATGGATTAACCCCGAACACCATGTAAGTAAAAGTAAACCCACCACCATAAGTAACCGCCAGGTCAGCGGCCACGGCCTAATCGCAATGGTTACCTCATAACCACCCATCACTTTCCCTTGCCCTTCAATTCCCCGGTTCTTCCCGGACCCCTAGCCGGGAAGCGCCAACGCCATTCCGGATCCGGGCCCGCTTCCGGACCCGGAAACCCACCCTCGCCGCCGGCCGCCGCCATGAAGCGCGCGCGGAGCTCCGAGATCTTCTTGGGAGGCCGGTGCCGCGCGCGCCGCCGAGTGGCGCCTCTCCTCGCCGCGGCGGCCTTCGCGTACCTCCTGTTCGTGTCCGTCAAGCTTGCCGGCCTCGGTAGCGCGGTCCCTGCGGCTGTCAGCCGTCCGGCCACCGCCGTCTCGGGCGAGCCGCTGCAGCGCCGGCTCGAGTTGCCGGCGTCCCACGCTCGCGCTGCTGGGGGCGCTGTCGCAGGGTACGGCCGCATCACCGGGGAGATCCTCCGGCGCCACGAAGCTGGTGAAGGCAGGAGGCGGTGGGGCCTGCTGGGCAACTTCTCCGAGCTCGAGCGCATGGCCAGCGAGGCGTGGGCGCTCGGCGCCAAGGCTTGGGAGGAGGCCTCCGCGTTCACCGGCGACGTGGACTCCATCGTCTCGGGCGACGGCGGGGAGGCCAAGTGCCCCAGCTCGCTCGCCCTCGGCGGCGTCGAGGGCGAGACGGCCGTGTTCCTGCAGTGCGGGCTGGCGGTGGGGTCGGCGGTGACTGTGGTGGGGACGGCGCGGGCGGCGCGGCCGGAGTATGCGGAGGCGCTGGAGCGGAGCGGGGTCGGGAACGGGACAGTGATGGTGGCGCAGTTCGCGGTGGAGCTGCGTGGCGTGCGCGCCGCCGAAGGCGAGGAGCCGCCCAGGATCCTCCACCTCAACCCGCGGCTGCGCGGCGACTGGAGCCAGCGACCCGTGCTGGAGATGAACACCTGCTTCCGCATGCAGTGGGGCAAGGCGCAGCGCTGCGACGGCACTCCCTCCAAGGACGACGACCATGGTGCATGCCCACTACCCGTTCTTGCTTCGCATTCGTAACTATAATTGAAAACCTTAAATTGCCTTGCATTGCAATTAGTTGTACGCAAGCTTATTTAATTGCTGGCTTTCTGCTTCAGACGCGAGAACAATGCAATTTTGCTGGTTCTTCAGAAATGCTAAGTAACTAGTAGTCTGTATGGATCAAGATACCATTGATATGCTGATGTGGTAGGGTTTGAAGGAGACAACAGGGCGCAGATCGCCCCTGACCCTTGCGGTCAGGGCTCTGATCAGGCCGTAACTTTTTGAGGAATAGATCTTTTATTGCCTTCTCAAAATCAACCGGTACCCTTTATATACTCGGGTCCTTCCTAACAAGCCGATGCTAAATATAGATATCATAGTACAACTCTATCATACTAATACTAAGGAACTGCTAACGAAACATTAGCCATCCAGTACTTATTTCTTCCTTAAGTAGCGGTCGGGTTGCCTGCTGCTGCCTCTGCCGAACTGGAGCCAACGTCCCCTGGTGCTGCAGCCTCTGTTGCTGAGCCGCTCTCTGTAGTGAATCCAGCAATTGTCGCTGCTGATGTGCTGTTCTCAGCGATCTGCCGTGGTCGGCATAGCTCATAGACATTTCCCACAAAAGCGTCCAAAACATATGCATCCTTTTACATTTCGGTTCATGTTAATTAGTTACTGGTTATTTTGACTGGTTGAAGTAATGATGCTTGTTCGTGATTCTTGTATAATTGTGTTTGTTTAAAATGGTGGTTGCTATGGTATTGAGTGAGCTCACATTGTAAGCTAAAAGAGGAGACTTTGCCTGCAAGACTAGCAAAGGTTGCTAAATTTAATTGCCTCACGCTCCAGAATTTCCAATTTTATGAATCATATTGTGATGTACTGTCTGCATCATTTTTTGCCAATCTGTCTCCCCAAATGCTAACTGTTACTACATTATGGCTGCATCGCTTGTACCTACGCTTACAGTTTTGTTTTGTCATTATGTGCAGTCGATGGGTTTAAAAAATGTGAGAAATGGGAGCGGAGCAACACTGCTGATTCAAAACAAACAAAGACAAGCTCATGGTTGAACAGGTTCATCGGCCGAGCAAAGAAACCAGAAATGAGATGGCCGTACCCATTTTCGGAGGGGAAAATGTTTGTTCTCACTATCCAGGCCGGTGTCCAAGGATACCATATCAATGTGGGAGGTCGTCATGTCGCCTCATTTCCTCATAGGATGGTTAGTTTTCTGTTCCTTTGACAAAGATTTCATTCCACTGTACAGAACTACAAATGTTGTACAGTTCTTGTGAATGAAATTACTGAGTACTTCTTTTGGTTGTCAATGTTTATCAGGGATTCGCTCTCGAAGATGCAATGAGTTTAGCTGTTACAGGGGGCATAGATGTTCACTCTGTATATGCAACCTCTCTTCCAAAGGCCCATCCTAGTTTTTCTCTCCAACAGGTCTTGGAAATGTCCGATAGGTGGAAAGCTCGCCCGTTACCAGAGGAACCAATTCAGCTTTTTATCGGCATCCTCTCCTCTACAAACCATTTCGCTGAGCGCATGGCTATAAGAAAAACCTGGATGCAGTTTCCTGCCATCCAGTTGGGAAATGCGGTTGCTCGGTTCTTTGTGGCGCTGGTAAGATAAGTTCTCATGATTTTACAACGTTTTAGTCCCTTTTGTTGACATATGCTATGCTATGCTGCAGTTTGATCTCCGTATATACATCAGTACTGTAGAAGTTAATTCAAATAATTGCAAAATAACATACAGTAACATCATGAGTCCATGACCTGTTTGCTTCTGTAGAGCCATAGAAAAGAGATAAATGCAGCACTAAAGAAGGAAGCAGAATATTTTGGAGATGTTGTCATTCTGCCATTCATCGACCGGTATGAGCTGGTGGTTCTGAAAACAGTTGCGATATGTCAATACGGGGTAAGTCTTGCTACAGTTCTTTGCATCTTAGATTGCTCTTGCCAATGTTGCCATCAGCATCCATGTTTTCCTCAAGCAAATGTTGTCGTCATTCGTATGTAGGTGCAAAATGTTACTGCAGAGTATATCATGAAGTGCGATGATGATAACTTTGTGAGGCTGGATGTAGTATTGCAACAAATCTCTGTCTACAACAAAACCATGCCTCTTTATCTTGGCAACCTAAATCTCTTACACAGGCCTCTCCGAAATGGTAAATGGGCCGTGACCTATGAGGTATCTCCACTTTGTACAACATAGAGTTTATGAATTTACATGCGTTTGGTTACTCATACAAAGCGAATGCCTGCAGGAATGGCCGGAAGCGGTGTATCCTCCATATGCCAATGGACCTGGCTATGTCATCTCGATCGACATTGCAAGAGAGATTGTATCCCGCCATGCAAATCATTCCCTAAGGGTTGAGGCTTATACCGAACAGCACTGCATCTGTTTCCCCTGCATTTACCATCAACACTGTCTAATGGCCATCTGCTGCTTGCAGTTGTTCAAGATGGAAGATGTGAGCATGGGCATGTGGGTCGAAGACTACAACGCTACCACTCCTGTCCAGTACATCCACAATTGGAGGTTCTGCCAATACGGCTGCGTGGATAACTACTTCACTGCGCACTACCAGTCCCCTAGGCAGATGTTGTGCCTCTCGGATAAACTGTCGACAGGCCGAGCACACTGCTGCAACTACAGATGACATGGCACTCCAAGAATTCGTTTGAACTGACGGTCTAGGCAACATCCCCATCACGACATTGTGTTCCATTTGCACGACTGACGGCAGAGACCATCTCACCATTGTATGTTCTCTACATGAGACACATCGATCTGAATGTGATCAACTGTGCATGCTTCACCTCCTGGAACTCATATGCTGTTTCTACTAAATCATTGAGGTGAAGGCGAACATGAGAGTGAGTGACAAAATCCACATTAGCTGCTTGTGCAGGGGCAAGTCCTTCTGTAGGGCTGCAAATCTGTAATGCGTGCACTGATTGGAGGACAGTTGTGGATGAATGAGATGGCCCCATTGCCTGTTTTCGTGTGTCAGTCAGTCTGCAATGTATTGCCCTCCCATTTTCTTGGACGCCATGAGTGACCATGTCTTTATCTTGCAGAGGGAATTGATGTGATGGTCGACATTGCTGTCATGTTGTGTAGTAGCTCTGTAGTGAGCTCACTCTACTAGTGCAAGCTACAAAGGCTAAAACGGCCACTGAAAGGACAATTCACCAAAACACGCAGTTCACCAAAACGGCCACTGATAGGATTTTCTAATGAGAGAATGTTCTTGTAAGGCTAGGTGTAGTCCGCAATTTCAGATCAGGTTTCTGGCCAAATCAATGACGTAGCATGAAACAGCACTCCTCATGCCGATCAGAAAAAACAAATTAATTCGTCTCCCCTTTTGTGTTTGTTTCGAAGGGGAAGTGGTCGTGTTTATCTGGTGTATTTTTTAGATTAAGGAATGAAACATTCCGACCTCCATCATTCACAAGTGAATAAGTATAGCCAATTCCAACACATCCATAGTACTTAGACTACAAACCACCACACGGTGCACAAAACACGGAACAACGAAATGGAACACAAGTCCCAGTCCTATTCCTACCTCAATACACAACTTGCTAAACAAAACTAAACTCTTTGTTGCCTCCATCAAGCGACTGTATTCCTCTAGTGAAGACATGAGCACTCGATGCATCACATCATGCTCAACAGGGAGGGCCTTCGGCAAGCACTTCATCTTCTTCATCCAAATAGCTCTCTCTTCGGCCACCACCTCTAACCTTCCTCGGACCTTCTAACGCCATATAGCGGGTCAGGAGCTGAGAGAAGACACGGTGCCAAGAGCTGCTGGCGAACTGTACAGATGCATACAAAGCATGAGCAGCGACAGAGCCAAATGGCAAGCACCAAACAACGGCGCTGAAATTGCCTAACGACGCCTTCATGAAGGTAACAACGCCCAAGACGTTACCGCCGCCAGTCCACCACGGGAAAGGTTTTCACCTGCAATCAACCACCGAGTGAGAGGAGCCGGGGAAGAGGTACAAAGAGGACGCCTCCAAGGAGGAAGCGGCATCCGCAAACGTCGCCGTCCAAGATTTCGCCCTGACCTCAAAACACCCACTTGCTGAGGCTGCCTGTATGTCGGTGGCGAACAAGGGCCGCCGCCACTGCGAACACCGCCGCCCTGGCCCCCAGCCTACGCTGCTGCAGCCCAAGCGAGGCCCTTCATGGACCCACATTCGATGCCGCCCCACTCCTCCTTGGCCAACACCACCAGCACCTCCCGCGCCGGCGACAGCCACGACGTCGGCAGCACGGCAGGCGAGACTGGGCACCACTCCCTCCGCCCGCTAGGCCCAGGAACAAGCACAAAGCCAAGCTGCGCGGCGCCGCAGGGCCGCCCCGCCACGATCCCGCCGGCGCCTTCTGCTACCACGTCGGCCGCGCCACCCGCTTCCACACCGGCACCCCCCGAAGGACCCACCGGCAGCAGCATCACTGACGGAGGCGGAGCAAAGCCGCAACACGTCCGCCCATCAGGGCGCTTCCTCCGTCGGCGACCTCCACAGGGGCCCGGCCGCCTCCGGCGGCACGCTCCAACGGCGTCAAGGCGAAGGGGAGAGGTAAGGGGGGGGGGGGGGAGACGGCGCTGGAGCGCTGGGGAGAGAAAGGGTCGCCCACTCGTCTCTGGCCCCGGCCGCCGCTTACGCCGCGCTGCATCCGCCGACGACCTCCACAGGAGCCCGGCCGCCGCAAACCCACCGCCCAGATCCAGGCGAGAGAGCCCCCGCCGCCGCCTTCCTAGCACCCGCACAAGCCTCCGGCGGCGTGCTCCAGCGGCGGCAAGGCGTAGGGGAGAGGTAGGGAGGGGAGACGGCGCTGGAGAGGAAGGGTCGGAGAGGAAACGCGTAGTAGAGTGATTTTCTTGCTGCTTTGAAATATACTTGTGGTTTCTGCTATTTTGCGTGGCATGGGAGCTGGACCCACGGCTAGTCGGCTTCACAAAGGGTCTGTTTGGTTGCCTGCATGGGGGTGGCTCGCATCAGCGCATGCAAGGAGATGGTGTTTGGTTGCCTGCATGGAGGAGAGAGCCTGCATGAGTGGATGCAAAAAATCAACTGGAGCCAGGCTGAGGAGAAACGTGGCTGAGGAGTTTCCCTCCTCAGCCTGCTCACGCTCATGCAGCTGCATGAGCACATGCAGGCAACCAAACAGCCCCAAAGTGTCTGCCGAAACATCAATCATTGCATCAACACGAGCATTCCATCTCTGAAAGATGTATCCGGTTTTGCATGCTTAATCGATAGCTACGTGCTCAGAAGCTACTGAAACCTACTTGTAAGGATAGTGAAGAGAACCGGCATCTCGACCTTTCAAAAGCTTGTCATTTTGTCCTGACTAAGGAACTCCCTGCAATTCGTAAACAAACTTACAACAAGAGCAAATTAAACTAAGCAAACTGTAACACGGGTAGTACATGCACACTGCACAATCACCTCATGCGTCAGATCATCAGCTCCGACAGGGTCAGCCGGTCGTCCGGCACGGGGCAGGCCTTCGCGCTCCCGGCGCTCCGGCAGCACGCCAGCACCCACTGGCCGTCCGCGTTGCGCGCGAGCCCCTTGTCCGCGGCTGGTAGCGCCACGCCGGGATGCGCGCCTCGCCACGCAGCATGTTCCATGCTTGCGCCCGGTTCCTAGCCTCTGCATCACTCTGTTCGTCACATTCCAAGGGAGATCAACAGGGCAGCCCATCCAACGATGTCAATTCTCATGTAATAGCTTGGGTCGCAATACACGCCCCAATCTTTTTGGTCTTTTCAGTTAGATTCCAATTTCAACTTCTTTAGTAATTATTAATTATTAGGTTAATAAACTATAGCTAAAAATCATAAGTCGCAGTCCAAGACCAATATATGTCTAACTGAGCAGCTGCTCCGCAAGCTGTAATGTGGGCCAGGCTGACCATTGTCCCCACCACCCAAGTCTAATCAACCGGCATCACGTGATTAGGTGTCATCACCCATTGGCAAAGAAGACACTAATTCCATGAAGTCTTTTTCATCAGCAAGGATCATCCTCTCTCATCTTGAGTCAACATCGCCCATGCGATCATAGGAGTAATTTGGGACGAGGAGAACTGGTTTGATCTGACCGACTATGCTAACCTCGACATGGATGCATGCATCCGCGCCATGAAATACAATGCTTCTTCATCGTCATCCTTCATCCCAGGCTCGCCCATCCTTGAGACCAGCAAGATCGATCAGATGGAACAAGACATGCCGCCCCATCATTAGCATCACCTGGGTATCTAATCGTTCGGGCCTTGTCGAAATGCCCAAGCAATGCGGGAATCCCGGCACTTCTGACTGGTAACCACGGCGATAGGAGTGTAGTACCAGAATATAAGGGTTAGAATACTCTCAACTCCGTCGTGGGCGACCATTATTTGCCAATGGCTCCTACGTATTGCGGGAGCCGAACGGCACCTAGTCACGATGTTGATAAAGTTGCCTCTAGTGAGAAGCCAGGAGAAGGTAATAATACTCAACATCTGATGCACAATCCACCGAATTAGGTTGAGCCCACCACATGTTCGTGCTGGAAACACGAAGTTAACGCAATTAGAAATACTACTGCAAATCCTGTGCAAGATTATCCTCGACTTCCCCAGGACTCACTGGTCGTAATGGTGCAAACGCTCCTAAATTGCCCAAAGGGAATAGAAACAAAGAAACTGGTGGACCTAAACCATCTAATTTGTCTGCTTGTACCCCTCCACGCATAATAAGTCGTGCAGGACAAGCAAGGAACTCGGGGCAAAGCTCGAATCATCCTATCCCATCTTCTGGCAGGCACGCTCCAAGGCCTTTGGTAACTATCCCGAATCTACAACGAGTTCATGATATTCTCACGTTGCAGGACAGGTATCGAAAATTCTGCAATAGACCATGCATTGGACAGAGATGTACCAAAAGCAAAAGGCACTCTCAAAGCCATACGCAGACTTATTCTGTGGATTCTCCGCATGATAAAAACCAGCGTGATCAGATTGACAATAATCCATCAGCAGGACCAAGACCATTAATATTTATATTGGATATATGAAAATAGTATATATAGATTTTTCTGGAAAATAATTTTTAATATTATAATTTATTAGATTTTATTAATATATTATAATAAAAATAAGTGATTAAAATTGTATTTTAAGGTAGATATCTAAAACGATTTCCTCGTGTGATTGGAGGAAGTAGATACGTAACATGTGGACTTTCTTTATGTGTTAACCAACGCGTTAAACATCGACGGAGATCGGTGAACTGGTCGCACTAGATCCAAATTGAAAAAATAATGATCGAATTGTTGTTGTAACAAAAAAGAAAATGATCATCCAATTAATCCAAAGACTCGCAACCATGGCAAATCAAGTGGTTCTTTTTCCCAAATAAATATCCATTCCGTGAGGCCCCTTTCATCAGAGTTTCTGCTAATAAATAATTAAAAAGATAAAAAAAACTATAATCTAAAATTGAGAAGCGAAACTGTGAAACGGGGCCTTAATTGCGATGTTTTCCCGGTATACAGATACAGATATTGGGTTCAAAAAATAGAAAGAGGAGAGATACGGAGGCGCCGGCGACGTCATGGGAGCACAGGTACAGTGCGCGACGCGCGCGCACATGGCTACAGACTACAGAAGCGACGTCAACGCAGAGGAGAGATGGCGTAGCGGCAACCCGTACGCGCAGGGCGGCGGCGGGCCCCGACCCGACGTCGGAGCCTAGCGGACTCGCTCCAGAGCCTAGCTAGAGAGAGGAGAGAGATACAGTAGCAGTACGTCGTGGCGGCGATCGGATCGCATCACGGGGCGGGCCGGCCGGCCGGATCGCCCATCCTTCGGCTTCGTCTCGTATCGTCCTGCATGCATGCAACTCACTGCAGACACTTCATCTCCCTCCCTCCTGCACGCAGAATCGCCGGCTCTGCCTATCTTTCTAAGCCTCTTGTGCCTGTCGTCGTGCGCTCCAATATTCCTTTCGCTGTACGTAGGCTCACCCTTCACACCAGTGTGTGGTAAAAGCTCAGAAAGTCCACTGCCACTGTCAACTTTGGGCTTAGGAAGCTTTTGAGTTCAGACCAGATCCCTCTTTCCTCACTTGAAAAGGCTCGCCATCCAGCGGTAAGCCGGCCGGTAATCACGCAGAGACTAATTAAACACGGTGCAATTAAAACGTTGAAGTTTCTCCCTCGATTCTCCGAGCAATTTAACGAAGCCGATCCCCCCCCCCCCCTCCAAATCCTTTTTTGCACGCTACAGTGCTACGCCTGTCGAGCTCCCGTAAGGTCACAGTGTATGCACCGTGTATGTATTTAATTAGTGTTAATTGTATTTAATTAGTGTTATTCATATTTAAATGTAGCTAATTATGCACTCTAATTAGGTGCTAGTAACCCTGCATTAATCGCAGTAGCTAATTTATGCGTACCAACTCAACTATGAGTACCAACAGAGCCACGTTCCTCGCCGTCGAATGCTGAAGCATTTTGACCGTATCGACCGCTCCATTTTCGAGTGAAGACGAAGACGGCTAGTGATCGTTCACGCCACGTTCACTTCAGCGTGCGCATCAAATTACAACACATGCCTACCTAGAACACTACCACTTAATTACTAATCCTCCACTGCTTAAACAATGTGCTCTATTAAACCATTTGTGCATGGCATGGGACAGGAGCGGCAATATTCGCGCCGCGTTGGTAGGGGACAGGGGTCCTACCTCACATAGGCATAAAATTAGAAATAATATTTCTAATATATGATAATTAGCAATCATCTCACTCAACTAATTTCTTCTCTCTTATCTCACCTCCTCTCACTCCTTTTTATGAATGCACATTCTTTATCTTTCTTGATCCTCTCAAATATATAATATCTTGTATAAGACACTACTACCATATCTCTCTTAATTACTCTTTCACATCATCCTTTTGCTTATTTGGCATGATATAGATATTGCTTACATCACTCGTTTGGGAGTGCCACCAACTAGTATTTATTAGTGCTGTCCACTGGGCTGCACCGGGCTAGCACCGCATGAGCCCCGTCTAGGTATGGCCCGTTTAGGCACGACAAATAAATAGGTCATGCTGTATTAGCCCACGGGCCGAGGTCTGAGCCCAGACACGGCCCACTGCATGCGCACGGGCATGGTTAGGCCTTAACGGGCCATGCCGTCACGGTTGGCCCGTTAAGACGAGAAAAAAAGAAAATTTTAAAAAATATAGAAAATTAAGGGAAAATTGTAGATAATTATAAAAAATTATAGAAAATTGTAGACATTGTTAATCATCAAGACAATTATTTTTAATGATATAATGAGCTTTATTAACTTGTTAAATTACATGGTATGACTGCCTCGTTAAAAATATTACCAAGTAAAAACTCAACTTAAGAAAATATTGGTAAAGAAAAAGGAGTACCCTATAAAACTCACTAGTGACTACATCTGAAGAAAAAATATTGACAATCCTTTCATTGCTACCTAGATACAAATTCTTAAAAGATTTTTCCTAGTCTTTATTCTCTGCAGTATGTTAGAGTCTTGATTCAATTTATTCCCAGTCTTTGACGGTCAGAAGGATTTCGACCATCTCATTCGAGAGACTTATTCACCGCTCCTCGATTATTCTTCTAGATAGATTGAAGGTTGACTTCGAGGAGACCGTAGAGACAGGAACAATCAACATATCCTGTGCTAATATGAATAGCACTAGATATGTTACTTTCTGGGTTTGCCACCACGAGAGGATGTCCAACTCTTGCTCTAAGCTGACGCTATCACTTTTGAGATAGCTTAATAGGTCTCTGGTGCTTTCTCGCCTTCCTCCTCCTGACTGATGTGTATCTGCACGAGAATCTCGAGAGGAAGAACCAAAAATCATACCCCATGCATAGTCCCCCAGAGGTGCTAGGGGTTACCAGGGGTCTTTCCAAACGCACGAACCCAAACTTATTTTCGTATTTATCGTATACCGCATATAATTTATCATTAACTACTATATAGTATGTACAATAATCTAAACCAATAACACTGCTTAAAAGTTGTAATACATTTATAAATCCTTCGGGCTTGGCCCTAGGATCTAAAATAAAGATGAATGCATATAAAATAGGAATTTCCTTCAAATATTTTAAAGGTAAATCTTGATCAACAATTAATCTACAAATAGATTCCCGGGTTACCTCGGGTTGTACTCCTAAGTACATACTGAGCCGTCAAGGTTGTACTGCAGCCGCGTCTGGCGCATATGTATTCCTTACCTTCTTTTACAACTTGTAGTATGCCGTTGCAGGTGACCCGTCCTACCTAAAGATTTTGCAGACAATTCGTTACCACAAATTTTACAAATAGCACATCTTACCAAATTCCCATCATCATCGGTCTTGAACTTTTTGTTGAAATCTTTCCAGACTCTCGATGTAGTAGCTCTTGTTCTTTTTGCACCCGTGCTTTGGGTTATGGATGCACTCATTGAGCCAGCAAAAGATGGACCCAACAACGCTTCTTCTGGCTGTACAGTTTGTTGTGGATGTCCACCTTCCGTGGATGGATGTGCCTCTTGAAAGGATTGCATATCCTTCGCTGTGAGGCCGAATTCGAAGAGTTGAAAATCGTAGTTCTCCATTGAATCAATTGTAAATTCATATAGTAAAGTACAATTAACTTACCATTGAATCAACAAATAATAGCCAAAAAAGTGAAATAAGGCAGCATTATTAGTCCATTACCTCTTCTGCAGCTCTCCAAAGATTCTTTAAAATTTCTGAATTTCGCATGAATTTCTCACTAATTTTGCCAAATTTGTGCACACACAACAGGATTGTTCACAGCTAAATAGAGATATGAGAGCGAGGTTTGAGGTGTGGAGAATGGAGGCCGAATGGCCCCATATTTATAGGGAAAAACTCAATATTTTTTTGATTTTTTGCTATTTTTTCATTTTTACCCCTAACAGTAAAAAACGGTTTGTTTTCATGAGCCATGATGTGTCGTGCTGGCACGACCCATTTACACCCATTGGAGCCCGGTAGGGCTGAGCTGTGTCGCCCCCTTGGCCCAGGCACGGTCCACCGGGCTGTGTCGACATGGTCCACGAGCTAGACGGGTCATGTCGTGCTTGGGCCAGGCCAACAGTGACGGGTCACAGGCCGGCACACCAAGGCCCGGCCCATTGGACAACATTAGTATTTATGATGGCATGCCAAGGCCCGACCCATTGGACAACATTAGTATTTATGATGATGTGAAGGGAGAATTAAAGAAGAGAGAGGTGGAGGTAATGTCTCATGCAAGGTGTTATTGCTTGGGCACAAAATCCAATAGCAAAACATTAAATCTGGTGAGGTGAGTGAGAGGGGGGAAGAGTTAGGTGAATTTATTGCTTGAGTCTAGGGATAAACATTACCTATTAAAGGGGTTATATCTACAGCTTTTTTCTGCTGATGTGAAGATGTATGGACATTGCTTTGTAATGTCTTAATTGGGAATGCCCTTACGGTCCATTAACTAATTTGGGAGGTCCTTACTCGATCCAAGTATTGATCTTCAGTATCTATATGAACCATGCATGGGTTGGTTTTTTGGGCTGCGGTTTATACCTATGGTTTATGATTTTTGACCTAATGTGAATGTTTGTGCGGAAAATTTGAATGTTGATAAGTTATTTCGAAAAGATTATACCGATAAACCGCTTCGAAAAGATAACGAAGAATCTGTTTTATATGTTTATTTGAGGAAAGTTATAAGTTATAAATCGGAAAGAACCCAGCTATATGTATGTGGTCCATGCATGTTTAGTCAATCGCATTAGAAAAAATTTGTCTGACATATGGTGCATTATGATTAGGACATTAGGATGATCGCATAGGGGTTGGACTATATTCTACATATACATGTTGGAAGGGGGTGCTAATCAAAAAGGTAATTATTGACTAATGTGACATCAAATTCAGGTTTCTTGCTCAGAAGCATCACTGTTTTCATTCAAACTTTGCTGCTGCGATCAAACTTTTTTAGTGGAGTGCTACAATGATCATTCGTCAAACCCTAGCATACGTGCTATATATATATATCTAATACAGTACTAACAAATAGCTCAAGGGTACAGGACCCACATTGGCAGCATATGCATACTTCTGTCTTTGCTTGTTGAACCACTGAACCATGGGCCCGGCCATCCTTTGTACATAAATAATTCAATCCAATAATTACCTACAGACATTCTCTGATTCACTTGCACTATGATTCAGTGTGTTTTCTGATCATCAGCTTCTTATCATGTGGGGGGAAGCTATTCAATTTGAAAGGTAGCTATGGAGATCCACATGGTGGTGTGCACTATAATTGAAAAATGAGAACCCTAATATTTGTTTTAAGGAAAGGAAACCCTAATCTTCTCATGAGGCTTCTTTGAAAATTGACTAGTGTTTAAAGAACTAAAGCTGCCACACTAATTAAGTATAGATTGTATTTTCTTATGAGGCATCTTTGTGAGGAAAAGAAAGGGGGGGGGGGGGGGGGACACAGGAGAGTTCTAACTGGCAAGACTAGGTGTACTTATGGTTGGCATTTAGCCAGACAAATATGCATCATGGGTGTACTAATGATGCTAGTTAATTGAGCAGCTAGATTAATCAAGTACGCCCAGGTAGTCCTATCAGTTTGACACTAGTACTTTGGAAGCCATTTACATGCTGCAAAGTGCAAACATGCTGCCAATATGGAGAAGTACTTCCCTTAGATAGTAAAAAAAAAGGGCTCATGTACTAGCTCTTGTTTTCTTTAGGAAAAATGTTTTATAAGAATCCGCAATATTTGAAAAAGCTTGCAACTTTGGCTTCCTGCTCCGGTATTTTGAATCAGCTTTTCAAATATTGGTTGGTACTTGGTAACGAGTAATTAAGCACGACCCCCTCTCAAAAAAGAAAAGAAAAGAAAAACTAAGCACGATTCAACAACTATGATATTGTGAAGATTCAATACCCGCTACGTACATTTCACTTGCTTAACACTAGCCAACTATGATATCGATCAGTTGTTCAGTAGCTTGAGTTTGCAGCGTTTCATACGACCAAATTAGATCATATTCATATTGATTTCTGCTTAAAAAACCAAAAATCAAAACGACATCTGACTTTTTAAAACGGGTTTTCCATTCCTCTCGATCCGAGGATGAGGTAGGGGTTACGGATATATCACGTACTTCACTCCTCTTACTCTTATCATGCGCACATATTTCTCGCTCACTTTTATTATAATTACTATTTATTTTCAACTTCTTTTGATAATTATTATTTATTTTCAACTTAAAAATTATCCGCAAAAATTAATATGAAGGCAGTGTACGTACTTGAAGGGTCGGTCGGTCAATTTGAGATCGATCGAGCACAGTTGGTGCCTCCGCAGATCTCTCTAGCTAGTGTACGTGCTGCAGTAGTGCTTGTTTCACTCTCCCACGTCATATAATTTTAAGAGGAGGCGAGCGCTGACTGACAGAACGCAGTGCCACTTGCTCGATCGCACGCAAAAAGAAGCTGTCGAGAAGCTGCTTGCTCCTGGACCGGATCGGAACAAGCATCGATCGACCGATCTGGACGTACGTTACATCGACGATGGAGACGGTAGTGCGGAATAGTACCAGACTAGCAGCCGTAGCTAGTAGTTTCAAGGAACACGTGCGCAGGCAGGAAGTTACGAGCACGGCAGCAGTGACGCATGGCACAACGCTGCCTGCCTCAAATGGATCGGTATCCGGCAGCCATCTCGATGCCTCCACAGCCGGACACGTCACCCCCTCCACCAGCATCTCCATTTTTTTTTTGGGGATTTGGTCATGTGCCCCAAAGTTTAAACGAGGTCAACATCCAACGATGACGTGCACGCTGCCGCGCCTCAACGATGGAGTCCTTGCGATCGCGGCGCGCATGCCGGCCGGGCTGCCTCCCCAGCGCGCAATGATTGCAAGAGGCAACCAACCACCCGCCGCAGCGCCCGCGTAAGGGGGTGTTTCAACTGCCTTTCCGCTTAAGCCTATGGATGAGTCTTTTGAGTGTAGCCTAAAATTATACTGTGAGAATAAAATAAGTTATATCATCATAGACAATGAAAAAAAGGAAAAAACAAAGTATACCGAAATTAAAATTCAATGCATTCCAAATAGTTTCTAACTTAAATAAATCAAAAACTAAAAAAAAAATCAGAATCCAAAGTTGTTTACAGCGGGACCTAAATTTTGCACACCAACCATATTAAAACGCTGGGAAAAGGCACGCTACACTCGTGGCGACACGTGGGGTGTCCTGACGTGCGTGCGGCCGTTGCCTCTGTGCTGCGGCCAACCCTGGCCGGACGGTACGTCAGATGGATATGCACGCATGGACCCATGTGGTGCGTACGTGTTACTTTTTACCGTTGCTGCTACTACCGTCGTTGTCGCATGCAGGATATCTCTTCCTCTCGGCCCAGCTTTGTTTCGGCTTGAGATTCTGGCTTCTAGTTTCTAGTTCACTATTACTTGATTTCATTTTTTCCATCTTTTTGACTTTTTAGAGGTTTCTTTTTTTTTTGGTATTTGTTTGTATTGTTCATAATAGACTAACAATTTTTTAGATTTTTAAATTTAATTACGCTAAATAAACTATAACCAATTATAAGTATAAAATAAGTCATAGGCTAGATTATTTTAGCTAAACTGAGCGTCTCTCACGTCTTGCTAGCGACTCCGGTTGATTGGCTACTGATGCTGCTGGTGCTGGTGGTTTGTTGGTTTATCCCTTCTCCCTCTCAGACAAATGCTGCATTGCATGTTCTGTTATTAATCACCGTACCTATGTACCAGCAGGATCAAACAAAATGTGCACTTTTGGATCCACCACGGTTAAATCAGTATACATAGGAGTGAGTATGCACGCAATATGTAGTGTCATGAACAAAAGGGAAAGGAGCCCAGACGGGCACCATCGATCATCATCACGTACTCCAAGAACAGCACGGAGACAAAGCTAGCTAACGCATCCATCCATCCATCCATGTCGCCAAGCTGGGGTGTAAGGCCGGCCTGGACAGGAGGACGAGGCCCTTGGCTGTTCCTTGGCTTGTACCAACGAACTCAATTCATTTCTCCTTGCTGTGTTCGTAGTACGCAATGATTCTGCTTGTGCCTTCGCAAGAATCCAATACAGTCTAATCCAGTTTAGAGCCCTGCTCAAAAGATCTTATTTTAAGTGGTTTATACTTGAAAAGCACCGTATTTGACTGAAAAAATGTTGTAGCTGATAGTGGCTTATTTAACGTAATTAAATTTAAAAAAATTAAAAATAGAAAAAACAGATTAGCCCGCCACGGACAGTATAAACGAATACGAGAAAAAAGAACCGACAAAAAAGCTAAAAAAAGACAAAAAAACTAGAAAAAACAAAATTGTTGAATAATAAAAAATAAAATAAAAGTCAGAAACTCAAACTGAAACGAGCAAGACCCGGATCGTCGATCGAGCACTACCATGGATGCGTCTCCAGCAATCTCATCATCGGTCGATGGATCGATCGTGGACAGAACATGCACTGGGGCCTTCTGTTCGGTGAAAAAGGTTGGCTTTGAGTCAGTCAACGGGTGCAGCTTTGGTGTGCCCCTCGTTGGGCCATGCACGCTTAACTTACTTGTGCTTTGTAATTAGGACCATCGGCGCCGATTAGGCTGTCTTAATTTTCCCTAACAGGGATTAATTAAGGGGGCACAAGGCAAACTAAAGCTAGCGTTGTACATGCTAATCACGTAGGGAGAATGATGGGACAGGAGGAGGAGGCAAGGCAATTTTTACTCGAATCATTTTCCCCACGTCATGATGATTTGGCACGTACATTTTTGTTCTATTTTGCTGTGGGATTTGCCAATTTGCACAGGCTCCATGTATCTATGTACCTATGCCATGTAAGATTTACGATTGTAGGGAGTAAAATGCAACATGTAGGACCAAACCATTTGGTAGCGAACGAGTTGTCCGAATCACGATGCCAACGTCAGTTGTCTATCAAGGGATCGACCCCAGCTAATTTGGTCCGCCATATGAGCGACGTAAGTGAAAGAATCTTGCTCCCACCAGGCACGAATACGTGCGGTCAAATTTCTGAATCTTTAATCAACGATATCTTTTGAAATATTTAAATTACATATATAAAAATTACTTTTTTGGTTTTGCAATATAACTCCATCGCGGAGATGAAACATGTAATTATTATCATGTTTTCATCGTATGCTCTTACTTTAATGCTAAAAAAATAAGTAAGTAATTATAATATACCATTTAATATTTAGTAGATGTATGCATAGTTTAATGGTTTTAATTTTTTGTCTTAAATTTAATGTTTTCATAGCATGTGCATATGCTAGGCTTTGAACTTATATTGCGAAACGAGGAAGTATATTTATATTTTTATCTCGAATAATACATTCATAATATTATAATTTTATTATATTTTATAAATATATTATAATATACATTAGTGATTAAAGTTATATTTTAAAGATTATATCGATATTCAAAACAATATATATTTATGATCCTAGGAAATAAAAAGTTATTACTTCACTGTCATAACTGCTTTGCTTAAAGTTTAACCTTTTGACCTGCTAGACTCCAATAAATACTTAGATTAAGCCAATGCCGTGCAGTTTAGTTCATTGGACTTAATTTACAGCCGAGCATATTGACATTTAAGTCCCGACATTGTCACCGGCTACCATATAATAATCCCTTGCTTACGTACGTAAGAAGCAATCTTCGTCAACTAAGACGTTTGGATTAGTTTCAGATTCTTAAAAACCAACTATTATTTCTAGTTTTTAAAAGCTGGCTTCTAAGCAAAAATTGATGGGGTGTTTGGATCCCCTAGTTTTTAAAAGCTGATTTTATTTATGATATACTGTGCAAACATTATATCATTCGCTGGTTTTCTAAGTAGAGCAGAAACAAAAAAAGGGCTATGGCAAGAGGGATTGACGGATCTGCCCCTTGGGCAGACAAGCCCACAAGCTTGCGCGGATCCCAGGTGCTCGGTGGCCACGACACAAGTATATCGACGATGTAGGGATTTTTTCCCCTAAATATGATGCTCCACATATGAAATAAAAATCTTCCCCCACTTTATAACCGTGATAGTAGTGACAGATGACCCGTGTTATCTATCACGCTATTCCACTGCGACAAAAAATGGCATGGGCTACTGAGCTAGTAAAGCTTAGTAGGAATCTATCGCACAATACTAGTTCGGTAGGAATTGATATCGAGCCCATCTAACGCGGCAAGATTTGGTGTTGAACTTATGTACCGTTATGTTGGTGGCGAGATCGGGTTGTGCTGCAAGCCGATGGTAGCGGTGTGCATATTCTAGCGCTAGTGTCGCGGTCATGAAAGAAACCAAATTTGTAATTTCGAACGCAAGAGGAGCTAAGTTTGAAAAACAATTGCTAAGGGGCCATATATACGGGATAAACTCCGCACCTCCCGCCTCGCCGGGAGCTGACGTGCGGGCCATTGCGGAGACACGTGGGCCCGCGTGTCAGCGAGGTGAGGATTTGTTTACGTCACTGGCTGTCTCCTCGCCGCTGGTATAAAATGCCCCAATACCATCTGCCTCAGCAACGCGCAGAAATCTTTAGAACATAAGCAGTGTGTCACTTGAGACACGGCAAGAGGAGCCTGGTGTCAATGGTAGCTGCGGTGCGCGCTCCGGCTATCGCGAAGCCGCCGAGGAGGCCTCACGCGTCGCCGCCGAAGGAAGCGATGCTGGAGCTGTCACCGGCGGAGGAGGGGTTGTCAGACATGGAGTCGGCGTCGTCGACGGGGGCGCCCAACTCGAGCCTCAGCTCAGCCAGCAGCACCACCGGCAGCTTCGCGCGCTGCTCCAGCCTCTCGCGGCTCTCGTCCGACTGCTCCCCGTCCTGCTCGCCGCAGCCGCCGGCCGCGGTGTTCCGGCCGCACCGGTCCGGCGACGTGGCGTGGGCGGCGATACGAGCGGCATCGGCCTCCGCCACGCCGCTTGGTCCCAGGGACTTCAAGTTGGTCCGCCGCATCGGCGGCGGCGACATCGGGACGGTTTACCTGTGCCGGCTCCGGAGCTCGGCCACGGCTGCGCAGGAAAGCCCGTGTCTTTACGCGATGAAGGTGGTGGACCGGCGGGAGGTGGCCAGGAAGCAGAAGCTGGAGCGTGCGGCGGCCGAGAAGCGCATACTGCGGCTGCTCGACCATCCCTTCCTCCCCACCCTCTTCGCCGACTTCGACGCCACCCCGCACTTCTCCTGCGTCGTCATGGAGTTCTGCCCCGGAGGAGATCTCCACTCCCTCCGCCATCGCATGCCCTCTCGCCGCTTCCCCCTCCCCTCCGCTCGGTACGTACACCCAAACAACACATGCAAGATTAATAATCCTTTCATGTCGATCGATCGAAGCGCTGGTGTTAACGCCGTCGAGCACGTCCAGGTTCTACGCGGCGGAGGTGCTCCTGGCGCTCGAGTACCTGCACATGATGGGGATCGTCTATCGCGACCTCAAGCCGGAGAACGTGCTGATACGGGCGGACGGCCACATCATGCTCACAGACTTCGACCTGTCGCTGGAGTCCACGTCGTCACCGTCACTGGAGGACGCTGCCGCCGACGGGCACGCGGGCGAGGGTGGTGAGCCGGACACGGCCACGACGTCCTGCTTCCCGGACTACCTCCTCCGGTTCATGCGACGGAGGCGTCGTCCGGGTGCGGCGGCGGCGGCGCATCCTCCCCCACGGTTCGTGGCGGAGCCAGTGTCCGCGCGGTCGTGCTCGTTCGTCGGGACGCACGAGTACGTGGCCCCGGAGGTCGCCGACGGTGGCGCGCACGGCGCCGCCGTGGACTGGTGGGCCTACGGCGTGTTCCTCTACGAGCTCCTCTACGGCCGCACCCCGTTCGCCGGCCCAACCAACGAGGCGACGCTCCGCAACATCGTGCGCCGCCCGCTGGCCTTCCCCTCCGGCTCCGGCTCCTGCGGCCCCGCGGACGCCGCAGCCCGCGACCTCATGGCGCGACTCCTCGCCAAGGACCCAGCCGCGCGGCTCGGGTCCCGCCACGGCGCCGCCGACGTGAAGGCGCACCCCTTCTTCAGGGGCCTCAACTTGGCGCTCCTCCGGTCGTCGCGGCCGCCCGTCGTCCCCGGCGCCGTGCTGCACCGGTCGCAGTCCTGCAAGGCGGCGCCAGCCAAGCCGGACTACGCCCGCTTCGACCTCTTCTGACCGTCGCTGTCTCCTCGGGGCATTGCCTTGCCGGCGGGAGGCACGCTCCGGCCATCTCGTGGCGCCACGACGTCAACCCCATAATTACTAGCGCATTGGCCTTAGCTAGCAGCCACTACAGTCGCACACACTGTTAATTACCCTCTCCCTAGTTACTCAATCTAATCTAGTTTAATCCAATGTGGTTTAATCAGTACTAGTATGTGCTTAATCATCGAGCTTACTTGGCTGCAGCAGCTAAACACACGGCCTAATCACTCCATTTTCTAATATTACTAAACCGTGGAGGAGTGATCAATCAACGTGTGTAAGCGGTACAGTGAGTGAGGGTTTGAGTGGCAATTATGGGTGGTGCTTTGTCGGGTGCTTACTGAGGGGGTAAGAAACATATATCACGTGGGTGTTGGACTTTGTCTGGTTACAGGTTCGCGATCGATGCTGCTTACTTGGCTTTGGTTGGCAGTTACATTAATGGCTCGTTGACCTGTCTCTTGCCCGTGTCTCCTCTCCTTCTGGCTGATAACGGCTTTGTTCTTTCGGTCACATGTAGCTTTTCTCTTGGCTATAGAGTGGTTTTGCATTATTGGAGAGAGAGAGAGAGAGAGAGAGAGAGAGGTATAACGGTTTTTTTTTGCCGATTTCTCTTGACGATTTAATTTTTTCTATTTTAATAGTAAAATGAAAACTATAATCAGAAACTTAAGCCGTAAACTAGTCAGAGCAAGACACCGTTCATGAGGGGCGTAGCCACCAGGAGAGCTTAATGCCACCAGGAGAGCTTAATGAGGCTTGAGCCTCACCTACCCCAATGACAACTTTGTACACAGCAAAAATAAAGAGAGGTACCTATTTCCTATTATCGAGGTACCTACTTTCTATTTCTATATTTTTATTGTTTCTCCATCTAATTTATAATTTTTATATGAAATTGAAATTTTATAAAAAATAAAAGACTAATTTTGTGTCAACTTAGTTTAGACCTATAAATAGTTCAGTCCACCTTTGATTTTATTCCTGGCTTCGCTATTGCCGTTCATAGCTAATTTGTATAGAAGATTGGATGGCTAGTTTGCTGCAAATTCTTGGAAGAAATCACTCTGAAAACCTTGCTAGGGAGTGGGGTGAGAAAATTTGAGCGCAGGGCCCGCAAGCAAGAGCGCCCACGTGGCGGGAGCGGCCCACGCACACGCATGGTGTTACAGCTGCGCGTAGGGTGGTCGCAGCTTTTGCTAAAGGCGCTCCCGACCGGCAGACGGGTGGATGGACGTACGTTTCAATTGGTGTCTCCGTCGCGGCCTTTTTCCCCGTCCCGTCCGGCCGCGTGTGGCGGTGGTGGCGGTGGCGACCACGTTGCCGCCACCCCGCTCTGCCGGGGCGGCCGGGCGGCGAGAGCTACTCGGTGCTGGCTGGCCTGACGCGACGTGCCTGCCCAGTCGAGCCATCCATCCATCGGAACCTCGCTCGTCGCTCTTGATCCGCCAATCGGACGACGGCGGTCTCCGTCCGAACAAACATCCTGTCTCCGTTGCATCGCATTGCAAATTTGCAGTGGAGTAATTAAGTACTGCTATCACCTGCTCGTGGGCGACATCACCAGCGGCTGCCAAGCAGGGGCCACGATTTAGGTTGTGATCAAAATGGTTTGAGCTTTTGGCTTCAGCTTATTTTTACATTATTCATAAATTTCGTCTTTTTCTGAACTTTTGAGTTTTTTTACCGGTTCTTTTTTTCCTCGTATTTGTTTGTATTATACGTAATGGGCTAACATATTTTTTCTATTTTTAAATTTTTTTAAATTTAATTATGGTAAATAAGCCTCTGTCAGCTACAGTGCTTTTTTCAGCCAGCTACAGTGTTTTCAGCCATAAGCCACGGGCTTTTCAGCCATTTTGATCACAACCTTAAGGCCCCGTTTAGCACGCAATGTTGAATTCTGCGGAGATTGAACCGTGTTATGCGAAATTTCCAATAAAATCTGTGTCTCAACAATGGTTTTACTGTGGAACCGGGCCTGAAGGATACCGTAGAAGCGGAGGATCTGCAACCTGTCGCTATGGAACGGACATCATGGTGAGAGAGAAAAACAAACAATCCTAGGGCAGTGATTGGTGCCAGTAGCATAATTAAGGTGATGCTCGGTTGGGTTGATTTTTTGTGGGTTATAGCTGAAATTATACTGTAGCCAGTTGAAATTATATTGTGGTTGGTGGTGGCTTATTTGTTATAATTAAATTAAAAAAAATCTAAAAATAGAAAAAACGAGTTAGCCCAGCACGTATAATGCAAATGAATACAGGAAAAAAAAGAATCGGCCAAAAAGCTAAAAAAATCGAAAAGTTAAAAAAGACGAAATTTAGAAATAATGAAGAATAAGCCGAAAGCCAGAAGCCCAAGACCAAACAAGCGGGGCCTAAAACAAGTGGTAGCCCGCGCATTTGAACGACTATATTTATTACAAAGTTTTAGTATCAAATGGTACAATTTATATGTTTAAAAATATGTATACTATCTTATAGGCTATTTAGAGTTTTAATATATCGTAAATATTGAAAATGACTTGAAGAAAAATACAACTTAAGAAATGCAATTGGCATATGAGCTTGATAGATTGAGGTTCTTAAAAACGTAAACACTCTCAATCATACATGGGTCATGTAGCTATATGTCCAAATTATTTCTCCTTTAGTTACCATTTTTCAAAATGTATGCATGTGCATGTACCTTTATTTAATCTCAAAGCAATATATTGATTAAATGTGCAACAATCTCATTAGCTTACATAGTATTAGAGTATATTACTCACCCATGCACCGGTACACTATGGATGACTTACCTTGAACTTATAATCCCTCACACGCTGGCTGCCCCTACTGTACCATGTGTTTTCTTCCTCTTCTCGCCATTGCAAATTTTTTGCTTCACCCTCCAACAACATGCCCAATTCTTAATCGATTCCTCTTAGTTGTTACCCATTTCAATATAATCTCTTAGCTGCTATCTATTCCAATGAAAAATTCTACACCATATAGTTATTTCTACTTCTAACAATTATTGCATAATGCTAACTGTTACAACATCAAACTTGCATACACGTGCAACTGTTGCTGATCCCTATCGGAGACACCAGTCACGCTTTCTCGGGTGGCCCTAAACTTATTCCATATGGCTACATCATCTTTATTTCGGGCTCTTTCTTTTCATCATCTTTATTTCGGGCTCTTTCTTTTTCTACTTCTGTACGTCCGTACTTCTATTTGTTCAGAAGTATGCGTGTATATACAAATACATGATGTTATTCGATGTCACACTTCTCCTGAGTTGGTCGCTCATCTTCTTCAATATTGGCCACCTCAATGCTATGGCTTCCTCACTAACTACAGTGATTTCACATCTTCACTGATGTCGATATGCCTGCTTTAGTTGTTGCCAAACGATGTGGAGAATCTTCTCGTCATGCTAGGTGATGTTGTGCCCTTTACCAGCGATGGCAAACTTCTAGCTACCTCATGGCCTCATATCATTATAGCTCATCTTTAATGCAAAACTTCATCTCCTCTTTGCCAAAGCTTTCTTATTATCAAGCTTATTTGGACTCTAACTTCTTCAACAATGCTGACACTCATCACTCATCATTGTTGCCCTTGGCTCATTTGACCCTTGGTTTTCTCTTCAATGACATTAGCGAGTAGCATGATATTGTTTTGGTCGAACAACTAAAGTGGGTAGCATGACATTGCCCTCATCTCCCCTGCGCTGTGGGCCCATTGATAGAGTCCGCACTGGAGAATTCAGCATGTATGTCGCTTGACGCTTGGCCTTCTGCGTTCTGCCTTCAGCCATAGCCCATCGCGAGAGACCGAGAGTTCGCGTGGCCGCGTATTCGCGTCAGACTGCGCCCGTTCGTATTCTTCTCCATGCGGCCGTGCGGTGCAGCCATGGGGGCGGGCGACGCTGCGACGGCGAGCGCGGGTGCGGCCATCGAGCATCGGCGCGGCGACTCCATGAGGACCACGACGGCAAACGCTGAGCAGTGAGCAGCAGCCTAGCAGCCAGCAGGTACGTACATCAAAATCCTAAGATGAAGACTCAATTGCTAAGCCTAAGCCAAAGCCCTATTCTCCTTTAGTCACGTACTCTGTACTCACATTTTTCCTTTTCCTTTCAGCTTCTCTAATTTCTCCCCTAGCGGCTAGCGACTAAGCAAAATAGAAGCCAGGATCAACGGTGATAAGCCACGAACAGGAAAAGTGCACAGGCCCACAGGGTATGTAAAACTGATTTAATTTCAATTATATGTTAAGAAAGCTATATTCATCTATTTTATGAAGTTCGTATGTCCTTTTTACCTTAATTGCATTTCGTAATTCATATACTTGTGTACCGACATGTTAAATTTATAGCGGTTAAATAAATTTTAGACAATGGACCACCATAGCTACAAACTCTGGCTACGCCACTGTGACCCCTGCCATCGCCTTGGATCTTTGCTTTCCATTGGATCAATGTCTTCTTGTTGGACAAATCGACGCCATTGCACTCTTTTGTGGTCTCCTTCAACACCATTTGTGTCATTATTGTTTTTACTTTTTTGTTGTTGTGAATTTTAGTTGCTTTTATCGGAGTTCATATACAAATTAAAATTGCTAATTTTATTTAATTTATATGAGTTTTAATTATTTACGGATTTTAGTTTGCAATTGTATGGAAATAAAATTGTAAAATTTATTTTATTTTACTCCTAGTTTCAATTATTTTTCGTTGGAATTTGTATATAAATCTAATTATTATTTTTGTTTAATTTTTATTTGGAATTATAGTTATTCAGAAATTTCACTTTTGAATTCGTATGAAAATAAAATCGCTAATTTTATTATATTTTAATCCAATTTTCAATTTTTGTTGAAATCCGAGTATAATCTAATTGCTAATATTTTTATTTTTATTCAAAATTTTATTTATGTAGGGATTTTACTTAGGAATTCCTACGAAAATCAAATTGTTAATTTTATTTAATTTGTTTCGAATTTTAGTTATTTAAGGATTTTTTTACTTTGGAGTTATTTGGAAATTAAATTGCAAATTTTCTTTTGTTTTCTATTTTGAATTTCAATTATATTGGTTGGAAATCATATGCTAATCCAATTGATAATTTTTGTTCAATTTTTATTATGATTTATAGTTATTTAGATATTTTACTTTAATTTTGTATCGTAATCAATTGGCTAATTTTATTTTATTTTTTATTCTAAATTTTAGCTTTTTTTTGCAATTCATGTCCAATCCATTTTTAGTTTTTGTTTAATTTTTGTTTCAAATTTTTTATTTAATTTTACTTACAAATTTGAATTGAAATCAAATTGCTCATTTTATTCTATTTTTATTCTGATTTTATGTTTTTTTGGATTGTATTTGATATGGACTTTTTATTTTAATATAGACCGTTGTAATCTGAACATCCTACCATCAACGGTGAGATTTTTTTTTAATGTGACGACTTATTTTACTTTTGTTTTTGTAAGAGCAACTCCAGCAGGGCCCCTATTTGAGCCCTCAAACCTCATATTTGAGAGTCAGAGCAAAAAACTGAACTCCAGCAGGGCCCCTATTTGGCTCCCAAAAATAGGAGGCCTCTCAAATGAGGTCTCCAAGCCCTCATTCCCAGGGGCCCTGCTCTGGCTCTCATCCTTCGGTTTTTTTCCTGCCTCAGTGAACTTCCCCCCAAAATCCCCCGCCTCCGCCGCTTTTCTGCCGCCCGCGCTCCAAAATCCCCCGCCCCTCGCCCGCCGCCTCCGCCCACCCGCCGCCTCGCCTGGCTCCTCCGCTCACCCGCCGCCATGCCCGGCTCCTCCGCTCGCCCGCCGCCTCCACTCGCCCGGCTCCTTGGCTCCCCGTCGCCGCGCCCGACGCCTCCGCCCGTCGGGCCGCCAGATTCCTCCCCGCCCGCCTCTTTCCCCTCCCCGCCTCTTTCCCCGCCTGCTGGTCCCCTTGACCGCCAGCGCTCGCCGGCGCCTGCCTCCCCGCTCTCCTCCGCCCGCCTCTTTCCTCCCGCGCCGCCACCGCTCCCCGGCGATTCCTCTCGCGCGGCCACCGCCCTCCTCGGCGACTCCTCTTCCCCGGCTCCCGACGCATGGCGCGCACGGTGAAGATGCGAGGAGGCGGACGAGCGCCTCGGCCTCGCCGTTGTCGGCAGGGTGAGGGCGCGCACGGTGAGGAAGCCGCCCGAGAAGGGGGAAGCAGAGGCGGCGGGATGCCTGGAGACGGCGGGGGTGAGGGCGAGAATGAGGAGTGGGTCCCATATGTCAGTTGTAGAGGAATGGATTTGAGGGCTTAAATTTGAGGGGTGCTGTTGGAGTAGATGCAAAAAAACAGGGCCCTCAAAAGTAGGGAAGCTCTCAAATGAAAAGTAGGAGTCCTGTTTTGAGGGTTACTGCTGCAGTTGCTCTAATGCAATAGATAGCTCTGGCCTGGAGACTTGACTCAGAGGTAGTACAGTAGTACCGCCGCACAAGTCTAGGGCTGTCGTCCCTGACCCTGGCCACCCCCGGGCCCCAGCGCATGCACGCCTCTGCCTCCCTCCTTCCCTTTCTTTACCTCCCGCATGCGGCATGCAGGACTTACGGTGCAGGTGCAGCGCGGGCCCCAAACTTGGTAAACGTATCGCGTGCATTGGGTTGCGGAGTGTGAAGATCTCGACAGGTTATCACCAGCAGTAGAATTTTCAGCGAATCGATCATATGTATAAAGATTAATATATCACCTCCATACTTACGATCTCTTAAATAAATATTATGCCTTTTTTTTTATGAATCATCATCTATAAATGTCAGCAAGTATATAATTTATTAGTGAAGGCCTTTATTTGTTATATGATATTATTCTAAAAGGATCTCTGGTCGGATGTCACTAGTCAAAACAATAGTGACGTATAGACCACCACATATATTGATTGATGACCATGTATTTACCGGTCATAGATGCGAGGATATCAAAACAATTATGTGGACATATATTAGAGAATATGATAATGGATTGACCCATCTTGAGACACTATTGAGATCATTATATTTTATATTCTATTAGTTGGCTCAAGCAATGATGATGTATAATACTTATATCTGAAATCGGTATGATTTTCTATATATGTAATTGTGCACTTAGAGGTTGCGAAACGCTACTCCGTATCTAGTTAGTTATAAAAGTAACTTTCATGTATACTATGAAACATGCGAAGGTAAGTGACTAGTCAGATATGAGATTTACCTCTCTTATACAACAGAAGGCATATTCCTTGGCCCCTCGATGTGGCAGGGATTTCATAAGAGATTCATACATAGAGATCTAAACTCATGGAAGGGCCCGGCCAGCAAACGAGATCTCTTACATCCAAAGGACCATGCCAATCGAAGATGAACCATTCACCGAGCTGAGTATGTGCAAGACAAGATATGACTATATAAGTCAAACTCGACCATATAAAGTTAACCATCACTAGATTTGGAAAAGATTGAACAGTATATAGATGACACGTTTTTCATCTAGAGTTCAGTCTGATATTGTGAGACGCAAAGAAAATACATAAATAAGTCAATAGGTCTGACCGGATGCTGTTTGGTTGTATAGGGAGAGGAACTGGTCTTGACCAGGTTGAACATATCACATATTGCACACTTAGGTTGGAACAGTAAGAATCCAGATAATAGACTCCGAGTAGGATACGATCTTTATTCATATTGGATAAAGATCCAATATGGATCTAGTTGAAGTCTCTATATAAAGAGATGCATAGGCTATGGGTTGTATGGTCTAAAACACACCTATCGAAATCCTAACTGTCACCCCTCAAAATCTTTATTGTGCGTGTTAGTGTTAGTACACTGGCATGCGTCGTTCCATCCCTGGATCTGCGAACTTCGGTAGAAGCACTGCTGTGATTGCAGCGTTGATCGGAACAATCACGAGAGACGAGAGACTTGTGAAGATCGACTATTACTCGTGAACAATCGACTACTTTCATTATATTAACGTGTGATACGTTGAACTAGATTATTTTAACACCTTTTCGCTTCATTGCGTGTCTAGTGATAATAATTCATGATCTGTATGGCTTCTTGATTTACGTGAATTTTTTTTATTTTTCGCTAGTGTAGGTGTACGTATCCCAACACAATAAGCAATTAATGATCGTAATACAACACTGTGACGGATTTACTAGCCAATCGTGGGTTGCTGCGAGTGCAAGGCCATCTGAATTTTGCCATCGATTAGCTAGCCTGTGGCTGTCAAGATTCTGATGATGAGCACCTTTTTTACAGTCTCGGAGAGGGTAACATCACTACAGAAGCAGGCGCTAGACTGTGATGTCATGGGCGCATGGCTGCATGCTACCATTGGGACGAGCTTCCAGCACCATGCAATGGCAATGTAGTATCCGCAGGCCTAAGGTGTAGGAACGCAGGATCCGCAGCGTAGGAGAAAGGGGAAGCTTGTACGTCTCGGCCGCCCGGATTCTCACGCCCGACTTGGTGACTGCGCCGCGCCACCATCCTTCTCCCTCCCGTTAATCATCACCATCTCCATCGCAGCCAAAAAGCTGGCTGGTTTCTGTCGCTCTCTGCGCGCCTCTCTCTCTCTCTCTCTCTCGTAATGGTCGCTCGCTGCAGGGCTATCTATAGCTCATCCATGGCGTCTCTGTCCATTGCAGGCAGCTAGAAGCCACACCTACCCCTACAAGGTGCAAGCAGGAGCAGGCTGGTACTAGTACCACGACCGAGTGTAGAGCAGCCACTGGTGATTAGACGTGACGAGACGATAGATTTGATTGGAGTTGATCCCTACTTTACGTACGTGATTCTTGGCTCTTGCCTATCCCCTGCATGGTGAGGTCAGGTTGTAGCGAGCACTGTATCGAGAGATCTTCCATGCATAGGCATGTACGTAGCGGGATGTGTGTGCAATGTTTTCTTCTACTCGCACGTCGCATGCATCGAGCCCAAAACACGAGAGCATCCTAGTAAAATTCGTGGCCCAGCCCAACAACGTCCGCGAGGTGCGCGACTTACTAAGAGCATGTACTCTTAGGGAGATACTTCGCAATAAAAAACTGATTTTTCTTACCACATAGGATAGATAAGGTGCTTATTTTGAAGCATCGATGCTTAAATAAGCATCGGTGCTTAGTAGGTGATTATGTGTATAACTATATGTATTAATAGATAATATAACATCTAAGCACCCACGGAAGAGATGTTTACATTGGAGGAAATAACTTTTGCATGGATGCTCGGATGATGTGGCTATATTCTCTCTCTTTAAGTATTTACATAAGCATCTTGTATTGTACATGCTCTAAGGCCAAACAACATGAGCATCACACGACATACTTGGCAAATAAAATAAAGTACTTTTTTTAAAAAAAATACAGAGGGGACAAAGCTTGTCACTGTAGTATGTGCACTCTCCTCTATAGGTTCATGTCAAGAAGATCAAATTTGTCGAACCAAAGTGGGCTGATTCGATGAAGCCTAGCACCAAACCTATAACTGTAGGTGCTGGCTGTTGCAAACTCGTCCTCCTGTGATAACATCCACACCTTCTGCAGTGGTTACTGCCAGCAGATGATCCAAATCAGCAATTTCCACACTCCAAGATTGGAAGTTAATACATTGTTGATGGATAGTGTAGGCTCCAACTGACCAATCGGTGGTAGTTTCTTCTTCTACTTGTCACCAACGGGTTACTTCGTGCTGAATCAAGATAAATAAGTTGAGGGAAAACATTCAGAAACAAACTATGGATTTACAATAGGTTAGGAGTGAGTCCATTGGCAAAAACAAGAGGTATTTGTTTGTTACATTGTTGACTAATTATTTTTTTCTTGAAAACACAGAAGATTTACGTTTCATTCATTAAGAAGAAGAGTGGTACAGTAGTACAGCGGTAGCCTAAAGACCGAATTAGGTAGCAAACAATTCAAAATGGAAATGACTAACTCAAAACCTACCCTAGGCTGGGATTGAACCTAGCCTGTCGCTAAGGACTCTTAGCTTTGATTTGGCAGTTGAGAACCAAGCGAAGAAATCCTGTTTGACCTAGAGAATGCACTCATCAATGTTTAGGGTGCCTTTGGTTGGGCTTTTGGAAGTTGCTTTTGCTTTCAAAAAGCCAAAAGCCAACCAAAGGGGTGGAAACCAGAAGCTGCTTTTTCAGAAGCAGTTACTTTTAGGTAGAACAGTTTTGAAAGCACTTTGAACCCTGCTTTTGGCTTTTGGCTTTCTGCTTTTTGAAATGGTGAAAATAGAGAGCTGTTTCACAGTTGTTTCAAGGAAAATAGAGATAGGAGGTATGTTTTATACTTATTTGAACCAAACAGCTTACAGCTTTTCCACAGCCCACAACCTACAGCAGCTTTTCCACAGCCCACAGCTCACAGCAGCTTTTTCAGAAGCCACAGTTCAACCAAACACACCCTTAGTCTGCCCTGATCATGTCGAAGTTTGTTTCTTTCTTTTCAAATCATCTAAACAATGAGGACGATTAGGGAATCCATAGCTGCGCCAAGAATCCCATAGCTAACCAACAATCGCATAAGATCTGGTCTGAGAATTGGTAGGAAGAGCAGAGCAATAGCCAAGAGAGGGTACAAAACCAAATTTGCTTAGCTCTTGAGTAGCCGACGAGAAGGTGATCAATCGTCTTGGCCTCTTGCTCGCAAAAGAGGCAAGTTGTAGGCGCTTGAATATTGTGTTTTTGAAGCCTCACGAACGTCCAAACCCTGTGCTTGAGAGCTAACCAAGTGAACATTTTGGCCTTCAGAGGGACTGAACTCTTCCACAGCTGCTTGGCACAGATTTCAGTGAGTATTGACCAACTTGATTTAGAAGGAAACATAAGTTTACCACATCGGACATGGCTTGCAAGTTTACCACATCCAAATCCTGTATTGCTCAGAGCGCGCCAGCCAATTGTTGACCAATTATGTTCATGGCTGAATTCTTCCTAACAGTAAGCAGCAATAGCGACGTTCAATTAAAGAGTAATGCAACACCCAATGAAATTCAAGTCTCCGTACATGTCAACGTACTCTGATATCACTCATGGTGGTTACACACTTGGAAATCTCTTCCACAAGTAAGCATATCCAGTCAGTATTATACTACAACTTGCACTAACTTAGTTGCAATGCAACGACCAACAGACCAAGACAAACCTAATTCCTATCAATTTAAGCCAGTTTGGTATGCTGTTTGCACACATGTAAGCAGAGAAAATGGCATTAAAGCTAGGTGTATGTGGTTAATATAGGCAGTGCCAAAGCAAGTGACCGCGCCAAGCATCCAACCATGCAAAGATCGATAGTCCTTGCAGTCCTCATACTAAGCATCTTCTCTCCGGTTGTGGCAGTGGCAGCTGGAGCCTCTTCTGGCCATTCTCTGTCGATGCAGGGCTGCCCTGACAAGTGCGGCAATGTGTCCATCCCCTACCCCTTCGGCATCGGCCCCGGTTGCGCTGCGACCAGCCTCAGCAGCTACTTCAACCTCACCTGCAACAACACCTTCGACCCGCCATGGCCTACGGTTGGGGACTCGGATGGATACGTCGAGATCACTGACATCTCGCTGGAGCGGGGTGAGATGCGCGTGCTCAGCCCCGTCAACCACATATGCTTCACGTCAAACACCACATCCGCCAAGTTCATCGGGGGTTACGAGCTGCAGCGCACGCCCTTCCTCCCCTCCCCATGGCGCAACCGCTTCACGGTCATCGGCTGCAACACCCTAGGCCTCATCAGCGGCTACAAGGGAGCCGCGAGCCAATATGTGGCTGGGTGCTACTCCTACTGCGACGGCATCAACAGCACATCCGACGGTGCACCGTGTGCCGGGATGGGCTGCTGCGAGGCTGCCATCCCCACCAACCTCACAGCCTTCGGGGTGACGTTTGAGATGAACCAGAGCAAGGTATGGAGCTTCAACCCATGCTTCTATGCCATGGTCGCCGAGGTTGGGTGGTACAACTTCAGGCAGCAGGACCTCGTCGGCCGCCTCGGGTTCATCGATGACAGAGCCCAGAGGGGCGCTCCCATCATCGCCGACTGGGCCATTAGGAACGGCTCATGCCCGGAGGAGGGGAAGGACACACCTGGTGACTATGCCTGCATCAGTGCAAATAGCTATTGCATGGCCGCTAGCAATGGACCAGGGTATTTATGCCAGTGTTCCAAAGGATATGAGGGCAATCCTTATCTTCTGAATGGCTGCCAAGGTTAAGTATTTAGTTATTTACTCAAATTTATCTTGGTCTAGATTTCCAGGGATAATAGCCTGAAAACTGATGGAATTCTTGTTGATTTGTGATCCAAATTCTACACATCAATAAGGCCGGCTTCATATATATATTTCCTGTAAGCCGCCGTTTGGGATATGGCATTAGAGTTGTAAATCCCCGGCATTGTAACCTCACCCCGATATAGTGAAGATTGTTGCTGGCTGGCGCCCGTGGTTTTTTTCCCTCTCGCATTGGGAGGGTTTTCCACGTTAAAATCTCGTGTCTCTCTGCGATTGATCTTGTTTACTTCGTCGTTCCTCCGCCGTCGCGTGTAACAATTCTAAACCATATCCAATGTTTGTTCAACTAGAGTGAGAGTAAGATAAAACAAATTCTATGAAATATTGTGAATACTCATCAGTAGGTGGGTTTCAAATTTCTCTTTGTTTAGCAGCTCCAACTGGCTGCCACTGTTCAACAAAAGTCTTCAAAACTTTTGCGCGTACACATGGCAGCACTCTTATTTGGTAAACTTCCTTTCTGGTGTAAATAGCTAAAACATGGTGTAATATTAATCTGGAAGAAGGTATGGAAAGCGAAGTTACAGAATAACAAAGTGAATTGCCTAGTTGACTCTGTTACCTGTCGAACTATTCTTTAGCTGCTGTATAATAATGAAAATAATAGAGTGAATTCATGTTTAGTTTTGACCTTTTCTGAGTGGACGTTTTTTTGTTGATATCTTCAGACATAGATGAGTGCACATTGCGTAAGCAGGATCCCAAATATGAAGATTTGTATCCATGCAGAAAAGGGGTCTGCCACAACACACCGGGAGGCTACTTATGCAAATGCAAGGCACGAACAAGGTCTGATGGTACAAATTTTGGATGCCGGCCTCTGCATACTCCAGCTGATCAAGTGGTTATTGGTAAGCATCATGTACATAAGAGTCTACTTCTGTTTCATCTACATTAAAATATGTTTTGTAATAACAAAACACTCATGTAATAATAACAAAAATATTAATTCCGGACAGTAATTACAAGCAAAAAGAAAAGACTAAAGTCCAAATCTACAATAGAAATTTACTAGCATCAGTTAGCTTTAAATAATTTTGCAGGCCTCAGTGTTTCTGCAATTGTGGTGATGGCCTTGGCATGCTTGTTGCTCATGCAATTACAACGGAAAAGGCACAAGAAGGAGAAAGATGAGTATTTCAAACAGAATGGAGGCCTCAAGTTATATGATGAGATTAGGTCAAGGCAGGTCGACACAATTCGTGTACTTACAGAAAAAGAGATAAAGAGGGCCACTGACAACTACAATGAAGATCGAGTTCTTGGATGTGGTGGTCACGGAGTGGTCTACAGAGGAACTTTGGGCGACCACAAAGAGGTTGCCATAAAGAAGTCCAAAGTAATCAACGATGATTGGAGGGAAGAGTTTGTCAATGAGATGATAATCTTGTCGCAAATCAACCACCGAAACATTGTGAGGTTACTGGGCTGTTGCCTGGATGTAGATGTCCCGATGTTGGTCTACGAGTTCGTTTCCAACGGGACTTTATCTGAGTTCCTTCATGGTGCTGATTGTAGATCACCGATCCCCTTGGATCTTCGCCTGAAGATTGCTACTCAATCAGCAGAAGCTCTAGCTTACTTGCATTCATCCACATCTCGCACGATCCTACACGGGGATGTCAAATCTGCCAATATCCTGTTGGATGATCAGCACAACGCAAAAGTTGCAGATTTTGGAGCATCAACACTGAAGTCCATGGATGAAAGTGAGTTCATCATGTTTGTCCAAGGAACACTCGGCTACCTCGACCCCGAGAGCTTTATCAGCCATCGTCTTACTGACAAAAGCGATGTCTACAGTTTCGGGGTAGTTATTCTGGAGCTAATGACAAGAAAGAAGGCTCTATACCCCAATAACTTAAACGAAAAGGAATCATTGTCTTACAATTTTCTCTTAATGTTTCACCAGAACAAGCACCGAATTATGCTGGACTCCGAAATCACGGATGACGCAGCTATGGTGGTGCTTGAGAAGCTTGCCAAGCTCGCCGCGCAGTGCCTGAGCCCAAGAGGAGATGACAGACCAACAATGAAGGAAGTTGCAGAGAGCCTACAGGTGTTGAGGAGACTCCAAATGCATGCAACTAGTGATCACGAAGAAATATACCGTTATGCACATAACAACCACGGAGGATCGCCATCGGTGGCAGTCCCCCTGGACGAGATGACATATGGGAGCATGGAGACGTCCAAATTGGTTCTGGACGAAGATCTTGCAGGATGATGCTTGTATGCACACTTCATTCAATCATTCTTGTGTTTGGCGGGATGGAATACTACGTATTAGGTTTTGTTAAATATTATCCGAATATTTTCTTCCTAACTATCATTCAAATTTAGGATTGTTGTCAAATTTAGGATTGTTGGATTAGAGATTCAATTACCATGAATTCTCCCCCCTCCCTTTTGAATTCTACCCTCTCCCCTTTGAAAAAAATCTCCCCCCTTCAAAAATAAGAGGTCATTTGATTTCTAATCCAATGGTTACAAATTTAGATGATAGTTGAGAAGAAAACATCCGGATGATATCTAGCCACTCCCCTAAGTATTTAGCCCACTGTTGTAATAAACATATCTCGTTTACAGTGCAATGTTTCTAACACTCGATGG